>OU898284.1:91311941-93711941 GCA_918026665.1 Diabrotica balteata | reverse complement strand
TGTTTGACAGTAAACGGGAAGTTCTTGAGGAGATAGATTTGATCCAATGAAGCAGAAATAAGTGTGTGATTGTTTGTTAAATGAAAGTGATGTTATACACCATTGTATTATTTAAAAGTTATTTATACTTATTCGAGAGATATATTTATGAAATGTGTGTTATTTATTGAGTAATTGTTTTATGAAGGTGACAGTTTTATGACAATGAATAAGTTTAGATGTACAAATTGTATAGGTGTGCAATTATTTTTCAACTTGTAATTATCAAATTTCTTTGATAAAGTTCTATTGGCAAAATAGTAGATTATTGCAAAGTCAAGTAAATAAAATATTAGAATTAAAACAATTAAGGACAATTTAAAACACACTAAAACAGAAAACACTTAGAAGGGACGAAACAAACATTAAATTTAAAAGGGGAAGGACTTTTATGCACTACATCTCAGTCTTGGGAACAATGAGTTTTTTTATGTGTTATCTATTAGATTTAGTGGTTTAAAACCACCAATTTATCAATATACAGATTTACCAATATATACGTATATACATATATATATATATATATATAATATATATATATATATATATATATATATATATATATATATATATATATATATATATATATATATATATATATATATATATATATATATATATATATATATCAAGGAACATATAACTGCGAACGACCAAATCTAGATGATATTAACAGCAGAGATAAAAATTTTAAACCGAATTGGATCAAAATATGTCGTCGTTAGGAATGAAATACCTCCAATGTGCAAATTTCTGGTAATTCAGATTTTAAACGATTCTGAATCGCTATGAACAGTTTTACAGTCTGGAAAAAGATCCAATGTGCGTACCGATTCCTAACTTCCCTAATGTCTAAAAATGCATTACTCCAATGTAACATATTATTAATTGTTGGACTGAAATAAATCCAATGTGCTTAAAAAATACATTGGAGCTATTATCTATTATAATATCTGCACATTGGAGGTATTTCATACTTTCATCTGTCAAATTCCTATCCTCAAATAAGCTATTTACCAGTGCAAAATGAGTGTTTTCAAGACAAGAACTAAAATAGTTGTACAAAATTCACTTAAGGAAGATCGGCAAAATTCTATTCAAACTTTTGCTCCTATTGAAAATGAAATTTATAATGAAAAATCCAAAAACAGGTATGTAAACAAATTCACTACTACAGTTAAATATCTTTCATCTCATTATTGCTTAAATTAAGTAGGTAATAATTATTTTTCTTAGTTCAGTTTGCCTGCAGCTACTATATTGGAACAGGAAAAAGGCAAAATTTGTGTTTTGGCGATGTACAACATATTACCAGACGGAATGGCATGTCAGTAAACGAGCGATGTAACCATATTATAACGCCAAAATGTTTAAAAGAACACTCATTTAGATGTTCTTTAATTACGCAGGACGATAGACTACGAATTTTTAAAAAATTTTGGACATTAACGTCGTGGGAACATAGAAGCATTTATGTTAAAAATCTTGTTCGGGCAAGAGCAGTGTAAAGGCGCTGAAAAGATACTCAAAATTCAGACAAACGGCCCAAAAAGAAGAGTGCTCGTGACTTTTTTTGTTTCTAAAGACGGAAGTTACCTCAAGGTATGCCGGGTTATGTTTTTGAATACATTAAATTTAGGAGAAGACACAATGAAACGATGGGTCTCAATGGAGCCAGCCACTCATGAAATTTATACTTCTAATGAAAGTCTAGAA
The DNA here is from genome assembly GCA_918026665.1 of Diabrotica balteata. Taxonomy (NCBI): domain Eukaryota; kingdom Metazoa; phylum Arthropoda; class Insecta; order Coleoptera; family Chrysomelidae; genus Diabrotica; species Diabrotica balteata. Next base: position 93,710,186 of record OU898284.1, on the reverse strand, counting down.
GATTCCAACATTCAACAAGATTACTCCAAGAAAAATGAGACAAATTTGCAAAGAAAAGAATGTTATGGAATGGTTGCAAAATATTCCTAAAGTTCCTTCACACTATTGTAGAGCATCTACTAGCAGAATATATGTTGACAACAGTATCATAACAACAAATTACATGTACAGACTATATAAAGAATGGTGCGATAATAGAAAGCAGTCAGTTGCTCATATCAAGTTGTTTAAAGTTGTTTTAGAAGCAGAGAAAATTGGCATACATAAGCAAAGGAAAGATCAATGTGATATTGCACATAAAATGAAGACAATAAGTACTGAAGATTATGATCAGCACATGTCAAAGCAGAAATAAGGAAGACGGGCAAGAGTTATTAAAAAGTAGCGCAAATTCTGAAAAATTGGTTCTCACAGTTGATCTTCAAAGTTTCTTAACGTGTCCAAAAGTATTAGCTTCCCAATCGTATTATAAGCTCAAACTCCAAGTACACAACTTCACCATTTATTCTCTAAATGATGAAGATGTCCAGTTGTACGTTTGGCATGAAGCAAATGGTGGAGTAGTAGCAATGAATTTACATCTTGTCTTATAGATTATATAAATAATATTCCTGCTAACTATCAAACTCTCGTATTCATCTCAGATGGATGCAACTACCAAAATCGAAAAAACTCTGGCTAGTGCTTTAAGTGATTCAGCAAGAGCAAAATCCCTTACAATAAAGCAGTTATATCTTGAAAAAGGCCATACTATGATGGAAGCAGATTCAGTTAATTTTTGGAACATTACTTTCAGACTCCAATTAATTCACCGATGGATTACATTGCTAGAATGCGTCTTGTTCAGCCAAAACATCCGTGTAATATTAAAAACGTAGATTTTACGTTCTTTAAAAAGCACGCTATTGACAGTAACTTCCGTTCAATAAGACCTGGAAAAAAATGCCAAAGATCCGCAAGTTGTAGATATAAGACAATTAAAATATAGTCCCAATGGAGAGGTATACTACACCACTGATTACTTAGATAACTGGAAGCTACTAACACACAAAGGAGAAAGCCAAGACCTGTCGGTTTATGAAAACTCGCTCTTCAAGACACCTCCTGAAATATCAGAAGACAAGTTCAAACATCTGCAAGACCTCAAATCAGTTATTGAAAAAGATCATCATCACTTTTACGATACTCTTCCTAAAATCAACAAAAAATAATACTTTCGGTGGTGTTCGTGAAAATATCATACACTGATACTACATGTCGAAGTCTGTTTATTTAAAATAAAGATAATACAAATCACTTTACTGTTTATATAACTCTTTTTTCCCCTAATAACACCAATTTCAAGGTGTATAGTACTATGACATGCCATACACAATATTTGAAATTGCTGCTATGTACCGGTTCAATCATTTATAATTTCTCCAATGTGCGCGTTTGTAATATTTTTTTATTAGTTTAATGTTTTATACTGATTTAAGGAATCAATTTCACCTTAATATCAATATCAATCTTAGTTTGGCCAAAAAAAATCAATTACTAATTTAATACAATATAAAATAGCGTTATTTAACTGTTTTTTGTGTCTCCTGTAAAATTAGGATATTTTTACATTGGAGATATTTCATTCCTAACGACGATGTTCAATCGAGAATGAGATAAAACACAGAGAATAGGGATTAACATATGATTCAAAAGTGTGCCACACTATGTAGAATCAAGATATGAGACAGAGAGATATAGAGAGAGATTGGTTGAGATCCGGCTCGAAGGACCACAATATGTACAAAAAGAGTGTACATATGTTGAAAATTATAAGTATAATTTCAGTGTATGTGGACTGTATTATATAGAGCTGGTTCAAATAAATTTGGATATGTAGTAAAGGGTATACAGACAATAGCAAATTAAATTTATACGAAGTCTTACGAATATTTTTCTGCTCCGAACACTCGCGGTTTTTCTACTTATACGGAATCTGTCCGGGCAACGGTTTCTAACACGTGTTTCGCACTGAGATCACGATATAGAGCAAACTTTGCGTCTGTACACGATTTAAAATAGTATTTGTGGTATTTTTAACAGCCACGAGAGATGATGTTCTTCTATTGATAAGAGAATAAGAGAGCGTAAGAGAGAGAGAGAGAGAGAGAGAGAGAGAGAGAGAGAGAGAGAGAGAGAGAGAGAGAGAGAGAGAGAGAGAGAGAGAGAGAGAGAGAGAGAGAGACTGTCCTCAACGACAGTCATACGACAAAAAAGATATGTCTATACCAAGAAATAGGTGACAGGCAAGAGAGAACGACTGTCTCTAGCGACAGTCTCTTGCGACAGTCGACAATCAAGAGAGAGTCATTCTTCTTTGCTATTTTAAAACTGTCTGTATTTGTAATGGAGTGGGGTTAAAATGTGAGTACGAAGGGTTATCAAGGGTTGGACTAAGAAAATGATTGTAATATTGTGATAGAAGGATAGTTAATAATACAGCGAAAAAATTACATGATTTTTTGCATGTGAAAAAATTGAACAAGACCCATTGCGATTATTACCCCTAGGTAGGCTCTTATTTCAGTTTTGTTTGTGTCTGACCTTAAAAGATTGCGTGAGAAATGAGGAGAAATGCTGTCCTTTTAAGCAGTATATGCTCTCAAAGTCAGATAAGTATGGCATAAAAATATGGAGACTCAGAAACATATTACCCTTTGGGTGAAATACCATAATACAGGAAAAAACGGAAATATAGTAGCCAAAGGTCTTGCATCTTTAGTTGTAAAGCAACTCGTTGAGCCTTATAATAATTCCAAGAGAAATGTGACTTGCAATAATTATTTCACTGATCTTATTAGCGTCTCGACGCTAACAAACGCTCTCGAAGATAAAGTACAATTTTATTGTCTTGTACATATATAATTATTTTTTGACTTATGCGTTTTATTTATTTTGTAAAAATTGTTTTTGTCAGCCTTATTTATAAGCTGCTAATTAATATAGTCTTTTTTTAGGGTTTTCACACAGTAATGATGAGCAACAACACAGTAATCTTTTTCCAGGGTATGCGTAACCATCAAACCCTATTTTTAAATAAAATGGCCTGGTAGACTTACAAAAATTTTATTTATTTACTAATTAAGTTTTTGTTTGCCTTCAAATATGGATTGCTTGTGAATAAATATTTTTTCTTCAAAAGCTTTTTTGCATTTTATTACTTTGTGCAAATCCTTCAGGTAGATCGCACCCTCGAGATAGATCGCATACTATAGTAGAACCTTTTTTTTTTAATCTAGACAATTTAAATTTAACTTCAATAAAAAATAAAAAAAATAATAGAAATATACGGATAAATATAAATAGTACATTCAAGAACTGTGGTGGGCCCAAGGGATCCGAGTTGCCGGTGACGTTAGTAACATGTGTTGTCCGGAAAAGGGTTAAGCTGATATAACGAATAGTATTTTTTTTTATTCATAAAAAATAAGATCAAAATTAAGCAGTTATGGCACAATAATATTTTGTTACAAATCCAAAATTGTCATAAAATTGTAACAAATATATATATATATATATATATATATATATATATATAATTGTTTGCCGTAACTAGCTGTAAAGGTTATTATAGAACCGAAATATCTTTCTGTTTAAATAATTGATGGATTCGACCGTTACTTGATGGAAATTCATTTTATGTAACAATAAAACACTGACAACTTTGTTTTCAAACTTCCACAAAATTTATTTTAAATCCTATCACTACAGCTGTTTCGGCTGATTTCCTTTCTCAAGTGATCTATTTTTGGCTTGGGTTTACAAATTTATAGTCTCTAATGAAATAGGTTGAGGAGGGGAGAACTGTTTGTCTCAAGTTGGTCATTCAGAATTATATCTGTGTTTTTTAATTTGTTGATTTCCATAGATTCTAACAAAGATAGCTTAAGGCCTTTGTTTTGAATGTTAAGAATTTTAAATTTGTCATTAAAAGAATGATTATGATCTAGAAGGTGAAGTGCGTATGTCGAATCTGTTTTTCTATTCTTGAAAGCCCTTTTATGTTCTGCTATTCGTTTATCAAAGTTTCTACCAGTTTGACCGATGTAAGTTTTTGGGCAGTCGCCACATTGAAGTTTGTACACACCACTATTCAAGTGTTTTTTATTTTGGCACTTGTTATTTTTAATATATTTGCCTAGGTTGTTATTTGTTCGGAAAGCTGGTGTTATTCCTTTCTTTTTTGTGTGTTTGGCAATTTTTGTTGTTATTTTGCCTGTATATGTAATCGAGCGGAAGGTACTGGGTTTTTTCTCTGGTGGTTTAAATACTAATTTCAGGGCTTTCTTGTGTATTTTTGGATTTGACATTTTATTAATTGTTTGTCCGTTGTATCCGTTGTTTACTGCTATTTGCTTGATTATATTTAATTCTGTCTCAAAGTTGTATTTTGACATCGGAATTTCTGTTAATCGATGTAACATACTATTATAAGCTGCCAGTTTATGTTGTGTTGGATAGGATGATGAATTGTGTATAGTCGTGTCAGTATGGGTAGGTTTATGAAATATGGAGAAGTCATGTTTGTTTTGAAGTCTGCTAATTTTTAAATCTAAAAAATTTATGGATTGATTTTGTTCTGTTTCTATTGTAAATTCAATATGATATTGCAGATTCAATATTTTATATCAATATATTAATTCACTTCATAGTAAGTACATATATGTAATCACCTTCTGCTCGATTACATATACAGGCAAAATAACAACAAAAATTGCCAAACACATAAAAAAGAAAGGAATAACACCAGCTTTCCGAACAAATAACAACCTAGGCAAATATATTAAAAATAACAAGAGCCAAAATAAAAAACACTTAAATAGTGGTGTGTACAAACTTCAATGTGGCGACTGCCCAAAAACTTACATCGGTCAAACTGGTAGAAACTTTGATAAACGAATAGCAGAACATAAAAGGGCTTTCAAGAATAGAAAAACAGATTCGACATACGCACTTCACCTTCTAGATCATAATCATTCTTTTAATGACAAATTTAAAATTCTTAACATTCAAAACAAAGGCCTTAAGCTATCTTTGTTAGAATCTATGGAAATCAACAAATTAAAAAACACAGATATAATTGTGAATGACCAACTTGAGACAAACAGTTCTCCCCTCCTCAACCTATTTCATTAGAGACTATAAATTTGTAAACCCAAGCCAAAAATAGATCACTTGAGAAAGGCAATCACCCGAAACAGCTGTAGTGATAAGATTTAAAATAAATTTTGTGGAAGTTTGAAAACGAAGTTTTCAGTGTTTTATTGTTACATCTTTCTGTTTCCTATCTAGGATGTGATTGGAAAAATGTATTTGATATACCATGCGAATTTATTCCATATTTATGGAATAAATTCATTTTTAGCGTTATTATGTACTATGTGAAAAAAACCTGAAACGGGTCGATTTTTGTTCTTAAATTGACAATTTACAGTATAAAAATAATTACCCCTCCTGCACCCTCTTTGAATTATAAGCACTGCCTCGAAATTTTTAAATAGCAAAGGGGGTCGTGTAGCCCTTTGTTAGAAAGAGATTTTAGTCCTCTGTTATATAGCCTCAGCAATATAAAGTGTTTTAGTGCATGAAAGCCTAGTAAAAGAGGTAGATGAAATGCTGAAGTTAGGTATTATTGAGCCCAGTACTTCTTCTTTTTGTAGCCCTTTGTGGTTGACAAAAAAGAAAGACGGGATTTTTCGTGTCTGTTTTGACGGACGTAAACTTAACAGTATAACCATGAACAGAGATGCGTATCCTATACCTCGTATAGATAAGTTACAAAACGCTAAACTCATTTGATCTATTGACTTGAAGAAAGCATTTTTACAGATTCCACAATTATAACTGAGAAAATTGATTTTTACAATATTAAATTAAATGTTCGACTTGACCACTATTATTCAATTCTTGACAATAACCGAGGCGATTTTGGAATTCTCATACAGCATTTTGTATGATCTGGGGGGTTATTTTTTTAATTTCTTCTGGTATCCTAACTTTTATATCAGCAATATTGCCGAGTATATTAAAATATACTTTCGAAATAATCAGGTATTTTCGTATCTGTTCTGCCAAACATTAGGAAAAAAGCTTTGAAGATAATAAAATATTAGTCAAAAATCAAAATAAACAAATGATATGAATCTAGTAGGCTGCTGCCATTTAGGTATTTAAGGTTACTAGAAGACGTGAGTATAATATTTGTGCGCGTATTAAATTTAATTAATTAAATCCAAGACTAAAAGAATGGACATTTTTATTATGATTGGTTGTGGGAATAGAACAAGAGCTCAAAAAGAGGTTTGTGAAATGTTAATAATGAATACCCTGGTCAACAAGTTTCGTAGTCTACAGTTAGCACAATTGCAAAGAACTTTCGTTGTACTGGACATGTAAAAAATATTGAAAAACCAGGTAGAAATATTAAATTTATTGATGAAAAAAAGTTAGATGTACTTCTAGAGATTGAGAAAAATCCGCATAAGACAACTCGAGAACTTGCCGCCGTCAGTAATGTAAGTAAATCATCTATTTTGAGAGCTTTACATAAAGAAAAATACCATCCTTACAGAGTTCAGTTGGTTCAGGAGTTAAATGAAGATGATCCTAATCGAAGGCAAGAATTCTGTGAAATGATGATGGACAGAATATACGCAGATTTGCAGTTCATAAATAAAATAGTTTTTTTTTCTGATTAAGGGACGTTTTATTTAAACGGAACGGTTAATAAACATAACTGTAGATAATGGAGCAGAGAATATCCTTACTGGGTGTGTGAGACTCACACGCAATATCCTAAAAAAATTAGCCATTGGGCTGGTATCATTAACAATAAAATTATTGTTCCTTACAGTTGATGATGAGGTTTATCTAGATTTTTTCATTTTTTTTTCTTTTAAGTGCCTACATTACGAATATTTTTTTCTAATGTTATTTATTCAAATTAGATAGGAGTTTATCTATTTACTACCAACAAGATGGAGCTCCATCGCATTTTGCACTGATAATTAGTATTTATTTAAACGAGGTTTTTCCCAATAGGTGGAAAGGAAGACGTGGAACGATCGAATGACCGACTAGATCCCCCGAATTGACTCCTCCCGATTTCTTCTTATGCGGTTATTTAAAATCTAAAGTATAATTTAATAGACCAAACAGTATTGCTGATTGAAAAGTTAGGATAACGGAAGAAATTAACAAAATAACTCCCAGAGTCGTACAAAATGTACGAGAAATCCAAAATCGCCTCGGGTATTGTCACGAAGTGATTAGTGGTCATTTTGAACATTTAATTTAATTGTAAATTACATTGAAGAATACATTCTAAATATTATGTGACATTATTATCTTCATTGAACCTAAAGTTTTGTTATAAAGACATTATCAAAGTTTTACAATTTAAAAATTAATTTCCTTAGTTATGATTGCACAAACTCAAAAAACTTGATATTGGTGGATAGATGACTAAAATCCCTTTCTAACAAGGTGCTATACGATCCCCTTTGCTATTTAAAATTTTCGAGGGGGTGCTTATAATTCAAAGGGGTTGCTGGAGGTGGATATTATTTTCATGCTGTAAATTGAGAATTTAAGAATAAAAATCGACCTGTTTCAGGTTTTTTTCACATAGTACTTAATAACGCTAAAAATGAATTTATTCCATACATATGGACTGCATGGTAATTAATTACACATAGCTGGCATACAACAAAATTTACGCTTGAAGTAAGAAATTGAACTTACGTATAAATATTTGGCCATTCCATAAAAATCGGAGAAAATGTTATTTAATCCATATATTTCAGTTATCCAAACAGTATTGTAGATCACTTTTTCACGATAATACTATTTTTGTATGAAAATTAAAACGTAACGCAATGATAATACTTTTACAATTTATTCGTTATTTTACCAAAAGATATCATTTTATTGCGATTAATTTTTGTAAACTGTTGTTTGTTGTCTGAATTTAAAGGTCACAAATAATGTCTTTTTGCAACATACAACACTTAACCTCGTACAGAGATCTTATAATTAGGAATGAATAAAAGCGCAAGCAACACTTATCTAACTTATTAGTAAAATGCGGTGGTCATGTAGCTATATTATATAACTATTGACAATATCGATATTTGATTTACGCTTCAAATTTTAGTATTTTCCCGGAAATTCCCATTACAAATGTTTATTATGTGCTTAAGCTCCAAGACAGTAGCGGGTGCTGGGATAATCGCAGTACAAGCAACCCTTGACTTAATTTAATTCACTACTAGCGGACCAACTCAAGATCGAGTTTTTTAAATGAAATTTTTATTTTGCGAGAAAAATTAAGAGATCAATACAAACAATATAAGCAAGAATATACATAACATTCATTAATAATAATGCAAGTAAAAAGTGTAGTAAATATCACGAAATATTTATAAAGCGGAAGTCGACCTCAAAACCGGAATGCAATTTTTAGTTCATCAAATGTCGACATGGATATCATTTAGCAGTTAATTTTGCATGCTGATCACGAATCCGGTGTCAGATTTGCTCTATCTTGCGTTTTATGCGCGTTTCGGGTCACTTACGGTGTCGGATCGCAACCGGAAGTACATATTTAGATTCGTCTCGACGAGACCTTTCGATCCATATATACATTGTGGGGTCTAAAACTTAAAGTAAATTTTAACTTCCGGTCATTTCAAAACCGGAAGTGAATTTTTGTACCAAAAGTATATCTTGACAATCGCATACGTAATACTAATAATTAGTTTTATTAATTCATATATAATATAATAATTAATTTCTAACAAGAAAAGGGCTTAGAGTTTTAGTATATAAGATTAACTGATATGAGGGGTGTGAAGTCAACGTCAGCAATGTCCCATTTCCATAATTTTGGGAAATCGCGAGAATCTGTAGAAACTAATAAAATTAAATTAAAACAATAAAATTGATGAAGAATGATATAAAATTTGGTTTATGATCGGATATACAGAAAGAGGAGGTTAAGAAATGATTTCTTCTCCTTTTTTTAAATATTTTAGTTTGGAGATTGTTGTTTTTGTTTGCAATACTTGGAGATTGACGTATATGAAAATGATCTATAAGGATATTGCCAGTTTTGAAAGTAATAAAACAATATTGTGTCGGTTACGTAGTAAAAAACATATATTTTGATATTCAACAATAATATAATATGTAAACAATTTGCATACGTATCACTTAAAGTAAAATATCCGGAAGTTCGGGTATATATTCACAGGTTTCGACAGACTCTAACTCTGGAACAGGATTCTCCAAGTTGCTTCCAATTTGCTTCTTGATCATAACGTTGAAAAAGCTAGTAGTTAAGCTAGAGTTACTTCCAGTCTAAACCAAAATGTTTGGTCAAAAAGATTTCGCACATCACGCAGTTTTAAATTATTTACTTTGTGAGCATCGCGGATAAGATTTTCTGGATTGATCATGTTAATCTGTTTGCCTTTTCGTGTGCAATTTACAAAAGATCCGAAATCGTTTTTGTAATGAAGTTCATGTCGTATTAAAACATTTCGTGTCCTTCATAGTTTTAAAATTTAGGGTAAAGTAAGGTATATTCGTGATAATTATAAGTTTTTTTTTTTTATTCGGTTAATACCTCGACAACTATGATCATTGGCATGGTACAGTCAGGTACCTAGTGTAGTGTGTGTGTGTGTGTGTGTGTGTGTGTGTGTGTGTGTGTGTGTGTGTGTGTGTGTGTGTGTGTGTGTGTAGAGTAATTGTCTTGATACTTAGCAAAGTCGACGTCATTGTCTTTGCTAAGAGACGCTAATTTTATCAGAACGTCTACGGTCTGCAGTAACAACTTCAAGTTACTATTTTGTGTAAAATATTATAAAGTTTAATAATTTATATATTTTTTAAAATTTTGTTCAGGTAAGATAATTTCGTGATATGGATATTCAATGTCGTGATAGAGGTAAGGTAAATTCGTGACAAGCCAATTTGTGCGCATAAAATTTGTTTAATAATAAAAATTATTCATTAGGTAATTTCTTAACAAATCTAGATTCTAAATTGTAACAAAATCTAAATCAGATTCTAAATCTAAATTCTTAACAAAACAAAATTAGAATTCTTTAACATAAGAAAAGTAAATCCATATTTAAAAAAAAATAAAACAAAACTACATTAATTAAAAACAAAAACAGTTGGTAGACAAATAACTTAATCTTCTTCAGAATCACTAATGGTGTCTTTATTGTTTTCACACATGTCATACATAAAAACTGCCTCTTCGGCATCAGACGATTGGCACATAACATGGTATGGAATCATGCAGTAGGAACACTGGATCCATTTGGCACCATTTTTTTTACATCTGGTGAATAACTATTACCACACATTCTGCAGTCCCAGTCATTATCTTCAGAAACCACTTTCTTAGGTTTTTGATTGGTTAGGGCTAGAGCGCAGGATGATGACGTAGACGGTGCATGAATTGGTGAAGAAGGCACAACACTTTCAGGATAATAGACTTGGTGATGACGTAGATGCTGTACCGCTTATTGAAAAAGGCACAACACTTCAATTGCGTTTCTTTCTATTCGGATTCGCAGCAACTGGCCTTGTTGGAAGAGACAATATGTTGGCAAATGGATTTTGTTGAGTAGGAGCTCCTGTACTTTGATTAGGTATCTCATTAGAAGTGAGTAGAGAAGGAACAAGAGCTTTCTTAGGAATGGCATTTATATTAAAGGATATAGGCCGATTATATATGCCAGATTCAGTATGGTGTGAAAATTGGTTCTGCTAGGCTTCTCCGCATTGTCTTTCATATAAGCATTTAAGCTTTTGGCCCAATGAGCCTTTAATGACTTATAAAAACCTACATCGAGTGGCTGTAACAGATGGCTAGTGTGGGCCGGAAATGTAAATGAACAAACACCATTTTAAGACGCAAAAGATATAACTGCCAGATTGATGTGTGATTCATGGGAATTCATTAATAAAATTACTGGTCGGGTAGAGGTAATTGCGGCAATAAAGAATTGAAACCATTCCAAAAAAATCTCACTGTTGATCCATCCTTTTGGAGAAAGTTTTACTTGTGTATTTGGTAGGCAATCTTTTTTTAAATTATCGTTCCATCGAACCCCTTTGAAAATTATCTACGGTGCAATCCACGTTCCATGGCACAAAGGAGCACAATCCCATCATGGTTTGAGATTCGCCTCTATCTTCATATGCTCTGACATAACGTTTGTCAACCGAGATAACGACTTTACTTGGTTTGACCACATAAGTTAGTCCGGTTTTATCGCAATTCCATAGACGATCGGGATTATTTTGAACTCCAAGTCTAATCATTAATGTTTCTAATTTTGTATAAAAATCCCCTCGTATTTCATTATTTGACATTGAATCGCTTTGTGTACTGAGCCCACCACCATTTACTAGCAGATTCGTTTTCTTTATTAAAGAAGTGATCTCCCTCCGTATATTGTGCAAGTTGAAAGGCTATCTTTTTTATCATCTGCACCGTCAAACCAAATCCCAATTCTTGCATTTTTATAATGTAATTAAACAACTCTCTTTAAGCTCCCGCACCGTAGACTCTATACCTGAAAATCACCGGCAGACTCACCCGGTAAAATAATCAGAAATCAAATAGATTATATCACTGCACCAATTACATTTAGAAACTCCATCAAAGCCGTAAAAACTTACCCGCGTGCGGACGTAGGATCAGACCACAATCCGGTGGTATGTAAGTTTGAAGTAAAGTTAAAAAAGCCAAATATAAAGAACAGGCCCGAAACGCTAGATATTGAGAAGCTTTCCAACAATAATATTAAACAACAGATGCAGGAGAATTTAAATACCGAAATATAAAAAATCCTTAAAAATAACAATGAACCGCTGGAAAAGTGGAGTGAAATTAAAGAAGAGATTAGGACTTCAAGCACTAAGTTTTTACTACCGGATAAGAGAAAAAAGAAAGACTGGATGACTGCAGAAATTCTTGACATGATGGAAGAGAGACGAATATATAAAACTAAAGATACTGCCAAATACCGTGAAACCCATAGACGAATAAGAGCTGAGATAAGAAAAACTAAAGAGACATGGTTCTCGGAGAGATGCGAAGAAATCGAACAGTGCGAAAAGGTATACGACTATCACAAAAGGCATAAGAAGATAAAGGAACTTACAACAAAGAAAAGCTACAATATTTTATCGAAAGGGCTGTGCGATGATAATGGAAATCTAAAACTAGACCCCGAAAAAATAGTTAGAATCTGGGAAACTTATGTAGAACAACTGTTGTAATGATGACCGTCCTAGTGGGTATACACTGAGCAATGATGATACTGGCCCTTCTATTCTAAAATCAGAAGTGGAGAATGCTATAAAGGGTCTTAAAAATAACAAAAGACCAGGCAACGATAACGTATACGGGGAAGTATTGAAAATGCTGTGCGAAACAAACAGTAAATTTCTAGACTCACTCGTCAGACTCTTTAACAATATTTATAACAGCGGGGAGTTTCCTGAAGACTGGCTAGAGTCCACTTTTGTTGCCATACCGAAAAAACCAAAAGCAAAGTCTTGTGATCAACATCGGATGATAAGTCTAATTAACAACATTTCGAAGGCATACACCAAGGTTATTTACAACAGAATAAGCAAACAATGCGAGGATAACATTGGAGATTCGCAGTTTGGGTTTCGGAATTCTCTTGGAACAAGAGAAGCACTTTTTAGATACAGGTTCTCATCCATCGCTGCAAAGATATGAACAAAGACGTGTACATATGCTTTATAGACTACGCAAAAGTATTCGATAACGTAAAGCACGAAAAGATAATTGAAGTTCTCCATAAGATCGGAGTCGACTACAGAGAAATTCGAACAATAGCGAGTCTCTATTAGGGTCAAACAGCTAAAGTGAAAGTAGGATCTACATTGACCAATAAAATTGAGATCAAGAAAGGGGTACGACAGGGCTGTATCTTGTCTCCTATTCTCTTTAATATATACTCAAACGAAGTATTTAAGACAGCGCTGGAGGAAAGCACAGAAAGCATAAAGATAATTGGAGAAATAATTAATAACGGTAAGCTGATGACACTGTGATTCTAGCAAGTAGCATGGAGGAGCTGAGTTGCCTAATGAGTAAGATACAAAAAACAAGTGCACAATACGGACTCAGACTAAATATCACAAAAACCAAATGGATCTTAGTAAGCAAAACCCAACGAAAAACAAAAGATTAAATATTCAACAACGGCTTGGAAATGGAATCATAACATTGACATAAATATTCACTTTGTCGTTTTGCAACCTTTTCGCTTTCTTGCTTTTGTTGCTATGATAGGAGACGTAATAATATCTTTGTTTTCCCGTTTTTTTAAATTAAAATTGATAAACAATTTACGGTTATATTTGCAAAAAACAGTTTTTTTTGCACTGATGTATAAATTTTATTAATTTTTTATTGACAAAATAAAATGTTATTAATATATTTGAACATCGAGGAATTACCGTCTTTTACATTTGTGTGAAATTTCCCCCCGATCTGTCAAATAGTTTAAAAGTTATTTAATTTATTTATTCCTGGGGCTAATTATTTAAACTATTGAATTTGCCCTATGAATGATTCTAGACACATTTAGCAAGTTTCATAGGATTCTTTAAGACTTAAACTATCTTATAAGTTAAAAGCATATTGCGTTTTCATCGAAATTTTTTACAAAATAAACGTTTGAAAAATGGGTATATTTTTTACTTATAAACAATTGTAATAACTTCTGAATTTTTCAAGCTACAGACTTGTACGTACAACCATTGGGTAGCTGGTAAGAAAACTCACATTTAAATAAAAAACCTTCTATGACCCATAGGAACGAAGTTAGCGACTATTTTTTAAAAAATCCTATCTCTATTGTTTATAAACATTTAGAAGTAAAATTTGTACAAACTTTGAATAAATATCTAAACTTTATATTGAAACTTATAGCTATAAAATTTATCCAATTTTTCGAAACTTACAGAGCTTTCGAAACGAAGGTAATTTCGAAAGATCGACATAGGAAACTGGAGGGGAAAGTGTTTCAGCTCCACGTTCCAAAATTTGGTCAGTCTCAGTGTAGTGGCTTTAAAAAGCAATATACTTATACTTCTTTGAGTAAAATAATTTGTGTATTTCAACCAAAAAAATTTTAACTCAACGTATTTAATTAATTTTTGATTGAAAATTGTAAGTAATATTTAAAACTATTGAATAAATAATTAATTATTTTCAACCTGTATAATGAGTGAAAAATATTATGTATTATAGATTATTTCAGAATTAACAGAAGACTGTGGCATTAACGTATTCAAGCAGTAGTAGTTTCAATGTAAGTATTTTCCTTTTTAATTTTTGATTCACAGGTTATGAACCAATTTATTCTCTAGATAATTTAATTCCCGATACCCGTTAAGAGACATTAAAGCACATTACATGAAAATGCACCACAGGTTGCAAAACTACTAGATGTGGGTACAAAAAACGTAGTTTGAAATGTACGAACTTGTGCATAAATTGTACTGAGGAAGAAGTAGAGGAGAAAATATGCTACAACCTCAGTACAGTTACGTTTGACGACGATAGTGATTCTGTAGATGTATATGTAGAGACTGATTTAATAAGTGAAAACAAACAACCCGCAACAAAAAGGTTCAGAGCTGAGTGTGAAGTCGAATGAATATACCAAATTCTAACTTTTAAACCAATGTATGTAAAGAAAATAAAAAAAGTAAAGTTCAATAAACATTGCAAAATTTAATAAGACAATTGATAAAAGAATCGAGTTATTTTATCAAATAAGTAACGCAGATTAGATTATTATTGTATATTATATTTGTACGAAAAATAGAATAAAAATCAGTATTGTTAATTACAAAAATACAAACAATTAAAATTAATATAGGAATATAATATTAATAATTAAGGACTATAATAATATAATGTGTAAAAAATTACCTAAAATTTAATTTATAAAATATATGTTTTTTTACATCATTGATATAAAATGAAAAAAAAAACATATAAATGTTAACTTTCCGGGATTTTCCGAGATTTCCGGGGGATGGAGTGAATATTATGTCATCATTATTAATACTGCGACAGACTATTCCACCCATTTAAAAAAAGTAAGTTTTTACGGTGAATTTCAAATTGACTTAATTTTTCCGAGGTTTTTCATATTTTCTGTGGCTAGTGAAAACTATGAAGTTATTCATATTTCGACGAGCTACCCCAGAATAACAAAACAGGCTTCCAGCGGCAATGGAAGCCGAGATAATTTAAATTTTTCCTACGTGTTTCGATTTGAAGTTCCGATGTAAAAAAAAACAGAGCTGAAACAGTTATCCTCTCCACTATCCTATGTCCATCTTTCGAAAGTACCGTCGTTTGGAAGAACTGTAAGTTTCAAAAAATTTAATGAATGTTATGGATTTTTATTCAAAATTTGTGTAAATTTTGCTTCTTAATGTTTATAAATACTGGAGATATGATGAGAATTTTAAAAAATAGTCGCTAACTTCGTTCCTATTAGTCACAGAAGGTTTTTTTGATGTGAGTTTTTTTACCAGCTATCCAATGGTTGTACGTACAAGTCTGTAGCTTAAAAAATATAAAAGTAAAAATAAGTAAAAAACATACCCCTTTTTAAAATGTTTATTTTGTGCATTTAACTTCTGAAATAATTTAAGTCTTAAAAAATCCTATGAAATTTGCTAAATTATTGTGTCTAGCATCATTTATAGGGCAAGTTCAATAGTTTAAATAATTAGCCTCAAGGATAAATAAATTAAATAACTTTTAAACTATTTGACCGATCGGGGTAAATTTTTCAAAATTTTGTTAATAAAAAAATTAATAAAATTTAGAAATTAGTGCAAAAAAACTGCTTTTTTTACAAATATCTCCATAAATTATGTATTAATTTTAATTGAAAAAACGGAAAAATAAAGATATTCTTAATATAAAAAAATTTTATAAATATTGTTTATGTAAAATATAAGGGAAAAAACAAAAAATCAAATTGTGACCATAAATTATTGTTAAAAAAAACGCAAGGTAAAAATACGAGTACATTTTTATCTATTCGTCATCTAGTAATCCCCACCTAAATCTTAAAAGCTTTAGATATCTGCTGTTACAGGTCCAAAGAATTCAGAATAAATTATTGAAATAAACTTTTATTATTTTATTTTTGGCTAAATAATTATTAACAACTCCACAAGATTTCATGGAAAATTAATGCATTCCCAAGTCTTATTTGGTCTCTGAGATGATCTATTCGTTCTTTCCTTGATTTTGTACAGCCTAAAACAAAAATAAGTATAAATTTAAATGAATAATAAACTTTGAATTAAAAATAAAAAAACCAAAAAACCTATTTCTTATCTTAAAGGTTAATGTCAAAAATAGCTTGATATAATTCTTCTTCTTGTATTTTTAAACAGATCTCAAACCTATTGGTAGTACAACAACTTATTTTAAATGAATTCTAACTGGACAATGGCCGGCGCCAGATTAAAAGAAAAACTTATCTTAAATTTTTTCTTTTCCTTTTTTTAGTGGTCTTTTGTATAAAAAAGTATTGGTTCGTGTAGAACTTACAACACAATTTTGCGACTTTTCTAGAGTTTTCTTGATAGCTCTCCGAAAATTTAATAGTTGTAGCAGTGAGAAGCTGAGCAATTATCACCTAACGTGTGGATTTGATTTCTAAAACTAAAAGAAACTTGATTTTATAAACTAATTTCGTATTAGAAACACTTTAAGGCCACATATATACCTGCAGGCAACAACCACTGTCAAATTACATACTAACAGTAATCGCATAAAAATAGAACGCGGGGTTAGACAAGGAGACCCAATATCACCTAAACTTTTTAATACGGTGCTAGAACATGCTTTTAAGAATTTGGATTTCATGACAAAGTGAATAAAAATAGATGGAGAATATTTAAACAACTTACGTTTCGCCGATGATATACTTATAATAGCTGAAGATCTAGGTATGGCAAGAGAGATGGTACAGGAACTCGTTGTGGCTACAGAAAATGTAAGTTTAAATATAAATATCTCGAAAACAAAAATCATGACCAATTTGGTACCCAACCAGAACATCAGTATTGGTGGGAAAGAAATAGAACTCATAGATAGATATAAATACCTGGGACATGAAATTATGATTGGCAGAGATAACCAGACTCATGAACTGAAGATAAGAGTCGGCCTTGGGTGGGCAGCATTTGGAAAACTGAGAGAAACTTTTAAAAGCGAGCTGCCCACATGCCTAAAGAGAAAGGTATTTGATCAGTGCGTCCTCCCAGTCTTGACGTACGGAGCAGAAACACTTACCTTAACAAAAGCAGCAGCTACCAAACTGAGAGTCACGCAGAGAAGAATGGAGCGGTCCATGTTAGGAATAACTCTGCGAGACAGAATAACCAACGAAGACATCAGGAGAAGAACCGGAGTGACTGAGATCATCGAGAAGATAGCCAGACTAAAATGGAGATGGGCAGGACACATAGCCAGAATGACAGATGGGCGATGGACAAAAAGGTTATTGGAATGGAGGCCAAGGGAAGACAAGAGAAGCGTCGGTCGACCACCTACAAGATGAACTGACGATTTAAGAAGAATCAATAAAAATTGGATAAGAGCGGCCCAAGATAGACGGGGTTGGAAACATGAGGAAGAGGCCTATGTTCAGCAGTGGACTTTTGAGTCTGGATGATGAAGACCACATTTGAACAAAGGTAGGTTTTCTTTTGGAAAAAGTAAATAACTACTTATGTTTTAAACATAACGTTTTTTTAGGCCTTTTATTTTTACTCGTTGATTTAATCTCAAACCATTTTGATCATTTTTCCAATTTATATTTATTTACTGTTTGTATTTTGAGAACCATTTCCGAAGTGGAAATTGAAACGTCAATAAACGTATTTTTATCTTTAATTGTGGCTTATATTTATGATCTCGTGACTCCTTAAGGGATTGGCTATCAGTTTTCCATATTAGTTAGGATCGGATGTTATCCAATTGTCCATAAAACGTCGGATTATTAAAGGAAATAATAATAATAAATATTAATTACTCACCTGGGATCGAGTCTCCAGAAATCAAGAAGATAGACTTTCTAACAGCTAATTGGAAATTTATTCTTAATTTTTTTAGAATCGAATATTACACTAAATTTCTCAATTTTTTTAGTACGACACTGTAATTAGAACCCCACTGCAGTGGTTATAATAAGAACTTGTTAATTAAACTTTTCACTTTAATGTTCAACTATTGATTTTAAATGGATTTAGAAAAAAATCTTTAATAAGGACAAAAGTAGCAATCGACGAAGATATTGATTTATTGATAATCATTCTTTTACCCACTTTCCTGAAGGCTCTCCGAAAGAGCGTTTTCAAGCTCATATCACCGCGAAACATTTTTCTACCTTTTTTTAACCAGACTGGGATATATGGAGATTGACGCTTTGGATCCCAACATGAATATTCCACTGCGATTTGTATAAAGTTAAGACTGCCTTTGATATATAATACAGATAAAACAGATAATAAAAAACGCAACAGATGGCGTTCTTATCTCAAAATATCCAAACGGCACTGCCTTTTGGAACTTTAAGTTTTCAATTATTAAACTAATTATTTTAACTAAGACTTAAAATGGACTAAACGTTTTGGTACGGGGAGAGCCGCACTATAGGTCTGGTGCGGGAAGTGATGATGTGTACAAAAGTAAATGGTTTTGTTACAACAACATGCTTTTTCTCAAAGACCGAAATCAGCCGAAGACAATGATGGATACCATTCCACAGGTAAATATATCAAGCATTATTTATTCACGTTTGTAAAAGTTGTTAATATTATTTATAATAGCAGTCCTCAGTGAACAGTGAACTCAACAAATTAATTGACAAAATGCATATGCACTCTAAAACTAGATCACATTTAGGCTATCTCTAATTTCTATGTTATTATCACATCATTCATTGTTCCTATAAATATTTAAATGTTCCAACAATTAATTACAAAATCTGTACAATTTGCCTAAACGGCCTGGCACTTAGGGACAACGTAATGAGTTATAATCAACACTGTAATTAGAAATTGTTATTACAAATAAATATACGACTACAATAAACACAGGTTTTTGCTTTTTGTCATGTTGAAAAGGTAAAATACCAGATGGGGAAGTAAAGAATTATGCAAATTCATTCCTAACGGTTTGTGCTTCATTAGTGCTTCTTCTTGAAGTCCGAGGTATGTTAAGAAATGCTTCATTTGAAGGTGATTGTCTCCAAATTCCTGGCCTGATCTCACCTGTGGTTGGGCACTCAGTCGAATGTCCCGGGGAGATTGTATATTGATTTGGAGTTTCTTTTCCTTAAGTAATTGTGCAGATAAAGTACAGCCAATACTACGTTCGTAGCCCGCTCTGGTTGTAATAGCATAGGTCTCCGTATTATGCGATACACAGAACCCTTTATTTGAACTCCTAGAAATGGTTTCATAATGTGTTTGTGCATAGGAAAAGCATCATCTGATAAAAAAACAAACGGTGTTGTATTGCTTCTTTCTGGCAGATAACCAGGGGGAGGTAGATGCAATGTGCTATTCTTAAGACATTCTTTGAATGCTGTTTAACTAAAAACACCTCCGTCCGATATCCTGCCTTGACAACCAACATTGGCATAAATGAAGTTGTAGTTAGCATCTACAACAGCAAAGAGAACTATACTGAAGTACCCCTTGTAGTTGAAGTATTCTGTGCCACTATTAATTGGTGATTGCAAAGCGATATGCTTACCATCAAAGGCTCCTACACAGTTTGGGAAATTCCACTTATCATAGAACTCTTTTGCAATAACGTTCCATTCAGCTTCATTTTGTGGCATCTGAAACAATAACATATTGTAGTATTTTTAACTTTAAAATAAGTCCCTATTATCTCCCTATCTTATCACAAATCTTTCCTGTTTTTTAGGATCAAAATACAGTTGATGAAGTTATTATTGAACATAATACTCCGAATGATGAGGAGGAGCAAGTGGCTAGTCAAGTTGCATCTGAAAGTTGGGAAAACCGGAATAAAAGATTGCCAAAGTCGCCCTCTACTCGGCCAAGGTCACAAAAGAGACAAAAGACTACAGCTACAGAAGAAGCTCTTTCTATTATGAGAGAGGTTCAAGGACGTAGTCCACTAGTGCCAGACCAGTTCAAATGTTTTGGAGATGAAGTAGGACTGCGTATTAGAGACCTTCCTTTATCAAATGCACAAACAATTGTAAAATACTTAATTAGCAATATTCTTTTTGAAGCTGAAATGGGTAAGTATAACAACGGCAACCTATCAACCGCAACTTACTCACAGCCTTTATACCCGATGACGAACTATACACAGCAACAATATTTCTGTTCCTGTGACACCTGCACATCCAAAATCAAACAGACATTTTGAGCAGCTGTCTACTTCAGGACGAATGCAAATGACCTCCCCACAATCTGCAATGAGTTCTGTGTCATCTGCCCCTTTGTCAACAGACTATGACTCTATTGACAATATTTTAATGGAACTCTAGTTCCCAAGATGTATTAAACTTGCAACAAATTTGTAATAAATACATTTGACAGTTATAATAAATAATGAATTATTACAGTATTTTGTTTTATTTAGGTTGTACTGTATTAAACTCTAGAAAAATGTTTAATAAATAAACTGTTCATTTACAATAAATACTTATTTTTATCTTACCTTGATGTATTGCTGTAAAACTTTGACAATTGCCTTACAAACATTCGGGATGATGTTTGAAATCGTTTGCTTCGAAATATTGAACATGTCGCTTAACAAGTGATAAGAGTCCCCCGTCGCTAAGAATCGTAAAGTAACTGCAAGACGTTCCTGGGGAGGAATACATCTTCTGAAGGATGTGTCTTTCTTTTTGATGATATGAGCTATCTTATTCAGAAGAATTTCAAAATCAACACTTTTCATACGAAAAAAAATTCTGAAACCACATCCACATCTGTACTCGAGATTTATTTCGTCAACGTCATCCAATATTAAATCCTTAATTAAGTCACTAGTTCCATATTGTGCTCTACTTTGAAGACTTGGACGCACCCAAAACCGTCGTTTGCGCCGTTTGCGTATTTTTTCATTATTTTCAATGATTATTAACGCAGCCGAAACAACAAGTAAATCCTCTTCGGCAGACATTGTGTGACTAAATGCCAACATTGCCAACCAGATGTGGACGGGAGACCACCATTTGGCTTTGCCACTTTGGCTTTGCTAATTTGGCAGTGCCAACGGCCAACATTGGCATAGTGTGGACGCGCCTTAACACCGGCAGTACTAAACGACAAACAAAAATATTCAATGACATATATTGAAACGAAGTAATACCAAGATCATGGCTGAAGTCAACGTTTATTGCTCTACCAAAGAAAACAAAAGCCGTATCCTGCAATGATTTATTTAAATGACGGAACAATTCCCGATTTCCCGATCTAACTAACTTACATGATAGAAAAATTGAAACGGTAAACATATTATTCTTCTCCACCGGTATATTTACTATATTGCGACTAGTCGTTGTAAATACGGCAAAAGTTGTTATATTAATAATGTTGCGGAAATTCCTGTTACAAATATATTATTTAAACATAGTCATTCCAGTAGCGCACAAACTATTATGATCGAAAAAATCAAAGTATTAAAAAAAAGTTGCTAAAACCTTTTTTTTTTAAGTAGATATATCTGTAGATATTTTTAGATCTCGCTTAACAATGCTAATTATAATAATTACATACCATGATCAATTGGTTCTTTACATAATTTGTTAGTTAAACTTTGGTATACAGTAATTTATTTGTTTTGTATTTTGTTAGTAAAAGAACTTTACTAATAGAGAAAATAATAAAGAGAAATATAGACCAGGGAAATAAGCAAAAAAGTACCTTGTTTTTGATACTCGTCGGGCCAGGCAAACGACAGTTGTTTTGAATAGTATGGACGACTGTAACAAAAACCTATATATTTCCTGCAGTTCTATATATTAAGAAAGGTGCAAAATAAGTCAACAATTTAGGTTTTTTATAAATGTTATTAACTTTTTTAAAAATACGCTTATAACATTTATATTTCACTTAATGCTGTGTCTTGCAGTGCTTAAAATATGGTCAACATTTCAAAGTGATTGCTCTCATTGATATTACTGCCGAGATACACGAGTTTCTCTACTCTGTCCAGTGTGGCATCTCCGACTTTTATACCGTCATCCTGTATATAATTTTGTTTGCTAACTATCATATATTTAGTTTTCTTAACGTTGAGTTTTAATCCATACTGATCACAAGTCTGTTTTATTTTGTTCATTAGATTTTAAAGGTCTTCTCCGCAATTGGCAAGGACTAAGGTATCGTCGGCATATCTAATATTGTTGATGGTTACTCCATTCACAATAATACCTTCGGTTATCTCCATTAAGGGTTCCTTAAATATTTCTTCCGAATATAAGTTAAAAAGTAAAGGGGACAATATACAGCCTTGTCTCACTCCTCTTTTTATATTTATTTCATCCGACAGTTCTTGTTCAACCTTAATTCTTGCTATTTGATGCCAGTTTAGATTTGTAATTATTTGTAGATCTTTATCGTCCAATCCAGCTGTTTCCAATATTTCTAGCATTTTGTTATATCGGACTTTGTCAAAAGCTTTTTCAAAATCGATTGCACAAATGTACACATTTTGATTTATATCTCTGCATCTCTGTACTAGCACCTGTGTACTAAACACGGCTTCTCTTGTACCCAAACCTCTCCTAAACCCAAATTAAGTATTGCTAATTCTGTCCTCTAACAGCGTGTAAATTCTGCTGTGTATTACTCGCAGGAAGATCTTCAAAACGTGACTGATCAGACTTATTGTCCGATAATCACCGCATGTCTTTGTACGATGTTTCTTAGGTATTGTGACAAATGTCGACTTTAACCAATCAGATGGTAATATCCCTGTGTCATAAATTCTGTTAAAGAGATTACACAGAGCTTTAATTCCATTTTCTCCCAAAAACTTTAGTATTTCAGCACTTACTTCATCGAGGCCAAGTGCTTTTCCATTTTTTGCCGTTTCTATTGAACGTCTTACTTCACTTTCTGTTATAGGTGGACCTGATATAGCAATCGGTGTATAGTGTTCTACTCTCTCATCTTCAAATAATTCAGAAATGTAGTTTTCCCATTCTTTTAACTTTTCATTGATGTCCAATATTCTGTGTCCGTTTCTGTCTTCTAAACTTTGGGATACTTGTTTCCGTTTGTTTCCAGCGACCTCTTTTAATTTCTTGTGCAGATAAAATATATCGTATTTCTTTTTCTATTGTTCAATTTCATTACATTCTTTACTATGAAATTGTGTTTTCGCGTGTCTTATCTTCTGCCTGATTATTGCGTGAATCCTCTTGTATTCGTTTTTATCTTTATTTCTTTATTTATCTTTATTTCTCTTCTTTGATCCATAAGTCTCAGTATTTCTTCTGTCATCCACCTTTGTTTTTTTCTTGCTTTTAGCGCACTCAATTTTGTTTCTTGAACAGTCTTTAAGACGTCGTTAATGCTCGTCCAGTTTTCTTTAGTACTTTCTCCTTTGCTTGATGTTAACTTTATTTTTTGTTCTAATATACTAGTTATTTCTTGTTTTACAGTATCATTTAGCATCGTTTCTCTATCAATAGTAACTGTTTGCTTATTCGTCCTTGTTGTTGTTTGTACAAATTATGTAAGTTATACAATAATTATACTAATTTAAAATTGTATTATTCTGTTTTTTTTATGTTTGTTTTTGTTTTATACTTTTTGTACTATTTGACTGATTTTTTTTAGCTTTGTCCATAAAATTGTTCAATAATTTTCAGTGACAATAAAGCATATTTCTATTCTATTTTATTTGCTGTCTGATTTCAGTAAAGATTTATAATTATGTTCAGATCTTGGTTGTTAATTCCTGTTTCTTTTAGTATTTGCGTCATGTTGGCGTACTGTACTCGATCAAATGTTTCTCGTAATCAACCAGACATGCGTATACGTCGCAGTTGACGTCTCTGCATCTCTGGAATAAGTCTTGTACTGAGAACAAAGCCTCCCTAGTACCAACAGTATTTGTGAACCCGAACTGGTTAGGGGAACTTTGACTTTCACACAGGTTGAAGATTCTCTTATGAATTATCTTTAGGAACAATTGTAGGAGATGACTCATAAGGCTTATAGTACGCTAATCTTCGCATTTTTTACAATTAAATAAATAAGTACACATTTATAAAAAGTGTCATTTTGCATTTTAGTGTTTCAAATAGTACCTAAAGCTATTGATACACAAGTCTCAGACCATACCTATATTTGAATCATAATTACTTTTGCGGTAAGGAACATGAAAATATGAATTCTGACGCAGTGAATGGGGAGGAATAAGACAAACTAGCTGAAACAATTCAGGAGATTGGTTATTTTATGAACAAGCCTAAAAATAAAGATTAAAACGTAACTCTTCTGGTAAGAGAATCCAGATTCAAGAAATTTAACACACCAGAATAAAAATATGATCTACACAATTTACAAGAACAGTAGATGCCTGTAGACAAGTCAGTATAAATCTAATCGACATAAAAAAAATTAATGCAATTATGACATAAAGTTTTCTTTTTAATAATTTTTAATACTAATGAATCTTTGTATTGAATTTTAATTCTCTGTATATTTTTCCCAGCATTATCATCAATTTTTGATAATAAATTAATATTAGTTTCACTTGTTTAATGTAATTATTCTATGAATTCATATTTTATAAATTTATGAGAAATAATTTAAGCACGCAATTTCCTTTTTAAATGTTAAAAATTGTGTTATTTGTGTAAAAATTATTTTTATGGTTGTAATATTTCTTATTAGTCATATTCTTCATTACGTATTATATCAGCTGAAGTGTAGTATAATAAAAAAGTCATAAAATATCTTGACACCACATGTAAATAGCCAAACCCTGTTTTATTGTAATTCCCCGTATAATAAAAGTTATTTTAAAAATATTAGTGTATACCAATATAAATATATATATATATATATATATATATATATATATATATATATATATATATATATATATATATAATTCTTTGGAGGGTAACTTTCGGGAAAGCGTCAAAACAAGGATTAGCTAGAGATGGTATAAGCCAGTTTGGTGTAGAACTTTATTGTAAATGTGAAATTTTCGGTGATATGTTGTCACCTTCATCAGCACCTAAATGGACGCTTTCCCGAAAGTTACCCTCCAAAGAATTGTATTATTAGCGTCGTTATACACACTCTATATATATATATATATATATATATATATATATATATATATATATACAGATGCTATTGAACGATATTACTTACAAATAACCTTTTATTCCAACATGCATCTACAGTTTACCTTTGAAAACACTCACTTATTCACTCTTTACTTAGTAAAATATTACATTTTATTTTAATTGGAATTCTGCCATTGTTCTACACGTGTTTCGAGTTATATCACCTCTCATCAGCAACACTTGTGAAAGTGACAAAAGACCATATTTTGGACCTATTCTTGTTTTATTTTTATAGCAAGTCTCTCAATTTTTGACAGATCTACTGTGTCATTGAATCCTTATTCTTAATGTAGAAACAATTTCTAATTTTGTTCGTTACTTAACCAGCACAAATATGACCATAACATTTATACATTTTTGTTATTAACTCTACTCCAAAATCTTTGAATGATTTTTTTTTACATAAAAAACCTTTGTTGTGGATCAGATTATTGAAAGTTACGGTCATCAAGTTTTACGTCTGCCACCGTATCATTGCCAGTTTAATCCCATCGACTATATATGGGGAATAGCAAAACAATATTATGACAACCATATTGGACCTAACGGTTATAGCGACGACGCAGTTCGGGAAACTTGGCGAAAGGCACTTCCAATTGTAACTCCAAAATTGTGGTGCAACTGTATATTCAAGTGCGAGAAACTAATAGAAGATTGGTGGACTCGTGAAAATAAAATAAACGAAATAAGTCCAATCATAATAACAATTAATGGTGATGACAGTGATGATGATGATGACGATTATGATATTTTTGATGATAATGACTGATTTTCATTTTTGTTGGCAAGTTAAATTTTTTTATTTTTCATTAGAAATTCTCTGCATGGAACAAATATACATAGAGCATATTTTCTGTGTGAAGTGTAATATAACATTATTATTAGGTTTATTTTAGCCACATTAGACTCCATTAATGAAGTAATTCTCCTTATTATATTGTCAATTATATAAAAGATTTTCCATTATTATTTAATTAAAAAAAGTTATGGATTATTTTTCATTTCATTTGACCAGTTGATATTTCCCCAAAGAGCAGGAAATTAAAACTGGGTACTTACAATAAAAATTTTAATCCGAAACCCGCGTAAATATAGCGAACCGACTTTATGTATCGTTTTGAGGTTTACCAAGGAGTTTCGGGAGACAGAAGTCAAATTAGTAAACTTGGAACATGCGCTGAAATAGTTTTGCATCTAATTAACGACTTAGAGGGAATCAATCATAAAGTATTTTTTGATAATTTATTTTGCTCACTTTCTGTTATCGAAGAACTGCATAAAAGAGGAATATGGTCGACAGGAACTCTCCTCTTGAATCGAATACAAAATTATAACTCTGTTATGAATGTTATGAAAACAGATAAACAAATGAAGCAAGAGGGTAGGGGAACTTTATCCGTTGGAAGTAATGAAGGTGGTAATATAATCGTTTCTAAATGGCTAGACAATAAGACTATTTACATTGTTTATACTTGTGCTGAAATAGAACCTCAGAAAAAAAATAAACCGCTAAATCCATTAAGACTACTATTTTATGTTCGTTTTATAACAAAAATACGGGAGGAGTAGACCTAATGGACCAGTTTTTGACCCTATATCCTCTAAGGAGAAGAAACAAAAGCTGGTACATAAAAGTTTTTATGCATTTTTTCGATGACCTTATTGTAAATGCATGGATTTTGTACAAAATAAAAACGAAAATCCAACAAAAGATCTGCTTGGATTTAAGACAAGTATTGCCAGAGCAATAATAAATTTGGGAACGCCGAAAGAAAATAAACGAGGTAGATCTTCGTCTGGTACACCACTTCCCATTTTGAAAAGAGAACAAACCTAATCATCATGTACCCCTAAAATTAGACAAAGTAATTGGGGGCACTGGTCACAAGTAATTGATATACCAAATGATTGAAGATGTCACTCTAAACTTGCAAAAGAAAAACAAAATACATCTGCAACGAGCCGCTGTGTCCGTCATGCTTTGAACATTTTCATACCAATACCTGAGTTATTTTTTAGGTTTTAAGAAAAAAAATTGATGTTTTTACACTTACTATACAATTTTCTAATGTTAATTTTTAATCCACAACACAATGACGGTATTAGATTTTGATTCGATACAGAACAGCGACAAGCCGCATATACGTATTTCGACCTCTTTAGGTCTTCTCAGTACGATATAGCCACTACTCCGTATCGAACCAAAATATTTTCGCCTCGCAATATGCTTCGCAAGTTTTAGGAAGCACGGTGGCTAATATTTGAATTCGATATCGCCAGGTAGAAATCGTATGATTTCTCTTTTTGTTTTTAGATTGCGTAGTTACGTCTGTACATAGTTATTTTTAATAACTATGGTCTACGACGGGAAAATATTTAGGTTCGACACGGAGTAGTGGCTATAGCGTACTGAGGAGACCTAAAGAGGTCGAAATACGTATACTCGGCTTGTCGGTGCTCTGTATAGAATCAAGATCTAATACCGTCATTGTGTTTTATTTCTTTACTTCGTTTGGAGTACCAGAAATCGAATTCAATACGAATATTGGCCATGATGAACGGCATTTGGAATGCAATTTTAGATTCCCTTGCCGATTTATTCATCAAGCTGTTTGCTTCGCAAGTTTTAGGAAGCACGGTGGCTGATATTTGAATTCGATTTCGCTAGGTAGAAATCGTATGATTTCTCTTTTTCTTTAATTTTTAATATTTCTCAATAAAATAATTTTTCTAAGAAAAAAAATCCTTAAAATTATGCATGAGAGGATTAAAAGTCGTTAAAATATTGCTGAGGATGTTTTAAGTCCAATAGGTAAGGTTTTTTATTGCCAATGACCATTTTTTGTAACAAAGGCTGTTTTAAATTTATCTTTTATCCGAACTGAGGTCTAAGATAGTAAAGAATCTAGCATTCCTTGTTTTGGCTAAAATCTCTTCAATTAATAGAAAAAGTTGCTGTTTACAAATAATTAATTTGTTTTTAAAAATTGTGCTATTTGAAAATCTATTTATTTTTGGTGCTCTATTGAACATCTATAAGGCTTCTTTTCAACAAATTAATGTTAAAAAAAGTTTTATTTTTGCTTCATACTTTTGAACCTGCCCAATGTCAAATTTATGTTTCTCAAAAACATTGTCATATTTTTTATATTTCTATTTGGTTTTTCTGATTTAGCAATAAATATTCTAATTTTGCTTCGAAAAGTTCTGTGGGAATTACTTCATTAAAGTTTATTAAGCATTCTGTAATATTAATATTATTATTAAATTTTTCAATCTTTTCTTTAGTATTTGCATTCAATCTTTGATAAAGCTGGAAACTAGGTGAAAGGGTTAAGATTAAGGATATCATTTTACTAACACAAACTATTAAAATAGAACCTTTAACCATTATTTTAAAAACAGATGATTAATGACTAAATAATTAATTAATAATTAATGAACTAGTTCAGTTTCCCAAGTTCCACAAACTGGCTGAATAGATATGTTAATTCGCGTAATTGCGCTTATTCATAATCAGCTAAAATGACGAATATATTTGGATTTCCGCCGACAAAACAATTGATACAGAATTGTCGGAAATTGTCTATATAATAATTGGAGTTTTCAAGTATTTAGACTGTTCTAGAAACTTCAGAAATGCTTCGTTAGCTAGAATTGTTTACAATTTCTTAACAATAACAAATAGTGCTGCTTCATTATATACAAAGTGAGTCCGCCTCATTATGATAGAGAATATTCAAAACATTATTTAATTACATATAGACAATGATATAAAGGACCACAGACATAGAAATAAAACGTAGAATAGCAATGACTAAAACTACTTTTATGAAAATAAAGTCATTTCTTTGCAATAACCATCTCAGTTTAGAACTAAGGCAAAGAACGGTTAAGTGCTATGTTTATTCCGCACTCTTGTATAGTTCAGAAGTGTGGACGCTAAAAGTATCGATCATAAATAAAATTGAAGCATTGGAAATGTGGCTTTATAGAAAAATGCTGAAGATACCTTGAACAGCAAGAAAAACGAATGAAGAAGTGCTAAGGAGCGTCAACAAAAATAGAGAACTCCTAAAGACTGTTAAACATCAAAAAATGTCTTATCTGGGACATAAAGTAAGGGGAAGTCGATATAAAATTTTACAACTGATCCTTAAAGTCAAAATAGAGGGCCGTAGAGGCGTAGGAAGAAAACAAGTTTCTTGGTTAAAAAACATTCGTGAATGGACTCAGATACCAAATGCAGGACAATTATTCCATATTGCAGAAGATCGAGAAGCCTTCGCAATGGTGATCGCCAACGTCGGATAATTCTAATATGGCACGCGAAGAAGAAGAAATAAAGGATCACGGCACTTATTTTATGTTAAAGTGGTTTTAGTTAAATTGACTGAAACTTTCCAAAAAGGGTAGCTTTGATCATATTGATGAAAAACTCTCATGACACAAGACTCAGAAATTCATTATTTCTGAGTAACAAAAATTCGAAACGTCGATTTTTAGTCCATTTTAATAATTCATATCGGCGCCCCAGAGCAACATTAGGACATCCAAAAAAATATTGATTTTTGGTTATCAACATAAAATTTGTAAAAAAGAATGCCTTTATTGAGTGCAACACTAAGGTATGATGTAAATATTCACACTTACGCGATAAAATGCATAACCTTATGTTACACACATTATAAAGTATATTTTCAATCAGCGCAACACTAGGTTAAGATAATATGTCCTACTGTTTCACCAAATTCGTTGCTGTAAAAAATATATAACTTACTGTTTCTCCAGAAGTTTGACGCGCCGCTCGCAACGAACGATAATAATTATCAGGTCTTTTCTTCTTAGTCTACTACGATCAGTGGAAGATAAATAATTGAAACTTGTAAATCGTTTTATGTACTTTGAGTTTTTAAGAAAAATGAAGTTATCAAGGAACAAACGTAGATTACAATTGGCCAAGAAATAGTTTGATGGCAATTATGAGAACAATAATAGCAGTAATGGTAAGTGAACAAAATAATAAGAACCCCTAAAATTAATAAAAGCAATACAAAACAGACATACACCTTTACAATAACAGTAGAGTATGGGTCGCTTGGGGCACCCCCCTCCACTCCCACTCTGACGTCACACGGTTGCAAATGCCAAACGGCTTAACGTAGGAGGACGTACGAGGGCTCGTTGGAAAGGGGATGAAAAATGGGGTTGAACGCAGTATGTGCCGTGCGCATCGGAGCATGCCAAAAGGACATTAGTGGGTATCTTCGTTTCTAGTGGTCCGATTGTGACGTACGAGGGCTCGTTGGAACGGGGAGAAGACGGGAAATATATGAGACAAAAAATAAAGATGGCGGCGTTGCCAAATGGGCGCTAAAACGTATCTTCGTTGCTATTGGTCCGATCGTGACGTACGAGGGCTCGTTGGAACGGGGAGAAGACGGGAAATATATGAGACAAAAATAAAGATAGCGGCGTTGCCAAATGGGCGCTGAACGTATCTTCGTTGCTATTGGCCTGATTTGGACTTATGAGGTGTCAAAGCGGTGGTGACATACAGAAGCCATGTACACGCTCGAGCATTCTTCTTCTTCTTTTACGTCAATTCTTCTTCGTCTGTCATCCCTCAAACGTGAAGATAGCGTCAATTCTTCTTCTTCTTTTCGTCTGTCAAGCTTACGTTGCCTCATACCCCCACGCCCCAACGTGTATGTTAACATAAAAAACGAAGATAACAACATAACCAGAAGGACACTAAGCGTGCAACGGCCAAATGAGTCAACGTACAACAACGTGTGAGGTATCGATGCTCGTTCTTCATCGGAATGTTGACATTCTTCTCAGCTTAGCAGGAAGAACAGCGTGATAGAGCTCAACGTATAATAATGTGTGACATATCAATGGGAAGGGGAGGTGGTAACGATTATGTTAAGATAAAAAGTAAGCGTAAAGACAATGCCAAAACGAACGGTGATGTGTGAGGTGTTGATGGGAAGGGGATGTGGTAGCGAATATGTTAAAAGCAAACGCAAAGACAATACCAAAACGAACGGATCGTGATGTGTGAGGTGTTGATGAAAAGGGAGGTGGTAACAAATATGTCAAGACAAAAAGCAAACGCAAAGGCTGTGCCAAACGACGCTATGTCGTATCTCTGTTGTTATTAGTCAGCTTGTCTATTATTATGAAAATAACAAAAAACACTTTTTGAATGTGGTCATCATTGGAATTTTATTTAGAATAGCTCAGTCCAAGCTAGACTGTATCATGTCTAACAAAAAAATTGACTCATTTAATTTGTATTGAATTTTCGTCCAAGGTTGACTTAAATGTCCATTACAGGACTTGACTGTCCAAGGTAGACTTTCCGTTTTTCATGCTTTTTATATGTGTCTCCAGGATCCTATACTGAATTAGCGAATACAAATGGTGAGTTGAATACTATATTATATCTATGCCAGTTCGGGGAATATGATTTGTAGGTTGGTATTGTGCTTTTATAATTATTAGTTATAATCGGTATGTAAACGTAATATCTGAGGTCCTCCCCCACTCCTGTAAAATTGACAGATGATACATAATTGAACGAATAATGCAAAATCAGTATCAATCAATCATTCGGCGGAGTATGATGGAAAAAATTGAGCTGTTCAGAGGTCCGAACGCAGTCAGAAAAATTAAGCAATTAAATTTAGATGACATACTTATTGATCAGTGGATCCAAAACATGAAAGTTACCTGCTACATCCTATATGTCAGCGGAGAACCAGCATCGTTCGTTCTATTATCAAAATGCGACTTTGATCCACTAGGACATCATGATGCACCGAGAGTATTAGATTACATTTATACATTACCAAAGTATCGGAGAAAAGGATACGCATACAAACTTATGGAACATGTAAAGAAAAATAACCAATTCACAGCATTCTGCTCCAACGATGAATCTGAACGACTTTTTTTCAAATGTAAATGTATTAATCACGGATTAATGAATTATAATGTAATGTTTCGACATCCGTAATAAATTAAAATAAAATATATCCTGTTTCATTTCTTTCAGCTTAATGAGCCTTAATGTGCTGTAAAATAGTGAATAGTGTAGTGTACAATGACCATATATATGAAGACGCACAACAGTACATTACATTTACACACGACATACTAGCAAATACAAATGTAATGACTACAACATTCGTACATGACACTGCTATGTTAGTTACAGATAATAATTCTACATCAGCTATATAATCTTTTTAAAGGTATATCAGGGACATTGAAAAGTAGACAAAGAGATGACTCATAAAGATCAATGAATCCAAATCGCAACATTTGTATAAAATTTGGTAAACATTATTGGATACAGGGTAGGACATCGAAATTTTCCATACATAACAAACTGTTGGTATACAATACTTACACCGGTATGGACTTATGAGATCCAGCTATGAGGTACAGCAGCAAAATCCGACTTATCCATAATGGGAAGATTTGAATTCAAAGTTTTACGTTCTATAACACACCCACCATGGTTCGTATCAAAGATATTATTGTGATCTAGAAATACTAACGATCAGTGAAGTACTCGTTCTGTGCAGGTTTTGG
Source organism: Diabrotica balteata (assembly GCA_918026665.1). Classification (NCBI taxonomy): domain Eukaryota; kingdom Metazoa; phylum Arthropoda; class Insecta; order Coleoptera; family Chrysomelidae; genus Diabrotica; species Diabrotica balteata. The sequence continues at coordinate 93,677,070 of OU898284.1, read as the reverse complement.
TACATAAAACGTCTGGTAAACCATCCAAATGCCCAGGCAATAAGCTTGCTTGATAACAGTCAACAAACTCAAAGACTAAAACGGATCTGATTTATAAATAGGTGTTCTAACTCACCGGATTTGTGGAAAAATTATAGAGTATGTGTATTGTTTGTAAATGTCAAGTATATGTAGTTAGCATATTATTGGAATGTTATGTTTGCTCCATACCAGAGGTCTAGTCATTAGACTGACCTCTCTAAAATCATTTTGTTTTTCGAACCACAAAGACGCTTATTATTGGAATAATTGTAACTAATAGATTGCTAAATATACGTTAAAAAAATATATAGATAAAGAGAAACTATTGTGGTATTTCATTAGTCAATCATAATGTGTCTTGACGATTGTACATCTGAGACGAACAATTTTTATGTAAGATAATCAACTTTTAGAGGCTGGAAGGAAAATAAACCAGTAATAGAGTTAGCAGCTTGTGGATTTTACTATCTACAAACAACACGTTTTTAACATTGGTTCCTACACAAACGCTATAGACCTGTCTAATTTTATCTAAAAGAACTAAAAAAAGCTCGACTCTCCCACAAAGATGAAGAAAATACCGAAGAAGGTTACGTTTAACGAAAATTTAAATAAAATATATTTTATCTGCAAACCGAAAAGGGAATACAATTTTGAATTGCTGAACCACATACGATTCCAAAATCGTATAAATGAAACTGCAATAGTTATTAATCCCATATTAGATGTCACCCATAGAAATAATGTATATAATAAAATGACTGTAGAAATAAAGAAATGTTAAAAATAAAACTTGCTTCATTGATCCACACACACTTATGCATTAATAAAAATAAACCTACATTAGGATAACACAAGTTTATTATTAGTTTGTCTTCCCTCGTCTATCGCTAGGTTTCTCATATCCTTGTTTTCTGTTGTTAGGTATTCGGTGTTCTCTAAGTGTACTTCCATTCCGTTGTTGTTATATTCTTCGTCTAGTTTTCTGAGCATAAAGCTGAGATCTTCTTCATCGTGTGCGATGACTACGTGATCATCGGTAAAACGTAAGGAGTAAAATGGAACAGATAAATTCAAGTATGTAGGAACCATAATATCGAAACAGGGAACAACAGAAGAAGATATAAACAACAGACTAAGACAAACAAGAAACTGTATAAGACAACTAAATTCAGTGTTGTGGGATATGAACATTACGATAAAGACAAAAAAGAGAATATATTATTATAATACCCTGACAAGAAGTATCCTGATATATGGGTCCAAAAACTAGACAATAAACAAGAGAAATAGAAGTAGAATAAGAGCAGTAGACATGGAGCTTCTGAGGAGAAGCTGTGTAGACTTTTAAAAAGAGACAGAATTGAAAACGCAGAGATTAAGCTTAGAATAGGAGTGCACTCATACATAATCGACTATATAGAGGAGAAGAGACTATCCTGGTACGGCCACGTCAGAAGAGCGGACAGAGGACGCTGGATAAACAAAATCGCAGAATGGAGCCCGATCGGAAGAAGAAAAAGAGGAAGACCCCGAAGGTTATTCAGAGACGAAATCAACGAGATTATGGGGGAAAAGAACCCTGCGAGATGGAGACTGGAATAGCTGGGAAAATTGGAGAAAACGGTTGAGTGAAGGAAGACAGTGAAAACTGTGGAAATCCTTAGTAGTAGTAGTATTATTATTTTACGTATATGTTACAAATTTATATATAAAATGAGCTGACTTTAGCCAGTAAATATGTCAGCTGGGTAACTAAGTCTTCGTCAGGGCAAGGAATTCCAAATAAGTTCCAATTAAATTTATAATAAGTGCTGCCATCTAGAATGTCCAAGTCAGACCAACAAACGTATCTTACTAGACATATATCAGCTGTACGACCACTGCTCAGAACAAGCCTCCACTGAACTATCTCTGCTCTACATACCCTCAGCTAAATGTGGGCAGTGACAATTTAGTAATGAACAAGAAGAATTAAATGTTAGAGAAACGAAAAAATGATAGAGAAAAGGTAAACATGGAAGCATACCAGAGGGTCTTATACATGTAGCACATCCCAATGATTTAACATACATAGACGTGTGTGCTCCTTATAGTAAATTTAGCAAAGAGGTAGCATACTTATCAATTAAAACTTATTCAACAGATATCATGGATGTAGAATTCGATGGCCGTTGTTGCGCATATCAATTCGTTCGTATACTGCTTTACACACTTCTTCATTCTATTAGTAAACCCAAACCAGCAAACACCCCCGACATACAACTTTCAATATTTATATCCTCTACATAATAACAAAATATCAAGTACATCAATGTGGAAGACGGATACAGTACAGCTTTCTTATGATCGCTATGCTCTAAACCTCAAGCATGACCGAGTTAATTAACAAGGGCCATAACGAGATTTTTGTAATCCCATTTATTGCATCTAAGTTTAAATATATTTCTACGCAAGTAGCATTAATGGAAAGGAAAATAAGAATGCAGTAATACTCGATCAGGATCATCAAAACGACTTGTTCTGTCCTAAGTAGTTGAAGTGAAAATAGTATGCTTTTTAGCTACAACAGATATCTGGTTCAGCAACTGGAACAGTTACTCTGGTAAAATGTAAGTTTGGAGCATCTTCCTATATGTTAATGGCTCTTTCTAACAACTGAATGATATCTTTCACTCGTTTCACCTGGGGAAAATATCATTTTAGATTATTTTTAAGCCATTTAGCGTACCATCCATATATAAATTTTATTTGGAAATGTATGAGAGTTGTCTTAAAATCTGATATAGAACTACTATCTATATACTTATATCGTTGAATATCGTTTTCCGAAAAGACTTTCTGCTGCTGCTATGAAAAGCAGCAGTAACATACATATTAAACACACCTCCATCTTGGTTTACATACGAAAAACTGATTCATAAGAGTATAAGCATCAATTTATATATATATATATATATATATATATATATATATATATATATATATATATATATATTCAAATAAAAACATATGATAAGGCGCCAAGAGGCCTTAAACATAGAATTTTGTTAGAACAGACGACATAACATATCTTGTCATTTGAAACCCAGTAATTTAAGGTGTCATACGATAAGATTCAGCTAATAATAAACGATAGGGTGCCAAAAAGACCATATACATAGCATTTCTTTAAATCAGACAGCACAATGTAATTCTTTATTCAAAATCCTTTAATTTGGTGCGTCATACGTTGATTTCCGCTTATCTGTTCAAAAGATATATAGTATAATGCCATAAAGACCGTTGCAATAACTTGGTTGAACTGTAAATGCTTATTTATTGTTATTGACGGTAAAACAAAACCATTGGCATAGAAAAATCTCTTATCGCAGTTTGATCTCTAGCAAACCCTAATTCCCTCAATTTTGCACCAAGTGCTCCGTGCAGTATACCATTAGAAAGGTCTTTTCACACATATTACGGAAATCACTAACCAAGTGCGATACGATCATTATTTATGGCTAAAAACAACATAAAACGAACCAACGTTAAATTCCCAATTCTCCTGTGGTAATACACATTTTATCTTTATAAAATCTATCTAGCAATGTGGAGACACGAACGCTGACAGAGACGCTCATGAAAAAATCGAGATTCAACTGTACCAACACATTTTTCACCGAACAACATGGCACCAACATAGGGATAATCTACAGAATCGGAAAAGATAGTTAACAAAATTAAACAAATAACATTCGAATATCTAGGCTATATATATAAAGACATGGCAAATATGGATACAGCAGTTGATTATTTAAATTAAAAATGGATACTAAGCGAGGGTTAGGCACGAGAAGACACTCATGGGCCTAAAATCTACGGAAATGATTCGAGGCCCACATCGGTCGATGTATTCAGAAGGTCTGAAAGCAAGATCAAAATTACTATGTTAATAGTCAATGTACGCAATGGACCGGGTACTGGAAGATGAACTTTGAAACCAATCCTAGTGTATACTGACCATTTACGTATAAAAATTGCTAAAAATCGAAGAATTGTAATTATAATACAGAAATATTTTAAATAATATGTTAAAATAATGCATTTGTTAGCAAGTTGGATGAAGCCTCATGATAACGATATACCTCGTTGTTCAAAACACGTAAACAAGTTTGATAACAAATTTTATTTTTCATTTCTATACAGAGGAAATAAAACCGCATATACAAGTTTGTAAATTGATAAAAACCGCATTCTTAATTTTGCATGAAATATTTTATCATGTGTGGTTTGTACTAATAAAAACAGAAAATATATTATTTTATTCTAGAATTTACGCTGCGATATCTGAGAGTATAAATAATCGAATTTAGTATGAATTGACATAGTATTACTGGCGCCCTTAGACGAACTAATATATTGTGTTTAGTGTAGTAAGTGAATAAAATTTGAGGTAAGTTATTTTTTTTTTGTAGTAAATATAATTTTATTTCTTTTAACATGTTCATTTAATATGCATTAACAGAATAGCGCAATATTTTACTGTTTATTTCCCATTTCTAATTGTGATTTATACGTGTTTTTCTAAATTGTATGGGGCACCTCATATTTTTAATTGATTTACGTTGTTTTTCGAAAATAGCGGCTTTTCTCTCTCACATTTTTATAATACTTTTTCTTTTTGGAAAAATAATGCTAAATATATTATCAAGAGCTATATTTTATCTTCTTACGCTTAATAGGCATTGCATACTATATTTTTTTTATCTATGACACTTAGGTAATGCCTTGATTAATTTTTAAATATGCGTTGTATACTACATTGTATCTATGAGAGGTAGGATGGTGCCGTGGGAGAAGAAAATATCTACCATGAGCTGCCTTTTGATTGATTTATTAAAGTGTAAATGTGTACAATCTTTTATATAATTATTCTCTCTGAAATATGTGATCTTCTTAATGTATGGTTTATTCAATGATATCCAATTGTCGTAATTCAGCGATAAGTTTCATTGCTTCGTGGCTACTTAATGCATCTGGCATGAGTTTAAGTCCCTCTACTAGGAAATTCGGATCGTTGTTTTCATTATAGAGGAGCCATAGTTTGTTCAAGTCCTCATGTAGCTGTCCAGTTTCTGGTCTCTGATTTGTTTTTGACTCATTTTTGGCTGTGCTGCTTTCCAAATACTGTGTTGTTGTTTTCGCTTCAATGTTTTCATTTGAACTTTTCTTTAGCCGTCCCATGTCTTTAGTTGATAAACAATGTCTTGACGAGGGTTGTCTTCTTTTTCTTTTTTCTTTCTCAACATACATGGGTTTGATAATTGTTCTAAATTTTTCTGGGGACGCTTGATGTCTCAAATATCCTCGGGAATCTCGATGAATACCTGTGACTTCTAATATTTTTTTATAGTTAATGCAATCGTTTGGTGTAAAGTCTCGCGGTTTCTTGTAAAATATTAAGTTATATAATCCATTAGTAGCTTTATACTGATTATTGTTAACCCATATATGTTTAGGAGTAAATTTTATCTCCTTATTACCCATTACCCATTTTTCAGTTGTCCAAACATACTGTGGTCCATAACTTCTGTCGATATCTGGCGAATAATGCCAATATTTTTGAAGGTGATCTGATCTCTCTTCATCCTTCTGCTGTGTATTGTTTTGATGGTCGCTAGTGTCTTCATGCTTCTTCGATTGATGGAGAGTTTTCTGATAATTGTCGCTAGTGTCTTCATGCTTATCCGATTGATGTGTAGGTTTCAGATAATTGTTTATTTGTGTGAGAGGTTCAGTTATAGGTGTCAAAATTGTTTCGAGCTGTTCTTGCTGATCACTCTGCATTCTTTTTAGAGCTTGGTACTTTTTTCTAATAATATTAGCCAGCTGCGTAATACGTTGTTCTCTGTTCGACATCATGCGACTTAATGCTGATTCTCTAGTTAAGAGCGCTATTTACAGTCAGTTACTAGAGGCTGACAATAGGCTGACTACAGGCTTACTTGACGCTGACATGACGCTGACATGACGCTGACATGACGCTGACTAGACGCTGACTACTGGCTTACTTGGTCCTCACAGGACGATGAGTACACTGACAAGACACTGACTGAATGCTGAGTACAGGCTGAGTTGTCTCGCACAGGACGATGACAATGCAGAGATCGTATGCGTACAGTCAGACTTGATCCTAACAGGACTTAGACGACTCTGACTAGACACTAACTCGATGATGACTGTGCGATGTGTGGTTTCACATAAATCTAAGACACAAAGTGATGGTTTATAAATATATGTTCAATACGGTTCTGGCAACATATTTCTGTTGGTGACTCTCGTAACTTCTGTTTTCTTTAGCGCATATACCTGTGATGATCTCTTTCCACCTCTGTTCATTTCGGTGTTATCTGCTGTGTCGTTCTTCTGTGGTTTAAAAGCGTAATATAAAGCTATTTTGTTTTCTGCTGTCCTGTGCTTACGTCTATGGTTGTTTATAAATGTGTCTTTGCAGTATCCTTTGCTGTTATTTGTCCTGAAGTTTTTCTATGCCGTAAAAACGCTACGTACAGCTCCGTTGTTACCTGATGTGTCGTTCTCCCGTAAGATAAGTAACCAGGTTAAGTTAGACTATGGTGTTTTAGTTATATGTACCTACACCATTCTAATTAGCACAGAGTATCTTGTACGTTCTAGTAAATTTTTTTATATTTGGTAGTATTGCTTCTTTTTATGTTGACTCTACTGATAGTATCTTGCTTAGTTCGTATAAGTTATTCGACACCTTATACGTAGCAGACGTACCAGTATTATCTTTAAATATGTGAAAAAACCCCATGTTTCTTGATCTCTCTCTCTCTCTCTCTGTCTCTCGCCCGTATGGGACATTATTTGTACTCTTTAGCCTTTTTTTTATAGGCATTAATCACGTATTTACAAGTGTTTGAGATCTCGGTTATATATATAAATAATCATTTGTTGTTAGTTCCAAGCTATAAATAAAGAAAACAGGATCTGTGCTACAGTAATATAAATGTTTTTCGTATTTCTAGTAGACATGGCGGAGCCTCTTTAAAATATGCTGTCGTCGATTTGCTTATCTTAAAATTATGATAAACATGAACCATTTTTATATCTTCACCGCTTTTACATATAAACATACCTTTTTTTCATCGTAAATTCCATTTGATGAGGTAAATGATGTTTTATAATTGCATCTGTGGATCTAATACTATCTCCTTATATTCATTCCAGAAATGTGACGTAATTACAAATCCCTTTAAATAGATCTTTGCACCTACTACCTCTATTGTTGTTATCCCATACTGCCTGGCAATTTCGTGAAAGATTAAACTAACCGGTCAACACGCGCCTGTGTAGTTGGCTCGAATAAATTCTTGCTCGATACATGTCTTGATCAAGGTTAACTGAATGTACTGTTTCATACTGATGTGTCTCCCCCCCCCCCCCCCACCCACTTTGATCAAAATTCATCCCCACCACCATTCATTTGTGCGTTTGACTAAATGTATATTGAATATCCTATTTCTTCATACTGTTTCAGATATTCCTAACATTCAGACGTGTGCTCTGGTAAGTAAAACAAATTTTGTAAACAATTTTTGATTTTTTAAAGTTTATAAATATTTTTGAGTTTGTTCTAAATTTTTGAGTTTTGGAAATTTATTTTTTAGTACTGTCGTCTGATTTGGTTTTATATTTTTCGATTTATACATTAAAACTTTTATTAGCGAAATTATGGACAAATTTATAATTCTTAAAGATACCACTAAGAAAATTAGGAAATTTGGCGTCCAGGGACGAACTCTGGAATTTAAAATTAAAGACATCCCACAAGGAACAGCACCCGCCAGTTGGGTTAAGGAGGCTATCGAGGGTATCATTGTAAAGGGTACTCAGAACATTCAACCCCATGATCAAGTTGGATTCACCTTCTGCTCCAATGATTTTGCTCGAGGACAGGGTTGGATGAGGTTCAGGCCTGCCTCCGAGGTGACTTTCGATGATGTATGGAATAAGATAAGTTCCATATATCAGAGTAATAGCACCGGCCTCAATACCGAAACGTTCTGTCTCGGTATTACAACTGTAAAGATGCCTGCTGGAAAAGGTCGTGGTTATATTTACAACTCGTTTAATGAGGAGTGTTCCAAACGCCGGGGAATCGTTGTTATCAAAAACACCGATAATCTCTGCCTTCCTCGCGCTTTGGTTGTTGCCAAAGCTTACGTCGACAAAGATCTGGAACTCACTAAAATACGTAAGGACACTGGTAAAATACAACGTGAGAAAGCACTGCAATTAATGAAAAATGCGGGTGTTGTTATTCCTGACGAGGGAGCAGGTATTTCGGAATTGCAACAATTCCAGCTGTGTCTTACAGGGTATAAGATCGTGGTGTATAAGTATGGTAGTAAGGGACGTAATGTCATCTTCGAAGGTGTTGGCGAAGGGTCTAGGCTTAATCTTTTGTTCCATGAAGGTCATTTCAACGTAGTACTCTCGCTAACAAGTGCCTTTTGTTCAATGTATTTTTGCGAGGCATGTTATCAACCTTACAACAATAAAAATGAACATAGGTGTGGCGGCACGTGTTTTGCTTGTCGTCGTTCACCAGCATGTTCCAAAGATGTTGTCAAGGTTCCTTGTGAGAAATGTGGTCGAAGCTTTTACGGTGATGTATGTTTCAATGCTCATATTGGCTCGGTATGCGGTAAAATTAAGAGGTGCAAAGAGTGTTACAAGATCTACACCAAAAATCATGTCTGTGGCGAGGTCTTTTGTAAAACTTGTAAAAAGAACTGCCCCAACGATCATCTCTGTTATATGCAACCCGATTCCGGTGCTCCTCGATTAAAAGATTTTCTCTTTATATTTTATGACCTGGAAACTCGTCAGGAAACAGTTTTGTCTGATGGTTCGCTTCTTCAAGAACCGAATCTCTGTGTTTTTAAACAAGTGTGTGATGAGTGTTTAGATTCCAGTACCGCTATTTGTAAAAAGTGTGGTGTTCGTTTACAAATTCTGAAATCAGCTAACGTCATCCCTCCTTTTCTTCACCATCTTTTGTCAATTAGAAAAAAATTTAAAAGAGTCATTGTCTTGGCCCATAATGGAGGCGGCTTCGATCATCAGTTCATCCTTAATCATATCCTTACAAAGACTGACTTAACCCCAGAGCTCATTATGCGAGGTACAAAGTTGGTATCCATGACTGTTGGGAATGTTAGGGTTCTTGATAGCCTTAATTATTTCCCGATGGCCCTGTCAGCTTTACCTAAAGCTTTCGGTTTAACACAGTTGAAAAAAGGTTACTTTCCCCATTTATTCAATAGAACGGAAAATCAAAATTATATTGGCCCGATGCCTTCTCTTAATTTTTATGACCCCGATAATTTGAAGGAAGAAGCACGCGACAGGTTAAAAGCGTGGCATAGTGAGAGAGTGTCTGAAGGTCATATCTTTGATTTCCAAAAGGAGATCATCGAATATTGCATTAGTGATGTCGAAATTCTAACTCAGTCTTGTCTCATTTTTCGCCAACAGTTGCTAGACACGTCAAATGTCTGTCCGTTTCTCGAGGCAACAACTGTAGCCTCCACATGCAATAAAGTGTTTAGGCGTAACTTTTTACAGCCTGACACCATAGGCCTTATTCCAAAGGGTGGTTATCGACTCAAAGATAATCAATCTAAAATCGCTTTACAGTGGTTATTGTGGGAAGAAAAACAGCGTGATATTTCAATCCAACACGCTGCCAGAGGCCCTGAAGCTCTTATTGGTAATTGTAAGGTAGACGGTCTTTACGATAAGATCATTTTTGAATTCCAAGGCTGTTATTATCACGGTTGTCCTACTTGCTACCCTGAAAATAGGACTGCTCCTCTTCATGATGATCCTTCCGATTGTATGGAGAATCGTTACGAGAAAACACGTGCTAAAAACCAGCATTTACGTTCTCTAGGGTATGAATTGGTTGAAATGTGGGAATGCCAATTTCGTAAAATGCTAACTCCCGAAATACAATCATATACTGACGGTCACTCCCTAATGACAACTCTACCTCTCAATCCACGAGACGCTCTGTATGGTGGTCGTACAGGTAATACCGTAGAGTATTACAAGTGTAGAGACAACGAGCAAATTAAATACGTTGATGTTTGCTCGCTTTATCCGTGGGTCTGCAAGTATGGCAGGTTTCCTGTAGGTCATCCTAAAGTGTACGTTGGTGAGGAGTGTCAGGATATAGATCTATCTAAGGTTTCGGGTATAATTAAGTGTAGGATATTGCCTCCTACCAATCTCTATCACCCTGTTCTTCCTGCTAAAATGAACAGTAAATGTATGTTTGTTCTTTGCCGTACATGTGGTGAGGACTTTGTTCAGGAGGAATGCCAACATTCTGATGAAGAGAGGGCTCTAACAGGCACGTGGGTTGCAGAAGAGGTGGTAAAAGCCTTATCTAAAGGTTATAGGTTGCTAGATACTTATGAGGTATGGAATTATGATACAATTCAGTTATCGGCATCTCACAAGGGTCTGTTCTCTGACATGATGAACACATTTATAAAGATTAAGCAACAAGCTTCAGGGTGGCCACGAGGTTGTGTATCGGATGAGGAAAAGGAACGATACATCGAGGAGTTTCTCCAAAGGGAGAATGTCAGGTTGGAATTTTCCGAAATAACGGAGAATCCCGGTCTGAGGTCGTTGGCTAAGTTGATGTTGAATTCCTTCTGGGGTAAGTTTGCGCAGCGTGAGAATCTCCCCAAAACATCCATTGTAAACAAGCCTGGAGAGTTCTTTGCTATGATGGTAAATCCTTCAATTTCTGTAAATACTCTTGTTCCTGTAAATGAGGAGACCTTGATTGTCACATGGGAATATGTAGAAGAAGCAGCTTCCATGTCTCCCTCAGTTAACGTGGTTCTGGCTTCTTATGTTACTGCCATGGCTCGTCTTAAATTATATTCATATTTAGAGATAGTGGGCGAACGAACCCTGTACTATGATACCGACTCAATTATTTACGTCTCCAAGGTTGAGTTACCCGACCTACCTACTGGCGATTGTATAGGCGATTTAACTGATGAACTCGGTGGTGGATATATTTCAGAGTTCGTTTCTGGAGGACCTAAAAATTATGCATATAAGTATACTTTACCTAATGGCGACGAGAAAATTTGTTGTAAGGTTAAAGGTATTTGTTTAAATTATGAAGTTTCTAAATTAATTAATTTTGAAAAAATCAGAGATATGGTACTTACAAAAACCGATCCTGTTTCCATAGTTTCTAAACAAATTCAAAGAACGCAAGATCACTCTGTTATTACGAAAACCCGTGAAAAAAAATATACACCAAATTCAACCAAAAGAAAATTTTTCGATGATTTTACATCTATACCTTTCGGTTATAAAAAACTCAAAGTTTAAAACTAACACCTATAAATTATTAATTTTTTGTATAATTTTTTAATTTATATTAATGTATTTACTTTTATTTTTCAGCAGCGTAATTTTTTCCTCTACTTTGTGATACACACGATTATCTGTCGCACTGAAAAGTAGGGTCACTAAAAAGCTGTAGTGAGTTACCGCTTGTCCTATCTACCTAAATAAAATACTTTGTCATTAAAAGATGTTCAGTTAAGACCAATAAACGATATCTGATATAGCCCACTTGACAATTACTGAACCAAACTTATTAAGCTAACATTTTGTATTCATGCAGCCTACTCATACAAAAGATGGCTATCAGATCATAAAAAGATGTCTGCTGAACCATATAGCTTTATCTACTTTAAAAAGATGTTCAGTTAAGACCAATAAAAGATATCTGATATAGCCCACTTGACAATTACTGACCGATCTTAGTAAGCTAAAATCTAGTATTCATGCAGCCTACTCATACAAAAGATGGCTATCAGATCATAAAAAGATGTCTTCTGAACCATTTCCTACGTTTTAATATATATATATATATATATAAAGATTTCAGAATTTGTAACATCATTGCAGCTTTGCTCGTTACTTACACGATTGTGAGACAGACAATTGCTTGTTCTATGCTATCAACAAAATATCTTGATTCAACATCAAATTTACATGTTTGATTTCTCTGAGGAAATTTGGTGGTTGTAGGCCTCTTGGGGGATGGTGTCCACAATAAAAACACCAACGAGGTGTGTGTTGTACCTCACGGGTGCCTTGGAAACCAACACGCTCATTATTTTCTTTGCTCTAAATTTTTAGCGTCATTTTTCTTTGCTTTGCATCGATGTGTCTCGTTCTGCGTTGAACGTCACGTCCTACGTCTAATGTCACGTCATTCACATCACTTTCTCCTCTTTACGACAATATGTCATATACATCCTCAAATTACGCTATTTAGATCCTTATGCTATGCTGTCATCTTTTGATTTTTCTATTTATCATTCTCCTCATCTATTACCCTCTATCTATGTATCGTGTTTCAGATCACTTACCCTGGTATAATGACCTCTATCAATAACATTGGGGTCGATCATAACAGCGATAAACCTCTCTGGCATAACGATATTGAGCAGTGGTTGTGGGATTTAGGCATAAGAAGCGATGATTGTTATGATTATAGTGATGATGATTATGATGACTATTTTAATGGTAAAGATCATGAAGATGGTGAAGATGACGATAATGAGGACTATAATGATGATGATTATGATGACGATTTTAATGGTAAAGATCATGAAGATGATGAAAATGACGATAATGAGGACTATAATGATGATGGTTATGATGAAGATTTTAATGGTGAAGATCATGAAGATGGTGAAGATGACGATCATGAATAAACATTTGAACTTTACATTAATACTAATAAAAATTTATTTAATGGTTTTTTATTCTGTAAACAATAAAGTAATCTGTATAGACATTGCCTTTTGTTTTTTTTAATTTTGTCTTTTACATTTTGTTCTATTATGTACATTCTAAATTATGATTGTAAATAATAATAGCTCCTTAGGGTGTCCGTACGTTGCATGTTTTTATCCGAATACGTTCTTGGAATAATTGCACACCTCGCCTTTTATGCATTGTTTCACGAGAGAGAGAGAGATAAACTGAAGGAGTGTCTTTTTACATGATGAACTGTATTAGACGTAGAATCCCATTCAAACTATGTCCAATATTTGTTATAGGATCCTGGACACACATATAAAAAGCATGAAAAACGGAAAGTCTACCTTGGACAGTCGAGTCCTGTAATGGACATTTAAGTCAACCTTGGACGAAAATTCAATACAAATTAAATGAGTCAATTTTTTTGTTAGACATGATACAGTCTAGCTTGGACTGAGCTATTCTAAATAAAATTCCAATGATTACCACATTCAAAAAGTGTTTTTTGTTATTTTCATAATAATAGACAAGCTGACTAATAACAACAGAGATACGACATAGCGTCGTTTGGCACAGCCTTTGCGTTTGCTTTTTGTCTTGACATATTTGTTACCACCTCCCTTTTCATCAACACCTCACACATCACGATCCGTTCGTTTTGGTATTGTCTTTGCGTTTGCTTTTAACATATTCGCTACCACATCCCCTTCCCATCAACACCTCACACATCACCGTTCGTTTTGGCATTGTCTTTACGCTTACTTTTTATCTTAACATAATCGTTACCACCTCCCCTTCCCATTGATATGTCACACATTATTATACGTTGAGCTCTATCACGCTGTTCTTCCTGCTAAGCTGAGAAGAATGTCAACATTCCGATGAAGAACGAGCATCGATACCTCACACGTTGTTGTACGTTGACTCATTTGGCCGTTGCACGCTTAGTGTCCTTCTGGTTATGTTGTTATCTTCGTTTTTTATGTTAACATACACGTTGGGGCGTGGGGTATGAGGCTACGTAAGCTTGACAGACGAAAAGAAGAAGAAGAATTGACGCTATCTTCACGTTTGAGGGATGACAGACGAAGAAGAATTGACGTAAAAGAAGAAGAAGAATGCTCGAGCGTGTACATGGCTTCTGTATGTCACCACCGCTTTGACACCTCATAAGTCCAAATCAGGCCAATAGCAACGAAGATACGTTCAGCGCCCATTTGGCAACGCCGCCATCTTTATTTTTGTCTCATATATTTCCCGTCTTCTCCCCGTTCCAACGAGCCCTCGTACGTCACGATCGGACCAATAGCAACGAAGATACGTTTTAGCGCCCATTTGGCAACGCCGCCATCTTTATTTTTTGTCTCATATATTTCCCGTCTTCTCCCCGTTCCAACGAGCCCTCGTACGTCACAATCGGACCACTAGAAACGAAGATACCCACTAATGTCCTTTTGGCATGCTCCGATGCGCACGGCACATACTGCGTTCAACCCCATTTTTCATCCCCTTTCCAACGAGCCCTCGTACGTCCTCCTACGTTAAGCCGTTTGGCATTTGCAACCGTGTGACGTCAGAGTGGGAGTGGAGGGGGGTGCCCCAAGCGACCCATACTCTACTAATAACAATTATTGTTTAGTTCACAGAAAATTTGATTTGTTAATCCTTTTAAAAATGTGGTGATCAATTCTTTTAAGGTAAGCGTTCATTGAGACGGAGCGGACGCGACGAACGCGGCGGACGAATCGCATTTGTGCATTGCGTGCATTTGGTCGGATTTGAGAGGCGTAGGCATGCACGTTTTGCACTTTCATTATTGTACTGAAGTAAGTAGGTACATTTATTTAATACGTGTCTATCTATTTGCCTTAATAATAATATTAATAAGATATGAGGGAAAGTGAATGTGAAACTCTAGCTATTGCTTGCTTATTAATTGAAGAAGAAGAACAGAGAATGAAAAGAAAGACGAAGCAATTTTGGGTCCATGATATTTGTAAAAAGAGACTAACATTTGGAGAATATCATTCATTATTTCCAGATCTGATAAGAGATAATATAACCTTTTTTCAATATTTTCGCATGACCCATGAAAAATTTTCGACTCTTTTAGAAATGCTAAAACCGGTACTAGTTAGAGAAAATACCACATTCAGAAATGCCATTGGACCAGAAGAAATACTAGCAATTTGCTTAAGGTATGTTTTATTTTATTAAAAACTGTATTAAACACTGTTTATAATCTAAAAATAAAAAATCAAATGCCACCTATCTCAAGGAGTAGACTGTGTATACGAGTTAATACCCACTAGTTGGTGATTGTTCTTGAGGATAACCTTGAACAGAACTGGTACTTAGCTCAATGAAAGTACGTTCATTGTTGGAATGCAATGGAGTATATATTTGCGCACAATCTCCTTCTTGGGGTGCGATACCATGACTTCTGGGTATATCTTGAGTAAGCAATACCTGGCGCTGTGGGCGATACATCTGATAATTTGTAAATCGCGATGCTGTTTCATTGTTCGTAACCATAGAAGAAGTATTCGGTAGGGCCTGTAATGTCGCAATTTTTGTCTCTACAGCATTCACCATTTGAAATAGATTACCCTTAATTTCTACCTGGTCTTTCAAAGAAGAATTTTAACGGTCTGCGCCATATTTATGAAAAAGCTTGTTAAAGTGTCTTCCTGTACCTGTTGACTACGATGAAAAGTTTCAGATTTCTTTTGTAAGTAATCCTTTAAAATAGATGCCGCTGATACTTCAGCTGTAGTAATTTTCCGTTTTTGCCGCTCCTGGTCGGTGTAGGCTCACGTGATAAACTAGGAGTTGAAACCGATGACTTATTTTCCTCATTATGGTCAGTATTTACTTCTGTTTCTTCCTCGACGTCTGACGGACCCCCTTGAGGAGAACTTATATTAGATTGTCTTTTCTCCTCGTCAAAATGATATGATACCAAAAAACTTAATTCTTTCTCGAACTTCGCGCTTCTTATTTTTGACGCAGCTTGTCCACTTTTTGTCTTACGAAGGTTAAGTGCTTTGCGATGGTTATCACGGATCCTTTTCCATCTCTCGCGGCACAACTTTCCTGAAAAAAAATCTAATATTGTACACACAAATTGTAAACACAAATAGTATAAAGTTGTTTACTACTTATAAAATATATTTTTTCAGATTTTTAGCAACAGGAAATTCGTTTCGGTCATTAGCATTTAGTTTTCGAGTAGGAGAACGCACTGTACGAGAAATAATACATTCAACCTGTTATGCTATTTGGAACATCTTACAGCCAGTCGTTCTGCCAACACCAGATCAAAAAATGTGAAATAAAATAGAAGAAGATTTTCGCAATAAATGGAACTTCTCAAATTTGTTGGGAGTAATAGACGGCAAACATGTAATGATTCAAGCACCTGCACACAGTGGCTCACAATTCTTTTGCTATAAAAAACACTTTAGCATTGTTTTACTAGCATTGGTTGATGCCAATTATAAATTTGTTGCAATCGATGTAGGTGGATTTGGTAAAAACTCTGATGGCAACATTTTTAAAAATTCAAGCCTGGGTACAGCATTAAGGCTTAAGACGTTAAATATTCCCCCCTACAAGAATTTACCAGGTACAAATAAAGCTCTGCCTCATGTAATAATTGGGGACGAAGCCTTTCCTTTGCATACTTATCTTATGAGGCCATATTCCAAAAATCAATGCAACGGCAATGAAAAGAAAAAAATTTTTAATTATAGATTGAGCAGAGCGCGAAATGTTTCAGAAAATGCATTTGGAATATTAGTTAAAAAGTTTCGAATTTTCGAGCACAAATTATGTTTATCTCATGATCATGTTATTTCTGTGGTACTTGCTGCCTGTGTCCTTCACAATTTTTTAAGGAGTGATGCATGCCACTGGACGGAAAATGACAACGTTTCAATTTCGGAAATGAGAGGATTAAGAAACTTAGAACGTATAGGTGGCAATCCATCATCTGATGCGGCTGAAATACGAGACCAATTCAAGGAGTACTTTAATTCAGAAATAGGGGCTGTGGATTGGCAAACCAAAAGGATTAGAATCGGAATACAAGTGACTTAATACAAAATAAAAGTAATAAGAGGGTACAGCAATAAAAAAACATAAATAAGTTTGTAATAACAAGTTTATTTTTGTCAATTAAATATTTTCGTATTAACTTACTAACCTGATTGAATGAGAATATTCCCAATTTCCTCCCAAATATTATCTCTTCGTTGTTGATTACTGTAATCTTTGTGTTGTAAGTTATACAGCTCTTCATAATTTTCAACTAACGCAATTAATGCACCGTCATCCATAATATTTTCTTGACAAAACCCTACAATCACTTTGAAAATTTGAAACTGAAACGTAAAATGTTACGTCTCGGCAGTCAGGCATCGTTCACTAGTAAGATTTGTGGTCAGGGCGCATCGGAGTGGACGAAATAGTTGCCTCCTCTAAAATCCGAAACGCATTTCCGTCAGTACGATGCGGCCGCTCCTCCCCAGTAAACGCACTTACATATGATTTAATGGAATAGATCATTTTATCCGACTCGTCCGTCGCGTTCGTCGCGTCCGCTCCGTCTCAATGAACGCTTACCTTTTATCTGGTATTTTTGTTATTGACGGCATTTTTAAGCAGATTAATAAAAGAATTAATTTCTGAACTCAAGAATACCAATAATTTAACAAGCGCAGGTTTTTTTACTTTTTAATCATTATGTTGTTTTTCACTTAATTGGTGGCAAAGTTATTAGTTGTGTTAGTTCTCTAAGGTTATTTTAGGTTTCGTATATTTTAAGATGAAAAAAGAATAAGCAGCTGCGTGTTTTTTTAGAACATAAAATAATTATCTTCTGTGCCTCCGTGGAAAACTCAGGAAAATGATTTTGGACACCAACGTAGTGCTGAGTGGTTTGAAAATCAAAATTTTAGCTGTGAAATAGATTATGAAATATTGTTTTAGTTTTAATAATTTTAACATACTTGACTTTACAATCATCTGCCAAACAAGCGAAATCTAATTGAACTTTATCAAATAAATTTGATAATTACAAGTTAAATAATAAATAAAACATAAAATAAAAACGTTTATTGCCTAACAATATATCACAATTCAAACTTAAAAATTTTAGCCTTCTCTCTTCGGCGTCTTGCACTTGCACTGCCAGCGTCTGTGGATTGATCCTCTCAGGTTCTGGTGTTCTCTCGGTGGTGTCCTCGTCTGCTTCTGTAGGTACTAATTTCAGGCAACGTACCTACATCCCTTACAAGTTAAAGGAATTTGCACATCCACACAATTGTACATCTAATTTCATTCATTGTCATACAACTATCACCTTAATAAAAAATTTCAATATATATCCTCGAAACATAAAAAGGGAGATCAGAAGAAATGCGGGACCTACAGAGGCATTAGTGTGATAGCATGTATGGACAGGTTATATGGAAAAATACTGAAAGAAAAACTGGAAAAATCTATCTCAAATAAAATCGGAGAAGATCAGGCGGGGTTCACGGCAGAAAGATCTTGCATAGACCACATATATACACTCCAACAATTATGTATTATGTACAGGTGACATAAAAGGAGAACGATCGTTGCTCATATTCCTCCGAATACAAGAGATGTCCGTTGTTGTCATGTGTTCTTTGAAGGAAGCAGTTGGAATCTTTTGGTGCATTATTTTTGATGGCCTCTCTTGAGCTTTCATCTTGCAAGAGTTGCTAAGACGGCTTAATTTCCAAAGGTCGCTTACGTGATTGTGTCCCAAGACGCAGAGCAGAATATTTTCCGCAACTAAAATAATTATAGAAATATAAACACATACTTTCCATTTTTAGAAAATTGGACTCTAATACATAAAATAAAGTCTTTCTTGTTTTAAAATGTTAATAAGTGCTTTGCATATTTTTACGTTTTATGTGAAAAACTACTTGATTGAATTATAAAAAATGATCCGTTTATAATAAAGTCAAAAAAATATTTGGATTTTGACCTGATATTGCAAAACTAATTATAAGAGTACAATTGCAATTCTACACAGAAATAAGTTATTTATAATTAATGATTTTTCAATTCTGGCCCTTCGATTTGTTATTAAAAATATTTAGCAATAAAAATGTAAAGTATTTCTTAACAAACTTTAAAGAACAATATTGACAAGCATTTTTGTTTAAATTTAAACTTCTAAATATGCAGGGTGTTTGACTCTACCACCGTTTACCAAACGTGGAAATTGTGTCAAGTATGAAAAATAGTGAAGATTTCTAGAATTAGGTGGTCTATCACCAAAAATTATTTTCGGCTATACGAAATGTTGGATGTCGCATGATTTAGGTAGATTTTAATATCCATCTTCAATATTACACCATCTCACACTTATTATTACAGTACTTTTCTAGAATGGATAAGGCATAAGTAACATACATATTTTATATACATACTTTGGTTTGTATCTAACAGTTTTGTAAATATAAATTTTCTTATTCTTATTGCAATTGTCCACAAAAGCAATTCGAGTATTTCGCAATTGAAATTTGAAATTATTGATATCTATCATTTTTCTTCCGCGTTGGCTCAAAACGTAATGATCAGCCCACTGTCCATGTTAAAGGAACAAGGGACAATAAAGAAAAAATTTTCTAGGCGTCTAGTTTTAGGTATATAGGTCTTTCAATAGAATTTTGAGGAATTCCCAAATAAAAACCAATAAATTACATTTGTATTTAATACATTTTTTTTCCTTATATGACGCATCAACCACGCAGGGTTATTAGCGTGTATGGATTGTGATACAAAGATAGAACTTAACAGTAGAATATTAACTATAGCAATACATAAATAATAATAAACGTAGATCTATACACAGTCAAATATTAGATTTTTGATATCAGCTGGCAGTCTTTGAGAAAGGCGAATGGCGTTGATGGAATATTATACATTTTGCGTTGTACATCGTACCTGAGGGACTGCAATAAACAATGTTTTACCGTTCAGACACTTCTACACATGTCACACACAGGTTTATCGGTACGTTTTAGTAGGTAGTCGTGTGTTAACCGAGTATGGCCAATCCGGAGGCGAGTGAAAGTTACTTGTCTTCTATTGTTGAATTTTGGGAATTTTTTATAATTCTTATCAACTTCGTACAGCTTGGTTGGAGAGTTCTTCCATGTATCTTGCCATATAGAATTAATCTTTTCTTTAAAGAATGCTTTCAGGTCGGTGTGAAAACATTTCGTATTCTCTTCTGCATTTGGGTTAGTAGGTGCATTTTTTGCTGTTTTATCTACAACCTCGTTTCCTTCGATTCCAGTATGTGACGGTACCCACATAAAATTAACTTTAATGTTCATATTTTTTGCATGTTTTAGTTCCTTTTTAATGAGAAGGAGTAGTGGATGATTACAGTAGAGTTGGTTTAATGCCATTATTGAGCTAAGAGAATCTGTAATAATATTTCTCTTTTATTTTTGTTAACTATCAGAACTAGTGCTTTTTGTATCGCATACAGTTCAGCTGAGAACGTTGTTGTATATGAAGGTAATTTGTAAGCTTCTGTATACTCTGAAGAGTAGATTGCTGCCCCAGTTTCGTCTTCGTTTTTGGGGGCATTGGTGTAAACTTTGAAACAGCTACCATATTTGCTTAATATTTTTAGAAGTTCTTGATTAATTTGACTTGCTGGCATTTCTGACTTGTTTAGGCGCAATTAGCTGGTGTCAGTAGAAGGAAGTCGAATTGTCCAAGGTGGAGGGGTTTGAATTGAGGAGATATCGTAGGTGTCTGGAAAATGGATACCCATTGTTAACAAGTAGGTATGTAGACGGAAATAGAAAGGGTGATCAGTTCGATTTGAAGTTTGGAAACAACTTTTGAAGCAGTCAGCGAATACGTTGTGTATAACAGGATTATCTTGATTAGACGATACTGCCGCGACATAAGAAAGACTAAGATATTGATTTCTAAATGCGAGTGGAATCTCTCCAGTTTCCCAGCATAGAGTTTGTACTGGACCTCCTAAGGAAATTTGGAGGCCTGTATTTTGAGTAACGTCTATTGTTTTTAAGTACGTTTTTTTGGACGAGTTATAAACAATTGAGCCTTAGTCCAGTTTGGAGCGTACTAGAGCCTTGTAGATATGTAGTAATGTAGAAGAGTCGGCGCCGCATTTTTTGTTTGCGAGTGATCGTAACAAATTTATTCCAGGCTGACATGTATTTTTTAAATATTCTAGATGTTTCTTCCAAGTTAGTTTTTAGTCAAAGATCATACCAAGAAATCTAACTTCGTCTACATAAATAAGCTGTTCTCCATTTAAATATAAGTTCTTAGGTTGTATTTGGTGACTTTTCGTAAAACATACTGCTTTGGTTTGGAGAGTATTGAACTGAAGACCACTTGTGAATGACCATTCTTCAATATGATTTATCGCTATGAGTTATTTAGTTGTGTCGCCTGATACAGATACCTTTCCTGGACAGTCTTTTACTAAGTGCTTGGTGTTTTTGCATATTTGACAAGTCTGGATATCTAAAGATAAGTATATTCTGTATGATGTTTCCTCATGAGTAATAATAAAAGAACCGGGTAAGGTATGGTTGGTTAAAAAGGATATTGCCGCCTGAAGCTTAATATATGTTGAAATTCGGGACTTGAAGTCCCTTCCGTAGAAATGATAGGGGTGACAAAAGTTTGACACCAAGTGCTTGCAGTTCAGATTCCAAGATTAAGTGTGAATAGACGGACGGATAGCCTTGAACAGAAAATAATGTTGATTGGTCGAATTATTAGGCTTAAACTGTGAAGGCAATCTTCAATTTTAGTGTTGACTATTGAATCAAATACGATTGCTTGATTTCTTGACGGAAAAACACTAGAAATTGGTTGTCTGGTTACGGAAGAGTAACTTTTAGATTGCACAGGTTGTTGGTCTGGTACAGAACTAGGTTGAGTTGACGTAAATGATGATGCTATGATGTAAAAATTAATATTTTGTATGCCAGAATATTAATTATTTGGGGCCACTCTATTATTCAGGAACAAAACACTCTATTATTCAGGCAACAATGATCCAAAACATTTCAATGGAGTAGGTGTAATAATAAACAATGAATTGAGTAACGCAGTTTTAAACTTTATACCACTCTCTGACAGAGCAATGCTGTTGCAAATAAGGAGTTCTCCTTTTAATGTGAATATTATTCAGGTCTATGCACCAACCGCAGATAAGCCAGATGGCATACTAGAAGAATGGTATGAAGATCTACAAAAGCTCATGAAATTGACAAAGAAAGAAGATATTAACATCGTCCTAGGAGATTTTAATGCTAAAATAGGAAGAGGGAAATTCCAAAATATCGTAGGAGAATACGGACTAGGAGAACGAAATGAAAGAGGAGACAGACTATTAGAGTTTTGCCAGCAACACAATATGATAGCAACAAACACTTGGTTTAAGTTACCTCAACGTAGGTTATACACCTGGACTTCCCCGCTACACACAAAAGAAAGAATAATAAGAAATCAAATAGATTATGTTTTAATCAACCAACGATTTCGTAACTCTATTACAAGTACAAAAACATATCCTAGTGCTGATGCAAATTCCGACCACAACCCTGTAGTAGCAAATATTCGCACAAGAATTAAAGTAATAAAAAATGCAAAGCCGAAGAACAAACCTAATATGGAACTACTAAAAGATGTACAGATTAAAGATAAAACCACTGTAAAACTAAATGAAAAACATAATATTGTTCTGAAGCTATTTTCTTGTGGCATTGTAAATTAATTACTATTTATAACTGGGAATAAGCCACAATTAAAGATAAAAATACGTTTATTGACGTTTCAATTTCCAATTCGGAAATCGTTCTCAAAATACAAACAGTAAATTAAACAAATTTTGTTTTTTGTTACATAGTGAAAAAATTCTTCTAATAATTTAATTTTATCTGACTCATTTATATTGACAATTCAGACATACATTATGCATTTTAAAGTAGACGACTTTAAAATGATATTGTCAATATTGTTGAGTTGCGCTCCTGGGACGACTTTACTTATAAGATAGTTCATTCGATTACATGAAATCAACTTTAACTTGAGAATATTTGTCAGAAAAAATCATACCATGTAATTCGTCTTTAAAAAGACAAACACATGACATGATGACAGTAAAATTCTCCTGTTAGTGATTCCATAGTAAATTATGAGGGAAAAACCAGGAAAAAAACCTCATAATACTATCCCGACATTGTAAGTATTTGTTCGTGAATTTAGTTTACCTTCAACAAACATCAAAATTCTGATTTTATATGTTACGTTATTTAAAAAACATAAATGATGTATCCGCTATATGTTACTGACTTACTAATACTGGTATTTTCTTATTAATAACTTCCTCTTTCAATATTGGTAACCAGATCCTACTACATTCTGCCGAGGAATTTGCGACACAATTGGCCTCATTTAGCATAATTAGAGCCGCTTCTTTGATTTTTCTTTTTTTGCCATCCGTTTCTTTTAGGACTATATTTGAATTATTCCATTGAACCCTATGTTCATTATCCCATGCGTGTTATTTTAGAATTTATTTAATTTTTAATATTTATTATTCGAGAATTTTACTGTCATCATGTCATGTGTTTGTCTTTTTAAAGACGAATTACATGGTATGATTTTTTCTGACGGATATTCTCAAGTTAAAGTTGATTTCATGTAATCGAATAAACTATCTTATAAGTAAAGTCGTCCCAGGAGCGCAACTCAACAATATTGACAATATCATTTTAAAGTCGTCTACTTTAAAATGCATAATGTATGTCTGAATTGTCAATATAAATGAGTCAGATAAAATTAAATTATTAGAAGAATTTTTTCACTATGTAACAAAAAACAAAATTTGTTTAACTTACTGTTTGTATTTTGAGAACGATTTCCGAATTGGAAATTGAAACGTCAATAAACGTATTTTTATCTTTAATTGTGGCTTATTCCCAGTTATAAATAGTAATTAAATGAAAAACTCTCAGAAATAGACCGAACCCAAATAAACATCCAAAATATAAATACAACTTGGCAACAAATAAAATCCATCCTCGTCAATTCTGCAAGGGAAGAAATTCCAAATACACGATTAATGGCAAAAAAAGACTGGATGACACCAGCTATTCTAAAGATGATAGACGAAAGGAGGAAATACAAAAATAAGATCACAAGCGATTACAAACGATTAAATACAGAAATACGAAGGAAAATAAAAGAATCAAAAGAGAAATGGTTCGAAGAAAAATGTAAAGAAATAGAAGAATTAGAACATAGACATGATTACTTTAATATGTACAAGAAGGTGAAAGAATTTTCATTCATCCGCAAAAAACAACATTGCCCACTGGTAAATAACAACGGAGAGTTAATTCATAACACCAAAGATAAAATAGAAGAATGGGAAAAATTTATACAACAGCTGTTCCGAGATGAAAGAATAGACATTACAATAAATAATGTTACTGAAAGCCCACCAATTCTAAAAGTCGAAGTGGAATATGCCATTAAACAATTAAAGACCAACAAAAGCCCTGGACCTGATGAAGTTTATCCTGAAATACTTAAATTGATCGCAAGTAATAACATTGATTTGTTAGTAATTTTGTTTAATACAATCTACGATACTGGGGAAATACCAGAGAAATGGTTAGAATCTATTTTTATTCCCATTCCAAAACAAGCTAACTCCAGGCGATGCGCAGATTTTAGATTAATAAGTCTTATGAGCCAAGTGCTTAAAATTCTATTAAAAATACTTCACAATAGGGTATACAAAAGGTGTGAAAAAGAAGTTGGATACGATCAATTTGGATTCAGAGCCGGAATGGGGACCAGAGAGGCCTTGTTTTCATTACAAGTACTGCTGCAGAAGTGTTACCACCAACAAAAGGATGTCTTTCTATGTTTTGTAGACTTTGAAACGGCATTTGATCGCGTAAACCATAATAAAATGTTAAATTCCTTGCAGAGCATCAACTTGGATAGTAAAGATCTCCGATTAATTAAGAACTTATATTGGAGGCAGAGTGCCAAGATTAGGATCGACGATCATACATCTAGAAATATTAGTATAAATAAAGAAGTAAGGCAAGGATGCATACTATTCCCTATGCTGTTCAATCTCTACTCGAAACTACTATTCAAGCAAGCCTTGGAAAACCTTTCCACAGGAATAAAAATTAATGGAGAACCAATATCTAGCATAAGATATGCAGATGACACTGTCCTACTGGCTGATACAGACACAAAATTACAGAGAGTTATAGACCACCTTAAGGATGCTTGTCGAGAGTTTGGAATGAAGATCAACGAAAAAAAAAAACAAAAGTAATGGTGATCCAAAGAAAACAGAATATCCCCTTACCTATAAAAATACATGGGAATATTTTAGAACAGGTAAACCAATACAAATACCTTGGCTGTTGGATTAATTGCAAGCTGGACTCAGAACAAGAAATTAAAGCGAGAATTGCTCAAGCTAGGGATAGTTTCTTTAAGATGCGCGTTCTATTCTGCGATACACATATAAATATTAAATTGAGATTAAAACTTGTAAAATGTTTTATCTGGTCTGTTCTTCTCTACGGAGTCGAAACGTGGACTTTAAAAGTAAAGAGCCTGAATAGAATCGAGGCATTTAAAATGTGGGTGTACCATAGAATTTTAAAAATTCCTTGGACAGCACGAAAAACAAATGAAGAAGTACTAGCTAGACTCAATTTAGAAAAAGAACTATTGAGAACAGTCAAAAGAAGAAAAACCAGTTATTTAGGGCATTTGTTGCGCAACGAGAAATACTACATCCCTCAGTTGATAATAAAAGGCAAAATAGAAGGAAAGCCAGGAATTGGAAGAAAAAAATTGTCCTGGTTACGCAATATCAGAAACTGGACAGGACTTGGATTTGAGGAACTCTTAAGAGCAGCTGAAGATAGACAAACGTTTGCCACCATAACCGCTAACCTCCATTGATGAAGACGGCATTTGAAGAAGATAAGATACTGGCCTATTTATATAGTTGTCGATATTGTTTGAAATAAAGGTAAACTTTGCAAAAACAGGTAAACGAATAATTAGAATTTAACGTCCTTACTCGTTGGCTGTTCTAATAAGACTCTATTTAATACATTGATTTTAGATTCATTCTGTCAAATTACCAAATCTTAGCGGTTTGAAAGGGGTTTATGGTCTATACCTGCCACGGGGTGCAGGTAGGCCAGTGATGAGTTTAGCAATCTCTTGGGGTCTATTTGAAAATCCCTACTTTTATGACGGTGATTAGTTTGTACTATGTACGAGGGTACTTATGGTAATTGGTGATGAGTTTACGTGTACTCGAACCGAGTTTCCCGGTAACGTAAGTAAAATGTGTTGCTTGGATAGCGGTTAATGAACCAGGTGTCGCAACGTTCATTAAAACACATCGACTTAGATGGGCCAGATACATAATACGAATGCCTGACAACATGATTGCTAAAAAGCTAACAATAGTAAAGCGTTTCCCACCGTACGAAAAATTAGACTAATATGATTGCCCTTCATCATCATCACTTGGTTGACAACCCTTTTGGGGTCTTGGCCTGTTCCATTAATCTTCTCTTTTATAAATTTCTTAACAGCAAGCTAAAGTAGCTGGCGCGACAGCTACAATAAAAGCGGATAAAAATCTATACGATTAACTTGGGATCTAAAAATAAATATATAAGTTATTCAAATATACATATCAAATTAGGCCAAAGTTTGAATTAAATTAAGTACATCACGGATAAAAATATTAAAATACTAGTGCACTAAAAGGATGTCTGATATAGTAAGCGCAATGCTTGCCAATCTTCTTCTTAAAGTGACCTCTCCTCAATGGAGGTTGGCTACTACAATTTTAAACTCTTCTCTATCTTCAGCTGTTCTTATTAGCTGTTCAAAATTTAGCCCTGTCCATTGTCAGATATTTCTGAGCCACGATAGTCTTTTTCTTCCTAGGCCTCTCTTTCCCTCGATTTTTCCTTTCACTATAAGTTGGGCATATTGGTACTTATTATTTCTCAGTATGTGGCCCAGGTATGATGTTTTTCTAACTTTTACTGTGTTAAAAAGTTCTCTTTCCTTGCCTATTCTATGCAGCACTTCTTCGTTTGAGGTATGCGATGTCCATGAAATTTTGAGTATTCTCCGGTAGATCCACATTTCAAAGGCCTTCAATTTATTTACGGTTGATGTTTTAAGTTAAGCCACGTTTCAACTGCATATAGAACAGTCGACCAGACGTAGCATTTTGATCTCTCTCTTCAATCCTGACCCCCCCCCCCAGGGGGAGTCTAGTGGTCGACGTGATGTCGTGTATTGTCCGTCTCCAGAGATCTCTGTCTCTGGTCATTTCTTTTAATTCATGCATAGGTCTTTGACATATTCCTGTAATTTGATCTATCCATCTTGTTGGGGATCTTCCTCGTGATGTTCGGCCTTCTACCTTTCCTTGTATTATGAGTCTTTCCATGTTTTCTGTGTTTGCTCTCATAACATGCCCAGAATATTTTAATTGTTGGAGATGGACTTTACTAGAGAGTCGTTGGCTAACTTTTAGCTCTCTTAAAATTGAATTATTTGTTCTGCGGTCGGTCCAAGGAATTCGTAACATTCGTCTCCAACAAAACATTTCAGTGGCGTCTATCTTTCTTCTCTCCGATTGTCTCAGAGTCCACGATTCACATCAGAAGGTCAGTATTGAAAATATTAAGCAGTTGATCAACCACAACTTTATCGCTCTTGAAATTTGACAGTCCTTCTATATTTTGGTCATTTTTGCTGTGGCAACTTTTGCTAGATCAGATCTACGTTTAATCTCTTCTTGTAATGACCCGGTGTTTGTAATTAATGATCCCAGATATAAGTATGAGCTCACAACCTCGAACCGGTCAATTGTGGTTATGTGTGGATGATTGTTGTGTAGTCTATCCACTATCATGATCTTTATCTTTGATATGTTTAATTGCAGATGAAATATTTGACTTTCGTTTTCGATCAGTCGTATAAGTTCTATCAGCTCTGCTTGACTATTTGCAAGAAGGGCTGTGTCATCTGCGAAACGTAGGTTGTTTAGTTTATGACCATTTATTGAGATGGCCTTTCCTATCCTTCAAGTGCTCTTCGCATATATGTTGAATAATTGTGGAGATAGTATACATCCTTGTCTGACACCCCGCTCTGGATGAAATTCGTTCGAAAGTGTGTCAAGTACTTTAACTGATCCAGTAGTGTGTTCATATAGTTCGGTTATAAGCGTAATTAGATGTTGTGGTACGCCTACTTCTTTTAGTATTCGCCATAAGTGTCTCCACTTGACCCTGTCGAACGCTTTACGGTAATCTATAAAACAGATGTATAGTGGGATGTTGAATTCCCTAGATTTCTCGATTATCTGTCTTATATTTAGCAGGTGTTCTCGAGTGCCTCTACCTTTGGTAAATCCAGTTTGCTCTTGTGGAATTTCTCTTTGAAGGAATGTTTTCAGTCTCTCATTGATTATATGTAGCATTATCTTGCTAGCATGGGATATAAGAGAGATAGTTCTATAATTGTCGCATTTATGGAAGCTGCCTTTTTTATATATGGTCGTTATTGTAGATTTTGTCCAGTCTTCAGGCCATTGTTTGGAATGCCATATTTGGTTACAGAGTAGATGAAGTAACTTTGCGCCGGTTTCTTCTGTGGTTTTAAGCATTTCTGCTGTTATCATATCTGGACCTGGTGCTTTGTTATATTTGAGCTTGTTGATAGCCTCTCTTACTTCATTTTCGAGTATATCAGGTTCTTCTTCCATCTCGTCAGAGATTTGGCTAACAAGCTCTTGGCGTTGATCATCTTTATATAGGTCCCTGCAATACGATCTCCATGTCTCTGCTATGTCTTCTCTGTTTGTTCTCAGGGTTCCAGTGTTATCTTCAATGGCCCAAGTTCTGGCTCTGAAGTCTCTTGTCAGGTAGCGTATTTTTTTAAATAGATCTCTCGGCTGATTATTCTGACCATGTCTCTCAATTTTTTTGCATATACTTTGATAGTACTGTTTTTTGTCGGCCTTACATCTTCGTTTTTATACGAAGCATTTTGATAAACGTAGTCGAATTTCGAGTTTTATTCGAGAATCACAAAGCAGTTTTTTTATTTTTTCGAAAAATTTTCTGGCCTGTTCTATTCTAGATCTTATTTTTTGATCAGGATTTAGGCTGCTATCGATCCAACATCCCAGGTACTTAAATCTATTGACCTGTTCTAAGATGTACCCATTTATTGTGCAAGGTTGAGGTATAACCCGACAAGCGAGAGCTGGCGGTTTGCTCGTAGAACAAATTGAAAAGTAGAAGGTATTGCTCATTTCTATTGCAGTCGGCTAGGAGTTCACATCGTGTATAACCGTTTAAGTACCTATACTATATACCTATAATCGCGATTAAGTACCTCTCCTATCTCTCTTAAAATAATTCCTTTTCTATTTTCGTGCAGCTCACTCGCCAGCTCTCGCTTGTCGGATTATACGTTTTGGTTTTTTCGGATTGACATCACTTTGGTTTTTTTAATGTTTATTTTCATACCAAATTGCTCACAGGTCGAGTTGGTCTTGTCGATGAGTCGTTGTAGACCTGAGTCGGAATCCGCAATTAACGGCGGATTAACATTATCGGCGGATCCACAATTAATGATTGCCAATAAAGAATTAAAAAAAAAGAAGGTAAATTAGCTGGAATAGACAATTTATATGGAGAACTATGGACTATGTTGGCTATTCGATTTATTTAATAGAAATATAGACGTGGAACAAACGCTAGATAAACGAAGAAGCCATATTAGGTGCATAAAAACAAAGAAAAAATTAACGAATTCACTAACTACGTCGTAACATAAAAATATGGAACAAAAAAATTAATAAACGAATAGTGTTAGGATAGGTGTGAAAGGTGTTAAGTTAGGGAATTCGTAAAACTTCAAGTTACTTGGCTAAGCGTTTATTAAATATTTATTACTTCTTAAGAGGTTAATAAAGAAAGTATTCTTATAAATATCGATTAATTTATTGTTGATGGATTTACAGTAAATGATAATAACATAATGACGAAGACAGTATAACACCCAACTAAAGACTTGAATTTACAATTCTTCACATTCTTACAATGGTGTGAAAAGATTTTAAAGTAGAATCGTTGACGTCGGTATTGCCGTATTTAAAGAACTAGTTGAATAAAACAAGGAGAACACATGCAGGACACGTATGTATAATCAATATAAAAAATCTTAAATACCTTTCATTGTTCTGGTTGTGAAAGAATGACAAAAGTGAAAACTGACAAGATAGTATTTTTGAATCGGTGTTTCGGACAACACATTGCATAAATACGTAGCTAATATTGATTACTCCACTTAATTATAGTTAGTAGAATTTTTTTTTTATTAAAACTGCACTGAATGGAAAAAAAATGGCCACCCTTTAAATTTCCGAAAATAAAAATTCATTTAAAGTTTTATACACTGTTTCATATTGCGTCTCAATTTAAAAATTTATTGCGACCATGTATGATTGTTTTTGACAGATTTGACGTTTATGTTGTTATTTTCTCTAGTCGCTGCTGTTTATCTTC
The DNA here is from genome assembly GCA_918026665.1 of Diabrotica balteata. NCBI lineage: Eukaryota > Metazoa > Arthropoda > Insecta > Coleoptera > Chrysomelidae > Diabrotica > Diabrotica balteata. The sequence continues at coordinate 93,646,456 of OU898284.1, read as the reverse complement.
AAGTTGAAATTATATAATTCAAAAGTGATTTAGCATTTCAAACGTGGATCTCGACTAATTGAATAATTGAGTTGTATAGTTTCAAAACTAGATACATCCAATAATCACTGTTTTGAGAAATGGCGGAAAAACATAATAGAGACCAAGTTTTATACTCCATTCGCTATTGCCAGTCCGAACTGTCAAGTGAATTTAGTAATTATTTTTTTTGTGAAGTTAGTTACTTTTTGACATACTAAAAGTGGCTGGAAATTACTATACAACCAAGCACGCGTATATACTCATAGCCAATATTAATAGTAAACAAACTAAATTGTAAATAAAACAGAACTTTATGAATTACCCACAATCAATATTTATTTATCTGCACCATATAATTATTAGTTATGTTAAATTATAACAACTAAAATATATCTTTTAAATATATACTACCCAAAATTTGATGGGTTTAGTATGCACTTCCACTATTTAGAATAATTCTTCTTTTTTTCAAAGAAAGAAGTCTGCAATAGTAGTATACTTGAGCTATTAATACTGAGAAGTAGGAATTGTTGTGTTGTAGGTTTCCAACAATGAATCTGTCAAAATATGCCCGAGCTAAGCGAATGGAGTATACATATGAATGAATTCAAATTTTCAGGGTATGTAGCAGACAGGCAATTAATGTTATTTAACAAATGATTGATTTTAGACATAATTTAAAGGTTATTTATATAATATTTTAATTTGAATGTAGCTACTTTGGAACTTAACTGGCGGATGTAGTATATTTTGACAATAACTTGAGGGTAGTTTACAATGGTTTTACATTTGGAGCAACTGAATCCGTCTATGAAGGAGAAATACCCGGTAGGAAGTATTATCATAAGTTATGGTAAAAGAGTCAGGAATAGACATATTTTCCAGGAGTGTAATGAATGATTGCCTTCTTAAGCTCAGAACATGACTGTACTCACTTTCAGACATACCTACTCGAAGAAAAGTCATTCTGGATACAGTGTGAATACCTAGTTTTTGTAATTCTTGTTCAATTATTTCGTTCGGGATTGTAAGACGCATTAGATATTAGAAGTCTTTGGGCTGGAGAAATTAATCATCTTACTTCGACTTTACATCCATTTATTTCGATATATTTATAAGAATGGAGAAGAGCATCAACAGTGTTTTTTGAAGAGAGGTATATGCATATCCTATTATTAGCAATTCTGAAGGCAAAAAGTACATTAATTGGACCCACTAGTGATCCAGCAGCTACGACGTAATCATGGATTTTTGTACCTTCAATGCTGGAAATGACATGCTGACATCTGAGTAACTGCGTGTAGTGGAGTTGTGTGTAGTATTATTGTATGAAGTCATCATATTAATTTTCTTGATCAGAAATTGAGCCGGTCCTGTGGCCGGTCCAAAAAACTGGTCAAGACCCGACTGGAATTTTTGTCTTTTTTCACTAAGATAATATTGTCAGCACTAACTAATGCACTTAAATTTGTAGTAGAGGTATAAAATATTAAATTATGATTTGTTTTTAACATTTCAAATGACTATATTTTGGGACAGCTGATAACGTGGTATACTCCATTCGCTTAGATCGGGCATATTTTGACAGATTCATTGTCGGAAACCTACAACACAACAATTCCCACTTCTTAGTATTAAAAGAGAACTACGAACACAGAGAAGCGACACGAGCCCCGAAATCTGTGTATCTTTTCTGTATACGCATGTCCGAAATTGGTTGCTTTACTGTCAAAAACACGTGCGTTTTCTTCAACTCTGGTTGCTTACGATAGTCCGTAGGCACCTGTGGTAAATTCTCGACTATACAAGTGCATTTGACCATTTATCTAATTTACTTAGTAGTTAAAAGTTTATAGTTATAGTTAAAATATATAAGTTAAATATATAAGTTTATAGTTACAGTTTATAGTTAAAAGTTTAATTTATAAGTATTTAAAAAGTCTTCTGGTTATTGTTGTGCGTTTCGCGGATGTTCATCTGTGACAGGAAAAGGAATAAGTTTATTTAGATTTCCTAAAAATAATACGAGGTAATTACTATTGCTTTGTAATTATTATTAGTTATTACATAATAGTATTAATTTGACTTTCGATCAGTAAGCCGACGCCGACGTGTCCGTCCGAGCTCTCGTTAAGTGGAGCAATAAAAAAATAAATTTTGGTCTGCCAAGGGATAGTTCAAAATAAAAACCAGAGAACTACGAACACACATTAAATTTATTGTCTCCGAAGGCTCAGGTCAAAAAATCAACAGATGTTGGCCTACTGGTGTGAAATCGCTCGCAGACAACAATACGAATATAGTATTTTTAGGAAATAAAAATATATAGAGGGTTTTATACACGAGAATATTTGATTTAAACGAAACAAAGAAATTCCTAAAATGCTCAAACTAAAAATTGTTGGAAACATAATTAGACAGATAATTGGGAAAATCTTAAAATTACAACAGAACAAGACTTCAAAATAAAAACATGATTGCAAATAAACAAACTTACATTAACATAACTCCAAATATTTGCCAAACAAACCTACATTAAATTATGATAAAACTAAATGCTCTTCTACTTTTTGCTATATACAAAAGTTGTCTGTCAATGTTTAATTCGTTAAATATAAATAACAAAGATCAAATATATTTAGGGAATAAATATTTAAATGGGAATTACAAATAAAAAATATTAAAACTTTATTTGTTGTATATCGCAATATTTAGTGACAATTTTGTGACTTTATCAGGAGAAAACTGTTAATTTACTAAGATGAGCCAATAATTTGACCAATAATTTAAAGGTAAATGCTCCAAATATACATGTCTTCTTCAAGAAGTTAAAGGTTACGGAGTACCAAGCAAGCTTTAAAGTTTCATATCCATTGGATTATAAAAATGAAGTTCTCAATCCCAGTATCTGGCCTGAAGGTTCAATGGTTCGTCGTTTTGACTCCAAGTATAAGAATTGTACTAACCGCCGTTAACAACAAAACCAGAAATAATTGTTACAAATCCGGCTTGTATTATTGTATTATCAATGCCAACATCAGAATAAACAAAAAAGTATTTTCGTCTATGGTTCCATCAATACGATTTTCACCATTACTTTGCGTTGTGCGATGTATTTGCAACCTTTTGTAAATCAAAAATAATTACACCATTTAGAATGTCAACAAAAGCCGGCCCTGCATGTAATTATTTTTTCAGTGCAATATTTCATTTTTATTGAAAGTCAACATAAATGCTCAATTGTATTTAAGAATTTATATTGTGTGATATGCCCACTGACTATTAGTAAATTGGTTGCTTTCATGTCATTTTCACTCGTTGGCGGCTTGCTTACGCAAGATCAAAAGAGTGTCGCTTCTCTGCGTTCGTAGTTCTTTGGTATTAATAGCTCAAGTATACTACTATTGCAGACTTCTTTCTTTGAAAAAAAGAAGAATTATTCTAAATAGTGGAAGTGTATACTAAATCCATCAAATTTTTCCTGTATATTTTAAATCTAATACTTGAGTTGTTACAATTTAATATTATATTGTAGTGAATATTGTTGTTAGTTTTATTTAGTTTATTTAGTTATAGTCCTATTTTGAATTTTATTATTTAGGATAGTCAAAGTTTTCAATTTGTTCTATCAGATAATGCTTTGGTAAGTTTTTTTTTAAATAAATATGATAAATGTTCTTTAAGTTAATATTTTTAGATGAGTAAGGATGCTGTTACATTACAAGGTAATCAAACTGCACAAAGACTTATTCAAAACACCAACCATTTTTTAAAATTATTTGCTCATTCGGCGTAGGTTGATACTAAAATATATTTACAAAATTATTTAAATATGTTCTTAATAACAAAACCATTTCAGTTAACATCCAGTTCAGTTTGACATGGCGTCAAAAATAAAATTCGCTTAGAAATTTATAGCATGTATAAAGTTTCTATTATATATAAAATGTATATTATATATAAAAAAATATATTTTATAAAAAATTTATAGTATTTTAATTTATATCGTTAAGTTGCCCCAAATGTAGGCAACCAACTTAAACATTTTATTGGCATGCTGGAGTTTCTTGAGAATATTTTTAATAAGCGTTTAATATTTTTCGATTTTGATTGAAGTGGAATTTTTTTTTATTGAGTTTAATGCGTCGACAACTAACGGTCATTGGCATGGTACAGTGAATTTTTACAATCAGGTACCTAGTGTAGTGTGTGTGTAGAGTAATTGTCTTGATACTTAGCAAAGTCGACGTCATTGTCTTTGCTAAGAGACGCTAATTGTATCCGAACGTCTGCGGTCCCTCCGGTGAGTACCGATCGCACAAGGATAGAAAATATTTTCATTCATTATTTTTAACAAACAAAAATTTCTCCACCCAGGTGAGATTCGAACTCACGACCTTTAGGTTCAAAGGTAGGCGCTCTTACCACTGAGCCTCAGAGGGGTTCAGAAGTGGAAATTGAAACGTCAATAAACGTACGTTAACCTTTAATTGTGGCTTATTCCCATTTAAATAGTAATTGATATTTTCCAGTTAATTTATTATTTATTAAAAGCGATAAGAATCATGCTGAATAAGCAATATTTTAAATGGTATTTAATCAAAAAACGTACTTAATATTGTGTTATATATACCTCATAAAATCCCGGGTCGTCCAAAACTAGTTTCTGATAGGAATAATAGAATATTATGTTATTTTTGAATTATATTTTTGATGATATTGGATTGTCTTTTTGATGAATGATATTTTTTAATTATAATATGAATATTACGATATTTTTTATCTAACGTACTTTATTATGAGGATTATATTATATAACACAATATTAAGTACGTCTTGTGATTATATATCATTTGAAATATTGCTTATTCAACATTATTATCATCACTTAAAAAATAATAATAAATTAACTAGAAAAAATATTAAACGTTTATTAAATATATTCTCAAGAAACTACAGCCAAATGATCGCGGGTATCGGTTTAAAATTGTATCGCATGCAAATAAATTATTTGTAGTAATTATTAAGTGTAAAATAAATAAAGACTTTGATAAATTCGTGATTGTTATAAATATTGAACCTTTAGTAAATTAAAATAATAAAAACAATAAATTAGAATTAATCAAGACTCATCAATATTCTAGTGCTTTTAGAATTGCTATTGACTCAGCTATGAAAATAGATGTGTTTTTGTTTACCTCTGTATACTTACCCCTTTAACTCCGAATAAAGGGGTACATTCATATATATATATATATATATATATATATATATATATATATATATATATATATATATATATATATATATATATATGTGTTGTGTTGTAATGTTTTTATTCAAAATTTTAAATGTATTTTTTAATATTTTTAACACGTTTGTGACAGTGTTCTTCACCACTAGGACTAACTGAACATTTTCAATGTAGGTTTTAAATGTTGATTTCCACCACTTGTACTGAAATAGGTTTTCCATTTAGGTGCTGATGAAGGTGACAACATATCACCGAAAATTTCACATTTCGAATAAAGTTCTACACGAAACTGGCTTATACCATCTTTAGCTGATCCTTGTTTTGACGCTTTCCCGAAAGTTACCCTCCAAAGAATTGTATTCTTAGCGTCGTTATATACACACTCTATATATATATATATATATATATATATATATATATATATATATATATATATATATACAGGATCCAATTTGTACATAGAATACATCTTGGAGACGGCTATCGCCGTATTCCCGTCCTCCTCCGCCAATCCTCTCGGTCCAAGGCATGCTCCTCCTCTAAACCTCTCGATTCCATTGCTCTTCTAATACCTTCATTCCATGAGCGTCGAGGTCTACCTCTTTTTCTTCTACCAGGGGGCTTTCATCTGTGAAGTTTTTGGTGCCAACGTTCGTCAGGCATTCTTAACAGGTGTCCAAACCATTTCAAACCTCTTCTTTCTATTCTGTCTATGACCGTATCTGTAGCATTCATCTGATTTCTTATAGATTCGTTGGTTTTCCTTTCCAGCCTTGATGTTCTAGCACTTCTTCTCAAATAATCCATTTCAACTGCCAACAATCTTCTTTTCAGGTCTGCATTAATTGTCCATACTTCAGATCCATAACAAAGTACTGATTCAACCATCGTTTGCCCTATTCTTTTTTTGTTCCTTTTGGAAATTCTGCGATCCCACCATAAGGAGTTCAACCATCCTAAAATTTTACGTCCCTGATTAATTCGGTGTTTAATTTCGGTTTCACCCAAGCCGTTCTTATCAATGAATGCACCTAAATATTTAAATTTTTCCACTTGTGTGATTTCCACGTCCTCGTCTATCAACACTTCAAACCTTGCATCTGAATTGATAACTAGATATTCCGTTTTCTTCATGCTGACTTTTAACCCCCATTTTACATATTCTCTGTATAGACGCTTTATCATAAATTCTAGATCATAAAAATCTTGAGCTAGAACGACATGGTCATCCGCAAAGTTCAGGGAGAACAGTACGTCATTTCCTATTGGGATTCCCATTCCTTGGCAGTGGTTTTTCCAATTTTGAAGGGCTGCCTCAATATATAAATTAAACAGTAAAGGTGACATACTGTATCCTTATCTCAGTCCTTTAGTTACTTTTATCGGCTCTGATAGTCTATTTCCGATTTTTAGGTAAGTGGTGTTATCCCTGTATACTTCTGTGATTATTCCTAAAAGGTGTGGACTAATGCCGAGTTGTTGTAAAGCTTGCCACAATTTAGGCCTTGGTACTGTATCATACGCTTTTTATAGATCGATGAAGGCTAGATGTACTTCGTTACCAACTGCTATTCTTTTTTCTATTAATTGTTGGAGTATAAACAAGTTATCAGTGCAAGTTCTTCCAGGCGTAAATCCGCTTTGGTCTTCGCTAATTAGATGTCCTACATCATCTTGTATTTTTCTATTCATTATCTTTCCAAACAATCTGCCGAAAGTAGGTAGGACACTCAATCCTCTGTAGCAGTTAGGATCTTTTCGATTACACTTTTTAAAGATGGACACTTGGTAAGCGATTTTCCATTCCGATGGTATTTTAATTTGTTGGCAGCATTGATTCATTAGAAAAGTTATTCGTTCGATTAGGAGTGGACCTCCTGCTTTAAGTAGCTCTACAGCTATATTGCCAGGTCCTGAAGATCGTCCGTTTTTCATTTTAATTAGCGCAGTACGGACCTCGTTGCTGGTAGTATTAATGTTACTATTTGTTTGTCTCTCCATACTGCATTCTTCTCCCATATATTCCAATCTGGACTCTTGGAGTAAATTTTTATAGTGATTTTCCCATTTTTCTATAGAAATTAAGTTGCTTAATGAGTTATGGGTGTTCTTCTTTAGGTTAGTGATAGTTCTCCATGCTTCCGTTGTCTGAGAACCACCCATTAAATTTTCAACTTGGACACATTTTTGTTCCCAGAAATTGTTTTTTGCTTCTTTTATTTGCTGGCGTACTTCTCCGTTTTTCATTTGATATGATACTCTATTGCTAGATGTTTTTAAAAGTGAAACTGGAACAAACCATGAAGTGGAGATATCCAGGAGTGGCTAGTATACCTGTTGAATACAAAGCACGTGGTGTTCGTGTGTATTAAGGTATAAAAAAGCGCTTATTAAAAGCTTAAAATTTTTTATTATAAAGAAGATCTTTTCGGAATTGTATCATTCCATCATCAGTTTACTAAAAGAGAGACTACAAATACCAATATTAAAAACAACAAAGTTAAAATTTGAATATACAAAAAGAAAAAGTTGGTTTTTTACTACTTACATAAAAAGTTGTTAAAAAACATTGTGTGGCCACATAAAAAACATTCGATGGACATCTGGATTTAAAAAATAATCTTCATGTTATTTATTCAGGTAAATGCAATAGACTTTTGACTTGTGTAATATTAAAAAATGAAACTGGGGGCATCTTATATGACCCCCTGTAGTTGGTGAGGTTTTATTGACTTACATTACCTCTGATCTGTGTTCGAGTCTAGGGCTAACTGATAGAAAGATGGTATGAAAAATCAGTTAGTACCCGTCAATGTCAAGAGGAATGATGTGGTAGGAGCAAAGTCATTGTGCTTAAGTTTGTGAGTAGGCAGTTTTTAGTGAAGAAATGTGTTTTGTTGTAGTAGGTAGTACTAGTACCAAAAATTGCTAATGATCCTACTACACACAAAACACATTTCTTCACTAAAAACTGCCTACTCACAAACTTAAGCACAATGACTTTGCTCCTACCACATCATTCCTCTTGACATTGACGGGTACTAACTGATTTTTCATACCATCTTTCTATCAGTTAGCCCTAGACTCCAACACAGATCAGAGGTAATGTAAATCAATAAAACCTCACCAACTACAGGGGGTCATATAAGATGCCCCCAGTTTCATTTTTTAATATTACACAAGTCAAAAGTCTATTGCATTTACCTGAATAAATAACATGAAGATTATTTTTTAAATCCAGATGTCCATCCAATGTTTTTATGTGGCCACACAATGTTTTTTAACAACTTTTTATGTAAGTAGTAAAAAACCAACTTTTTCTTTTTGTATATTCAAATTTTAACTTTGTTGTTTTTAATATTGGTATTTTAACTCTCTCTTTTAGTAAACTGATAATGGAATGATACAATTCCGAAAAGATCTTCTTTATAATAAAAAATTTTAAGCTTTTAATAAGCGCTTTTTTATACCTTAATACACACGAACACCACGTGCTTTGCTAGATGTTTTATTTGTTAGCCATTTTTTATATAATTTGTTCTTTTCTTGTATCATTTCTTTTACGTTTTCTGTCATCCATGGTGGTTCGTGGTGTTTTTTGTCGTTGTTCTCTGTTCCTAATACTTCATAAGCAATTTTTTTTATTATCATTTTGAGGTTATTGTATTCTTGTTCTACATCCATATTTCTTTCCATCTCATTTAGTTCCCTTTCTAATCTACATTGAAAAAGATGTTTAATGCTTGGTTGGAATAAACTATGCAATTTATATCTCTCCGTTTTGTACTGCGTAGTATTGTTTCTCTGACTTTCGGTGCTATGTTTGTTGTTTTGTTTAAAGGGGTACAAAATATTAGCTAAAAGAAAGTAATGGTCTGTCCCACAGTTAGAACCTCTTTTTACTCTGCAGTCTTGGCACTTAAATTTTGAGTTCTGTCTCATTATTATATAGTCTATGATCGACTTCTGTTGGAGTGAAGGTCGTTCCCAAGTGTATTTATGAATGGGTATATTCATATTACAGGAAACCAACTGATCAAAGTAGTCGGTCCCTACCTTTGTTTGTGTTTAGTTCACGGTTCTTAATCCATCACAATGAAAGATTTAAAATTAAAAATCATTTTTAAATTATTATTGGCCACCCCAATGAATAACAATCATAAATCGAATACCATAAAGGTACACACCATTATTTTGAAGGATAAATGATAAAGGACGAGGAGTCGGAGAGACAGGCAACAGTTCTGTTAAGCTACTCGTTCCAGCCAACAGCATTGAAGCATAGTTATATTTTTGGGTGCTAATTGGCTCAGCTGTAACTGCTTTGGTACATTATAAAGCGTCACAATTCCTTTATGTAGGATGAAGATTAAAGAAGAAATTACTTCAACTTCAATCAAAAACCAAAACACAACTAAGATTCTCAATATAATATAATTTTGTTATCTGGCTATACTTTTACCAACAGGTCCAATTATTTGGCAAAAAATTACAAGCATTCTCAACTTCTGCATTTTCTATATCAATATCTGACCAATTCCAATTCGCACATCCGTCTGAACCACACCATATATAAACAGCTCTAACATATTTGTCTGTCATATTTCCTTTAACATCTGAAATATCTAGTTCAGTAATTTTAACGTTTCCACTGGGTCTTCCTTCGTCATCAAGATCTTGGTGAATATCGATGCCTCTAAACAGTATTCCTAGAATAAAAAAAGTCAAAAGATAACATTTAGATGAATTTTTTTTTATTTTTATAACATTATTTACGCTTAGTATTACGTCGTTTAGATTTTTTTTGACAGTTCCTTATCGATGGTACTTTTAACTCCGCCTTATTTTATTGCTCATAGATTTTTACAAGTTAAAAGCGCTGGTTAATATAAACGATTCTTTCGAGTATCTACGAATGTTGTATTTAAAATGAAATCGTTTGAACAATATTCGAAATTTTAAACATTGGCTGAAAACTACGGTTGTGAGTGTAATTTTATGTAGTAATTATTATTAAATTTATTTTAACAGATCGTGAAATCAGAATCTGACTATTATTCAGAAAGAAATAAATAAAATTCTACAACAATGTGACCAAAATTTATAGACAGATCAAGTCTGGGAACAAATTAAATCTGCTGTAGGAGAAGCTAGCAAGAAAATAGTAAAGTACGACTCCAATAGAAGTAGGTACAAACAAAGATCAGGCAGCAAATATTAACAGATAATAGAGAGTGTAAAAACAAGAATATCGAATATTTCGAGGAAGATTGAAAGCTCTCTGTAAAAGGAAAAAGAGATACCACAATGAGTTGAAATTAAAAAAAATAGAAGAGAAGTTTAAAAACAAAGAGATGAGGTCGTTCTATCAAGAAATTAGAAAGATGGGAAAAGGTTACCAAAGCCACTGTAGTTATATGAAAGGTAAAGACGGAAATTTAATTAGTGATTCGGCAGAAATAATGACGGAATGGAAAAAACATTTTGAAAAACTATTAAATGGTGAGGTGGACCACGAAGCAGTAGACAACTGGACGGTTGGAGAAGATGCGATAGTTGAAAGGCAGCCTACAGAGGAGGAGGTGGTGACAGCAATACATGAAATGAAAAATAGCAGAAGTCCTGGTAAAAATGACATATGCATAGAAATGATCAAGTTTGGTGGAGAACAACTACAAAGAAAAATATATCAGCTACTAGTGCAAGTATGGGCAAAGGGAAATAATGTCATCGGAGTGGTAGGAAGCCCGCATATGCCCTCTGCCTAAAAAAGTAAACAAACTAAAATGTGACAACTATAGAGGTATAGCCTTACTAGACACGGTATACAAAATCTTGGCAAGAATATTGAGAAATAAACTAAATGGCTACACGGAAAGAATCTTACATGAGTATCAGGATGGCTTTAGAAAGGAGAGATCTACTGTAGACCAAATCTTCTCATTAAAGGAGATACAAACGACTTGTAAAAGGTAAAGTTCCCCTGCATATTTTGTTTGTGGATTTTAGAAAAGAATATGATAGAGTCGATAGAGTATGTGTCGAGCAATGGAATATTTAGATATACCAAAGAAACTGATCCGGCTAGTAAAAATGACATTAAATAACTCTAAGTGTGAAATTGCTTGGCAGGGTCACATATCAGATCAATTTACGGTTGCAAAAGGCTTGAGACAGGGATATCTTTTATCCACTACATTATTCTTAACTAACTAACTAACTAACTAACTTAGTGTTAGAAACTGTAATCAGAAAAAGCAACGTGAAGGTGGAAGAAACAATCATGAAAAATGAGCACCAGTGCTTGGCGTTTGCTGATGATTTAACGATCCTAGCAAAAACCGAGAAAGAATTAAGAAGAGTTGTGAAGAAAATCATCGAAGAAGCACAAAAATTCGGATCGGAACTAAATGAAAACAAAACCAAATATATGATCACGGGAGGAACAGAAGGGGAAAAAGAAGACATTAGTGTGAGGTATGTAAGTGGTAAAAGGTATAGTTTTAAAAGGGTGTACAAATTTGAATACTTGGGTGTAGTTTTCGATGAAAATGGAAAGGAGAAATGGGAGGTGGTACCCAGAATAGCAAAAGGGAATAAAAAATTAGGCAGTTTAAGAGCCCTACTGAACTCAAAATACGTTTCTAGACAAGGTAAAGTCAGAATATATAAAACAGTAATTCGACCCACAGTATCATATGTCTGTGAGACATGGATATTAAATAAGAAGGAAGAGGATACTCTGGAAAGATTGGAAAGGAAAATACTGAGACGCATATTCGGAGGACGGAAGACAGATGATTATTGGGAGAGAAGAACCAACAATGAATTAATGGCTTTATATAAAGAACCTACCATTACCAAGTTCGCCAAGTAAGTCACAAAGAATCAGATGGTTGGGACATGTGGAAAGAATAGAAGCAAATAGAATGCTCAAACTAGTAATAACCAGAAAACTGATCGGCCCCAAAAGAAGAGGTAGACCCAGAACGAGGTGGATTAGTAAAGTGGAGGAAGACCTTAAACACGTAAAGGTGAGGGACTGGAAAAGAAAAGCACAAAATAGAAGCGAATGGAGAAATATTGTCCACCAGGTCCTTCAGAGTAGTTAAGAATGTTGTATACATATATTTAAGTTAAAGTTTTGTTTAAAATAATTGTATTTAGTTAATATTAGAATTATGTTTAAAAAATATGCCCTAGGCCTTAACGGCCTGTTGTGCGTAAAAAAAAAGAAATGATTAAGGGAAGAATATAGCCTATGAATTCTTCTCAATACCTACATAAATGATCTATTCAGATGGAATATTACAGTTAGATAATAAGCTTTGCAGATGAGACTATTATGATATAACTATTGTCTATGATGCAAATACATGGTGTAATTTAAAACAAAAAGGCGAAACTTTGCTACAATTTAGAAATGGTTTTAGTTTAATAAGCTTATCCTTAAGGTAGCATTCCGCATCATGCGACCGAGACAGGAGACAGAGACAGGCGACAGATAGGCGAGACCGCGACACCAAGTGAACTGTCGCCCCTTGAACTGGGTACGCGACCGAGACAAGCGACATACGAGAAACGTGCGGCTAAAAAGAAGGTATAATGACGTTGAAACTACTTTTTAAAAGGTTAATGGAAGAAGAAGAAGATGGCGACATACTTCTATATTACATCTTTCGAGTAAAAAAACGGAGTTGTATAAATTCTATATTTAAAACAAGGCGCGAGAAAGGCTTTTTTAATTTATTAATAATGAATTATTTATCATTAGATGAAGAAAAATTTAGAGGTTATTTTAGACTGAATTAAACACAGTTCGATTATATAAACAATTAAATAGAGAAGGACATACAAACGAAAGGCGACATAACATCAAAAGAAAAATTATCTTTAACTTTAAGGTAAGTTTTATATCTTAATAATAAAAAAAATATTAATTAATTTTATAATAAAAAAAGGGAATTAAAATAGTCTCCATCATGTTGTGAAGCAGGCGTACTACTATTGGTTCCAGAGGCTGATCCAGAGGGAAAAACGACGGATGAAGCATAAATATGTTCGTCTGATGTCGGGAGAGCTGTTTGAATACTGCTTTCCATATCCATTTGCATTAGTTCATATTTTGTCAAAATGTTAAATATTTCGCTCCTTGCCTGTACTTGAAAAGGCTGGTTCAATTTCAAAAATATTTGTCTCTGGTCATCTCGTTTCTTGAGATGTCAAAAAATCATCTTCGACTTTCTTTCGTTTTTTAGCTGGCGGATGTGTAGATTTGGCTGCCTCCGGAGCCGGTTGGATCGACGTATCTAGATTTTCTTCACTAACAAAGGGGATTTCTGCCTCTTCAGTTGACATAAGACTTTCGGAAGAAATATTGGAGGCACCGACTCTTAGATAATAACTCTATTAGCAATTCATCTTCCTCAGCACTAAATTTTATTTCGGATATTATTTTTAACAAAAATGCATATACAAATCAGCGCCAAATCAGAAGTGTTGCAGGACGACACACTTCATTACTGCTCTGGTAGGAGATCGAGGAGACACAGACAAGCGACAATCGTTTGTCGCTTGTCTCGGTCGCGGCCTACGGAATGGCTCTGATATAATTGCATTGAGAACAGACGTGGAGAGACCACAATACAAGGATCTACAGACCGAGAGTTTGGTACAAATTCCACGGCTTCGCGCAATCATACTTTTAAGTTCGTAAATTAGTCGACTGGAGTTACAATTTGCCAAATTTAAATGTAATCGTTTCTACTCATTCATATTAATATTATAAAGTATAATATATTAAAGTTTTTAATATTGGTAATATTATTAAAGCTAATGGTTGTTGATTTATATGTCAATATAAGTATAGGTTTTAAACTAGTTTCGTTTTATTTTTTGAGAAAAAATAAAAAAACAGAATCTTGTTTGAAATGTTATTTTCCAAATAGTTTATAAAATTGCTTAGTCGACATTCTAAACGCTCAGTAAATAATAAAAAAATTACTTGTATTAATAACAAAATATTTTATAATTACCATTTTAAAAAACCTTCCATAAAAGAATAGAATTAATTTTATCCTTTTCGTGTCTTAGGTCTTCTAGACATTTGCCTTGAGAGGGGAAATTTCCAATATAACACCAACCAAAAGACAAAAATATTAACTTAGGTATATGCAATCATTATCACTGCTTAGCGCATTTTCATGGAAATCAACCGCTGTGCTAACTAGTATTTTTTTTTAAATTGTGATGAATAAATAAAGTATATATTAAATAAAGGGTATTTTAAATAAATTTGTAATATTTTATGCGAAAAGAAGAAGACTCAGATCCGAGACGTGAGCGTATTCCTTATATTTTAACTATAACTATAACTGTAACTAAGGAAAAAAACAAATTGTCATTTCCTAGAAAATTGTTTCTGAACACTTAGGATTAAAACTTCCAAATAAAATTTGGATAATATTGTAAAGGCTTTTATACACTGAAATTAAATTAAAAAAGAACATAAAAAAAGTGGAAAAATAATAAAAAATTCTCAAATTTAAATTTATCTCGAAAACAAAATACGATTTGGAAAAAGAATACCGGAAATGTTTAATTTTTTTGAGCTCTTCGATTGTGTAGTACCTTCAATTTCAATTTTTTTCAACAATACTCGAGTATTCCGATTTAGTACTCTCAGCCTTGTAAAAATTTCCAAGAAATTAATATCGGATGGAGTTTCAACAAGCGAAATGAAAATCCTAATATTAAACAGCATTGTGACCAAGTACAATATCTGGCTGTTATGCAAATTAGTAGGTAATTAGAAAGTCAGTATGGGCAAAACCAGCTTATTCAAATTATAACTATAGCCTTTTGTTAAAGGATTTCAATTTATTATCCCTAACATTTCTGGAAGTTTTTAAGATATTTATATTTTCAAATTAGAAATTGGTAGTGGGACATCAGCTAACAATTAAAAGGTCTTTAGAAAATAAAACTTTTATTTAAACTAATATACTGAATGCAATATATCTGTTGTTTGAATGGTATTTGCGAAAACAATATCCTATGCATAGTCCAGGCTTTTTTGTCACAATTAGCACACTCGTAAATTGTGTTTTTTCAAATTTAATCCAGACAACATATTTTACATCGTTTCCTGTCACGTACTGGTTATATTTCAATATTGTTAATGGTCTGACAACATTCCATCCTCTCTTGGTTGTATGTTCAGTCAAAGTATTGACAAATTCAGAAAATCCTTTTTCCCTCCTCGTAGATTCGCCAGTGACTACCCAACGCTTAGCTACTCTTCATACAATTTGTATTATCTTATCAAAAAAACCAAGCATTTGCAAGAAAATTGCACCTTCATATAAAAAAACGAGTTATTTATCTCGTACTTTTTTTAAGCAAGGCGCAATATTTAATTACTTAATATTATTATTAATATTAAAAAATAATATTAAAAGCTTTAATAATATTACCAATATTAAAACCTTTAATATATTATACATTATAATATTAATATGAATGAGTAGAAACGATTACATTTAAATTTGGCAAATTGTAACTCCAGTCGACTAGTTCACGAACTTACAAGTACGATCGCATTGCGCGAAGCCGTGGAATTTGTACCAAACTCTCGGTCTGTAGATCCTTGTGACCACAATCGATCTCGCCTATCTGTCGCCTGTCTCGGTCTCCTGTCTCGGTAGCGTGTTGCGGAATGGTACCTTTAATGTAGATAAACAAAATATATGCCATTTACATCATATGTAAGTAACCTCCCAAATAGGGCTCATTACAAGTCAATGCAAAAAATGAAATTCCATATACAGACGAGATTAAATATTTCTTACCTGTTAAGTGGATCTTCTTGTAAATAACATTTGAAATGTTTCCCTCGGCTTGATGAGGTGATGTAACCACTCTAATACCCGTTTGTCCTTCGACGACACTGCAATCTTCAAATATAACATCTCGTATATAATTTTCATATACCCATTCTGGATGAACTGTTAATCCTTGAGACCCTCTACAAGCTATTTTTTCAAAGTGTAAATCAGAACCTTGATTTACGACTATACAGTCACCTTGGTTGATTATATTTGAGTCTTTAATAATAATATCCGAAGAGTTTGCTACTGCAAAACCATGAGTATCTACTCCAAGATTATCCTAAAGTTAATTAAAATATCAGTATGAAATTTTAAGTTAAGAATGCCAGTAATAAAGTAAAAATACGATGTTTAAAATGAAACAATTACCAATGAGGCTAAGAAAATTGGAATTTATGAACAAAACTATGTCGAATATATCAAATATATTAAAGATTACTTCTTCTTCTTTTGGTGCCATATTAGGTTTCTCTAAGGTTGGAAAATACATTGAGTTCGTCATGGTCTTCAGCTAATAGTTGAGGAGCAACTAAGCAAAACGTATTAAATCCAAAATATATGATTTTGAGTTATCGACAAAAAACTAATTTAATTAAACCTAGTTAAAGCTAAATATTGTATTGATATAAGGTTGAATGCTTGAATAAATGAACTTTGATAATATACAAGGCAAATATCGAGCACATTATTAATTTAATCTTGCCCAAGTACTTTCGATCACTGGATCATCTTCAGGGGCATCTGAAATAAGCCAAGAAATTGGCTTATTATATATTACTAATATATTACTCATTCGTAATGACGTAAGTTTAGGTGAAAGTTGTGGTTACACAACACTGATTTTATTACGAATAATAACAAACCTCTACTGGAAACAATTGGCACAAATCATAATAAATAACGAACCCAGTCCAGCAATTGAAATCAGGGGAGGAGTTAGGCAGGGATGAATTATGTCCCCATTACTATTTAATTTATATAGTGAAGCCAGTTTTGAAGAAGCATTACTATCTCAAAATGGAGGAATAATAATTAACGAAAGATCTATAAACAACATAAGATATGCAGATGACACCGTGTTTATGGCAAGCCTGTTGAACAACTCCAATTCGTGCTAAACAAAACAAACAGTTTTTGTGAAAAATATGGACTTAAATGAATATAAAAAAGACCAAATACATGATAATAACAAAGAAAACAAATATACCAACAAACATATATTTGGGAAATGTACCGATAGAAAGTGTTGATAAATACAAATACCTAGGAACCTGGATTTTAGACAATAATGATCAAACAACCGAAATAAGAGCTAGTATAGAAATAGCAAGAAATGCGTTTGTAAAAATGAAAACTATTCTCTGCAACAAAGATCTTTGATTAGAACTGAGAGTAAGAGCACTGAGATGCTACGTGTTTTCGATACTGCAATATGGACTTGCTGGACGTTGAAACAGGAACACAGAAGCAAGTTACAGTCCTTTAAAATGTGGTGTTACAGAAAGATGCTTAGAATAGCATGGACACAGAAGAAAACTAACACGAAAGTATTGCGAGAAATGGGCAAAGAATGCGAAATAATAAACACAATAAAAATAAGAAAGTTGCAATATCTGGGACACATAATGAGGGGACAGCGATATGAACTGCTGAGGCTGATAATACAGGGAAAGAAAAGAGGAGGAAGGAGTAGAGGAAGAAGGAGAGTATCATGGTGGAATATTTTAAGGGATTGGTTTAAATGCAGTTCTATACAACTCTTTAGAGCAGCAGTAGATAAAGCAAAGACAGTGATGATGATATCGAACCTCTGATTGGGACATGGCACTTAAAGAAGAACACTGAGTTTGTTGGTTATATTTTTTTACCTTACTAATTAACGATTAACCTGAAATATCTATGTTTAGGGAGAAATGCTCTATTATTTCAACACAAATGAATCTCAATGGCATTCAGATCTACATTATATATCGTCGTAATATGACATTACTGTTTTGTTTTTAAAAAGTTATTTGATATCATTTATGTCGTAAGTTATGTTTTTTTTTTCATTTGTCCAGTTTGGTTTGGTCCAATGTTGAGGATTTCACAGAGTAGGGTAAAAGCACCAGTTAAGGGCCTTTTAAGGAGAGCACGTCGATATATCTATGAAATGTTTTGTCACTGTGGCCTATTATAACTATTTTTAACACCATGGATGGAATTTTATTATTATTTCTACATATTCCAAAATTTTATTACGTTAATATTTCATGTGTGAAATTATTTTATATGTGTTCTTTTGTAAACGTTCAAATGAACTAGTTATTGGCCACCTTGTTCCAATTATTGACACCATATGTATTAGTGATTGGCCATCGTTTTTTGAAGAGATATTTTACCAAATAATTTGTAAGTTTAAATAGATAGATAGGTTGGTCTTTGGGTAAGCAAGGATTTTGTGATGAGTGTAGACACAAAAAAAACACCTGTCAAAGTAAACTTTTATTTTTTATTTTATCAAGTTTTGCAAACATATACTTGATCTGTGTCGCCATAGAACCATGTTATGCAAATGCAAGTTACATGATATATTCTAAGATACATTTGGCATCTATTGCCTTCTTTACACTCTGTAACATTTAGTACACAATTATCAGACAGAATTGTAATTTTAATTGAGGACTGATCTGTATTATCATCAAATAATTTCCGTTTGGGTACAATTTTTTCTCAGGGCTTGGAGATTTAGTGTGGGCGAGAAATATTTTCGAAGATAATCTCAAATTCGCTTCTGGTGTAGGTGAATACTTGAAAATGTCAATATTATCTTGGTTATTTACAAAGCTTGATGATTTTGTATGAGAATAAGATTCTGGTGTAGAAACTTTGACAAATTCAGATAGTGGTGGCTCAAAAACCTCAATATTGTTACTTCTACTTTGGTGGTTTAGAGGAGAAACAACTTTCAATGCTTTTTTGTCTTATTTTGATATTTTTCAATAGGAATGTGAACTTTTACACCTTTTTTTAATTTTGTTGAGACCATTTCTATGGGTTGTCTACTTTTCTCTTCAGACTCAAAAGTTTAAGCCAAATTTGTTGGGATTTTTATTATTCGAACTTTTTATTTTCTTTTGATTTTCCTTAATACTCTATTTTTCCTTTCTTTCAAGTTTCCTCTGTTGCTTTTTTACGCTCCTCTTCTAATTTTTTTTCCGTTTTTTCTTTTTATATTTTTTTTCTATCTGATGAAGATGGAAAAAATGGAAGCTTTTGAGTTTGCTCCTTTCCTAATTGTGCTGGAACATCTGGCCATATTAAGTAAGTCGCAATAGATTTATTTGCAATATTTATAGATATATTTTTAGAAATGTTTAGAAATTTCTCGGGTTTTTGGTTTTTTTGACCTTCTTCAACCGTTTTCTTAACTTGTTTCAGCTTGATTTGTATATTCTTCTATTCCTTGCATGTTGAAAGTTTCATTCTCAGGTACCATCAAGATTTCGTTCTCGATTTCAGAAAGTTTATAACTTCAGTATCATCTATTATTACAGGTATATCATTTATACCGAAAATTACTTCACTTGTGTCTAAACATTTTATTTCTTCGTCTAGAATATTTTCTTGTTCGTCGTTTGTAGAAATTTCTACCCAGGATTTTTCTGTAAATACTGAAAAGATTTTTTTCAATATTTAGTAATCATTAGATTGAGTTTTACAATTATTTCGACCTAATTTATTTATTTACATTAATATTGTCATTGCCAACTATTTTAAGTGTTCGTAAATCATTGTGCTCATCCAGATTATCTTGTTTCATATTCTTTCCCAAAACATTTTCTAAACCTAGACCTTTCTTTTATATTTTATATTTTACAGCTAATTTTAAAACAGGGACAAACTGTACTTTCGTTAACAATTTTTGGGGGTTGTCTTTTTTAAACCGAAGCACAGCTCCAGCACAGTTGCAAAAAGTTTTTAGAGGCTTAAATGCAGCCACATCCGCTGGTTGCATTAATCTCGTGGCATTAGGATATACGGCTACTAAAATAATTTTCAAATCTGTAAAAAGTTGACTTGTATGTACAGTTAAATGGGTTTTATGCCCATCAACAAACAGTTTTACTGGACGTGTAATATTATTTCGATTAGTATATCATTTGGCAATCCTTTATGGGGATGAATAATCATAGGAGGTAAAATATTGCCTATTGCAGAAAATGTGAACATAATGTTGTTGGGTCTTTAAGAACGTCTGAAAGTCCTTTTTTATCTAGATAAGATATTATATTGTCAAATCATTTGGTAATATATCCCTTTGGTTAATGTTTGAACTTCCTGATGTCACTCCCTCTGAATTCCTTAGCGAAATATTGGGATTGCGCTTTAGAAATGCTGATAGCCATCTTCTACCTGGTCTATTTTCAACAAATGGATTAACTCTAGGGTTACTCTCTAAAAATGATATAACTGAGTCCTTAATGTCTTCAACACGAACAGGAAATCCTCTATTTTGACAATGAAAAATCCAGAGTTTCAGTTGTTCCTCTTCATCCTTCGAAAGAAATGAATCTAGTCCATACGTTATCTTGTAATGAACTTTTTCACTTTTCTGGTAACTTATGGTGGCTCTGGGTATAATAAACATTCTTGAGGCTTTTCGCTCACTCATACCATTTTTAATTAACGATTTTTTAACATCGTCTTCGGAATACTTTTTTTTATAATTGTTTTCAGTTTTAGATCGTTTTGCCATATTTTCTAAAACAATTTATAATAATTAGTTATTGGCCACACATAAAACACTAGTTATTAACGTATGTCAATCACGAGATTATTACAAAATTTAATGTTTCATTAAATGTTTCACTTGTTAATTTCATGCATTAGTAGTTGACCACCTTAAAATTTACGTTATTTGTATAAATAACATTGTATTTGTTATGCAGTTTGAAACAAGACATACACTATATTCTCACAAAAACATAAAGTATAAAGTAGAAAGTAAATGGCAGTATATAGTACTTACTGATCAACACAAGTTTCTGTAGGTAAATAACAAAATTTCGGTTGCAAACTAGCAGCACAGAACAGTGTCTCATTCAACATCAAATACTGACTAAAATGTAATGGTTACCTTTAAACTAGATGTGTCATACTCTAGGAGACATGTGGCCAAACTTAAAAAAAGTTGTTAGAATTAACAAAATACCAACATATTCCTAATTTTAATCAAATCATATTAGTAGGCCAATAACTAGCACATGGCCTACAACTGGTGCATTTACCCTATTTGTATAAAACCCTCAATCAATATGTTCTCTACATTTTACTATGATATATAATAAATTTAAAGAACCCCTATGCTTTGCGATAAATTTTAATATATAAAAGTATTTCTTATGAAACGTTATTTCTTACCTTAAATCCGTCTGTAATATCAATATTCCAGCCAGTAAAAGTGCTGTTTGCAGATTTTAAAATTTTAACACATTCTTGTGGACAGTTACGGAGATTGATGTTCTTCAATAGTGAGTTTTGAGATGATACTTCTAGTAAAACTGGTTTCCTGTTTTTACCTTCAATGCCTTTACCATCCCAGTACTTTTCTCCTTGTCCACTAATAACAGCATCTATACAAAAATGATTGATTACATGACCGGAGACTTTTTCAAACTGGATAAGCAACGGTTTATTATTAAAGAATCAGTATATGGTTCATATGAATTGTATTAAAGAAGAGAACTTGTTCTTTTCAAATGTGCTTTGAAAAAAATTTCCTGGCGTTACTAATTAATTCATTTACTAATGAAAACTCGCATCTTATTTGTTTTGCTATTATATTAATTTTATGTGTTAAACACGCTATATGAATTAAATTCAGATAAAAAAAATTAATTTTGTCAAGGTGCAGCATCCAACAATAAAATTAAAAACTTTTCACTAGGCACTTCTTCTTCTTCTTTTGGCATCATAACCCTGGATGGGTCTTTGCCTGTCTGGCTATGTCCTTTCATTCACATCTCTCTTGTGCCCTTCTTCTCCATTGTCTTGCCTCAACCATCTCGTTCTGGGCCTTCCGTTTTTTCGCCTTCCTATGGGCTGCCCTTGTAACATTTTCTTTGTTGTTTTTGCATCGTTTTTTCTCTGCACATGTCCCAGCCATGACAGTCTTTGACTTTTCATAAATCTTACAATGTAATAACCTTCATTTAACTCATTAACCTCGTCGTTTCTCCTGATTCTTAATGTGCCATCTTCCTCTTGTACCGGGCCATATACTTTCATGAGTTGGGCTTCATCTTTTTTCGTCATTACTCAAGTTTCACATTCATAGGTGACTACTGGTCTAATCAGTGTTCTGCAGATAGTCATTTTGGTTCTTTTGTCTAATAATT
Source organism: Diabrotica balteata (assembly GCA_918026665.1). NCBI lineage: Eukaryota > Metazoa > Arthropoda > Insecta > Coleoptera > Chrysomelidae > Diabrotica > Diabrotica balteata. The sequence goes on along the minus strand of OU898284.1, from coordinate 93,623,912 downwards.
TCGATCTCATCAATCTTTTATTAGCATAGTATGTACGATTCTCGCTGGAAATACGTGCATTAATTTCGCTACTTACGGAGTTCTTCTGATTGATTTCTGTGTCGAGATATGTAACTTTGTAAAGGTATCCACTCGTTCGATAGTATAGTTGTCCATTGTGATATTATTTTCATTGTCAGTTATTCTTTTGACTGTTATATACTTCGTTTTTGCTTCGTTTATTTTGAGACCTCTTTTTCTTGCTTCAGGATCAATTTGTTTGAACACTTCCATTAGTTGTGGCTTATTTCTACTAATGATGGCTACATCGTCTGCATATGCAGTAATTTGTACTGATTTGGTGTTTATATGGCCGGTTATATTGGTTTTTCTGATGACTGCCTCAAGAACTAGGTTGAATAACATGGTTGATAGGGAATCTCCCTGTCTTACTCCCATGTTGATGTTAAACAGGGGAGTCAGTCCTCCATCTACTCTGACTGCGGCTTTTGAACCCTGCAACGTTATTTTTATGTGGCTGATGTATTTCTTATGTATACCTAGATTACAAAGGTCTTCCAGCATTCTGTCTCTTTTCACACTATCAAAAGCTTGTTTAAAGTCTATATACATATTATATAGGTCTATGTCGTATTCATAAGCTTTTTCTTGTATCGTTCTTAGTATGAATATGTTATCTGAAGTGGCTTTATTTGGTCTGAATCCATTTTGATAATCACCAATTATATTTTCGGAGTATTCTAATAATCTATTGTAGATATACCAGAAAGAATTTTATATATTACATTTAGCAATGTAATTGGCCTATAATTTTGGCATTGCCTCTTATCTACTTTTTTATATATTGGCTGTATGAGGTCAACTGTCCATTCCTCTGGCATTTGTTCTTCGTCCTTATTAATGTTATTAGGTAATGAATTCTTTCCCAGAGTTCGGATCCTCCATGCTTTACTAATTCTGCCGAAATTACACACTAGGCACTATGTGAGGTAAAAAGAAACCTGGTAATTGTAAAATTATTCGTTTTATTAAGCGGCTTCGATAATTGAATAAGAAATTGCTGGATTATTTTTCTCTAACAGAAACAGTATTATATCAGTAATCAGTAAAAAAACTAGTGCTGGTGTATTATTCAATCATATCCCCTTAGAAGCACAACTAAAAATAAACTTAAACCCTTAACGAACCATATATTTTTCCAAAAACTTACTTTTTATTAATGCACTTGGTTCGTCACTTCTTACAGAATTCAAAAATGTTATACAATGTTGATTTTTGCTTTGTTGTTCAATTTTTTGAAAGGTTGAAAAGATGTATAATAACTATCCCGAGATATCCCGTTGGCGGGTTTTTTGTTGGTTAATAAAACTTGCGAGCACAAGATTTTGTTGTCTACCTTGCCTAGAGCATTGTATGTTTGTTTTTCATCTAAAAGCCATTCCCAGCAAACTAGACAGTTTTTGCGCACGCTGTGGATGATGATGAAAAAGTATTTATTTAGAAAAGCTTACAGTTGCATTGTAGCGTAAAGAACATCATCATCCAGCCGAATTTTCACATCCATTGTTGAATATAGGCCTCCTCCAAACGTCTCCAGTTCTCTCTATCTCTAGCTGCTGCAATCCAGTTTATGGATCCTGCTTAGGTCGTCGGTCCATCGGCTGGGTGGTCTGCCTCGACTTCGCTTGTCGGCTCTTGGTCTCCACTCCAATAATCTCTTCGTCCATCTTCCGTCTTCCATTCTAGCAACATGTCCAGCCCACCTCCACTTTTGTTTATTGATTCGCAGTATAATATCGTCTACGCCAGTTCGTCGGCGTATCTCCTCATTTCTTACGCGATCTTTCAAGGTCAGGCCCAGCATTGAGCTCTCCATTCGCCTTTGTGTTACCCTCAGTTTTTCGGCAGTAGCTTTCGTTAAAGTTAAGGTCTCTGCTCCGTAGGTCAAGACTGGTAAGATGCATTGGTTAAATGCCTTCCTTTTCAGGTGAATTCAGGTGAATTGGGATATTTGTTTTAAAAATGTCTCTCATCCGTCCATATGCCGCCCATCCCAACATGATTCGTCTATTTAGATCGCAGGTTTGGTTGTCTCTGGTTATTCTAATTTTATGACCCAAGTATGTGTATTTATTAATTAATTCTACCTTGTTGTTATTGATCTGTATCTCTTCGCTGGGAACCATATTGGTCATCATTTTGGTTTTCTCGAAATTTATCTCCAGCCCAGTTTCTTGTAGTATGTCATTCAGTTCTTGGCGCATGTCTTTGATCTCTCCCAGATTATCTGACAGAAGCACGATATCGTCCGCAAAACGTAGATGGTTTAATCTTTCTCCATCGATGGATATTCCTTTCTGTTGCCATGTTAGTTTTTTAAATGCATACTCAAGAACGGTAATGAACAGCTTTGGTGACATGGTATCACCTTGCCTGACTCCCCTTTTTATCTTTATTTTATTAGTTGCAGAATATAGACTTATGGTTGTTGTGGCATTTTCATATATATTTTTAATTATATTACAATATCTGTGGTCGATCCTGCAATCTTGTAGTGCTCTTAAGATGGACGGTAGTTCCACTGTATCAAACGCCTTTGTAAAGTCTACAAATATCAATGCCAAGGGACGGTTATATTCGTTAGTTTTTTCTATTAGGGTTTTTAGGCACTGCAGGTGATCGTTTGTGCCGTAATTAGGGCGGAAACCAGCTTGTTCCCGAGGTTGGTAAAAATCCAGCTTTGTCTCTAATCTATTCGTTATTATTCGGGTGTATAATTTATAAAGATGGTTAAGGAGACTGATTGGTCTGTATCTTTCCAGGTCTGCTACATCTTCCTTCTTGTGTAAGAGTACAGTTATTGAATTATTCCACTTTGTTGGGATATTTTGATTCCATAGGCATAGATTAAAGAGCTTTTGAATTTTGGCTATCACTACTGAGTCTCCTATCTTTATCGCTTCAGTGACGACACCGTCCTCCCCCTGAGCTTTGTTATTCTTCATCTTTTTTAGGGCCTTGTAAATTTCGTTCAAGGAGATTTCTGGAATATCTTCGGAACCCTGATTTTGAACCTTCCTCTGTTGATATTCGACTATATCTAGAGTCGATTGGTTGCTATATAATGTCTCATAGAATGATTCCACAATTTGTAACAAATGTTCTCTGTTTGATGTGATGTTGCCATTTCTATCCTTGAGTTTGACCATTTGTTTATTTCCATTTGTGAGTTTGCGTCTCATTATTTTCATACTCTTAATTTCCTCAATGGTTTTGATGATTTTCTCATCTTTGTATTTTCTTAAGTCTTTTCTGATTTCTCTTGATACTTCCTTGTTCATTCTATTTATATCGTCGTTACTAGAGTTTTCGTCGCTTCTCAGTATTCTTCTTTGTTCCATTTTTTTCTGTGTTTCCAGACTATTTTTTTCTTCTTTCACGCTTTTTGGGCAGCATTTCTTTTAAGCTTCTGTTATTGCTTCTACTATTATGTCATTTAGAATGTTAATATCATTTGTTGATGATTTTTCTTGAAGGAATTTACCGATATGATCTTCAAAATTTTGTTCGTTGTTTGGATGTGTCTATCTGTTTATTTGCTTCTTTTTTATTATATTGTGTCGTTCATAGTTGGTATTTAACACAATGGTGGCTCTCACCATACGATGATCGCTTGATTTCGCAAATTTATTTAGCACTGTCACATCTGTAAATATGTATCTTTTATCAGTGATAAAGTAATCGATCTCGTTTGTCGTGTTCCCATCTGGGCTTTTCCACGTAAAGAACATGCATATATGTATTTATATTTTTCTAATAATAAACACAAACAAGAGAAAATAAAAGCTAGTTTCCGTTTGATACGTCTCGTAGCAGGGCTTTACACAAAGTCCCACATCGCACTTAGGTCAGTATTACTTTGATTATCGCCTCAACTTTTTTTCGGATACATCCTTCGCCTTATTGCCCATAACACACACTCTAGTAGGATGAGCTTTTTTCCTGTGACAGAAACAACTTCTAGGAAATGTCGATCGGTAAGCCTAAGTGAGTTTGGAAGTATTGAAGGTCTTTCTCTTGACAACCCTCTTTCTATGTAGCAAACCACAATCAGTTGCGTTATTAAACCCCTTCGAAATTTTTGCTCCGCTTTTTCTGTACAGCACAAAAGCATTTTACTCAGCATGTTTGAGAAGGTGGAAGAATATTTTTTTGTTACATCTCTTTCCAAGCTTCCTGGTTAGAGGGTAATCAGCAAGATGTTGGTCGACTCTGTCGATGCTACCCATAGTATTGTTATAGTCTTGAACAATCCTAGGTTTTTAATCTCCTTTATTTTCCTTTCTTCAGTAACCATTCCGGCATTATGTAGCGTTGACAGCAAACAAACCTTTCGTTCATCCTTCCACTTCATTACCATTCCTGTCCATTTTGAAACGCAATAATGTCATTTTTCTTAAGTTTGTTAACAGAATTAAAAAATGTTATACAATGTTGATTTTTGCTTTGTTGTTTAATTTTTTGAAAGGTTGAAAAGATGTATAATAACTATCCCGAGATATCTCGTTTGGCGGGTTTTTTGTTGGTTAATAAAACTTGCGAGCACAAGATTTTGTTGTCTACCTTGCCTAGAGCATTTTATGTTTGTTTTTCATCTAAAAGCCATTCCCAGCAAACTAGATAGTTTTTGCGCACGCTGTGGATGATGATGAAAAAGTATTTATTTAGAAAAGCTTACAGTTACATTGTAGCGTAAAGAACATGCATATATGTATTTATATTTTTCTAATAATAAACACAAACAAGAGAAAATAAAAGCTAGTTACCGTTTGACAAGTCTCGTAACAGGGCTTTACACAAAGTCCCACATCGCACTTAGGACAGTATTACTTTGATTATCGCCTCAACTTTTTTTCGGATACATCCTTCGCCTTACTGCCCATAACACACACTCTAGTAGGATGAGCTTTTTTTCCTGTGACAGAAACAACTTCTAGGAAATGTCAATCGGTAAGTCTAAGTGAGTTTGGCAGTATTGAAGGTCTTTCTCCTGACAACCCTCTTTCTATGTAGCAAACCACAATCAGTTGCGTTATTAAACCCCTTCGAAATTTCTGCTCCGCTTTTCCTGTACAGCACAAAAGCATTTCAGTCAGCATGTTCGAGAAGGTGGAAGAATATTTTTTTGTTACATCTCTTCCCAAGCTTCCTGGTTAGAGGGTAATCAGCATCATGTTGGTCGACTCTGTCGATGCTACCCATAGTATTCTTATAGTCTTAAACAATCCTAGGTTTTTAATCTCCTTTCCTTTCCTTTCTTCAGTAACCATTGCGGCATTATGCAGCGTCGACAGCAAACAAACCTTTCGTTCATCCTTCCACTTCATTACCATTCCTTTCCATTTTTAAACGCAATAATTAAGTTTGTTCTTCATTTCTGGTGCTAGACCCTTTCTTTGCATTGTATTTGTACAGTAAGTATCTGTGCGAACTGCTAATACAAGGTCAGTTAGTTAAGAGGATGTTAAAAGTGTCTGTTGTCAAACAGTGACCTTTCGACAGTCGAGGTTTCATTAGCATCATAACAATACGTCTTGACACTGCAAGATCTTTATATTGTTTGTCAAAATTTGTATCCTTTTGCCGTTTAAATTATGTTATGTCAAATATATCTGGAGGAGGATTCACACAGTATGTAACTGCCTTTTTAGAGAAGTAAGCTTTTGTCAATTTGTATATCATTTCTAAATCATACAAAGACTTGGCATTTAGGTATTCATAAACGTCCCAGATCTTATAGTATCGGACTTGAGTGAGTATCTTTGTCAAAAAATTCAATATTAGAGAAACGCAGGTATTGCTTTATTTTAAGAAACCTTTTATAGGTATGTCATAATTACGGAAAAAAGGCATTTTAATTATTGGTTTTTTGAACCAATAAAGCCAGTGCACTAGTTTCATTACCAAGCTCTGCAGTAATTTAATTGCAAAAAGTACTCGCATTTTATCTTTATCCGTTGTATCTATTTGTTCTCTCTTATAACTTTGTGAAAACCTACGATTTTGATTAAGACAAATAAAGACTAGGTGACTCTTTAAAATATAATATATTATCTCGTAACTTGCAACTTGCATGGTCACCATTGATATTCGATATTAATTGTCGAACTTTTGTTTTTATACAAGCCTTGTGAGTGACGGTGAATCAGAATACGCAAATCTACTATTTATCTACTCACAGTATTTTCCCTGCACAAAATTTTGAAATTTCAACGGATTTGCATACAAAAAGAGTGCTTATATTATTAGTATATGTATGAAAACAAAAATAAATATTTCGCCTAAATCCCCAGGAAAAGTAAAGGTTTTACGCTACTGAAAATATATTTTTTATTCAATTATACCAAAAACAAGACATGTAAAAAAAATTGATCATTTTTTGACAATAATTTCAAAATTCATGTGTACGTTAAGCTGTAATAATGGATTCGAGCCATTTCGAGCGGTCTTGACTACGTGACACTCCTGGGCCAGCTGAGAGCCAGCTGTCAAATGTCATGCGCAATATCATACCTTGTATTCATTGTATCATGGTACGCGCCAATATTCCCTACTTGAGTTTAAATTCGGTGCTCATAGATGCTACGCACGTCAACCTAAAGGCGGAGTCCCATGCATCCGATTTCCGACGATACGATGATCCGAAAGTATTCTCATTGGTCAGAATCGAATCAGAATATTTTCGCGCCGAATTTCATCCGAAATTTTTAACTACGCTTCCGACATCGGATAAAGATAAAATGATTTTAACTTTTTCCGACAAAACGGATGTTTTGTAACCTAATTGTATTCCAATAGTTTAACATCTGTACATTTAATTTATTGAAACATGAATTTTATTCGAAGAAGCTATGTTCGTAAAGTTAATAAAAGGCTATTATTATGTCTGCTTCTTTTAATTCGCAAAAAAACAAGACGCACAATTCGACAAAGAAAATATTGGGTTAGTTAAATATTTCAGTAAAAAAAGTCACAAGAGGCTTTTAATAATCTATTTCACTCTTGTCGGAAATGAAGCTAAATGATGTTGATAAATATTTGCAATTACCTTAGAATACGTAATTACACATTTAATAAGTTACATAGTTTCTTCTACGTTATCCATAATAAACTGAGTAATTGAAAGCAGGAGAAGGGATTATATACCATGCGGAAATAATCCCTTCTGCTGTTTTACTACGCAAAAGTGGTAAAACAGCAATTACCAGCCAAACCACCAAACATCCAAACAATAAACAAAAAATTGACAGTTAACAGTTTATACAGATTTTCGTATCCGACAATCGCATCCATGTGACTAGCTTCCAAATAGCAACTACGAAACCATACGATTTTCGTATGTCGGATCTCGGAAATCGGATGCATGGGACTTCGCCTTAAAGGGAGTTAGAGTTCACCTTCAGAACGAAAGGCACACAAATTCATCGTGCTATTTTAATGCAATAAATACGTAGCATTTATAGTGCAGTTTCATTTAATTCAGCAAATACAGAACTCTAAGCGTAAGCTACAGTAACAACAGCGTAATTATTTTCCAGGGTATGCGTAAACATCAACCCCTCTTTTCAAATAAAATGGCCTGGCAGGTTTACAAAAGTTTTTATTTATTTATTGATTAAGTCTTTATTTGGCTCCAAATGTTTACTACTTGTGAATAAATATTTTTTCTACAAAAGTTTTCTTGCATTTCATTATTTTTTGTAAATTCTTCAGGTAGATCGCACCCTCGAAGTAGACCGCATACTATAGTAGCACCTTTTTTTAATCTAGACAATTTAAATTTAACTTTAATAAAAAATTAGAAAATAATATTAAAAATATATGGGTAAATCTGAGTAGTACATTCAAGAATATCGACTTTATATGCTTTCATCTCTCTACAAATTTGGGCAAGACGTGATGCTTGCATCATAGTTTTTATGTTTCAATGTCCGATTCTTGTCCGTTTACGTAAGCCAAAGGTCGTTATCAAAGGATCCGTCCGGTTGTTATCTGTAAAAGTTTCAAAAATCTAGTAATTTGAGGCGGATAGGTGATTGGCCTCTCGCGCCCGATTCTGATGAAGGGGCTGCCAGCTCTAGCCATCAGACTGGCCTCAGGAATTCCTGGAATGGGACCATGACATTTTCTCAACGGACCCAAGTTTCCCTTTTACGTAAGTAAAATGTGTTGCCCAGATAAGGGTTAATCAAAATACCTAGCTGGTATAAAAATCAATGGCGTACCTATATGTGATATCCGATATGCTGATAGCACAATACTGAGAGAATATCACTGGTCTTCTTAGAATTTGAAACGATAATCAGTAAAGTTCAGTAGTTGGAAAAATATAAGTTATAATATAACAATCAAAATAATATATTACTTATTTGTCCTCCTTCTTCGCGTGCCATGTCAGAATTATCCGACGCTGGCGGTCACCATTGCGAAGGCTTCTCTATCTTCTGCAATATGAAATAATTGTCCCTCCTTGAATATCCGAGTCCATTCACAATGTTCCTCAACCAAGAAACCTGTTTCCTTCCTACACCTCTTCAGCCTTTTATTTTGCCTTTAAGGATTAGTTGTAATATTTTATATCAACTTCCCCTTACTATATATCCCAGATAAGACATTTTTCGATATTTAACAGTCTTTAGCAGTTCTCTATCTTTGTAGACGTTCCTTAGTACTCCTTATTTATCTAGTTTCTTTTTTTTAGTTTTTCTTGCTATCCAAGGTATCTTCAGCATTCGTCTATGCGACATATATGACATTTCCAACGGTTAAATTTTGTTCATGATCGATATTTATAGCGTTCAAATTTTTGCACTACATAAAAGTATGGGCCAAACATAGCACTTAACCATTCTTTGTCTTAGTTCTAAACTGAGATGATTATTGCAAAGAAATGACTTCATTTTCATAAAAGTAGTTTTATTCATTGCTATTCTATTATTTCTATATTAATTCTATTCTATTGCTAAATAATTATGTTTTTGTATTTTAACCGATAAAACTTAATATAAAAATAAGACATAGTTGGTTTATATTTATAAAAATAGGATTACTTCTATGAATACCTCTACGTTAATACTCAATAAATATCAATATATAAATATGTACTCACCGTGTCAATGGCCATAGATGTCGAGACACGTTAATTTCAATAAAAAAAAAAAATCTGTACTCAATCACAAACAGTTGCTTTCATATATCTTACTCGTGATGGTTCTTACTCACATAATAAGCATTATAATCGATTAGTCTTACCTTTTCTACCTTCAACGAATAAATTTTCTCCACTGATCCTAACAAGAGGTACTTCGTCCTGGTATTTTACGTCAAATGTTACAGTTCCATCAAATATAAGATGTGAGTTTTCTTTTAAATTCAATTCTAAAGTTTGGCCAGATGGCACCGAAACGTTGTTTACTCTAATGACACTACATTGTTCTAAAACTGGTAATACTTGGTCTATGGAATTTATTTCACAATCATTTGCTTGAGCTACTACCGCTCCAAGAAAAAATAGCACTAGTGATATACTTATTTTATTCATTTTAAAACAATGAAACTATTGTTAAGTTAGTTTAATATATATGTTTTTTACATATAGGAGATAGATTATTAAATTAATTGATTATATGGAAATAACAGAGAGCTTATCGTATTTTGAATAGATGTGCAAAGTATGTAGTACATATGTTTATCTAATCTTTCTCTCCTAAAAATGTTTGTAATATTTTTCAAAAGTACGTACATTAAAATACTTTGATTATTATTAAATTATCATATGATTTAATATTAACTAATATTAAATATTTAAGGCCGATTGCTTTTGTCAAAAAGGTCGATTTAATCCACAAGCTGAAACTTATTTTAATCAATAGACTGTGATGCCCATATGCTACGTTTAAAAGTTTGACGAAAGTTTTTCATGGGAATCTCTTTATTATTATTTTTTATTTACATGTACGTATGTGGCAACTATGACCAATCACACAGAGAGATTACAAACACAATTACAAGAGATATAGTAGCATTGCGTCTACGCACCCTTTTTATTTTTATTTTTTTTACATACCTTGAGCCAGCTTGTATCATAAGCCACCCCATTTTTTTTAATTTTGCTTACGAACTCTCCCTGTTTCTTGTGTCAAGCTCTTCTACAATCGTCGTCATTTTGTGCATAGTTGTTGAACGTCACCAGAAATCATTTGCGGCTGTCTTAAAAATATAGTGAATTATTTTGTGAAAAATAAGTATTTATAGGATAGATAATTTTCTTTTTTAATTTTTGTGTTAACCGTGCCGGTGTAGTTTCCAAGAAGAAGGAGTTCTGAATTGAGTAGGGGCTCTTCAGTACTTCTTGGAAAAAACACTCGGAGGGGGGTAGTTCTCAACCTCAACACGGCGCGTCCCAATGGCTGATAGGGAACGTCCTACAAATATGTGGGGCAGGTGTGAATAAGGCTCTGCCAAATAAACACCCGCGGATCAACTGAGAGCATGGCATAGGGCAGCTGCTATGTCATTACAGGATCGGAGCGGTAGAGAAAATCTCTTTACCGGTCTGATACTGAATAATCACAGGCGGTAATTATGATTTAACCGGTTGTGACACTGCGAAATCACCGAATGTTTGCCGGTATAAGCAAACCCCCACTTACTGACCAACGGCTTCGGGCGGATGAGTTGGTAAGTGGAAGGGCACTCTTTTGTCCTGAGATTGAGAAATCGATCACAAAGGCGGATGAACCAAGATCAACAGCATAAGGATGCAGAAAGCAAGGAGAAACCACTGCATTAAAGATCCCTAAGGATTCTCAAGAACCACCACAAATGGACGTAAATCAAACAGTGGCCCCGTGTGCCCGGCGTCCCTTTAATGGGACAGGGGTGCGAAGAATCCCAGGGTGGAGAAACAAATTTAGTGTAAGCGATTTAAAACGCATAGCAACATGGAATATAAGAACACTTTATGAAGCAGGAAAATTAACAACAGTCATGTTAGAAATGGAGAGATTAGACATACAAGTATTGGGCCTTTCACAAGTCCGATGGCCAAAGTCTGTAAACTACACCAAGGATAATAATACTATTTTCTACTCAGGCAAAAGCACTGGAGAACACAGCCATGGTGTTGGTATTATTATCAACAATAACTTAAAAGAGTTTGTGACAAATTTCATTCCCTTTAACTAACGTATGATGCTACTTCAGCTGAAAGCCAAACCTCTAAACATAAATCTAATCCAAGTGTATGCTCCAACATCTGATAGCAATGATGCTGAGGTCGAAAAATCCTACGCGGACTTAGAACTGTTAACAAAAAACATAAAGAAGCAGGAGGTAAAAATAATTATGGGCGACTTTAATGCTAAAGTCGGTCGAGGAAAAACTGGAAATATAGTAGGAAATTTTGGGTTAGGTAAAAGAAACGAAAGAGGAGACAGACTAGTCCAATACTGCCAGGAGAAAGAATTAGTCATAACAAATACATACCACGACCTACCCCTACGAAGATTATACACGTGGACTTCTCCAAAAGATAACACCAACAATATAATTAGAAACCAAATAGATTTTATAACGATTAACAGAAGGTTTCGTAATGGAGTACAAAGTGCAAAAACCTATCCAAGCGCAGATGCAGATACGGATCATAATCTATTACTAGCAAACGTCAACATTAAACTCAGGAAACCGGAGAAAAAAGTTAAAACCACCAAAATTAACATCAAAAACCTAAAAGACGACAACTGCCAACAGCAACTAAACGCAGAGATAAATAAATTAACTGAAGGAAGCGTTGAATGGAGAGATATGAAAAAAGCCATACTAAAAGCGGGAAAGGAGGTCCTAGGCGAAGAAGAGAAAATAACTAAAAAAGACTGGATGACACCGGAAATAGTTGAGCTAATAACAGAAAAAAAAATACAAAAATAAAGATGAAAATAAATATAAAACCATCAAGAATAAAATCAAATGTGAAATCAGAAAGGCTAAGGAGGAATGGATGAACAAAGAATGCCAGGAATTGGAAGAACTCAGCAACAAACATGACACCTTAAACTTACATAAAAAAATTAAAGAACTTACAGGCAACACCAGATAAAGAAGAACACTCATAACAAGAGATAATAATGGAGAAATACTTACTGAAGAGAGCAAAATAAAGGAAGTATGGGAACAATATATAATCCATCTTTTCCATGACGAGAGAGAAAATGAACAAGATATAGGTGAAGAAAAACAATACCTACAAATTTTACCCTCAGAAGTAAAGAATGTCCTACAGAATGCAAAACAAGGAAAAGCACCGGGTCCTGATCAAATTCCAGTTGAACTGTTAAAAGCCTTAGATGACGGTAATATAAAGAGACTCACCCGAATTCTCAACCACATATATGTAGAGGGCAACATCCCAGAAGAAAGGCTTAAATCGATATTTTTACCTCTACCAAAAAACAACAATCTCAAATCATGTAATGACTATAGATTGATAAGCCTAATGTGCCACCCTTTAAAGATTCTTTTGAAAATTGTTCAAAACCGAATTTGTAAGAAATGTGAGGAACAGATAGATGAAACTCAGTTTGGCTTCAGAGGAGGCATGGGTACAAGAGAGGCATTATTTGCTTTGACGGTACTCTTGCAGAAATGTCGAGAATATAACAAGAGTGCATATGTATGCTTCATAGACTTTAGGAAGGCCTTTGACCGAGTGCAGCATATAAAGTTAATAGATGAATTAAAAAACATCAATTTAGACAAAAAAGACATTGAGTTTATTAAGGCTATAGTCACACAGATTTCAATTAAAGATGTCTCATTTACAAATTTAACTGAGAGCTAACGGCAACAATGCTAAATATCGGGAGTAAAACTTACCGGGGTCGTTTTTATTGTGTATGCTTCGACAATGTAAATAAGTAAAATATACGAAATAATATTATAACATTTGCCCACGTAACAATATAAATTGTGCATACCGGTTCGTTTTTCGAACGTATAGTTGGACCAGTTCAGTTAAATATTTTAAAACATCGGTAAACTTATCAACATTTCGCTTGGCTATATATTTACGTCCTTGGAAAAAATAGTAATGAGATGATATATTTGATTCGTTTCACATTCTTATATGTCCAGAGGCGGGGTGTGTTCTGTTTCTTGTGCATGTGACTTTTATATATTTTTTAAATAGACTTTATTATTATTTATTAATTTTAAAATAGTTTTTGTGGTAAGTAAACAACAAATACATAGCAGAATATTATAATTGATGTTTATTCTTTTTAGAGCATTAAGATGGATGACGTAGCGGGTCTAAGCAATGTACAAAGAAAACGAAAGTTTATGTCGGTAGAAGAAAAGCAGATTGTCTGTAGAGTGTATAAAAATTTAAATACACTTCGTACAGTAGAAGCTTTAGCTCAGTGTTCATTTTTAACGGGAGTATCCGTGTCGACAATAGAACGCATTGTACGTGAAAAAAGGTGACTGGGATTGTGCAAGCTCTAAAAGTACATTATCGTGGTAGAAAAAAATTAAATTGGAAGAGTACCAGAAAAATTTTGTACGCTCCACTATTCATTCTTTTTTTTTGAGAATAAAGCGCCAACCCTCGAATCCATTAGGACAAAGGTAATGGAGAATGGTCTGATTCCTAAAATGAGCAAAAAGACGTTAAGGACAATAATAAAAGAAGATTTAAAATTTATGTATGCCAAAAGATCCCGTAAATCTGCCTTCCAAATTATTGCCAAAAGATATCTTCGTTGTATTAGAGAGGTTCATTCTGCCCGCAAAAAGATTTATTATCTGGACGAAACGTGGGTAAATGCTGGTCACACAGTATCTAAGATCTGGCAAGATACTACTATAACGAGTTATCGTCAAGCATTTGTGGAAGGTTTATCAACAGGGTTACGAGGAGCAACGAGTAAAGAGCAACGAATAATTGAGCCCATATAGGTAGTGAGAGTGGATTTTTAGAAGATAGTGAACTAATTTTTTTATCTAAAAAAACGGGGGATTACCATGAAGACATGGACGCCCAACGTTTTGAAAAAAGGTTTCAATCCCTTCTTTCACGAGTCGAGCCTAATTCCATAATAGTGATGGATAACGCTTCTTATCATAGTCTATTAATAAAACATCTGCCAACTATGGCCACCAGAAAAGCAAATATGCAGAGTTAGTTAAGACAAAAAGGAATTCCATTTTCCGAGGACATGGTTAAGACTGAGCTTATAAATGTAATTAGACAGCATCGTGACAGATATCGCCAGCATGTTGTAGATACAATGGCACATGCTAAAGGCATTACTATTTTGAGACTTCCCCCTTACCATTGCGAGTTGAACACGACAGAATTAATCTGGGCTCAAATAAGGGGTTACATAGATCGTGAAAACGTGACATATAAAATTTCTGATGTCCAACGTTTGTTAGAATTCTCAATGGAACGGATACGAAAAGAAGATTGGGCTAATGCCGTAGCTCATGTAATCAAGGAAGAAGATCATCATCTTTAAAAGTGTTATTTAAAGTTTTTGCAAAGTTTTGCCCAAAAAACTTTGCAATCTCAGTGTTTAACTTATTGCCTAATATTAATGGTGGAATTTTATGGTAATACGATATTCACAGATATCGCGGCTGTAGCACATATTTCTTGTCCATAACAGTAATTTAGATAACATAAATCACTTTTTAAATGACATGTGTGAATGGAACTTTATTTTTCTAATAACAATATGTTCTTGCAAGTGCATAACTTTGTTTAGTTGGTAAACCTACATTATCCGTCACAAAATTAAATAAAAATTATTAGAATAAAAATAAATAAATTCACTGTATGAATACGATATATTATATTCCGTAGTATATTCGAGTTTATTTAACTCTTTTTCAAAACATACTAAAAATTAACATACCAAACATCATTAGAACCATGAAGTTGTATCTTCAACAGGCTTACCCTTGTGAGTATTGTGTTGTAAAATTATTGACATTGTTAATTTGATTTTCTTTTTCTTTTTTGGTTATTAAACTTATTACTACGGTTTCCATGCCTCTTCTATTTTTTATATTTATTTTAGGTTAGTTTGACAGGGGAAGTGTCTATGTTTATGAAAACATAGTTTCATAAACATCAAGTATCTTACCTAGTAGTTACTCTTTTCCTCTTATTTTGGGCTTTTGGATAATAATAGATCACCTAGTAGGAGCTTAGAACGCTTAGTGGAACTATGATGGGACGTCGGTCAATATAAAATCCAAGGAAGCGGTGGATAGACGAAGTAAGAACCGATGCTAAAGAGATAATGAGGGTGGATAACTGGAGGAGAATAGCCGAGGAAAGGGGTGCTTGGAGGAGGATGCTGGGAGAGAACAGGGCCTAACGTGGGCTGTAGCGCCATAGGAGAGAGATTATATTATATGGAGAGTTATAGTATAACAAAATAAACTGAATGATTTCTATATTAAAAATGTCATATTATATTCATTTCATTTGCTTTTAACCGAACAAAATCAAATTTTCTTACGGAACATAAAATATACGTAATTACTATTTAAATGGGAATAAGCCACAATTAAATTAGGTTAAAGTACGTTTATTGACGTTTTAATATCCACTTCCGAAATCCTTCTCAAAATACAAACAGTAGTAAATTAAACAAATTTTGTTTCTTTATTAAGAAAGAAATAAAATTTGTTTAATTTACTACTGTTTGTATTTTGAGAATGATTCCTGAAGTGGAAATTGAGACGTCAATAAACTTACTTTAACCTTAAATTGTGGCTTATTCTCATTTAAATAGTAATTACTTAAAAATGCCACAAGAAAATAGCTTCAGCACAATAATAAAACATATGAAATTATATAATTTACTTTTTCTACTCTCTTACTAGTAAATTGTATATTACCTACTATTTGGATGCCAAGTAAATGCATCATAACAGATACTGACACGTAATGACTAGCACGTAATAAAAAAAATTACGCTTCAGTTTTATAAAAATGTGTAATATCACATAAGCCTCGTAAGTCAGTTGGTCGAGTTACCATGGAAACGAATTAACAGACGTTATTTTGACAGATTAAAAATTATTAATCTGTCAGTGTAAATATAGTGGTAATTTAATTTTTATTTTTATAAACGAAAATAATCGTAGAAAAAGTATAGTACACAACTTGAGTTGTACGCTTATTACATGCTTGTAAAATTACTGCGCTCGCCGCTACGCGGCTCGCGCGCAACTTTTTTACTCGCATGTAATAAGCTTCTTACAACTCTCGTTATGTAATATACTATTTTAAATGATTGAAATTTAATTTTAAAAATTGTTTGATGCCCATTGATCATTGCTTAATTACCAACCTTTCTTCTTATATGGCTTTTACTTTATCCGTCAAGACACATATAATAATTTAATAATTATATCGGTCTTAGATTTAATTTTTAGGTAATTACGTATGTATTTAAATAAATATTTAAAATTTTATTTTGGTACGCCACTGCAAAGTTGATAAGGGAAATATCCTTTCGTAGCTTTAAATGCGATGTTGCTAAAAAATCGTCTTTAAGTAAAAACTGCTTTAGTATATATACTGGAACCAGAAAGCAGTAGTAAAGGTGAACGATATAGAAACAAATAATATATCGATTGCGAGAGGGGTTAGGCAAGGATGCGTCTTGTCTCCGACGCTTTTCAACGTGTACTCACAGGTCATATTCAGAAAAGCCTTATGGGAAAGAAAAAAAGGAATAAGAATTGGTGGAGAAATCATAAACACCATGAGATTTGCAGATGACACGGTAATTATGGCTGAGAGTATAGAAGATCTACAAACTTTACTAGATGCAATAAATAGTAAATGCATTCAAATAGGACTTGACATCAACACAGATAAGACCAAATTTATGATAGTATCAAGGAGTCCAATAAATAATGAACAACTAACTCTTGGTGGACAGCAAATAGAGAGAGTGACAAAATATAAATATCTGGGAGCTTACATCAACACAGAATTAGATCCAGACCAAGAGATCCGGGTACGAATAGAACTGGCAAGGGCAGCGTTCTTAAAATTCAAACAATTGTGCTGTGACAAAAATCTGAATATTGCGCTGAGACTGAGGTTTGTTGAATGTTACGTCTGGTCGCAATTATTGTACGGGGTAGAAACATGGACACTAAAAGCACAAATAGTTAAAAAGATTAAAGCCTTTGAACTTTGGATATACCGGAGAATGTTGAGAATCCCATGGACTGCCAGGGTCACCAATGAGGAAGTGCTGAGAAGAATGGGTCGAGTCAAAAAATTTTTGAGAACGATAAAAGTACGCAAGACTGCATACCTTGGACACATACTAAGAAATAATAAATATAGTCTTCTGCAGGTCAGCATGCAGGGTAGAATCGATGGCAAATAGGGAATAGGTAGAAAGAAGAAGTCATGGCTACGAAATATTCGAGACTGGACAAACATGACTGTAGACGAATTATTCCACGTTGCAAAAGACAGAGAAGCTTTTAAAAATGTGGTCGCCAACCTCCGTTAATGGGGACGGCATAGGAAAAAGAAGAAGTGTTAACGGATATGGTAAATTAAATCACAGTGTGTGTATGCTTATTCTAACAAGCACTTAAATAACATAGTGAGAAATATAGCAAAACAGTATTTTTAGGTTAAATTCATATTTAAAGGCCTTATTCAAAGGCCGTTTTCTTTGCGGCCTAGTCGTGTACTTTGGACCATTATCACGTCTTGTCCATTGGGCCTCGGCCCAAGGCACAATCCCTTGTAGGTGGATAAATAAAAAGAGGTAAAAACAGTTCCTTTTTCTTTACAGATGCCTAGAAGCAAAACCGGCGAAAAAAGAGCTCCGACAAATCATGAAAAGCTATTAAAAGCATACAATGCAATTCAAGAAAAGCAAATATCAATCCGATTAGCTGCAAAGGAATTCCATGTGCCACGGAGCACAATTCAAAGATTTTTGGTCCGTGGTCTCAACAATTCCCTCTCTTATGGTGCTTACGCAGTCCGAAAAGTATTTTGCACTAATAAGAAGAACGATTTATGTCAGTATTTAATTCAAGCGAGTCATATGCAGTATGGACTTTCACGTTGCTCTTTACAAACTTTAGCATTTGAATACGCTAAAGCCAACAATAAGCCAGTCCCACTGTCCTGGAATAATAATTATCGTACCGGAAAATAGTGGTTCCTTGACTTTACGAGTCGCCATAAGCAACTTAGTTTAAGAAAGAGACAAGCCACTAGCCTATCTCGCGGAACCAGCTTCAACAAAGACAATGTCTCATTATTTTTTTCAAAATTAAAAGAAGTCATAAATAAGCATATTTTACACTCAGTAAAATATACAATATTGATGAGAGTGGTAACACTAATGTTCACGTTCCTGGAAAAATTGTGCTTGTAAGGGTATTATATAAGTTGGTTCTGCTACAAGTGGAGAAAGGGGTACTAATGTAACAGTGCTTCAGGAAATGCTGTCCCTCCTATGTACATATTTTCCACAGTGAATTTTAAGCCTTATGTGCTAAAAGGTGAACCTGCTGGTATGAACGGCTCATCAAAGTGGTTGGTCCAATGGAATATTTAAGGCATTTTATACATATCGCAAAGCCTTCGGTCGATGATAACATGATACTAATATTAGACAATCATGCAAGTTATATTAACCCCGTAATGATCAACTTAAATAAAGAACATAAGATCGTAATATTGATTATTCTACCTCATACGAACCATAATCCTAGATCGCAGTGTTTTTGACACAAATAACTCTTATTAATAATAATAGAACAAACCAGAATTCCTCAAGAATGGAGATCAAGCATCCTATTACCTCTCTTCAAAAATGGAGACAAATGAAACCCAGAAAATTACAGAGGAATTAATTTATTAAACACAACACCAAAATCAACAACCAAAGTGATAACAAATAAATTTAATGAAATTTTAACACTAGCAGAAGAACAAAGTTTTAGGTCTATAGATCGTTATAGAGAGAAGTTATTAGAATACAACAAACGGCCGGGTTGCGTCTTATCCTCTCAACGACTTAGGTTCTTGTGTCTCAGCGAGATGTAGTCCCGAGCCCGAGAGCGGTAAAAATAGCGATCGTAGAAATAAAGTGGAAGGACAAAGGTATTGATTAATCTATACAACCATAAGAGTAGCGGATAGATACACTTATACGATCCCGGTGTAAGTCAGATCTATTTCAGGGACGCGACCGTGCTCACGCAAGCCATCGCTATCCCTCAAACCAAATAGGGGAGGTCATGTCCCGATCCAAGTTTCCTAAGAAACACCCAAAAATCCTTCCCGATTATCCAACCCACAGGAGTAAACCTATTTCGTCAGAAAAATCATTTTGGAAGGCAACGGGAAACCGCCCCAATTATTTCTCCCGAGTAAAGTTAACACGGCTCAATAAAATCGTAACGGAAGTATTACTGATCATGGATCACGGCAACCAAGATCCGGCAGGGAAGGGCGCGCACCAGATTGTAGGGCCTCCCAGGTTGTCATCACACGAAATCCCTACAATTTTAGAAGTACGACAAATTTAAAAATGTCTAGCAGTACAATCAGATTAGGTACCTGGAACGTTAAAAGCCTCTATGCAGAAGGCAAGCTCAGTAACTTAGTTCAAGAGGTTAAACGTTTAAAAATTGATATAATGGGCATCAGTGAGCTCCGATGGCCTGGAACAGGAATATGTGAAACAGATGAAGGCACACTATACTATTCTGGAAGTGTAGAAAATGACACACATCATAGGAATGGAGTTGGCTTATTTATAACGTCTAAATTTAAGAAATATGTGAAAAATTTTATACCAGTGAACGACAGACTAGCAATACTCCAATTAAATAGCAAACCATTTAACGTCAATGTTATCCAGATATATGCCCCTACTGCAGAAAAGAAATATGATAATAATGTCGAACCATTCTATAGTCAATTAAAACAGACACTAAAAAATCTAAAAAGTAACGAAGTCACATATATTATTGGAGATTTTAACGCAAAAATTGGCCAAGGCCGAAGATCTGACCTGGTAGGTGAATATGGACTAGGGGAGAGCAATGAAAGAGGCGATAGATTATATCAGTTCTGTCAAGAACATGACATGATAATCGCAGATACATGGTTCAAATTACACAAAAGAAGGTTATACACATGGAGGGGACCAGGAGATAATTCACTACATATGATTAGAAATCAGATAGACTATATTCTGGTAAACAAGAGATTTAAGAATGGCGTCACCAAAGTAACGACATATCCTGGTGCAGATATCGGTTCAGACTATAACCCTGTAATAACTGAATTCAAAGTGAAGCTCAAAAAAGTCCAAGAAAGCCCCAAAACAACAAAATTAAATATCTCAATATCCAACAAAACGTTAATAGAAAATGACTTAAACAATGAGCTAAAGAAATCAATAAATCAAAACAACACAGCAATATGGAACATATTTAAAGATCTCATCTTAAAAGTAATAGAAAAATATTCAACAACGTTACACATTCACAAAAAACAACAATGGATGACTGATGAAATCCTGGAATTAATGGAGCGGAGAAGGAAACTGAAAGGTAACAAGACAGAATATAAGGAAAAACAGAAACTAAATAAACAAAAAATAAAGGTGGCTAAAGAAAAATGGATGGAGGATAAATGCAAGGAATTAGAAAAGTCGAATGAAAAACATGATACGTTTAATATATTTAAAAAAAGTTAGAGAATTAGCTGGTCTTTATCATAAGAAAACTCCACATACTATAACCGATTCGTCGAGAAAGATGATAATAGACGAACATGAAATTCGAACAACCTGGTGTAATTATATAAGTGAACTGTATAATGATGATATACCCGAAGAACCGGAGACTTTAGTTGAAGGTGAAGGACCAGAAATACTAAAATCAGAAATACTGCATGCTATAAAGTTAGCAAAGAACAAGAAAGCCGTTGGCCCTGATAACATACCGACAGAGATGTTAAAGCTTATAAATGAGGAGAATATTGGAATACTGGTCAAACTTTTCAATGATGTTTATTTGACTGGTATAATCCCTGAAGATTGGTTAAAGTCCGAATTCATAACACTACCAAAAAAAAACAACGTCTGAAAAACTGTAGCGAATATAGAATGATAAGCCTTATGAGCCACACTTTGAAAATATTTCTACGCATTATCCCCAGTAGAATCAGAGATAAATGTGAAGAAGATCAGGATGAAACACAATTTGGCTTCAGAAATGGACTGGGAACTCGGGACGCCCTCTTTGCACTAAATGTATTACTGCAGAAATGTCGAGATCAAAGAAAAGACGTCTTTGCTGTATTTATTGACTATGAAAAGGCCTTTGATCGAGTACAGCATCACAAATTAATTACAATATTAAAAGATAAAGGAGTTGATAGTCAAGACATACGATTCATAGAAAAGTTATACTGGCGTCAAACAGCGACAGCTTGCATAAACGGAAAATCAACAGAAATATGTAAAATACAAAAAGGTCTCAGACAGGGTTGTATACTATCCCCACTGTTATTTAATTTATATTCAGATAGAATATTTTAAGAAGCGCTGCATAATTTGGAATGGGGCGTGAAAGTTAATGGAATTCTGATAAATACAATCAGATATGCAGATGATACAGTTATTTTAAGTGATGACATGAATGGATTACAATGCCTTTTAAATGCCATTGCTACAGTGGGAAGAGAGTTTGGCCTAAACATAAACTGTTCAAAAACAAAACACATGGTGTTTAGCCGTTTAGCACATCAAGATGCACGATTATATGTTGATGGTCATATAATTCAAAGAGTGTCCAGTTTTAAATATCTTGGTTGCCATATTACTGAACAACTAGATTCAGATAGAGAGATAAAATGTAGAATCGAGATAGCCCGCACGACATTTTTAAAAATGAGGTCATTCTTCTGTAATGATAACTTGAAACTTCAACTTCGAAAGCGTATAGTTAAATGCTACATTTGGTCAGTCCTCATACGGTGTCGAAGCATGGACATTAAAAATATCCACCATTAATCGTCTGGAGGCCTTTGAAATGTGGCTGCACAGACGTATACTAAAAATTCCATGGACGGCTATGCTGACAAATGTGGCAGTCCTTGAGAGAGCAAATGCTGCTCGCGAGCTGCTTGATAACATCAAATGTAGAAAGATGGCCTATTTTGGACACGTAGTAAGGGGAGACCGATATAATATTCTTCAACTTATTATGATAGGTAAAATCGAAGGACGAAGAGAAATTGGTAGAAAGCAGGCCTCTTGGTTGAAGAATATCAGAGAGTGGACAGGAATAAAGAAAGCTGAGCAACTCTTTAGAATAGCTTGAGACAGAGACAGTTAATTGCTAACGTCAAGAGGACTTGATAGGGCACGTTAAGAAGAAGAATACAACCATATTTGAATTTAAACACCAATAAAACGGAAGTTTTGTTAACTATTTGCTAAAAAATTAAGATTTCACTTAAAAATTAGTACGAGTTTCGTTACTTTTAGTCGCTTGAGCACTCAGAGGTTAAAATAAAACAGATATAAATTCCATATTACTTTTATTTTTAATGAACACTGGCTTAAACGTGAACACGTTTTAATGTTTATAAGAATAACATTTCGATGTTAAAATCTATTTTATACACATTCATCCATAATCACAAATAATAATTTCTAATATTTACAAACAACACACAAACGCTCACGTAGCTTTAATTTTTTCTCCTACGTCTTTCAATAATTTTCTCCTGCTGCATTTCTTTTTTAAGTACAAATTCCTAACCTTCTGAAAAGGTATTTCGAATGTGAGTGTCAGAATTATTGCGATTATTACCACGCAAGCATATTCGGTGAGGTTTAATACTACCCAGAAGAAATTGGTTTCGTTCGATGACCTTGTAATTCCAACGTTGTAGAAGTATACTGGAAACTGGGTAAGGTATACTGTGTAAGATATTTTCGTCCAGAGTAGGAAGATTTTGTTAGAGAAGATGTAACCAGCAATAACTAAAACATAAAAATTATTTAAAGTAAAAAGCATTACAAAATCATTATTAACTTTTAAAATTACAAGTGTGTTAGGACTGTCTTCATACTGATGTCCGATATTTGCTTCAGAATGTACTACAAAGTTAAAATTAAAAGGTAAATATTTGTCAATTGTTCTTCGACATCTAATAATTAATAATATTATTTTATCAAATAATATTTAAAATAATTTTCACTCCAAGGTAAAATAAGTGTTTCTTATCTCCAACTCTACCAATCCACCTTTCACGAAAATGGACAACCTACCATACGAAGTTGGAAATTGTTATTGTTTTTATTAGTGTTATTTCAAAATAAATTAATAAATCATTGAATTCATTTACGAAGTTGAAAAATATTTAAATTTTATTCTTTTATCGCTGCCAGTGATTTTATTCTGTAAAATACTAAAGACATTCGTTTTCTCCAGTTTAAGTTGTAATAAAACATTCTGTAAAAATATATTTATGAAATTGCCATAATGAGTGTTTAAAAAAATGTTTTTTGAATGTTGTAACAGTTTTTGAGTTTACTTTTTAGATCTGGGTATATAATGTGTAGTAAATGTATATTGAAGATAACCAATATTACTAAATTTTGCAGTAATAATAACAAAACTACTATTAAATCACTTAAATCTTACGATGTAAATTTGATACTTCAAAGAAATAATGTGAATGTTTTATGCCTTAGTGAACATTGGTTGAAAAAAGATAAACTTAAAGTAACCAATATTGAAAACTTTAATTTAGTGTCTTATTTTGTAAAAAATGAGTGAACAGCTAAATTTACGTCACTGGTGTATTGAAAGCAAAGTTGAAATGTGTGGAGTAAAATTTAAAGTTCATGAAAGTAAAAAATATTTATTTATTGTAACTATATACAGACCTCCTTGTAGTGTAAATTTTAATACTTTTACTACGAAGTTAGAACAATTGTTGCAGAGTATTTATAACAATAATGATTTTTACGTTATATGTGGAGATTTTAATATCAATTTTTTAGAAAATAGCAATCAGACACATTTTTTAATAAACTTATTTTTAGAATACTAAATAGAATAGAATACTAATATTCTATACTATATAGAATATAATACTAAATAGAATACTAATAGAACTAATGGAAAAGCTATATTGAAGAACTCTTTGCAGATGATAGACAATAATATGAGCTAAGTAACATACAAGGACGCGAAGGTCCAGAAGTGACGGAAGAGGAAGTAATGTACGCACTAAAAAGAATGAAAAATGGTAAAGCTCCAGGTCCAGATGAAATACCAACGGAAATCCTTAAATTAATAGTAAAAGACTCGATTCACATTTTAGTTGAACTTTTCAATAGCATTTATACATCAGGAAAAATACCACAAGAATGGCTTTTATCTACCTTTGTTATTATACCAAAAAAGATAAATGCCAAACAATGTAGTGATTACCGTACAATCAGTCTGATGAGCCATGTACTGAAAATATTCCTGAAAATTATACACTCTAGAGTACACAGAAAACTGGAAATGGACATCAATAATACCCAGCTTGGATTCCGAAATGGACTCGGAACAAGAGAGGCGTTGTTTGCACTGAACGTTATTTTTTTTTTTATTAACAAAATCGCATCAGCCAAATTGGCTATTAGCGAACAATAATTTTTATTACGTTTATAATATTAGTTTATATAGAATTTAAAATATTAAGTGAGGTTAAGAAACTTTTTAAATTTGAAATATTGTACTGTAAACCTAAAACGTCACTTAGTTTGTTGGGTATACTGTACAATATGCGCTTAGGCGATAATGCTGGACATTTTTCCAATATATGTTTGACTGTTATTTTTTCGTCACAGTTGTCACATCTTGGTTCTTCTTTGTTAGAGAACACGTAGCTATTCGTTAGTCGCGTATGACCCAGTCGAAGTCGCGTTAATATTACCTGGTCTCTTCGACTTGTTGGTAATGTGGGCCAGGGTTTAATCGATTTTTTTACATCGCGTAGCTTTGCCGATGACACTTTCCACTTTTCATTCCACATATATCGCACTTTAAATTTAATCGTTGCTTTCACGTCCGCACTCGTAAATGTCTTAGTACATTCCGCACTATCACTTCTTGCAGCTTCTTTTGCAGCGTTGTCTGCCTCTTCATTTCCTGGAATTCCAATATGGGATGGTATCCAAAATAATATAATATTTTTTCCATTCAGTTGAGCGGTGTGGATTTCTTCTTTTATCTTATTGACTAAAGGATTAGTTGGGTAGACATATTGGATTGACTGGACTGAACTTAGAGAGTCTGTGAGTATGATATAATTGGTAATATTGGATGCATTGACAGCAAGGGTAGCCTGGTATAGAGCATACAGTTCAGCAGAGTAAATGGAGTACTCTGAAGGGAGTTTATATTTATTTGTCGATGTTGGGGTTATGATTGCAGCACCAGTACCTTCATTTGATTTAGATGCATCTGTGTATATATGTGTATAGTCCTTGTAGTTGTGAAGCATATCGTTGAAGGCGGATTTGAATAACTGTGGGTTTGTTGAATGTTTGTCGAAAGAAATGAGGCGGGTTAGGCACTGAGGATTCTTTATTTGCCATGGAGGAATTAAGGACAATTGGGAAGAAAAGCATTCTGGGAGCGTGTAGTTTAGTTGATTTAAATAGCTTCTAATCCTTGCATAGAAAGGTTTGGCAGTTCTTGGCTTATTTATGAAGAGATTTGGAAACTTTTCTGTAAAACAGTTGTTAATGGTAGGGTTTTTTGGGTTAGACCTGATTTTTGCGGCATATGCTACACTTAAATAAAGTCTTCTGTCTTCTAAGGACGGTTCACCAACTTCACAATAAAGACTTTCAATTGGTGTTGTGCGAAAAGCTCCAGATATTATGCGTAAAGATAGGTTGTGAAGACTGTCAAGTTTTTTTAGCAGTGTCTTAGTGGCTGTAGAATACACAGTAGATCCATAATCTAATTTTGATCTGATTAATGTTCTGTATAACATTAAAAGTGTTTGGCGATCCGCACCTCATTCTTTATTGGCCAGAGTTTTAAGAAGATTTAATCGCTTGTGACAAGATAAGATCAAATTTGTTATATGAAGTTTCCAGCTTAGATTTTCTTCAAATGTCATGCCCAAGAATTTTATTGACGTTACACGTTTTAGGTCCTCATCACATAGTCTTAGGTTAGGGATGTTTGTGACATTTTTCTTAGAAAACAGTATGAAACGAGTTTTTTCAGTGGAAAAACAGAAACCTGTTTTTTGTGACCAGAGTTCTAAGTGTTTTATGAAGTTCTGTGTGTGATTAAATATGTTTTGTATATTTTTACCTTTGCAGAAAACTACAAGATCATCCGCGTAGACGCGTGCCTTTATAGGTGATTTTAGATTTATGAGAATATCATTCATTGCCACTATAAAGAGCGTAGGACTTATTACCGAGCCTTGAGGAATGCCATTTTCTGGATACATTATATCTGATGTTGTGTTGTTTGTCCTAACTCTGAAAGCTCTATTTTGAAGGAAGTTTTTAATAAAGAAGAAACAGTGACCTTGAATGTTCCAACGATGTAATTTTTTTAATATATAATCGTGCCAAGCTGTATCGAAAGCTCTTGATATGTCAAAGAAAACCGCTAGACATTTATTCCTTAGTGCGAATGCTTCAGAAATGTCACTTTCCAAATCTATGATATTATCTATGGTTGACCTTTGCTGTCTAAAACCACTTTGTTCTGGAATAATTAAATCTTGTCTCTCCAGGTGCCATCTTAGTCTATTATTAATAATTTTTTCTAGTAACTTACACATGGCGCATGTTAAAGCTATCGGTCGGTATGACTCGGAACTTGTTTTAATACTATTAGGTTTTTGTATAGGTATAACTGTGGATTCACGCCATTTTTTCAGGAAATTTGTGCTGTAGCCAAATAGTATTAAACAGATTTAAAAGTTGTTTGTGAGCGCTATCTGGAAGGTGTTTGATAAAAATACTAGGAATATCGTCCGGGCCAGCGCTAGTTTCTTTGAGATTTGATAATGCTTCTGTATACTCTAATTCAGAAATGGGTAAATTTAACGGTTCATCTGTATTAGGTATAACGCTAATTTTCTTATTTTCTCCTTGCTGTTTGTATTTAATGAAAGATTTTTTATAATTAATATTACTGGATCGGTTTTTGTATGTGTTAGCAAGGATTGTGGCAATCTCAGTGTTACTAGTAACTGCCCTTCCATTTACTTCGAGGCTTTTGATATTCTGATTACTATTCAATCCGGATATTCTTCGGACTTTGTTCCATACTTCAGTCATGGGAGTGTTTGCATTTAACGTTGATACATATTGAGTCCACGACTGGCGTTTGGCATTTCTAGTTGTCTTTTTGGCTATAGCACGTTGTTTTCTGTATTCAATTTTATTCTCAACAGTTTTGTAGCGCTTGTATTGGTTAAAAGCTCTTTTGCTAGATTCAACTGCTGCTTTGCATTCGTGATTCCACCATGGGACAGGATTGCGTTGTTTTATACATGTAGTCTTTCCTATTGCTTTTTATGCTGCGTTTGTGATAATGGTAACAAGGTTCTTCAGTGTCTCGTCTATATTTGAGGTACTTTTAAGTGTGGTTATACTGCTATCGATTAAATTTGAAAAATGATTCCAGTTAGGGTTTTTTAAATTCCATTTTGGAGTAAAAGACTGTCCACATTGGTTCTTGTTGTTGTGAATCAAGAGTGGATAGTGATCACTGTTGTATAGGAAATCGAGCCTATCCCAGGTGAGCTGTGGGGTCAGACCTGGTTCGCATATCGTAAGGTCTATACATGAAGATTCACCGTTTTGTATATTGAATCTAGTGGGTCTGCCGTCGTTTAAGACTGTAAGGTTGGACTGTTCAAATGTCTCTTCTAGTAGTCTTCCCCTAGCGTTTATGGTAGAAGAGCCCCATAAAAAGTTGTGGGCATTAAAATCGCCCAAAATAAGTCTGGGTTGGGGTATTTGTTGTAACAGCTCCGTTAATGCTTCTGAGTCGACTTGCGTTGATGAAGGTAGGTATAAGTTACAAACGTAGATATTTGGACTTGAGTTAAGTTTAATGCAAATTGCTTCTAGATTAGTTTGGAGAGAAATTACAGTGGATTCAATTGACTTTTTTACAAAAATAGCTACCCCGCCGCTGGCTTTTTCGTGGCTAGTTCGATTTTTGCAGTAACTTTTAAATTGTTTTAAAGCTTGTGTTTTTTCATTTTTGAAATTAGTTTCCTGAAGACAAATTATATCTGGATTGTATCTAGCCAGAATTATTTGAAGCATCGGAAGGTTATTGTAAAAACCGTTGATGTTCCATTGCAAAATTGAAGAGAAGCCCGTGTATAATAAATAAAAATTTAAACTTGGGATTGTTACAGAAGTTTATGTCTCGATTCCTGAGATAACTCACTTTCAGTCTCTGATGTCTCACTATCCGAGTAGGTCATCTGTAAATGTATCAGTAGTTTCTTTTTTATTTTTGTACATCTAGATTTAATGGATCTTTGTTTAAAATAAGGGTATATTGCTGTTAGCATTTTCACTAAAGCTTCTAAATCGTTAGTGTAGTTTTTTTATGACGCTGACTGCATCCTGTGTACCATAAACATTTTCAAATAGATCGGATATTTGATTAAAATCAAGAATAAATGGAGGGTTTTGCTCTGAGATGAATGCCTTGGCCGGTTCCATGAGTATGTGAGTTGGCGTCTTTTCCTTACTTTTCTTTGGTTTTTTGGATGGAGCATCATTTGGTTTAACAAACGGGTCTAGACTTGGGTTTTCTGAATCAGCGTCTTGCGCTGGAGGAGGTGTGACTATTTCTTCTAAACTGCGTTTTGAGCTATTTTGTGTAGGCTGGGTTGTATCTATATTGATGATTGGTTGTGAGGTTTGAGTTTTTGAGGGGTTTGTTGGAAGTATTTGATTAGGTGTGGATTGCGAAGATGTCTGGGAGTGAAGGTTTTGGTTATAATTTTCAGGAACTGATTCTTGGGTTATTTTACAATTTGCTGCGGTATGGCCTTGCCTTTTACATGAAAAACATACCAAGGAATCTTGTGACAAAAAAATCCTATAGTTGGTGTTATCATAATTTACTAATATGGATTCGGGTATTGAATCAAGTGGTGGTGAAATAAAAATTTGTCGTCTAAAACTATAAACGTGGCTGAATTCCGGCAAACCGGCACTTATCTTGAGAAATGACATGGGAGACATGGTTTTAAGGCCCAATTTTTCAATTTCTTGAGTTAGTAAAGCATGCGGAATGGTGGGACAAACGTTTGACAGAATTAGTCTTTCTGCTGGAGTGACTAGTTTGCGTGCTTGGACTTGTTGGTTATTAATTTCTATAAAACCTCCGTGATTATTCATAAAATGTTCAACAATGTTTTTGTTTGCTAGGTACATACACACTCTGTTGTTAGAAAGCCGTGAAGAAAATAGAATATTTAGAATAGAAATAGAATAGAATAGAAAACTTTAATTTAGTGTCTTATTTTGTAAGAAATTAGTGAACAGCTAAATTTACGTCAATGGTGTATTGAAAGCAAAGTTGAAATGTGTGGAGTAAAATTTAAAGTTCATGGAAGTAAAAAATATTTATTTATTTTAACTATATACAGACCTCCTTATAGTTCAAATTTTAATACTTTTATTACGAAGTTAGAACAATTGTTGCAGAGTATTTATAACAATAATGATTTTTACGTTATATGTAGAGATTTTAATATAAATTTTTTAGAAAATAGCAATCAGAAATATTTTTTACTAAACTTATTTTTAGAATACTAAATAGAATAGAATATTAATATTCTATACTATATAGAATAAAATACTAAATTGAATACTAATAGAACTAGAAGAACAGTTGAAGACATGGAAAAACTATATTGAAGAACTCTTTGCAGATGATAGACAACAATATGAGCTAAGTAACATACAAGGAGACGAAGGTCCAGAAATAATGGAAGAGGAAGTAATGTACGCACTAAAAAGAATGAAAAATGGTAAAGCTCCAGGTCCAGATGAAATACCAACGGAAATCCTTAAATTAATAGTAAAAGACTCGATTCACATTTTAGTTGAACTTTTCAATAGCATTTATACATCAGGAAAAATACCACAAGAATGGCTTTTATCTACCTTTGTTATTATACCAAAAAAGATAAATGCCAAACAATGTAGCGATTACCGTACAATCAGTCTGATGAGCCATGTACTGAAAATATTCCTGAAAATTATACACTCTAGAGTACACAGAAAACTAGAAATGGACATCAATAATACCCAGCTTGGATTCCGAAATGGACTCGGAACAAGAGAGGCGTTGTTTGCACTGAACGGTATGTGTCAAAGATATCTTGATATAAATCAAGATGTATTCATGTATTTCATAGATTACAACAAGGCCTTTGATAAAGTGCGGCATGATCACCTAATCAGACTCCTGACAGAAAAGAATTTAGATAAACGAGACATTCGACTAATAGCAAATATGTACTACAATCAAAAAGCAGTAGTGAGATTAGAGAATACTACCACAGAAAAAATTGAAATAAATAAATAAATAAAGCGAGGTGTGAGACAAGGGGTTATACTGTCACCAACCCTGTTTAATCTCTATTCCGAAGACGTAATGAATAGAGAACACTCTCTGAGCAATCCGTAGGTTTTAAAATAAATGGTGTTAGATTAAACAATCTGAGATTTGTTGACAACACCGTTCTGATCGCAGAAACACTTGAAGAGCTACAGACATTGGTGAATAAGATAGCAGACTGCAGCGAAGAATATGGACTATCGTTGAACATAAAGAAAACTAAATTTATGGTAATATCGAAATCAACACAAAATGTCCAAAATTTATATTTACATAATGAAATTATCGATCGAGTTAGCAAATACAAATATTTAGGCTATTTTATAAATGAAGACAACGGTAGTTTAGCAGAAATCAAAATAAGAATAGAAAAAGCCAGATATATATTCACTAAAATGAAGAGAGTGTTCTGCGGAAGAGAGTTGAGCTTTGAAATGAAACTTCATCTGATGAGATGTTACGTACTTTCTGTGCTGTTCTACGGAATGGAGTTATGGACGTTGAAAAAGATTGATATCAAAAAATTAAAGGCATTTGAACTGTGGATGTATCGCAGAATCCTGAGAATATCATGGACCGAGAGAGTCACAAATGTCGAGGTCTTGAGAAGAATGAATAAAGAAAAGGAAGTCATATTTACGATAAAAAACGAAAACTGCAATACTTGGGACACATAACAAGAGGTGAAAGATATGAACTGCTTCCAATAATTAAGCAAGGGAAAATAACAGGAAAAAGGTCTATAGGAAGAAGACGAAACTCCTGGCTAAAGAATCTACGGGAATGGTATAGCTGTAGCAACAACGAATTGTTTCGGTCAGCAGTTTTGAAAGTACGTATAGCTCTGATGATCGCCAACCTTCGGAACGAAGATGGCACTTGAAGAAGAAGAAATTTTTAGAATACAAAATTAAATTTTACATAAATGTGCCTACTAGAATTAATAAAAATTCTTCAACGTGTAATGACAACTTTTTTTCCAATTTAGATATTCAAAAGCTGAGTGTATCTGACACATTTCTATTAAATCATGCTTATCAATTTTGTGCTTTTAATATGAAAGTTACTGAAAAAAACCCTTAAACTGTTTTTACCAGAAACTTATTCGATGCCAACTTAATAACTTTTCAAAATTACATCTAACTTGGTGTCTAGTAATTTGAAGAAAAATGTTCAATATTTTATGATACTTTCTTATATTCTTACAATACTACTTTCTTAAAACGTACAGTAACTACCAGACCAAAACAAAAAACGTAGTTTGCATCTCATATTAAGGGTTTGCTTGATCAATTGTTAATAACCCACAGTATTTGGAACGATACAAAATATTTAAACAAGAAAATCAAAAAATTGTTAAAAAACATAAAAAGGAACAATAAGATAATCAATTTAGAAATAGCAATAATGTAATGAAGGAAAGTTGTAAAATAATTAATAAAAATAGAGGTAAAAACTATCAATCAAATCAAAATTTAATATCTTTTACTAACAACGGTCACTTACAAAATTATCATAAAGCTGATCAAATCAACAACTATTTTATTAATGCTGTAAAAAATAATGAACTTCCAGTTGGTAACTGTACCATACCAATTAACCAATTCAATTTAAGTGTCTTTTTATCACCAACCACTGAAAAAGAAGTTATATCTACTGTAGTAAAAATTGCTTCTAAAACAGCTCCAGGAGTAGACGAAATTTATGGAAAAGCTTTGAAACATATTGCCACTTATATAGCTTTACCACTATCTTATCTTATAAATGAATTATTTACATGCGGAATATTTCCAGATATAAAAAAATCGAAAGGAATCCCCATTTTTAAAAATAAAGGATCTGCAACGGATATTGCAATCTATAGGCTGATTTGTGTGTCAAGTCAGGTCTCTAAAATATTTGAAGCAGCCTATGCAAATAGATTAACAGATTATTTAGAACATTTTAAAATTCTTCCTGTTGAATGGAAATGAAATCTACAAATACTGCTATTTCTGACTGTCTTAAATTTATTTATAAAGCATTAAATGAGAAATTAAATGTGTTGGGTCTATTTTATGACCTTAGTCGTGCATTTGATACAGTAATTGCCGGATATTGGAGTACGTAATATACCACACAATTGGGCCCTATCTTATCTAAGTAATAGAAGTCAAGTAGTCACAGTGGAAAATGTAACGTCCAGGCCACTTCAATGTACGATGGGTGTACCTCAAAGCTCAATACTGGGGCCTTTATTTTTTATTATATTTGTAAGTGACCTAAACACGTTTTGTTCAATACCAGATAAAATTGTCCAATATGCTGATGAAACCAATATTCTCATCTCTCACAGTGAACCCATACAACTGGTGGAAAATACCAATGTTGCGTCTGCTGAATTAAGCACATATTATGACACATTTTAGGCATTTCTTACCAAAAATCTTAACTCCAAATCTTGACTTTGACTGACATGCAGATGGCAAATCAGTAAAAAATTATACTACAACGAAAATTTTGGGGTAACCCTAAATCATAAACTTACATGGGAAACCCACGTAAATCATGTATTAGCAAAGCTAAGTAAATGTAGCTATATAATGCGTAATTTAAGAGAAACTGTCTAATTTGATATATTGCCAATGATTTACTTTAGTTTAGTCCAGTCTGTACTTCAGTGTGGCTTAATATTTTGGGGTTACTCATCTCATTTTGAACGGGCATTTATAGCTCAGAAGAAAGTTTTAAGAAGTATATATGGTGTATCATTTTCAGATAGTTGCGAGCCACTATTTAAGAAGTCTAATATTTTAACACTACCTAGCCTTTTAATTTTCCAATTGATATTGCACATAGAGAAAAACAAGCTCAAGTTTGACATAAATGAGGACATTCACTCACATGATACTAGGGGTAAATCAAATTTTTGACAACCTTTCTCTAGATTTGGTCTATTCCAACATGCACCTGAATATATTGGAATAAAATGTTACAATAAAATTGTCAATAAATTAACTCTCAGTAATTCTTTACATAAAGGTTTTGCCAAACTGTGTATTTATTTTTAATGGACAACACATTCTACAGTGTTAATGGATTTTTAAATTTTTATCATTTTTGCAACAATAGTTCTAAATTTGTATTTGTAACTTTAAGAAATAAATAAGAAAATAAATAAGAAATAATTTATTTTATTGTAATCACTGTTTTATTTTATTCACGTGTATTTTTACTGTATATTGTACTCTTTTGTACTAAAATTTTGACTAGTCCGATAAAATTTATACATTTTTTTTGGTAAGAATTGTGTAAACTTTGTAAATGAATAAATTTTATTTATCTATCTTTTTATATATCTATCTAAATATTTAAACTACGAGAAAACGAATATATTTAGTCTTTTAGGGAATAAAATCACTAGCACATAAAAAAGAATAAAACATTAATTTAATATTTTTTAACTTTGTAAATAAATTTAATGATTTAATAGTTAATTTTGAACCAAACCCGATAAAAACAACGATAATACCTTGAAATACAATAAAAAATAATTAAATTAAACTTTAGCAATAGTTAAAGATTATATAACACATGTTACTAATATACCATTTCTTACTTTTGTATCCTAACTGCCAAACAAATATGATCCAAGCGAACGAAAAGCACCACAAAATGGGTGATACGGCAGCGTACCAAGCAGCATCCTGAGCATTGTAGACGTAATCTATGTTTCCCATAAATGATGCTCCAAAAAACGATACACAGAACGTTAGAATTGCAAGCGCATTTCCAACGTTCACCTGAGTCTAAAAAGAAAAAAATATTAATCACTACAACGATTTTAAAATATTATGTTAATCAATAAAACCTTCTACTACTGACGTGGTGCCCACAGGACCCTCGACTAAATTCAAATAACGCGCATTTTTTTTGTTGTTATAGCTCTGTGAAATTGTGAGTTCATCCAAAATAGTACACTACGATTATAAAAACTGCGAAGAAACTCTGTAAGCATGGTATCACAAGATAGAAGGTGAGGTCAGCGATGTGGAAGAATCAGGTGGCCATTTAAATTACATTGAAAGTGAGCGTGATACAGATTCGGTATTAGAAGATGATATTGACGAAGCTAGTGGTAATTTTCCTAACTAATTTGATTCTTAAAGTCGCGAAGAAGTTAAAAATGGAAGGAATGAGTGAATAACAGTTAAAATAAACATAGAAAGTAGCAGAGTAGCCTTTTTTGATGGCATACATGTATAATACCTTCTTAAATAAAAAATAGTTCTTACCTTATTTAGAGTTAGGTTCGAAGAATTCCTTAATATGTAACCTAAGAAAATACCCATAATATAAACCGTTGCTCTATGGGCAGGCAAGATGTACATATAATCAGCTGTGTCAAACAGTTGTTGTACACTGTAAAAACAAAAAATGCTATCAGAAATAAAATAAAAGCTATCAAAAAAAATTATAAAATTAATACTGATTTTTAAAGAAATTATAAAATAAATACTGGCTCTGAAAAACTATTTAAACATTTAAATTTAAAAATGAAGATTAAACTTACAATTTTTTTTTGTTTTAATGTATCGTTTATTCTGTATTATGTTTATTTATAATCCACATCGTACACAACATTAAGTAAATGTATTACTTTATATCCCGATATACATCGGGAATCGCAAGATCTACTTGCGATTCCCGATGACTACTCACTGGTCCTTACCATCCCGGCCAGTATCAAAGACGGGCCAAAGTTGGCAACCGTCTTTCGAAGGAAGTTCGGTCGAGTTGCAGAACCTCAATGCCAAGTGCCAGCTCCCGAAAAAGCCTTGAAACTTCAAGATGCATGACGTTACCTTTTCTACCTGGTAACAAAAGACACTGCCCGTGAACAACCTACCTACCGAGATGTATGTGAAACTTTACTGTAATTGAGAAAGCACGTAATTGAGTCCGACGTGCAAAAGTTACCTATGCCAAGGTTGGAGTGCCGCCAATTAGATTGGAGGGTTATACGAAACATGGTGAAGGAGATCTTTAAAGACACCGAAGTCCAGGTGTTAGTCTGTTGCAATCAGCATTGTTACTGGTGCGGAGCGAAAACCGTCCCTTGACATTTTTATACAACTGGAAGTTGTT
Source organism: Diabrotica balteata (assembly GCA_918026665.1). Classification (NCBI taxonomy): domain Eukaryota; kingdom Metazoa; phylum Arthropoda; class Insecta; order Coleoptera; family Chrysomelidae; genus Diabrotica; species Diabrotica balteata. The sequence continues at coordinate 93,587,999 of OU898284.1, read as the reverse complement.
AAAGATGGTCCAGTTGCCGATACCAGTATACCATTCCAGTTCCAGTCTCGACAAGGTTCCAGGAGGAATCATGTTTTAAGAGGGGGCATTATTACGATAAATGTAACTCATACCCTAAGCTGTAAACATATTTTTCTAACAAGTATTTTTAGAATCCATAGCAGGTAATACCCACGGGTCCGCTCTTATACCTACAATTGGAACTTTCCAGATGAGGGTCGAATAATTCGTTGGCGTTCCGACAGAAGATAAAAAAAGCATGCAGAAACTTCTAAAGAAACAAATCAGGTATAAAACGGACGATTTGAGATTTAAAAGGACAGTCTGAAACAAGTGTCGATTAATAAATTGTTCGCGCGGCTATTTAAATTGTATTTTAATTCTATGTAGATTAAATAAAGAAATGTACGTAAATAAACTTGTAAAATGTTGTAAAGTGTAGAACATATGATAATAAACAAAGTCAATAAATTAGCTTCATGAAAACAGTTCAATACTTACGAAGTTCCAAAATGAACATAATTTGAAAGCTTTCTTGTGTAGGAAACAGTGTAGCGCATTACGGTAGATACCAAAGCAATCGTCAATAACGCCGCAGTTCCTTTTCTTGGCCATTTCCATATTAGGTAGATAAGAAACGGAGAGGCAAAAAATAGCTGAGTGTCAATTCCTAGGTGATGTGTATGAGTGAGGCACTAAAAAATAATATAAAAAAAATATTCTAAAGTATACAGAAATGTTTAACATGAGTCTTTATACCGATTTGTTTCTCAAAAATAAGAACTATATAAATAACAAATTTGTAATATCAGATTATCGCGAAATAAAAAAAAATGTTGCAATAATAGTGTACTGGCTAGATCAGTGAATATGATGCTATTCGGATGTCAATTGCCAGAAGGTCAGTAAATCTTTTTAGTCAACAACGAAAAGATATAGTGTAATGCGGTAAAATGTTTTTTGTTGGACAAGTATGTTATAATGTGGGTGGATATCTCTTTAAAAAATAGGCTACTTTTCAGGATACACAATGTAGGTAAATCTTTATAAAATTGGTGACAAATAACTGGTATCAAGGGCGGCAGTGACAATAAGTCGTTTTATTTCTCGGTAGAAATTGGCAATGGCTGATTAGAAATTGCAGGTATTGTATAAGGGCTCGCAACAGATCCCCTGCGTTTTGATTTAATAATTTAAACGGCACATCTTTATTTAAGCAATTTTTGAATAAGATAACACCAAAATCTTTTTCGTACCTTAAGCACTTTGTCTGTAGCAATTTAAACTGTTAATTATTTACATTTTTATGTCTTAAAATACAAACAATAAATTTACTGTTTGTATTTTGAGAGCGATTTCCGAAGTGGAAATTGAAACGTCAATAAACGTATTTTTATCTTTAATTATGGCTTATTCCCAGTTAAATAGTAATTAATTAAAAATGCCACAAGAAAATAGCTTTAGAATAATAATGAACCCTTGAAAATAGTCGACAAAATTAAATATCTTAGATGCAGCCTAAATAAGGAATGGGACCACTCACAGGAAATAAGATGTCGTACAGAAAAGACGAGAGATGTCTTCAATTACTTTATAAAAATTGATATAAACCTAAATGATGATCACCTAAACATTTATATAAAAACACGAGTCTTAAGATGCTATGTATTTTCCACTCTTTTATATGGAGTTGAAGCCTGGACCTTGACAGAGGCAACATTCAAACGATTAGAAGCCTTCTAAATGTGGTGCTACTGCCGCATGCTTAGAATTTCCTATATCCATCATGTTACAAACAACACCGTGATCCAACGTATGAATAAAGGTTTGGAAATTATGCGTATCGTAAAAATAAGGAAGATGACATGCTTAGGGCATGTAATACGCAATGAGAGGTATAAACTAATTTAACTAATTTTACATTTTATAAGGAAAGTTAGAAGGCAAAAGATCTCAAGGGCGCAGAAGGACATCGTGGTTGAAGAACATCAGACAGTGGACAGCAATGACTACCATACATCTATTTAGAGCAGTTTTCAACAAAGTTGTATGAACCAACGTGATTGCCAACATGCACGGAGAATAGGCGCCAAAAGAAGAAGAATAAACGTGGCCTAGTGCTAGGTGGTGCTAACTGTAACGGATCTAATCGCCTACAAAACAGGTCGCTAATACTGATCCGCTAATGCTGACTGGGTGTACTTAAAGATATCGTAATTTTTAGATCAGTTTATGGGCGCCGAGAACCTCCCCATTTTCGAGACCGAAAATGATGCTTTCAAAAATTTGCAGTGACATGAGTATTTTCGGCTTCGCTAAAGATAAGAATCGCAATTAGGGGTAAGCAACCTAATAACATTTACTAACTACAACAACGTTAAATTCTACTTACCATATCTTTAAATCCAAAATAATTGTGAATAAAAAGTAAATTCCTCCACCAATGCTGCTTACAGATATCCGAATGATGTGTGACTACTAAATTCCACATTGGTCCTGAATCCAGATGAGGTAAAATAAAAGTACAAAAGGCTATTAGAGCTGCAAATGTTGGTACTATTCTAATTAGTCTCGTGATGTACTCTTCGAATATATTCAGTTTTTGTGTTTTATTTAGTTTTCCCAGTAGTGAATAAGTAGTCAGCATTCCCGATATCATAATAAATGGATCTGTGTACAGACTGGCAGCTCTTCCAACCACAGAGAATGGTCTACCAATAAACTAAAAAAAGAATATAATTATAAACTATAGGAAACATGTTTTTATATTTAATTATATTATTTCGCGAAATTTACATCTGATAAGAAAACTAAAAAACACCTATTGATAGATGGCGCTATAATAAAAAAATTGATTTATTATGATACACTAGTAAACTTATAAAAACGGTCTTAAATGAAAAACCAAAAAACCCGTGTTTGTGATTTTCCAAAAATCTATCGAATGCCACCAAACACCACCCAACTCCTAAACCCTGGGGGTGGAGCCGAACTTTAAAATCTTAAATGGAAAACCCCATTTTTATTGCAGATTTGGGTTTTGAGTGAAAAGGTAAACAAGTGTTATCTGGCTTTTGTTTGTATTCGCGATAGATGGCGCTGTAATTGCAGAAAAATAAATAATATGGATCAAAAGTCTTGAAAATTAATTGTTATGGTGGTCAATATAGTTTTTTTCGATGTTTTTGAAACATTCAATTAACATAACGTATATTAACGTTTTTCTTAGAGCTTGTGATTTCATCTACCTATTATCTTGTGCAAGAGGTTTTATATTATCAAAATTAGTGCTATTCGCATTAGAAAATCATATAATCCACGAGCTTTTCTACTAAGAGTTTTTGTATTTTATATAGGACAATAATCTATAGTTCAGCAGCGTTCCTGTCTTGACCCACGATTAGTTTATCGTGGTTTATCGAGATGTATTTGCTATAAAATATTATTTTATTAAATTAAAATAATATACGACTACAATTTTCATAGAACTGTTTATTGCTTACATGTTTACAGAACTTAGTCTAGAATGCTACTTCTAAAAATACATTACAAAACGTCTAACAGAAGTTCCTAGTGGAGGGAAGGTCGTTTCTAAAAACTATAAAATTTTAACTTGAACAAACAAATAAATGACACAAATTCGTTTACTATTGTCCTTCTCAAAAATACATAAATACGGAGCGGGCACGATAACAATGAACCACTTGATTCGACTACTTAACTGTAAATGCTAAAACTACCTACTTTTTAAAGACAGGGATTATTATCTACAAATTTTTCCCAGAAATATGTAAAACTGATAAATATTATATTTATCTCAAATCCTTTATAAAAGTTATATAATAAAATGCCGAAACGGGCTATCACAAATATGTTACAAAACGTTTTCGGATTGTTAAATCCATCATCATTTTGATCAGTTGTTATTAACAGGTCCTCGAAGACACTTCGTCTCAGGACCATTTTACCTATGTAGGGTCATACGTTGCCATGTTACCAATTCCAACGGTAACTTAAACATCATAATTTGTAACCACATATAATGTAAAGCAACTGTAAATTAATATCATTTAAAGAGTTTTGACACATATATGTTGTTGGCTCATAGCATGTATACCTCGTTTACACTGATGATGGATTTAACAATCCGAAAACGTTTTGTAGCATATTTGTGATAGCCCGTTTGGGCATTTTATTATATACCTTTTATAAAGGATTTGAGATAAATTTTTCGTGATATATGGTATACAGCCGGCCACAGGAACTTAGTTTCCTAGTGGATTTTTGATTTTGAACATTTTAATCTTTTAATAGATTTTTGGAAGCTAATTTACTCAAACTTTAAGAATTACCGATATGAATCTAAAATAATAAAATAAAATCGACAAATAACATAAAGTAAATTATAATAAAACGGAACATGTCGCCCGACTTGAACTACTAAAGTTCAAAATAAAGTTGTCGGTTGACGTCGATAATCTAGCTGATCGGAAGTTGACACAACTTCTTCACGCAGCGTCTGTACTCTACAGTTTTGGTTTTCAAGGTTGCCACTTTGACAATGCCGTCCTCCCCAAGGTGCACCAACGTGATGCGTCCAACTGCCCATTGTAACAGTGGCAAATTGTTCTCAAAAATTAAGACCAAAACATCGACCACTATTTCATTATCAGTTGCATTAACATTATTGCTGCTGATCAATTTATGAAGATATTCCTTATACCATCATTTCCAGAAGTGCTGCTTCAACTGCTGGGCGTGCTGCCAAGTTGATAATTTATTGGCTGACATATCGAAGAAGTCAGTCTCGGGATAGCTTGTCATCAGACCACCAATTAAAAATATCCAGATGTAAGGGGAAGAAGTTCATTTGGGTTAGACGACATAGGAGAAATAGGACGAGAATTTAATATTGCTTCTATTTCAATAAGATAAGTTTAGAATTATTCATATGTTAACAAAGTATCACCTATTCACATGGCGAATTATAATGGGGCCTAGGGCACAGGGCTAAAATATCTAAAAGAGCTAACAGTGATTTTTAAATAGGACGGTGACCTATTATGAACTAATAGTTTATATCTTTTGTGTACTTACTTCAACATATGTCGTCCTGTTTGGAGCTGGTTGGAAGAAAGCTGCCATAGATTTATGAGAGGCAAGTAACAAAATTGCGTTTAAACACCGAATTCCATGTACTGCTTCTATATCACCAGCAGGTCGTTCTAAACTAAGATTTGATAAAAGGTTTTCCTTAAAAGAAAATGCCATTACCCACTTATCTAAAACCAACATACATAATATTAATAATATATTAGCTTGGTATAGTTGATTTAAAATAATTAAAACCATGCAAGGTAATATAAATAAAAAGAAATATAAGTCAAGAATGCCGTACTGAATAGAGTGGAGAAACTCATAAATCTCGACGGTAATATCAAAGAGAATACAGGGGTAGGACACAGCCATAGAAATGAGAAGTCGAATCTAACGAGCCCAAACTCCATTTTTAAAAATAGGAAACGAACTTTGCAACAGTGATCTTAGTTTTGACTTTTGCGTTATAATGACACATTGCTATATCCTTCCTCTATGGAGTAGAAGCGTGGACTTTAATTGACGCCATGATTCAATGCTTGGAAGCCTTGGAAATTTTGGTAAACAAATGATTACTAATGATAAGTTGAGTCGACAGAGTTACAAATGAGGAGGTCGGATGAACGAAACAACATAACTGATCAATGTATTAGAATGACTCAAGCTAGAATACTTTGATCATACTATAGGACACGCTAAAAAATTTAAACGAGTAAACGTGATCTTAGTAGAAGAAGAACATCATGACTTAAAAACCTATGAAAATGATGCTTAAAATCGACTACCTCATTATTTAGAGTTGCTATTAATAAATTTACGATTGCGAATATGATAGCCAACATGGTATTCACCAATCGATAACAATCATGGAGCTAGAAGAAGATGCAAAAGGGAATGTATACCGCTAAGATAATCAGATATATTGCTTAGACCATTGATTATATAGGTTTTAAAATAACAATAACATAAGAAAACTTATCGTAACTCTGGTAAAAAAATGGGTAGCATATCAAACAAACCTAGAATATTTTTAGGTAATGTTATAGAAAAGATAGGGCACACATTGGACCTGGAGATGGCCGCCGAATAATTTCAAAAGGTTGTAATGTCAGCGTTTAAAGATAATCATGCGAATATTGAATATAGTTAACAATTGAGGGGATCAAAAAAAGAATTGTGGAGAGGGAATGGCAAGTAAAACTCACTGCAGATATATTAAGGCCTCATAAAGGTCACCTAAAGAACCCTCAGATATGCATTACCTTGCCCAAAAGGAGTAATGTAATTACACTAAGAATAGTGAAGAGATACTGAAATAACCTTTCAAGCTGCATTGAATTCAAAACAAACCTGATACCGCTACACACAAAAGTGTTGCTTCCAAAACAGCCTATTTAAAATATACTAATGACCAAAATACCATGGTGTTATTGTTTATAACTACATTAAGTTATCAATTATAAAAGTAAAATTAAAAGTAAAAGAGATAGAGCAAGAAGGCGAATTTCTTGGTAGCGAAATCTGAGAGAAGAAGAATATAATTGCAACATTTAATCTTCAGGATTAATTTGATAAATAAAATCTTTTTTACATACTTTTTTCTCCTATTGCTAAGATATCGTATAGAGTTGCACAAAACTCCCACAATATTACTGCACCAAGAATATACCTAAAATATAAAACATTTTATTAATAAGTACAACAATTTATTATTAATGTGATTAGGTAAAAGATAATAAGTTCTCTTGTGAAGATTATCTTCTTAATTTAGTAAACAAAAACAGAACAGAGAGTAAAGAACGAATTAATCAATGCCGTTTAAAAATTAAATCAACCGTCATATTCAAAGATGTTACTAATATTAGTATAGCTAAATAAACAAGCAACAACATGAATAGCAAACAACTATTTTTATAAATCAAAGACCCAGTACCAACACAGTGGCTAAAACAACGCATCACACAACATAAAAGTGATTGCAGCTTGGAAAAAGATACTTATGCAGTAGTTGAGCACTATGAAAACACCGGTCATATTATTATGCTAGCCTATAACAAGGCTCGTATTTTGGCACAGACAAATAACTGTTGTTCAGTTACCAGCTGTTCTCCGTGTGAAGAGGTTTACTCTCCGGCTCTGGAACTCACTTCAGCCATGTATGTTACCTCTAGTCAAATTTAATTTAATACTGAACATCACAGTTTTTTTACAACACGATGTATAATTTTTTAAAACTATATGTAATTTATGGATTTTTACCCAGGTATTTTGGTGGCTCAGGCATTATAACCTTGCAATTTTAAAATTGTAAACCTGATGATGGACTGTTTAGTCCGAAAACGTTTGTTTTTTTATGTAGTCCTTTTAAGGGTTTTTAAATAAATATACCCATTTACGAAGACTAACCTCTTTTTAAAAATAATATAATTGCAACCTTTCCAAAAGTAGAAATAGCCCTAAGATCTTCTTATCATCGATGGTTACTAACGCAACTTGTGAAAGATCATTTTCCACTTTAAAAAGGATCAAAAATTATATTATTTGAGAAATACGACGACGGAAGAAACAATAAATTCGTTCGCTGTTTTAAATATTAATAATAATCTTCTTACAAAATTATATTTTAATAAAATCATCGACCTTTTTGCAAGTGGGAAGTCCAGGAAAATTTGTTTGTAAATAATTATGTTAATTTACTTTATAAGCTGTGAGTTTGTGGCTTTTTTGTATATTTGTGATAAATTACCTAATATTAAAATAGTTTTAATGAATTGTTAACGTAACACGCATCTATAGGTACCTACGGGAGAATGGCGGTATAGTGTGACTGAGCCCCCAGCGGTCTATGAACAAATCCGGTACTGTGGAAGGTGGCATTTTCATTTTTGCAGAAATAGTTATGCGATAACTTCAGTAATAATCATAATTGATTTATCCTCTCCCTCAAAAGATTTTTATTAGAGACCACTACCTGATAATTCCTACATATTTATAAATTGTTTTTTGGTCGAAATAATCACTTATCGCAAACTAACATAAAGATTATATTAAACGAATGAAAATTGCTTTTCAGCCATATTAAGAATTATGGTGTAATTATTTAAAACACTATTGAGTTTCGTCGATTTCTTTCTCGAATGATTATAATATGCAATTAAATTTAATCTTTTTAAAATCACTAAGGTTAATGATATTATAATTAATTTAATTATTTAAGTTTAACAGTAAGATTGATTAATTTTGTCCTAAAACTATTTATTTATTTTTACGCACAACAGGCCGTTAAGGCCTAGAGCAGTAAAACTATATAATATATAATAATATAATGTTATTATCACGTAATACTTACAGAGTAATGAAAAACGAGGTAGGATATTCTGTTTCTGTCTTCTCTTGACACATACTAGAATCTACTTCGTACCGTACTTCTATTTCAGTCCCATTCAATATGTTTTCGACATATTTTTTTAAACCCATTTCTACATCCTTTGGAGTACATACACTCGGAACACATAAAGCCCAGTTTATAGAAGAAAATCTAGGCACTCGATGACCTGGCTAAAAAAATAATTGCTTAATGAATTAAAAATTTATTGCAATATGGAATATGGAAAGGCCTTTATTTTGGATGTAAAGAATTTGAAATTCGTCATTAAAAGTATGATTATGATCCAGAAGGTGAACTGCGTATGTCGAATCTGTTTTTCTATTATTGAAAGCCTTTTATGTTCTGCTATTCGTTTATATTTATATTACGTCTATTATTCGTAAACCAGTATTAACTGGTTTCTACCAGTTTGACCGATGTAAGTTTTTGGGCAGTCGCTACATTTAAATTTGTATACACCATTGTGTAAGTGCTTTTTATTTTGGCTCTTGTTGCTTTTAATATATTTGCCTAAGTTGTTGATTCTTCTAAAAGCTGGTGTTATTTCTTTCTGTTTACCCATTGTTTGTTTTTTTTTGTTGTACCCATTGTTTCCTGCTATTTGTTTAAGCAGTAGCTGGCAACCTAAGACAACTTGGCTTAAGCTGCCACCTTATTTTAGTAAAATGCACAACAATAAAATTAGGTTATGTTATCTGTTAGCTGGTAACCAAAACCTGTCCATAAATCATATGTCCACATTTTAAATCTTATATTGACAAAGCTTGTTATGTCGACATATCAACTTTTGGTAAAAATTAAAATTAAGTATTTTAATATATTATGTTTATTCGTTAACTATTATATCTTAACTCAGCACCTATAAAAAGTAAACGAATAGGCAGGGAAACTCCACAAAGACACATCTAAGATAGTTTATTAATTATATAAAGATACACAAAGATTATTAAAGAGATCATGCGAAAAACTCAAAATCATCTTGTATTTTTAGCGGGTTATCAAACTGATTTTATATACTTACAATTTATTACTCGATTTATAGTACATATAAAAGGACTTACATCTTCCAATTTGCTTCTGAAATGGTGATGAGCATGTATTAGCTGGTAGAGTCCTGCTAAATATGGACTTCGAGGTGTTTGAACTTCCATTGCAGCTAAACAATATTTTCCTTGGATATTTCTTTGTATTGAGTTTGCGTTCAAACACATATCAAAGTCTCCTAGTTGGTTTATGTTACCATTTAGAATTCCGGATGGTAGTTTTGCTGTTGAGTCGTACACTAGAAAAGAATATTCATAAAGCAAGAATATACATGAGATAAACATAAAAAGTGTAAGCTTTTTTTATTGAATACATCTGTTATACTTTTCTTGAACGAGAACAAAGTTGTTTATTGCCTAATTTTTTATTTATTTATGATACTCATTCATCATTTTGGAAGTCTGTAACAGCTCTATGTTTTTGAAGTCCCTAGGTAGGTACTTGGTAACTAAGATATTTAGTGCCTTATAGTTATACAAGATATGCAAGTTGTGTCATACATTGAAGAATACATTGGGACTCGTAAAAGGAGCCTAATCGCTTGATTATACGTGCAGATATAGAAAAATATTAATGCCAGGAGAAAATACATACGAAATTAACATTAACAGTATTAAAATAACATTTTTATTTTAAAAGGTATTCCGCAATACCTGATCTTGCGGTGTTGGAATTTAACGTTCTACTTCGTTTTAAAATCCCCAAAGAAGACCCCTAAGAAAAGTCATGTCTCTAAATTTATCAAAAATCAATGACTTCCAAAAAAACCTGGAAAAACTTATTTGTTTAGATTATGTAGATAGTGACCTTAGAGCACTCCAACGCACCTTGTGACACCTATTAAAAATATGTACCAGTCAAATATAGCAAAATAGTAAGACTATAGAAAATTTCACACTGAGAGTGCAGTATGGGTACGATACGGCAATGCTTTTCTTATGGAGAATAAACGCGCAGGGTTGTCGGTTTTCTCCAGCTATTGATTGCTCATTGTCTCACAGGACCGGCTTGGATAAAATGCATCATTCGGCAGTACGAGTAAAATATTTTATATCATGTATACGTATACAGTAGAATAAAAAGGCATTGATGAGTTATTGACAACGAAAACTATGAATTTTGCATATAAAACGTCAACATGAGATATACAATTGAATCATATTCATAAGAGTAACATTTGAACACCTCTTTACAAAAACAACATACAATAACTGTAGTTTTAATGTTTTACATAAAATAGAAAAAACCTACATAATTTCTAGGAAAGAATTTGGAAACTTGGAAATGATAGTATTTCTAGATATTATATATAATATTCATAATCAATAATTATGTCAATAATTAAAACTGCACATAGAAAACTTAAAACCAAAGAAAAGAAAACATAAAGACTAAATAACTGAGTAAATACTACTATTAATGAATGAAAGAAAATCATTCAAAACAAAAAATCCGGTCAAATATAATGAAACTGATCGATTAATTAAAAAGAGGATAAAAGAAGCTAAGGAGAGAATGTTACATGAGCAGTGACAAGAACTAGAAGAAATTGAGAAAAAATATTACTTTTTTAACATGCATAAAAGAATTAGAGAATTAACAGGAATGAGAAAAATATTTCAAACTAGGCAACTAAGAGATGAAAGTCCAGAGATGGACACACAGAGAAAAAATGCAGAGATGGACACAATATATAGCACAACTTTTTGAAGACAAAGAGAGAACAGAAGCACCAAAAGAATTTAAGGATGATACTGGGCCTGACATTATACGAGAAGAAATTGAATATGCAATAAAACAAGCTAAATGTGGTAAATCTACCGGGCTGGTAAAGATCCTATCGAATTACTTAAAATTGTGAATACTAAATCTATGGATCTTCTTTTGGATCTATTCAATACCATATATAGAACAGATATAATACCTAAAGAATGGCATCAATCAATATTCATACTGCTTCCCAAAAAAGCCAATGCAAACGAGTGCAATGAACATCGTACCATAGCCTTAATGAGTCATGTCTTGAAATTATTTTGAAAAGTAGTTCACAATAGAAAACATAAGAAATTAGATGAAGGCATAAGTAATACTATTATATAATATTATGCATAGGTGACAATCGTATAAATCGCGTGAAAACTTTTAAATACCTTGGCACCACAATCAATGACCAATCGGATCCACAACACGAGATAAAAACCCGAATACAAATGGCAAGGCAAGCTTTTGTGAAATTCAGACCGCTCCTATGTAATCAACACCTAAACTTCTAAATACGCTACAGAATGGTCAAGTGCTACATATGGTCCATCTTGCTTTATGGCATGGAAACGTGGACTTTGAAAAAAACATCTATCAACAAACTTGAAGCATTTGAAATGTGGTCATTGAGAAGAATGATGCGCATACCTTGGGTGGATAGAGTTCGAAACGATGACGTCCTTAATAGAGCCGGCGTGGAAAGAGAACTCTTTGAATTAATTAAAAAACGCAAGATTGGTTACCTTGGGCAAATATTGAGAGGAGCAAAATATGAAATACCACAGTTAATCCTACAAGGGAAGATAGAAGGTAGGAGAGGAGCCGGCCGCAAACAATTGTCCTGGTTAAGGAATATTAAAGAATGGACAGGAATACACAATACAGGTGAGCTGTGTCACGCCGCCAAGAACAGAATTCTAGTAATGAGATAGTCGCCTACGCACTTTGGTGTATGGCATGTTAAGAAGATAAGTAATACACAAATGGGATTCAGGAAAGGACTGGGAGCACGAGATGCACTGTTTGCAGTAAGTGTTCTTTCTCATATATGCTTAAATATTAATCAGGAAGTATATGCCTGTTTTATTGATTTTGAGAAGGCATTTGACAAAGTGCAGCATAATCGGCGTAAAGAAATTTTATTCAATAAAAACATAGACAGTAGAGACATTAGAATCATAAGTAACATCTATTGGAATCAAACAGCAAAAGTGAAAGTTAAAAATGAACTGACCGAGGATATCCAGATTCACTGTGGGGTCCGACAAGGGTGTCTTTTTTAATCCTTGTTCTTCAATTTATACAGTGAAGCCATCTCAAATTTAGCGCTTGCCGAGGTCAGTGAAATAAACGGTGAGCAACTTAATAACATAAGATATCGCTCATTAAATGCAACAACGTCATATCTCAAAAAATCGAATTTTTGAGTTAGGTGGTTTAACAGAAAGTAAATTATATAAAGTTTAATTTGTTAGATCGACATATCTGTAACTTAACAATTAACTGAGAGATGGCGCCAAACGATTGTATTATTTCTGTGACATGGTCTAAATTTTTACCGCAAGAGTGTTTTATTTCAGTTGTGGTTTGTCAGTTGAAGCCGCATGTGCTTACGCTTTTATTTAAAAACGTGTTATTGTGTTTTATGAGGATATTGCACTAAAGGTAAGATCTTTTATTTGACAATATTTTATTTCAATAACGCATTATTTAGAAGTAGTACTTTTTTTCGACAAAAAATGATAAACGTTTAGGTTTTAATAATTAAAAATATGACGCTATTGTTCTGAAAAAAATATTTGTTTGGTGTATTATTTTTTCTTAAGACTTTATTACAAAAAAATTAATATTTTTTTTGCTAGAGTTGTCTGAGTTTTTGTAAACAATATGACTTTATTGTTACAAATTATTATTTAAAAATTTAAAAGGAATAATATTTATTTAAGGTTAGGTCAATCTTAAAACACAACTTTTTTTCCATTTGGGATTGCGACTCATTGATTAAATTAAATTTTGCTATTTTTTAAATTTAAAACCAAAAATAATTGCATATGTTTATTTGTCTAATAATTTTTATTTGTTCTAATTAAAAAAATATACTATTTTAGGCTTTCAACGTAATAATGTCCTTTCGCCTAAAAAAGATTCAACAGCTTTTAAAGCAGCAACAATCTACCAATGAGGATGCATCGACCGAACAGTCTATGTCTGACTACACAGTTTCTGTTTTTGAATGTGAAAATGGTACCCCAAAGAAGATGCTCGACAATGATGAACAACAAAACACACAAGAAAATAAAACGAATGTTTCAGAGATGGACAATGAGTTTATTGTAAAAGATCAAGAATCTTCAAGTACACTAGGTAAGTATTTTTTCATGAGTTCTTTCAGCTTTGAGGGGGCACGGGCACGGCGTTGCGGTTTAGAAATAAATATTGGTGCTACAAGGAAAAATATTTTTATAAAAAAATTAGTTCTGAAAAATTAAAATAAAAAAAATATAGTTTGCATACGTATTTTATGTTATAATATGGAAAAAAAAACAGTATAGGATTTAATGGTGTATTTTATTTGACGCCTAGGCACTTCCATGAAAAATTAAATAATGCAAAAAAAATTCAAAAATGATATGATTTTGGAAGTTATCAGTGTTTGAAGATAATTATTTTTTACAGATGATAAGAATATAGCTGTTCCTGGAGTTTCTGGAGCTTCTAAGTCATCAAGTTCTTCATCATCTTCAAGCAGCTGTTGTAGTAGGTGTTCTAGTAGGTCTTCCAGTAGTAGTAGATCTTCTTCCTCTGAAGATTGTGAAGACATAATTAACGATCAGAACTATGAACCAAAGAGTGATGAAGAATCAGAAGAGTGTGATAAAGAAAACAACGACGACGGTAATAATCAGCCTAATCAAACTTTATCAGCAAACCAAGACATTCCTATTCTTGTTACACCCCCAAAGAAAGGCAAGAAACGTCAACGGAATACTGAAAACTGGAAGAGAAATCTTACAAAAAAAATGAGAAATTGTGGTGAAGCCTACCAAACTCATTCAAAAAACAAAAAAATGAAACCAAAAAAACAAGTAAGGTATCCGTGCAAAGATTGTAAACTCAAGTGTTCATCTAAATTTACCGAAGAGGAGAGAATACAGATTTTTTCAAGCTATTGGTCACTCGGTGAAGTTCAAAAACAGAGAGAATTTATTAACAAACTGATGGTACCTGTTGTACCCCAATATCGATATATTCGTGTTGGAGGTACAAGAAAACCCAGAGACAAAAACAACGCATACTATTTTGTAAAAGAAGGTAAGCAGATTCGAGTTTGCAAAGTATTTTTTGCAAATACTTTGGACATAACTGATCGCATAATAAGAACTGTGCAAGAAAAACGGAATAAAGTTTCAGACGTCCTCCTTGAACCGGACAAACGTGGAAGACACGGAAACCAGAAATCGCTAAATCCAGAAATTCGGGAAGATGTAAGACAGCACATAACATCAATCCCAAGAATTGAAAGCCATTATACTCGCGCCAATACATCCCGAACATTTATTGATGGTAGCCGTTCATTGGCAGATATTCATAGAGACTATATTGAAATCTGTAAACAAAGAAATAGACCTTTTGCAAGTTACGCAATTTTCCATGAAGTATTTGTCAAAGAATTTAATATTTCGTTCTTTACACCCAAGAAAGACCTTTGCGAAACATGTGTGGCCTATGAAAATTCAAGCAATGAAGAAAAGTTGGACTTAAAAGAAAATTACGACCGACATCTTAGCGAGAAAACCTTATCCAGAGAAGAAAAGAAACGCGACAAAGAAAATCAAAATATTTGTGGAATTGTTGCAGTGTACGATCTCCAAGCAGTGATGCAGGTACCGAAAGGAGATGTTTCGGTTTTTTATTATAAATCTAAACTTAACGTATTCAACTTCACCATTTATGATTTGCAAAACAACAGTTGCGAATGTTTTGTATGGGATGAATCAATTGGCCATCGTGGTGTAAACGAACTTGGAACTTGCGTTCTAAAATATTTACAGAAAAAGGCCACCATGGAAGACGCAGAAGTAATATTTTATTCTGACAACTGTGTGGGTCAACAAAAAAACAAATTTATGTTGGGGTTGTACCTTTATGCGATCCGATTCTTGGGTATCAAGTCAATCACCCACAAGTATTTGATCAAGGGGCACACCCAAAATGAGGGTGATTCAGCCCATTCTCTCATTGAGAGACAAGTAAAAAGGCAATTAAAGGGGGGTCCAATTTATAATACAGATGGATTTATAGCCGCTATTAAATCTGCCAAAAAACAAGGAACGCCTTTCTCTGTCAATGAACTTTCGTTTGAGGATTTTATTGACATAAAACAGCTAACTTTGGATATTGGACCTCTAAATATGACAAATTTCAAAATTTCTGAAGTTAAGGTATTGCAAGTTCTTAGAGAGTCTCCCAATTCTGTAAGATGTAAAAGATCCTACAGCGATGAATTCCAAGAAGTTCAAGTAATCAAAAGAAAAAAGACCGAAAACTCTAAACTCACATTAAAGCCGGCATTTTCCAAAAAACCAGGTCTCCCAGAATCAAAAAAATCTGATCTTATGGATTTGGTAAACAAAAATCACATCCCAAAGTATTACACAAACTTTTATCAAAACTTGTAAGCGTTTAGTTACCTATTTCTATTTTACAAGCGTCTATTAATATTTGTAAGCCGTAAGTTTTAGTTGATTTATGTTCCTTTTTCAGTATTTTTATTTTGTAGTATTGTTATTTTGTATCGTTTTGCTTAGATAATGTAATATTATCAATGTTTCTAAGTATTAATATTTACTAACTTAGCATTTAGTTGATTTATGTTCCTTCTTCAATATTTTTATTTTATAGTTTCGTTATTTTAGGCGTATTTTCAATAAAATGTCTAACCCAAAATATTTTATTAATGTTTCTTCCCCAGTAAGTATTTTTATTTTTGTAATTTTTTTATTTTGTAACTTCTTGTTTATGACAAGTTGACATACTTATTAAAATTATTTGCCAAAAACTGTGTTTAAATAGTGACAAGATCGTCATATTTTAATTTGTACCTCTTTTACAAATGCATTTACGTGACAATAACGTCACAAAATGGAACATTTTTTAATATTTTGATCTTATTAACCCTTAGAATTAAAAAAACACTTTTTTTTCAATTGATTCTTAGACAAAACAATCACATTGTCTAATGGTTTTAAGCATTTTTTTTTTCAATAAATTTAAAAAAATTTTAGCTGCATCCAAAACTTAAAATTGAATTTTCTTGAAAATTAGTTTTTTGAGATATGACATTGTTGCATTTAATGAGCGATATGCTGACGATACCCTACTTCTGTCAGGAACACTAGAAGAACACCTTGCCGAACAAGCTGAACAACTAAATATATATTGCAACGATTATGTAGACGAGTCAAGTTAGTAGAAAATAAGCGTTTTTTCGTCACAACTGTATAGACGGGTTTGACAGTTGAAATGGATAGTATGAGATATTACAAAAAGACTCTCATCTAGGGATTCATGAATTTTTTAGTGGAACTATTTTTAAATAAACAATTAATACGTCAATATCATTATTTTGCTCATAACTTATAAACTTGTCTATTTAGAGATTTGACGTCCACAGACGAGTTGTTGAGAAAGAAAAAATACACAAAATGAGATATACTAAATTAAAATCGGTTAATAAACAAAAAAGTTATTGCATAATAACCAAGTAAAACGACTGTTTTTGATTATTGTTAATAACTCTTTTAGTAATCAATAAAATTTATTTAAATGTATCTGAACTTAAAGATCTCATCGTGTTCGAAGTGTGTGCGAAAATAAGGCTAGATCCGTCAAATAGTTTTTGCACAATTTAATTTGTTTATAAGATTTTTTGAAAAATGCACAAATTTCTAAGGCCAGTCCAGATAATTTGACTGAATGAATCTTAATAATCCGGGGCTTATTTTCTTCGATGAGACATATATTATTATCCTGTGGAAAAAAAATTTTAAAAAAAATACGTTTATGTACACAAAATGATTTATTAGCAAATAGCACATTTTAAGTTTATAAACATTTACAATAACTCCGTACTATTTAGTTTAAATTAAATGGCAATAAAATATTCGGAAGGCGGGTTTAAAAAACAACAATTAAAAAAAAAGGTCCTGCGACCATTAGGAGCCGAGTTAGTCATTTTTTTTTAAAATCACTGTTACGTCAATTAACAACATTAAGGGCTGAAGTTAACCAATCTTCTAGAAGAAAAGTCATAGTTATTCTCAAAATGTTTAGCAAAAAAAATAATTGAAAATTGTTTAAACAGGAGTGTTGTAAACGAAGAGTACTTTGCGTTCCGACTAGAATGGAAGGAGTGGAGATTGCCGATTGCACACAAGCCGCGCTCTCCAAAAAAGTCGAGCGCATGGTTTCAAAATAGATTGCTTGGAAAAAAATGACATATCTCGTGTTCTAGTCGACCAAATTTGTTCTTTTTTTTTAAACTGGGTACAACGTTAAAATAATAACATTTAACGTACTTTCATTGCAAAATTATTCAAAACAAAGCAGCTAATGACTACGGAATATACAAACTTTTTCTTGAGTCGTCTTTTTATTGTTATTTTTCTATTTATTTATTTCAAATATGATTATATTAAATAACTGTTATAAGTAAATGAACATTTTGAATAATGTTTACTAAAAATGTATTAATGAAATAATAAATTAATTTTATGTTATTACAGAAGTTGAAATTTTGTGTAGTCATTTTTTAAAATAATTAATTTACTGTAATTTTCTACGCTTAATTTCTATATCGTCACTGCTACTACTATGTAAACATTTATCTTCACTTTCATCTTTAATTTCACTTGTATTATAACTTTCATAAATCATTTCATTTTCATTGTCGCTATTCTCATCAAAACCAGTTAAATACATTTCATCAATTATCTCTTGTTCATCTGTTGTATCGTTTTCTTCTTCATTAATAATTTCATAAATATTAGTACATTATAATAGTAAAATAATATTATATTCAAAGTTAACCGTATATTATTCAGACAACGTGGTACAACCATGTGTTTTTATTAATATATATCAGAACACGTAGTTTTTTTTAATATTTAGATGAATTTTACGTACCATTAATTATTTGTAACAACTATTAAATAAAACAAAACACTAAATATTTCAATACAACAAACCGGTTGTATAGTCGCAGGAAAATGAGTTGTACCGCTTTCGACGTGCGCTCGACGCTCGACTTTTTTTAGAGCGCGGCTTGAGTGCAATCGGCAATCCCCACTGCTTCGATTTGAGTCGGAACGCAAAGTACTCTTGGTTTACAACACTCCTGTTTAATCAATTTTCAATTATTTTGTTTGCTAAATATTTTGTTAAAAACTTTGACTTTTCTTCTAAAAGATTGGTTAATTTCAGCCCTTAATGTTGTTAATTGACGTAACAGTGATTAAAAAAAAAAGGACTAACTCGGCTCCTAATGGTCGCAGGACCTTTTTCTTTTTTTTTTAAGTTGTGTTTTTTAACCAGCTTTCCGAATATTTTATTGCCATTTAATTTAAACTAAATAGTACGGAGTTATTGTAAATGTTTATAAGCTTAAAAAGTGCTATTTATTGTTAAATCATTTTGTGTACATAAACGTAATTTTTTTTAACTTTTTTTTCCATAGGATATTAATATATGTCTCAACAAAGAAAATAAGCCCCGGATTTTTAAGATCCACTCAGTCAAATTTTCTGGACCGGCCTTAGAAATTTGTGCATTTTTCAAAAAATCTTATAAACAAATTAAGTGGTTTTGCTTGGTTATTATGCAATAACTTTTTTGTTTATTAACCGATTTTAATTTAGTATATCTCATTTTGTGTATTTTTTTTCTCAACAACTTCTCTGTAGACGTCAAATCTCTAAATAGACAAGTTTATAAGTTATGAGCAAAATAATGATATTGACATTTTAATTGTTTATTTAAAAATATTTCCACTAAAAAATTCATGAATCCCTAGATGAGAGTCTTTTTGTAATATCTCATACTACTTATTTCAACTGTCAAACCCGTCTATACACTTGTGATGAGTAAAAACCTAACTTGATTGGCCTAATGGACTAAAAATAAATTTGAAGAAAACCAAGTTCATGGCATTTACAAAAACAGAAAACATCAAAGTTAAGCTAATACTAGATAATACAGACATTGAACAAATATCTTCGTACAAATACCTTGGAGAATGGATCACAGAAGATACTGATCAGACAAAAGAGATAAAATGCCGCATTGAAATTGCACGGTCAACTTTAAATAGGATGAGAAAACTTTTTTGAAATCGCGATATTATTATATCGCTCCAGATAAGAATGATTCAATGTTATATTTTCTCTACCCTTTTGTATGAGGTTGATGCTTGGACACTTAAAAAATCCAACATTAAAAGCCTAGAAGCATTCGAGATGTGGTGTTACCGACGTAATTGGAAAATATGGATGTATCGCAAAACAAACGAATAAGTTCTCGAACAACTAGACTAGTTTTAAAGTCGATAAAAATCAGGAAATTTAAATACTTGGGGCACATCATGAGACGTGAAAAATACGAAATACTAAGCAATATAATGCAAGATAGAATCAAAGGCAGAAAAACGAAGTAAAAAGACGTAAAATCTCATGGCAATCTCCGTGAATGGTTTGGATGCAGTTCAATTGAACTATTCAGGCGCGTAACCAACAAAATTATAATTGCCAGAATTATTTCCAATCACCGATAGTAGCGGATCTTGTACTATTATTATAAGAAAGCTAATCGTGATTAGCATAAGCATAAGCACAAAATTTAAGAAATATCCAAAAATAGGGACAAAACTATTATAAGAAATAATAGACAAGTCGATTTCATTATTCGATTGAAGGATAAAATATTTACTGTCCGTTCATAAAGTTACCTAAATCAGTAAAATACTAAAGTTTTCTCCGTTAGTGTTGTTTAAAGTGCCGTATCAAATATAAGTTATCTATTCGTTTTTTTTTAATTTGTCATTTTTTGTGGCTGAAAAGAAATTCCTTATTAAGCTTCTCTCGGTAAATCGGGTATTTAATTATAAAATTATTCTATTTAAATTGATTGTTTTTCTTTTTGATTTATTGTTGGCTACATTTTTGGGAACGAAATGTATTTTTTAATAACAACAAATAGTTTACAATAATAAGGTCAAGTAGCGTAAGCTTCGCTGGGTGATTTATTTGGTATATCGAAGAAATATTAGTTACTACACAGTGAGCAGTTACTGCTACAGCTTTAACTAAGAGGCTTGAAGGTATTTACGGTACATTTAGTCTCACCTAGTACCATATGCAAAGAATATGCAAATGAATAAAATTTATTATCTTGTGTACCTGCTACAGGCCCTTTATTGGACGCGTCCCATGAAAGACAATCTTGTGCTTATTCAAAATAAAAAATGAAAGATTGGAGAAACGTTATATTTATAGATGAATCTCATTTTATAAAATATTTATCTGCTGGTCGTCAAAGATTGTGAAGAGGTCCTGGAGAACGCTATGCTTAATATTGCTTTTCTGCTAGGATACAGTTTGGTGGTAAAGGTATTTTGTTATGGGATGCCATTGCTTTTAAATTACATACAGATCTTGGCATGTTAGGGGGAGGTGGGACTAGTACTAATAGGAGAATTACGGAATGTCTGAAAGAACATGTGGTACCTTACATGTATTTTGTAGGTGGAAATTTACTCCTGATGTAAGATAATGCTCCGCCGCACATAGTTAGGATAAAAATGTAACACTTTACAGATCTCTTAGAAGTCCAAAACTTAATCCCATAGAAAATTAGTGAGAATACTTGGCAAAAGTAGCTGGGAAAGGTTATGGCGATTCTCAAACAAAGGTGCGTTAGAACAGGCGCTGGTAAACGAGTGGGAACAAATACCGCAAAACGAGATTGCTGCGATTATTCAAGCTCGAGTAGGAAATACACTATTTTAATATTCATATTTTAGAATTTGTAACGTTATAAACGTCACATCTCTATTAATTTATATTTAAATAATTATTTCATTTTAATTTCTTTAATAATTTATTAACTTGTTTATGTTCAGTTATATTTGTACTATTTTTTATTTAAAATGTAGTTGGCGCCCTCTGTTTTCGTTTTCTTCCTCTGTCTTTATTTACTCTCTCTTTCTGTCCCGTAGAATAAATATTCGGCCTCTCTCTTTCTGTTTTATGTTGACAGACAGCTAGTTTCATGAAATAGCAACATCTTATGACATCTGTGCTAACTTCATTTAGTCTCCCACTTTCTGTCAACAACTTTTCTAACGTGGTGGGATTATTTTTTACTTCTTTATAAATTTTTAAAAGAAGGCAAATTTGAAATTTATAAAAGAAGGCAAACATTATTATAATACTTATTTTATGGTCTACAAATTCTCTTGTGTTTATTGGGAATATTCACAAGTTTATTGGGAATTTTATTGGGCATATTAACAACTTTATTGGCATATTGACTTAATTAGTACCAAAAAAGACAACTTTATTCGTACCAAAAGTATTACCTTTATTGGACTTTTAATCAGAAGATACAACCACGTGTAACTTCAGCTCTTCATAAACCACCTTTAATTGGAGGACCTAACAGCAAGAACACACAAGCAACCCATCGATCGAAGCAGTAAGTATCACTTATCAATTGTTAAGCTTTGGCAGGGTTAATTATTGTGTTTGTTTATTCTTTTAATTAAATATGTTTGTTTAAAATTTGTCTCATTTGCTATCAACTGAGAACTCAGGTTCAATCCTTATTTTAAGACAAGACGAACTCACCCTTGGGATACTGAGCTAGGCAAGGTATAAAGCTCCCATGGTTGATTAAGGTATTATTTTTACAATAGTACTTTAATTTTCTTTGGTAGTCTTATCGTTACTAATTATTTCATTATTTCAATTTGGTTAATATCCTACTTTCTCTATCTGTTGAAAAATTAATAAATATTATGGAACTTGTTTTTTACTTTATGGTTTGTTGTTAAAAATACAGTAAAAAAAACTGTATTGGAATTTAAGTTTTTCGAATATTTTTTAATAATTTATCTTACAATAAACTTAATTTTCGGTAAAATTTACGCTACAATGTATATATTATTGTATTAAAATTATAAAGAAAATAAATTAAATAATGATATTTACATTAAAAGTAATTTTACTTACTTTTTAGTGCATATTCCTGAAAATCTTGTAAGTCTAGAATATATTTCTCACTCTGTCTACGACATTCTGTACTCACTTCTTGAATGTTACTGAGATCAAATGGAGGCAAGGAAGAGAATAATATACTGGAGAGTCGATCGGTAGTAGACCTATATTCAGTATCTGAAAGAGAAACGATAGTGTTGAGAAAAAGAGGTATATGGTAAACAGTAATACAACTACATAAATTACAGCTTTATACATACTTTTAAACAGTACTTTATTAATTCCACATTTTATGTTTAGTAGTATAGTACTAGGGATACGATATAACCAGCGTAACGGCACAAGAATCATAACTGCAATTAAATGCAAGTAGTATACATGATTTTCTACGATGATTCCAAAAAAAAAAAAATTCAAAATTTATGTATATTGAAAAATGTGAAAACATACAAAGAAGATGATACAGTACCATAATCGATGGTAGAATGCGTCTACCACGTTTCTCCATGATTGTCTAGAAATTATTCGAGATATTTATCGATATTTCGTTGCCTTAGTACTGCAAGACTTGCTGATTTAGTTTTGCAAACTGAATTTTTCAAGTATTCTCAATAAAAATATTCTTTAGGATTGAAATCGGGTGAACGTGGAGCCCATTCAATTCTACCTCGTCTACCAATTCATCGTCCGAGAAATATCTCATCTAAATAAAGCCGAACATTTACACCAAAATCTAAGTAACATTTGGTAAATATCTGACGTTAAATTTCCTTCTATAAAAAATGGCCCAATTAACTCTCATCATTAGAATAGTAATTCGATATTTTTCGTTAAGAGCTATTTTAGAAAGCAATTTATCTTGCAGAACTTTTTGAAACACAACTACTGTCAGTTTTAGTTTATAATTTATATGGTGAAAAAATGTCGAAATCACAGTATCCTACATTTAAATTTACATTTATTAAAATCTACATATTTTGCACTGCTTTATGTATTTAAAACCTGCCAGACTACATAAAATCGTTTAGGTGTTACATTAAAAGTGTTACATATGGTTGAACTCGTATTGAATAGGAGATTCCAATAATGACTAAATATACAAGGTGATGAATTTGAAAAACCAAAGATACTGATAATATAAGAGAAACGGCAAATCTGGTAACATTGTAAATATCAAATATGGAATTTCCGTGTGCCAAAATAGGTGAACCTCAAATTTTGTAAAATTATGACTAGCAATTTACGAGAGAATTGGTCCTTTTCAGACTCTTGGGCCACTCTGTATATCGGTGCCTGTAATATGTGCCTTAGTTGTAGCAATAATTATTTTTGTATTTGCCAATAATTTTTTTCCACCAAAGCAGGGTTTACATTAATAAGTCTCGGATTTATTGATTTTGTATGTTTTATATGTATTTAATATTATAATCATCAAGAAGCCTAAAATAGAGCATACAGCAAATATGCCAAAATGAAAAACCAAAATGTCCATTGTAGTAGTCTATTATATCTGTTTGTTACACTGAAAAATTTTTATCCCATACCTATTTTTTGTTTTTTTTTTTAAGATAGGCTATTACAGCATTTAAAAATATATTTATGAAATAAAAAATTTACTGGGATTTCTTCTTCTTTAAATTATTCTGTGTGCCCATAGCCGCTATGTTGAGTTATTTATTATAAAAACCACGTGAATGGTTTAACGTAACATCTGCAAAATTTAAAATCAGTATTTTATGAATATCTAAATTATATACCCGAATCACACACAGACACAAACACACATACATAGGTTTTAAAAGATTCACGTTTTAAAAATAGAATATGCTGATCACAGCGAGATAATGAAGCAAAAAAATTCAAGAGGTTTCTTGTGGCTAAGATTTTACGCAAACATTTCATCATTTGTGTTTAGTGATTTCCTACACAACTCTTTGTTAGGTAAATATTACCAGCTAGGTATGTATTTGTTGTACATCATGAATTACTGTATTGCAAGTTAAAACATTTTATGTCTTTAATATAAATTCATTTCTAATAAGGTATTTTATTAAGTAAATAAAATACTCCTATTAATGCTATTAGTGAACTAAATTAAATTATGATAACAAATTTAAAAAATCTGGAAATATCTACTCATTACACAAATAAGCGATCTACTGGAGATAAGCTTATAACCATAGCTTAAAAGCCTAAAGAATAATAAACTGAAATATCTCCAAAATTTAATAGTAGGAGCAATCGGAGAGGAATGGCTAACTTTGAAACCAAACTTGTTCTTATTTGACCTGTCATCTTTTTTAACGTTTGAAAAAAAAGGACACTCAGATTTGATTAAATCAAATACGATTATTGAAAATAAGCCACAATTCAACTTTAAAACAAGTTTATTTTGATGTTTTGATTTCCATATTTCACAATTGATTTCAAAATACAAAATGTGAATAAATTTTGTATAAAGTTTTGTATTTTAAGAGTTCTGTCTTAGTAATTGATTTAAATTAAAATATTCGTTAATACGTTTATATTAATATG
Source organism: Diabrotica balteata (assembly GCA_918026665.1). NCBI lineage: Eukaryota > Metazoa > Arthropoda > Insecta > Coleoptera > Chrysomelidae > Diabrotica > Diabrotica balteata. The sequence goes on along the minus strand of OU898284.1, from coordinate 93,562,904 downwards.
TTAAATTTTAATAAATAACAATTATTATTTTTCTCTATTTAAAAAAAAAACTTGGTCAAAAGATGGTGGAGAAAAATCAAAGGATATGCTTCTTCATTTTGATTGGCTTTAAAACACGGTGTTAGTCTTGGCCGCATTCACTATAGCCCTGCTTCTTCTACGATTTTGCGCTTCTATTTCTCATTATTGCACCCCAATCCTAGATACATCATCTTCAACATCATCCTCTTATCTTTTTCTAGGACGGACTACTGATCTTCTTTCATCTGGTCTTTTAAAACACTGTCTTTAGCACTCCGCCTTCCTTTGATCTTTCCACCTAACCTGCCAATCTTACTCGGTTAGCTTTTATATATCTGACTATGTTTTTAGTGCCATATAAAGTCACCAATTCACAATTTCGGCGCCTTTGAAGGCCAAATATCGTTATAAAAACTTGAAAACAAAAAAAAAAATTGAAACCTTCGTTTCAAATACCAAGAGCTTATTTTATTATTAGTTAGCTTCACTAATTTTTTTGATATTCCCATGTCTAGAATTTTATGACATAGTGTGCATCTTTATTAAATTATATGCTTGAATTGAATGCCCAGTTTTTTTCTAATATTTGTCGGATCATAAATATGTGATCTACTGTTCTTCCAACACGAGAACCACATTGGTAGTCGTTTAGAATATCTTTCGAATATGGAGTGAGCATCTTTAGCAAGATCATTGATAGAACATATACTGTACTAATAAGCAATATGCCTCTATAGTTTTGAAATTGTTTTTATGTATGGGTATTATAATGCTTCCATTCCCTTCTCTAGACATTTTGTATTAGCATACTCTCAGAATAATGTTAAACACTTTTTAATGGGCAAGGTTTTCTCCTTTTTTTATCAATTCTTCATTTATATCATCCTAGCGCTTTCTGATCTTTAAGAGATGCTCTCGCATTCTTTAAACAGCGTTAACGCTTTCTAGAATTGAAGGCAAAGCCAGCTCCAGGTGAGGAATAAAAAGTAGTATTCCCGCGATTACATTTCGGAAGGCTTTTAATTTCAAGCGTTTTACGAATTACTTTGAAATACAAGTTAGAATTCTTGCAAGGATTATTATTTTTATCAAATAATATGGAAGATCCTTATCTTTTACCACTTAAAAATGGGAGAAAAAATGTATCTTAAATTCCTGTTTAGACCAACCAGTAAGTTTAACCGATAAATAGGAGCAAGAATATACATCACACGAAGACAAAGGAGATGGTAGATCTTTGAGAGGAAATACAACTTCGGAAAATTTTCTAGTTTTAAAAAAATGGTCCTGATACTGATTTTTTCAGAAACTAAAACTAGAAACAAAATATGATATCAGAAATATGTACAAAAAAAAGTGACTTTAATGGGTCGAAATCGACAGCAAGGATACATAAAAGACAAAAAAGGAGTACTACTAATAGATTTACCAGAGAAGTTACGACGATGGGAGGAGTACGTTAGAGAACTTTTCCAAGATGAAAAAGGTAAAATGGTGAAAGAGTGGCTGAAGTCAGCATTTATAATCATCCATAAAAAACCAACAGCAAAAGAGTGCTCTGATTATCGAACACTGAGCCTCATAAGTCATACTTTAAAAGTTCTGCTAAAAATATTACATAAAAGAATATACGAAAGGCTAGAGGAGGATATTAGCGAGACGCAGTTTGTGTTCCGAAATGGAATGGGTACTCGAAAAGAACTATTTGCCATCAACATATTGATTCAGCGATGTCGGGATGTAAATGTTGATCTATACTTGTGCTTCGTTGACTATGAAAAAGATTTCGATAAAGTAAGACATGAAAAACTAATATCATTACTTATAAACAAGCGCATTGACAATACAATTATAAATATATTGCAAACGTTATATTGGAACCAAAGTGCCATAGTTCAAATTGATGAGCAACACTCAGAAGAAATGAGGATCTATAAAGGAGTTAGACAGGGATGTGTTTTATCGCCACTTTTGTTTAACTTATATTCTGAAAAAATTTTGCAAAGCACGCTCAATAATATCGAAACGGGAGTCACCGTTAACGGAAAATTAAATAACAACTTAGGATATGCAGACGACACTGTGATCATAGCAACGAGTATGAAGGATCTACAATATCTTATCGAAAGCTTGAGTATGAATAGTGCTGAGATGGGAATTACTATAAATGCTAAAAAACAAAGTACATGCTAATTACAAAATAACCACAAAATATACATCACCTCTTAACAATCAATGGTAACGTGATAGAACAAGCAGAAAAATATCAGTACTTGGGAACTTTGATCAATGAAACCAATTATCATACTGTAGAAATAAACAGGCGAATAGAGATTGCCAGATCAGCATTTTTACAAATGAAGCCACTCCTAACGTGCAAAAATCTAAATTTGGAGATCAGACTACGTACCATTTGCTGTTATATATTTACAATATTATTACTGGACATTAAAAAAATGGAATTTAAAAAGAATCGAAGTCTTTGAACTCTGGTTGTACCGCAAAGTATTGAAAATATCATGGACTGATAGAATAACAAATAAAGAAGTACTGGAGAGGGTTGGTAAAGAAACAGAACTAATTACCACTATACAAACCAGAAAACTGGAATAGCTAGGCCACGTGATGAGAGGATGAAAATATGAAATTTTGAGACTCATAATACAGGGAAAGATTTAAGGAAGAAGATCTGTTGGCCGAAGGCACAACTCATGGTTAAAGAATCTACGTGATTGGTATCAATGCAGATTGATTGATTTGTTTAGAGCAGCAAGTTCTAAAATAAAAATAGCCATTATAATTGCCAACCGCCGTAGGGAGACGGCACTCTAAGAAGAAGACTGATTTTTTTACAAGGGACCTCGGTTATTATTTTTTTTGAAATTTTTGACTATATTAATAGCAGGAAGAAGATATATGCAGGAATCTTATCGTAGAATCCTCCAACTTCATGTATTTTGAAATTCTTTTTAAAAATTCTTTTTTTAGAAAATTTAATTTAGGTAAAAAGTTTTTTTTTTATTAATTTTTTTTAATATTCATTTTATTTATTTATTATTAAAAATACAGGTTTTTAATTACCAAGAGTGTATTAATGATCTTAACATTTTATTTATAACTAGGCATCTGCTTTGTTTATAGGGTTTTATTTAAATTTTCCCATGTAGACATGCATGTCTACGTTGCGGTTGATTGATGTATCTTTATTCTATTTTCTACACATATCTTAATAACCATACTTTTATTCTATGGTTTTTAGCTGCAGGACAAGCTACATGCATATTTCTATAATTATACAAAATAACTGCATTTATTTATTCTACAAGATCTGCAATACTATTTTAGTGCTGATTAGCAGTACTTAATTAATAATTATTGATGAAATAACTTACAAGGAGGATTTATTCAGTATTATTAATTCAAGGTCATCAACATTTCATATTTAGGAGCTCAATGTTACGGTCACACATTGCATTACATAATCATAGTTCTCGAACGCAAGTTAAGAGTTGGGACTGTTATTAAAATAGTATAACAGGTTTCGTTCATGTCTATCACATCTACTATTTAAGTATTTGGCATTATGCTAAGTTGTCAAAAATTTTAAGTAGACTCCGTAATTTTTACAACGCTAAACCTCTAAAAATGATACGATAAAACAGAATTTTGCTGAAAATATCAATTTTGTGACTCCAAAAAGTTGCAAAACATCTTACCACTTTTACCCTCCGACTTCCCCCTAAAACCCACCCCCAAAGGAGGGGAAGTGAACGGAAAAAATCGACTAAGAATCTGTACGGTATATAAAAAATGTTTAAATAAAAATGTAGAAAGAAAACGTTAAAAAAAAACGATTATTTTCACTTTTTCCGTAGAATACACCGTTCTCTTAGAAACAACGCTTGAAACGACCGGCGATTTGCAATGTCAGGTTCGCGCGCGAAATTAATTTTAAATAAAATTTATATCAACTCGACTGTAAAAATTTAATATCTGTTGATCTGAGTGTCCTATCAAAAAAATCAAAATACGTTATAATATAAATAAAATGCGTAAATATAATCAAAATTACCAGATAAATAATAGTATATTACATAACGAGAGTTGTAAGAAGCTTATTACGTGCGAGTAAAAAAGTTGCGGTAATTTGACAAGCATGTAATAAGCTTACAACTCAAGTTGTGTACTATACTTTTTCTACGATTATTTGCGTTTATAAAAATAAAAATTAAATTACCACTATATTTACACTGACAGAATAATAATTTTTAATCTGTCAAAATAACGTCTGTTAATTCGTTTCCATGGTAACTCGACCAACTGACTTACGAGGCTTATGTGATATTACACATTTTTATAAAACTGAAGCGTAATTTTTTTTATTACGTGCTAGTCATTACGTATCAGTATCTGTTATGATGCATTTACTTAGCATCCAAATAGTAGGTAATATACAATTTACTAGTAAGAGAGTAGAAAAAATGCGTTACATAACAAAATATCGAACAACAATTTAACAAATGGTTTTAATGATACCTATAAAAATAAAAAATAAATCGATAATAAAATACTTTCAACATACACAATATATAGAAAATACACGTAAACGTAAATCGTAAAAATGTAAAACGTAAACAATAAATATAAAAATAGGAGAAAAAATTGCAAACTCTTTACTGTCTGGGTTTATCTTCAGATAAAGGAAACTCTAAATTTACACAACACAAATAAAGTAATACTATACGATATCATACTATATACGATTTTTTATTTTCACTGGAGGAGTAACAATTTATCTTCGACATTCCAAATGTCTCATTTATTAGTTCTTTTTCAAAAAGTGTCAAATATTTCGGGCGCGCTATGATGTTATTAGTATTTTTTTCACCTATTATTTGATTATTTTTACCTGCAATATTTAGCATAGAAAACAATAATGTAAAAGACCACCTGCAACTTTTTCGAATAACACTGAATAATTTCCCTTTGGATCATACACTACGTTCACTTCTTTCTTGGTGCTATTTTATAATGGTATTATAACAGGTTTGCTTCTGTGTTAAGCGTTAATGTCTGCACAAAAACAGTACTGTGCTAGACTGAGATATCTCAAAAGCAATTCGTAAAGGTCAGAGGAAGTATAATACTGAGAAAATACAAAATGTGATTGAGCAAAATGGAAATATGAAAATACTCAGAAGAAAGCTTCGTGATGGTAAAAAGGAAATTGTTAAACTAAAAGACAAGGAAGGTAATATAATAACAATAGAGAGAGAATAGTAGAGATAGCAAAAAGCTTCTATGAAGAATTATACAAAAGCCAGTTAACAGAAGAACACAAAACACAAATTAGAGAACGCAGAGTAATGAACCAAGGATCCGAACTTCTGCCTACCATAACGATAGAAGAAGTGAAACGAATTCCAAAGGAAATGAAAAACAACAAGGCTCCGGGAGATGACCAAATAGTAATAGAAGCTGTTAAAGTAGGAGGCAAGAAACTGCTGGAAGTAGTAACTGAACTATTCAACCTATGTCTAAACCAAGGTATTGTCCCTACAAAATGGAACAATGCAATTACTATCCTAATACACAAAAAAAGAGATATATCAGACCTAGAGAATTATAGACCGATAAGTCTGTTGTCACATCTCTACAAATGGTTTACCAAGATCATTACAAAACGTTTAGAACGAAAATTAGATTTCTATCAGTCTAAGGGGCAAGCTGGGTTTAGGAAAGGTTATGGAACAAATGACCACCTACAAGCAGTTAAAATACTAATTGAAAAATGTGTTGAATATAATAAACCACTCACGTTGATTTTTATAGACTTCAAGAAAGCTTTTGATACCGTGGAATTCCGGCAGTATTAGGAGCATTAGAACAAAGCCGAATAGACTATAGATATACAAATTTGATAAAACACTGCAGCTCTGGAATATGCTTTTAAAAAACTAGATTGGGCTAAAAGGGGAATAAATATTGATGGTGAGTACTTAAACCACTTTCGCTTTGCAGATGATATTGTCATTATAGCCGAGAGTTTAAATGAAGCTCACAAAATTATGGAAGAACTAAAACAGGCAATAGAACAAATAGGCCTGAACATAAACTTTGAAAAACCAAAATACATGACCAATTTAGTTCCAAGTGATTTTATGAGGGTAGATGGGAACGAAGTACATCAGGTCTTTAGGTATATCTATTTAGGGCATGAAATTAGAAACGGAAAAGACAATCAAACTTGTGAGATCCAGCGTCGCATAGGCTTGGGATGGGCAGCATTTGGCAAGATACGGGATATTCTAAAAGGAACGCTACCGATTTGCTTGAAGAAAAAGGTCTACAATCAATGCATACTGCCAGTAATAACATATGGTTACGAAAAAATAACTTTAACCAAACATTCTGCAAATAAATTGAGAGTAACCCAAAGAAAAATGGAAAGAGCAATGTTGGGAATAACTAGAAGATATATGGTACCAAATAGGATAGTGAGAGAGATGACTAAAGTGACAGATGTCATAGAAAAAATTGCACAAGCCAAATGGAGATGAGCTGAACATATAGCACGTTTAAATGATAATAGGTGGACCAAAAGACTCATAGAATGGAGACCTAGAGAAGGCAAAAGACACCGAGGCAGACCACCAAAAAGAAAAAGATGGATGGACGACTTCAGAAAAACAGTCGGAAATTGGATACAGAAGGCGCAAGATAGAGAACAGTGGAAGAACATGGAGGAGACCTATATCCAACAGTGGATGCAAGAGGTTGAGGAATGATGATGATGATGATTGCTTCTATGGGTCCATCGATACCTTCTGTATAGTGCATTATTGAAACCATTAGCACTATTTTATTCTTTTATTTATATGTTTTATTTATTTTATAAAAAATTTAGGATCTTCTTATATATTATTTTTTATGAGTCCCTACGAAGGTTTCATTGTGAGTTTTAAAGAAACTCCACTGCCAATAGTATTGACATGAACTAATTATTACACGTAACAGTTCTCCCTGTTTTATAAATTGGTTAAATTAACATTTTCACGACAGAAGAAGCGCTGTTGTCCAATCGAAAGGTCCAACAGGCTAAGTTCCAACGTAAACTTCAAAATTATTCATATAAAAAGTTTTAGCATCGACCATTGCAAACATTTCCAATCCACCAGTGCCGGTGTATTTGGAATATACTGCCGAAATGCACGTCTGCCACGAAATGGTCAAATGATAAATTCTTTAAAAAATGTATCTACAGGGAGTTAATTTATTAAACTACTTCCTAAATTATCCATTCTTATATCATTCATTCTAAAATTCCACTTCTGTACCGTCTTACATCCAGAAAACCTTTAAATGGGATAAATGCAGAACGCATGCAAAATACAGGAGTCCTAATCTTGCCTTGATTTTTACCACATTTTTATTGCCTGTTTTTCGACCTCGTATATACCGAGCTCTAATTTTTGCACGGTATCTATTTGTGCATTGAGGTATTTCTTCGAGTGTGGAGTTTGGAAAATACAATTTCTAAGCCTGAAGAACTGTCTTTGCTTTTTAGGCAATTTTAGTGATTCCGTTAGACTGAGGGATAATATTAGTTACTTTGGTTTTCGCTTTTGATAAAACTATTGGGAATATTTCGTCCCATATTTGGTTAAACTAGTTCTTCACCTTCAGAGAACCCCGGGTCTGATTCGTGGTCACTAGTTGCCTTTTGACCTTTCTCCAAAGTTTTTCATCATCAGACTTCGTCGCTTGAAAGATCCTCCCACAGTTTTAGAAGACGTTTTTCTTATTCTTGCTAATGTGACATAATTTAAAACAAAAAATAAAGTAATTTTATTAAAAGTAACCTTTTCATAGTTTTTCCACTTCAAAAAAATTACCACAATAAATATTTTATTACTAAGTACTTCTACTACTAAGTGCATTCCTAGAATTGCAAAATACCTCTCCTAAAAATCCCGTCAGATGATATTTTGAAATAACCTGAAAATGACAGTAGCACATGTACTCCCGGGTTAAGGAAAGTTGTGCAGATTTTTATTACGAACATTTTGGTATCAAATTTGCTCGGTAACAAACGAGTTATAGGTCACAGTCATCTTTTTGGGGGTTCGCCGCTCGCCTAGTATTTATTATAGCACTCCTAATACGGCTAGACTTTCTGAATAATATAGTTTTGGCTTCGACTTGACTTGACATGTTTGTGTGTGTATGTCACTAAAGAAGCATCAGTATAAGAAATAACTTAATATCACAACAACTTAAAATAAAAAATATCACACCTCTATACCAATATTTGTAAAAGTGAAAGCTGTGTTTTCATGTCAAACAACTTAATAATTTATCAAAAATTTACTGTTATTATATTCGCAAGTAACTAGATCGTGCTTGGCTAAATTCGATATATCAGCCTATCAGTACTGTGGCAAAGAGAATATTGGTATATTTAATCGCTAGATTTAATTAAAATAAGTGGATGACCTGTTTCAATCGAAAATGCTTTTAACGTGAAAGATTTTACGTTAACAAGGAAATTGATGTTTTATATATTTAATATATAGAAGTACATAAAACGAGGTCACTTTGTAACAGATTCAGCAGTTTTTGTTAATTTAAACATATTTTTTATGGATTCTAAAATTTACTTAAGAAACTTATAACTTTTAACTTCTTAATTTACTTTCTTAATTTACAAAAAATGCAACAATTTACAAAAATATTTGTCACAATTTTGCCCCTCTCATGAGGATGACTTTGTGACAACGTAAACTCAGCATACCAGGCCAAAGTCGGTGTTTTAACGGGTCGGAAATGTTGTAAAAAAATAGCCTGTAATTATGTTCTGAATATTAGATCTGTCACAAAGTCACCCATACTCATGTGGGCGTATCTAGCTAGTTGGTCTGTCATAAAATCATCAACAACAGTTGAACCAGAAAGCTTTATTAATGATGAAAACAAATGTTATCATCCACAATTAATAAATAAAAGAAGTTAAGCCGGGTACAAACATACTAGTAAATTGAGAAAGTAGCTGGCATGCCACTTGCTGGCATAGGCCAGTAACTGGCAAGCATAAAACACATTTGTTACTAATTGGCATGCCAGTAGCTCGCTTGTCTATACTAGCAAGGTGAAAGAGCAGCTGTGGCGCACCCAGGGGGGGGTTTTGGGGGTTAAAACCCCCCCCCCAGAGCATGTAAAGTAAAAAATATATAGGCATAGAATAGTAGAAAAATGTAACTTGTTTTTCACACACAATACAAAAAATCCAAAATGCTGAGTTAATAATTAAATTATAACGTTAAATATGTAGAATACAATAATTATTATATGTATAAATACACAATAATAATTATTATTGTGTACTTTTATATTATTTTCAGAAAGAACGCTTAAATTATAAGCTTTGGCAACATTGTCAGCCGAATAATTAGACAGCAATAAAGAACTGTAACGCATGCATTTGTGAATTGAGTGAAAAAACTTCGGGGAATCACGCAATTCTCATTTAATTTTATGTTCTTTGAATTTCCCTAAAAAAATATTAGTGCAGGTGCAGAAGCAGAAGTGTAAATATAGTTATATGTTACAGTAGACTTAATTGAACTTGTGTGTTTGCATAATTTGTGAAATTGGTGAATTTACATTAGTTAGTATAACTTTGTGTGGTTTACTATTAATCATGGATAAATTTGTTATAAAAAAGCCAAGATTAAATCATGAATTAGAAAGCAAGGTAAGTTTAATCTTATTATTTTATTGTTTTATATTTAACTTTCTGAACGTTTTTACACTGAGACTTCCTTATGGCAGTATTATTATTAAAATTGATTTTGATAATAAAAATATCTTTTAAAATGATATTTTTTAGTAAATATTAAATTTATGGCGTCGTACTTTCTAACTACTTATACTTTATACTTATATTTTTGGATATTTTGCCATTGTCACCAACCAGGGATACTTATCAATTATATTTCTTGTGTTTTAATAGCGGCAGGAGCAAGAGAAGTCAAAACCCCCTACTGACAGTAAAGCAGTAGCTTCTACTTCAAGCAGTGAAGTGGTGTACAATCAGCATACGGCAGAACTTGATTTTGGTTTATATTTTTGTAAATCAGTAAGTATACTTAAGGCAATATAGATGTTAACGGTTAACGTATTTGCGTGACGGTCTCGACATACAAGTTTTTGAAGTGTACCTATATTCTTATTGCTCCGTATCATATTTTGCACAGACTCGAAATCCTGTTTGGCTTGACTCGAAAAATCGGGACGAGTGTAGTAACCCTGCGGTATACCGTAATATACATAATATACATACATATACACTTTTATTATAATTTTATATAATACGTTTGTTTATAACAACTCTAAAACGACTTAGCTAATTTTGATTTTAAAATATTTGTATGAAATAAAATAAAATAATTTACTATTTAAATGGGAATAAGCCACAATTAAATGTTAAAGTACGTTTATTGACATTTCAATTTCCACTTCGAAAATCGTTCTCAAAATACAAACAGTAAATTAAACAAATTTTGTTTTGTTGTTACTTAGTGAAAAATTCTTCTAATAATTTAAATGTTTCGATTTTTGTGCTAATATATTATTGTTACCCCCGGTATATTGTAAAATTTATCGAAAGCACGGTAAAAAACGCTGATGTTTGTACCATTTTTTACAAAAAAAAAAATTAAAAACATGCTAATTGTGCTTCATTTTACTTCGAATTTAGTTGGGTTGGATTAGGTTGTGCTGAACGTTTAAAGGGGTTTTTGAGTTTACGAAGTGTTTTTTCTTTGAAATGAACCACCAGCAGCAAGAAAATCGAAATTTGTCAGAATTAGAATCGTTACTCTTCGCGGAGAAGGATACACTCAAGTAGAACTCGCTGAACGTTTTAACGTCACCCAGTTAACCATTTCAAGAGTGTTAACACGTTTTTCTGTTACTGGAAGTAACTCGAGAAGACCCGGTCAAGGCCGTAGAAGGGTTAAAACTCCTAATCAAGACCGGTTTTTGACACTTCGTACAGTGAGACAAAGGTTTGTTACCAGTACTTCTCTACAAAATGAATTTTTGGATCGGTATAACTTTATAATTAAGCAAGATATGATTAGAAGAAGACTTGCCGAAAACGACCTACACCCTGGAAGGGCACCAATTGGCCCATTATTAACCAAAGACCATAGAAGACAAAGATTGCATTTTGCTAGTGAACATGTTGATGGGAATAATGACGATTGGGAAGATTATTGTTCACCGATGAGTCCAGGTACTGTTTTTTTTTCTGATGATAGAAGAAACCGAGTGTATAGAAGGCCTGGGGAACGCTACGCACAGTTTAACACCGTAGGGTCCGTAGGGACTGTATAGTATGGCATCGGCTCGGTGTGGGGCGGGATTAACTTAGATGCTCGTACGGAATTAGTTAGAATAGATCGCGGTCGGTTTACATCGCAGAGGTATATAACAGACATTTTAGAAGAGCATGTCGTGCCATTTGCACTATTTAGTGGGGATAATTTCATGCTTATGCAAGATAATGATTATTATGCAAGAATTGTGCAGCAGTATCGTCAGGAGGTTGTAATTTCTGCCATGGATTGGCCTGCGAGAAGTCCTGACCTTAACCCAATAGAACATATTTGCAACATCATAGGCAGACGACTACGACAACTACCTAATGCACCAAACACATTAGATAAACTGTTTTTGCGGTTGGTTTAAATTTGAAATCAAATTGATCAAGAAGAAATTAGAACGATTATTCTCAGTATAAGAGATCGTTGTCAAGCAGTAATAAATGCCAGAGGAGGTAATATTCGATACTAGTACAGTTGTTTAGATCAGTTGTTTGTTTAAATTTATGATGTTATATTGTTAATTTCAATACATTTTTTGTAAAAAAAAAGTTTTTGATTTAAGATGTTCTAAAACAACCATAAAGCAGAAAAGAACAAACAAAAATTTTTTCATTACAACTCAAAATAAGAATTTTCAAATTATGCGTTAATTTTGGAGCGCAGTGTATTTTAAAGTAGACGACTTTAAAATGATTGAGTTGCGCTCCTGGGACGACTTTACTTATAAGATAGTTCATTCGATTACATGAAATCAACTTTAACTTGAGCATAATATGCGTCAGAAAAAATCATAGCATGTAATTCGTCTTTAAAAAGACAAACACATGCCATGATGACCGTAAAATTCTCCTGTTAGTGATTCCATACTAAATTATAACCTTCGGTGTTTACCTTTTAAAATCAGAATTTGGTGTTTACCTTCGCTAAACAACAAATTCTGATTTTATATGTTTGTTATTTAAAAAACATAAATGATGTATCCTCTATATTTTACTAACTTACTAATACTGGTATTTTCTTTTTATTAACTTCCTCTTTCAATATGGGTAACCAGATCCTACTACATTCTGCCGAGGAATTTGCGACACAATTGGTCTTAATTAGAGCCATTTCTTTGATTTTTCTTTTTTACCATCCGTTTCTTTTAGGACTACATTTGAATAATTCCATTGAACCCTATGTTTATTATCCCATACGTGTCTACATACTTGAGATCTATCAAATTCTCTATTTTTAATATAAGATTGATGTTCACTTATTCTAACATTTAATGGCCTTGATGTTTCACCTTATTCATAAAAATTATCTTGGAGGAGAAACATTTGTTAACATCTGTTTTATTAAAAAATGATTATCCTTTATTGTTTATATATAAGGAATTTTCAACAATCGATCGAATAGAACAGAACATTTTAGAACGAGATCCTATAGCATACACAAGGAATAATACGAGGAAAATAACAATACCGTACATAAAACGAATATCAGAAAAACTTAAAAAGATAGGAAATAAATTCAACATTTCAACAACATTCAATACAACAAACACGTTGAGATCTATTTTGTCCAAAATCAAACCTAACAATGAACAAGAAAGGACAAAGAATTGCATTTATAAAATACCTTGTGAATGCGTTCAGTTTTATTTAGGTGAAACATCAAGGCCATTAAATGTTAGAATAAGTGAACATTAATCTTATATTAAAAATAGAGAATTTGTTAGATCTCAAATATGTCAACACACTTTCAAATGTAGTCCCAAAAGAAACGGATGGTAAAAAAAGAAAAATCAAAGAAGCGGCTCTAATTATGCTAAATGAGACGAATTGTGTCGCAAATTTCTCGGCAGAATGTAGTAGGATCTGGTTACCCATATTAAAAGAGGAAGTTATTAAAAAGAAAATACCAGTATTAGTAAGTCGATAACATATCGAGGATACATCATTTATGTTTTTTAAATAACAAACATATAAAATCAGAATTTGGTTTTTACTGAAGGTAAACTAAATGCACGAAGTGGAAATTGAAACGTCAATAAACGTACTTTAACCTGTAAATGTGGCTTATTCCCATAATAAAATAAATTACATAAAATTAAATAAAACTCAATAAAATTAAATATAATTAAATAAAATTACTAAAATTATAATTGTTAAATATTTTGTGAAAACTGAATTTTTTACAGGTAGACGATGCGACTAAAAAAAAGCTTTTAGAAAATCCTTGGTCTCCAGATTTTAAATTTAAATTTCCATCTTCCGGTCCCAGAAACTTAAAATTTCAAATGCGTTGGTTATCTGACTGGAATTGGCTGGTATATTCCCCAGCAATGGATGCTGCGTTCTGCAAGTTTTGTGCGTTATTTTCCACTGTTGTAGGAGAGAAAGGATCGAGCGCAGGAAAACTAGTTAAAATTCCATTTAGAAAATGGAAGGATGAAAGGGAAGATTTTAAAAAACATTCAGAAAATAGCTATCATAAAAAGTGTTTAGAGAAAGAGGCTAATTTTCTAGAAAGATATTCTGGGGAAAAGGACAATATTCAATTAATGCTTAATAAAGGAAGAAAATTTCAAATAGAAAAAAATAGAGAATCCTAATTATTATTAAGACCTATTATTAAGACGGCTATTTTTCTTGCTAAAATGGGGCAATCTTTTAGAGGTCATCGCGATTTTGGTCCTTTCGATTTTAACGCCCCACTACAAGAGGAGAAGGAAACTTCAGGTCTCTTTTAAAATTTAGAATGGATTCTGGAGATGATATTTAGACCAATCAATTAAAAACTGCCAGACAAAATGCCACTTACATCAGTTGGCGAATTCAAAATGAAATAATTTCTATATTTAACACCATCATTTTAGAAAATTTGGTAAAACGAGTAAATGAAGCAAAATTTTTTAGTATTCTGTGTGATAAAACCACCGATATTAGTAGTACAATTCAGCTATCATTTTGTGCTAGATTTGTAGAGAATAATAAAATTCATGAAGAATTTTTACAATTTATTCCGGTAACTGAAACCACCGGAACTGGACTAGCTCATACTATTTGCTCGTTTATACAAGATTTAGGTTTGAATGGTAACAATATAGTTGGGCAAGGATATGATGGAGCCAGTTCCATGAGTGGTCATATTAAAGGCGTACAATCTGTTGTTCGAAAAGAATTTCCCAAAGCTATCTACGTGCATTGTTGTTCTCATAGTTTTAATCTTGCGATTTCTCAAGGATGTTCTGTACCAGAAATTCGAAATTGTATGGGAACCGTAGAAGCCACTTATAATTTTTACAACTATCCCAAGCGGCAAAATGTTTTAGAAAATCAAATTGATCAGTTAGAGCAGAAGCCGAAAGTGGAAAATTAAAAAGATTGTGTGCAACAAGATGGATTCAAAGACATGACTCAGTTAATGCATTTATTTCCTTACTTCCTGTCATTATTAAAGCACTAGATGTTATTACAAACTGGAGTGATAACAAAACTGCTACTGATGCTCAGTTGCTCTCGACTGCAATTTGCAAATGTGACTTTCTTTTGAGTCTTTTCGTGGTTAACTCGGTGTTTGAACTCACTTTACCGCTTAGTAAGTACCTTCAAACAGAAAATCTAGACCTCCGTTTAGCTGTTGAATCTGCAGACAAAACGAAAGAATCACTAGAACAGTTAAGACAAAACGCAGATGAAACTTTTACCAATATTTTTGGGCAAGTATCAGCTCTTTGCGATGAATTTGGTGTTAGTATGTCTCTTCCAAGGACAGTAATTTATCAAACAAAGAGAAATAATGTACCAGCTTCCACGCCAGAAAAATATTACAGAAGATCTGTTTTTATCCCCTTTTTTGATGAAATTATACAATCCATAAATGATAGGTTTGTTGCACACAAAGAGATTTTAAAACCATTTCAGGACTTACTAAGTGTACAGTATGATGAGACGATAGGCAAATCATTTCAAAATCTAGTAGATTTTTATGGACTTGATGACACAAACATAAAAGGAGAAATCATACTCTGGAAACAGTTTCTAAAAGATTTGCAACATAAACCGACGCCAAAAAATGCTCTTGAAGCTCTTGATACATGTAATAAGAACTTATTCCCTCTTGTTTATAATTTACTCCTAATAATGGCGACCTTACCTGTAACAACCTGCACATGTGAAAGGTCATTTTCATCGCTAAAAATACTAAAGACGTATTTAAGAAATTGTACTAGCGAAGAGAGACTAAATGTTTTAGCTTTAATGTTTATCCATCAGGATATTTAAATAGATGAAGAAGAAGTATTAAACCATTTGGCTAAAAAGCAACGCCGTTTGGACATTTTATTATAAATTTAATTTGTTTACAGTTTATTATTTAACATTTAACAAGTTTAGGATTTAAATTGATATTTCTGATTATATAATGTATTTAGATATAGATACCTGAATCTTTGACACTGCTATCTTTAGCACTGATACATTAGTAACTAAAACCCAAATTTTAAGAAATCAACACAAAAAAAATCATTGCCCAACCAAAACCCCCCCCCCCACAGGCAAATTCTGGGTGCGCCACTGAAGAGCAGGGTAGATTTTTACACATGCCAGTGCTAGTAAACAATCGAGTGGTTTTCATCTGAAACTAAAGTACTAAAGTACTTTGTAGTTAAAACTTTTTGGGTTTCCAAAAAAAAAACAGAGGATACATGGAAGGTATTCGGAATGAACTAAACAAGCACATATTGCTGATGACTACGGATATTGTTAGAAATTTAATATTGAATCCGAAGCAGAACTCAAAAAAGAAAAAGAAGCAAAAAATTTGGGTGGTAAATTGGATAAGTAGGCGAAAAAATCTTCTAGCAAGTGCTTGTTTACTTACAGAGATGAAACTTGAAGATGTAGAAGGTTACAGAAACCATTTAAGAATGCTTTATGATAAATTTGATGAACTGCTTGGAAAAATTAAGAGCAATATTAAAAAAAAATACCCATAAGAGAAATGCGATTCCCGCAAGGATAAAATTGGCAATAACTCTTAGATTTTTGGCTACTGGCGATTCATGTAAATCTCTGGAGACATTGTGTAGAGTAGGAAATTCTACGATTTCTGGGATAATACCAATGGGTTGCGGTGAAATAGCTACTGCATTAAAGGATTTTATCAAAGTAAGCAAACAATTTATTTTAAATTTCATTTATTGTTTATTTAAGTACGAAGTAAATTAAAATAAAAAATATATAAACATAGTTTTGGTTTGGTTCCCAGCCAACTCTTCATCTGTGTTGTCGTAATCAGTGGTAATCTCTTGCAATGTATAATTAGAAGCTGATTACACAGTCATGGTGGTTGCGTTTTGAGGAGAATGCATAGGGGAATAATCAGAAGACTAAGTGGAAGGTTGAGAATAGAAGGCATTGGTTTTATCACGGAAAGAGGAGGAGGGTAGAAAATATGGAGAAGATATTAAGATATATTTAATTGATTTAAATGTTACCTCTCATTGAAAATTAACCTTTGAATATTTTATTGCAATTAAACTGCATGTGGTCAAGATAATGACCTTAACTGGGCGGCAACTCTTTACCCAAAGTAGTAGAAGTCATCTATAATTCTACTATTTTTTGGATTATGTATGGCACTAGCAATATTTCTCAGTCTTTTTAGTGCATTAAAGTTTTCAGATTTTCCATTAGCTTACTTTCTTCTCTTTTTGACTGTTTGAGGCTATTGAGTTTTACTTTGTACCAACGGTGTATGAAATGAGGAAGCACTTGTTTAATTTGTAGGAAAATCTATTCGCTGTTCTGTTACTGTATCTAGTGCTGAAGTTGGTTCTGATTGCTTTGTTTCAGATATTTCGACAGAAGATTGTTGCAGATACAGCAAAAAAAGTTTTATAATAACTTTCAATTTTTAAAAGTAATTTTAAATTTTTTAGATTTTTAGATTCCTACTAATGAAATATTTCAGCAAATAGAACATGGTTTTCGAACTAAATGGAATTTTCCAGGATATATTGGAGCAATAGACGGAAAGCATGTAAATATAACTACTCCTGATGACACTTCAAATTGTTAAAACTTTAAATGAAGTAACAGTATAGTACCTACTTCTAGCATTAGTTGATTTTTTTTCTATGTTGACATAGGTGGCAATGAAAAACGGTACAAAAACAATATAACAATAAGAAAACTGTTCATGACCGCTGCAGACGTAGTAAATGATCCGTGATTATAGCCAGTACCCTAAAAGGATAAATAAAGACTAAAGTGAAGTCGTTTTACCCTGTCGTATTTCGGATTAACGCCCAAAAAATAATTTATGACTCTAGTTACAGCCACTCTGTTATGCTTTCCCTTTTCTACCTGCTTTGTGGTACCGAACCTCCTACTGGTCGGCTGTAGTACTTAAGGATAAATCAGCGTTACCAAAACAATTTTTTTATAAATCGTGAAAAAATGCAAATTGAATGCTTTGTGATGGTAATTTATTAAAAAAACTTTTATAATTTTATTTCAAATAAAATTGTCTCGAGGGGTGCATCCATTCCTTGCGGTCGCATAACTGGATAATTTTAGTTGTTATATTTGCAAAAATAGTAAACAGTCTGCGAAGTCGAGGCTCTCCATTGACCGGACTCATCGGCCAATGACCGAAGCGCCCTGCCACCGAGGCCCCGCCCCCTCGTGTATATATTCAGAGAGCTCCGAAAAATCTCGCAAAGAGTTCGCAAAATGAGTGAGGAGGAATTAAGTAAGGTTTGCATCCAAAAACCCTCGACTTGCCACAGGGTATTATAGTCTTAATTAGAAATATTATTTATGACATGTACAAAGCAAACGAACTTTGTGATATGGGTTTGACCAGTTTATCAAAAGTATTACAAGCTATGGGTTTTAGATACAAAAAAACCAATAATCGTAAAGTGTTGTGCGAGCTGTCCAATGTTGTTGGAAAAAGGTGGAAATTTAGAAGAAACTATTTAAAAAACAAGAATTCCGAATTTGCAGGACAATTTGTGTTTCTTGACGAAACATGGATTTTTGCGAAAGGAAATAATACCAAATCATCCTGGCATGATGATTCTACCAAATGCTATTCGAGTACTAGTGCGGGTAATGGCAAAGGATATATTATATTGCATGCAGAAAATACGGAAGGTTTTATACCCAATGCTAGTCTTATATTTTCTTCGACAAAAAAAAACTGATGATTACCACGGAAATATGAACGCCGATATTTTTGAACATTTGGTTTGTGGAAATATTACTAAAAAATCTGGAAAATCCGTCATTAATAGTCTTAGACAATACTTCGTATCACACTAGAGAGGAAGAAAAGTTTCCCACAAGCAGCGGGAAAAAAGAAGACGT
Organism: Diabrotica balteata; assembly: GCA_918026665.1. Classification (NCBI taxonomy): domain Eukaryota; kingdom Metazoa; phylum Arthropoda; class Insecta; order Coleoptera; family Chrysomelidae; genus Diabrotica; species Diabrotica balteata. The sequence continues at coordinate 93,544,129 of OU898284.1, read as the reverse complement.
AAGAAAGTGGCTGTCGGAGAAAAATATAGAACACGAACATCTAGTTTTAAAAGCTGAAATATTAAATGAGTGCAAAGAACACATTACTGAGAAAAAATTTGTCGTGTAAAAACACTAAAATATGGTCATGAGGTCCTAAGACTACCACCTTATCTCTGCCAGTACAATCCAATTGAATTGGTGTTGGGCATCACTAAAAACTACTATGATAAACATGCATGTAAGACCACCGACGAAGCCAGCGTTTTACAACTCTGGCAAGATGCACTAAACCAAGTCAATGAGGAACAATGGCGGAAATGTATTGAACATACTAAAAAAAAAAATTAGAGTCATATGAAATAGAACAAGTTATTGATGAAGTAAGACCTTTAATTATTCGTACAGATGAAGATTCAGATGAATCGGATAGCGAGTCAGATAGTGATGATACCTGTCCATAGAAAAATTAACACAAAAGGGTACTAACCACCAAAAATAAAAAAGAAAACAAAAATAAAACAAAAACCGCATGCTGGAAAAAGCCAGAGGCACGCCGCACGACGCTCTTGAATGCAAGAACCAAAAAAATTAGTTTAGCAAGTAACGTAGATTAAGGACATGATTGGACGAATGACTGAGTATTAGACGACGGATGAAAGGATTCGATGCTTGCTCGCTCTCGACAAGGGAAAGCAAGTATCGATACACACAACCATTATTAGATCGCCGAACAATTGTTTTAACTGGTAGTGATAAAGCCAAATGGGCTAACCTACCACTTAAATGTAAATACAGGGAAATTTCCCATTGCCTGACGGAGGATACCGCGAAATAGTCGAGACCTGGCTCTAAAGACCAGAAGGTAGAGGAAAGCCGGGGCTGATTGTACCGCAGGAGGACAACCTACCTCGGTGGGTTTGGGAAGGTGTGTGTGGGAAGTAGAAACATATACAAAATTTTTAACACCCAGTATTAACATTGGCAAATTTTTTTATGCTTAAATAAAAATAGAGTTTAGTACACGCTGGAAAAGAATTTTTGTTTTTTCAGCATAAATATTAACCACAATATTAATTTTTGAAGTTGCATATGTGTAATATGAAAAATTTTTCAAAAACTTTAAATATCTCAAAAACGGCTATTTTTTCGAGAATGGTATCCCAATAAAAATTGATCCAGAATTTTACGTAGATTCTAAAAAAAAAAATAACAAAAAGTAGAGTTTCTATTTAAAATAAGAAACTTAATGGCGACTTGCGGTACAACCGGAAGTGCTAGAAAAATGTAAATATTTAAAAAATTAAGAATGGTTTGCATAACCAATATTCCAAGTTTGCAGAAACCAGTTACGACCAGAACTTTGAAAACTTTTAACCGACATGTTGCGTGAATGATCCTGTATATTTCATACTCAATGTTTATCAATTTACATTATGATATTCAATAATTATAAAACATAATACAAAGTTCTTTTATTAAAAAAATCCCTAATGTGGTATTATCAAATTAAGAAAACAGTACATTTTTAATTTGAGAACCGCTAACTACCTGAGGCAAGTCTAAACAAACACTTTTATTACTTACGCGACAGGCTAAAACGATCCTACTTTAGCCAGAATTGCACGGGAACAATCGTCCCAATACTAACAGGAATATGATAACAGAAAGTAAACGTCAACAATACGACAAAACCAACCCTGAAGGGTAATATAAGGAGAGAAAGAAAAAAAAAGTATTTTTGTTTTCACGAAAACTTCACTTTTCCCAGTTCTATCTACTGATATTTTACATTAGCGGACAACTAAATTACACCTAAATATATTATGAATAATAAAAGTTACAAAATATGTATTAATGTCTAAAAAATAATTAAATTCGTTCGAGTGCACTTCTATGTCAACGACCTTGACATGTCCAAATTTTTAAGTGGTTTCGTAAATCACGTTAGAAAAATGCTCATACACCTTTGTATGTTACAAAACATTTGAGATTAAGGGACTAAAAACTACACAATTTCCTTTTACTTTTATTGTGTGCTATTATTTTTGTAGGCCAGTCTTTTTAAATCACTCAATTTTTATGCCTGCGGTTAATGCGCATATAGAATTAAATCGTTAATATCTGGTAAGAATAATGTATCAAATTGATATTTTAATTGTGTTTTACCGTACGTGGCCTAATTTTTTTGCTTATAATATCTTTATTTAAAAATTGTGTTCTGGATCATCAGAAGATAACAATGTTGAGTTTAAAAGTATTCTGGACAGGAAATGAAATCTATTATATTGTAATCCATAGCAGATTCAGAAATGCATATTAAGCGCAAAAACCTATTCTCTGTTCACAAATTGTTGATAGCACGAAATAAGCTTCAAAATCATCAAACGGTCGTAAAATTTGTAACATCATAGGCGTTCCTGAGGTGTTTATTCATTAAAATTAATATTAATATTAATAATGTTTTAATACTGATATATTTAGTAAAAAACAATTAAAACTTTCACGGCTAATGTTGGTTATTATATTATATTAATAAAAATAATAATTTAACCATTAACAATTTTGTAAATCAGAATACCTTATCTCTTTGGATATTTCAATTCTAATCTTCGCGTTTAATCACTTTACTAGAAAACCTGGTATTTATATCCGAAGGTACTATCGGTTGCAAGATAATTAGGATGGAATTCCCCAGATTTTTAATAATATAATGGGTATAGATGCCGGATTTGGCCACGTACCTCGTCTGTTCAGTTTATATTCGAAACTTAACTTAAAAGGGTGAAGTTATTACGAACGAAAACAATTTGTTTGTTTAGTACGTTTTTGATCGCATGTAATTTACGGCTCGTCGGTGTTTCCGCTTCTACGGCAGTAATTAGCGTCTCGAATATTTCTTTTGCGAATTATATGCAGTGCGTGAGTGATTTTTTATTCCATATACCTACGAACATATACGTACCTTTCGCTCGTGCTCGTTTTGTTGGATTGTTTGCGATGGCTGCATCATCAACATCATCAAGTTTTACACCGGTACTGTTGCGTACAGTCAGTAAGTCTGTCTATTCACCAAGAGAGAAGACTATTGTCCTGAATGTTCACGACGCTCTGGTTTCTCAGAATCCCACAAACACTGTTCGCAGCATAGTCGAAAGTTGTGCCAACATGACTGGCGTAGGGGAGTCAACTATATATAGGTTCCTATCAGAAAGAAAAAACCACGGTATAGCTAACCCAAACACAAACGAACACTTAAAGAGAGGGAAAAAGCCTATTGAACTTCATGAATTTGCCAAAAATGGTATTCGAAGGAAAATTCATGGATTTTTTTTCAAAAAAGAAATACCAAACCTAAATAAAATTTTACAAGAAGTTAGAGATGATCTGGATTTGCCTCATATCGGACGAACTAAATTGTGGCAAGTTTTAAAAGAATTAAATTTCCGGTGGGAGAAATCAGACCGAAAATCACTTTTGATTGACCGGGAGGAGATAATATGTTGGAGAAGAAATTATCTAAGATCCATACGAAAATTCCAAGCTGAAGGAAGGCCAATCTTCTACCAGGATGAATCGTGGGTAAACTCAGGTCATACTCTAAAAAACGTTTGGTCAGATAAAAATATATTAAGCTCCAGGCAAGCCTTTATGGAAGGTTGGTCTACTGGTATCTTCCCACCTTCTGGTAAAGGCAGCCGATTAATAATTTCTCACATTGGCAGTGAAAAAGGATTTGTTAAGCATGGTTTGTTGGAATTTCAGTCCAAAAGCACAAAAGACTATCACGATGAGATGACAGCTGATGTTTTTGAAGAGTATTTTGTGCAGATGATTGAACACATACCACCAAATTCAATTATAGTATAAGATAATGCACCTTATCATTCACGACTAGTAGAAAGACTTCCAACGACTGCGTTGAAAAAACAGGATATTCTTGACTGGCTGCGGAATAAGTACCTGCCTTACGAAGATGGAATGGTAAAAGCAGAACTTTTAAAAATTGCCCGGCAACACAAATCTAAGTTCAAGAAATACATGTAGTTGACAAAATGGCGGAAAGGAGAAACATCACAGTCCTTGGACTTCCACCCTACCACTGCGAAATAAATCCAATTGAACTCATTTGGGCACAAATGAAAAGTTGTGTGGCTAGAAAAAATACGTCGTATAAAATACAAGCTGTATAAGCATAGTAGTTGTAATCGTAAAGTATTAAAGAGGAAAGGCGCAAAACGTCGCCTGTCAAAATGTTCAATGTGTTTTAAATGTATCGATTTTTTTTTCAAATCCTGAGAAAACTAAAAAGCCTATTTGGAAAAATTTAAAGGCAGAATAAAATATTTATTAGAATAAATAAAAAGTTTCTTTTGCATGCAATATTTTCAATTAAAAATTATACTATATTCTCTCTTTTATTTTCACCCCTGTTGCATAACATAATAAAATAAACATTGTAGAAGTTTTCAGGGACTTTATGTAATATACATCAGTATACACATATATATTACCCTCAGTAATAATGTAATCTTTCATTCTGCTTTTAAATTTTTCAAAAATATTTATTAGTTTTCTCCGAATTCGAAAATAATGGATACATTTAAAACACATTTGGTGCCTTTCCCCTTAATTAAATAAATGTATCTTTTACAAATGGCAAAAAACTTTATTTTTGAATAAAATATTTTATTTTATTATAAGTTTTATTAAAACAAAAATACAATTTAAAAAATATATTTATTTAGTTCAAATAAATGTTTCAATCATATTCTCTACGACACTGGTCGGCCAAAATACGTTCCTAATCGGATTATAAGCTTGACCGCTGTATTGTATTCCGGCAGATACAAGGTGGGTTAGTCGAAAACATCTTAAATCGTCAGTTTCAGGTTGGTTTTTACTATTATATCGTATTACCTATCCTCTCTGTATTTCAGTTCTCTAATTAGGATTAAACTTGTAGTGAGCTATCAACAAATTGTGAACCGAGTATAACTTGCATGTGAAATTAATTCCGAACATAATCTGGTGGTAGTCAAAATAAAAATAAAACTAAAGAGAGTCCTAAACAACAGGAACAAGGAAAAAATAGACTAACGCAACGTATGAACAAATAAAACAGTATAGGGCGTATAACGAGCAGCTGCAGATAAGAGCAGAAGCAAATTCAGATGAAGCCACAAAAGAAACAGAAACAGATATCGAGAATATATGTACAAAACTTAAAGAAACATATAAGCAGTAAATATTAAATTAAGGAGACATAGTTCCATAAAAAGAACGCCCCCGATAACAGACAAGACCCTGAAATTGATGGAAGACTAAAAAACAGAGTCAGGTATATTTAAGCCTCAACATTAAAATTGGAAAACACATACGCATAGCAAAGGAACAATCGCGGAACGGGCAGTGTAAGGAGGTAGAAAAACTTTGGCAAAAACACAAAAACCGAGATATACATTTTGGATTTCATGCTCCTTGTACAATCGGCGTTGTAATATTGCATAAAATACACATTTTTTAATTAGATGTTAGAGAAGAAAAATATTGCAAATAGATGTTCACATTTCAGATTACTTAGCCTGATGAGCCTTTTTCTGAAAATTTTACTCAAAATTGTACATCAATGAATATACAGAGAATGCAAAAGAAACCTGAGCGACAATCAATTTGGATTTCGTATGGGACTTGGTGGGGTGTAGGGTTGTGTTATAGAGGTAGTACCTTTTATCAGAACGACCACATCGAGCGTCATAGACGGGAGATGGTTCTTGATAACTGGTCCTCATAAGACACCCAACTCTCACTTATGGCTCCACGTGCCACACCCTGGGCAACTGCATTGGTCTGCAGGCTAAACTAAGTGAGGGTAACCAGATGTGGTGAAAATACCAACGTCTGTACCCAGAATGGGCGGTTACAAACGGCGTCTGTTCCATAGTGGGCGGCTGAAAAGTAAGCCCTGAAGCGGCATGAAGGAAGGCAACGGGATACCACCTTCATTATATTTCCCAAGACAATCACATGAATACATTCAACTCAAAATTATTCGGAGGTATAAATAGTTCCCCAATCGGATCTCCGGGGGGAGCGGTCTTGAATGTTTCAAACGTACGAGCAAACTTAAGAAAGACATTAAAGATGGGCACCAACTCCGCCTGGGATACCGTGGGAAATCACAGTGTCACAGCCGGTCCTAAGCCCGGATAAAGGAGGAAGGTTGGGCAATGGGCAAGTCACCCATTACTGTAGAACAAACCCCGACTACGAAACCTATACAAAAGCCTCGGATAGGACGGTCTTATCGACGACGACTCAAGCAAAGAAATATGGACTACTCATTTGGAACATGGAACGTCTTAACCCTAAATAAACCAGGAGCAAAAACATTGCTGCTTAACGAACTTAAAAAATATAAGATACAATTAGCCGCAATACAAGAAACAAAATGGCTAGGCAATGGAATAAAAGACACAAAAACGCACACAATACTCTATAGCGGCAAAGAAAATGGACGGAAAGAATTTGGAGTGGCTTTCGTAGTAGATAAGAACATAAAAAACAATATCTTAGATTTCGAAGCAATAAATGAGAGATTATGTAGATTGAGGCTAAAAACAAAATTTTTTAACCTCACAATCATTAATGCCCATAGTCCAACAGAAGAACACGACATAACATTAAAAGAGGAGTTCTACGATCAATTAGAAGAAATATACGACAATGCCCCAAAAAATGACATCAAGATAATATTGGGTGACATGAACGCCCAAATAGGCAAAGAAGAACAGTTCGCAGGAATAATCGGCAAACACTCACTCCATCAAAACACCAACGAGAACGGGGAATTCCTAATTAATTTTGCCAGCAGGAAAAACATGATCGTGAGCTCTACGTTCTTTGCTCATCGGGATGTACACAAAGCAACGTGGATCATGCCAGGTGGAGCGGTTACTAACCAAATTGACCATGTCTTAATAGACAAAAGAGCTGCCACCAACATCCTAGATGTAAAAAGTCGAAGAGGAGCATGCTGTGGATCTGATCACTTGCTGGTACAAGCAAAATATAGATGCAGGATCTCAAGAAACAGAGATAAGAAAGAACAGATAAAAGAGCAGTTGGACATTGATAAACTAAGCCAACAAAACGTTAAACTGAGCTACGAGACAGAAATAACCCAGACACTTACAAACACAGATAACTTAGACATTGAAGAACATTGGAAACAAATGAAGACAAAAGTATTAAATGCAGCAACAAAGACCATCGGTAAAAAGGTAAAGAAGCAAAAGACAGAATGGTTCAACGAAGAGTGTAGACGGGCCATACACGAACGAAATGAAGCTCACAAGAAATATATGGAAAGGCGAACCAGAGAAAGAAGAGCATTTTTCGAGGAGCTACGACGCAGGGCGGATAAAATATGTCGAGGAGAAAAAAGAAAATGGGAAAATAATAAGATACAGAAAATGGAACAAAACCTCCAAAGCAACGATCTAAGGGAGGCATATAAATATCTTCGACAACTAAGAGAAGGATACAAACCCCGTACAAGTCTGTGCAGAAACCAAACAGATAAGATAATTAGTGAACCAACGCAAATAAAATCAGTTTGGAAAAGCCATTTCCAAGCTCTGCTAGGAGCACAAGGAAGCTCACGATCTTCGGATACACGGCACATCGAGGAAGGAGACGAAGAAATAAGCAGCCCCGACTCTTAAAGAAGTCAAACAAGCAATACAGGCGCAAAGAAACAACAAAGCGCCGGGATTTGACGATGTCCCTTCCGAACTGTATAAATTAGGTGGCGAACATCTAACAACGCAGGTGCACGCGCTCATATCTAAGGTATGGAGGGAAGAAAAAATTCCTAGCGATTGGAAAAGTGTGATTATCTGCCCAATCTACAAAAAAGGGGACAAACTTAAATGCGAAAATTACCGCGGCATAACCCTCCTATGTTCGGCCTACAAAATTTTTACATCCATCCTGAATAGGCGACTTCAACCATTATGTGAAAATATTATCGGCGAATACCAGACCGGTTTTCGACAAGTCAGGTCGACAATAGATCAGCTTTTTACAGTGAAGCAAATCCTTAATAAAGCTTGGGAACACGATATTGATGTTTACAATATATTTGTCGACTTCAAACAGGCTTATGACTCCATAAATAGAAGCCGGTTATATAACATCATGGAAAGCTTCAATATTCCCTCGAAATATATCCGACTAGTAAAAGCAACGATGGACTCCACAATAGCAAGTGTACGCATACAGTACGAATTAACTGACAGCTTCGACATAGTTCAAGGGCTGAAACAAGGTGATGGACTAGCTCCAACACTGTTCAATCTGGCCCTTGAATATGTCATCAGAAAGCTGAATGTCGGAAGAGCCAATCTTCTAATAAACAAATCTGTCCAGCTCGCCGCATATGCGGATGACATTAACCTCATGTCCCGCAGAGTGAATGATGCAGCAGAAACATATTCGCAGCTGAAAAAAACGGCCAAGGAGATTGGCCTTGAAATAAATACACAGAAGACAAAAATACTAACACAGACGCGGACAAAGCGAACAAGAAATCAAATCAAAGTAGAGGATGACATTGAAAAAGTGAAGAGTTTTACTTATCTGGGAGTCGAAATGAATACGGAGGGAACAGAAGAGGCCAAAATTCAGAAGAGAATAATGAAGGGAAATAAAGCCTATTTCTCCCTGATTAACATATTCCGCTCCAAGACGGTACATCGAAAATCGAAACTTAAGGTCTATAAAACTATCATCAGACCGATAGTATGCTATGGATGCGAGACATGGGTTTTGACAGAAAGCACTAAACGAAGATTAGAGGTTTTCGAGAGAAAAATCCTAAGGAAGATCTTTGGACCCATCACTCAAAATGGGATGTGGAGATCTAGATATAACCATGAACTCTACCAACTGTTCAAAGAAGCACCTATTGCAGAGTTCGCTAGAGTACAAAGGCTTCGATGGGCTGGTCATGTGGTACGGATGGATGCCGACAGATTGCCAAGAAAAGCCTTGGATGGTAAAATGCAGGGCAGAAGACCAAAGGGAAGACCACGTAATAGATGGGAGAACGAAGTCATAGCAGATGCGCACAACTTACTGAACGTCAGGGCTTGGAGACGAGTGGCGCGAGATCGCCTTTGTTGGAGGCAGAAGTTACAGGAGGCCAAGGCTCAATTTGGGCTGTAGCGCCATTGGAAGAAGAAGAAGAAAGATACGCACCTGGAATACACACAGCTTATTTGAAGCCGGGAAGCTGGCTAACCTAACTCAAGAAATGAGTAGATTTGATCTAGATATCCTTGGGATCTCAGAAACCTGGTAGCCTGGATCCGGTAAATGCACTACAGAAAGCGGAACATTCTTTTACTCAGGCAATGATGACCGCAATCATAGAAAAGACGTCGGGATTATGATAACTAAAAGATTGGTGAGAGCTGTCAAAGAGTTTGTACCATATTCCGACCGCACAGCCTTAGTAAAACTTGAAGCGAAGCCAAATAATCTCAACATCATACATGCACCAACTACAGACGCATCAGATGAAGTAGTGGAAAACTTTAGTGAAATCAAAGAACTGCTTAAATTAACAAAGAAACATGATGTCAACATAATTATGGGACAACATTTTAATTCCAAAATAATGAAGGGCAGCTTTAAAGACATAGTTGGACCCTATGATCTTGGAACAAGGAACGAAAGGGGCGACCGACTTATACAATTTTGTCAAGAAGAAAACATGAGAGTTACCAACACATGGTTCCAACTCCACCCCCGTCGCCTTTATACTTGGAAATCTCCAGCCGATAGAGCTCATAACATAATAAGAAATCAGATAGACTTCATTCTTATAAACGGTAGATTCAGCACAACTGTCAAAAGATACAGCACATACCCTGGAGCAGATGTCCCTTCTGACCACGTACTATTATTGGCCGTCATAAAGATCGCTCTTTCATGCAAGAACAAGCATGAAACTCAACAACAGATAGCACTGGATAAACTGAAAGACCCAATGATACAAGCAGAAATAAGCAATAAAATAAATGCACAAATTCAAATATTAATGACAAACATTACCGAAGATCTAACACCAACATGGAATACGATTATAACTGCTGTAACAGACATCATGAAAAACAACTTAGGGTTCAAACGAAATAACAAGAGGCAAAAATGGATGACAGAAGAAATACAATTACTAATGGAAGAACGACGAAGACACATAAAGAATAGCAAAAAATTAATGGCTTAAGCAACAATGTATCGATCTAGAACATTTACAACGACAGCACGACGACCGTAATTTACATAAAAAGCTTAAGGAGACTGCTGGAATATACAGAAAACGAAGATCAACTACCATAGTTAATCAGGATAACCCGATAGTGCTGGGTGAAAAGGAGAAAATTGATATATGGGAAAATTATATCCAGGAGCTATTCCATGAAGAAAGACCCATGAGTGAAGTTTATACAGACGACCAGCTGACTGGCCCCTTAATCACCAAAGAGGAGATAGAAAAGGCAATATTAAATTCAAAAAACAATAAGGCACCTGGACCAGATTAGATCCCGTCAGAAATACTCAAATTACTAGATGAAAGGGGAATTTCAGCACCACACAAAATATTTCATTTAATTTATGAAACTGGCTGCTATCCTCAACAGTGGTTACGCTCTACCTTTATTCCCCTGCCCAAGAAAGTCAATGCAAAAAGATGTGAGGATCACAGACTCATTAGCCTGATGAGTCATACTTTAAAGATATTCTTAAAAATACTACATCAAAGATTATACAAAAAATGTGAATGGCACGTCAGTAATTCCCAGTTCGGGTTTAGGCAAGGTTTAGGAACACGAGAAGCAATAGTAGCAACACAGGTGCTGGTCCAAAATTGTTACGATCAGAGGAAGGATATGTTCCTATGCTTTTTAGATTACCAAAAAGTGTTTGATCGTGTCCAACACCACAAGTTAATGCAGATTCTCAAGAAAGTTGATATAGACCAAAAAGACATAAGATGCATTGAAAACTTGTACTGGCATCAAACGGCACAGTTAAAAATAGACAATTCTATATCCAAACTCATACATATAAGAAGAGGCGTTCGACAGGGATGTGTGCTTTCCCCTCTTTTATTTAACATTTATTCGGAAGCCATATTTCAAGAGTCTTTGGAGGATACAGAGATAAGAATCAAGGTGAATGAAGTATTGATCAACAACATACGATATGCTGATGATGGTGTCTTAATTTGTGACAACATAGTCGATCTTCAACAACTTGTCACTATAATCGGAGAATACAGTAAGCGAATGGGGTTAGAAATTAATACCAAAAAGACCAAATTCATGATCATCTTCAGAAACTTGAATGCACTTGAAAACTCCACCATAACACTGAATACTAAGTCCATTGAAAGAGTGAGTAAATTTAAATACCTGGGATCGTGGCTTTTTGAAGACTGGGCATCGGACAGGGAAGTAAAATGTCGCATTGAACAAACTCGACAAGCTTTCGTAAAATTCAAGAAGGTACTGACTTGTTCAGAGTTCGATCTTCAACTGAGACTAAGGTTTACCAAGTGCTATGTGTGGTCAGTGCTGCTATATGGCGTAGAGGGCTGGACACTCAAAACGAGGGAGATACACACATTAGAAGCTTTCGAAATGTGGCTTTATCGTCGTATTATAAAAATTCCATGGACAGCGAAAATCACAAATATAGATGTCCTTAAAAGAATAAATCAAGAACGCCAACTTTTCGAAACCATCAAGAAAAGGAAAACGGCGTATCTAGGTCACATCATGCGAAATGAAAAATACCAGTTCCTCTAACTTATAATCGAGGGTAAAATTGAAGGCAAGAGAGGAATGGGACACAATAAAATGTCCTGGCTCTGAAACATAAGGCTATGGACAGGGATTAACGACATACAATCTCTGATACATATTGCAAGAAATAGAGAATTAATGGAAAATGTGATCGCTAACATCCATTAGTGGATTTGCATCTGAAGAAGAAGAAGATGGGACTTGGTGCAAGGAAGGCATTATTTGGCCTCCAGATATTACTACAAAAATGCCGAGATTAGCGAAAAGACGTGTTTCTCTGTTTGATCAAATACGAAAAAGAGTTTGTTCGAGTAAAACACACAGAACCCATAGAAACCCTAACACAGCATGGTATAGACCATAACACTGTAGCACTTTTTAAAAAACTATATTGGGATCAAATGGCGTCTATCAAAATAGATAATCGTCTGACAGCAGAATTGCCAATAAAAAGAGGAGTTCGTCAAGGCTGTGTACTTTCTCCACTGTTATTTAATATATATATATATATATATATATATATATATATATATATATATATATATATATATATATATATTCCGAAAAGATCTTTCAAAATTCCCTCGAAAATATTAAAGAAGGAATAAAAATCAACGGAAAATACGTAAACAACTTAAGATACGCAGACGACACCGTCATTATTGTGGACAGTGCTGAGGGTGTACGACTTTTGAATGTCATAATCAGAGAGGGAGATAGCTTGGGACTAAATATAAACACAAACAAAACAAAAGTGATGGCTGTTACACGTGCACCTACTGTCGACATTATTATTCGTATCTATAACAAACACAAAGAACCAGTACAAAGATTCCGGTATCTTGGTTGCTGGATAACAAACGATCTTAACCACGAGGTCGAAATACGTGCTCGTATAGAATATGCTAGATCCGCATTTCAACGAATGAAAAAATTCCTAATAAACTCTACGTTATCGTTGGATATCCGATACCAAGTAAAAACGTTTATTTATTTTATATTGCTATACGGAGTGGAAACATGGACTCTCGGAATTACAAGTATGAGGCGTACATAAGCCTTTGAGATGTGGGTTTTTCGAAGGATGCTGAAGATCTCTTGGACAGAGCACGTGACCAAAAACGAGTTATTTTGTTTTTATCTCTACATATTTATAGAGGAGAAAAATACAACTTCCTACGACTTATAATGGAAGGATAAGTGGAAGGAAGAATAAGTCCAGGAAGAAGAAAATGCTCCTCGTTAAAGAATGTAAGAGACTGGACAGGTATGGACACACATTCGATACTAACAACAGCTCAAGATAGAGAACAATTTGCTGTAGTTATAGCCAACCTTCAGTAATGGAGAAGACAACTTAAGAAGAAGAATGATATCTTGAACCTACTTTCACTGAAGTGAAATGTGTTTGCCCTTATAATGGTTACAAAAAAACTCTCTTTTTGAGACTCATAATACAGGGAAAGATTCAAGAAAGAAGATCTGTTGGCCGAAGGCAAAACTCATGGTTAAAGAATCTACGTGATTGGTATCAATGCAGATCGATTGATTTGTTTAGAGCAGCAAGTTCTAAAATAAAAATAGCCATTATCATTGCCAACCTCCGTAGGGAGACGGCACTCTAAGAAAAAGGATTTTCCTTCGCTATATCTTATTCTAGGGCACGAAGCCATGATGGCAGCCTATTGTTTCAACTGCTCTGGATACTGGTTGGAAATGAATATCGAATAGGTCATTGTGACACCTGGAGACAGGCCCTTGATTGTTGTCCTCTGCCCTTTACGATACAGGACAGCTTGGTTCTCCAATATGAGTTCTTCAGATGAGTCCAGAATGGACGAGCAGCAGATGCTGGAGTATATGAGAGCGGAATCGAATTTGAATATGGCTAGGCTAAGCTGGTATGTGCTTAAGACCATCCCTATCTGCTCTGGCGGTCAAGCTTTGAAAGTATCCAATGTCACCTCTTAACTGGTTCTTGCGTGGAAAGTGTAAGAGAGCACTTGCTAATGTTGTCCTTGGTATGGCTACCGGGACACATAGGCGTGAAAGGGAACGAATGGGCTAACACGCTGGCAAGACAGGGCTCCTATACTCTGTAGATGGTATCCGAACCTCTGCTAAAAGCACCCTTTTGTACTGGTCGTAATAGCCTCTAAGAGTTTCTTCTGAGAAGGTTCCAGAACTTCTGGGCTAGTTGTGGTGATATGAGACAGGTTAAGTTCCAAAGAGTGAGGCCATTCAAAAGTCTTATAGCTCAACTTCCTTTAAATTGTAGAAGATGCTTTCTGGTGGTCAGTATGCTTTTTGGTGGTCAGTATGCTTACTGGACACTGTATCCTCAGGCGGCACCTTAATTTTTGTGAATTGGCTGATAGCTCATGGTGCTCTCTTTGTAATGAGGAGGAGAAAACGTCCTCACATATCCTGTGTAAGTATCCGGCAGATCAGTCTTTATGCAACCGAGCTAAACAAAGGAGTTACTCTTAAAGAGACTTGTGGCTTTCTGTGATGTCACAAGGTTACTAAACGACTAGACGTCTGAAATGATAGAAATTTCTCAGATTTGAAGCTTTTGCTACTATGGCAGATATGGGAGCCCGAAGTAGCCTAGGCTACCTAAATTCTGAAAACTAGGTTTTTATAGGCCTACCGTAAAACGGGGTTACTTAAGCCTACAGGGTAACAAAAGCCATTTTGCATGGTAAATTTCGAGCGCCCATGTTGACAACACTGTTTGCAGCAATTGTAGATGTTTATGTGTATGTGAGTTGACAATCGTATAAACCTTAAGCTGCTGGAATACAACATTTATTCACATTAAAAGATAAGCCTAGCAATTTATTATTATTTAGAGGTAATTTGTATTGAAATTTCATAGCTGTTTAAACTTTTTCCGTCCAGCCCAGTCCGTTTTCTTTCAAGCTTAATAACTATAGGTAAAGAAATAATAATAAGACTTACTCACAATCAATTTAATTTAACAATCTGACGACCGGTTTCGCTTTCTATAATTTGCAAAGCATCTTCAGGTCGAGATACAAAGTTAAACTAATGATGCCGGTACTCTATTAATTGATGGATGGTAGGTCATGGTTGCAAAAATCATGTATTGTTGATTGGAGAACTTTAATGAGCTATTGCAGTTGTTTTGACAATAAACGGGAAGTTCTTGAGGAGAACAGATTTGATCCAATGAATTAGAGATAGGTATATTGTTGTTGTTTGTCAGATGAAAGTGATGTTCTTTACTATTGTATTAATTAAATTATTTACACTTATAACAGAGATATATTTTTTAGAATGTGTGTTATTTATTGAGTATTTATGTAATGAAGGAGACAGTTTTATGACAATGAATAAGAGTAGCTGTACCGATTGTGTGGTTGTGCAATTTTTGACTTGCAATTATCAAGGCTATTGGCAAAATTATTAAAGTATTGTAAAGTCAACTATGTAAAAAGGTATATAAAAAGTATATAAAATTATTATAACTTAAGAATGATCAGGGACAAATTAAACACACATTAACAGGAAACAGAAACACTAAATGACGGGACAAACATTGAATTTAAAACTAAAACTTGGGGATGGAAGAAACTGTTAGCACTACATCTCACTTGTTGGAAGAAATGAGTTTTTTCATATTTAATCTATTAGATTTGATTTGATTATCAAATCTAATAGATTAAATATGAAAAAACTCATTTCTTCCAACAAGTGAGATGTAGTGCTAACAGTTTCTTCCATCCCCAAGTTTTAGTTTTAAATTCAATGTTTGTCCCGTCATTTAGTGTTTCTGTTTCCTGTTAATGTGTGTTTAATTTGTCCCTGATCATTCTTAAGTTATAATAATTTTATATACTTTTTATATACCTTTTTACATAGTTGACTTTACAATACTTTAATAATTTTGCCAATAGACTTGATAATTGCAAGTCAAAAATTGCACAACCACACAATCGGTACAGCTACTCTTATTCATTGTCATAAAACTGTCTCCTTCATTACATAAATACTCAATAAATAACACACATTCTAAAAAATATATCTCTGTTATAAGTGTAAATAATTTAATTAATACAATAGTAAAGAACATCACTTTCATCTGACAAACAACAACAATATACCTATCTCTAATTCATTGGATCAAATCTGTTCTCCTCAAGAACTTCCCGTTTATTGTCAAAACAACTGCAATAGCTCATTAAAGTTCTCCAATCAACAATACATGATTTTTGCAACCATGACCTACCATCCATCAATTAATAGAGTACCGGCATCATTAGTTTAACTTTGTATCTCGACCTGAAGATGCTTTGCAAATTATAGAAAGCGAAACCGGTCGTCAGATTGTTAAATTAAATTGATTGTGAGTAAGTCTTATTATTATTTCTTTACCTATTTGATATGGACTCACACAAGCAACACATTCATGATCTTAATAACTATCTTAAAATATAACCTTAGTTATTATTGTAGACCATGCTTTAATTCATTCTCCATATTTAAGGTTAGTTGTTTTTTGTTTGTTGTTCTTTTACAGCTGTGTTGACTACGGGGTAACAAAAGCCAGTTGCTTTTGTTACCCCGTAATGAAAAACATACTACATGAAAGTAAAAAATCATAAAGTTACAGCAATTTTCTTTGTTTCAGACCACAATACCTATGCCACGAACTTATCACCGGCCCCTTGGGGCTCGAAAGTATAAGGACTATTCGGATGAAAAGCTCGTTTCAGCGGTAAAAGCAGTGAAGGATGATGGACTTTCTTTGAGGAAAGTTGCTGAACAGTATGGAATTTCACGATGTGCTCTTACAGCAGCAGTGAAAGGGAAACGCAATAAGGTAGGAAGACCTTGTATTTTAAGTCCTGTTGAAGAAAACCAGCTGGTAGAATGTGTAACATTGGCTGGAAAATGGGGATTCCCGCTAACAACCTTTGATATTCGACTGATTGTGAAAGGATTTCTAGATCGCTGTGGCCGAACAGAAAAAAGGCTTAAACACAATATGCCTGGTATTGACTTTGTGGATTCATTTATGAAAAGACATGACAAAGAACTTTCTAATAGGCTTTGTCAAAATGTAAAAAGAAGTAGAGCTGCTGTCAATGAGACAATTCTCAACAATTATTTTGACGAACTCACAACATCACTTGAAGGAGTTCAACCAAGTATGATAGTTAACTATGACGAGACGAATATAACTGATGATCCGGGTAGAAAGAAAGTTATAGTAAGAAGAGGTACACGTCATCCTGAGCGAATCGTTGATTCTTCCAAGGCAAGTACATCTGTCATGTTTTCAGGGAGTGCAGATGGAAAATTACTTCCACCATACATAACGTACAAGGCACTAAATCTTTACGACTCATGGACTGAGAATGGTCCTAAGGGAGCAGTTTATAATAGGTCAAAGAGTGGATGGTTCACGCTAGAAATTTTTGAAGACTGGTTCAGAAAAATAGTTATTCCATACTTCAAGAAGTTTGACAAAGATGCTGTTAAGGTAATAATAGGGGACAACCTAGCAAGCCACATCTCACTAGATATTATTAATGAATGCAAGATGAAGAACATCAAGTTTGTGCTTCTGCCAGCGAACAGTACCCATTTTACTCAGCCTCTTGATGTATCTTTTTTTAGGCCACTGAAAATAAAGTGGCGCCAAACATTAAGTGACTGGAAAGAGAAGAATCGTGGTACAATACCTAAGGATACATTCCCAAGACTATTGAAGAAGTGTATTGATGACATGGGTGAAGAGAACATAGCAAAAAACTTGATAAGTGATTTTAAAGGTTCAGGAATTTCACCTCTTGACAGGGAGCAAGTACTTAAGAGGCTTCCTAGTAGATCTAAGGAGAACGAAAGAGAAACCCTTAATGATTATGGAAACACTTGGGCTGCAACTTTACAATCCTTCCTTGAAAAAAACAGAGTTGAAGATACTACACAATTAGCCAGAGAAAGAAAAAAAAATTAAATGTACCACCTGGTGTAGGTGTACAGCCGGATGATATGAAGGACTCTACTGATAACCCTGCAGAGCAACAACCAAGTACTTCAAAGCAAGCTCAAGAGAAAACCCGTTTTTCAAAAAGATCCAGAAAGGACAGTTCTGATTCTAGTGACAATGATGAAGTATTCTCACTGCAAGATTCAGATGCTGAACTTGTTTTAAGTGACTTCACTGATGACAATTTTGAGGAACCTGAACCTAAGAACGTCTATAAGAAAGCCACGAGGACCACAGTGAAATGGGAGGAGATTACTGGCAAATCAGCTATATTTGTAATTGTTGAACTGCTATTTGATGAGGGAACCAAAAAAGAAGCTGTAAAGCAGTTTTATGCAAAAGTGTTAAATACATCACCAGAAACAAATGAAGTGTCAGTTAGTTTCTTAAGAAAAAGTACGAAAACTGCTGGGACTGTTTTTGTATTTCCTTACAATGCTGATGAAATGGATGTAAATATATCACAAATTGTTAAAGTTGTTCACCCTACAAATGTAAAGCGTGGTCACTACACTTTTTTGTATGAGTTAAATTGATTATTTAATCTTCAAAAACCTTAAAACATATAAAAATGTTAATAAATAAAGTTTTTTCTAATTAAATTCATTTTTTTAAACATAAGTATTGTTTATTTTAGCCCTGTGTACGGATTTAGTTACCCCAGGTGTGTTTAACTTACGCCATACATTTATCTATCATGCCTGGTTTTTCATACCCCGTTCTAAGGGGAAACTTAGGCCACCATGTTTTAAATTTTTTTGACAGGTAAAAAATTTGTTTAACTCTTTTTTTGGTATTAAACAATAAGTTTAGATGCAGACCCACCGTTTTACCAAGTTTTAAATCCCTGAAGTGATTGGTCTAGATTTGAAAGGTGTTTGAATTTCAAAAGTGGCCTAAGTAACCCCGTTTTACGGTATTTAGTATAATAGGAGTCATACAATAAACCAGCCATGGAAAGTGCAAGGGTTTAACGGGCTCATAAATAGGCCTTGTCCCAATCTACCATAACCAAAACCATAACCAAGCTTAACAAAAAAATAAGAAAAAGAGGAGAAACATGAAACATGAGAACGAAAATTATAAAACAGGTTAGTTTAATTGGTTGGGATTTGGCCAGCATTTAAAATAAGCCTAAAAGGATCTATGAAACGAATAAAAATACAACTTGTAAATTAAATAAATAAAAAAGATGTTAATGAAATGTCAAACAAAATTTAAGGAAAATCAAGTAAGAATTGTAAAGGGGCTATAAAACCACAGCAATTAAAATGCCAAGGAAAACTTTAAGTAAATTTGTTTGCTTTAAAACACAATTTTAGCACGGAAGTTTACAGCCTTGGATAAACCCTGGATGGAGCATCATTATCAATTTTTATGATGGTATAATCTCGGTGGTCTACAAAGAGGTGCCACCATATCAATAAATATAAAAATATTTTAGTGTTATTGTAATTATCAATCGTTTTGTTAATTACCGCGGATATCATTCAATGAACAATATACTAGCATGTTATTTCGCCTTGGCACCAAATTAGTACCAGTTAAGTTGAACCTGGGTTAATCATTGTTGGTTATTGACCGGAAGCAACCGGAATCCAAGACCTTGTAATAGAAAAATTACTTGCCTACAAATAAATAATTTTCTTTTTATTGAACCATAAAAATGGAATCTAATTATTATGGTGCAACATTTATAGATAGATAATAATTTAATTGTACCTCCTGGCCTTTCTTTTACTATAAATTAATTAATAATTTTAACCAAATGAGGTTGTGGTTTATTTGGAAGAAACAAAAAATAACTTTAAATATTATTAGTTACAAGTATCAAACAAACATCTATCATCTAAAATATAGTTATGTTTTTAAGCTTTCTTAGGAATTGATTGAGCTAGAATTATCAATATGATCCAATTAACGAGAAAGAATCGATGCCGCCATTGAGTTATTTGCGCAAACAGGGCAAAAGCCGAAGGTAAAATAAAGAAATCTGCCGATCTTAATGACATTTTTGTAAAACAAATTATACGTATTTATCTAAAAATCTAACGAATGTCCAGTAGCACTTTTTAAAAACTACTTAGTAACTCTGCCCTGCTAAGCTGAAAGGTCCTAGCTAACTAAATTGCAATTTTGGCTTAATGGTATTGGGTGGTAGCGAAAAACATTCTTTATCTTCCCTTCAAAGCTGAACTGTCTTATCTGTTATTAAACAGCTTGTTGTACTAAGGTAAAACTAAAACCTGATTACTAAGGCATTACGTCCTATCTGATGTTTACAAATCGGAAGTATCCTATTGTAATAGATAGGACAGTCAGTATTGCAATATGAAGATGTAATGTTCTCCAAAATCTAGCCCGCCCTAAGTGACCGATAGGATATATTCAGCATTCAACTTTAAAACAACATAACCTAAAAATCGAAAGTGTTTGTTTTCGATAATGTCAGTTTTTAGTGTAGAGAATTTGATTTATACCTCGAAGTAAGTACCCAATTAATCATTACTATTTATTGTGATATAATGACATAAGGATATAGTGTCTACTTTCTACGAATTCTGCTTAAAAAACAGGGATAAAGAATCAATAACAATTTGGCTTGACAACTGCTTGAGTAGAACAAGAATTGGTGTTTGTTCAGCTTCTTTTTCTAGATAGCAAATGTTACAGAAGTTAACTTAAAATAATTTATCATAAAATATTTTGAGTGCGGACACACTGTTAAGTCCATGGACCATTTTCACCATCAGGTAGAAAAATCATTACAGAGGGACGAAACTGGGATTTTAATGACTATGTTGAATGTATTCTAAATTCAACAAAACAGACCGATGTTGTAGCATTAGAGATTAGACATTTCTATGAGTAGACAGATTTCAGTTCAAAATACAAATTAAAAAAGTTAACATCACGCTGCTATCTCAAAAACATTTTGCTAGAAATTTGTAAAAGAGGCGAAAAAACATCAAAATATAAAAACCCGTATGACACAGAAGATTTGACAGAACTGAACTTTTTAACTGCAGGTACATTTAAAACTGGTGTGACACTTCCACCTCCAGAAACATCTAATCGAGGAATTAGTCAAGGGAGAAAGCAAAATTTGCTGAATAACCTGCAAGCTATAATTCCAGCCTACAGGAGAAACTTTTGGGAAGTATTACCGGTAAGCTATACAGCTGAAGAGAATGAAAATGGAGAATTTTAAGTTTTTGTACAACATAAAAGGACTATATTTTTATATGTAAAATAATGTCTCGTTATAAGCGCAAGTACAGTTCGTTATAAAAAATCTTGTCCTATCTGAGATTTTTAATAAAATCCTAAGCTAAACCGTCCTATCTATCAAAAATCATGTTAGCTTTATGGATCAATTCAAATCAAGTTCATTTAAAATTAGAGTTTGATATCATTAACATTACGGATGGCGCAGCAAAAGTTCATTGCGTTTTTTTTTTTTTTTCAAAATAGCTTAATTGGTAGATAGAACCTTGTAGCTTATCATGGAAGAATCCTCCACCTTCATAACATCTGAAGAAAAGCAAAGATTATTGCTTTTTTAAAACCTGAAAACCCACCAAATCATTAGAAGAGCTTCCGCCCCATATCTCTACTCCCTCACGTTTTTAAAATATAGGAAAGTCTGAATCCATATCATCTATTAGCTACAATAGAACCGCTTTTCATCCCACAATAGGCCAGTTTTTTCTTACCGTAAAAAATACTACGTCCCAAGAGAGACTCGAGGAGTTGAGGACAGTTGAGGAAGATTATTCACTAGATAAGCCAGTCAAGAGTCCTACAAGGATCATTACTAGCACTGCTACTTTTTTGTATCTATATTATTGATTTCCGGTCATTATATCTAGTAAGGTTTCCATTAAAAAGCTCAGGACTCAATGGCAAGGATATAAAAAACGACAGTCATCATCATCATCATCATCCAGCCTCTATTTATCACGTCCACTGCTGGACATAGGCCTTCCTTAAACTCCTCCATTCCTCACGATTTTGTGCTCTTTGTTGCCAATTTTTAGTGATACGCCTGATGCCGTCGGCCCAACGTGTAGGTGGTCTTCCTCTACTGCGTTTGTCTGCTCTTGGCCTCCAATTTGTAATTTTGCTCGTCCATCGTGAATCGTGCATTCTCGCTACATGGCCTGCCCAGTTCCATTTTAGTTCCGCTATGCGTTCCACATCAGTAATACTCGTCCTTCTTCGCAGATCTTCGTTTCTTATTCGGTCCCTCAACGTCACTCCCAGCATAGATCGTTCCATTCGTCTCTGTGCCACTCTCAGTTTCGAAGCCGTGGTCTTAGTTAAAGTCATAGTTTCCGCCCCATAGGTCATGACCGGTAATACGCATTGGTCAAACACTTTTCTTTTGAGGCTGATTGGTATGTTGGCCCTAAATATGTCTCGCAGTTTTCCAAAGGCTGCCCATGTTAAAGTAATTTGTCTTTGGATCTTACATGTTTGGTTATCCCTGCTGATTCTTATTTCATGACCCAAATACGTATATTTCTCCACCAGTTCTACCACTTTGTCTTGAATAGTCAAATGGTTATTGGGGACCAAATTTGTCATAAACTTAGTTTTGGTCAAATTCATTCTCAGGCCCACCTTCGAACATGCAAAATCCAATTCGTTTAACATATTCGTTTAACAGTATGATTAGAAAACAACAATATGATTGAAAATAAACTGTCCGAGATCTTCACAGTCGAAAAAAGAGTTAGATAGGGTTGCATATTGTCATCGGCATTGTTTATCATATACTGTAAAAACATCTTTAGACAGGCCTTGTGCGAATTAGAAGATGGGATTTTTGTTAATGGCCAACTTATAAGCAATATTAGACATGCAGACGATACAGTGTTGCTTTCAGATAGTGCGCAGGGACTCCAAAGAATTATTGATAACGTTGTAGAAGCATGTAACAAATACGGCCTAAAACTAAATTGCAATAAGACAAAAATAATGATCATTAGTAAGACCACTAACATAAACGCCCACATTACAATATACACCGTTAGAAAGAGTGAAAAAAATATGCTATTTGGGCTAAAATATTAAGGATACTTGGGATCACAGCTACGAAATAAAAACTCGCACTGAAAAAGCCAGAAGTTCTTTCAACAGCCTTAGGATTCTCTGCAACTTATCTGTAAGGATCAATATACGCATAAGAATTCTTAGATGTTACGTTTTTAGTGTCCTCCTCTATAGAGTAGAAAGCTGGACCCTCACAAAAGATGCCATAAAACGATTAGAGGCATTTGAAATGTGGTGCTACAGACGTATGTTAGGGGCTCATATATACACTACAGAAGTAATATAACTCTTCTCCAGAGGCTAAGAAAAGACAAAGAAATTATTAACACCATAAAAAATAGAAAATTGGCTTACTTTGGTTACATCATGCGTAATGATAAATACCGGCTTCTACAGTTAATTCTACAAAGCAATAATAAGGGGAAGAGAGGCCCTGGATGTAGACGTATATCCTGGCTAGCCAAGCTTAGGAACTGGACTGATCTAACATCAACTGATCTATTTCGAGCTGCTGTGAATAGAATAAGATGGATCAATGCGGTTGCCAACATCTCTAAAAGATAGGCACATTTAGAAGAAGACCTCTATTGGCTTATTTCTAATAAACCTCTGAACAAGTCTCACTTTGCATTATAACATAAGAAAGACTTTAATAATCTCATACACAAATCGGGCAATTTGTGTATGAGATTTAGTGACTGATGTTTAGGCAGATAATTTGCAGATAAGCTACATACTGCTTCTGCAGAAACTGCAGAAACTACTAATCTAATAGTTTACACTGATTAGATTATAATAAATTTTCTTATTTTAATGATAGCAAAAAGAAAACTAATACGCAAGTATATCCAAATATGCCCAAAACAAATAACCTGCTCCTCCCTGTAATAAAAAATATAATTACATTCAAATTATTAAAGAAGAGAACTTGTCACATCCGTTTTGATGCATGTCACGGTATGTGGCAAGGTTGGCTAAAACAAAAGATGGAAATCCTAAAGAAAACTGTACCTTTAATAATGACAAAGACAAGGACGCTGCTTATGCAATGTCGCAACAATTTTCTCAGTTTTGGTACCGTGAATAGTGAATACTATGCATTAAATATTAATAGTAGACTAAGTACTTTTATTAGTTTACTATTCGCATATTACTTATCTTTAGAGTGCGATAATCATATGTTGAAGTTATGTATATTCATAAATAATATTAATAAAAATTGTTCTCTTCTAAATATTTGTAATTAAAAATACATATTTTAGGAGGTGTTTTAGCTTTTACCTTTTCATCCGAAAAAGTCCAATATCTCCAAGTATTACAGCACATAATTATTTAAAGAATAAAGTGACTAAACTTTATTAGAATTAAAAAAGAATATTCGTGGATGACCTAGTCGTGCTAAATAATGGAAAATCCACATTTGTAACAGGTACTACACATGATCATAACCTGGATAATAACCAGGTTAAGATCATCTGCGGAGGTACACTATACAGTCATATCTTGGGGCACTCTAATTTCTTGGAAGTAATTATTCCTATGACTGATTATTGATTTATTTATTTATTTTTACGCACAACAGGCCGTTAAGGCCTAGGGCATTTTTTTACAACATAATCCTAACATTAATTAATTACAGTTATTTTAAACAAAACTTTAACTTAAATATGTATATATAAGATTCTTAACTACTCTGAAGGACCTGGTGTACAAAATTTCTCCATTCGCTTCTATTTTGTGCTTTTATTTTCCAGTCCCTCACCTTCACTTGTTTGAGGTCTTATTGAGGATTAGTTTTCTGGTTATTACTAGTTTAGGCATTCTGTTTGCTGCCATTATTTCCACATGTCCCAACCATCTGATTCTTTGTGCCTGAACTTAGTAATGGTAGTTTCTTTGTATAAAGCCATTAATTCATTGTTGGTTCTTCTCTCCCAACCATCTTCTGTCTTTCGTCCTCCGAATATGCGTCTCAATATTTTCATTTCCCATCTTTCCAAAGCATCCTCTTTCTTCTTATTTAATATCTATGTCTCATCGGCATATGTTACTGTGGGTCGAATTACTGTTTTATATATTCTGAGTTTACCTTGTCTAGAAACGTATTTTGAGTTCAGTAGGGCTCTTAAACCACCTAATTTTTTATTCCCTTTTGCTATTCTGGCTTCGAGCTCCCATTTCTCTTTTCCATTTTCATCGAAAACTACACCCAGGTATTCAAATTTGTCCACCTTTTTAAAACTATAGCTTTTACCACTTATTGACCTCACACTAAAGTCTTCCGTTTTCCCTTCTGTCCCTCCCATGTTCATATATTTGGTTTTGTATTCATTTAGTTCCAATCCGAATTTCAGTGCTTCTTCGATGATTTTCTTCACAACTCTTCTTAATTCTTTCTCGGTTTTTGCTAGGATAGTTAGATCATCAGCAAATGCCAAGCACTGGTGCTCATTTTTCATGATCGTTTCTTTCATCTTCATGCTGCATTTTCTGATTACCGTTCGTAATACTAAGTTGAATAATGTAGTGGATAAAGGATCTCCCTGTCTCAAGTCATTTGTAACCGTAAATTGATCTGATATGTGACCCTGCCAAGCAATTTCACATGTAGAGTTATTAAGTGTCATTTTAACTAGCCAGATCAGTTTATTTGGTATACCCAAATGTTCCATTGGTCGATACATTTTGATTCTATCGACTCTATCATGTGCTTGTCTAAAATCCACAAACAAGTTAATCAGTATTTGCAAATTCTTAAGATTTTCTGTCAAAATAACAGTATTATCCACATACATAATTTTGTTAATTGATGTTTCTTGACCTTCATTATAACAGTTTCTCACTTAACAGGTTAAGGGCCACCATATTAAAAATTTTAATGTTTTTATTGACCGATCATTGTTTTAAAGTATTTTTATTACTTTTTTTAACTTTCAAATCAAAATCTAACACTCTAAAATGCGAATTTTGGTTAAAATTCCATTTTTTAAAATGTGAGTTTACATTGGAGTTTCGCGGCCACCAGCAAGATTTTTATTATAAACTGTCAATGAGAGTCAAACTTGGAATCACGCCTTGTGATTGCCCATTCCTGTTGATAATGTGTAGGCAAATCACCGTCGCTGTGACATACTTTTTTCTTATCAGTACTTAGATTAAAGCGGTACAATGCAGTCGTACGAGAAAGAGCAACAAAAACTTGCCACCAACCAAGTGATTCTAGTGACAGTGAAAAAGAAGCGAGTACTCCGGAAAAGAATAAAAAAAATAAAACATGTTGCCGGAAATACCAAACCGTTGTGGGACAAGATGTATTGGCGTCCACCAATAGCGAAAATGAATATACGAATTTCGAACATGTTGATAGATCGGTACTCACCGGAGGGACCGCTGACGTTCGGATACAATTAGCGTCTCTTAGCAAAGACAATGACGTCGACTTTGCTAAGTATCAAGACAATTACTCTACACACACACACAAACACTACAATAATAAACTTATCTTGATTGAGACTGGCTGAATGAGAATTGTCCAAGCCAAAACACACAAAAAAAAACATGTTGATGCTCCTATAGAATTTGTCATTACCCAATATTCTGAAGTCTCCGAACAGGAAATTTTGGAATAACCAAAAGTATCTAATGTATTGAATAAAGCTATTATCTGGGGGCCGGTCATCAGCGAGAATTTACAGAAATTTACATTTAACCCTTTTTTGCCCGACGGGACTCTGAAGTCCCAAAATTTTAAATCGTTATGATTTTCTTATTACGACAGAAGTTGGCGTAATTCCTGACGGGACGGACGCGTACAACGGTTATCTAGCATAAGAAAATCTTTCACCGGGTGTATTCGTTGACAATCGTGGGTAATCGAATTTAGTGTAACCCTAACTGCTGGCGGTGGACGTTTGTTGATGCAAGCATAGTTATTCGTGTTTACAATTATTGTTTATGCTGTTTCTGTGGAATTTTATTTGTGAATCAGACGCAATATACTTTAGGGTAAGCACCAATTAAATATTTATTTTGTTATGATAATAATTACGTCTCATATTACTACACAATGCCCTGGGACTCTCAAGTCCCGTCAGGATTCAAAACATGTTTTTATTTTATATTACTTTCTTTTAGAATGTCACGTAAGTGGAAGGATTTTATGAAAAAGCCTTTATCAGAAAAGGAACTAGAGGAACTGGCAATACAAATTCTGGACCTACCAGATGATGTCGACATTAGTGAATTTGAAGACAGCGATTTTGACGATAATGAAATAAGAGATGTTAGTCCGTCTGCAGCTGAAGAAAGTGAAGTAGTTGAAAATGATGTAGGTGAGATTGAAGAATCAGGAACAGGAGAAGCTATGGTTGAGGACGAACTAAATGAAAAAGTTGAACTTCTTGAAGCTAACCGGAAATGGCATAAGAAAGATGTCATCGAAATTATTCAAAGTTACCACTTAGAAGAAGGAGCAGTGAGTCCAGAGTTCGCAGGTTGCACAGATGTTTTTCTTAGACTACTTGGAGATATTGTGGAGAAGATTACCTATCAAAGTAATTTGTATGCAGTGCAGAACAACAAGATACTGAATATGAAGGAGGGTGAATTACTGGCCTTTATAGGGCTGAACTTTTTAATGGGGTACCATCAACTGCCCTCGTGGAAAATGTACTGGAATACTTCAGAAGACTTACATGTGCCTGTTGTTTCGAAAACCATGTCAAGGAATCGTTTCGAGATGATATTAGCAAATCTACATGTCAACGATAACCATCAAATTTTCAACGACAATAAAGATAAGGCATTTAAAATTCGACCAATGATAGATACTCTAAACAAACAATTTACTAAATGTTATCAGGGTGCAAGAAAACTAAGTGTGGATGAAACTATGATCGTTTTTAAAGGGCGAAGTAGCTTGAAACAATATAATACGAAAAAGCCCATCAAAAGGGGCTACAAATTATGATCTATTGCAGACCAAAATGGTTTTATTTTACAGTTTGACTTATATCAAGACAAAAACGAAAAATTGCAGACCGAATTCGAGAACTATGGTTTAGGAGAAAGAGTAGTCCTATCATTAACCAAGATGTACTAGAATGAAGGAAGAATTATTTATTTTGATAATTTCGTTACGAGCGTAAAATTACTAGAAAGATTAAAACTAGAAAACACGTTAGCATGTGGTACAATTCGTAAAAATAGGAAGGACTTGCCTCGAAATGTAAAAGAAAAGCAGTTACAGCGCGGAGATTTCGATTATATGTATTCTAATACTAACATCGGTTATTTTGTGTGGAGTGGATGGATAACAGAGCAGTTCACATTGCAACTAACTTTCATGGATCAGAAGTAAAACATGTTTCCAGAAAACAAAGAGATGGTTCGAGTATAAACTTACCATGCCCTAGCGTTGTGGAAGACTACAATAAAAATATGGGCGGCGTTGACCTTGCCGATCAACTACGTAGTTCATACTGTGTAGATAGAAAATCTCGTAAATGGTGGCACCGTCTATTCTGGGGTATGTTGGACATTGCCTTTGTGAATTTATATATTATATATAATGAATTATACGAAAAAACCAGCCAGCTGGAGGCAAGAAGATCGGTTGCTATGGGACTTATAACATACGCAACTGAAGCAAAGAAGCGAGGTTCCCGAAGTTTTGAGTCATCTACACCAAACAAAAGGAGGAAGTATAAATACAGCGTATTGGATGACGTCAGATTAAGAAATTTGGGGAAACATTGGCCTGTTTTTACCACCAATAGGGGAAGATGTGAATATTGCAGCTCACTTGCATTAGAGTCTAGACCTCAATCAAAGTGTTCATTTTGTGGTGCCTATTTGTGTTATAATTCAAATAAAAACTGTTTTGCGATGTGCCACAGCCTTTCTACTTCGTTGTAAGTTCTGTCTAATAGTAATCATTTATAGAAAATAATAAAAGCTTTTATTTTTAGCATTTTTTTTTCTATAGCAACAGAAATCGCTAATAGTTATCTCCTGATAGAATCTCCTATCCTAATTCCTGACGGGACTTGTAAGTCCCATCTCTTTGAAAAGAGTCTTTGTGGCAAAAAAAAATTTAAAAAAAAATTAAATTATGCTTAAGCTATCTTATTATATCGATACATGTAAAAAAAATTGTTTTTTTTTTTGAAAAATCTTAATTTGGGCAAAAAAGGGTTAAGGACTATAATTTTGCAGGTTTTCATTCATTTTCATTTATTCACACAATTATACGAAAATTTCTACAACGAATCACCTTATCAATTCTACGAATATTTTGTAGACTATGCTCTTTTATCCTTGATGGTAAATATCCAATTTATTTTATTTAACTGATTCTAATTCTTTTTTTAATTTTTAGGTCTAAGTAAGAAATTGTTATGTCTTGAAGTGTCCGGAAAGAAATCTGAAAAAAAGCGCACGTATTACCCCGTCGCCTACCTAACACTGATGTCGCCAAAATAAAACGATTCTTGGGTATAGTTATATGGATGGGATTATGTCATTTTTCCATTTTTTCATTCGTACTGGTAAAAAATGATCTTTATGTGAATAATATTTAAAAAGTAATCTCAAGGAATCGATTGCAGATTATATGGAAAATGCTGAACGATAATTCAGTAAAAGCAGATGACGGTTTGCAGAAGATCGTTACCTTGGTTATCAGACAGAAGAATAAATTTACGGCTGCCATTATAAAGTAAATCATGTGCATTGACGAAACTTTAATGCATTTTCCAGAACGGCTATAATTCAAGCATATTTGTATGAATATGTGCCTCTTGTTGGCAATATACTGCTTGAATAAATTGTGCACATACACCAAAAAACTTATATGACTGGTACTCTAAGTGCAAACCGCAAACATAATCTCAAAAATATCATATCCAAAAAATTAAAAGTAAGCGAATATGTAGCTGAACAAAGTAATTCAAGCATGCTTGTTCAGAAGTGGAGGGTCTAGCGAGATGTGCGAATAATTAGTACCAAATTTGCTGACGAATTGGTGACAATGCAAACAGGCATGCGGTGATGTTGTAAAGCCAAAGAATGTCATCAAATATAATAAATATAAAACCTTCCCTGATGTGTTAGATCAAATAAAAAGATATAATTCACCATTACGTAAAGAAATAAAATGCTACAGAAAATTATCTATGGAGCTCTTGACTGGCACAGCACATATAAATGCCTATGTCGCCCAGGCAAACCATTGCCAATGAAAGCATGACGGTTACCAAATTCAAAAAAGAGGTAATTGTGGGCTTATTAGGAGATTTTATTGTCATACCAGTCATTATGGAAAATAGTCACAAGCTAAGCAATGTTGATCTTGCAGGCAGAAGACTATATACAATGTCTATCTATCTATCTATACAGCCCTTAACATCCATCCTTGGATATAGGCCTCCTCCTCCTTCTTCCATGCCTCTCTATCTTGGGCAATTTGCATCCATTTTGACCCGGCGTGTTTCTTCAGGTCATCTGACTATCGCATTTGTGGCCTTCCCCTTTTACGTTTGTGATTCCAAGGTCTCCAATGTATAATTGTTTTAGTCCATCTTTCATCTTTCTCCCTTAGGGTGTGCCCGGCGAACTTCCATTTAAGCTTTGCTACTTGGGTTGAGACATCTTTCACTTTTGTTTCATTACGGATCCATTCGTTTCTTTTTTTGTCTGATAGTTTAATGTTCAGCATTTGCCTTTCCATGGATCTTTCTGTCTTTGCTATTTTTTCCATATTTTCCTTTGTAAACGTCCATGTCTGAGAGCCATATGTGAGGACAGGGAGTATACATTGATTGAAGACTCTCGTTTTTAAGTATTGGGGGTATTTAGAATTCTTTAGAATATTAGACAGTTTTCCGAATGATGCCCAGGCCAATCTTATTCTTCTCTTTATTTCTTCGGTCTGATTTTCTTTATTTAATTTAGTGATTTGGCCTAGATATGTATACTCTTTTACTTGTTCTATTTTTGTTTGTGCTACTGTAATTATAAGTTCTTCTGGTTGATTAGTCATGGTTTTTGTTTTACTATAATTCATCTTGAGTCCAATTTTTGTCGATTCTCTATCTAGTTCTTCCATCATTCTTTGTAATTCTTCACTTTTTTCTGTTAATAATACGATATCATCAGCATATCGTAAATGATTCAGATTTTGCCCGTTTATATTAATTCCCAAGTCATCCCAGTGTAGTCGTTTAAAAACATCTTCTAGCGCTTGGTTAAATAACTTAAGCGAGATGGTATCTCCTTGTCTTACTCCTCGGTTTATTTTAATAGGCTCCGTTTGTTTCATTAGCTTAATAATATAATATATTACCCTCTTCAACAAACATGTCGAATAATATACAATGTGTTACGCAAAAATGGACGAAGAGGAAGAAAGGTAGGTAGCACCCTTAGGAAGATGAAAGCAACCAACACCTTATTGACATGCAATGGCTGTAAAAGATTTTATTGTCTTGGCAGTTTTTTTGTTATACATTCCGTGACAAAAAATTAAATTAGAACTTTAGATACAATTTTGATATATTGTTATATAGATTTTTATGATCTCTTATAGATTAAGACCTTTCAATAAGAGCTTCTCGCGTACCCACGCTCTTACGGAAATCAAACTACTTTTTCTTTATATGTATATTGAGTTTCTGATACATACGTTTATGCTTGATCTTTAGAAATATCGCTGCATTCTCAAGCTTTTGCCTTTTAAGGAAGGCAAATAAAGTTTGAAGTTTATATTATTACGTAGATACTGTTTAAGAAATAATATAAAAATATATATAAATAAAGTAAAAGGACAAATCTTAATAAGAAATAAACGTTAGTTGATCATTTTAAACTATCTATCATTAACATTCAGACAATAAATATTTAGTCTATTTTCAAGTTTCTGTCTCCCTTTTTGAAATGTTTCTCTTTAATATGTTTAAAAACTTAAAAAATGCGCTGTTCTAAATCTTAAGGTATAGTTTGTGTTTTGTAGATCTTATATTTCAAATATCCTCTCAAAAAAGTCGAGTAATGTTGGCCCCATGTGGCCAATCTATAGCACCACTGCGACCAATCCATGTCCAAGATAATTTTGGTTTAACTATTCCTATACACGGATGTCAAAATATGAAAAAGCCACATCTTGTTGAAAATATAAGTTATTATCATAAAAAAAAATAAGATATGATTCGATACTTAACACCATTAAAAAAATTAGTGGTATCTATAGTAGAAAGGAGATTAAACTAAAGTTTATCACAGTAGTGCTAAAAAGTATCCAGCTGAAATACTAAAGATCAGTTCTTTTTAAATGAACACATATCTAAATTAATCAAGGAAACTAAGCAAAAGAAAAACTCATACCGAGAGTAAGCAATTTTGTAACATTTTTTATGTGTTTGAAGATAATTACGGTTAATTGTCGGTGTCATATTTCTCACATAATTAAAATATTTTACCCAGTCGAATTTTTGGTAATAGGACCTTCAAGGTTGTGCTAATATTTGATTAGTATAGATCGAAGGTAAAAACTAATAATCATGTAAGCTAAAAGTGATGATGTGTTCGCAAATATTACAATAAGTATTTTAGGAACTATAAGCGGCGGAAATCGTAGATATTTATCATTGGTTTCCTTAATCGTAGAATAAACTCTGTTACTTGTTTTATCCTTCCTGCTTCCTCTGTATCTTTCGAAAATGCAGTTTGGTTCAAAGTTTATATCTGTCAAACGTATCGAGGACAAGTCTAATCATGTTGAAACATAAATTACTATTTAACTGGGAATAAGCCACAGTTAAAGATAAAAATACGTTTATTGACGTTTCAATTTCCACTTCGGAAATCGTTCTCAAAATACAAACAGTAAATTAAACAAATTTTGTTTTTTGTTACATAGTGAAAAATTCTTCTAATAATTTAATTTTATCTGACTCATTTATATTGACAATTCAGACATACATTATGCATTTTAAAGTAGACGACTTTAAAATGATATTGCCAATATTGTTGAGTTGCGCTCCTGGGACGACTTTACTTATAAGATAGTTCATTCGATTACATGAAATCACCTTTAACTTGAGAATATCCGTCAGAAAAGAATCATAGCATGTAATTTGTCTTTAATAAGACAAACACATGACATGATGACAGTAAAATTCTCCTGTTAGTGATTCCATAGTAAATTATGAGGGAAAAACCAGGAAAAAAACCTCATAATACTATCCCGACATTGTAAGTATTTGTTCGTGAATTTAGTGTACCTTCAACAAACATCAAAATGCTGATTTTATATGTTACGTTATTTAAAAAACATAAATTATGGATCCTCTATATGTTACTGACTTACTAAGACTGGTATTTTCTTATTAATAACTTTCTCTTTCAATATTGATAACCAGATCCTACTACATTCTGCCGAGGAATTTGCGACAAAATTGGCCTCATTTAGCATAGTTAGAGCCGCTTCTTTGATTTTTCTTTTTTTGTCATCCGTTTCTTTTAGGACTACGTTTGAATTATTCCATTGAACCCTATGTTCATTATCCCATGCGTGTTTACATATTTGAGATCTATCAAATTCTCTATTTTTAATATAAGATTGATGTTCACTTATTCTAACATTTAATGGCCTTGATGATTCACCTAAATAAAACTGATCGCATTCACAAGGTATTTTATAAATGCAATTCTTTGCCCTTTTTTGTTCATTGTTAGGTTTGGTTTTGGACAAAATAGATCTCAA
Organism: Diabrotica balteata; assembly: GCA_918026665.1. Lineage (NCBI taxonomy): Eukaryota > Metazoa > Arthropoda > Insecta > Coleoptera > Chrysomelidae > Diabrotica > Diabrotica balteata. Next base: position 93,510,429 of record OU898284.1, on the reverse strand, counting down.
CGTGTTTGTTGTTTTGAATGTTGATGAAATGTTGAATTTATTTCCTATCCTTTTAAGTTTTTCTGATAATCCTTTTATGTACGGTATTGTTATTTTCCTCAATGTAATTTTTTTTTTTCAATGGAATAATTCAAATGTAGTTCTAAAAGAAACGGATGGTAAAAAAAGAAAAATCAAAGAAGCGGCTCTAATTATGCTAAATGAGGCCAATTGTGTCGCAAATTCCTCGGCAGAATGTAGTAGGATCTGGTTACCAATATTGAAAGAGAAAGTTATTAATAAGAAAATACCAGTATTAGTAAATTAATTACTATTAAACTGGGAATAAGCCACAATTAAAGATAAAAATACGTTTATTGACGTTTCAATTTCCACTTCGGAAATCGTTCTCAAAATACAAACAGTAAATTAAACAAATTTTGTTTTTTGTTACATAGTGAAAAATTCTTCTAATAATTTAATTTTATCTGACTCATTTATATTGACAATTCAGACATAAATTATGCATTTTAAAGTAGACAACTTTAAAATGATATTGCCAATATTGTTGAGTTGCGCTCCTGGGACGACTTTACTTATAAGATAGTTCATTCGATTACATGAAATCAACTTTAACTTGAGAATATCCGTCAGAAAAAAAATCATAGCATGTTATTCGTCTTTAAAAAGACAAACACATGACATGATGACAGTAAAATTCTCCTGTTAGTGATTCCATAGTAAATTATGAGGGAAAACCAGGAAAAAAACTCATAATACTATCCCGACATTGTAAGTATTTGTTCGTGAATTTAGTTTACCTTCAACAAACATCAAAATTCTGATTTTATATGTTACGTTATTTAAAAAACATAAATGATGTATCCTCTATATGTTACTGACTTACTAATACTATGGAATCACTAACAGGAGAATTTTACTGTCATCATGTCATGTGTTTGTCTTTTTAAAGACGAATTACATGCTATGATTTTTTTTTCTGACGGATATTCTCAAGTTAAAGTTGATTTCATGTAATCGAATGAACTATCTTATAAGTAAAGTCGTCCCAGGAGCGCAACTCAACAATATTGGCAATATCATTTTAAAGTCGTCTACTTTAAAATGCATAATGTATGTCTGAATTGTCAATATAAATGAGTCAGATAAAATTAAATTATTAGAAGAATTTTTCACTATGTAACAAAAAACAAAATTTGTTTAATTTACTGTTTGTATTTTGAGAACGATTTCCGAAGTGGAAATTGAAACGTCAATAAACGTATTTTTATCTTTAATTGTGGCTTATTCCCAGTTTAATAGTAATTAATTTACAATGCCACAAGAAAATAGTTTCAGAACAGTATTAGTAAGTCAGTAACATATAGAGGATACATCATTTATGTTTTTTTAATAACGTAACATATAAAATCAGAATTTTGATGTTTGTTGAAGGTACACTAAATTCACGAACAAATACTTACAATGTCGGGATAATATTATGAGGTTTTTTTCCTGGTTTTTCCCTCATGATTTACTATGGAATCACTAACAGGAGAAGTTTACTGTCATCATATCATGTGTTTGTCTTTTTAAAGACAAATTACATGCTATGATTTTTTTTGACGGATATTCTCAAGTTAAAGTTGATTTCATGTAATCGAATGAACTATCTTATAAGTAAAGTCGTCCCAGGAGCGCAACTCAACAATATTGGCAATATCATTTTAAAGTCGTCTACTTTAAAATGCATAATGTATGTCTGAATTGTCAATATAAATGAGTCAGATAAAATTAAATTATTAGAAGAATTTTTCACTATGTAACAAAAAACAAAATTTGTTTAATTTACTGTTTGTATTTTGAGAACGATTTCCGAAGTGGAAATTGAAACGTCAATAAATGTATTTTTATCTTTAATTGTGGCTTATTCACAGTTAAATAGTAATTAATTTACAATGCCACAAGAAAATAGCTTCAGAACAATATGTTGAAACATAATTAAATGAAAAACTCAAAATAGCTAATTTTTCTCCGCTTCAAGTGGACGAATCCACAGATATAACTGAGAAAACCCAGATTATTGCTTTCGTTAGATTTATCTGCGAATCTAACGTAATTAAACAGTTTTGTTTTGTAAAGACCTCCCTGAAAATACAACAGGACTAGACATTGTTCAATTGGTGAACAGTTATTTCATCACTTCTGGTTTGTTTTGACTGTCTTGTTTGAATGTTTGTACAAATGGTTGTTTTGCGATAGTAGAACATTTAACATGGTTTCTGGTTTTAGTCCAAAAGGAAAACCCAGATAGTATTTTCACACATTGTTTTTTATATATCGAAGTTATTGTTTCCTGAAGTGAAGAAAGTTTTGCAAATTGTTGTGAAATAGTGAACTACATCAATAGTAGGCCTTTAAAAGCGAGATTATTTAACAGTTTGTGTTCTGTCATAGATTCTGAGTAAACGCAGCTATTGTTGCATATAGAAGTAAAGTGGTTATCTCGCGGTCGTGTCTTTCAAAGATTCTATAAACTTAAAGAGGAGCTGTTAGTATTTTTTACTTGAAAATATGCTTATGACACGGCCTGGTTCACTATTGATGAAGAGGGTGAACAGATAGTTATAAAAAACGACTTTGAACTTGAACTTCAGTATGGTAAACTAGTTGAAAAAGCAGAAGCTCAGTCAAAACTGAAGAAAATCAATGTCGCAATGTAAATGTTGCATCATTTTGGATTCCCCTCTTCAATAAATATCTACTGGTCACAAAGAAAGCTATAAATGTAGTAATACCGTTTTTAACTTCTTATATCTGTGAATTTGATTTCTCGGCGATGAACTATCTATATCTATCAAGAATAAAACTTATTCACAGCTAAAATCTTTGGAAAACGACTTGAAGGTATGCTTGTCTACAATATGTCCTAAAAAGGATTTCATAATAAAGTGTCACCAAACAGAAATATCACCTTAGATACTTAGTCACTATTTTTAATTAGACGGACGTTTTGTTTTATATTCCATTATTTTTTATTATCAACTCGTTTTTTGTTTAACACAAAATATGTTTGTAAGTGCATTCAAATTTTGTTTTCTTAATTTTCCTAATTAGTTTTCATAATGAGCACAGCATTAACTCAATGAATTATGTTTTAAATTATATTTTTAAAGAAAGTAACACAGTAAAAAATCACATAAGATCAGATAAGATGATTATAATCATTATAGAGAATATTTACCCAAGTGTGCCGTGGCTGAACTTGTTTTTAAGTTAGTGTGCCTCAAGATAAAAAAGGTTGGGAACCGCTGCTCTAAATAGTCTTAATAGTATATTACATAACGAGAGTTGTAAGAAGCTTATTACATGCGAGTAAAAAAGTTGAGCGAGCCGCGTAGTGGCTAGCGCAGTAATTTTACAAGCATGTAATAAGCTTACAACTCAAGTTGTGTACTATACTTTTTCTACAATTATTTTCGTCTATAAAAATAAAAATAAAATTACCACTATATTTACACTGACAGATTAACAATTTTTAATCTGTCAAAATAACGTCTGTTAATTGGTTTCCATGGTAACGCGACAAACTGACTTACAAGGCTTATGTGATATTATACATTTTTATAAAACAGAAGCGTAATTTTTTTTATTACGTGCTAGTCATTACGTGTCAGTATCTGTTATGATGCATTTACTTAGCATCCAAATAGTAGGTAATATACAATTTACTAGTAAGAGAGTCGAAAAAATATAATATCATTAGTTAACACTGTTTCTGCTGGTTTTCGACAGTACTTCAGGTATTGAGAAAATCTGCTATTTACTTTTTCAATACAGCAGATCGTTAAAACTTTCATCCCTAATCCAAAACAGTCTCAAGTTCGTGAAATGTATTATAATTAGCTTATTATCACAAGAGATCTGATCTATGATGTGCTGCTGGTTGGTCTGTGACATAGTATATTCTTAGTATAGCTGTTAGGTTTGATTAACCATATACAGATACAGCCATACCTACGGTGTGGCTAAATATGCCATAACAAATATCTAAGGTATTAAAAGGAATAAACTCTGGTGGGACTCTTTCCATGCTATCCAGTCCTAGGTAACTCGGTACGTCGGTGTATCTCCCAAAATTTTTCGCACGCATCTGGACGTCGAAAGTAGCACAACTTTCTGCATGCACCATATTATTTCCAGATTTAGTCATACGGCTCATACTCCCTGTAAGGGGAACATTCACTTACCCTAGATACCTAAGGTATCAAAAGGATTGAGCTCTTTATATGTTATCGAGCCCCAAGGTACTTGGTATGCTGGAGTATCTCCCAAAAGTTTTCGTACACATCTGGACGTTGCGAGGATTACAGCTTTCTGCATAGTCTTATATATATATATATATATATATATATATATATATATATATATATATATATATATATATATATATATATATATATATATATATATATATATATATATATATATATATGTATGTTCATTTAGACCTAGCTGTTTTATTCTATCCAAGAGGTTTTTGGGAATAACACCAGTAGTAAATAGAATGATAGATACTGTCTGGGCACTTTCCATTCTTCTTTGTTTTCTAATTTGTATTTCTAGATATCTGTACTTGGAGATATTTGCGTTGTATTTAACACACAAATTATTGGTGTTGGTACATCAATAAGTGTTGTTTGCCTAGTAAGTTTATTAACTAGTATGAGATCCGTTCTATTATGTGTCACTAGTTAAGAAAGATGCTCGGTTTAGAAAAGTCCCAGTTTGTCAGCTAGTTCTTGGTGGATAATCTTTCCTACAGAGTCATGACGTTCTTTATAATTAGTACCGACAAACGCCTGACAGCCTCCGGTAAGATGTTGAATGATTTCTTGGGCTTGGCATCCATATCGGCAGCTGTGATTTTGGACTTGAGGATCTTTGGCATTATGTTTCAGGTAATTTTTAGTTGAAATAACCTGATCCTGAATGGCTAGTAGGCAACCCTCAGTATCGGGAAACATCTTTCCTGATGTTAACCAATAGTTGGATGCTGTATTGTCGACATTATTGGCTGATCTCATTAAAATATCGCCCATGCAGAGGTTTACTCATCCAGGTGCGCATTTTCTATCCTTAGTCAGGTGGTTTATACGCATTTCTTGTTCACTCAGTTTAAGTGCCGTTGTATCGTCTACTGTGCAAATTGCTCGATGTAAAGTAGATGTCTCAGCCTGCACCTGAAAATAAGTTCTTAAATTAGCACTTTGTTTATCCAATTGCTCACATACATCCATAAGTTCTCTTCCCCCTTGATACTGTGGTAATATTGTTCTCTCTACTACACTGTGTGGATGATTTTTTTGCGCCTTTGTGAGAAGTGTTCTTACTTTCCGCTGAGAAGACTCTCTCTATCCGTTTTTGACCACTTTGTAATAACAAATGAGTAATAGTTTATTCGTCTTCCGGGTTTGGACCGTGTCATTTTTGAGTGACCCAAAAGTGGGTTCATCTCGACGTTTCGCTACAATTGTATGTAGCTTCTTCAGGAGAACAAAGAAAAAGAAAAAAGAAGACAGGAAGATGGGTAGTTAGCAACGGTAACTCAGTTACTCAACGCAACCAGAGGCGAATACTAACTACCAAGATGGGCATTTGGTCACAGTAACTCAACTACTCAACGCAGCCAGAGGTGAAAACCAAATGCCAGGACAGGGATTCACGTCCAACAGCTCAGAACACTAACGCGTCGAGAGGCGGGGAGTGAATCCGACGATTACACACACACTTCATTGTTGCGTTGGTTTTCTCTGTCTTTGGTATACTTCTTTTTGTTTTGGGGTTTTGGCATCCTGTTTTAGGCTTTTGCCTCTTCAGGATGTGGTTCTTGTCTTGTTGGTGTTGTCTTCTGGTTCTTTTTGTTCGTGGTCCACTGGTGGAGTGCAGCCAGGGCAATCAGTGGAGAAAGGTAGTGGTCGGTTCTTTTCAGAATTGTTTTCTAAAAAATAATATTAGTGAATAGTTAGTGAATGTTAAATTAGTATATGTGCAGAATGCAATATTAATATATGTATAAATACATGCATTAATATGTTAAAATAGTAAATGTGTTAAATGTGTTAACGCGACGCGTGAGGGCAGCTGCGGCTGTATCCTCAAAATAGACAGGTATCATTTGCAAGTGGGATCGGGAAACCGCAGAAAACCGATCCCCCCCTGTCTAGGCAAGCTCGAAGTGAGCAATTTAGCTTGGAATGCGACGAAAATAGAGGGGAGTTGCCTCCTGTATGTCAATGTATTCATCAGGGAGTTCGTTACTGGCGAGTTCCAGTAGAATTGCGGGTAGGTGTGGGATTTTGGGTTTAGGATGTCTGGTGAATACATTGCCGCGGGAAGAGCAGACAGTTTTTAGGATGCGTTGAGCTCTGAGGTTTTGGCTCCGGATAGTGCGTGTAGTATAACTTCTGCTCAGAGAGTGTAGTCTCTCATTTAGGGGCTGGATATTAGATAGTTGATGATTACTCCGCTACCGCTCTATTTATAGTCGCGGTGACCTGTCGTGTCGGGACGTATCGGCACACTCCGTGGCGCGAACGTCAAGAAGCGCGCGCTGGCCAACAAATGAGTAGATCAGCGCAGAGCAATCGTACGTACTTAATGCCTTAAACTAATTTTTACTATTAAGATATGACCGATTTAGTTGTCTTACTCTTCGTAAGGGGGTGATCGACGAACGAGCCATAATACCGCGGTTTTAAGAACGACGGTTTTACTCGCGGCTCGTTGGTGGTAATCGACTAGCGAGCAAAACAATCGTGTCCGTGTCAACCGTCCACAGCCAACATGTCGTATTCAACTGAAGTTGTGTGTTGTGTGCTATCTCGCTATAGCATACTACGTCTGTTCACTTCAACATTCGCCAAAAACTGCCGATTTGGCTCGCCACCCGTGATATAAGCGCTGTTTTAAACGACGAGCTAAGTAAAAAATAAAACAAACTGACGAGCCGCGAGCCAGGCTCGAAGGTATATAAAACCGCGGTATTGCAATGATGCACTGACGCGCTTTACCGATGAGCCACAAAACCGCAGTTTTACTCGCCTGTCGATCAGGGCCTTTACGAACTCGGAAGTTAGTTCAATTTTCATTTGTTTGTGGTCAATTTTCCGCCCTTGCTTTACTCCGAGATATTTGTACATATTATTATTATTCACGTTTTTACCGCAATACTCGCTACTTTTCTTGCTAAAAATTAATCAAAACAAAAAATGTTGCTTTATTGTTCTGGATCGTTTCGATAAAAAGTATTTCAGTTAAGTATAATTTTACTATACGGTGTGTCAATTTGAGAAGGTACCACCCTTAGACAAGGAAAGAAAGGGTACGCGTAATCGTATGGAATTGATTGAAGCCTAAACGGACACCAGGCAGGTTGGCCAGGTCATATGTTATTTCTTTATTAGATTGAGAATAAGGAATATAAATATCAATAAACAGATTTTTTTTTAAATTTATATTTGAACACTGATATAATGATCACTTTTTGAACATGATTTTATTATTACATATTTTTTAGTAGATCGATATAGTGTTTTAGTAAATCAGTAAATTGAAGTTAAATCAGTAGATCTACTGAAAAATCAGTAAACCTGGTAACCCTGCGAGGTGATAATAGGTACCTTAGGGACACCAAAACATGGCGCTCACATCGAAACTGGCTTTAGTTTGCGAAAGTTTATCAAATGAGTGTTTATCTGTCCTGTTTCTCACTTTTTCTAAGATACGACACTCTATAATTTGGTCTTTATAGAAAATCTTAAGATATACAAAAACATGAGTATACGTATTTTCTTAATAGACATGTTAACACGCAAAATTGTTGATACTAGAGTGATGAAAATCCGTAACTTTTTAGGGAAAGTCATACAAAGTATCCCGAGCAACTAAACGTTTGGGCTGGTGTTCTTGGGAATACTAGTATTGGACCTTTATTTATTGAGAAAAATGTAACTGCTGAGCTCAATTTGGAGAAGTAATACACCAGGTAATAACAGCTACTTTGGAAAATCAAATTGATGTGACCGGTAACATGAATTTGCGAGAAAATCTCATTTCCTTTCAACTAGATGAAGCTCCACTAGATTATTTTTTTTCCAGTTAGACAGTGGCTAAATGATAGATTTCATGATATATGGATTGGTAGAAGAGAAGTTAAAGAATTGCCACCACCATCGCCTTAGTTAGCACCTCTGGATTTTTTGTTGTTTTGATATCTATGGTCAACTGTCTATAAAACACAACCTCGAGATTAGAAAGAATTTAAGCGAAGAATAACAGCTGCATGTAGGAAGTTTTATCCTCAACTTTTTCCAAACGTTACAGATGAGACAGAGGTAGACAGGATAGGCGAAATTGGAAGCACGAGGAAGAGGTCTATGATCAGCAGTGGATTGAGGCTGGATGATAATGAGAGATGAGGTTTTATTACTGTCTACAAAATAATGGATTTTCCATGAAACATTTCGAACATTTACTTTAGTCAGTTACTTTTATTTTTGTATTTTTACTTTCATTTTAGGAAGTTACTTTTCATAGAGTTTTTATGTTTTATAGCAGTTCTTAAATAAGTGGCCATTACTGTTTGATTTCTTAGTATAATCTATTTAATTAGAAGGCTATAAAAGAAAATAGTATGATATCGAACCCAATTACAAACAATAAAAATTTCAAGTGAACTTAAACAAAACTGTCTTATATCGGGTATTATGCCCTAAAATATCAATAACCGTTTGCATACGATTTGGAAGGAAAAGGAAAAAATGTTGAATAAAAACTTAAGGAATACGTTCGTTCATATTCTTCACGAAGAATGTTTTTAAGTTCTGCAAGACTTTCTGGCTAGCCTGGTTGACTTATAACCCTACGATGAAGTTCATCCCAAAGATGTTCGATGATATTCAGATCGGGGCTGCAGGCTGGCCGTTCTAGGCAGTGCATTATCATGCATAAAGACAAAATTGTTCCCAATGAAGGAACTAAATGAAACTACTGCTTCTGCCAAAACATCCTCTAAATACCATTAAGCATTCAGGGCGCCATTGATGAAAATAAGTTCAGTTCGAGCTTCAAGTGAGATTCCAGCACAAACCATGATACCACCACTGCCAAACTTTTTTCACTGGGACATACAAGCTTGGGCATATCTTTAATTTCTCTATCTTCAAACCCTTTCTCGGCCATTTCCAGACTTAAAACAGAACCACGATTCATCACTAAAGAGAATTCAGTTCCAATCCTGTATATCCTAGTGTTCACGTTGTCGAGAAAAAATTAATCGATTCCTACAGTGTCTGGGTTGTAATTCGGGAACAATAGCCTGCCTTCTTGCCACTAGCTATCTTTCATTAAGGCGTATTTTAACCGTTCTCTCACTTACATTACCATTTTCAACCTCCTACAGACGGTTTCTTCGGCAATTGCAGTGGAATGGCAATTTCTTAAAAAATTTATCACAATAAAACGATCATCTCATTGGGAGGCAACTCATCTACAACTGGAGCTATAAACGTCAAAAAGAAGCATACAAGATCGCCAAAAATTTAATGTAAGATGCAATATGAAACAGTGCATAAAACTTCCAATGAATTTTTATTTTTGGAAATTTATAGTATGGCCACTTTTTTTGCTCAGTGTACAATGTGTTATTTCTGCTTTGGTATTGGTATTAATAAATAAAGATAAGTACTCTGGAACTGATATATTTGGTTTATTAAAAATGATTACATTGTTTTTGGGAACCCATCGTTTATGTCTCTATGAATTTAATGTGTCAGACTTCGTCTTGCCCCTGAAGTGCTGCAGGCGCTCATTATGCGAACACTACCGTTATATAAATTTATTTCTGCAATATAGTATTTTTGATTTTAACGAATAAAATAGATTATATCTTAACGAAGAATAGAAACCTAGTAGAAGGCGTATCAGTATTAAATCAGTTTGACCTAGCAAGTGATCATAAACTAATAAGAACAAAACTAATAATTAACAAAAAACTAGAAAGAAAAAGAATACATGAAAAACGATACAAATGGACATCTGAAGAAATTAAAAATAGTGAATTTAATAAAAAGATAGTGCATGCATTAAATCAAGTTAGCATGCAGCAGATAAACTCCAATGATATTGATGATTTGAGTAACCTTATTACCGAAACAGTGAATAAAAGCCTTCTGCAACTGAAAAACCAAAAAACACCTTACAATGAATTAGACAAAGAAATATTACAACAAATAGAAACAAGGAAGATCTTAGATAAATCTAACAAAAGGGGAACCGACGAATATAGAGAACTTACTAGGCAGAAAAAAAAAGGAATCAGACAACAAAAAAGAAAAGAAAACGATAAATTAATAACAACAACTATTGAAAAAATAAGAGTATGAAATGCCTCAGACCGACACTAGGACGACGTCAGATGATATCATTAATGGGAAAAGACGAAAATGAAATCACAAGTAGAGAAAACATACTGACACGAATAGAAGAATTTTACACAGAACTTTACAGAACACATCAACAAGATGGTGAGATGAGACCAGCACGGAAATTGATAAAAAATGTTGGATCAGAAATAATGCCAAAAGTAACAATTTCAGAGATAACTACAGCATTGGAAAACATGAAGAGAAATAAAGCTGCAGGAGAAGATAGTATTACCACAGATACGATATTAGAAGGAGGTACGGAACTAATTGCAATTGTAACTAAGCTTGTGGACAGTTGTTTACATCAGGGTAAAGTCCCTAAGAGCTGGCACAACTCTAAAGTAATCTTATTACACAAGAAAGGTGATAGTCGAAAATTGGAAAACTACAGACCCATCAGCCTACTGTCACACCTGTTTAAAATACTCACCAAAGTCATAACTACTCGACTAACAAGGAAATTAGACGAATTCCAACCATATGAACAGGCAGGTTTTAGAAAAGGCTATTCAACTTCCGATCACCCGTTAACTAAAAAAATATTAATAGAAAAATGTAACGAATACAAGTTTCCAGTTTTCCTAGCATTTGTACACTACGAAAAAGATTTCGATACCATAGAACACACGGCCGTAATAAACGCAATGCAAAATTGTAGAATAGACAGAAGATATATTAACTTAATAAAAGAAAGTATGAACCAAGCTACAGCTTCATACTACCTAAATGAAAATGAACACAGGGTTCTCGTGTGTTCACAGGGGAGTCAAACAGGGAGATACGTTATCACCCAAACTGTTCACCTTAGTTTTGGAGGACGTTTTTAAAAACTTAAATTGGAAATATAAGGGAATAAAAATCAATGGCCGCTACCTCAGTAATCTACGATTTGCAGATGACATAATCCTGATAGCTACTGACCTATAAGAAATGCAAACCATGCTTTTAGAACTAAATACCGAATCTTCTAAAATAGGACTGAAAATGAATTTAAACAAAAGAAAAGTAATGCACTCCGAAGACACCGTGACAATAATAAATGATAAAGTTATAGAAAAAGTTGAAGAATATATATATTCTTACGACAAAAAATAATACTAAAAAGGGAAATTCAAACTGAAGAAATAAAAAGAAGAAGACAGTTAGCTTGAGCAGCATTCGGTAAACTGAACTATATACTCAGAAATCAACAAATTCAATTACATCTTAGATTTTAAGTTTTTGATGCATGCATTATTCCGATATTAACTTATGCGGTACAAACACGGACAATGACAAAAAATAATATGAATATACTTAGAGTCACTCAACACGCGATGGAAAGAGCAATGCTAGGATATCACTTAAGGACAAGAAAACAAAGACATGGATAAGACAGAAAACAGAAAAAAATGGGAATACGTTGGACATGTAGCTAGGAGCGATCTAAACAAATGGCACAGATCAATTTTAACCTGGAGACCATACCAACACAAAAGACCCAGAGGCAGGCCTCCTATGAGATGGACAAATGATCTGAAAAGGACTGCCGGGAAAAATTGGCTACAAGTAGCGTACAATAAAAAACAATGGAAAGGAGGACTTGAAGAGGCTTATGTTCAGGTGTGGATGTAAATGGCTAGACGAAGACGAAGAAGAAGTATTCGTGTAAAGGTAGTTGAACAACCTTTAAAATGAGGTATCACTTAATCCTTAATCACCCTCTTTGACTTAATAATCCCCCTAATTTTAGTGGGTTGATGTAATGTAGTTGAAAACTGTCTACAAAATACCCCATTCACAAATAAGTTTGACGGTTTTATGCATATTTTTAAATTTTCTGTAGAGACCAAATTATAGAGGGTGGTACCTTTTTAAATGGACACACTGTATATTTTGATATAACTATGGTAATTTATTTACCTCCGTGAAACATAAGAAATTGTATTTCACATATTTTAACTTTATTTGATTATTTCCTGTAAGTTTAAATTCTTTAAAAACTATAAATAGCAACTCTAAACTTTCGTTTAACGAAATTGTAGTTACCTTCAGCTACATAAAATTAAACTGAAGAAACTAAAGATCTAAAACCTGAAAATTATTTGTTAATTCAAATAATCTAAGCTATGACGCATAACACCATTTTTTCTTTTTGGTGTAACTTAAACTTTTTGTATCTAATAAACAAATGTTGCATAATAACAAAAACAAAGTACATAACAGGCATAATGTATTATACTCATGTATACTTGCTTAGATATCAAAAAACGTTGCGTTCACTGTCAGCAAATTTGATATTGACCCAGAATACTATTACGTTGTTTCAAAATAAAATATCTAACAAAGTTTATTGTTAATATCATATGAATATTTAATTACCCACAGGTAAACAGATTAGAAAAATATTTTTAGGAACCGAAGGAAATTTATGACAAATAAAGAACGTACTGGTGATGATCAGAGAAAAAATTCCACCAAATGTCAATACTTTAATAAAATTACTCCAAAAGGATCGTTTTTGAATAGTTCCCAGTAAGCAAAGAGCTTGTTACGGTAGTTTTTTTATTTAAACACAAAACCACATCAACCGCGCAGGGTTATTAGTGGATATAACAAATACATGAAATGTTACATTAAATACGATTAAATAACTTGATGTCTGTTAAATAGCTTAACACGTAGTTGAAATTTTTTTGGTGAGAACTGTCTTGAGATCATTATCTGTAAATCCGTGGGATCTTCTTTTTTCCATGAATTGAGGACAATCAAGCAGGGTATGTTTAACAGTCAGTGGATTAGAGCAACTGGGCAGATAGTTAGTGGTTTCTTCTGTTTAGAGTCTCTAGGGCATCAGTTATTTTTGGACAAATTACATTTAATTTGGTACCTAATTTTTTCCAATAATTTTGCCAAGTATTTATAAAGTGGGTTTTAACCAGGTTTTTTAGATCGGTGTACAGATATGTCTTCAATTTTGCAGTATGCTTTGAGTTCATTCGACTTTTGTTAGCCAATTGATCTGGTTTTTCACTTCCGTAAATACGTGTATGTGAACGTACCCAAATAAAACTCGCTTCCTTTCCTAATAACCGAAATTTTTCTAGTTCTTTTTTTATACTCTGTATAATAGGGTTGTTGGTATTTATTTGTTTCAGTTCCAGTAATGTATCTAATGAGTATGTTATGATAATTCACTTCATCATTTTACTCTTTTCGAAGAAGATTGGGGCTTCTAAAATAGCTGTAGCCTCACCTGTTAGCATATTGCAGTTGGTGGGTATCGATATGCTATAAAAAATTTCTTTACAGTAGTAGGCAGCAGGGTGACCATTGGGAGTTTTAGAGGCATCGGTAAAGATTTGCAAATAATTAGGATAGTGGTCTAGAATTTCCATGAATAGAGATTAGATTATTGTGGAATTTGTAGTTGAATTGAGATACTTGGTAAGTGTTACGTCAATAGTTAATGGGTGGCTTGTCTATGGGGGATAGTTTGCACTTATATGTAGTATTATGTAGCGTTACTATGTAGCGATAAAATGGCTCCTTATAAGTAGTTTTTTTAACACCTCAAGAACGCTTCTATTTAAAAAAACGAAAACTAGTACGATTATATTATTTATCTTCCAGAGTTGAAACGATTTCATTAATTGCGAATTTCTAGTACCGTTCATAGGCGTCCGTTTGGGGTAGGTCAACGGTTATCGAAATATATGAATCTACGCCTTGCCAGGTGATGATGTAGCTTTAAGTCCTACAGGAGTTAGAATTTGTAAACACGCAAAGCAAGATATTTCTGCAAAATCTTCCATAAAGTGGATGGATACGTATCCAACTGCTGTGCACGATGGCAAATAGGCTGATTCGGTTTTTCCTATGTGCTACGTTCTACATCAGCAACAGCTTCTTCTGTATGAATTGTACCACATGTCTGTGGATGCATATTATCGTTTAGAGTAAACGTGGTGCAAAAAGTTCTATAATTAATCGTATAACTTGCTCTAATAGACTATTATGTTGACTATAAAATGGACGTAGGACGCGGTACGTATTTCAAACATAACCACAATTTTTAAAATTAATTTGCATAATTTAGATAAAGCATTGTTCGCGCGTCAAGTCTATTCATGCTGAAATGCTAAACCAAATTTAACATAAATCACTTAACAGATGTTAAAATAGCTGAAATTAAAAAAGTGTTACTACAGAATACATCACCAGACAAGAAGAGAAACGAAGTGCTTTTTCGCAATCCAAATTTCTGTGACAATCCGCCATGTTCTAAATAGTTTATCTGTAAAACTATAAAAATTGAAGTTTGTTATTTGTTTAGGTATTGGAAAGTGTTGTTTTGTGTATGTTGTTTAATGGTAAAAAAAGAATAATACTGTTATACATATTTTTGTAATAAACTTATTGTGATGACTGCACGAAAAAGATGATTTTATTGTGTTGTTCGTAGGTGCCCATTCTACATCTGGTGAGAAAAAAGGTAAGTCTCCCTTCAATACCGAGGGATCGTAGCAGGTAAACATATTAAATTTGAAATTCAAACGCGTTACAAAAGTTATCTGAACATTTATATTTTAGTTAAATAAACTTTTTTTTAGAAAAATATACAATTTATACAAAAGATATCTACTTAAAAAACATTCGTTTTAATGCTTACTTCGTTTCTCAGTGTAACTACACTCTCCGGCACGAAAAACGGAGCACTTGCATTTTTAAAATAAAACTTAAATTTTTAATTTTATTTTAATTTTTATTATTATTATTACGAAAACACAAACAAAACAAACTATTTTAAGTATTTTATAATAAAAATTTAACTTTTGAACAAAGAACTATTTTAGTAGATGTCAATTTAAAAATTAAGAAAAAAACGTACGCAAATGTTGTAACAAAATGACGCTCAATTAATAAAGACTTAAATCATGTGCTCGAACAAACTGATTTTAATAACGAATGTTTTCTCCACGCGCTCGAAATATTGCCTGAATTTTTCTTGGCATACCTAAAATCAAATGAGAACAGTCCAGTTCAGGAATAAATTCCCATTCCGATAAAAAGGCTTCTTGTAACTGATTTAAGGTTAAAGGTACAGGAACACGACTTGGTATTCTTCGCCCAATCATGTCCCAAACATCTTTAATTGGGTCTGCGTCTGGACTCAATGCTGGCCAATCCATTACAGGAAAGTTTACTTCATTTAAAAACTGTTGAGTGATTCATCAGAACAAAGTTATTTTCAACAAAACCAGCATAAGGCACAAAAAAATCTTGAAGAATTTCATCAATGTAACTGGCAGCTGTTATGGAGCCTCTGGGAATGATGTACAATTATGTTTCTGTCCCTAGAGAAATTCTAGCCCACACCACAATTGAGCCCCCTTGATAGCCTAACCTAGGACTGAAGGTACATTGTGCAAAACGCTCATGTGGTCTTCGCCATACTCAGTCATCGGTAAATAAAACGTGCCTCCAATTATTTACAGTAAAATGAGCATGGTTTCTGGCAAACTGAAGCCGCACAGCTCGATGGCGTCTGAGAAGTTGTACGCCTGTTGCAGGTCTGCGACTGCTTAAATTTGCTTCTCCAAGCCTTCGTCTAATTGTTCGTTCACTTACGTTAGTATTTCGGACGTACTAATGTTGATTTCGGATTTATACAGCCGTGGCACGACGATCTCGTAGACTTTGTAAGAGGATAAAGCGATCACCACAGGCACTAGTTCTTCGTAGGGGTCTGGTTCTAGGTCGTCTAGTGTAAGCTTCGGTTGCCAAGAAACGTGTAAAAATACGTTACATAGTACCATTGGATATTTAATACTTTTGAGCAACATATCGCTCACTTCTTCTGTCTTGAAGCAACGCAACAATAGCAGCCGCTGTTTCTGGATTTGCAACCATAATTCTTGAGATTAAATCAACGTAATTCAACTACAAAGTGTATTTGACACGTGATTTGACATGACAGTTTACTTACATCAACAAGAATAAAAGAATAAGAATAGAATACTAACTGATACCTTTGCATTTTAAAAAATGATAAGAATAGTGTATTCTTTATTTCTGATTTTTTATGCATTTTTTTCGGATAAGTATTTAATTTTTACTAGAAATTACTTAAAACAGTTTGATTCGTTGTGTTTACGTTATTATAATAATAAAAGTTTAAAAAGAATTAAAATTTTAATATTTTATTTTAAAAATGCAAGTGCTCCGTTTTTCGAGCCGGTGAGTGTATAATTTGACTACAGTTTTGAACGACTTCCTCATTACTTTTCTTAGTGTACTAAGTAGTTTAACTATCATTGTGACTGTCCTACAAACATCAAAGGTAACGACAAATCTTTTGCTTCTTATTGGGTGGAGTATTCTGTGGTGTTACCAACTTATATTCCTATACCTCTAGAAAACACCCTTCATATATTTCATTTATACTCCATTGACAATGCCCGTTATTTTCTTAATCGGTAGATCTGAACTATATTTTACCAGCTATATAATTTTCTCATTATTTATATATTTCATAGCTCCTCTAACTTTTTTCCTAGTAATAATTTCCATATTTTCGGGTTTTGTTTGACAATTTAATGTTAGCTATTTGTTATTTGTGGCGTCATCTAAATTATTAGTCTCCTATAATTTATTCAGTAGCTATGAATAATTTTTTGAAGGTAATTTTTCTCTATTTGTAACTGCATGTCTAAGAAGGCAGACAACCTCGTCAAAATGTCATTAACTTTTCATTGAATTTAAATAATCCTTGAAGTTGGATAAAAAGCAATAAAATTTGTGCAGTTTTGGTGCTAGAATATAAATTTATCATATGATATATCCGCCAAAATTAACTGTACATAAATCCAACTCATTTTGAATATATAATTCTTCTCATTAGTCATTAGTTTTAATCTTAATATTACGTTATGTTTAATATTTTCTTCATCTTATTTTTATCAACGGAAGAACAATAGTTTAATACTTGGAGGAATATTTTTGATTAAACGAAGTTAAATGAAAGAAAGTTCAAATTTATAATAGAAAAATTTCAGTAAATTTAAAAAATTTTAAAGTTTGACAAAACAAAGTTTACAAAACTTATACCAACTTGATAAATCATCTGGTCTGGTGTAGTTCTAAATCCAATTTTGGACATAATATCCTTGTCTCATATAATTGTTCCAGCGTGTTTCTCGAGATCATGATCCATTTATCCATTTATCCATTTATTCTAACGCAGGGATCCTTACTAGGATTTCTTTGAGAGCCTAATAGTTTGAATGAAATTTTCCTCAGGACCGCAAGTACAAGTGGTGGTATGAAATAACTTTAAAACTATGACTATAACATAAGTTTATTGCAAGTTACGTAAAAACAATATAATTATAAATTATATGGACTGTTTTGCATGTTTAAGGCAGGAAAATGTCTTTTGCTTGACTCCAGGAATGTTAAGTCCTAAATTTATTAATTCTGTGAAGTCGACGGGCTAAATCTTTCACAGCTCTCTAGAATGGCATCTATGTTAGCAGGTTGGAAAGAAACTGAAATTCTCAAAATGTTTTCAACGTTCTGACTAGTTAGCCTAGATCTGTACTTGTTTTTTACGAACTTCAGCTTACTGAATGTAAATTCACAGACATATATGGATGTAGAAATACACAAAATTTTCTGAGCACAGTCAATTAAGTTAATATTTGTCATTTTCAACTGCTTAAGAAAACAAAACAATATAATTAGAAAATCTGAGAGGCAGATTACATGAAAGGTAGAGAGGCAGATTACATAACCTTCGTTGGACGGAACGTCTCATTAGGGGTTGAGCCAATGGATTGGGGTGATTTTCTATGCGTTCGTCATACTTCTGAAAGAAGTAGAATATTTTTTCTTTACTAAATTTCATTTTAAGATCTCGAACAATAACACTGTTAGTTACGTATCACGGGGTTTTGTCTTGATACCGTATTTGAAAGTGTCTATTTTGTAAAATAATCCATCGTGCCAAACTTTGTCGAACGCTTAGGCGTTGTCTAAAATTGCAGCAGACCAGTATTCTTCTTCAAAGGATATATATCATTTTTTATAACTCAGTAAACTTGTTCAATGGAGGCGGCATGTTTCGCTCTAAATCCAAACTGATGAATAAAAATTAATTGATTTGCTTTTAGAATTGATTCTATTTATTCTACAATTAATTTTTCTAGTAGCTTTGTCATAGCAGGGAATGGCTAATAGGTCTATAGGATATTATCTGTTCTGCATATTTTTCTCTCATTTTCTTTCGAGGGCAGTCAGTTCCAGTGGAAAGTGGAACTGGGCAGGTCATGTAGCAAGATCAGTTGATGACCGGTGGACAAAAAGAATTTTGGAATGGAGACCCCGAATACAAGCTTACAGAAATAGATGTCGACCCCCAACGAGATGGACAGATGACATAAAAATAGTGACTACAAATTGGATTCAGATGGCGCAAAATCGGACTAAGTGGGAAAACATGCGAGAGGCCTATGTTCAGCAGTGGACGTTAGAGGCTAGTTGATGATGATGATGATGATATTTTTCTGGTTGTATAAACTGAAATTCTTTATGCCTAGACAATATTCAGAAATTCTACAGTTATACATATCTGATAGATACTTCAGAATTAAAAAAGAAGACCTTTACACATATTTAAAAGAAATTAAAGCAGGAGTCTCTCAAGGAAGTGTATTAGGTCTGGTCCTCTACCTGTTATACATCTGAACTAGAAAATGATGCTATAGCCATCTTTGCAGATGATACTGCCATTCTAGCAGTAGGTGATACCAGTGAAGAAGCCGCAGAAAAATTACAGTTGTTAATAGATTAGATCCATAAGTGGGCAAAAAAATGCAAAATCAAACTAAACGAGTCTGAATCAATTCACGTTAATTTTACAAACAAAAAAATTCAAAACATTCCAATTATAATAAATGATGCCCAAATACCCTACGCATCTACTGCAAAATACTTGGGTCTCACACTTGAAGCAAAGCTTCGCTGAAAAGTCTTTATTAAAAAGAAAAGGGTGCAACTAGGTAGCCGTTACAGGAAAATGTGTTGGATGATGGGAAGAAATTTAGTTTTGTCCACACATAATAAACAACTGTTATACAACCAAATACTGAGACCAGCATGGATGTATGGTTGCCAACTGTGGGGCTGTGCTAATAAAAGTAATATCCAGGTCATCCAGAGATTCCACAAGGACCTTGAGATAGAAGATGTAAATAAAATTATCAAGAAGATTGCATGTAGTCACGAACAATGGCTCTATAAATACGTAAACATCGAGGACAGTCAGCTCCTCGATAATACTGGGTTAGAAAGAAAACTCAAACAAAACCATTTGAGTTAGTGTAAAGTGTTGTGAATTTGCATGTTAGGTATTAGTGCATAGTTGTTAGATGAAATAAGAGGACGCCATAAGGTAAGCACTTAGAATGCATCCTTTAGTAAATTAAGATGGATAAAAATTGATAATTGGCCAGCTTTGACCAGATTCCAATGGTATAAACACAGTAGGTGCTTAATATAAAAAAAAAAGTAAAAACATTTTTCTGGCTAAGGGATAAGTATAATTTGGGCCATCTTTCACAAAAACGGAATATACCTTATCCTTAAAATAGCATTGTATATTTATGTCAAATTCCTCAATCCTTATACAAAAGTTTGTTCAGAATTTTAGCACGAATTAAATCGTACCATGCAGATTTTTTTTAAATTTAACAAATATAGTATGGATCTTGTGATATGGTTAACAATAAAATTTTAAATAGGTAGTTTCAGTTATAAAAGTGTTTGCAGAAATGCTTTCACTTTATTATCAATTTTTTAAGTTACATTCAACGTGATATGGTTGGAAGATTTTCCTATGTGCTCAGAAAAAGTATTGGCTTTTTTTATCATTACTTTTTACCCAGTAACCATTTAGAATACGTACAGGATCATTTCTAAATTAAAGTCGTTTTAATTTTTTAACAGCTTTCTTTGTTAGTATTTTAATTAGTATATTTATGTATCTAATATGGTTTTTTTATAATAGTAGTAAGCTCATTAGTATCCCTCTGATCAGTAATCCAAATCGCTAACGAACCACAAAATTGACAAGATTTTTAAAAATAGAATTAGATTGTAAATTCCTAATATAACTATAAAAATGATATGTCGGTAAAGTAAGCAGATTCATATCATAACGCTGAATTCAGATCAAGACTCTGACTGATTTGGTACCACCAGAAATAAAAATTTAGTAAGATCTTTTGGTAAGGTAAGCTTTTAGTAGAAATTTTCTTTGTTAAATAATCATGTTTGTGCAGTAAAATGTATTTTTTATTAAATAATTTATAGGCATGGTTATTCTTGTTTAAATTAATTTGATTCAAAAATTAAATACATATTTTTTAGTCACCCTGTATAAATAATTATGTTAATGTTAAAATCATTAAATAAGGACCAAATGATAGTTTCAAATGAGCTAGGACACTATCTCTATTCTAATTTAAAAAAAATTCTAGATTATATCATCACGTCTCTGTCTCCTATTCTCAAAAATATTAATTTATTTTATAACTTTTCCCCTCATAATTCATTTATATAAAGTAACAATGATTTCAGATAAATCTATAGTTGAATTTTAAATGGTTTAATTTCAGACCTTATCATTTCAAGTTATTATGCAAAAATAGAGATCTACCATAAAGATTGATACCTAGTTTAATTTGTACTTCAATTATTGCTTTATTACCTGTAAATCTATTCTCTTTGTAAAAACAGACATTAACTTTCTCCATAAAATTACAAACGGATTGTACAATACTTATTCCAAATTTTACAGTAATTTATAAACAAGAATATGATAAATGAATAAGAAAAACTAAAAACTTTATTGGTTAAACCATTGCCAGAAAGATGGCAGATTTGAATACATTTTGCAGTTTCAGTTTTTATTGTTTACTTTACCTTATTATTTTAGGTTTTGTAGCCAATTGTAGGCCACGAGAGAGAGAGATGAGTACAGAGAAGTCTTAAGATAAGAATTTGTAGAACATTATCAACAAGAATAGTCCGACATGAACACAATTAATAAAGAAATGCAACGAAAGCTCTTGAAAGCAGGACTGACTTTTGCAAAAAAAAACGAAAAATAAATAAGATCGAATAAGTGAAGGAACAAAACGGTTGATGGATGCGCATTTGCGCATATCATTGCGGTTGATTGGTGCGTGAAGAGACGCATATTTCTAAGTGAAGGAAAGCGAAACACGAATGATTTCAAAGAAATGAATAAACAAATAAAGAAGGGTGTAAAGAAAGATTTAAGAATCTATAATGAAAAAAAGGTAGAACAAATATTAGAAAATAACCTAGGCCTGAAGTACTTAAGATCAAACTAAGGAAAGCCTATAATAATCTCATTGAAGGATAAATATGGAAAAGAAATAAGAGAAAAGAACGAAATCCTAAAAGTAACTCAATCATTTTACCGTGATTTATATTTATTAAACAAGAACCCAGATAACACTCACGATAACGAATGTCAACTCAGAAATACTCCCTAATATGGAGTCCTTCGAAATAAAACAATATATGGAACATTTAAAGAACAGTAAGGCTCCGGGCTCAGATGGAATTTTTGTAGAAATGTTGAAGGAGGGAAGTGAAATTATTCTCGAAGAATTAAAACTTTTTTTCAACGAATGTCTTTACAGAGGAGAATTTCCAGATGATTGGAATGACATTTTGCCGGTTAACGTCGAAACTCGATAGCTATCAACCGGTAGAGCAGACAGGATTCCGAAAGGGTTACAGTACGGCGGATCATCTTCTTACAGTCAGAACTCTAATAGAGAAAGCCAATAAATATCACTTAAACTTGGCTTATGCATTAGCTTTGTTGATTATGAAAAAGCATTTGACTTTATAGAACTTTGGCCAATAGAGAGAGCTATGAACAACTGCAGGATAGACTCCACTGAAAGCTACAATTTTTAGTTAAGGATATATTTTCTTCAAAAAACTTGTATTGTTTATGTAACTTGCTTTTAAATAAAATAATGCAAACAATGGTATCTACTGCAGTGTCTTAACTAAAAAAGTGTAAATAATGGTATCTACTGCATGTTTTTTTCAAAAATTCTTGTAATATCTTTGAAAAAAATCCAGTGCACACAAATTTCTTTCGAAAATACTTTCGAATTGTATTACTGCACTTTCAGTCTCAAATTTGTCGTAATTTATACATTTCTTAAATAGGATTATTGAAACTTTCAAGAGGGTCTCCTTTAACATTTAAAAAATGTCACATACCCTTTTTTACACCCGATTCCTTCAATCACTAAAGTGTAAAGTTACTAGAAAGTGGGGGCTGAAGTCAGTGAACCGAGTACACAAATACCTATGTTAATATTTATTATTCTGGTTGTTGTCACTTCTCGACATTTTGTTACCATTATCTAAATATTAGCTAACTTTAGTTATATAGTCTTATATTTGGCCCACAAAAATTGTGCATCATTTGAATATTTTGCTACGGGTATATATGTCCTAAAACTTCAGCAAGGTCAGAATAAGATATAAAAATAACAATTTTGTTTTAATAGTGTTTTAAATACCGTCATATATTTCACATTTGAAATATTATTTTATAAGCCAACAATTTGTTTTAATTAAGGCCTCCCAACCTTCAGGTAGATACTAGAAATTGACACTCATCCTTCACGGACAACTTTTACAAACACATTAAGATAGTAGTATCCTATCGATAAATATTGTGCAATAGCTTGACTTAACTATGAGGAAAGAGAAAAATTAATAATAATTGACTAACCTATAAATCTCGCATGATTGTAATATTTATAATGCAAACAAAAATGTAAAATTAAATTATTTACTAAATTTATTTGACAAGTGAGACTAAATTTCCTGAATAGATCAAACAAAAATAGTTTATATGTAGATCATCGAAAAAAGTTCTTAAATAAAAAAATTAAAGTTTTTATTTTATAGTGTGAAGAGTGTGAGGATAGTGTCATCTTATCATTATTTAAAAATTAAGCAATGATCTTAAATATTTTATGTGTTTAACTATAAAAATATAACCGTAACAAGGTATAATTTAGTTATGATAACAAAGTTATTCAGACATTATTGCAGGTTAAGATGATAGAATATTGAACAATATTAAAGGAACAAGAATATTGGGGATAGCTATTCGGACTTTTGAGACGGCTGTTCTGAAAAGTTCATTTGATGTACATCCGTAACATATGTTGGGGATAGAACCACTCAATGGTTCTTATGTAGAGCTATAAAATAGTGTCGCAACTGGAAATGTTTCGAACTTTACAAAATACTATATCCACATGTAAAATTCAATTCCGTAAAAGACAATAAAACTCTCATTTTTATAGTACAAGAAATAAATGCCACCCCCCCTCACAATATTGCGTGTTCTTTAGTTGCGACCAACAGTGATCTGGAACGCAGATTTCGAGTTTTCACGTTATTGCTGAATCAGGTATGTAATTTATATTGCTATATTTTGTTGTTTTTCTAGTTATTACACTATTACTGATTTATACCAGCACTGTTTAAAATATTATTTTCACAAACACTGTTATTGGTTCAGTTCTTTATTTTTGACATGCTACACTATTGTTGAAGCATAACTTTAAACATTTTTTTTATGTTGCGACAGTACAACCGCCACATATACCTTCAACATTTATGAGTCATCAAGTACTTCAATAAATTGATGTGAACAGTTCCTTGAGTAAGATCAGTAATGTTAAACCGATTACAGAATCCAACCAAAGGCAATATTATATTTTACCGACGCACCCAGATCAGAGCCGGTCTATTGATTACAATGATTTCGACCGAGATCCACATTTCGTTACTGGTGTGCCAATTAAAACCTATAGTTTGCTTCGAAGTCAAATAAAAAAAACCATTAAGAAGCTCTTCTCCAAGAAGCTCTTTATCGAGTAGCTCTTCTACCAACAGCTCTTAATTAAGTAGCTCGGATGAAAGAAAATAATTTTAGTCGTTTTGAACTAAAATTATGTTCCCACTGAAACTAGTGGGTTAACTTATGAATCAAATGTTTCTTTGGAACAGCAAAACAATAATACTAAGGGCAAAAAGAGGGTACGTAATATTGAAACCTGGAAACACAAAGTAGCTAAAAGCCTACGCAATGCTGGGAAAGCGTATATATATCTGTGAACAAAAAACAAGTACATTCAAGGAAAATGGGTTCCACTTATGGCAAAAAATGCAGGTTAAAATGTCATTTACGAATAAACGCCACATCAAGACAAGACATTTTAATTGGTATTGAAATTTGGGAATTTACAAAAACAAATAGAATGCATAATTAGACATACTATAAAAATTAAACCAAAATATAGATATTCTTCAACACAAAATTTTAGTAAACCGAACATTGGATTTAATTGTACAGTAAACAACGATCACATTAGTGTTTTCAAAACATTTTTTTAAATACGCTTGCTACAAACGATCGACCCATTGCTACAGCTCTTTTAAAAAAAGAGTGTGGTGGAATGCAAGATGAAGTACGGGGAAAACATGGCAAACAACGTACTGTGGAACCAGAGATCTATAAAGTAAGCAACTTATGTTCTTGTTATCTGCGAACGTACATAATTAATAATCTACGGTAATTTTGATCATCGGAAGGTTAGCGCATCATCCACAAAGAGGTAAACTAGAATTATATAGACATAAAAGAGATATCTACACATCATAGTCCAAGTCATTAGTGCGTTATATATAGTGCAGCCACGGCTGTGAACATTCATTCCTGATTTATTATTGTTATTGTATACTTGTTTTGATTCGTTATTTAACCATTGTATTCAGTTAATTTTAAATAAATTGTTTTTAAAAACGCGAGTCTGAAAACGAGTTATTTAATTGGCGCAGTCAGTAGGATACCTGAAGGTTGCAGCAGATTCCAGTTAATTGCAGTACAACCGTTGGTGTCCACCATTTATCCGGAGAACCTACAATAAACAAGTAAGTTACTGAGAATTTTCCTTACTTCTTATTTTCCTTTATATTTTGAAAATTATTACCAGTTTTATTTTATTTTTACCATTTGTCAGAGATTGTAATAAATCTTCTTCATTTGAGTAATTTTAAAAACATTTTTTATGCAAAGTGATATTGATAATTTAATTTGTAACTTAAACAAAATGGCATTAAATAACACACCCACAATTCAAGCGGCAAAAGCTCTCGCTGACTTTTTACCCACATTTAATGGGGATCCGTTAAAATTGGAAAGCTTTATCCAAAGATGCGACCAGTATTATCGCACTTATGGACAGACAACGGATAATACCTTGAACGATTTTACATATAATGTATTATGTTCGAAGTTACAAGACAACGTATTAAACTTCGTAATGTGTAGACCAGATTTAAATACCTGGCCATTGATTCGAAGTACATTGAGAAATAACTTCGGCGACAGAATCGACAGGCAAACATTGAATAAAGAATTCCTACAAACAACAAAATACAAAAACGAAAATATTATAGACTTTTTAGCAAGAATATCGCAATTCAAATCAAGATTGGAAATTAAAATAAATTCAGAAACGAATTTAAGTGCTGAACGGAAAACGATATTAATGGAACAAAATGAAGCAAATTCCATAGACATTATACTTGCAAACGTAGATGAGAAAGCTAGAACGATTCTTGAAATAAAGGAACCGAAATCGTTTATAGAAGCATCCGACATATTAAATAGACAATTTTATAATGACCAAAGAGTCGATTCAATAAACTTTTCAAATAAATTTAAAGGAAAACCTCAATTTCAAAATTCAAAATCAAATAATCAAATAAGTTATAACCAACAACACCGCAATCTTAATCCAAACTTTAATCATCGCTATAACACACGTTATTCATCTAATTCTAATTATTCAAATCACCATGAACAAAATAATCATTTCAATCAGCCTAATACATCAAGGCAAACCTTTTCCAATTACAACCAATCTAATCCTAATCGTCATTTCAATCAACCAAGTACATCAAAACAAAATTTTCCAAGCCAACCGATAAAAATTCAATCTAGACCTATTCAAACTAAATATTTTACAAACGAACAAGTTTTTGGGAAACCAAAAAATGTATTTGATCCCAGGAATGTCCCAAAAAATACATTCTCACCGGAACCAATGTCAACGACATCTAGAATCTCTTCCGGAAAACAAAAATTTCCCTTTATTCAGAGAGGCCCTCCAAATTTCCAATTCGAAGAACTTTATCAAGTAGAAGACGAAAATGAAGATAACCAATATTGTGATGCATATAATCACCTCCCAAATCCCCAAACAGACTCTGTAAACATAAATGAAAATTTTCAAGAGGATCGTCACGAAAATCCCGACGATTAAACCAACACATTGATCTAAATAATACAATTCCCAATTCTCTCCCATACATTCAATTAAACTTTCCAACTCCCATTAAATTACTAATTGACACAGGCTGTCACCCATCTCTCCTAAGACCCTACATTGCCGAAAAATACTTTTCAGAAAAAATCACAAGACACACAACTCCGATTATTACGTGTGCAGGATCCCGAGAATCCCAATTCAAAGCCAAAATCCCCCTTTTGCAAGAATTTCACATATCCGAACCTCTCGACTTTGTCTTATTTGATTTCCATAATTATTTTGACGGTATATTAGGAATACGAGACCTTCGAAAATTACACTTAAATTTAGATTTAAATCGCCAAATCCTTTTTAATCAAAACTCAGAGATCCCTCTTAATTATAGAAAAGATTTTAATAGTCAAAAGATAGAAATTCCACCTTTTTCGTCTGTAATAAAAAATATACAGACATCATTACCAGATGGAGATATCTTTCTTAACGACATTGTTAATGAAACAAAAACAATAAAAATCCCATCAAGTTTAGTTCATGTTGAAAACGGACGTGTAAAAATTGAATTTGTTAATAAAACATTCCACACACAACTAATTAATATCGATAACAACTTTCTAAATAATTTTGCGGAAAATTTTGATACAAGAAATTTTAATTGCTTTTCAATGGAAGAAATTATGAACATTACTATAAACGATACAATTAACACTAAGGACCGGAAAATAACTTTGGAAAATTTTAGACAAGATCATTTGAATCCTGAAGAAAAACATGCACTGAAATTATTAGTAGAAGAATACCAAGATATTTTTCATAACCCTGAAGACAAATTGACCTTCACAAATCAAGTAAAACACAGCATTAATACCACCGATGAAATTCCAGTATATTCAAAATCATACAGATACCCCCACATACATAAGGAGGAGATAAGAAAACAAATCAATAAAATGCTAGAAGATGGAATAATCAGACCATCACAGAGTCCGTGGAGTTCTCCCATTTGGATTGTTCCAAAGAAATTAGACGCTTCAGGAAGACAAAAATGGCGAATCGTGGTAGACTATAGAAAAATAAATGAAAAAACTGTTGACGATCGCTACCCATTACCTTCCATTCAGGATATACTAGATAAACTTGGCAGATGCCAATATTTTACTACAATTGACTTAGCTTCTGGATTTACACAGATAGAAATGGAGAAAGAGTCTATTCCTAAGACAGCTTTCAATGTCGAAAATGGCCACTATGAATATCTTCGTATGCCATTTGGCCTTAAAAATGCACCTGCAACGTTTCAACGAGTAATGGATAACATACTCAAAGATATTTTAAATAAAATTTGTTTTGTATATATGGATGACATAATAATATTCTCCACTTCACTTCAAGAACACATAAGTAATATAAAACAAGTCTTTAAGAGATTGAGAGAAGCTGGTTTAAAGATACAATTAGACAAATCAGAATTCTTTTGCAAAGATGTAGAATTTTTAGGACACGTCATTACGCCAGAAGGCATTAAACCTAATCCGAAAAAGGTAAATGCAATAAAAAAATTTCCCATCCCAAAAACTGCCAAAGAAATTAAATCATTTTTAGGACTCATAGGCTATTACCGAAGATTTATAAAAAATTTCGCCAAATTGACTAAACCGCTAACATCATGCTTAAAAAAAGGAATGCAAATCAAACACACTCCTGAATTTATAGAAAGTTTTGAACTTTGTAAGAACATCCTAATGAATGATCCTATCTTACAATACCCAGATTTTAGCAAACCTTTTAATGTAACAACAGATGCTTCAAATTTCGCAATCGGAGCAGTACTATCTCAAGGACCAATAGGAAACGACTTACCTGTTGCTTTTGCATCTAGGACTTTGAATCCAGCGGAATGTCACTACAGTACCATAGAAAAAGAACTCTTAGCTATAGTATATGCTGTTAAATATTTCAGACCATACTTGTACGGCACAAAATTCAACATTATTTGTGACCATAAACCCTTACAATGGCTTTTCTCCTTAAAGGAACCTAATTCCAAACTAATAAGATGGAAACTTAAATTAGAGGAATACGACTACCAGATTATTTATAAGAAAGGCAAATTAAACACAAACGCAGATGCTCTCTCCAGAGTAGAAATTCATCCCATAGATATCGAAGATAACGACAAATTGTCCATTATAATGAACTTAGACCACAACGAATTTATTGATCTTGAAGAATCAACAAACGAAATGTCGAAACTTAGAGACTTAGATTCGAATGATATTATATTAAAACCTGCTCTTGATCACAACGATATACAAGATATTATAAATATTAATCCATACCAAAACATAACACAAGAATTTATTAACGAAATAATTGACAAAGAACTACCAGTACCAGAAGAAGATATTGTAGAATCCATAGAAGAAAATACCAAAAAAGATAAGAAAATAAAAATTCTTCAAAATATAGCAATACCAAATACAGAAGAGAAATCTGACGATTTAGAAACGGTGCATACTAGTCAAGAAGATCCCATATTAAATATACCGTATACAGAAAAGGCCATAAATATATACAAAAATCAAATAATAATAACTTCTGCAAATATATCGAAACCAAAATATACATACGAAAAAATATTCGACAAAAATAGATATCATTGGCAAATACCAAAAAATGATTTTGAAGAAACACAGTTTCTATGTTTAATTAAAGAAATCATAAAACCCAATACGACCTATTGCCTACTATTTAAAAACAAAGACCTCGAAATACCTTTTATTCGTTTTATGACAAACTCATTTAAAAATAATGCATTTTCCTTAGTCATTTCAAATAAAATTCTAACGGATATAACGGAAGAAGCGGAAAAACAAGAAAAGTTAAAATTTTACCACGAAACGAAAACAAACCACAGAGGCATTAATGAAAATCTTGCAGCACTCAAAAAACATTTCTACTGGCCTGACATGGACAAAGATGTCACAAATTACGTCAATACTTGTGACCTATGTCAAAAATCAAAGTACGAAAGACATCCCACCTCACTTATTCTCAAACCAACACCAATTGGCAATTCCCCTATGGAACACATATATATCGATACATTTAAGTTTAGTAACCAAAATTTCCTTACCATTATAGATAGCTTTTCTAAATTCGGTCAAGCCTATCCCATAAATTCAATAAACGCTATGGAAATTGTTAACAAATTAACATTCTTTATAAGTCACTACGGAATACCCAACAAAATCACATGTGACAATGGCACAGAATTTAGGAATAAAATATTTCAAGATCTCTGTCTCTTACATCATATAGATGTCCATTACGTAACCGCCTACAACCCAAATAGCAACAGTCCGATAGAAAGATTTCATTCTTCAATCATAGAAAGTTTGAGAATACTTAAAGAAGAAAAGGAAAATATCATTATTTCTCAGTTAATGAGTTACGCAATATTAGCTTATAACAATAGTATTCATAGTGCTACAGGCTATACTCCCTTTCAAATAATGCGAGGCAAACTAGATTATAAAAACCCCTTCGAACGAGATGAGAATGAAAGAATAACACAATATATTCATGATCACTCAAAAAACCTAAAATTACTTAACAATATTATTCTTAATAAACTAAATAAAAACCAAACACAAAACTTAGAACGTGCAAATAAATCTAAACAATCAGAAATAAAATTAGACACGAATCGTCCCATATATCAGTTAAAAGGTTCAGAACAAAGATTAGCAAAATGTAATCAACCTTATCAAAAATTAATAAATCCCAAATTAGTTGGAGATAATAAAATATTATCCAACAATAAAGTATATCACTTGCGAAGTATAAAACCTCAACGTATTGTTACAGATAACTACAATCAACATGAAAATACTAGCGATGACGATACTCCTCTATCTACAAGGATATCAAACGTTAGAAATAAAAGAAATTAATAATCCCATCCTACCTGTTCAAATTGGACAAGCAAAAAGGATACTATCAAAACATACATTTCTTTATCATATTAATTTATCCCAACCATTAGAAATAAGTAATCAAATATATAATGAAGTAATAAACTTAAGAAATTCTATTAAAGTAAACAATCACTTTTCAATATTAATTATAAACAAAATAGATCATGCCATAAAACTAAGTAAAGCTATAAATAATCAATTAGAAACATACCCACAAAACCCCAGAACCAAACGAGCATTAATTAACGCAATAGGAAAGGTATCCAAATGGCTTTTTGGCACCTTAGACACTGATGACGAAAATTATTACAACAACTACTTATCCACTCTCAATGACAATCAAAATAAGATAAATTCAAGTTTATTTCAGCATCACACCTTGTTAATAGAAATGTCGAAAACGTACTCAAAAGGATTTGAAACAATTAAAGAAAATCAAATAATAATAAGTAAACAAATGACAATAATTTCAGAAGAAATTAAAGAATTAATAAATGTAGAAAAAGCTTTCTCAATAAATATAATAATAGATAACCTAATAAATCAACTACACGACCTACAAATTTTGGTCAATAACATTGAAACCGCTATATCACTAGCAAAACTAAATATTCTTCATAGCTCAATTATTAATCCTTTGCAATTAGAATCAATAATACTAAAATTAAACAAAATATATACGGTACGAAATGTACCAAAACTTCAAAATTTTATGAATTATTACAGTCTCTTCTCAACTCAGGTGAATATTCATGGGAACTTGGTAATTTTCAAGATTCATACCCCAATAGTTAGTAATCCCTTAAAATATTTCCGAATATATCCTATTCCTTTAAACAACCTAACAATTATACCCGATCAACCATTCCTGCTTCTCAGTAACGAAGAAAATTGGACAACATCTGAACAATGTCCCGAAATCGAAAATTACTATTACTGTCCAAAGAAGTACCTACAAGAAAATACACAACCTTGTTTAAGCAAACTCATCCGAACTGGCAAGAATAAATGTATAAGCACGAGTATCCATTTGAAGAAGACTGAAATAACCACAATTAATTCAAACCAGCTAGTAATCGTACCCATCAATCCCATAAGAATAGAAGCAGATTGTGAAAAGAACGGTATATACGAAATAGACAAACCTTCCATCATAACCATCGACAAATGTAAAATAACCATCGACAACAAAACTTACGAACAAGAAGAAACAATGCACGAAGAGTATGTATTCGATTTACCCAAATTCGAGTTTCAAAGTAACTTAACCCAAGTTCCAACAATAAAACTAAAAACATTAGACGACGCAAAAATCAAGCATATCCAGACCGTAGCAGAGAATATTGAACTACCAGAATTAAAAGAAGCCCCGACGTATCACAATTGGACCAACACATCTCTCATCATCCTTATTACACTAATAATCTCTGTTTTAGCTTATTTCAAAGTATTCAAATCCAAACTCAACTCCATCACAAGAAGTCGACCAAGAGAGGCACATGGCTCAGAAAATCCAACTCCCTTGTTTTCCGAGCTTAAGGAGGGAGGAATTATATAGACATAAAAGAGATATCTACACATCATAGTCCAAGTCATTAGTGCGTTATATATAGTGCAGCCACGGCTGTGAACATTCATTCCTGATTTATTATTGTTATTGTATACTTGTTTTGATTCGTTATTTAACCATTGTATTCAGTTAATTTTAAATAAATTGTTTTTAAAAACGCGAGTCTGAAAACGAGTTATTTAATTCTAGCAGGGTTTATTTCTGCATCTGAATCTCTCGGAATCAACCAGTACTTTTGATTGTAAAGCCTTGATGAGCCAAGGGCAGACAAATCACAGCTAACTGCATGTATGCACTGTAGGTATATGAGAGAAGCAACAAGGATTCGGGACCAATAAATCTACAACCGATGTGATCTTCATATTGCGACAAGTATCAGAGAATTCTAAAGAGATCAACAAACTTCTTTTTCTATGCTTTGTGGATCTTCTAAAAGGGTTTAATAGAATCTAACTGAAAACATAATCCAAGTCTTGAAGTAGAAAAACGTCAATTAAAACACATAGTAATAATAGATATAAAGATATAAACTAATTATTAACGAACATACAGTAGAATAAGTCATGAATTTTAACTATTTCGAAATAAACGAATCGCAATATAGTTATACTACAGAGGAGAAGAAAAAAAACATAAGTCAACAAGGTATTAAATGATATTGAAGAATAATGTATAAGTTCCAATTTTTCAGATTTCAGAGTCTGTAATTTTTAAAACTGAGGATGGAATTAACTGGAAGAGTCAACCACTACCGGCAGGACGTATGCGATCCTGCGACATAACAAAAAGAAAACTGCACAAAGTAATGTTAGCCCCTGGTCAAAATGTATATGATTCTGTTGATTCCTTTTGTTTGCTTGTAAACGAAAAAATTGTGAACGAAATAGTGAAGTGTACAAATTAAGAAGCCGAAAAAGTTATGGGCATAGACAACTGAAAATATTGCGACTCTATAGAACTGTATGGCTTTATTGGACTGTCGAGGTATTAAGTATCGAGGTACATGTACTTTTAAGTAGTATATGCCTTCAAAGCCAGATAAAAATGGCATGAAAATATGGTGGGCCTGTGATTCGAAAATAAATTACCCTTTGGATGGAATACCATATACAGAAAAAAATAGAAATACAGTAGCCAAAGGTCTTGCATCTCAAGTTGTAAAGCAACTCGTTGGGCCTTATTATAATTCCAAGAGGAATGTGACTTGCGATAACTATTTCACTCATCTTGCTCTTGCACATAAACTACTGGCAAATTCACTAACTCTTGTGGGTACAGTAAAAAAAATAAGAGATTTGTTTCTCGGGAATTTTTACCAAACAAGAACCGTTTAGAGTAATCTTCAGTTTTCGGATTCACTCCAAAAGCATCTCTTGTTTCTTACATTCCGAAAACACAAAGAAGTGTCCTTATTCTGTCTACCATATCACACTGCTTACTATGCAGATGATGTTGACACAAAATCAGATACGATACTCTATTATAATAGTACAAAATGTGGTGTCGATACGGTAGACCAAATGGTTCATAAATATATGTGCAAAATACGAACTGACCGTTGGTCTTTTGCATTTTTTATGAATATTTTAGACATGGCTGGGGTAGCCTTATTTATTATTTGGACAAATTTGCTTCCAAAATGAAATGAAAATAAAAATGAAAAGCGAAGATTGTTACTTACAACGACAGCAGTACTACAATGGGAAACAAAACAGTCTATTGAAAAATGCTTTCAGGAAGTTGAACCACACAATAAAAAACAAAAACTTCAGTTTTAACAAGGAAAAGGTGTAACATTTTTTCAACAAAAAACAAGGACAGAAAACAGAAACAAAATTATGAAATATGCAGTAGAAATGTGTGTAACGATACTGTATAATTAAAAAAGTTTGTAAGTATTGCTATGAAGAAAAATAAATGTACAGTTTTTTTATTTTTAGTGTTTTTTTAATATAATACTTAATAATAATTTAATTTATCATTTTAATTTGCTATTCTTGTTGTGAATAAGCTAATCTTGTGGCTTAGTTCCAACTAAAATAGTAAACTCTTCTTTTCAAAGTAAATGGCCTGATAGATTAACTAAAGTTTCTATTTATTTATTAATTAAGTCTTTATTTGGTTCCAAATGTTTATTGTGAATAAATCTTTTTTCTACAAAAGTTTTCTTGCATTTCAATATTTGATGCAAATCCTTCAGGTAGATCGCACCCTCGAGGTAGACCACATACTATAGTAGCACGTTTTTTTAATCTGGACAATTTAGATTTAACTTTAATAAAAAATAAAAAAATATATTAGAAATATATGGGTAAATATAAATAGTACGTTCAAGAACAGTGGTGAGCACTACGGACCCGAGTTGCCCAGTTGCGTAAGTAAAATGTGTTGCCCGGATAAGGGTTAATATAAGATGAAATTATTAAATTACCAAGATATTTTAATTTCTGCAATATATCCATCATCCTACATGTTACGTTAGTAACACGTAGAGTAGATAGTAAATAACATAACCATGCTTGCATATTTATCACATTTAATGTCACTTTTTAAATAAAAAAAAAACAAAAAATCACATATAGAGACTATTTTTTTTTATATTCAATAACGTAAAAGGTAATGATAAAGTAAATAGCCTATTAGCCGTGTATACATAAAATATATCATACTAAAATTTCATTCATACCTGAACAAAAAAAAAATGTTTTTTGTAAATTATCCCAAAACAAAACACAAATAAATATAAATTATTATACAAAGCAAGCCATATTAATTTCTTCTTGTCATTATTGTTGTTCTGCTGACAATTTAATATACGGGAATTAAATAATATGCCATAAATATAAGGTCTAAACGATAAATACTACCGACTCACATCCGAATACTTTACTGGTTCAAGGTACTTTACAAAATTATTGAGACCATTAAAAAGTTAAGGTTAAATCAACCAAAACTATTAAACATATAATAGCCACAGGCAAATATTTCTCACCAATTCTAGTTGTTGATTTATTGGGCAATCGAAATTGTAAAATGTAAAAGATTACTAAAAATAGAGTAAGGTGAAAAAACTGAAGAGATTTTAAACCAGATAAAAGCAAGTATTGTAATAGTATCATTCAATAACAAATGTCTAACATAAAAAATTACAGCGTTTAATTAAAAGTTATTGTATTAGTATAGTATAGTATAGTATAGGTTATAGTATATGACAAGTATTCTGTACAATTTGTCATTAGTTGTGCATGCTTAATATTGTAAGATGGAAAACTAGAAGATTTTGTTAAGTGGAGGCCTATCGACTACAAAAAACTGAAATGCTTGAAGACTAAATGAACCAATTAATTAAAACTTCTTCTTTTCCATAGCGTTACAAACCTAGATGAGACTTCGCTTAAGAATCTGCCTCCACTTGCATCGGTACATCACTAATTCATATGCTTATCTATATTCTATTCATACAAATAAATCGCCGAAATGTTTGTACAGGCATTACATCAAAACGACAACACTTTTTTTGTTGTGTTTGTTATTATCACAAGGTTCGTATAAAAGATCATTTTCAAAAAATTGTACGGAGAGACCTTAAAAAACAGTTTTTCTATCATTTTAAATTGCAATATCACTAATAGATGCCGTCGTAGTATGACTAACAAACGAAGCTATGTTTAACAAAATAAAACTAGTGTCTAGCCGTTGGCAGGTCAGGATAATCCTGACCAATCCAATCGCACTTGAGTATGTGTGTGGCGCGTCATTTAAATTATGTACATATTTGAATGTAACAGTTCTCATTTCTCATATCACGAAACGTTCTCGGATTGTTCACTCAAAGAAGAAGTAATGTTTAGTTGTTTTAAATACACAGTTTTATTATTTTACATATTATAAATACTATCTTATTGTGAGTTGGCAACAAGTGAGGGAGGGCTTGTCTGCTTGTCACTTATTATTATTATTATAGATCATAGTTGTTGTTATTTGTTATCTTGTTATATAATAAAAATAATTACCACAATCAAATATCAGCAATAAACTGACGTTCAGATAGACTTGGAAATAACTGTCCAATATCAGTTTGATGTCCAATGTGTGTTTTTATAAAATTGACTTCAACTTTTCCTGCCGAATCAACCACAACCGTGAGACCGCTGGGCAAAATCCACCAATTTTTATACTGCCTTTCATTTTTAAGTGCCTTTTTCCTTTGATTTCAGAAATAAAGCAGCCTGACCGATTACAGAGATACTTCATTGTTTTGTGAGTCTTTGCGGAAAAGTTGTCGACTTTAACGTATTTGGTTTTTGTACTAGTTTCAATAAAACATTTCCACTCCTGAAAAGAGACTAAATTGGAAAATTGAAGTGTTTCACTTTCTAGGATTAGGTTGTGTTCTTCTTGAAAATGAGAATGCAATTCTGCAACATAACTTGAATAAAAATTATGCAAAGGAGACTTCTTAGAATCTTTCTTGATTTTGCTATCTTCTGTTGAAGTGTCTACAACATTTTTATGAGTTTCTGTGTATTCAAAACAATTAAACATAACTCCTTATTTGTGTGAACAATCTGAGAACATTTCGTGATATGAGAAATGAGAACTGTTACATTCAAACCTGTACATAATTTGAATGACGCGCTACACACAAAATCAAGTGCGATTGGATTGGTAAGGATTATACTGACCTGCCAACGGCTAGACGCTAGTCCAAATAAATGTCAGTATTTATAGGTTAACGTAACGACGTAGATGTACAGTCCCTGCCCAAATTATTAGACGCACTCCTGTTTTTTAATAATTTGATGTTTTATTCGAGTTTACATGCAGTTCTTTCACATACAAACATACATGAAATGTATTTTTATTCAGAAAATTTGTTATATATTTCGTATTTGTCATAAATGGCAACACAATGACAATGACAAACAGTTACGTGAAAAACATGTGGACTTCTAGAGGTCGATAAGTTTATAATTTCTTGTATAATATTTCATATTTCTTTCACAAATATTGCATTTAACCATTTAACCAACATAAAGACCAACACCTTATTTTTTTTTCTATTCTTGACAGGTCTGCTTCAGTGATGAAAGCACATTTGAAATTTTGCAAAACAAAGCTCAGTTTGTGCGTCGTCGTCATGGAGAAAAGTTTCATCCTGACTGTGTTGTTCAGACTGTGAAGCACCCTACAAAAGTGATGATTTGGTCAGTCATTAGCGGCAAGGGTACTGGACGTCTCTACGTGGTAAAAGGAATGATACAGCAAGATCAGTACAAAGATGTCTTGCAAAGTGGGTTGATTGCGCAGCTCCAAGACTGGTTTCCAAATAGGGAACCATTCATTTTTATGCAAGACGGAGCTCCCTACCATAAAGCACAGTCTGTCAAAGCTTTTTGGCAGAACAAAATATCTCTTTGTTGGATAATAAAATATAGACAGTTAAATGGACAACCAAATAACATACATTGTTTCTGGTATATAGAAAAAACCTATTCAGAATCAGCTCATAATTAACATTTTTTATAAAATCTTATATTGCGTCTAATAATTTGGCCAGGGACTGTGAGTATTTGGTATCGCGCATTCAAATAATAACGATGTTTGGAGAATGCTTTCATTTCCAATATAAAAAGGACATCCAATTGTAGTTAATGTAGCCGTTTATCTGGTAAATGGTTAACGACTTTGTTTCACGAACGGGTAACTTTGTTTCAGGTAACGGGTAGATACACTCACGATACGATCCCGGTAAAGTTAGGTCTACTACAAGTTTGTGACCCTGCCCTGCCTACGTGAGCCGTGGTTCACTCTCGCTTCTTTTAACCGAGGGGGTATTAGGGCCCAACCTATCAACCTTGTCAAAGACCCCAATATTTCCTAGCCCATCCTAACATCCGTCTACCAACCCACACAGACCAGCGTGGTAGAGAAACGGCCATGAACCCCCGCAAAATGAGAAACGGATTTGGCTTTGGTAGCACGGAGGTAGAGGGACAGAGGGTGCTAAGAATCTCCGGAGTGGACCAGGTTACCTTTACAAATGACAACGCCAAAGGAATATGGTTTATGGCAACATATAACACCAGAACGTTGATGGAGAACGAAAAGCTTAAAGAACTTGAAACCGAGCTGTAAAGTACGGCGAAAAGCCGAAGAACAAATGGTACTTTCGTCGGGAAATCTATTACACTATAGAAGAGAATATTCTGATGGTGGCGTCGGATTTATGATAAATAAAAGACACACGAAGAATATACTTACAATTAAAAGCATAATTGACAGAATTTTAAGGGATTTTAGCACTAAAGAAACAACTAATACCATAGAACAAAATAAAAGCCTTAAAGGTTTAAAACAAAAGTTAAAGACACGAACCAGGAACATTTATAAGCTAAAAATAGACAAGGACATGCTATATAAATAACAAGAAATTATGAAAATTATCAAAGAGTACTATAGAACATTAAATTCTCGAGATGCTCACATTCCAGAGGTGAAAATCCCAGCCATACAAAATCAAGGATCAGAGGAACTTCCAGATATAACTGAAGAGGAAATCGAATTAGCGTTGAAAGGTACGAAGAACAGCAAATCACCTGGTGAAGGTGGCATTGTAAGTGAAATTCTAAAATTAGGAGGCGAATGGATCATAAAAGCTTTAAAAATTCTTTATATTGCCTGCCTCTTTGAAGGAGTTACACCAGAAAAATGGAATAGTGCCATTGTGGTAATATTGTACAAAAAAGGAGATGTAACAGAAATTGGAAACTACAGACCTATTAGCTTGCTACCTCATTTATATAAGCTCTTTATGAGAATAATTACTGGAACAAAAGCTGGATTTTCACCAACCATTACAGCAGGCCGGATTTAGTAGTGGCTTTGGAACGAATGACCATTAACAAGTAATAAAATCCCTAACAGAGAAAGTTACAGAATACAACAAGCCATTGATATTATTGTTTGTAGACTTTAAGAAAACGTTTGACTCAGTCCAGCATAGCTCCATGTTAAGAGCTCTCACAGAGTGTAGTATTTATCGTAGGTACACAACTCTTCTTCACAATATATTAATAGTACAACGGCTGCAGTTAGAATGTATTATGGCAACACAAAAACATTTCGCTTTAAGAGGGGTATTAGGCAATGAGATACCATCTCTCTTAAGCTATTCACCGCTTTGTTGCAGAGTGCTATGAGAAACAATAATTGGGAGAATATGAGAGCAGCGGAGCTAAACAGGAGAATAGGACTGGCATGGGCGGCTTACGGAAAACTGAGATAAGTCTTTAGATCAGATATGTGCTTGAAAAGGAAGGAAAAAAAACATTGACTCTTACCAGAAAAGTAATCAATAAAATACAAGTGGTACAGAGAGCGATGAAGAGGTCAACGCTGAAGATATCCTTCAGAGACAGAGTATCAAATACAATAGTTAGGAGAAAAACTGGTGTTACTGACGCAGTTCAAAGGATTACAACATTGAAATGATACTGGGCGGGGCATGTTGCCAGATTATTAGATGGAAGGCGGAAGAAGAATATTCTGGAATGGAGACCTAGGCACGATGCTTATCGTAATCGAGGATGTCCAACAAGGTAGTCAGATGACATCAAGCACATTCAGCACAACTGGATTCAGGGTTCCAAAAGAAAAAAAAAGAAGAACACAACTGGCATGGGGCACATATCTTGAAAAACACCTCCATTCCTATAAACTTAAAGAAAAAGGTATATAACACATGTATACTACCAGTTTGTACATACGGCTTGGAGACAGTAACCCTTACCAAAAAATCTACTAAAAAATTAGAAACAACGTAAATAGCGATGGAACAATTCATGCTTGGAATATCACTAAGGGACAAGATTAGAAACACCTAGATAAGACGTAGAACAAAGATTGGGGATATTGTGGAAGAAATTACAAAAATGAAATGGCGCTGGGCAGGTCACGTAGCCGATATAATGACAACAGGTGGACACGGAGAATTCCAGAATGGAGACCAAGGACGACAACAAGAAGCATGGGAAGACCTCAAAAAAGATGGGTGGATGACATAAGAGCAGTGGCAGGCAAACAGTGGATTAGATTGGCGCAAGATAGAGAAAGATGGAAGCAATTGGGAGAGACCTACATTCAGGAGTGGATGGAAAATGGTTGACGAAGAAGAAGAAGAGGATTCAGGGTCCTCACGATAAAATGCATTGGAATTATTTACGGAAGGCCTATGTCCAGCAGTGGACACAAAATGGCTAATGATGATGATATTTTTAGATAGATTTAAAGTTCAGCGGTAAGTCAGAACCTGCTTATTAAACTAAAATAAAATAAAATCAAATAGAATAAAATTCAGTGAAATAAAATATAACAAATTAAAATTATATTAAATAATATTAAATAACAAAACATAATTAAAATAAAAGAATGTAAAAGTAG
Source organism: Diabrotica balteata (assembly GCA_918026665.1). Taxonomy (NCBI): domain Eukaryota; kingdom Metazoa; phylum Arthropoda; class Insecta; order Coleoptera; family Chrysomelidae; genus Diabrotica; species Diabrotica balteata. Next base: position 93,469,523 of record OU898284.1, on the reverse strand, counting down.
AATAGAATAAAATAAAACAAAAAAAAAATAAACTAACATAAATCAAAATAAAACTGAAACTGAAATTCCGAATCTACTATCTAGTGCCATGATTAAGTTAAATATTATGTTTTTTATGGGGCCACAATTTTTTATGAGCCACAAAAATGTATGCCACAATTATTGGTTGTGATTGTGATAAAAATGCTATTTTTTAATTTAAGTAATATTTGACGCTTCAATTTCCACTGCGGAAATCGTTTTCAAAAAAGATTTTTTTGTACAAATTATATAAAAATATGTATAACTAAATATTTTGTTATTGTTTGTTACCAATAAATCGTCCACTTCACGGAGACACATGGGGAGGACGCAAGATATATGAACAACAAAATGAAAATTTTTAAAATTAATTGAAACAATTACAAACTTTATTGATACGATATCCGACCACATTAATAGAATTAAAAAGATAATATGCGTCATTATTTAGATGTTCACCCTTCACGACGAGTTAAATCGTCGACTCAAGATCGTGGGCTGACGGATTAATTTCATTCTTTGTAACTCTTTTTATAATTTCTTTAATATTAAGCATAAAAAAGTACTTCTCAAATCTCCTATAAGAATTCAATTTCATAAAGAAATGCTTCCAAAGATTCCACTTCCACAATCTCTGCTAGATGCTAAACAAATTTTTAAAAACAACGTTGTTCATGAGCAACTTTCATTCATTAAATTAAATTTTAGTGAAAAGCTTTAGATATGAGAGAGTTAAGAGATTTTTTATAAGCTGTGCCTTTCTCTTTTTTCTAAGCAAATATTTTAAGGGGTGTAGGGTTGTGTTATAGAGGTAGTACCTTTTATCGGAACGACCACATCGAGCGTCATAGACGGGAGATGGTTCTTGATTACTGGTCCTCATAAGACACCCAACTCTCACTTATGGCTCCACGTGCCACACCCTGGGCAACTGCATTGGTCTGCAGGCTAAACTAAGTGAGGGTAACCAGATATGGTGAAAATAGCAACGTCTGTACCCAGAATGGGCGGTTGCAAACGGCGTCTGTTCCATAGTGGGCGGCTGAAAACTAAGCCCTGAAGCGGCATGAAGGCAGGCAACGGGATACCACCTTCATTATATTTCCCAAGACAATCACATGAATACATTCAACTCAAAATTATCCGGAGGTATAAATAGTTCCCCAATCGGATCTCCGGGGGGAGCGGTCTTGAATGTTTCAAACGTACGAGCAAACTTAAGAAAGACATTAAAGATAGGCACCTGGAATACACGCAGCTTATTTGAAGCCGGGAAGCTGGCTAACCTAACTCAAGAAATGAGCAGATTAGATCTAGATATTCTTGGGATCTCAGAAACCTGGTGGCCTGGATCCGGTAAATGCACTACAGAAAGCGGAACATTCTTTTACTCAGGCAATGATGACCGCGATCATAGAAAAGGTGTCGGGATTATGATAACTAAAAGATTGGTGAGAGCTGTCACAGAGTTTGTACCATATTCCGACCGCACAGCCTTAGTAAAACTTGAAGCGAAGCCAAATAATCTCAACATCATACAGGTTTATGCACCAACTACAGACGCATCAGATGAAGTAGTGGAAAACTTTTATAGTGAAATCAAAGAACTACTTAAATTGACAAAGAAACATGATGTCAACATAATTATGGGAGATTTTAATTCCAAAATAGGGAAGGGCAGCTTTGAAGACATAGTTGGACCCTATGGTCTTGGAACAAGGAACGAAAGGGGCGACCGACTTATACAATTTTGTCAAGAAGAAAACATGAGAGTTACCAACACATGGTTCCAACTCCACCCCCGTCGCCTATATACTTGGAAATCTCCAGCCGATAGAGCTCATAACATAATAAGAAACCAGATAGACTTCATCCTTATAAACGGTAGATTCAGCACAACTGTCAAAAGAGCTTGCACATACCCTGGAGCAGATGTCCCTTCTGACCACGTACGATTAGTGGCCGTCATAAAGATCGCTCTTTCATGCAAGAACAAGCCTGAAACTCAACAACAGATAGCACTGGATAAACTGAAAGACCCAGTGATACAAGCAAAAATAAACAATGAAATAAACGCACAAATTCAAATATTAACGACAAAAATTACCGAAGATATAACGCCAACATGGAATACGATTACAAGTGCTGTAACAGACATCATGAAAAACAACTTAGGGTATCAACGAAGTAACAATAAGCAAAATTGGATGACATAAGAAATACTATTACTAATGGAAGAACGTCGAAGACACAAGAATAACCAAGATGGCAGCAATATGTATGAAAACATTAACAGGCAAATAAAAGCAAAAATAAGAATAGCAAAAAATGAATGGCTTAAGCAACAATGTATCGATCTAGAACATTTACAAAGACAACACGACGACCGTAATTTACATAAAAAGCTTAAGGAGACTGCTGGAATATACAGAAAACGAAGACCAACTACCATAGTTAATCAGGATAACCAGATAGTGCTGGGTGAAAAGGAGAAAATTGATATATGGGAAAATTATATCCAGGAGCTCTTTCATGACGAAAGATCTATGAGTGAAGTTTATACAGACGACCAGCTGACTGGCCCTTCAATCACCAAAGAGGAGATAGAAAAAGCAATATTAAATTTAAAAAACAATAAGGCACCTGGACCAGATGAGATCCCGTCAGAAATACTCAAATTACTAGATGAAAGGGGAATTTCAGCACTACACAAAATATTTAATTTAATTTATGAAACTGGCTGCTATCCTCAACAGTGGTTACGCTCTACCTTTATTCCCCTGCCCAAGAAAGTCAATGCAAAAAGATGTGAGGATCACAGACTCATTAGCCTGATGAGTCACACTTTAAAGATATTCTTAAAAATACTACATCAAAGATTATACAAAAAATGTGAATGGGACATCAGTGATTCCCAGTTCGGGTTTAGGCAAGGTTTAGGAACACGAGAAGCAATAGTAGCAACACAGGTACTGGTCCAAAATTGTTACGATCAGAGGAAGGATGTGTTCCTATGCTTTTTAGATTACAAAAAAGCGTTTGATCGTGTCCAACACCACAAGTTAATGCAGATTCTCAAGAAAGTTGATATAGACCAAAAAGACATGAGATGTATTGAAAACTTGTACTGGCATCAAACGGCACAGGTAAAAATAGACAATTCTATATCTAAGCCCATACATATAAGAAGAGGCGTTCGACAGGGATGTGTGCTTTCCCTCTTTTATTTAACATTTATTCAGAAGCCATATTTCAAGAGTCTTTGGAGGATGCAGAGATGGGAATCAAGGTGAATGGATCAACAACATACGATATGCTGATGATGGTGTCTTAATTTCTGACAACATAGTCGATCTTCAACAACTTGTCACTATAATCGGAGAATACAGTGAGCGAATGGGACTAGAGATTAATACCAAAAAGACCAAATTCATGATCATCTCCAGAAACTTGGATGCATTTGAAAACTCCACCATAACACTGAATAGTAAATCCATAGAAAGAGTGAGTAAATTTAAATACCTGGGATCGTGGCTTTTTGAAGATTGGGCATCGGACAGGGAAGTAAAATGTCGCATTGAGCAAGCTCGACAAGCTTTCGTAAAATTCAAGAAGGTACTGACTTGTTCTGAGTTCGATCTTCAACTGAGACTAAGGTTTACTAAGTGCTACGTATGGTCAGTGCTGCTATATGGCGTAGAGGGCTGGACACTCAAAACGAGGGATATAAACAGATTGGAAGCTTTCGAAATGTGGCTTTATCGCCGTATCCTAAAAATACCATGGACAGCGAAAATCACAAATATAGATGTCCTTAAAAGAATAAACCAAGAACGCCAACTTTTCGAAACCATCAAGAAAAGGAAAACGGCGTATCTAGGTCACATCATGCGAAATGAAAAATACCAGTTCCTCCAACTTATAATCGAGGGTAAAATTGAGGGCAAGAGAGGAATGGGACGCAAGAAAATGTCCTGGCTCCGAAACATAAGACAATGGACAGGGATTAACGACATACAATCTCTGATACATATTGCAAGAAATAGAGAGTTGATGGAAAATGTGATCGCTAACATCCATTAGTGGATTTGCATCTGAAGAAGAAGAAATATTTTAAGAATTTTTGAAGGAATAAATCGACGTTCCTCGACATTGCGAGCCTCCAAAAAAATTTTGGAGGCTCGCAATGTTTGTGGTTAGATCAGAGTTTTACAACAAAATGGTTGGTTTATTTTATGTTTGTGTATTTAATGAAATGTTTAGTCTTAATATCCAAACCGCACGACGCAAATTTATATCTGATGAGTCTGTTTATTGCAAAATATTGGTTAATGTTTATATAGGTTACGTTACATGAACGTACATATACAAAGTATTTCTATATTAGACCGACAGCGTTCTAACCCAGAGAACTCTAGCTAATTCAAAACTATCGTTATAGAAACATCAACATTAAACAGTTTAGTTGCTGAGATTTAAACAATTTAAGTTTTAAAATAAAAAAAAATTAATATACATAGATTACAAAGGCTTATGAATATTGTGTTTAACTCTAATAATACGAGATTTTTGTAACACGTACTACCAATGGTGCTTTCCATTAAACAGTGGAATAATATTTGTAAAAAAATAGTTATTTATAGAAAAGGAATACATGCAAAATTTTATTAAATGAATTTTAAAATTCTTTTTTATATTTTACATTTATATTTACATAAAACATTTTTAATAAATTATAATAAAAAATAATTAATAGTTTTACAAATTGTTTGTTGTATACTCAAGGTAAGTAGTTATGTGATGATACTTACAAACAAATCAGTTGTACTTTTGACATCACTTTAAATATTTTCTGGGGCATTTCCAATATCTCCCACGTTTTAGTTATCCAGGTTTTTGCGGATGACCTTGTGATGTAGAGATTATCTGCACTTGTTTCAGTAGGAACAAACTCTTTACTTAATTGCTCGAAAAATTCACGTAGTTTGTAACATTTTTTTTTAATTTCCACTCTTAGTTTAGATGTCACCATATAATATAAGAGTTCAATGCTCTAATGTCAATCATATTAAAAAAAAAATAAAAAAAAAACTGTCATAGGCCATCTTCTTGTTTGTACAAGCTTGTCAATGTTGTCTACACCTGATTTTATTTGATTAGAATTAAGAATAATTATTTGCCGCTTTTGTTTTTAATCCTCAGAAATGAATGCATATTATGCATAGTTGATAAAACTCATTAAAGAAGTGACAGGTCATACAAAACCTTGCAGTTTTAACAGTATTGTGAAAGAAAATAAATTAATTACTCAACCCAAAGAGCTACTTTAACATTGGAGAAACTGCACACAGCAATTATACTCAGACAACACTAGAAGAAACTCTGAAAGTGAATATAAAAGTAAACCCTCCCCCAAAATATTGAAGTCAGAAGTTGTAAGGGCAATCAAACAGAGCAAATGGGGAACAGCACCAGGCCCAGACGACACATACATAGAGGTTCTAACAATGTTGAGTGAAGACAATTTAGACGCCTTGGTAGATCTTTTTAATGACATTTAATGGGTCCGGTCAAATACCTCAGAACTGGCTTTAATCAAACTTTATACCAATCCCAAAAAAGCCAAAGGCTAATAGTTGCGACCAATTCCAAATGATCAGTTTATTGAGCCAGGTCCTAAAACTCTTCTTAAAGATAATTCACACAAGAATATACAACAGATGTGAAAGAGACATTAGCCCCACACAGTTCGGTTTCAGACAAGGATTTGGCACAAAGGAAGCATTTTATAGCTTAACTGTCCTACTTCAGAAATGCAGAGATCGGCAAAAAGTTGTCTTCCTATGCTCTATAGATTACCAGAAAGCGTTCGATTTTGTTAATCATTCAGAATTAGTAAGATTGCTCCAGAAACGTTCGATAGATGAGAATGACCTTAAAATCATAAAGAACCTTTATATGAATCAAGTGGCATCTGTGAGAGTAAAACTGGAATCTACATCATATTTCTCAATCGAAAAAGGTGTACGGCAGGGTTGTGTTCTGTCACCCTTCCTTTTCTTTTTCCACAGAGCATTAAGTGACACTGAAGATGGAATCAAAATCAACGGACAGACTATTAGTAATCTTCGCTATGCTGATGATACAGTCATAATAGCTGATAGCCAAGAAGCGCTACAACCACTAATAGTTAAAATAAACACCGAAGGAGAACGACTGGGCTTGAGGATTAATATAAATAAGACGAAGGTAATGGTGGTTAGTAGAACACGAAATATAAAATTAAATATAAGAGTAAACAACAAGAACATCCAAAAGATTCCAAAGTTTAGATATCTCGGTAGTTGGATAACTGAAGATCTACATCCAGACACAGAGATACGTAGCAGGATTGAGCAAGCCAGAACAGCATTTAGCAATATGAGGACCTTACTAAGCAACAGGAGCCTTAACTTAACGCTTAGATATCGCTTTGTAAAATGTTACATTTACCCCATACTACTATGTGGTGTAGAAACCTGGACCACAAAGGCCAATGCGATGAACCGATTGGAGGCCTTTATAATGTGTGTATTTAGAAGACTATTTAAAATTCCCTGGACAGATCACACAACAAATGTTGAAGTATTAAATCGAATGGGCAGACAACGAAAATTGCTGCCAATAACAAAAAGAGGAAAAACTGCTTATCTGGGTATTTCGAAATTTCAAGTACCAGTTCTTAAAGCTTATTATGGAAGGGAAGATAGAAGGAAAATGAGGCATCGGAAGAAAGAAATACTCATGGCTTAAAAACATAAGAGATAAGACAGACCCGGCAGAAAAAAGACCTGACAGAGAGGACAAAAAGGATGGTAGAAACAGCAGAGATGAAATCGCTTAGATAAATTGATAGTAAGACACTATGGGACCGAGCTAGACGTACAGATATATCATGTGGATGCAAGGTGGAGAAAATCAAGAACTGGGTAAGAAATAGAAGAATAGAATGGAACGATCATATAAGCCGAATGACAACAAATAGAGTAGTAAAGACGGCAAGATACGGTTTATCAATAGGAAGATGATCAGTATGAAGACCACGAAATCGATTGAATGACAACTTACTGGATTTACATTGAAAAATAGACAGTCATGTGTATATAAAAAAAAGGAGAAGAAAAAGAAAAGTTACTGTCGTATATCCTTGGTTTTGAAGGTATATATTATTATTGCTTGAATGGGCAACTACCACGGAAAATAAGCAGCTGCTCATTTGCGGTCAAATTTTTGTAAGGTATTTATAAATCTTATTAGCTGCATAACCATAATTTAAAATAGTGGTAAAATAATTACATAATTTTTTTTACAATAAGCAGTATTGTAGCCTAGCGTAAAGCTTCATACTATGTTTTCTGTATTTTTTAAATTTAAATATTTTTAAAATTGAATAAATTCATGTGATTATTTAGGATTATTTTTATAGATATTAATAAAATTAAAAAAGTTTACATGTTGTCCAACGGTCACCTCTCGTCACGTAAATGGAAGAAATTACTTTGGGTAGACGAAATTTATACACAAACAATGTAAGTATCTCTCTAATGTCCCTTTAATAACCACCTGTATTTGTCTAAGTTCTTTTTTATTCATACAATTTGTATTTAATTATATTTATCTTTTTCTTAAAAAACTTGTTCTCAATATTAGAAGACGTCGTAGGTTTTAATATTATTTTCTTACGTATGTAAGATTTATAAGCATTTTTGTATTAAGTCATTAATTGGGTATTAACTTATTTTGTAATAAAACGCACTTGCATCTGTAACTACTGAGATACTTCAATGTCACGATTACGCTTACTTGCAGTTTCCTTAAAAGATAACTGTTAACGGATTGTATAATGGCTAGGTGAAAGAAACTATTTACCGGCTCTGTAATTGTAACAATATAGAGTGAATTATGAAACTTGATACGAAATATGATATCTAACAAAAAATGGTACAAAAATTTAAAGAGGAGCGTCGCGGAATTTTTCAAACAAATTACATTAATTGAATCATCTTTGGTTTATTTGTCGTTAGTATTCACCTTGAATGAATAAATAGATCATTCATATACATATATATTGAAAGAATGCATAAAAGTTAGATATCCCGGCCAAAATTCATTTCAGAGACTTTAAGGTGAAATCAACCAATTTAAAATGAATCAATCCCTGCCCTCCGCACATTCCAGGTGTCTCCTGATCTGGAAAACTAGTACCTGCTTAGGGTCCCTTGTCCAGGGTCATGGATGAAGTAGTCCACAACGGCAACCACGGCGGAGAAAAACTCCTTCGGTAGGGTGTGGATGGCGGAAGTGGCAGTCCCTTGATTTTAGGGATTATATAGAATCGCTATATGTGATAAAGGGCAGAAGCGATCATTAGCACCAGCTCAAGGCATATAGGAAATAATCCTGGATTGGCTTGAAACTGGGCTATCACAAGCATGACTGGAGCAGTTTAAACAGTTGTGATACTGCGATGGGGAAGGCAACGAGAAACCACCCTATTATTATTCCCTAGTTCAATCATAATGGCACTATTATATGATAAGAAATGGTATACTGATCATGGTCATCGGACACCAAGATCCGGCAGGAAAAGACAGGCACACAGTGCTTCTCAGGCCGTCATCCAGCGAAATCCCTGTGATAAAGGAAAAGAAATCAGAATAAAATCAGGTATCAGAATAGGCTCATGGAATTTGAGAAGTCACCAGGAAATCAGAAGGAAAATTAGGGATGCAAAGAAAAAATGGTACAACAAATGGCAACAAATGTCTCTTTGAATTCTTTAATTAATCTTTGAACGTAGCATATTATTCTTATTTCCTTTTCTCCCATTCTATATCCTCTTCTTTTTTTTTAATTTCTTTATGATTTCATCCATTATCAGATTAAATATTAATGGGCTTAGCGAATCTCCTTGTCTAATGCCAGTTTCATATTTGATAAGTTGCGATAGTTTTCCTTACTTTAGCTATGTTACCTTCATACATATTCTCAATGATTTTTACTAAATCCAGTGATATTCCATTTTCATATAATAAATGTGTCGCGTCCCGAATTCTCACTAAATCAAACACTTTCTTCAAATCTATCAGACACATATATGCTGGTTTGTTGTATTCCAGCAACTTTTCTTTTATTTGTCTTATTACATTACAAAAACTGCATCCGTGCATGATCTTCCTGTCTGAAATTTTTGCTGTTCCTTTTGTAGAGATATTCGTTCGTTTATTTTTGTCGCTATTATTCTTGTTGTTAATTTAAATGTTTTTGCTCACTAGAAGTGGTTTTGGTCAGCCAGACAAATCAAGAAGAGGTATGTAGGTAAGGTAAGAGGAGGTAAGAGAAAGAGTAAGTATTACTAGTCACACTAGGAACGGCTTTTAGTCAGTGTTTTTGGCTTGCAATTGTAAACTGTCATATTTTAGGGGGATTGCTTCTAGGACGTAGAAATACCCATCAGGAAGTTCGTTTCCAGTGTTGTGTAGAAGCTTTGCTGGAAGCAATGGAACTTTTCTTTCAGGAATCTTGGTGAGTCTAAGTATGGCTTGTGACTCTGTTATATATACAGTGTGTCTGTCCAATTAAGTAGGCACCAAATGGGACTTTTTTATTTGTAGTTTTATAATATTGAATAAGTAAACAAAATGAAGTACTTAGTAGTTTGGAGTACTAAAAATCTTAATCTGAAATCATAAATTGGTTCAAGAATAGAGCAATCAAGATCAACCTTTTTAATAATGGGGAAATTTTTAAGTAACCGTAGTCTCAATTTGCAAATCCGATATCGTATGGTAGAATATTTGTATATCTACTCTATTCTTCTTTATGATGCCAAAGCGTGGACTGTTAATATTCACTTTGGAATGCTGAAACTTTTTAAATTGGTTGCGTAACTTGGGACGGAACAACGAAAATAGTCGCATGACGGGAGGCGGGACGGAATAGATAGAAAAGTGTGGGACGTGGGACGGGACAAGAGTCTGTTCCGAGTGAAATCCCACATTACGGACAAAGAGGTGAAGCAGAAATAGATGAAAAAAAGCGATATAGAAATAAGGAGAGGGGTTCGTCATAGTTGTGTGCTCTTACCAATGCTTTTTAACATATACTCAGAAGTTATTTTGAATAAAGCCTTTAAAGGTCAGAAGTAAGGAACTAAATTTAAAGGAAGCCCAATTAACAACCTAAGATATGGAGACGACACACTACTGATAGAGGAATCGCTTCAAGGACTACAGGTGCATGTAATTGTGAAAACTAGTGAAGAGTTTGGTCTCTCTCTAAACACAAACAAAACAAAATGTATGCTTGTAACAAAACCGGCGCGGAATATCCGAAATATATATGTATATAGGTACATATCAAGCCGATTGAGAGAGACAAAGTACAATTATTTAAATACTCTTTTCAACTAAAGGAATGTGCCAACTCAATAACATAGATCAAAATTAAAAATAATATTTAACGGTATTATTATGGTTTAATAACACTAATTAGATAACCGACTAACAATAATCATTACATGCAGCTGTTATCGACTGTACAGTGCAAAATCTCTCGTCATGTAATATGAATACATCGTTCACACTTGAAGTAATTTTTTTAGTGAGTCAAATTAAAAGAAGTTACAAGAATGTGCAAATAAAACATGCGTTGCACACTTTTACCTTTCAACCTTCGACTTTGCGCTCTTCGATATTTTCTTTTAAGGTGTAAATATCAAGTATTTTAAGAAAATTGCAGGCAATTCCGGAAATATTACTAATGAATAAAAATCACAACCACTTTCAACTAATTAACTAGTTATTACAAGTGTTTTTCTTTATTTGATTATAAATTTATTTATTATAATTATTTACCGATGAATAATCTCCATAATTAGTACATACTCTTAAATCGTTTTAAATAGTTTTTATTCCAATAATAATTGTGTGGTGACAGGTTTCTTTTGTGTAGATGTAAAATGTGTTATTCATTCTTAATTTAATTAAATTCATTGTAGTTGTGACTGTTTTATGAATGAAATACTACGAAACATTAGGAATAATTCAGTAGTTTGTATGACGTAAGCTAACATAAATCTAGATTAATAAACAATAAATTTATAAAATAATAAAATGTTATAAATCAAGTAATTTTTTTCCTTTTATGTAGACATGACTCAGTCATGTCTACATAAAAAGTGATTCTGAGCAAAAAGGTCGCTGGGGCTGTGATCACCGTGCTACCTCTCTCTAATAGAGTCATTCTGATAAAGCTGCAAAGCAGACCCGTTAATACAAACATCATTCAAATTTACGTTTCAACATCAAAAAAGCCAGAAGAGGATATCGAGGAGTTCTATGCGCTTGTACAAAAGCACTAAAATATACCAAGAAGAATAAGCTTACCATTATCATGGGTGATTTTATTGCCAAAGTTGGCAAAAACAGATTAGAAGACATTATCGGACAACACGGCTTTATACGTGGAAGTCACCTGCAAATACAAGCAACAATATCATTAGAAACCAGATAGACTTAATTATCATTAACAAAAGATTTAAGAACAGCTTGAAATGGATAACTGATGAATGAAATGATAAGGGTAACAAGAAATGATAGAATAATAAAGGGCTAACTGAATACAGGCGATACCAACGTGAACAGCATAGATGTCTATGCTCTAATTACAGTAAAGGTGGGAAAAACAAGAAAAGGAAAAATTTTGGAATACCCTTGATTGCGACGTGCTCGAGACTCCTGTAGAAAATAAGTATTTTATTGGAAGTGAATTGAATGTACAAACGGGTAAAGAAATAGTGGGAATAGAAAGAATTTTTGGGGGTTGGTAATAGGAAATTATGAAGAAAACAGCTTGATTGACTTTGCAGTGGATTGGATTTGACTGTAATTATTACCTTCTTTATAAAAACCGAAAACCAATTTGTTACCTATAGCAGCTTCTTTCTCTTAACGTGCCCTATCAAGTACCCTTGACGTTGGCGATTAACATGGAGAAACTGTCTCTGTATCGAGCTATTCTAAAGAGTTGCTCAGCTTTCCTTATTCCTGTCCACTCCCTGATATTCTTCATTTGCTCTCTCAAGGACTGCCACATTTATCAGCATAGCCGTCCATGGAATTTTTAGTATACGTCTGTGCAGCCACATTTCAAAGGCCTCTAGACGATTAATGGTAGATATTTTTAATGTCCATGCTTCGATACCGTATAAGAGGACTGACCAAATGTAGCATTTAACCATGCGCTTTCGAAATTGAAGTTGCAAGTTATCATTACAGAAAAATGACCTCATTTTTAAAAATGTCGTGCGGGCTATCTCTATTCTACATTTTACCTCTTGATCTGGATCTAGCTGTTCAGTAATATGGCAACCAAGATAATTAAATCTGGACACTCTTTGAATTATATGACCATTAACAGTTTATGTTTAGGCCAAACTCCCTTCCCACTGTATCAATGGCATTTAAAAGGCATTGTAGTCCATTCATGTCATCACTTAAAATAACTGTATCGTCTGCATATCTGATTGTATTTATCAGAATTCCATTAACTTTCACGTTCCTATAGCAGCTAGTAAAGGGAAAATCATATAAACTTTGTGCTGTGTTGTAGAATTCAGCTGGAAGAAGTTGGTATATAGCTAGTTCACACCGACCAGTGATAGAAAATAAGCTGATAAAGATAAGGTGAAAAAAAAGTAATTACGGCATCAGAAAGTAAAGTAGTAGAAGTTAAAGAATAAGAATTTGTGAAAAATTTAGACTAGTAAATGATTGGTGCGTAGCCAAAAGCAAAGTTGTGGTACTAGTAGGAGAGCTAATGCTAAAAAAAACATCTGGTAAAAGGTCATCTGTTGCTGAAATTATGAAGTGCAACAAAAGTTTAATGAGAAGAAGTAAGCTAGAAAGAGGCATGGAAGGTGTAAAAGAGAGGAAAATAAGAATACATAAAAAGTAACAAAAAGGGAAGTAAATAGCACTCTAGCCACTGCTAAGAAAAGATCACCTTCGCAGCTGTATAAAGAGTTTTAAATACCCGAGGGGATGAATAGGGTATACAGCATTGCTAAAGCAAAAGACAAGACATCAAAATACATTTTTCTCACGTGTGTCACTACAGCTCTCATTCGATTAAGCATATTTCGAATTAAAGCAGCAAACTCTTCCTAAGGAATTTGCTTCCGTTCGTCACAAACTGCAAGATTCTTGTCATCAATGATTTAAAACTGAACATAATGCACAGTATAAATAGGTTCCAGAGGAAATATGGCAATGAAAAATATTTGTTGATAGGAGTATCCGAGACTGGGTTTCCACTTAAGACATTAGGATCAGCATTGTTAGTCGCGAAGGAAGGTAAAGTACCTTCGTTATGGATAGTGATAAACACAATCTTAAACTTAAAAAAATAAAAAATAAGATATTCCAAGGTTCATAATAATTTGAAACTGAGAAATTAATAAGGATTCTAAGAATCAATTTAATTTAAAAATAGGTAAAGAAATAATAAATAAGACTTACTCACATTTAATTTAATTTAACTATCAGACGACCGGTGTCGCTTTCTACAATATGTAAAGCATCTTCAGGTGTCGATACAAAGTTAAATAAATGCTGAAATGATAAAAACCCATATTAGGGTGTTGTCTAATAAAGATAAACAAAGTAGATGTTGGAAATTACAATAATTATGCCAATATTACATGTCTGTGGTTTTATTTCAAAAAGAGTAAGTTGAATAAAAAGGTATAAAAGTTTTAAAAGTTTAAACAGACAAGGTAAGGCCCACAAATTGTTATAAAATAGTCTATTAGGTTGTAATAAATTAATAAATGAGCAGATAAATAAACATTACTTACATGCCGGTACTCTATTAATTGATGGATGGTAGAACATGGTTGAAACTACTATATATTGTTGAATGGAGAACTCAATTCTGCTATTTAGTTTTATGACAGTAAACGGGAAGTTCTTGAGGAGATATATTTGATCCAATAAAGCAGAGATATGTGTGTGATTGTTTGTTAAATGAAAGTGATGTAATATACCATTGTATTATTAAAAGTTATTTATACTTATTCGAGAGATATATTTATGAAATGTGTGTTATTTATTGAGTAATTGTTTTATGAATTAAATGAATTAAATGTATGTTTTATAAATTTAAAAATTTTATTAAACCATGTAGGATCAAAAATTATTTTATATATATATATATATATATATATATATATATATATATATAAATATAACATTGACAAATGAATTAATAAAATATTAGTTGAATATCAATTCTAGTTAAGTAAATTAAAGTAAGAGAATTTTATTTTATTTTATTTGAATTTATTAATTAATGAAAATATAAATAAACACACACCTTAGGGGACAATTTTAAAGCAAACAACACATTAAGCCTAAGTCTGCAATATTAATGTATGAGTGTAGTGTATGAGTGTCGAACACATTTCCAAAAACTGCCTTTTTACGAGATTGCGTTCATTGCCAATAATCTTAACTTCATTATTATTTATTTATCGTATGGCATACAATAAGAACACATAATTAAAAAATTAATATAAAACGTTACACGAAGTAACTTCATTAAAGTCAACTTTGTGATTAGTGTTAATAGCATGCAGGGCCAGAGCACAAGTATGCTTAAATAAGTTAATATCACTGAGGTGTGTCGTAAGACGCCCTCTCAGCGATCTCCCTGTCTGACCGATGTAGCACGAGTCACACTCAGCACAAGGTATGTGATAGATCACATTTATATATATATATATATATATATATATATATATATATATATATATATATACATATAATCGGTTTAAAACTTCCTCTGACGTCTTCCGATGCCCAATCTCCATGCATCTCTATCTTCCCAAAGATCTTCGTCTAAACCTCTCTCTCGGATCTCTCTGTCTATTCCTTCTCTCCAGCTCTTTTTGGGTCGGCCTCTTTTTCTCTTTCCATGTAGTGACCAATCTATAATCTGTTTGGGCAGACGATGTCCATACCACTTTAGTTGTTGTACTCTTATACCTTCGACAATCGTATGTGTTCCCATAACCTCTCGTATACGTTCGTTATTAATTCTTTCGAGTTTTGATTTTCCTGCGGCCCGTCTCCAGTAGTCCATCTCCGTGGCTTGTAGTGTTCTTTTAGTAGTTGCCTTTAACTGCCACACGTCACTTCCATACATTACTATGCTCTTTATAATAGTGTTGTATATTCGATGTTTATTTTTTTTGGATATATGTTGATCCCAGATAATACTATTTAGTTGAGATATGGCCCTTCTACCCTGAGTGTTTCGTTTTTTTATAGCCTGATCTGATTTGCCGTCGTCTGTGATTTCTACTCCTAAATAGGAATATTTATTGTTGTACTTAATGTGTTGTCCGTCGTTTAAAACTAGATTTTGTTCTTTACCACCAATGTTCATGTACATTGTTTTATCTATGTTGACTTCTAATCCCCATTTTTTGTATTCTTCGATTAATTTTCGAGTCATGTATTCTAGGTCGTCATATTCGTTAGCAATCACAATTTGATCATCAGCAAAACATAGAGTGTACAGGTTGTTATTGTTTAATTGTATACCCATGCCACTGCATTTCCGCTTCCAGAGTTTTAATGCTTGTTCCAGATATATTTTTCTGCTTCAGTCCTTTGTCTACTACAAAACCTTTGGAAACATTCGTTCCTATTTTAACTTTGGCGTTGGCGTTCTCATATAGTTTTTCCACTGCTGTTATGAGATTTGAGTGTTCCATAACTTATTTTGAGGGATGCTATCGTAGGCCTTTTTTAGATCAACAAACAAAAAGTGGACTTCTTGATCTACAGCAACCTTTTTTTCTATAAGTTGGGTGATACAAAATGGTCGATCTACCAGCTCTAAAACCCGCCTGTTCTTCTGCCTCCATATCAGTGTATTCTCTTTCTATTCTATTTTTGATCATTTTCCCATAGATTTTACTAATGGTACTAGTAACTGCTATTCCACGGTAATTGTCGCAATTTTGTTTGTTTCCCTTTTTATGTAAAGTTGAAATGGTTGAGGTTTTAAATTCGGCTGGAACCTCTACTTTGTTTATGCAGTTTTGAAAGAGTATTGTCAAATGCTCATATAGTTTTTCAGTTCCATATTTTATCAGTTCTGAGGGTATATTGCCAGGTCCGGGCGCTTTTTTGTTTTTGAGTGAAATACAGATATCCCTTACTTCCTTTTTCGTGATTCTTATAGGAGATGCTTCAACGCGTATGTTTTGGTTACTTTCTTTTATTTTGAATTCCATTCGGTCTTCTTGTAACAGTTTACTGAAGTTCATGTCCCATGTTTCTAACGAAATTGGTGAGATTAAATCTTTTTTCTTGTCGTTGGTCCTAAGAGATTTAATAAGTTTTCAGCTTTCTGTACTTCTAGTTCCTCCTATGTACGTATTTAATTTTTGACAGTTTTGATCCCAGGATTCATTTTTTTTCTGTCTTATCATTTGTCTCACCTTAGCTTGATGGTTTTTGTAATCAGACCAATTTGTATCTGTTTTTGCACTTAAATATTGTTCATACTTTTGTTTCTTTTGTTTTATCGCTGTGTCTATTTCTTCATCCCACCAGTATGGAGTATTTTTGTTTTTCTTTTCGTAATATCCAAGCGCTTCTTTTGCTGCAGAGTGAATACTTTCTTTAATGTAAATGTAGTGGTCTTCGATGTTATTGAAATTTATGTTTTCAAGTTTCTCGTTCAGTCTGTTTTGATACAATATTTTTACACTATCTTGATCTAGGTTGATAAGATTATATCTTACATCTTCTGCCATCTCTGAGCGAACTACTGGTTGTTCATTCTGGCTTCTTCTTGAAAACATTATTTTTGCTTTTAAGAAATGGTGATCGCTTCCAAAAAACTGCGACTCTATAAGCTCTTACGTCGTAGATTTTGAGATTTGATCTTTGGCGTACAATCAAGTAATCTATTATAGATTTTAGATTCCTTGTTCTCTGTCCCCAGGTGTATTTGTGTACTTCTCGATGCTGATAGAATCCATTTGTAATACGGAGCTGGTTCTGTTCGCATATTGTGATAAGTCTGGTCCCATTGTCATTTGTTATGCTTTCTCCGTAAGGACCAACTATTTTATAGTTTTGTTTTTTTCCGACCCTGCCGTTAAAATCTCCAAGCAGGATTAATTCCCTCGTATTTCCTATCGATTTTATTTCTCGGTTTAGTTTCTCGTAGAATTCTTCTTTCTTGTTAACCAGTGCATCATCGTTAACTGCATATACACCTATTATTGTTAGATAGATCAC
Organism: Diabrotica balteata; assembly: GCA_918026665.1. NCBI lineage: Eukaryota > Metazoa > Arthropoda > Insecta > Coleoptera > Chrysomelidae > Diabrotica > Diabrotica balteata. The sequence goes on along the minus strand of OU898284.1, from coordinate 93,452,142 downwards.
ATTTACCTGTTCCAAAACGGACAAGGGTGTTTTTATTTAGAAAACAAATTTCTGACAGTCTTGTCATTCTTAACTGCAATTTTAACAGGTGCGTTATTATGTTTGTACAGTTTAATAAGTTTTTCCGTAACTTAAGGGAAATAAGGTAAAGAGGAGTAATGGGTAGTTGGAGTCTCAAGTACAATAGTAGGTAGAACAGTGTTATTAATGATATTATTTGATATTGTTCTAAGTGAGCCACCATTGGGTATGTCATTTAATGAGGAACCATCAGCTTTGTAAATAAAGGTATTTATTAATGAGGGAAGATGGGTAGGAGTTCTCAATCAATATGTTTCTCGGTAGAGTAATTGAAGGGATCCTCTTCGATTAACCAAATGTGTTAGTCTATTCAGCCTGCAGCTTAAAGCTTTCATACGGTTTAATTTATATTTAAAGGGGTGACAAGAATGGTAGTTGAGAAGCCTATTAGAGGCCATTGGTTTACTATACCAACTTGTGGTTAAGGTGTTATCTACCATTCTAATGACACGCATGTCTAAGAAAGGAATACTATTAATAATGGGGTCTTCAAGTTAAACAATAAACTGTAAATGAGGTTCAAACTCATTGAACAAAGACAAGGCGGCCTGTATCTTGTCTGGGGGTAAGGTATACGTCATCAACATATCGCTTAATAAAAGGGATTTGGAAATCTAAAAGACCCAAACGGTCAGATACTAAGAATTATCAAAGTCTCTCTAATATGTAGGGCTATTAGTGATTTAATTAACAATTATTACTTACACATTAATAAAAAAGAAGTCATTACGTCTTTACTTTTTACTATCTCCTCTAGTTTTCGGTACTTCCTTCAAAACATACCAATTTGAGACATTCTGTAATTTCAAAAACCTATTTTTCCTTTTAATAATTCAATAAGTCTTTCAATTTACTTCTCTTTTTTAACAAACATATATGTTCCCACAAAACCCAAATGTAAATCAAGGTAATTCAGAATTGCATAAAATTATACCGAACTATATGACATGTGGATTATATCGAGAAATATTAATTGTTGTGTTACTGGTTATTATGTTGACTGAATTTTTGAATAAATTATTCTTTCACATTTAAACATTAATTAGTCTGTTAATGATGCAATCCATATTTTGATTTTCCTTTTTGACGCCATAGTAACAAATTTAATGTTCAGATAACCAATCATTACGAAATAATATCGTCCCTCAGATGATCCTTACCTTCACACTGTCCTTTTATTTACCAGCAAATAAGCAAGGTTATTCAACTAATCTTTTCTAATATATATCATCTTTTTTTAATATATTCACTTATAAAAATCCTTAAATTTGGTAACCATGAGTCAAGGCTACATCTTATGGTTTGACTAAATTACCGCTATTTTGAATAAGATGTTATTAATTACATTAAAATGAATAAGATGTGGGTTAATATATTTATATTATTTGTTTACTTTATACTTATAATTTGTTTTTAAAAAACAATTGTCAGTTTGTGTGAATATTACCTGTCTGTAATAAATTATTCTGTCAGGATTATGCAAGGTGAGATTTTTAATACTTAGTAATAAAATACAAAATATTTTATTGGTTTCGCCTTCTGAGAGAATAATTTAAACAATGTTAAACAAATTTTAATGCAATATGTCAATTTTTGCTACGTAAGGACAGTTCTAAACAATTTACATTTTGTTGGAGAACAATAAATGTTTTCAAGATGTAGCTTTATAAAAAAATCCTCCTTCAAGTTTCTTCCTCTAAAGAAGGTTTTAAATCATCATGGATATGTGAATCCTGTTAACCACCACTCTAAATAGTTCTGCTCTAGTGCATCCAAGAATTCCTTCATGTTCTTAAGCCAGGATTTCGTCTTTTTAAAGTCAGCCAACTTATGTATAAGCACTTGTTTTAGTGTCCCCGCTTCCAAGCCATAAGTGTAAAAAACATGTAACATCGAAGAATCTTAAAAAAATCTTTTGTAGACAAAGTCACGAATGAAGAGATCTGGCGAAACAAAATACCAGGTTTGCAGAACATCATGTAGATTAAAGCGTAAAGGCAACGAATGGCATGGCTGTACAATATCAGAGCCATTAAACTTTTAAAAACGGCACTAAATCGATTCAGAAAATAGAATACACTTAAAAATAAATTAGAATTCAAACAACTAAAAGCTCGAGCTAGTTTTATCATTAAAAGAAATAAACGTCATACAAGGAAAAAGTTAATTTCAGAATTATATTCATCTACACCAATTAATAAAGTGTTAATCAAAAATAAATTCATCTACACTTCTCCTCAAGACATAGCCAATATTCTAGCTAATAGTTTTGAATCCAAAAATATTAATATATCACCCGATCACCTTTCTCCTTTAAATTATCCCATAACCATGGATTAATTAGAATACTCTCTTAACAATACAAAAACCTACTCTTCTCCTAGTCTTGATAATCATCATCATCATCACCGGCTCGACAACCCTTTTTGGGTCTTGGCCTGTTCAAGGATTCTTCTCCATTCTGACCTGTTTCGTGCTTTTGTTTTCCAGTTTTTAATTTTTAATGTTGTTATATCATTTTCTATTTGTTCTACGTATCTCAGCTTCGGTCTTCCTCTTGTTCTTTTTCCTACTGGCACTTGTTTGAATATTTTGTTTGGTATTTCGCCTTCGTCCATTCTTTCCACATGTCCAATCCAACGTAGCCTTCCTGTTTTAATGAATGTTATGATATCCGGATCCTGGTATATGTTGTATAGTTCAAAGTTATACCTTCTCCGCCAAATCCCGTTTTCTTTTGTGCCCTTATATATGTGTCGCAAGATTTTTCTTTCAAAGGTGGCTAATAACGTTTCCTCGCTTTTAGAGAGTGTCCAGGTTTCTGAACCGTATGTGAGTACCGGTCTTATTAAGGTTTTGTATATTTGGCATTTTGTTTTTCTGAAGACGTTATCTGATCTTAGTTGCCTAATTAAGCCATGGTAACATTTATTGGCAATAAATATTCTCCTCTTCACTTCCCCTGTAACGTTGTTATCAGACGTAACTAGGGATCCTAAGTATGTAAAGTTTTTTACTGCCCCAACGTTGTATTCTCCTATTGTTAAATTTGGCAGCTGCCTTCTTTGTGCGTTTTTATTTGCAGGCATATATTTTGTTTTTGTCTGATTGATTTTAAGACCACTATTTTTTGCAGCTCGTTCTATTTGAGTAAATTCCTCTATCATTTCTCTTCTTGATCTTGCGATTATGTCAACATCATCTGCAAATGCTAGTACTTGCACGCTTTTATTAATTATTGTTCCTCGGGTATTAACTGTTGTGTCTCTTATTATTTTTTCAAGTATGATGTTGAATAATATTCATGATAGAGCGTCTCCCTGGCGTAGTCCCTTCTTCACGTCTATTGTTTCCGTTAATTCGTTTTGTATCCGGATTTTACTTTCTATTTTTAGTGTTTCTTTTATCAATTCTATTAGCTGTGTTGGTATATTAAATTCTTTCATTGCTTTTGTTAGGAATTCTGGGTTTATATTGTCATATGCGCTTTCGAAGTCTATGAAGAGATGATGTGTGTCGATGTTATATTCACTTGTTTTTTCAATGATCTGTCGCAGAACAAATATCTGGTCTATTGTTGACTTCTGTCTATAGAAGCCACATTGGTATTTGCCAACTATTTTTTCAACGTATGGTCTAAGTCTTTCATACATTACGTTGGACATTATTTTGTATGCCGCATTCAACAGCGTGATTGCACGGTAGTTTTCACATTCCAACTGGTTTCCTTTTTTATGCAGTGGTACAATAATGCCGCTATTCCACTCCTTTGGTAGCTGTTTATTCAACCATATCTTTCTTACCAGCTCATGTATGGCTTCAAGTAATGCGTCTCCTCCTTCTTTCAGTAGCTCCGATGATATTTGATCCGATCCCGGTGATTTATTGTTCTTTAATTTGTCCACTGCTGTTCTAATCTCTGCTATTGTTGGTGTACTCTTTTTTCTGTTGTCTGCTTGGTCTAACGGTATATCAGGGTTCATCTCCGTCCTATCCACGCTCTACCCCAAGCTTTTCCTTAAATGATAAGGTCTTGATAATATCCCTGCAATATTTCTTTAAAAACTTCCTTCATCTAAAAAGAAACACTTACTGGATATCTACAATAATACATGGAGACATGACAAGTTCCCAAAAATCTAGAGCTCATCTATTTATAAACAAAACCAACCAAATGTTTTGTCATATTAGACCTATTTCTCTAACTTGTGTAATGTGTAATGTCCTCAAGAAAATCATATCTAACAGATTAATGTGGTTTATAGAAAATAAAAAATTACTTGCTCCGGAACAAAGCAAATTCCGAAAAAATCAAAAAGAGAAATCATACGATTTCTACCTGGCGAAATCGAATTCAAATATAAGCCGCCGTGCTCCCTAAAATTTGCGAAGCAAACAGCTTGATGAATGAATCGGCAAGGGAGTCTAAAAATTGCACTCCAAATGCCGTTCATCATGGCCTATATTCGTAGTGAATTCGATTTCTGGTACTCCAAATGAAGTGAATAAACAAAACAAAACAAACTCCATGGAGTAGTAGCTATACCGTACTGAGGAGATCTAAAGAGATCGAAATACGTATATGCGGCTTGTTGCTGCTCTGTATCAAATCAAAATCTAATATCGTCACTTTGTTCCGAAAAAATCGTTCAACACTGGATAATCTTATTAGTTTAGTCAGAAATTCATGAGACAATGGCATGTGGACAAAAATATATCGCAATATTTTTTGACATACTTCAGCATGCGATGTATTATTCAAAGACTTTGTCGATGGGGAATAAAAGGTAATATAGCATGACTAATAAAACATTTCCTGTCTCATCGATCTTTAATTGTATAAGTTAACGATATTTTATCTAATGCAAAAATTTAAAAAATCAGAAGCCTATCAGATCTAATTTAAGTGTCCCCCTATTTTTATTGCCATAAATCATATTATCCTTATCAGTCAAAGCTAAACTTTTTGCTGACGATTTAATCATTTTTGTTTAGAGGTTAACTGACAAAACTCTTTATGCCCATACTGAAAGTGCTATCGAATCTCCAATCATGTACAAATCCTACTGGTTTTTAATTATTAATTACAAAATCAAAGGCTATGTTATTAAAAAAAAGAAGTTATATCGCTCCAGAATTAAAGCTGTTTATTAAAGTAATAAAATATGTTAAAAAACTAAATTTAACAACAGATTATTCTAGAATTACCACATTATGACCCAAAAGGTACCTGTTAATCAGCACTTAACATTATAAAATCTGTTGCACATAACACGTGGGGGATAGTGAAACTCGACTATTATGAAGAAGTTATTGATCAGTTCCAAACGTGATCTTGTATTATTACAGCAAAACCATATTTAATAAAACAACTCGATCGAATACAAAATAGTGCTCTGGGATCCATACTAGGTGCCTTTTATTCTAGTCCCACAGAAAGTTTACAATGTGAAGCTGCAAAAGTCCCCTTGAAATTTCGAAGAACACAACTTTAAATAACAGATGCTCCGTCAATACTCTTATAGGCAAATCCAATAAATTCTGCTATCGAGTACGTAAATTCATACCGTTTTAAGTTTTAGGAATATTTTTACAACACACGCTAGGCTTGACCTGCCTTTTTATGAAAGGGTTAATAGATATATTAATAAACTTGAATTCAAATTTTCAGATATCTATTGACCAATTTTAATACTGTTTCTCCTTGGACTGTTTTTATTCCATCTATCAATGCCGAACTCTCTGTATATAAAAAGCAGATTACCATCCCAAAGCATTATGTCAATCTTTCTATGTCCTTCAAAAACTCAAGAAATACAGAAATCATAATCTTATATACAGGGTGGTCCTTAAGTAATTGTACAAAAAGAAACTGCAGATTTTATACTTTAAAATATTACGATTTAAGTCAACTTGCTTTAATAAAATGTTAATTAAGAAAGATACAGGGTGTTAAAGTGAAAATTTAAAATTTAAATTTTCGCTATAACTTTCATGTTTGTAAACATTTATATACAAAAACTTACAGCTGGGTACTATTTAATATCAGATATTCTAATTTGATGAATACTTTGATATAGCTAATAGAGGGCGCCACATATGCCACATACGTGGCATAAATTTGCACCTAACTTTTTTGTTCTTTAAGTTACCGGCATTTTAAATTAAAAATATTAAAGACACATTATTTTAACAAAAAAAAGGTATACTTATCAATACCTTTAAAACTCAATAGTTTTCGAGATAATCGCATTTTACAAATCAACTGCATAATTCTGATTTAACGCAATTACTCCACGCAATGAAGGAAAAATAGATAAAAAAATCAATACTTCTGAATTTTGTTATAAAATACCTTAATAAAGTCAATAATTACCGAAATATTAAATAAAATAAATATATCAGCAGGATAATTAATAATAGGATTTGATAAAATAACAGAAAAATTGGATTTTACACCAAACATTTTATTTTAATGTGTATTAAATTAAAGTCATAATCAAAACATTTTATTTAAAAACCAAATTAAGAAATAGTTAAACTAAATAACATTAAACTTTTTGTCAAAGTAAGTGTTCGATATGTCCACCATTTTCTTTAATTCATTTGTAAATACATTCCATAGAATATCATCTCATATTAAATAGCACATTGGTTCTAAAGAAACTGCTGCAGTATTTATTATGTGTTATAAGTATAATAATAAGTAATTTTTTGAAATGTTTATGAATTACATAATTATATTAATATCTCACCACAAGAATATGACTACCATGAACAATCCAACGTTCAGGAAAGTTTAAAGAAGTATGTAAATACTGTCTCACTCCGCTTTCTCTGTAATGTAATGGTGTACCATCTTGTAGAAACCACATATTTCGCCTTAAGTTTGATGACAATTCTTCTAATAAATCAATAAAATAATAAAATCATTTTGTAAAGAATGTAAATAAATCTCACCATTCAAATTGAAAGGTAATTCGCATATCCGTAAAACATCATTCAAAATTGATATTTAAAATGCATATCCTATGGTTTGGAACCATTGATAATTATTTTTTACGGATATGCGAATTATCTTGCAATTTGAATAATGAGATTTATTTACATTTTTTATAAATTGATTTTATTGATATATTGAAAGAATTGTCATCAAATTTAAGGCGAAATATGTGGTTTCTACAAGATGGTAAACCATTACATTACAGAGAAAGCGGAGTGAGACAGTATTTAAATATAACTTTCCTGAACGTTGGATTGTTCATGGTAGTCATATTCTTGAGGTGAGATATTAATATAATTATTTAATTCATAAACATTTCAAAAAATAGTTTATTATTGTACTTATAACACTTATAATAAATACTGCAGCAGTTTCTTCAGAACCAATGACGCTATTTAATATGAGACGATATTTTATGGAAGGTATTGACAAATGAATTAAAGAAAATGATGGACATAGTGAACACTTACTTTGACAAAAAGATTAATTTTATTTACTTTAACTATTTCTTAATTTGGTTTGTAAATAAAATGTTTTGATTATGACTTTAATACATAACGTAAAATGTTTGATGTAAAATTCAATTATTCTGTTGTTTATCAAATCCTATTATTTTATTCTGCTGATATATTTATTTTATTTAATAATTCATTAAATATTAACTTTATTAAAGGTATTTTATACCAAAATTCAGAAATATTGATGTTTTTCTTTAATTTTCTTTCGTTACCTGGAGTAATTGCGATAAATCAGAATTATGTAGTTGATTTCTAAATTGCGATTATCTCGAAAACTGTTGAGTTTTGAAGGTATTAACAAGTATACATTTTTTTTGTTAAAATAATGTGTCTTTAATATTTTTAATTTAAAATACCGGTAACTTAAAGAACAAAAAAGTTACGTGCAAAGGTATGCCACATATGTGGCATATGTGGCACCCTCTATCAGCTACATCAAAGTGTACATCAAATTATAATTTCTGATATTTAATAGTACCCAGTTGTAAATTTTTATACATAAATGTTGACAAACATAAAACTTATAGCGAAAAATAAAATTTTAAATTTCCACTTTAACACCCTGTATCTTTCTTAATTAACATTTTATTAAAGCAACTTGACTTAAATCGTAATATTTTAAAGTGTATAATGTATGGTTTCTTTTTGTACAATTACTTAAGGACCACCCTCTACACCGATGCCTCTAAAACTTTAAAGAAATAGCATTTATGTTTAATATAACTATAAAGGAGTAGCATTTACGGTTAATAAAATAAAAATATTAATTAATTAAACTCTTCAAATTAACGTGCATTTACACAGTCGAGTTAACCGCTATCCTCAGCGCAATAAATTTTGCGGTAGCAAAGGCAAAAAGCCTTTCATTATTACGAATTAGTCATATATATCGTAGTCATCCTAGTCTATGACTTATTAAACCAGCATTAAACCATGAACATAAATGTCAATTTTGTATGGATTTCTTTTCTGGAAATTGATGAAGTTGTCTTCAATAATATTACTATAAGTATGTGGGCGGATCGTGGCTCAAAATCTGTGAGCATATTCAGCAATATGCATAATCACGCAGACACTGGTTTTGTTTTGAGAACATCAAAAACTGGAGAACGAGAAAACATCAACTGTCCTCAAGCCATTGTAGACTACAATATGTGTACGGGCGGTGTTGATCGGTTTGGCCAACGAATGCAGACATACTTAGTAGCTTGGAAAAGTCGTCGATAGTGGATAAAATTATTTAATTACCTTTTTACGCATCCATTTACGCATCCATAGTAAATTCTTACATACTTTATAAAGAATCCCCTGAGCAAAGTAACAGTGGAAAAAAAATAATATCTCACCTTGAATATACATCCAAATTGGCTACCAATCTTATAAAACTTTTTTTTGTGAGAAAAAAAAATTGAAGCCATTGAACATGGAGTGTTTTCAAAATGCTGGTCATTTTCCACAGAAAACCACGCGAAGACGATGCCAGTAGTGCTCAAAAACGGGATTAGAGAAACGTAATGATATATAGTTCGTAAACTGTAAAGGAACAAAGACACAATGGAGAGAAGAAACATGGTTTGATAAAGAATGCAAACAAGCTACACAGGAAAGAAGTGAAGCACATAAGAATTACATACTCAGATGTACTAGAGAGAGAAAAACACAATTTAAGAACAAAAGACGAAGAGCAGATAAACTGTGCAGGTGGAAAAAGAGACAGTACGAAAAGCAACAAATTTAAGACCAAAACATTTAAGACAGGGATACAAACCGAAGACTAGCCTCTGCAAAAATAAGAAGGGTAAAATCGTTAGCGATATGGACGAAATTAAGATAACCTGGATGACATATTTTAAGGAATTATTAAACCAAGGGACACAACCACCATTACAACAACAGGGGCAGCAGCAGGCACGGTAGGAGGTATAACAACAAAATCTGGAGGAAGATGAAGAATAAAATGAATCAACTAGACCCCCAATGCTAGAGGAGGTCCAAACGGTAATCCACATACAAAAAAGCTATAAGGCACCGGGAATATATTACATACCGACAGAACGACTCAAGTAAGGAGGAAGGAATTTGAGTCAACCGATGTACCAGCTAATACAAGAGATGTGCTAAAAAAAACCATCAGGGAATATCAAGCAAGGTTTAGGCAAAATAGATCTACTATTGACCAACTATTTACAGTTAAACAAATATTAGCCAAAGCATGGGAATATGACATGGACCTTTACAATCCCTTTGTAGATTTTAAACAAGCCTATGATTCAATAGATAGAACAATTCTACCTAATATATTTGAAACATTTGGCATACCATCAAAATTAATAAGACTAGTGCAAATGACAATGGCAGAGACAGAAGCACAGGTATTTATTCAAGGACAGATCATGATAACGCAAGGACTGAGACAAGGCGACGGACTGGCTCCAATGCTCTTTAATCTTGTTATTGAATATATAATGAGCGAAGTTGAGGACAGACGGTTGAGGGTGAGCGAAAATAACATACTTACAAACGAATCTCCTCAATTGGTAGTATATGCAGATAATATAAATATATTGAGCAGAACAGTGAATTCAGAGGAAGAAACCTACGCTGAGTTTAAACAGAGTGCAGAAGCAGTAGAGCTAGCAATAAATACAAAAAAAAAAACAAAACTACTCATACAAACCAGATCAAATAGACCGGCGCAACAACACTTTATTGACAATATAGAACATGTGAATAGATTCACATACCTAGGAATGAATCTGGCCACAAGCAATGAAGAAGAACCGGAGATAAATAGAAGGCTTGTTCGGGCAAATAAAGCCTATTTCGCGATGAGTTACATATTCACATCACGAGACGTACACCGAAAAACAAAATTCAGGGTCTATAAAACAATAATCAGGCCCACAGTAAGTTATAGCCGTGAAACATGGGTGGTAACATAGAAATCTGCCAATGCACTAGATGCATTTGAAAGAAAAATATTACGTAGGATAGTGGGCTCAGTAAGTAATAACAGCAACTGGCGAATTAGGTATAATAGAGAAATATACGAGCAATATAGCGAACCAACTCTAGCACAATACACTAAACTGCAGAGATTACGGTGGGCAGGGCACGTGGTCCGCATGCATGAGAATAGAATTCCCAGAAAATTACTAAATGCAAGAATGCAGGGAAAAAGACCTCTTGGAAGACCTAAAAAGAGATGGCAAGACGAAGTCGATGAGGATGCCAGGAACTACCTGGGAACGCGTTCATGGAAAAGAACAGCTGTAAATCGAAATTATTTAAGAAGCTTGTTGAAGGAGACCAATGCCCGATTTGGGCTGTAGTACCATTGGATGGATGGAAACCGTAAAGTGACTTTGTGTTTGGATTGTTTTAAACCATATTATTCAAGTGCCTGAACTCTTATTTTTATTATTATATTTTTGTTTGTTTATTACAATATTTTGCAGTACTTTTGTATTATTTAAAGTGCTATACTTATACTATTGATACGCTTATTATAATTTGGTATACCCTATGTACCAGAAAAACTATCATGAAAATTATTCCTTGATCGAACCCTGGTAGAAGGGTTGACCAGCATTTTTTTCTTAAAAAAAAAAAAAAGAAAAATATATTCAAAATCCAGTAATTTATGTATTGGCTATAGTATTTCAAACTATTATCTGAAAAAAGTTTATCATAATAAACTTGTAACTTAAAGGGTTAAATAAGTAATGACAAATGCAGCAAAATAAATAATAAAAAAAAAAATGAAGAGAAAATCAAAATTTATAACTAAAGAAACTCTACAACTGATAGCAGAAAAGAGGAAAATCAAAGAAGAAATCTTAAAAAAGGAAGGATCGGTAGATTCTTCTACCGATCACTTACTTATATATTGCAAAAATTGCAATATATAATATGCAAAAATTTGCAGACTTACTTATATATTATAACAGACCGCAAACCCAGGAATTAAAAAATGTTTTTATTTAAAAATTCAGTCAGGAAATTACAATAATATATATACGTGTACATTTCATAACACAATGAATAAAAATTTGTATTAAATAAAAAAATAAAAAATGAAATATCTACTATTATACTAAATTACTAAATGAAAATTGAAGATAAAAAAATATTATTTTACCATGCATTTTATGAACTGAAATGGCAAAATAGTATTACTAAATAACTGAAATTATTTTATCCCAAAAAAAAACTTAAAATCCACTAACCTTTTTCCATGCATTTGGTCAAATTTTTCACGCAAAGTCTCCCCTTTTCCTCATTTGTCTGTCCCACACTTACATTAGTAACAGTATATTCAATATTTTTTTGCACATTTTTCCGCGCCACAGTTACATTAGAAAAATTTAAAAATATGTCCGGAAAACGGTCAACATCGTTTTCTAAATTGTTCGTTAATAGAAAGCACAGTGTGAACACCGTTCCAAAAAGTACCTTCATTTTAAATTTTCGGATTTATTGGTCGAAAAAAAAATGCATTAATTTAGCGACTAGGCAATATCATGGTAAAAGCATACCGTCGAATCGATTCTCGTGTACATATTATGAATGAATGTATAGTGCGATATTCGAGCAGTGGTACTTCCCACTCTGGTTATTACGGGGTACTACTAATCGGTACTACCACTGCTTTTAAACGCGCACTTATGATTTTGCAAGACTATGATAAGTTGGCAATTTTTGTCGGCGCTCGTCTATCGATGCATAATATATACTGTCTGGTACTAATAGAGAACCGTTAGGCTAGTAGATAACAAAAATTATTTTGCAAAAATATGGAGTGGGACTAAACAACCTTTTAATTTTTTATAATTGACAATGGCCTAAAATGTAAAATTGTATGCACAATATATTACATTTTAAGGAGATTTTGATATTTTAAACTAGATATTTCATATGTGATGAAATATACTAATATTTAATGAAACGGATTTTAAGTCCAAAACCTGACAATATAGACAAAACAAGATAGAATATAAAGAATTAAAAGAAAGAAGAAGAGAGGTATTATGAAGACTGGGAAGAAATATTTAGAGAAAAAATTAAGCCAGAAACAAATGGCTGAAGACAGATGATAACAATATTTAGAAGAGTCTACGAAAATAAAGTAATATGGAGACAAATGCTGTATTTTTAATTTATAAATACATATACTAAGTGACATAGAAATCCAAACACCCAGTTTAAATGATTTTATTTCATAAAATTTGGTGTAATTTATTCATATTACTGAAAAAAACAAGTGATAAAGTTTTTAGCATTATCAGTTATAGATTCCGGTTTTTATACTTTTTAAATTTTTATACTGTTTTTAAATTCATTAACAAATTTGGCGGATTGTGATTCTTGACATTTTTTACGATTGGTTATGATGCCTAGAGTACGGAGACCTTTACGATTTCGTCAACTTAGTGAGTTTGATAGGGGCCGTATAATGGGACTTCGGGAAGCTGGACTTTCTTTTCGGGAAGTTGCAGTTAGAGTGCAAAGAAGTGTAGACACCGTGGTCAGGTGTTGTCAGGCATGGCTTCAAGAAGGCCGTACGCAAAGTGCAAGGGACACTGGACGCTGCCGTAGAACAACAGACCGTGAAAGTCGCCGCCTAAGTATTGGCCTTAAGAGACCGTTTCTCCACTACCAGCTTCATTGCAAATGAATGGTTTGCAGAACATGGAGGACCTATTGACATGCGAAGCGTTTACCGACGAATGAGAAGTTTTGGCCTGTTTTCATACCGACCATACTGGGTCCTCCCTTTAACTCCAGAACACCGCCGTAATCGCCTTTAGTGGTGCAGAAAACGGTAACTCTTGAATCAGAAATGGAACAGTATTGTCGTTAGTGATGAGTCTCGATTTTGTTTAGGCATGCACGATGGTCGAGCGAGAGGCGACATGGTGAAATGAGGAATCAACATTTTTTTGTTGAAAGACATGTTTATCACAATGTTGGAGTTATGGGTTGGGGTGCTATAGCTTATGGTTTCAGGTCATACCCTATCGTGACACCCTGGCAAATCCAACTTTCCAACATGATAATGCCCTACCACATGTTGCAAGAGTCACAATAGGCTTCTTTCAACATAATGATGTCACACTGTTAGCATGGCCACCAAGATCTCCCGACTTATCCCCAATTAAGCACGTGTGTGATATAATGGGTAGGAGATTGCTCAATTTGCAACGTCCTCCTCAGACTATACAAGCACTTCGAGAGGAGTTGGTGGTTTTCTGGAATGAGATACCACAAGAGTACATTGATCACCTGATCAGAAGTATGCCTAGGCGCGTTGAAGAATGCGTAACACATCGGGGTGCATCCACACATTATTAACCTCTTCAGGGACGAATTAATTCTTTGAATAATAAAAAGTCCAATATTTTTCTATATTTTAATTATTAACATCCGGATACATGAAAAATTGCAAAAAAAAATATTGCCAAATTTGACATTGTAAAAGTCAAAAACGAAAACGTACACATATGTTGCCAATGGGCGGATGATCTATTGATGAAACGATTCCATGCACTCTGGGCAGACACTCTCCTGACACTGCTTGCATCTATATCTTGTTCTGCGTTTGCAATTTCTGTCATGATATCTTTATATTATATATATTTTTGTAGTCCATTTTCATTGAATAATGTCCCAATCTATTCAAGCGAACTTCAGGTGCAACTTTTGTCCACGTCTTTTTTTTGAGCAGAATTTTAGGATGAGGGTCTTCCTCGTTTTCTTGCATTTCCATTTAACTCAATTAAAGTTAAAGCAATAGATGCTTTAAATTCTAGTAAAGATATTTTTTATGATTTGGCTTCTCTGAACAACAACCAAGCATTTATAATTGCAACATTCATGAAATGAAAAACAATTCTCAGATAGAACTTCTTGTTTTTGATGGCATGTGGATAATGAGCAATCATTCTATCTGATAAATCTACGCCACCCATGAACCGATTGTACTGAATAATAGCCTGTGGCCTTTGAACCTCAATGTAAGTCTTTGTTTTCCTATCTTATCATCTTACAGTATCTTGAGGATCCTTACCAGTGAAAGATGAAATCATATGAACAAGGTTATTGTCTGCCCATCGTAGCACTGTAATGTTGTTTTCAGATGTTGCCACGGAACATGAACCTCTACCTTTTTTCTTAAGAATCTTACCATCCGTCAGTTTTTCGCTAGCTTTGTGTATTTTGTTAGCCCTGACAGTTCCTACTACATGTATATCTGCATCTTTTAGGTAGATGACTAATGGTATAGAAGTGAATAGATTATCCAAAAATATTTTGTGATTAAAACCTTCTAATCCTGAACACAGCCTCACAACTGTATCACCAATGATACCCAATTCTGATTTATTTTGATTTTTTAAGGACTGCTACATCTCAAATTTTGATACATAGCCATTTGCTGACGCTCGTACCCATACTCTAAGTCCCCATTTCTTGGGTTTAGATTTAATATACTGCTTATTTCTACTTCTTCCTTTGAATGGAATTATCATTTCATCAATAGTTATATACTCAGTTGGTGTTGCAGCATCAGCAAATGTTCTACTCAGTAAATCAAGAAAAGGTCGTACTTTTATAAATGCGTCATCATTATTTTCAGAAATTTCATGGTTATTGTTGAAGTGTAAATATCTTTTTATTTCTTCATATCTTTTTAGGGACATAGTGTTCGCAATTTGATAAAAACTCAGACCTGGAACGGATGACCAATACATCCGATAGGCAGGGTATTTTATGTATGTCATCATGATGTTGATAGCAAAAAATTATTTCATTTCAGCAATGCTAACCGAAAATGAATGTTTTCCAGATTGAAGCGCATAACGAATTGTTTCTGTAGTAATTAGCTCGAAAATTTCATCAGGAAATAGTTTCACAAAGAAGGAATATGGCGTATCGCCATTTATATTGACTTGATAGTTACCTCGAAAAATTGGTGGATTGTTTCTAAAGGCATTATCCTTTTCTGAATACCAGATTTCGGAACTCTGTATTGGTACAGGAGGCTCAGATGACAATGCTGAACCTGTTGCCCTCTTCTTACTGTATTTTTGTTGTCTGCATCTCAAAGCCAGAGGAATGTCATCATAGTCACTATCAGTATCAGAGCTACCATTTGATTTAGAAAGTTCTTCCATGGTACCTCTGTTATTTGGCAATTCCAATAAGGAATCCAATTCTTCTTCTGATTGGTCATCATTCTCAATTTCAATTTCCTCCAAATCTGAATTGTTTGGATTTTGCACAGAACTTAGAATGGTTACTTTCTCTGCTTTTCTGTTATAAAATGATGATGTAAGTATCTCTCTAAACATGCTGCCTTATTCTAAAATGAAAATAAAAACAAAATTACTTTGACATTTTTGCACCACGTACACAAATGTGTACGGTTATTTTCACGTAATTTGCTCAAGACACCAAAATAATATATTTGATTTTATTGTGCGATCTTGTATATTAGATATTTATTCTGTACTCACCAATTTTTGTTGCACAAAATTATGTCAAATTGAAAAAATACAGTGCCTGGACTTCTTCTCATAACCTCAAAACACCGTCAAGGAGACACGTGAATATAAAAATACGACGAGTTACAAAAGTCAAGCGATAAGCGATTTTGATCTCTATTTTGCTGTAACTTGAGAGGGGGATTGTAGACGACCACAAAGGTTGCCGCTACGTAAATGAGAACCAAGTTTAAAGTATTGTTACAATATTTTAAACGAAACAAATCATTTTGAAATTTTAATTATTTACTTATTGTGCTTCATTAAGTACTTATACAAAATTTTATTAAAATAAAATTATTTAAACTGGGTGTTCGGATTTCTATGTCACTTAGTATATTTACAATCTACAGTTGTCCCTTGATAATCTGACAGGTATGGGACCAAAGGAGTGTCGGATTACCAAAAGTGTCCGAATTACCTAAATTGATTATATTATATTTTGCTAGCAGAATCCTACAATAATCTTAAATTTTATGAGTAAAATGCTACCCAGATTAATATGCAAATGAAACACACATTTCCCTGAATGAAGCTAATAAATTTATTGTTCATACAGTTAGTAGGTTAGGTGCCAGGCGACATACTGTATCACTCATACATAACAGGCTACAATTTTCAGGATAGTTTCATAAGACCTCGACCCCCAAATATCTCTTGGGATACTTTCTGTACCGGGTGCTCTTTTTCTCCAGCTTATCCTGCTCTCCAGCTTTAAAAAGTGGTCATTTTGAAGTGATGTATCAAATTGATTTATAACGTATTGCTGTTTAATGGATACAAAAGTCGACTTCATGAAATATTCGAAAAAAATCTTGTCCGACAAAAATTTTGGTTCCATAAGGGAGTCCACCAAATTAAACATGCCAAAAAAACGACTTCAAAAAATTTAGTAATAAACAGCTGATTTTCTCTGTATAGTTAAAAAATAACGCGAAAATAGTATATTACTTTATGAGGCGGAGAAGCATGACTTTTCTTGACACGCCCGATATTACGCTCCGAACGAAGTGAGGCGCGTAATAGAGGGCAAGTCAAGAAAAGTTGCTTCTTTGCCGAATAAAATATACTATTTTTCCTTCAAACGTAGCAATTTTTAACCATAAATAGTACAATTCATACGCTATTTTTACTCGAAATTAACTGTGATAACTATCAAAGTCGTCTAGATGTTAGAAATTAAAATAATTAAGTCGTCGGTGGGATTTGCGTCTCCCTGGTTACAGTTGTTTGATAGTTGTTTGCAATTATTAAAGTATCATCAACAATTACCAATGCGTATCAAGAGTCGGGAACATTTTTGTACGGTTTCAATTTTGAAAATGCCTCATTAACTAATTGTACTTTTAATATTACTATAAATAAAAATGATGTTTAATTGTTTAATTGTTGTTAATGGCATTTGTATTGTTGCTTTGTGACACGTTTCATATTGTTGCCATGACAACATTTTTCCCTCCGCCGTAAAGAAATGGAAAAAAAACTGCTGCCGGGGGAGACATCAAACTTTGACAGGATCAAGTTAGATAAGTAATGTCATCATTATTTGACGTTTGAAGGAAAACACTATTTTTGCATTGTTTGACAAAATGTACTCGCCGATTTTTCCGTCCGACAGTGAAAATCGGATTTTGCACGAGTCTGTGGAAATTTATTAATAACGTTTTTTTATGATTTTTAGTTTTTAAATGAATAGTACAACTTGAATGAATGAATTGTCCGACAAAAAATAGGGCTATTTATGTAAAAATTAAAAATATATACAGTCGAGATTACTTTTTTCTAGAATGTGTGAGCATTACAATTATAGATACTTACATCCTATTTATAAATAATAAGCTGATTTTTTAAAGCTATTTTATAAAATCTCGTAGTACACAAATGTAGAATTGACCGACAAGAATTTTTTTCCGATTTTTCAGTCGGACACCTTTTGTCGTACTAAGTTTGTGAAATTTGTCATTGAAAACTGGTGCAACCACGAATTTGCTGAGATATGTGAAGGAAAAATATTAAAATTGAATTATGATAATTGTTACGTGTATGAAGTTTTTAACAATCGAATAAAGAGATCTGTAGATTATAATTCATCTTGTACACGTGAAGAAGCAAATACAAATATTGTACACCATATTTGCCAGATGAACACGAAGTAGTTCGTTGTAGTGTTGAGTGATCACGAAACAGACTCTGAATTTTTTTTTTAATTGCCGTTTTGGCTGATTCCAGTAAGGGCCTAAGAAGGTATCAATAGAATTCAGACAGACAACGGCAGGGGAAATCTTTTTTGGACCTCTACGTCACGGAACAAGACACCCTGGTATCTTTCGGCCTAGTGGAATACTAAGCCAGGAGACCCCAGGGTAGTGCCGGATTAACCGTGTTCTGGCTAAAACCTTAATCACCGTTCCAGAAAGGTGTTCTTGTCACTCATTAAACAACTAAAATAAAAACTAAAAATTTATATACAACCATACCCATTACCGTAAATCAGAAAAATTTTTGCCGTTAGGCCATAAACTTATCTTCTTCTTCACGTGCCATATCAGAATTATCCGACGTTGGCGATCACCATTGCGAATGCTTCTCGATCTTCTGCAATATGCAATAATTGTCCTGCATTTGGTATCTGAGTCGATTCACGAATGTTTTTTAATCAAGAAACTTGTTTTCTTTCTACACCTCTACGGCCATCTATTTTGCCTTGAAGGATCAGTTGTAAAATTTTATATCGACTTCTCCTTTCTATATGTCCCAGATAAGACGATGTTTAACAGTCTTTAGCAGTTCTCTATCTTTGTTGTCGCTCCTTGGTACTTCTTCATTGTCCTGCATTTGGTATCTGAGTCGATTCACGAATGTTTTTTAATCAAGAAAATTGTTTTCTTTCTACACCTCTACGGCCATCTATTTTGCCTTGAAGGATCAGTTGTAAAATTTTATATCGACTTCTCCTTTCTATATGTCCCAGATAAGACGATGTTTAACAGTCTTTAGCAGTCCTCTATCTTTGTTGACGCTCCTTGGTACTTCTTCATTAGTTTTTCTTGCTGTCCAAGGTATCTTCAGCATTCGTCTATGAACCCACATTATCAATGTTTCAATTTTCTTCATGATCGATCCTTTTAGCGTCCACACTTCTGCACTATACAAAAATAAAGACCAAACATAGCACTTAATCATTTTTTACCTTAGTTCTAAACTGAGATGGTTATTGTAAAGAACTGACTTCATTTTCATTCAAATAGTTTTAGTCATTGCTATTCTACATTTTATTTCTATGTCTGGATCTAGTTGGTTCGTTATCACAGTTCCCAAATATGTCATTTTGTGAACTTTCTCAACTTGGACTTCGTTCAATTGAAGCTTTGCATCGGGATGTGGGTCACGACTAAACACTAAAAATTTGGTTTTGTTTGAGTTTAGTTTATTGCCCATTTCCTCTCCTACCTCGTGAATATAATTAAGCAGAATTTGAAGACCTTTTATATTACCTGATAGAATTACTGTATCGTCTGCATATCTAATCACATTAAGTAGTTTCCCGTTGATTTTTATTCCATATGGTTGTCTCTCAAGTTCCTTTTTAAATAACTGGTCCGAGTAAACATTGAACAATGTTGGCGACAAAATGCAACCTTGTCTGACTCCTCATTGTATGGGGATTTCATCGGTGTAGTTATCTCCAATTTTTACGCTAGCAGTTTGATTCTAGTACAAATTTTTAGTGACACGAATATCCTTGTCATCTATTCCGATATTTTTCACTATTTGTATTAATTTTACACGCTGTACTTTATCGAATGCCTTTTCTAAGTCCAGGAAACATGCAAATACATCTTTTCTTTGGTCACGGCATTTTTGTAATAGGATTTTAAGCGCAAAAAGTACCTCCTTTCTCTCAACATTGTGTTTACAATGTTTCTTTCATCCAGCCCGAAACCTATTCGCTCTCGAAATCTCCCATCTCATTTGCCCATCTCTGGCAGTTAAAAATGTGGGCGGGAGCATCCGGTACCGCACAAATAGTGCAGTCTGCTGAGACAGATTTGCCTAGTCTATTTGTGAAGGTGTCAAAACTACCATGTCCGGTCAGAAACTGCGTCAGGAAGTAGTCTAGTTTCCTGAACTTACATTCCCACTACGGTCTGAGATCAGGAATAAGCTTCTTCATGCACCTTGCCTGCTTACTATCATTCGCCCATTCTCCCTACCACTCTTTCGTTTTTTCTCTCTCATTCTCATGTATATTTACATCCATTCTCCTCGCATACATCCTCGCTCGCTCTTTACACAACAAAACAATCGGTATCACCGCTCCAATGACATATAGAGTCTCATTCAAGACTGTCTTGTATGCACTAGATACCCTGGGGATCATTTGTCTTTGCGAAGTCTCCATTAGCTTAGCGTATTTCGCAGTGTTTAGTATACTACACCATACAGAGGGCAGCGTAGGTTACTACCGACTGGAAAACTTCATTTAGCACCTTTCTTTCGGTGCTTCCTGGGTCTCCAATGTTTGGCATCAACCGTATCATCGCTTCCAGATCTCGGTTTGCCTTCTCTAATGTCTTTTGGATGTGTACCCCGAACCTTAGACCTTTAGATAACCAGACTCCCAGATATTTAATTGATTTAACCGGTGCAACCTTCACACCTTCCACTATAAAGCGAAGGGAGGATCTTTCTCGGGTCCTTTGATAACTAACATCTGTTTTTTGAGGCGCTAGCTGTAGATCGTTCTGAATTAGAAACATCGGAGCAAGAGGAATTGGCCCAAGATGAAGGAGCGTTAGACGACTCTGATAAAGCATATTCTTCAAATTTTTACATGGGAACAGACAGGATGACCAAATGGAAAAAAATAGATCCAATTTACAAGTTCATATCCATTTTCAGAATCTCATCAAACTTATGCCTGGTACAAAAGGAAACGCACGTTTCCTGAAACTGAAATTGTTTGCCTGAAGTTATTTCTGGACGAAACAGTTATTAGAGTAATAATTGTATTGACAAATATTTTTATTGAAAAGATACAAAGCAATTACCAAAGAAATTAAGATTGTAGACAAACTAACCAAACTGAAATTCCTGCGTGTATTTAGATATTGCTTATGATTGGTATTCTTAGAAGTTCCAGAAAAAATTTACATAAAATATGGAATGATTCTCAGGGATCCGTAGTTAAGTCATGTTACCTGGCACCGAGAGAGAAAAGGTTTCGATTTGTCATAAGATGTCTACGGTTCGATGATGTGGGGACAAGAACAGAGCGAAGAGAAATTAATAAACCCATTAGAGAACTTCTGGAAATATTTTTAGTGAATTTCCAAAATAAGTAAGTAAGTATCTTACAGTAGATAAACAACTATTAGCATTTAAAGGACGTTGTGCGTTTAAGCAGTAGGTACATCCCAGTGAAGCCAGCCAAATATGCCAATAAAACATTTATTTTGGAAGACGCAAAAACGTTTCACATATTTAATTTAAAAACTTACGTCGGAATTCAGCTAGAAATTCCATACAAAAATTTGTAAATACCAGTAACGAAATAACTTTTTGGTTGGTAGAGTTCATCGCAGGTACCAGTCGTAATATTACGGCTGACAACTGGTTTAGCAGTTCATGATTGGTCAACAGTTTACCTAAGAAAAAGAGACTAGAGGTTCCTCTAGAATTTTTGCACCAGAAAAATCGAGAAGTTAAGTCGTTTCTTTTTGGTTTCCAAGCTGATTGTACGATGGTGTCATATGTCGCAAAGAAAAGTAGGTCGTTAGTATTGATATCCTCTATGCACAATGATGATGCTAAAGATGAAGATACTGGAGATGATATAAAGCCAATAATGATCACTGATTATAAAAACACCAAAATTGACGTGGATATGGTAGATCAATTGTGTCAGAATTATTACGTCAAAAGAAATACACACCTTTGGCCAAGGGTTTTGTTTTACAATTTATTGAATATTTTTAACCTAAACGCCCTCTGCGCGTATAAGGCTAATCGAAGAAACAGAAAATAAAACGAAGTAACTTTCTTAAAAAGTGTGATTGGGAATTAATCCGACCACAAATTGAAGTTTGTTCAACAATTCCTCTGTTGCCAAGAGAAATGTTGAAGCGAGCTCAATCTCTGCTGGGCATAGAAAATAATCCCCCTAAGCCCCTGTGTGACCGAAGAATTATGTCGGGCGTTGCCATGTTTGTCCTCAAAATTTAAACAAATCTAGAAAGTCTTGTGTAAAGTGCGGGGCGTTTGCATGTACAAACCACCTGAAATAACTCTGCAATGATTGTTTTACTGACTAAAATTGTGATGTTTTCTGTAGGTACTCTCTAAGTCATACAATTTTTTAACAGTACTTTTATTTATGTGATTTTGTTAGTACTAGTTAGTAGTAAACGTTCTCGAACGATTTCCGAAGTGGAAATTTAAACGTCAATAAATGTATTTTTATCTTTAATTGTGGCTTATTCCCAGTTAAATAGTAATTAATTTAAAATGCCACAAGAAAATAGCTTCAGAACAATATATCTTCAACCGTTTAACAAAAAAAAAACAAAGCAAAATTCAACATTGTGTAACATTTTTGAATTCTGTAAGAAGTGTGTTTTTCGGAACCGTTTTTGGAAAAATAAATGGTTTGCTAAGGGGTTAATGACCATTGCACAGTAATATCGATTCAGAAAATATCAAGTGCTTGGTAAATCACTGACCGCTTGATTATTAACGACCTGCTGTTCAGAATCCGGAATCTGCCACCCATTTGCAGACTAAACATGAAGATAATAAGTTCCAAAAACAGATTAGTTAGGAGTTTAACGTCTAATATGCACAATATTACCTTTAATGAATGAAACTTAAAATATAGACATATATTAAGACATCATATATTTATAGTTAAGAAAGAGCATTACACGCTTACTTATTCCGAATGCAATCAACATGTCTATTTCATTAACTAATTATACAATATGTCGTTAGAAGCCTCCTGAATTGTTAAAAAGATCGAGTAGCGTTGCAAGAACCTTGTCCACATTTAGTGACCATGACGTCATTCAGTTTTGGTATACGAAAATTAGAGCGAAACAACCAATTTGAAACATTGTGTATGGTGTAAAATTTATTGAGTGTATCACTAGTTGAATTATTATTCGATGCACATCTTTGCAAATTATTTAAAAGGTATGCAATGCGTAGCTATTTGTTGTCACGTTAATTATGTATAGTAAGTTTCATCGATGTTTGGATTATTTAAATATTTATTTATTTATTTTAATATACTACCATATAAAACTAATAAAATATGCCTCCCTTATCGAATATAGGAAATAAAACAGATTCAAATAATACAAGACAAAAACAGCCAAATAGTAATATTGCAAAATCTCATAAAATAGCGATAAAATAAACCACCTTCGTTAATTAAAATATTCAAGACATAAAATCAATCTACTGAAATTTCGTTTATATTTCTTTTGCAACAATATTTACGGATTGACCTCTGATTGGCTTCTGATATATAAAAAATCTAAACTCTCTTTATGTCTAAATTTAATGAATTTATAGGTTACTAGTTGATATTTCAACCAGTCTAAAATAACAAGTTTCACAAAGAGGCACTAGTTTAAAATTAGGCCAGTTGCTTAATGTACATATTTCTAGTCGGTTAAGGCGAAAATACACCATTCAATTCGGTTGAACAATGTGGATAATTCAACCAAAATAAACCATGTATATGGGAATTAGAATCGAGACTCATTAGTAAGGTGTCGATAAATTTCAGCTCCGAATAAAACGTGTTTTTTGTTGGTTTATACCAAAATTTAAATACAAGTTTGTACTAAGAGTGAAATTAAAGTGTCTTCTAATTACAGAAAAGAAAAATTGTAAGTACAATTTTTATTTGATCCAGATAAAACCATTTAAAGAATATTATTGAAAACTAAACAGAAGATCTATTTTTATTTCAAATAAAAACACCGATAAGCCGGCTTAATTACCTTAAGTCAGTAGCGGCTCTAGTATAATTATACTAAATGAAGAAATTAAAAATTAAAAATGGATAACAATTTAAAAACAGACACAGTAATCACCAAACCATTATTAACATCTTCAACACCAACCTCTTCTTCAACATTAACCTACTCTAATGCCGTAAGCAGCTTTAACTTTCCATCCAAAGAACAAGCAATTGTTTGGCACCAGATATAAAAATACACGAATACATAACAGCAATAAGAACTGAAGCTATTTTCTTGTGGCATTGTAAATTAATTACTATTTATAACTGGGAATAAGCCACAATTAAAGATAAAAATACGTTTATTGACGTTTCAATTTCCAATTCGAAAATCGTTCTCCGAATTGGAAATTGAAACGTCAATAAACGTATTTTTATCTTTAATTGTGGCTTATTCCCAGTTATAAATAGTAATTAGCAATAGGAACTTTAGTACAACCAAAAAATATCATCTTCGCGTCCAGAATTTCAAATAACAGGGTATGCATATATCTCAGTAACACTACAATCCTAGAAAAATTACTACATAATCACAAATCCGTTTCAATACAAGGAAACGACATCGAAATTAAAAGATTAATTACTCCTGCGAGCCGACTAGTGATATCAAATGTCTGCCCCAGTATTCCAAATACTATTATCGAAGAAGAGCTCAAAAAATTGGAGCTTATTGCAGTGTCTAAAATAACATTTTTAAAAGTTTACATGCCTGAATCTGAATACAATCATATATTAAGTTTTAGACGTCAAGTATTTGTTGCTCCAACAACTAATAATCATATCCCAAATTAACTTCTAATATCTCATGACAATACCCCCTACAGAATTTATCTTTCCTTAGATGGCCTAAATTGCTCTAAATGTAATACCACAGGACACAAAGATGAAAACTGCACTATCGAACCAATTAATTTACAAAATATTGACCAGCTATCTCAATCTATAAATGTTAATATTTCTGAAACAGAAAATTATCCAATAAATAAAACATCCCTTATATCAGAAACCCCAACTGCTCATCAATCCAGTACTCCTGCTGCTACTTCCTCAACCAGATCACTACCAACTACCTCCTCCAACTCACAAAACGTACCTGAATCACTATCTAATAATACCAACATAATATCACACGCTTCTATAAAAAGACAAATGTCAACATCTCCTGAAATAATAGAGTCAGAAAATCAAAAAATAATAATTCCTGCTCCAAAGAAATCTGCACCTAAAGGGATTAAAAAAGCTTTGAACATCGAAACCTCAATGAAACCTATAGAAGCCATACAGAAGATACACAGAACTATGCGACTATATTACAAATGCTATAGGTTTAAAGTTTCCTGAAAACGTAGCAAAGGATTATACAAATGACCTACAAGGACTTATCGCTGAATTGCAAATGGTACACACAAACACAAACGATCGACGTCCTAAAAACAACATTTCAAGAATCTTAAAAAAGATACATGGAACAGACAACTCTTCTATTACTGAGAAAGAAAGCGACAGCAACTCTATCCAATAACCAAATTCATAGTTCAATGGAATTTGAATGGCTTTTACAGCCATATCGAAAACTTAAAAATATTATTCAATAAATTCTCACCTCTAGTTATATGTTTACAAGAAATACGACTTTCTAATAATAATGTAAAATTGAAAAATTATACACCATACATCAGAAATAGACCAGTGCAGCAAATAGCTAGTGGTGGTGTTGGCATCTTTGTGAAATCTACGGTCGAATCCAAAGAAATTCCGTTAAATACAAATCTGGAGGCTGTTGCAGTATCGATAATTCATCATTTCAAAATTAACACTATTTGCGGTGTATATTTACCACATCCGGAAGAATCCATACTCCTGGAACTACAAAAAGTGATAGAACAAATTCCATCTCCTAAACTAATTCTTGCTGACACAAATTGTCATAACGAATCTTGGGGATCTTTGAAAACTGACAAAAATGGCAAAACTCTATTAGAAATAATTAACAACCTTAAAATGGTGCTATTAAACACAGGAATGCCTACCCGTTTCAACTCATACAATGGCACGTTTTCAACCATCGATTTATCCCTCAGCAATTCAACTTTAGCACCACTACTTGAGTGGAATACACTTTCACACTTATTTGACAGCGACCATCTAACAATTTTAATTACTCATATTAAAGACACAAAGGTTAATACAAAACCATATGAAACATGGAAATTAAAATCGGCGGATTGGGAAAAGTATACTAGTTTAATAACTGAACGGATGAAAGACTTCAAAATATTAGCAGATATAAACATCACAATATCAAATTTTAATTATATCCTAATAGATTCAGCCAGAGAAGCGATTGGAAAAACTAAAGCTACCACAAAAACACCTCTGCCCTGGTGGAATATCGAAATAGAAACATCCTTGAAACAAACAAAACACTCCTTTAATATATTGAAAAAACACAATTCCGAAACTAACTTAGCTAGATTTATAGCGTTAAGAGCCAGGTCCAGATTTCTAATCAAAAAATCTAAAAAAAAAGCTGGGCCAGTTATGTCTCATCAATAAATTCATCTACACCAATAAGTGATATTTGGCAGAAAATAAGGAAAATAAAAGGCTCAACCAAAATTAATCATATTGACACCATTGCTACTGATAACTTAATTACGTCAGATAAACTAGAAATTGTAGAAAATCTTAGCTGATCGCTATCAACTATATTCGAGCAATGATCAATACAACTCTACATTTTTAAAACACAAAGAAAAAACCAAATTATCCCAAATCAAAATAGAAGATATTTTATGCCCTCTCAATAAACCGATTACAATAGAGGAGTTAAACGAAAGCTTAGGCAATGCTAAAAAAACTTCTTCAGGACCTGATGATATTCCAACAATATTTATTGAGAAACTACCTGAAACAGTAAAGAAAATTTTAGTTGACATCTTTAACAATATTTACACAAATAAAACGTTTCCTTCAATATGGCGTCAAGCAATTCTAATTCCTTCTTTAAAAATGAATAAGCCAAAAAACTTACCATCCTCCTATCGTCCAATATCTCTCACCAGTAATATTTGCAAAGCAATGGAGAGAATATTGAGTAAAAGACTGAAATGGCACTTGGAAAAGGAAAAACTTTTTACTCCAATACAAAGCGGATACCGCTCAGACAGATCGACAGCTGATAACATTGTTGCACTAGAATCCGAAATACATAAAGCATTTACAAATCAACAAAAAGTAATTGCAATATTTTTCGACATTAAAAAAGCTTTCGACACAACATAGAAGCATTATATCCTCAAAATTATGAAAAACTGGAAAATAGATGGTAACTTTCTCGCTTTCACCAAAAATTTTCTTCAAAACAGGTCCATACAAGTAAAAACGAATGGATTCATGTCAACATCGAAATCACTTCATAATGGAATTTCTCAAGGATCGGCCTTAAGTCCACTATTATTCTTAATCGCAATAAATAATATAACAAACCACATAAAGCTTCCCGTAAAAGCTCATCTTTTTGCTGATGATCTAGTAATATATGTTAAAAGTAAAAATATAGAATTAGCTACGCAAATTTTACAGAGAACATTAAACAGCTTAGAAATGTGGTCTTTAGAGACTGGTTTAACTTTTTTAACTGAGAAGACTAAAGTAATAATGTTTGACAAACGAAGAGCAGAATACAACTTAAACTTGTATCTAAATCGCCATCCTCTAAAACAAGTCCGCGAAATCAAATTTTTGGGTGTAATATTTGACTCACAACTCACATGGACTTCACATATCAACAATTTAATCAAATCCTGTCAACAAGGAATAAACTTACTAAGAGTTTTATCCAATCATAAATGGGGATCAGATACTAAAATTCTTCTTAATTTATATCAGACATTAATAAGAAGCAAACTCGACTACGGATGCATCTGTTATGAAACAGCAAATAAAAATCAACTAAAAAAACTGGACGTTATTCAAACCACATCTCTAAGACTAATCTTTGGGGCCTTTAGAACTACTCCAATAAGAAGCCTTCAAGTGCTAGCAGGAGAAATGCCACTATACCTCAGAAGACAATATCTATCACTATGCTACGCTTCAAGAATTCTAAGCGCAAAGGATCATACTTTTCTCGCAAGTTTAGTATCGGAGGAATCACTAGAACAATACACAAATTACACCACGAAGACAGTACCATTTTACGAACGAGTTAAAAGATTACCGTATTATATCAATCAAATTACCTTGGCACCCATCAAAATATACCAGACACCTCCCTGGACAGTTTCTTTACCAATAGTAGACCTCTCCTTACTTAATCATGATAAGTATTTACACAATTCTGCAGAGATCAGGCTTCAATATCATACAAATTTACTAAAATATTCCACTCACAAATTGTTCTTCACTGATGCCTCCAAAACTTGCAGCTGCTACTGTATCAGAAAACTTAATTTCCGCCACTAGATTAACTCACGGCTGTAGTATTTATACCGCAGAGCTCCAAGCAATACTTGACGCACTAAATCATTGTAAAACCATAAATGAAAAACAAATACTAATATTATCAGATTCATTAAGCTCTTTACAGGCCATTAAACATGTTTATCCCACACACATCAATCTATTCTTAATTAAGGACACGTTGCAACAGCTCCAATTTTCTGGGAAAATTATATCATTTATGTGGGTCCCATCCCATGTCGGAATATCTGGTAATGAGCTAGCAGACAAAACAGCGTTTGAAGCAATAAACAATGTAAACACTCCGACTACAACAGATATACCAATATCAGATACTAAGACTTTATTAAAGACTCATATGAATAAAATATGGCAAGAAATATGGGATCAAACAAACACAAATCTTAAAAATATCAAACCAGACGTATCCTCAAAAAATCTTGGTATACCACCAAAACGAAAAGACCAGGTAATTATCAGCAGACTCCGACTTGGGCATACACGACTTACACACGGCTACATAATCTCCAAAGAACCACTACCAATGTGCCAAAGATGCCAAACACCTTTCACAGTCAACCATATATTAATAGAATGTCCAGAGTACACCTCAGCCAAGGCGATATTCAAGATACCCAACAGCCTGAAAGAAGCACTGGTTACAAAATTCAATGAAGTTCTGTCTTTTTTAAAACACTCTAAACTCTATAATAAATTGTGATTTAATTTTTGTTACATTTACATACATGTACATAATACCATATTGTTGTAAGTCATGACTTTTAAAATGTATCTTATTTTCTATATTTGTATCATAAACCTACCGCTAATAACCCTAGTGGTTGATGCGGATAAATAAAAATTAAAAAAAAAACATGTATACTCCATTCCACGAATATACGACTGTTTTAAATTCGGTTTAAGGTCTCTATTTGAATGGTCCAATGTGCTGAATTGTACAATAGTAAATTCTCCCTATTTTTAAAATACTGTTATAACTTAAAATTTAAATATGAAGTCATGATATAAATATAGAGTTGATAGTTTATAGAATAGTTGTTATAACTTAGATTTTGAAGTATATAATTACTATCATTGAATTTAGTATTGTAAACAAGTTGTTTTTTGAATTAAGTGATTTAAACGAAGTGTAACAATACTTGGGTGGTTAAATAGTGTAATTTATTTAGTCGAATATTCAATTAGTATTTAGAAAACAAAAAAACTTACTTATTCTCTTATTCTCCTAATCTCCTAAAACTATCATCAACCATCAGATTCACAGAACTTCACCATAGGAAAGTACATTAAATACAAAGTTGTCTACATCTAAAACACGTCTCGGCGTTTTTGGCTTCAATAAACAAATACACTACACTAAACTCTCTCTTAACGGCACCTTTCTTCATCGGACACCTCTATAAGGACAGTTTTTAAAACTAAAATCAGTCGGCGATATATGAAACTGTATATAAATGTTCGTTACTTTTTAATATCTGTAACGACTCGGTACTTCAACTATCAATAGCTGGTATGTTATACCCTTTACTTTCGGAGCTTTTAAGAGTACATCCACTCAAATTAAACAAATATTTAAAACTAACAAAGCGAAATTATAGATCCTTTTTCTGGTTTCCAAACCATCGTTCTGCCAATTTCTTTTCATTTATATTAAAAGTATATTTCTTTTTATTACAGTTGTAGTACCTAATATAGTAATAAAAAGTGTGATATCAAAGGAACCCGGCACGCCTCTTTGGTGTTTACATTTCACGGAAACCCAACCCAAATGTCTTATGAACACATTTTGGCTTCATAGAACTCATTGTATTTATTTGTAGGACCGTTTGCGTAAAAATTTTTGTTATTTTCGGATTAAATTTCACAATAAATTTTGCGTCTATCTGAACATATATTAACTGAAATAATTTTAGTGTAAGTGTCAAACTAACAGTAAATCCATTTTATTGGAATACTGTTTAGACCAATTTACTTTCATATTTCTACTCGCACAGTAAAATATTCGTTGTCGTAATAATCCAAAACAGTCGTATATTTGTGGAATAATCTATATTTTGCAATTCAATAAAAGCGTTCAACAAAATTGAACGTTGAAGTGAGTTGAGATAATTTCTACTTTCGTTCAACTTCGTTGTACAACTGGGATGATTCATCCACATTGACTCGTCTATACAAGTTTTCTCGATTGTGTTCAATTCAACCGTTTATTTTATGGACTTAGAATCTGTTCATTTTGACTTGTGATATATTACGTTCCGTACGTACGTTTCGAATCATTCACATTGTTTAACAGAATTGAATGAAGAATAAATTGGAGCGTGTATATGTATGCTTTTCAATTTGAACAATGTAATTGAATCATCCACATTGTTCAACAGAATTGAATGGTGTATTTCCGCCTTTACTGGTATAATGTGAAACTAGTTCCTGAATTGGTGCGAGATGCCGAGTAACCGGTTGAAATTTGAAAAAGTGTGCATAACAAACAATATAATAATTCCCACACGTATTTAGGGTTTGTTCCTTCAAAAGTCTTTTTGTGTATACTGCCGTCTTTAGCCAAAACGCCGTATCTGCAGAGACATCACATTTGATCAAAATCAGTTTTTGGTTTAAATATCTAGCCGTTGAAAACTATTCAATTTTTTTTGTTTTCTATTTTATATACATAATAAATATCACGGAATTCATATCCTATATAAATTGACTTCTCCCTGCTTGGGAAGAAAGCAGTACTGCGTTTTCGCTAAGCAATTATTAGTTTATAGTACAATAATACATTATAATGATAAAAAAGAAAAATAAAATAAATATTTTTTGTAAAGAATAAGGTTTTAATACAAAAATAGACAAAATAATGAAACAAAAAGTGTATTATATTGAGATATTTTGTTTAAATGAAGCCAACTTTATTCAGAAGTGGGTACGGGTACATTTAACCAAAAGTCTTTTCTATTTTGTGGCAAAACCTGTTTAAGGTTTTTAAGTATATTGTCCCTTTTTTCGACAGAAAATCCACAAGGCTGATTTAAATGATCTGAAAGCTTTAAACAATTTTTTATAACTTTTTGGGGAGAAAATTGAGGTAATTAAAAGACTCTATTTCTGAATACGACGTTTTAAAAAGCAAGTTGTAACTTCTTCGAGTCGCAGTTACGTGATCGTTTTTCAAATATGTACGATATGGTTGCTGAAGTTTTTTTCTGAGAAGAATGATTTGACCATTTACAAAAGTCACTGTTCTTCATTTCTTTTATGCCGACTTTTCCACTGTTTGAAAGTTGAACTGCCTGAACAAACTCTGTGAAGAATTTTCCCTGTTTTTAATGTATAAACTTTTCGATGCTAAACAACCTGATGTAACTTAATAAAATAATCTCGCATAAACAAACAACATTACATACCTGAACTCGGGAAACTCCATATTTATTGGAAGTAGTTCATGATATTCATTTTGCTGCTGTAAAGAATTTAATACTATGGTGGCCTTATTTTCATCTTGAATGAGATATACATCATCTTTTGTGGTTATAGGCACAATTTCAAGAATATCCTTGGATAAACACAACAATTGATTACATATTTCGTAGTACTGCAGTGTTCTTAGACGCACACATTGTTTCTTCATCTCCAACAACAGAAACATCGGTATTTAGATTTTTTATTGGTAAAGCAATAGTCTTCTGCAGTATTAACTTTGTTCTATATGAAATTAAAAAAACTATAATAACCAACTGTTCTTGTTGAAAAAAGGCAATAAACCAACCTTAATAAAAATTTTACAGATACTGTAAAAATCTGTTACATGGTTAGTCAAAACGCTGCATCTAGCGTCTGCTTAGCATAAATGCGGTAAGTGAAATTCAAGTACGGCATTTTGTCTAAGTATTTTTTAGATGATGCATTTACTCAAAGTATTTATGTAAATTTTTGTAGATATGGCATAAAATGAGGTGTGTTTAATGTGTTTTGGCTTAAATTAGGTCATCTTTAGTAAGCAAATAAGATAGATATGCACATTTTGGTTTCAAAGAAGTGCAAATTTAATTTACTCAGGTTTTTTCAGATACGGCGTTTTCGCTTAGGATGGCAGTATGAACCTATTAAGTGTATCTGTATCTTATGATGAGAGAACTTCAGATCCGGTTATCACACCACTTCAATCTACTCAATTGAATGAATATCACTAGACGAAGGAGCCGATCTTACCTTATATCTTCGAAGCAGTAGTATTTGCTGAACTTACGGGTTCGAATATAGCAAGCCAGTCTTCGTTTAATGTTTTTTTGGAAATATTTGCAGATCTTTTGTTTCTAATAGTTGACGAGTCTAATCGTTATGCTCAGCAAAATGGAAAAACGTTGGATTTGTCACTAAATGAGCTAAAACATTTATTGGTATAATAATTAATGACGGATCCAAATTTCTATTCAGACAGAATACCTGTATCATGCCCGTGAAAAGGTTTTTAAAAATTCTGCAATATTTTTATATTAGTAATAACCAGAAAATTCCGAAATGGGGTGGCCCAAATTTCGACACGTAGAAGGTAATCCTTTGATTTCCTATTAGAAAGAAAATTTCCGAAAGCTTGTAGTCCAAGTAGAAATTTAGCTGTAGATGAAAGCATGGTTGCTTTCAAAGGTAGAACCAGTCTAATACAATAAATGCCGATGAAGACTATAAAAAGAGGCTTCAAAGTATGGGCTTTGGCATGCTCTGGATATAGTTATTTGTTAAATTTATCTGTATATGAAGGCAAAACGGAAAGCAATAAAGAGAATCCTCTAGGTGAACGAACTGTTTTGAAATGAACCCAGCTTTTGTAAGAAAGTATTACTGTATCTACTGAAACCGCAATACGCCGGGAGTATTGAATTATAAGAAGCGTAGAACTTACATTTACAATTTCTGAATAACTAGAAGAAAGGTCCAGGTATGGAAAATACTAAAAATATGGCTAAGCTCAGAGGAACAAATTTAAATGGCCAAAGAGACACTAAATCTCAAGTGAGTATTTGGGCTAGCTTCAATTCACTGAATTGTGGCTTTAAAGATACAAATCAGATAGCAAGTATAATGAACTAATGGGACAAGAAACGAAATGAGACCTGTTAATATCAAACGTGATACAACTAAAGAAGGTCACTGGGAACAAATTTATATAAAAAGGACGATAAGTAGAGAAGAAGAAGGGTGCCAACTCAACGATAGTTGAGATTTTGAAGTAACAAATGGCTGGAAACAAATGATACTGGAGATAATCACCTGAAATACAAAATACTAAATACTAATCTTGTCTTGCTATATTATATACTGGTTAATAGAAACTGAAATAAAACTCAAAGTACTACTGATAAATATATTGATAACAATATGTATATAGATATATAAAGAAAATATGTATCTACTTGATCATATGCATATGAAAAGTCTACAGTTGTAAATAGAAAGTAACAAAAAGAGTTAAACAGTTAAACAACTTATCTTTTACAGCACTATAAGTCCATAGGAAATTCTTCTTGGCATGGCTACATTAATTTGTTGCTGTGATAACAAATTCCATGGGAGTAAGAGGGTAGTCAAATCAGGCACTGGTCTATCTGATCCGATATGATACAGTAAAATCCACGGGTAACCCCATACGCGAGTTGCTAACTATTTAAGGGTTTCAGTGACTATCTAAAGAGATGAATATTCCCCAGTGAATATTCTCGAGGGAATATTCTCAAGTGACGGAATCTAAAAGTTAAGTATCAGATTTAGTTATTATGTAATTTAATATGTGTAGCAGCATGGATTGACTATACCAAAACAAAAACATTCAAACATTAGGTTAGGTTAGCCACAAACATTCAAAATTTCCGAAGTTACTTTCAATGTAGACATGACAGGCTTGCGCCATGAAATGAACATGCGCAGAATACAGAAGGCTGTTCAATATTTGTGAGAAAAAAGAAAACAAAAACCTAATGATAAGACATGGAATAAATCGAAATTTAAGTTTGACTATATAAAAAAAATGACCTTATGTTCTGTACAAGTGAATCAAGGAAATTTTAAATATAAATTATTTCGGAAACCAAAAATAAATCTCTAAAGAAATACTTAACTGCAATGATAAATTTGATTGTATGATAAAAAGATGATACGTGTTAAATGGTTTACTTACGTGGAGCCGCAGCACGCCAAAAAAAGATCTTCCTTTTTATGTGTAACTTTTGTTATAAATGAATATTGATTTAAAAAAAAATTAATTAGTATTATTATTATTTCTGAGTTATATATTATTTTATTATTGCAATAGATTGTTTTATTTGTTCCAACTCCGTCACTTTGAACGTGAGTAAATCTCACCGGCTGGCGTGTCTGCTAATACGAGTTCTGACCAGAACTGATCGCTCTCGTATAAACTCGAATAACTTTCCTTCCAAAGTGATCCTTGCGCGTGTGCAGAAAAATGTCGTTTTAAAACCGATCGCGGGCGGGTCACAAGAAATTTCTTAAGGGGTTTTATTAATACAGTTTTTAAATTGGATAATATTGGATTAATTAGTAACGTAAACGCTACACTACTTTGATAATTTTTTTACCAGCCTTGCATTACTCTCCAAGCTTTTGAATTGAAAATTGGTTATAATTTTAAATAATGGACTATAAGATCAAATAGAAAAAATTTTACTACAGGCGAACTGGCATCCGAAAAAAATTTACAAACTGGCGACTCTGACTCTCTCCATAGGCAAAACGTTGTAAGTTTGTATACTATTAACGTACACCTCGAATATTACGATAAAATTTACTGAAATTTCCAATTTTATTAAATTTCATTAGGTTATATTATTCATAAAAAAAATTCTAAATAAATTTCAAATACAAACATATTCTAGTAACGACACCGTTGTATGGGTGAACCTTACTATAGATGGCTTCACATTAACATTACACATCGTGTAGTCGCTCATTTACTTTTCATATATTTAATGGTAGCTTAAGGAATCACTGAACATCCGTCTTTGTTATAAAGTCTTCTATATTTGTCATTTTGTCCTTGGGAAAATTCATAACTATAAAATAATCCTATGGAGGAATCTAACTTAGACATTAAACGGTATCTATGATTTAATAGAATTTATTATAAAATCCCCTTTTGTGTTCAATGTGAGTATTGGTTTTCCATATTGTTAATATGATGAAATTGTAATTATAAATAGGGAATCACTTTTGCCTATTTTTATTTTCTCAGTATATAAAATATACTGGAGGTTTCATTATTATAAGTAAATATTTTAAGATTTTGATATTAAAATATGAGGATTTAATTCAAATTACAATTTCAAAATATTTTGCTTTTAATATAATTTATTAAGTAGCTTTTCAAAACTAATTGCCTCATATGTTCTTTCCAAGTAAGTTGATTATCATTATCAAACCACATAGGTACCTAAGAATTTTACACATTATTTGATGGAAAGCGATGTATTGAAAAACTTGAAATATTGATTATTTGAGAATTTCTTTTTTAATACTACCATACCTACCTTGTGTAACTGAGAATTGAAAACCAGTATCGACCACTTTTCGAGTTTTTGTAAGAAACTTTATAAAATTTACTTACTTACTTACTTCGTGTCGTTACAACCCTTCGTGGGTTTTAGCCGACTCGACAACATGCCTCCACTGTTTTCTGTCTTGAGCAACCTCTATCCAATTCTCCACGCCCATAGTGCTTAGGTCTCCTGCTATATTATCTCGCCACCGTAGACGAGGGCGTCCGCGTGGTCTCATTCCAGTTGGGACTTCCTTTCACACCATTCTTACTGTTCGTTCGTCAGATATCTTCTGAGGTGTCCTGCACATTGAAGTCTTCTGTACTTTATTTCTTTTATAATGTAGGCGTCTGGGTGAAGTTCTTCGAGCTCTTTGTTAGTTCTTATCCTTTATTGTTCTGATGCTTTATCCAGCACAGGACCAAAAATCTTCCTTAGGATTTTTCGTAACACATAGTCTCTCTTCGTTTGCCTTTGTTGTCGCCCGCGTTTCGCTTCCATACATCAAGTCAAGTCAAGTCAAATTTATTGATCACATGCGACATTATACAAAGTACATGTATGAGACAAGTCAAAAATAGAGACATAAATCTTAAAATTATATAAATTAATTAAACACGATAAAACATACTTAAAAATTATTTTTAGAATATGGCTCTAGCTCACAAATGTATTGATGTACACACCTCCGAAAGTTTGGCTGATGTAAATTCATTTGTATATCTATTGGTAATTTGTTAAAGAAACTTATGAGTGCATAATGTGTGCTTCCTTCCAACAAAACAGAATTATGTTGTGGAAGCATAAAGTGATTGTTTTTGAATCTTGTTGAACAAACATGGTTAAATTGAAATTTATTAAGTTCATAAATTTTGCTATGCAAATACATTATACACGAAAATATACATAGACCAGGAATTGTCAGAATATTGTTTTGTCTAAAGATGCCTCTACAAGAATCTTTTAATTTCATTTTATACATTATCCTAATAGCTCTTTTCTGAAGTACTAATATCTGCTCTAATTCAGGGGTACAACCCCAGGCTTCAATGCCATATTTGGCTATTGAGTAAAAATGGGCAAAGTATACTGTTTTTAATATTGATGTATGAAAGAGACGTGACAAAATTCCTAATGCATAACATCCGCTACTTAATCTAGATTTCAAATTAGAAATGTGGTTTGACCATTTACAATTACTGTCTAGAAGTACCCTCAGCAACTTCGTGCAGTCTGTTTTATCTATTGCTGCTTCTATAGTGGCTTGATGGTTTAATAAATTATTTGACGTGAAAATTATATACTTTGATTTCTCTTCATTTAAAACTAATTTGTTGGATAAGAAATGACTTTTGATGGTGGATAGTATCTGTGATTGCAAATTTTGATCAGACGTTCCTGTGACTAGAATGTTGGTATCACACGCATAACTAATAATGTTAACCTCAGTCAGTGAATTAGTTACCAAAGTTACATCATTAATAAATACTATAAAAAGTAGAGGACCCAATACACTACCCTGAGGGATACCATAATGGATATTCAATGTGTTTGATTCATTTACAAGTCCATTAGATGTTATCTTTACTTTTTGTCTTCTATTCTCTAGGTAGGAAGTAAACCATTTTAGAACTATACCACGAATACCAATCCCCTCAAGTTTTATTAGCAACACATTATGATCCAAAGTGTCAAAAGTCTTGGACAAATCGAGAAATAAACCATGCCTTCTCTCGTCTGTCCAAAGCATAAAACACTAAGCTGACGAAATTTGCAAGAGCTGTAGTTGTGGACTTAGAAGATGTAAAACCATGTTGAAAATTATGCCTTTTTAGAAATGCGTTCATTCTAGTATAAACTAGAGTTTCAATTATCTTTGAAAACACAGATAAGAGACTTATGGGACGATAGTTGTTAAGGTCACCTTTATCACCACTTTTGAATAAAGGGATTATAAAAGATAGTTTAAACATACTAGGAAATATTCCCTAATGAAAAGAGGCATTACAAATATCCGTCAGTGGATCTGCGAGAGCATGAATGCATTGTTTTAATAACTTAGGGGAAATCTAATCAAAACCACAACTGTGTTTGGATTTAAAACTTCCGACTATACTAGTTATTTTCTGTGGGTTAGTTGGATATAAAAACATAGAAGAACGATTACGGTTTTTTGATGCTGATGTAAACTCATCTATTTTAGTAGGATCCAAAGCGGCAAGTAACTTGGGAGCCATTTCAACAAAATAGTGGGTAAATTTGTCTGCTAAATTACTGTTATCACTAGGTACTTTTGAGTTATTTTGTTTCCCGACTGTTAAGTTTACTAAATGCCAAATACATTTAATTTTATTTGATGATTCGTTTAACTGTCTGATGAAGTAACTACTTTTAGCAGCTTTTAATTTAAGTAAATATTCTGCCTTTGCCAAATGAAGGACTGGCCTAAGACTACTATTTTGGTGACAGATCGTTTCTAAAAGTTTTAGCTGATCCCTTAAATTGTAGTTCCTGCGTAAACCAATTCGAACGTGTACATTTTTTAGGTTTACAGTTAAGTAGTGGAAAATGGGACCGAAAGTAATTTTGAATAGTATTTAAAAAAGATAATGATTTATCCTCAGCAGAAATTGTATTAAATACCTCTGACCAGTTTGTTGGCTAAAGGGTTTGAACAAAACGATTTATGTTCCTTTCACTATATGAACGGATGAATATATCATTATTGTCTGTGTTAATGATACATTGGAAGAGTTGCGCACGATGATCAGAGATAAAACCTTCCACAACCATTGTTTTTGTGGATGATTCATGTTTGTAGCAATATGGTCAATTTGAGTTTTACTAGTTGCAGTTACTCTTGTATAATCATTCACAGTTACAGTTAAGCCATAAGAATCTAAAACATTCACCAAGTTCTGCTTACTTAATGCATTTGACTTAAAATATATATTAAAATCACCTGTTAATATTATAGCCTTAGCTTCGGAGACTAGCACATCAAGTATTAGATCCAGTTTTGACATAAAAACATTAATAGAGCCACGTCCAGGCAGATAAATACACGACACAACACAATTAAAAAGGCAATAGTCTATTTCAACAGCACTCACTTCAAAATTATATTTCTCAGATTGAGAACATATATTAGAACGTTCCTTCCAAACCACACCGTCTTTCACATAGATTGAAGATCATCCATGTTCCCCTTGGTCACGGCAGAAAGATGAAGCCAGAGAAAATCCATTTATATGGTGTAGTTCTAGTTGTTCTTTAGATTTCCAGTGCTCAGTTAAACAGACACATATATTATGTAGACCTTCGTACTGCAGGAAGAACTTTAGTTTTTCAATGCTTGTTGATATACATTGTATATTTTGATGAAGTAAGCCAAAATTTTTTTGATTAAAAGTTGAAGCATTTTTACTAACTGTATCAAAATTAGGAGAATTGAATACTTCTAACTTATCCAATATAAAACCAGTTTTCTGACTAACACTTCAGATATTTAATAATGTAATATCTGGATCAAAAACTAAGCTTCCTCTGTCTATTTTTTCTTGTGGTAAAAAAACGACTTAAACAGCTCCGTGAGGCCAAACTTCCGAATTCATGGCCTTGTTGAAGTTGAAGTTGTCCCTGAACATATATTTACTTTGAACGAAGAGTAAATAGTTAGATGTTTTGATTAAATCATTTCACATGTTGCTTCAGGAAAATTCACTTTAATTACGGGTCGTGTGATTGTTTTATAGACCTGTATCTTCGTACGTCTTGTTAGTTGTTTCAATTTTATAAGGTTTTAGAGGGCAAAAAGACATCTGTTGCCGGCCTGAATCCTGTTATTTATTTCTTGTGATCCGTTACTGTCTTCAGTTATTGTTGTTCCAAGATACTTGAATTCTCTAACGCGCTCAAAGTTAAAGTCATCCATGGTGATGTTCTGACCTATTCTGTCTCTGCTTTGGTTATTGCGGCTCATATACATATATTTTGTCTTATTTTCGTTGATTTGGAGCCCCATCTTCTCTGCTTCCTTCTCAAACCTCATGAAAGTCTCCTTCATCCTTAATAGTGTGTTTCCTATTAGATCGATATCGTCTGCAAATGCCAGTAGTAAGTTTTGTCATTCTCGATGAAATACTGTATTCGGTTTTTCGATTCTTGCACTTCTAATTATGTGCTCCAGAGCTAAGTTGAAGAGTTGTGGTAAAAGTGCTTTTCCTTGTTTTAGTCCGTTGTTTATTTCAAATGTCTCCGAGTATTGTTGTTTAACTCTGACCTTACATCGTAACCGTTCCATACACATCCGTATCAACCTGACTAGTCTTTTTGGAAAGCCAAGTTCCTGCATCGCTGTCCAGTCTGTCCCTACATACTTTATCAAATGCTTGTTTAAAATCTATGAACGTCTGATAAAGCTCACGATCAAACTTCCAGCATTTTTCCATTATCTGCTTTATTGTGAATATCTGGTCAATAGTAGAGCGGCTTGGTCTAAATCCGCATTGATAATCTCCAACGATTTCTTCTGTGTATGTTTTGGTTTTTCTCTAGCAGAATGTTTGCAAGGATTTTGTAGGTGGTGTTTAGAAGTGTTATTCCCCTGTAGTTAATACATTGCTTTTTGCTTTCTTTTCTATGTATTGCTACAATAACCTCTTCTTTCCGTTCATCTAGCATTGTTTCTTTTTGCCAAATCTCTTGAATTAGCTTGTATATAGAAATGTACAACGCTTCTCCTCCATGTTTTATGTCGCTACCTGGTGTCTTATTATTTTTAAGTTTTTTAATTGCCTGCATTACTTTTTCGTATGTCGGGTATTGGTCTTCTATTTCAGCTATATATACCTGTATGTTTGATGTATTTCTGCTAGATTGGTCGTTAAATAGTTGATAGAAGTATTCATTCCTGGTTTTTAGGAATTACTTGTCATTCGTGATAAGCTGTCCGCTGTCGTTTTGAAGGAAGTTTCTTGTTCTTGCTTGGTACCCGGTCTTGATATCTGAAACTCCTTTGAAAAACTGTCTCGCTCGATTGTTCTTTTTTTTCTCCTATATCACTGATTATTTGTTCCTGATACTCTCTCTTCTTCCCTTTAATTCTCTTCTTCCCTGTTTTCTTGTCTCTGTTCTTCTCTGTCTATACATTTCATTGTTTTTGTGCAAGGGGTTTTGTAGAATGTTCCTTCTAGCCATATTTCTTGCTGTTATGCAGTTTGGGCAATCACCATCAAACCATTTTTTTGTTGTTTTCTTTTTGTGTTCTAGTATTTCATCTGGTACGCTTGTCAGAGCTAATTTGATATTTTTTCAAGCTGAGTCTATGTTGTTATAGTCTTCTGTCTGCGTCAGAGCGATTTTTATAGCCTTTTGATAGACTTTCTCTATATCTCTTTCAAACTGCAAACTTTTATGGTGTTGAAATACGAGTATATAAAAATATGAGTATGTTTTTAGAGTAAAAGTAAACAAATTATAAAAAAATCTTTATTTTCTAAATTTGTACTTAACATCTTAAACTTAAAAATAAAAGTTAAATGCATACATTTTTATAACTTAATAAATAAAATTAAAAACTTGACTAAAAAGTAAAGATATTTTGTTTGACAAAAATAAGTTATGCGAATAAATAATCATTCTGTATCGTGTTTCCTGATTTTGCTTTCTTCTGCAATCGCCATCAAAGTTTTAGCTGTGGCTTTTCCCGTCTGCATAACTAATGAATAAAAAACACCGTTTTGATTTTGTAAAAGTGTATGTGGGTGATCAAATTCCACTGCTTTTCCAGCATCCATGACTAAAACTTTGTCTGAATCCATAATTGTATTCAATCTGTGAGCTATGGTTAATACTGTACACTTGTCGAAATTTTTTCTTATTGTCGTCTGAATCAAACCATCCGTGTATGGATCAACGTTGGCTGTGGCTTCATCCAATACCAGTATTTTGTTATTTCTGATTACAGCTCGCGCTAAGCAGACTAATTGTCTTTGACCTACACTGAAATTAGAACCACCTTCTGCCATTTTGCTGTCCAGACCGGCCGGTAAGTCATCTACTGCACTTTTGAGTTCAACTTGTTCTAAGGCGTTCCATAACACCTGCAAAAAATAAGTTAAAAATATTTGGTTATTACCAGTAAAACAAGTTTTAAAGGATATTCAGGTTTACATGACTTGCAATCAATAAAATAGTTATAAACGAAGGGTACAAGGGAAAAAATAAGAATGT
Organism: Diabrotica balteata; assembly: GCA_918026665.1. Classification (NCBI taxonomy): domain Eukaryota; kingdom Metazoa; phylum Arthropoda; class Insecta; order Coleoptera; family Chrysomelidae; genus Diabrotica; species Diabrotica balteata. The sequence goes on along the minus strand of OU898284.1, from coordinate 93,409,699 downwards.
CACTTTTGTTTAATTTTTCAGGGGAGCATATTCAAAGTTGTAAGACTAATATTAATGATTTATATTTTGTTATATATGGTAATTTTGTTTAAATCATACTTTTGGTATGTTTACACTTTGGTTTAAAATTTTTTATATAATTTGGATAGCGGTAGAACACCACATTGTAAGAAATACCAAAGAAATACACTTTCGCTTATTAACGAGGGGAATGTCTCTTGTTTTAATGCATAGTGAATTAAATTTAAGAAAAGCAACAAAAATAAAAGGGTAATATAATTTTGCTTAGTCCGTATAATATTATTATAATAAATGCGTACAATAGAACTTGTCCTCATTCAACATGTGGTAGTGTTTTGAACTACTCTTCCGCATCTTTGTGCAAAATCTGGACAGGTGCACAATGTCATCAAATTTTGTCTTCGAAGTAGGAATCAAACCTACAAACAGAATACTTAGTTCCCAATAGTACTACATTAATTTAGTACTATTTTATACCTTTATAAAATTAGTCTGGTAGTTCAAACTCATTGTCTGGCAAGTTAGAGTGTTTTGATATTTGATGGCGGTTTGCGATTACTGCAGACTCAAAAAGAACATTATATGAATTTCGGTAATTAATAAACAAGGGTGCGGTTTTACAACCTTGACTTCTCGGACAGGTCTAGTTTTAAAGGAGCACTTCTTGGTGTAGGTTTCGTTCAGGTGGTTTGACCATTTGCTAGAAAAAGTTAATCCACCTCTGTTACATTAAAAGAAGAAGGTTTCACTCTGGCATGACAAAAAATCTCCATCCATTCATTCAGCTGCTATACTTTAGTTAATTAGGCACATATTTCTATCTGTTTCAAAATAGAAATGGCCTCTTATAGAAAAACATATTTTTATTTCATCAAATTTTTTTTCGTTGTGCACAAGGTTGTGGAGAAATCTTAAAACATAATTTTTGTTTTGTCCTCCGCATTACAGAACATGGAAACACGTCGGACATTTATATCAAAATAGTTATATACGAAATCGTGCAACATTGAGCACATATTATCACTACCTACCTTTTTTTCTACTGTTTGAGGATACGTATAAAATGTACTCGCTCCTATTGATATAGTATGGACATTAAAACCATACAAAGAAATGTATGGGCGCCTGTATTAGACGTCATATGTAGAAATTTTAAGTGTTGGCAGGTCACAAAAAGTGTACGAAACCTTTCACTAATTATCATCATTCGGGCTAGTTTTTCTTGTCCTAGCCGTTTTTTTTATCAAATCAAAATAAAGCTAATGATAGCTTTCTTTGATTTTATTTTTAGTCGCTGGAGGAAAAAGAAGAAATATAAAAGTCAATAAAGATTATTTTGGATTTAGAGTACTGGATGAAGTTAAGTTTAGTTTAGTTGGAGTTTCTTTTGGGTTTTTTCCGGGTATTGAAGTAGCTGTTAAGTTTGGTGCTAGAAGAGTGGGCTACAGCTTTCACCCGGACGAGTCCCAGCGGCGTTAAGGCGTCCGGCTTGAGAGTAGTCAGGTTTTTTTAATTGTTTTCGTACTATTTTAAAAATAAGTTACCTATATTTTGTTTAAACTTTAAGTGAGCTGAACGAACCAAAATTAATAATAATTTCAGTCAATTTTTATAATTCATATTTGCATATCATTATCTATATAACATTCAATTTTTTCTTAATATCATTTGCTTATTTTGGGCATTAAATATTTGAATATATGTATTAGTTAAAACAGGGTAGGTGTGGATTGTAATACAATTTTTGTATGGTCATTTGTGCACAAAGGTCCATTTTGTATTTTTACAGCCATACTGGTAACATCACTGATTCGTCTTGGATCTGTTCCTTTCTGAACAGACCAATTTAAATATATTTACAGGTTATCTGATTAAAATCAACTCAGAAATTGTCAAACTGATACATTGTGTTAAATATAGGGAGGGGTTATAGTTGTTTGGATATATAAATATGTTGGTTGTCAGTAAATTTTGTTTTAATTAATGAATAAAACTTCATAATAAAAGTTCATACTTTTCTAGTGCATTAGGAAATGTAAATATATTGTATATAAAAAAAGGGGGCAATATAAATTTTATATTATAGGGGTATTTAAATTACATTATATATAACATTGTTAAGTGGATTTTCATGTAGGATATTTAAGTTAAATTGTACAGTACGGGGTTTACAGGGTTACTTTCAGTTTTAGTTATATTAATATTAAATTGGGTATTAAGTAATAATTTGTTTTATTAAACCACCTTCTTTTGTATATAAATGCATATCTAGCTACAGAAAAACATAGTTAGCAGCAGCAATAAAGTCACTAGGTGAAGTGTTTGTTAGAATAAGAGTCCAGTAAACATCTTCCCTGGCGCCCTAATAATTCTTCTTTCCTACATTCCTGTTGTCAGTACTTATTCTTAGTTCGTTTTACTACTACTACTAAGGATTTCCACAGTTTTCACTGTCTTCCTTCACTCAACCGTTTTCTCCAATTTTCCCTGTCATTCCAGTCTCCATCTTGCAGGGTTCTTTTCTCCATAGCCTCGTCGATTTCGTCTCTGAATGACCTTCGGGGTCTTCCTCTCTTTCTTCTTCCGATCGGGCTCCATTCTGTAATTTTGTTTATCCAGCGTCCTCTGTCCGCTCTTCTGACGTGGCCGTACCAGGATAGTCTCTTCTCCTCTATATAGTCGATTATGTCCCATTCTCCGCTTAATCTCTGCGTTTTCAATTCTGTCTCTTTTTGTAAGTCTACAGCTTCTCCTCAGGAACTTTATTTCTACTGCTCTTATTTTACCTCTATTTCTCTTGTTTATTGTCCAGTTTTCGGACCCATATGTCAGGATACTTCTTGTCAGGGTATTATATATTCTCTTTTTTTGTCTTTATCGTAATGTTCTTATCCCACAGCACTGAATTTAGTTATCTTATATAGTTTCTTGTTTGTCTTAGTCTGTTGTTTATATATTTACATCTATTGGTAAAATTATCTCAAAAATGAAAATTTTCGAGTTATCTAGTTGTAGTATTGAGGTGACGATATCTTCTTCTGTTGTTCCCTGGTTCGATATTATAGTTCCAAAATACTTGAATTTATCTGTTCCATTTACTTGTCTTGCCTAGGTTTCTCATATTCTTGTTTTCTGTTGTTAGGTATTCGGTTTTCTCTAAGTTTATTTCCATTTCGTTGTTTTTATACTCTTTTTCTAGTTTTCTGAGCATAAAGCTGAGATCTTCTTCGTCTTGTGCGATGACTACTTGATCGTCGGCAAAACTTAAGGTGTATAGGTATTCGTCTCTTACTGGTATGCCCATTCCTTTGCACTTTCTCCTCCATGGTTTGAGTGTCTTTTCCAAGAATATTTTAAATAAAGTAGGAGACGTAGGATTTTAACTGCTTTTATTAGTGTTTGTCAGATTCCGAGATCATTCATTGCTTCCCATAATTTGTCTCTAGGTATTGAGTCGTATGCTTTCTTTAGATCAACAAACGCCAGATGGACCGGTCTACCTTTTGCCATTTTCTTCTCTATCAGTTGTTCTAATGTGTACGTATGATCTAGGCATGATTTTCCTACTGTGAAGTCTTCCCTGCTTGGTCTTCTCCAATTTTTCCTATTATTTCTGTTTCTAGTATTTCCTTGATAATTTTCCCGTAAAGTCTACCTACCGACGATATTATACTAATTCCTCTGTAGTTTTTACATTTTTTCCTGTTTTCTTTCTTATGTATGGATGTGATGTATGCTTGTGTCCATTCCGCAGTTATTTCCTCTCCATTTAGTCCTCTTTCGAACATTCTGTGTAACATGCGGAATAACTTTTCCGTTCCGTTTTTAATTAGTTCGTTTGGTATCCCTCCGGGTCCTTTGGATTTTTTGTTCTTCAATGTCTTGATTGCTCTCTTGACTTCTGTCAGACTTATTTCTATCTGGTCGCATGTTCCATTTTTTGCATGTTCTGTATTCTCTTCCTGAAATTGGGGACGGTTTTCTGTAAGTAGTTCTACGTAGTATTCTTGCCACTCGTTTTCACTAACATTGCCGATCTGGGTTTTCTATGTCTTATTTCGTTGGAGTGCTTTTAATATTCGCCATGATTCTGAATTTCTCGTTCCTCCGATATGTCGTTCGATCTCTGTGCATGCTTGTTCCCATTGTTCGTTCTTTTCATTTGTTACTCTTTACTTTACCTCTCTGTTTTTCGCTCTATATACTCCTAAGTCTTCCTGTTTTTTGGTGTTTAGGTATTTTATGTGTAGTTTTTTCATTTCTTTTATACATTTAAATGTGTCTTCATTTAATTTGATATTCTGATGGGTGTTCCTTTGGTCGTCTTCTCCAAGAGCTTCTAAGGCCGCTGAAATCAGGCAGGTTTTTATGTGTTCATGCATTTCATCTAACGTGTCATATCTGAATTCTTCTAGTTATTGGTATAGTCTTCTTTTGTATAGATCTTTTATTAATTCTTCCTGTAATAGATGTAATTTGAGCCTCTTTTCGTTTATTGTCATTCCCGTTGTATCACTCGATGTATGTTTTTGTTTTGTCCAGATATAGGGAAATTCCATCCATGCCACCACAAGTTTGTGATCTGTTCTACACTCTGCCCCTCTTTTCACTCTGGTGTCTTTCACTTTGATGGAGCTTTTGGAGTAATGTAGTCAATAACGGATCTTAGTTTTCTTGTCTCTTGAGTCCATGTGTACTTATGTATATTTTTGTGTTTGTAGAATCCGTTCATAATTTTCAAATAGTAAATAGTTCTATCAATTCTTCACATAGTTCTATCAATCTTTCTCCGTTGTCGTTAATTGTGTCTGCTCCAAATGGACCAACTGTTCTGTCATTGTCTTTTCTTGTTTAGGTTTTCTCTTATCCATTTGTTCCTGAATTTGTTTGATAAATCGTTCTTTCTTATTGGCTGAACTCTCTTCCGTTGAACCGTATGTTGCTAGTATTATAATTTCTCTGTCATACATCTTGATTTTCAGTTTGGCAATTCTCTCGTTTATGGGTTCCCAATCGTCTATTGATTTTTCCCATTTCTTTTTTAGTAGAATTCGAACTCCAGTTTTTGCGCGGTCTTTCTTTTCTACTCCGCTCCAACAATGGATTAGTTCCCCTATTCCTTCAGTGCCGTTTCCTTTCTTTTTTGTTTCCGTTGTGACGAGGATATTGAGATTCATTTTTTCGATTTCTGATGTTACTTCACTGGCTTTTGTTCTCCAGCCCTGCACATTCTATGTGCCGATTCTTAGCTTTCTCTGTTTTTGTTTACGGTTTATTTTCGAAGCCGGGTTTGTTATACTTAAAGTTAAATTTAAATATTTACTATTCTTTACTGTTTTCTTAAGGCATGCTGATAGGCCTAACCCTACCTTGAGTATCAACTGGCCAGTTTCAAGCATACACAGCTAGCTGAACTGTATTCAGTTTCAAATTCTACTTTCAACTTACTTTTTAAATTTATCTTCACTACTACTCTATAGATCCTTATCAAATCAGGGACTGTGTGTACAATTTTTTACAGAGCCACTACACGAACAACGAACTGAGAATAAGTACTAACAACAGGAATGTAGGAAAGAAGAATGATTAGGTGATGTGTGTGTGTGTGAGTGTGTGTGGAAGAAAATATGACTTTGGGTTACTGGATCCATTTACCTAACCAATGTTGTTTTTTGAAATCTGACTAAAAAGACATTTTTACAACTGATGCTTATTTTTTTTTAAAATCAAAAGACTGATATTTTTTTGTACACACTTATGACAAGTCGAAAGAAAATGCAAAAAAGTATTTTTGAAGTGTGTATATTTTAGGCAATTCCTAGCTGAGCGCTTTCGGCTTTACAAAGCCATCATCAGAGCTATGCTACAATAAAATGTTCTTATAAGTACTAATTGGTAAAGATTATAATTTTTAACTTACGTCAATTTTTTAAATACCACTACAAAGGAGAGATCTCATTTCCTTATATTTCAAAAATAATGATTTTTTTAGTTGTTGAGAATTTGTTAAAACATATAAAAAACATATAAAAAGCCGACACTGGACTTCACAAACACGTTAAAAAATTGAAAAAATGTTTGTCATGGTACGGGTGTAAGAACCAGACCATTGATTGATGTGAGGATGTAGACAGAATAGAACTAATGAAATCAAATGTCGGTCCTTTTAAACGATTTTCCAAAAGTGACAGTTGACAAATGTCATATATAGGAAATAGAGATTGTTTTTTTAAATTCTTACAAAATTATTTAATAGTTTGGAATTACTAATAGTCATCAAAGACTTTCTAAAAATTAAGTTTTTAAATTAAATTTTATGTGTTCATCACATCATACAGAATGACATTAGTTTGTAAATTCACTCAAGTCATTGCTCAAGGTCAATGTATGTTCAATCTGACAGCTATCCTTAAGAAACAAGCCCCTTCTCTACTCCAATTTTGCCTTTCCCAAGATTTCTTTATCTTTAACTATAAAATTTATAGACAACCAGAGGGTTTAGCAATGGGAAATCCTTTATCTCCTCTACTTGCAGATCTTTTTCTAGACTCTCTCGAAACTAACTTTGTTCATTCTCAACCACAAATAATCCTATGGTACAGATATGTGAATGACATTTTAGCCTTTATAGAAGGCCCACCTTCAGAACCTCACAATATTTTGTCAATAATTAATAATCTACATCCTGCAATTAATTTTACATTAGAAGTAGAAAGCAACAACATTATCAACTTTTTAGACCTAACTATCAAAAAGAATGCTTCCTCCTCTTCTTCTTTGCCTACACTAGAATTTTCAATATTCAGAAAACCTACTCAAACTGACCATATGATACCAAAATCCTCAAATCACCCTTTTCAACACAAGATGGCAGCTATTCAATGTTATGTCCACAGACTTCTTAATATCCCTATGTCTCAAGAAAATTACAATAAAGAAATCTCCATCATTAAACAGATAGCAAACAACAATGGTTTTCCTTCTACTACTGTTGATAAAGTCATTAGAAAATCTATACTCAAAAAGAGACTAAACCAAGCTTTTAATGTTGATAAAAAATCCAACACTACTTTCATATATAGATCCCTAACTTACTTAGGACCAATTTCAGAAAAAATTTCAAGAGTACTTGTTAATAAAATCAGTGACTTAAACATCTCCTTTAAAACCAAATATAACATCAAGTCCATCTTCAGCAAGACCAAAGACAAAGTTGACAAACTAAACAGAAGTGGTATTTACAAGCTGTCCTGTGGTGACTGTAATATGACTTATGTAGGTAGAACAATGAGAACTCTGAATCAAAGAATCAAAGAACACCTCAATAACCCAGAAAAATCAAACTTTGGATATCACATTAAATTTAATAATCATTCCTTTTCTCCTTCTGAAAACAGTAAAATTTGACACAACATTCCCAATAAAAACTTTAGACTCATGAATCTCTTGGAAGATCTTGAGATATCCAAAGAAATGAAACTAAACCCTGATTGTTGCTTAAACACACAAATCAACCTCAATTGCAATTATAAACCTCTTTTTAAATTATTATGGGAGACTTTAGAGGAAGAAGGGTGACCTCATGCAATCTTATTATATATTTTTCATACTTTTATATTTTTAAACAAATTTTAAACTTTATTAGAAATTTACAACATTTTGTAATTCATTTGACAGTTGTTCTTAATTGAAACATGAAATTACATTCTTAAAAAATTTATGCAAATTTCTTACAAATTTCCATCAAGAGATACAATTCTCAATACACTTAAGTATCAGATAACGTAACATTAATACCATGTTTCTTCTTTATATTGCTGTTGAACAATTTGAGCTCTTGTTTCTTAAGGATAGCTGTCAGATTGAACATACATTGACCTCGAGCAATGACTTGAGTGAATTTACAAACTAATGTCATTCTGTATGATGTGATGAACACATAAAATTTAATTTAAAAACTTAATTTTTAGAAAGTCTTTGATGACTATTAGTAATTCCAAACTATTAAATAATTTTGTAAGAATTTAAAAAAACAATCTCTATTTCCTATATATGACATTTGTCAACTGTCACTTTTGGAAAATCGTTTAAAAGGACCGACATTTGATTTCATTAGTTCTATTCTGTCTACATCCTCACATCAATCAATGGTCGGGTTCTTACAAACGTACCATAACAAAAAATTTTTCAATTTTTTAACGTGTTTGTGAAGTCCAGTGTCGGCTTTTTATATGTTTTTTATATGTTTTAACAAATTCTCAACAACTAAAAAAATCATTATTTTTGAAATATAAGGAAATGAGATCTCTCCTTTGTAGTGGTATTTAAAAAATTGACGTAAGTTAAAAATTATAATCTTTACCAATTAGTACTTATAAGAACATTTTATTGTAGCATAGCTCTGATGATGGCTTTGTAAAGCCGAAAGCGCTCAGCTAGGAATTGCCTAAAATATACACACTTCAAAAAAAAAAAAAAATACTTTTTTGCATTTTCTTTCGACTTATTTTTTTTAAATATCGTATAAATATAATATTTGCTTACCTCATCTTTGTACTCATCGAAAGGATCCAAATTATTTCTCAATGTTCCAGAGAATAACACAGGTTCTTGAGGAATATTAGAAATTTTAGATCTGAGCTTCTTCAAAGCCACAGATTTTGTATCGATTCCATCAATTAGTATACTACCATCGATATGGGTTAAACGAAACACAGCTTGAATTAAGGAAGACTTTCCCGCACCTGTTCTTCCCACTATACCCACCTTCTCCGAAGGTTTGATAACAAAACTGAGATTCTTAAGAACTGGAGGATCATCGGGCGAATACTGAAGAGACATATTTTTGAATTCTATTTTTCCTTGATCTGGCCATGTAGCAGCTGGCTCTACAGTGTGATTATCCTCTTCGTGTTTTAAGTCAGCGTATTCTTGAACTCGTTCTACTGACGTCATTTGGTTTTCGAGTTCAGACCATTGTCGCATGCCCCACTGAAACATTCCTGTTAAAGCTAATATTTGAGTAAGGGCGAGACCCATGTTTCCTCCAAATGTTTCTAAAAAATATTGTTTTTAACTTATTGATAAATGCAAAAATTTAAAACTCTACATTATAAAAATCTTATGTATTATATTGATGATTAACATTAATTATACAAATAAGGAGGCGTCAAACGATTTTTTATTTAAATTTTAAACTGGACTAAAATAACGTCATAGGTACTTATTTAGAAATTATTAGTTAAAATACCTACGAAAATGTACCCACAAACTTTGTATAAATTCAAGAGGGCAACAAACTAATTTGTTAAAGAAAACAGTTATGCTATTCAATATACCTAATGTTTCAGTCTTTATACATTGAACGCCAAAAAAGGTGGCCACTCTATGAATTTCCGAAAATTAAAATTCATTGGAAGTTTTATACACTAAAAAAATTTATCTCAAATCCTTTATAAAAGGTATATAATAAAATGTCCAAACGGGCTATCACAAATCTATTACAAAACGTTTTCGGATTGTTAAATCCATCATCAGTGTAAACCTGAAAGTAAATAAGCACTTTAATTAAAAAGAACGTAGAATTTAAAATGTTGACTAAGGTTAAAGAACATTGTGGTTAATACTTACGAGGTATACATGCTATGAGCCACCAAAATATATGGGTCAAAACCCTTTAAATGATATTAATTTACAGTTGCTTTACATTATATGTGGTTACAAATTATGATGTTTAAGTTACCGTTGGAATTGGTAACATGGCGACGTATGACCCTACATAGATAAAATGGTCCTGAGACGAAGTGTTTTCGAGGACCTGTTGATAACAACTGATCAAAATGACATTGTTGACATGTTAGAACAGATGTTGTGTCAGAGCAGTCAGTGAAACTTACGGTAGTTGTCTAAAAATGACAGATGCTAGCATTATTTAAAATTGAAAAATTAAAATTATAATAATGTAACAGTATCAACCATCAATGTTGTCGTCTGTAATGTGAATTAATTATATGGCTATATTGGAAACATTGAAAAATTTGGTTTTTAAAAAATTAATGTGGGTAAACTGGAGTTAATGAAATTTTGTAGGATCAATAGGCAACCAACTAAACATGTGTATGGATATATTTGTTCTAAATTAAAAAAAATTTATCAAAAGGCCCTGTATGTTGTGTAACATTTACGTATGTTGTGTAACATAACCACAACTAAATTGTGGCAAGTTTTAAAAGAATTAAATTTCCGGTGGGAGAAATCAGACCGAAAATCACTTTTGATTTATCGGAAGAAGATACGTGGGTAAACTCAGGTCATACTCTAAAAAAAATTCGGTCAGATAAAAATATATTAAGCTCCAGGCAAGCCTTTATGAAAGGTTGGTCTACTAGTATCTCTCCACCTTCTTGTAAATGCAGTAGATTAATACTTTCTCACATTGGCACTGAAAAAGGATTTGTTAAGCATGGTTTGTTGGAATTTCAGTCCAAAAACACAGAAGACTTTCACGAGGAGATGACAGCTGATGTTTTCGAAGAGTATTTTGAGCAGATGATTGAACACATACCACCAAATTCAATTATAGTATTAGATAATGCACCATATCATTCACGACTAGTAGAAAGACTTTCAACGACTGCGTGGAAAAAACAAGATATTCTTGACTGGCTGCGCAATAAGTATCTGCCTTACGAAGATAGATTGGTAAAAGCAGAACTTTTAAAAATTGCCAGGCAACACAAATCTAAGTTCAAGAAATACGTAGTTGACATAATGGCGGAAAGGCAAAACATCACAGTTCTTAGACTTCCACCCTACCACTGCGAAATAAATCCAATTGAACTCATTTGGACACAAATTAAAAGTTATATGGCTAGAAAAAATACGTCATATAAAATACAAGCTGTACGTGAATTGTTATACGAGTCTTTACAACATATTACAGAACAAAACTGGAAAGATGCAGTAAGACATGTAATAGAAGAATAACAAAAAATGTGGGATCTTGATAACATAATTGATGCGACCCTAGAGACAGAACCGCTAATTATTAACCCTCAAGACGACTCGGATTTCGAAGTTTATTTTGAATTTGAATAGTTTTCTTATCGTAATAATATATAAAGGTATATATTAGTAGTTGTAATCGTAAGGTATTACTGTCAAAATGTTCAATGTGTTTTAAATGTCCATTTTTTTTTTCAAATCCTGAGAAAACTAAAAAGCATTTTTGAAAAATTTAAAGGCAGAATAAAATATTTGTTAGAATAAATAAAACGTTTCTTTTGCATGCAATATTTTCAATTAAAAATTATACTATATTCTCTCTTTTATTTTCACCCCTCTTACATAATATATTAAAATAAACATTGTTGAAGTTTTCAGGGAGTTTCTGCCCTCCGTAATAATGTAATCTTTCATTCTGCGTTTAAATGTTTCAAAAATGTTTATTAGTTTTCACCGAATTCGAAAATAATGGATACCTACATTTAAAACACATTGAAAATTTTGCCAGGCGACATTTGGCGCCTTTCCCCTTAATTAAATAAATGTATCTTTTACAAATGACATGAAATTTTTTATTTTTGAATAAAATAAAGAAGTTTTACTAAAACAAAAATACAATTTAAAAAATATATTTATTTCGTTCAAATAAATGTTTCAATCATGTACTCTACGACACTGGTCGGCCAAAATGCCTTCGTAATCGGATTATAAGGTTGACCGCTGTATTGTAATATTGCAGATACAAGGTGGGTTGGTTGAAAACATCTTAAACAGTCAGTTTCAGGTTGGTTTTTACTATTATATCGTATTACCTATCCTCTCTATATTTCAGCTCTCTAATTAGGATTAAACTTATAGTGAGCTATCAACAAATTGTGAAGCGAGTATAATTATTAATATACACGTTTAAAAATTACTACCGAGTTGATGTAGAGCCGCCGACGAATTAACATCGTGAGAATTTAGCATCGAATATATTGTTTAAAAACTGGTGTATTGTGCCCGATGTGGTTTTTGTACGATAAGAACAAATAATACCTTTTTATCAGAAAGTGATTTAAAACATTATTGTATGAAAACTGTATAAATTGTATAAATAATCACTGAATATATACTCCACGTCTACAAGAGGAAAGTTCCACCCAGAAGTCAACCACAAATTTTACTACAAAAAGGTATTTTATACTATAAATCATCATAAAGTTCTTCGATTAAAAGAAAACTGCGGCATTGATTACCAATATAGTTACCTTAATTAAGAGCATCTACGAAATAGGTTTAGCTTGCGTCCCATTTCATGAATAGGTAGGCCAAAAAGTTTCGGATAGAACGTGCAATTAGACAAGGAGATACAGGGATCTCTCCATAGTTGTTTACAACTGTACTTAAATATATTATATTCAAGCGAATGTATGAATGAATTAAGGAGATGTAGTATCCCTATTGTAGTAGGAGATAGTTGTAGTAGGAGATACCGGTATAAGTAATCCCCCACCTGTTGTTCAACAGCTAAGGGTGGAAGAACCGACACGTGGTAGGGCACTTCATTGCCCTGGAGCATAGAAATTAACTCCGAAGGCGGAAGAACTAAATTAGTCAACGGCATTGAGATGTGGAAAGCCAGGGGATGACTACCACATTAAAGATCCGTAAGGATATCCTTAGTAAAAATCATCATGGACCCACTAATGGATAATTTACTTAATGATCATGGAGCTCGGAATCCAAGATCCGACAGGGGAGGACAATCAGATTTAGACGACAGGGACTCTCAGGTCGTCAACAAGGTAAATCCCTGTCAAGCAAATAACTATATAGCCTTGAAAATCGGAACATGGAACGTAAGAAGTTTATACCAATCAGGCAAACTGGATAATGCTGTGTCGGAAATGTGCAGAATGAAAATTAATATACTGGGCCTTAGTGATATACAATGGCCTAAATCAGGAAAATGTAAGACCAGAAATGGAACGATGTATTATTCTGGAAACAACGATTCCAAGCACAAACGGGGAGTTGGCATTATAGTTGATAATAATTCTCATAAAGCTGTCTGTAACTTTGTTCCCTACTCTGATCGAGTATTAATGCTGTCTCTAAACTCTCATTTAAAACGTAAAATAAATATAATCCAAGTATATGCACCCACTGCAGACAAGGATGAAGACATTATAGAGGCGTTCTATGAACAAATCGACAATGTCTTAAGACTAACTAAAAGACAAGATATAAATATTATAATGGGCGATTTGAACGCTAAAGTTGGCCAAGGAGAAGTGGAGAATTGCGTGGGGCGATATGGACTCGGGGAAAGGAATGAACGTGGCGATAGGCTTGTCGATTTCTGTGTCAATGAGGAACTCATAATTACAAATACCTTGTTCAAACTTCCTAAACGTAGACTATATACATGGAGGTCATCAGCTGACAATAACAAGAAAATAGTCAGAAATCAAAGAGATTATATTATCGTTAACAGAAGATATAGAAATTCTATAATATCATCTAAAACTTACCCAGGAGCGGACATATCCTCCGACCACAACCCGGTTGTTTTGTCGATGAGAGTGAAACTAAAGAAGGTTAACAGCCCTAGCACCAAGAAAATCATAGATACAAGACGTCTCAAACAAGACAACACATATGTGGAAACCAAATTTAAAATAAACGAGAGCTTAAGGAAAGTCAAAGAAGGTAATGCAGAAACTCTAACTATTGACCAAAAATTGGGAAAAATTCAACATGCCCTTGTGTCAGTTGGAAAAGAAACCCTTAAACCACTTAAAGAAAAAACAAAACCTTGGATGACAGTAGAAATTCTTGAACTTATGGAAGAACGAAGAAAACATAAAGCAAAAGACCTGAATAAATACAAAGAAATTCAGAGAAACATCAGAAAGAAAATTCGAGAGGCAAAAGAGAGGTGGCTCTCCGATAGATGCAAGGAAATAGAAGATCTGAATAAAAAGTACGATAGCTTTAATTTACACAAAAAAAAAACAAAGAAATGACAAATTCTAGAAAGCGTACAAAAACGAATATCCTTAAAAATGATAAAGGGGATATTATTACTGATATGAAGGAGAGATTATGTCACTGGACCAATTACATTCAACAAATATTTAATGATGAAAGAGAAGAACTGTCATTAAAAATCACCGAGGATACTGGACCAGCAATATTAAGAGAAGAAGTCATCTATGCTATCAAAAACACAAAAAAAAAGTAAAGCTACTGGACCAGATGAGGTGCCCATCGAATTATTAAAACTCATCGATGAAGATGTTATTGATGTAATGGTTGAACTCTTTAATCTAATATCAGACTGCCACAATCCCCAGACAATGGCTGCAATCAACCTTTGTAGCAATTCCCAAAAAACCAAGTTCAACAACTTGCTCAGACCACAGAACAATAGGTTTAATGAGTCACACACTTAAAACATTTTTGAAAATAATTCACAGCAGAATTGTTAAAACTCTTGAATATGAGATTAGTGACACACAATTTGGCTTTAGAAATGGTATGAGTACAAGAGATGCTTTGTTCGGTTTGAATGTGCTGGCTCAGAGATGCATGGACATGAATCAGGATATGTACTTATGTTTTGTAGACTTTGAAAAGGCATTTGATAAAGTTCAACATAAAAAGCTTGTAGATATATTAAAAAGCAAAAATATTGACAGTCGTGATCTGAACATTATATCTAATTTATATTGGAATCAAACTGCCAAGGTAAGAGTTGACAGCCAGTACACCGAAAATATCAAAATACAGAGAGGAGTCCGCCAGGGTTGCGTGCTGTCCCCACTACTTTTCAATGTCTACAGTGAAGCGGTATTTCAAGAAGCGATCTCAGACTCAATAGAAGGTATATCTATCAATGGAGAAGTTTTGAATAACTTACGTTTTGCAGACGATACAGTAATAATTACGGATAACAACAATGATTTACAGAACCTAATGCAACGCCTTAATGAACGCTGTCATGAGTACAAACTGAAGATAAATTTAAAGAAAACTAAATGCATGATCATGACTAAATCTGCACATACAAATATCCAATTGACTATTGAAGATACTGCAATTGAGAATGTTAATAACTATAAATATTTAGGAACATGGATAACATCAGATGTAGACCAAACCAAAGAAATTAAGACACGTATTGAAATAGCACGTACATAATTTATTAAACTTAAAAAGTTTCTTTGTTGTCGGGATATAAGGTTAGAACTACGCCTGAGAATGCTTCGATGTTACGTGTTCTCTACTCTTGTTTATGGTCTGGAAGCTTGGACACTAAAACAAGTTCATCTGAATAAGCTGGCCGCCTTTGAATTTTGGTGTTACAGAAGAATCCTACGAATATCATGGATTCAAAGAATGTCAAACATGGAAGTAACTAGAAGGATAGGAAATGAGGCGGAAATAATATTAACTATTAAAAGACGAAAACTTGAGTACTTGGGACATATGATGAGAGGGTAAAAATACGCATTATTACAACTTATTATGCAGGGCAAAATCCGAGGAAAGCGATATGTGGGAAGACGAAGAATATCCTGGCTTAAGAACTTAAGGGAATGGTTTGAATGCAGTAGTGCAGAACTTTTTAGAGCGGCAGTCAACAGAGTCCGCATAGCCATGATGATTTCCAACCTTCGATAGAAGATGGAACTTAAAGAAGAAGAAGTATCCCTATGTATATCATATTAGAAATGACTCAGTGTTATTTGTAGTAAAAATAAAAATGTCAAATAAAATTTTATATTTTTAATTTTCCTCAATAATTTTAAATAAATAATAAAACTTAAATACTCAGTAACATTTGTAACCTCTAAAAAAATCTTCCGAAAATTCCATCGACTCAATATTATAAATATTGAGATATGAGGGTAAAAATCATTCTGCTTGGCAAAAAACAACCACTAATTTATACAAAATCATTCCTTATCGTCTTTCATTCTTTTGTTTTCTTCTGCAATTGCCATTAAAGTTCTAGCTGTAGCTTTTCCTGTCTGCATAACCAACGAATAGAAAATACCATTTTGATTTTGTAAAAGTGTATGTGGATGATCGAATTCGACAGCTTTTCCAGCATCCATGACTAGAACTTTATCCGAATCCATAATTGTGTTTAATCTGTGAGCTATGGTTAATACTGTGCACTTGTCGAAATTTTTCCTTATTGTTGTTTGAATCAAACCGTCAGTATATGGATCGACGTTCGCTGTAGCTTCATCTAATACTAGTATTTTGTTATTTCTGATTACAGCTCTCGCTAAGCAGACTAACTGCCTTTGACCTACACTGAAGTTAGAGCCTCCTTCTGCCATTTTGCTATCTAAACCGGCTGGTAAGTCGTCAACTGCACTCTTGAGTTCTACTTGTTCTAAAGCGTTCCATAATACCTACAAAGAAAAAATGTAGTTACTTCGAGTCTAAAATAAGTTTGTAAGGGTATATTGGTAACATTAGTTAAAAGAATAATAGTAAGAATTTTGTTTGTTTCCCCACTTTGTTTAAAATATACCTCAAAAGTGCTTTAAAAAGATGGAAAAAAATGCAGGACAATGGAAATACCGCTCACCAAAACCATGGTATATACGCTCAACTTTGCAGATGATCAAGTAATAGTGGCTCAAGATTGTGATGATTTGAACTATTTGCCACGAAAATAAATTGAAGAGTATGATATATAGGGTCTAGAATTAAATAAAAAGAAAACCGAATAAAATGACGCATCCAAAATAAAAGCAATGGAAATGAATTATTGGAGAAGATGTTGCCAACTCACTAGAAGAGATACAGTAAGGAATACTGAAATTAGAGAGCGTATGGGCATAGACACTGACATCCTGGAAACTATAAAATGCAAAAGGCTAAAATAGTATGGCCATGTAGAAAGGATGAATGATCAACGATGGCCACAGAGAATGTTACAGTGGATCTCCACCAACCGCAGGAAAAAGGGAAGACTAAGAAGATCGTGGAGACAAGAAGTAAATGGTGCAATGAAAGATAGGGGTCTACAAGTAGATGACTGGAACTATCGCAAGCGTTGGAAGCTAGGTTGCGAGAAATGGCGACAGCTGATATATATAGAAAACCGAATACCTGTGCATTTTAGTAAAACAAAAAGATCTCATATTAGACGATAACACCACGATAAAGCACTGCTGTGATAATAAAAGCCATAAGAGAGAGAGACGTCAGGGAGAAAAGCCATCATAATAAAAAGAAATATTAAAATAGCAACCAGAAGCAAAAAGAAAACAATTTAGACCAAGAAAAAGTTGAAGCGAAGGAATAAATAAAAAACTGAGAGAAAGGGGCCACACAAGAAGATCTATGGAACAACTTGACTAAGTGGCAATTGGAAGTCGGAAAACGGCGGAGAACGTAATAAATCGACATGTAATGGTAGTAGTAGTTGCGATAGTAGAGCTAAGATTAACCCTTAAGCTCCTGGCGTTACGTATATGTAACGCAAAAACCGCTAAAATCATCAGCCTGAAATTCGGAAAGTGATTTTTATGTTACTTAGTTTTCAGCGTTTGGTTCAAGGATTTGACCTAACCTGTTTATTTAGTTGAGTGTTTGGTGCAACAGTGTTTATTATTTTTGGTAAAAATGGATCTTGAGTTTGAGTAAGTATATTTTTACTATCTGTTTGTTATTATATTTTGTTTAAAGTGTTTTCAGATGAGCATAACCTAATGTCTTTTCTTATTGATAATATAAATGTTTCGAAATTTTATTCTGGGTGTGTAAATTATGCCTTTTATTTTGTGTTACATATATGTAACGCTAGGAACATATTATGAAAAGGGTTTTCTCTTTAAGAAGCGCTGAAGATGATTGATGCCGATGAATCTTTAGACGTTGATGATATATATGACAGATATATATATATATATATATATATATATATATATATATATATATATACTGAACCCCCAGAATTTAATGTGCTGACAGACCAGAAGTTTGGTAATAAGAAAGGATATGATTTCAATAGGTTGCCCAGGAGAATTCTTAGGACGCCTGTTAAACTTGTTTTACGAAATATTAAAGAGATGAAATATGGAAGAGATTCCGAAATATATCATATCGACGAAGCTGAGCCTTCCAGATCATTAGCAAAAGTTAAAAAACAAGTGAAAGAAAATATGAAGTTTTTCTAGACCAATGGTGATTTCATAAGTCAAAACGCAGCTTTTCCTTCCAATAATTTTTCATATTTCTCAAACCTTTCCCCAATTGAAAAATTCTGGGATGAAAATATAATTTCCCATATTACAGATGAGACTAGAAAATATGCTCTTTTTAAAAACCCCAAGATCCAAATATCACTAGAGAAGAGGTAAAACTTAAACCAGCTATCGCGCACAGATTAGGTCAAAACCTTAAGGGGAGTGAGACAGAAGAGCAATATTTCACCACTGATATTTAATTTGTACTTAGAATACATTCTTAAAGAGGCTGTAAGAGATATTGGTGAAGGCATCTCAATAAATGGAGCCAAGCTCAAAATCCTGCGGTATAGAGATTATAAAATAGTGTTTTCCAATACCACAGAAGGGCTTAAAACTTAATGAACAAAATAACACGAGTAGAACATATGGACTGGATATAAATACTAGCAAAACCAAGGAGCACTACTAGTAGAAAAACATAACTGGAGCAAATCTGTATGTAAACCAAATGAGAATTGAATGTGTCTCACAGTACAACTACTTAAAAACTATAATCAATGAGTCGTGGGATAATACCCAATAACTCAAATATCCAGAAACTCTATTAAAACTTTAGGATTTTGAGATATGATTATACAGAAGGATCCTGAAAATACCATGGACAGAAAAAGTCACCAATGAAGAAGTACTACGGAGGATGCACATAACCGCGGATTTGGTCAACATCGTGAGAGGCTGTAAGCTGCAGTACTTAAGACACATATTGAGAAATCAAGGCAGATATGAGCTACTCCAATGCATTTGACAAGGTGAAATTGAAAGAAAAAGGGCCCCAGGACGAAGAAGAATATGCTGACTTGGGCACGGTATAAAAAGTCCTCAACGCAGCCATTCCGTATAGTAGCCAACAAAGTCATTATAGCCAGAATGATCGCCAACGTTCGGAACAGTAAGGCACCATAATAAGAAGAATATCACGAATCTAATAATGGACTAAGAAGATATTAAAAGTAATAGATGAAATCCAAAAGATTGCCATATTAAAATGATACTTAGCAGGACACATAAGAACAATGAAAGACAACCGTTAAACAAAGCAAATGGTTGAATTGCGACCAAGAGCAAAGAGGAGGAGAAACAGACCTCAAACTAGGTGGACTGATATCAAGTGAATGGCTGCTCACGAATGGATGCAAAAAATAACGAATAGAAATAAATGGACACACCAAATGACAGCTTACATCCGATGATAAATGGAATACCTGTTAAAGATAACAATGATTAAAAATATTTAATTTTGCTTACCTCATCTTTATACTCATCGAAAGGATCCAAATTATTTCTCAACGTTCCTGAAAATAGGACTGGTTCCTGAGGAATAATAGAAATTTTCGATCTGAGCTTCTTCAAAGCCACAGATTTTGTATCGATGTCATCAATAAGTATGCTACCATCGATGTGAGTCAACCGGAAAACAGCTTGAATCAATGAAGACTTTCCTGCACCTGTTCTTCCCACTATACCCACTTTTTCGGACGGTTTGATAACAAAACTGAGATTCTTAAGTACCGGAGGATCGTCGGGCGAATACTGAAGAGACATATTTTTAAATTCTATTTTTCCTTGATCTGGCCATGTTGCAGCTGGTTCTACAGTGTGATTATCCTCTTCGTGTTTTAAGTCAGCGTATTCTTGAACTCGTTCTACTGACGTCATTTGGTTTTCGAGTTCAGACCATTGTCGCATGCCCCATTGGAACATCCCTGTTAGACCTAAGGTTTGAGTAAGGGCAAGACCCATATTTCCTCCAAATGTTTCTAAAAATATAAAGTTTATTAGTTTATGTCAGTTATTTAAACTAAAACGTGAGAAGTAAAAAGTTATTATCTATATTTTTTTAAATTCTGTGTTGATTTGTAGATTTGTAAGTTTTGTTTCGGATTAAATCCTTTAGCGACACACCTTATATATATTTAGATTATAAACATGATTAAATTACTGTCCATTCTTATTATTATGAAATTATGAAATAAATATTATGAAATTCTATACAAATGTACCCACAGACTTTGTATTTGAAATAGGAAACAAACTATTATATTAAAAGGAACGAATAAATGTAGAGACAGACAAAAATACATTTGAGTAGGAGAGGCTGTTTGAGACACATCACTACCCCCAGAACCCCTGGGGTTCTATCAATAGGTTATCTAGACCAATATCTGAAATATTGTCTAAAACGATTTAAAACTGAAAACACTTATAAAATAAAAAAAAGTATTTCGAAAATGATGTTCAAAAAGCGTTGAAGTTATTTTAAAATGGTATAAGTGATCGAGAATCTTCAAGAATTTTCAACATTTCCAGAGTCACCATAAGGTACCGTAAAGGTGAAAAATTTCAGAACAAGATAACGAGTCGACCAGACCCATTTATTCATTATATTTATTTATTATATTATATTATTAAACAAGTTTTAAATTTGTTAATAAATACTTATACCTACAAGCGATATTAATACAACCATTACAAGCGATAGCCGACAAAAAAACCACGGAGAATATGGACGAGGGTCCCACCCAATGGTTCAACAAAAAATGAGATTGATTACATCCTAACCAAAGAAAAGAACATAGTACAAGACGTTACTGTCGTAAACATGATTTCCATAGAAAGTGATCACAGAATTGTTAGAGTCAAAATCAAAATTAACGCCACAACAGACAGACAAAAATTTAAACCATCTAAAAAAGAGATAGATACAGAACTTCTTAAAGAACGCAAACAGCAATACATAAACCAGCTAAAAAAAGTGACATATCACAGCTAAAGGGTTTGCAACTAAACGAATGAAAAGATAAAATAACAACAGAACTACTAGAAGCAGGCCTCAAGATTGCTAATAAACAAAAGCGAACACAACAAAAAATTAGCGATAAATCACAAGATATGCTAAAAAAACGACGACAACTCCTGAATGATAACAAAAGAAATACAGTGGAGTTTACCGAACTGAACAAAACCATAAGAAAACAGATAAAGGAAGATTTAAAGAAATACCAAGAAGATCGCATTAAGAAAATCATAGAGAAGAACAAAAGTTTAAAAACAATGAAGACAAATATAGGAAAAAGAAAACTAATCATGCTTAAAGCGGAGAACAATGAAGAAAGTTCTAAAGTACAGTTCTAAAAATGAACCACCACTATCTTTTAAACAGAATCTCTCGAGAAAAATACAAAATTTTGGCTCAGAGGTATTACCAGAAATAATTGAAGATGAAATCGAAAAATCCATAAACGACATGAAAAGAAATAAAGCGGTCGATGAGGACAAAATACTGGCGGAACTGCTAAAAGAAGGAGAAGACACGATAAAAAAAATGCTAAAGATACTGTTCAACAAATGTCTGTTTGAAGGTAAAATACCTAAACAATGGAGAAATTCCAACACAATCTTAATACATAAGAAAGGAGACCGAACAGACCTAAACAACTACCGTCTTATTTCCCTTTTGTCATGACTATATAAAATCTTCACAAGAATAATAAACAACCGACTAACCTATAAACTTGATAACTACCAACCAGTGGAACAGGCCGGATTCAGGAAAGGATACAGCACAATCGACCATCTACATGCGCTTAAAATATTAATTGAGAAAACCAATGAATACCACCTTCCGCTGTAATTAGCATTCGTAGATTATAAAAAGGCTTTCGACAGCATTGAACATTGGGCGGTTGAAGAAGCTCTGGTTAATAGTAGCATAGATTCAAGATACCGACAATTGATACATGATATTTACCAAAACGCAACCGTGACCGTAATTCTGGACGACAAATTAATAACGGATAATATAAAAGTTAACCGAGGATTCCGACAAGGCGATATAATTTCACCTAAACTGTTTACCTTGACCCTCGAAATATAATAAAATCAACAGATTGGGAAAACAGTAGAATATGTATTAACGGAAAGTACCTAAATCACTATAGATATTCGGATGATATACTCCTGATCTCCTCGGAACGACAAGAACTTTAATTAATGTTGAATGAACTTCATGAAACATCACTGCAAAAGGCCTAAAAATTAACTTCAACAAAACAAAAGTAATAACAAACACGGAAGACCAAGAGGCAATAAAAATACAAACAGAAAAAATAGAACAGGTAAATGAGTATATTTATCTAGGACAAGCAATCAGAGCTAACAGAGAAAATTAAACAACTCGAGACGAGTAAGAAAGGAATGGCAGCGTTCGACAAACTTTCTTACGTTCCAAAAAATCAAACAATCCCTGTACACTTACGAAGCAAGGTATATAACTCCTGTATAATACCGGTGCTCACCTACGGAGCACAGACATGGACATTTACACAGGCCAATTTGGATAGGATAAGGAAGGCACAAATATAGCGCACAAGTAGATATATCACTTAAAGATAGAAAACGTAACCAGTGGATCAGGACCAGAACAAAGACAGTACACGTGATAGAACAAGCAGCAAAACTGAAATGGAAATGGGGTGGACACAATGAACATCTTTAAGACGGACGATGGAACAATGCCATCGGAAAGTGGCGTCCATACAATGCAAAGAGATTAAGAGGCAGACCACAGATGAGGTGCAAAGATGACATCAGGAAGCAAGGAGGCCCCACATGGCAGAGAAAAGCTCAATATAGAGAAAGATGGAGAGAACTGGGGGATACCAATATCCAACAATGGAAGGATAGATAAAAGGTTAAAAAAATCTGACAATGCAATGGATAACTCGATATACTGCACATTAGAATCTGTTAGGAAAGATGAAAATATTTGGGCTGCCATTGAGGGAGGTAACTCCAGAACCACTAAAAGTATCACCGAGGAGTTGAGGTCAATTTCATAGAATGGAGTTTAGTCAAGCTGCAATGAATGCATCTTACGAAAATGAAAATATTATAAAAAAAACATCCTTTTCACCTATAAATCGTCATTTTCAGTAAGGGGTTATCACAATCCTTTCAGAACGCGTTATTGGTCCCAGGAAAATGAATATAGAAGTATTCTACATCGGACCCAGCGCCTTTAAAACTGAATGTGTGGAACAGCATTTTAGGTGACCATGTAACTGGTCCATTTTTTATTGAGGGAGTTCTGAATTCAGCTAAATATTTTGCTCTTTTACAAGATACCGTTATTCCATCTATTCAAAATCTTTCAGATGTACGTTTTAGAAGATGTCTGGTATCAACAGGATGACTGTTTTGTTTATAATACGCGTATTGTGACAACTTATTTGAACACAATTTTTCAGGATCACATTATAAGCGAAACAAGCCAAATTAATGACCTGATTTGGCTCCCATGGATTTCTTTTTCTGTGGGCATATTAAATCCACCATCTATGGCAATCTAGATAATTTAGAAAATAAACTAAGAAATACATGTATTACGATTACGATACAACAGCTTGTAAACCTAAGACAAGCATTTTATAATGGATTAGGTTATTTTCTTGCAAAAGATGGAGGTATATTTGAAACTTTTAGGTTCACTGGTGAACGTAAATCGCAATTTGCTTTAATTTTAGTAATATGAAGCAACACACGCTCCTGTTGGAGCACATATGTTATATTATTATGGTTACGAAAACCATTGTATTTGAATGCTTTTATTTACTTACCGCTTTCGACGAAAATCAGCGACAATATTACCAAGGCAATGTATATTACACATATAAAGTCCAACCAGAATCCAAAGGTTCTATTGGCTCCTAGATACATGAAAAATGCGGCACTGTGGTGATTTTGATACCTATCAAATTCAGTTTTGAGTATTTCTTCAGCTTTGAATGCTCTGATAGTAGTCAGCCCTTGTAACGATGCTGTTAAATGAGTATATATGGGACTTCGTGCTAAAAAAGTATTACACCGAATGAATAGACCAACTAGATATGATATTTTCATAATTACACGAACTTTTTACATAGTTTGCACTGTGGTATTATATTATGGATGAAAATTTTATCATTACAGTTCACATAAATCAATATTACTGAAATTGCACGGTCAAATTTTAACAGAATGAAAAAATCCGTAAACTAATTTTCGAAACCAAATTCAGATTTTTGCTTTAATCTGTGCCTTCTAAGAATTGCAAGGCAAAAGAGACGTTGATACAGATGGTATTAGAGGCCTATTAGGCCGAAATACATATAAGCAAACATGAGATGAAAAGAAAAATAAGTAGAAACTGAGATCTAGTAGATAGAAACAAACTAGGGCAATATAAAGAGATATACAAAGACCTATTAAAAGAACAACTTACCCAAAAATTATATAGTGATGATAAAGATATAGACGAAATAGACAACATACTTACAGCAACAATGATTACATTAGGAAAAGAAATAGCAAAAAAGGATCCAAAAAAGAACAACTATATATCAACAGAAACAAAGAGGCTTATGGATAAAAGAAGGAAGCTGAACGAAGGAGGCAAAACGAAATATATAGAATATGTAGAAATCAATAAAACAATAAGCAGAATGATAAAAGAAAATAAGAGAAAAGAACAAGAAATAAAAATAGAAGAGGTAATAAAGAACAACAAAAATATGAAATGCTTAAGGCCGAAATTAGGTAAGTTTGAAATAAACAAAATAAAAGATGTAAATGGAGTAGAAACAAACGTTAAAGATGACATCATAAATATAATCTCTCATTTCCACTCAGAATTATATAAAACAAAAAAGGAACTACCAGAAGAAATTAAAAACCAACTTAAGGTTAAAATAAAAAATGTCAACTCAGAGCTACAGCCAGAAATAAGCAAATCAGATATAAACTCCTAACAAAAATTTTAACCAATAGATTGACAACAAAATTCGATGGATACCAGTCGAAAGAACATGCTGGTTTTAGAAAGGGATTCAGCACAAGTGACCATTTACTAAGTATGAGGATACTTATAGAATGAGCAAATGAATACCACATTCCTCTATATGACGTTCATAGATTTCGAAAAGGCTTTTGACAGAGTCGAACATTGGGCAGTGAAAAGTTGTTTGATTAAAAGCAGAATTGACCACAGATATACGGAACTAATAGCCAATATGGAAGCCAAAACAACAATTAAAGTATATGAAGGAACAAAATCAATACAAATAAATAGAGGCGTGAGACAGGTGATAAAATATCACCGAAACTTTTCAATCATGCTCTTGAAGATACTTTTAAAAGATTAGAAAGAAAAAGGTATAAAAATTTATGGACAACGTTTGAACCATCTAAGATACGCTGATGATATCGTATTGATAACTGATAAAAAAGAAGAATTATTTGAAATGATGAAAGAACTGGACGTAAAAGCTGGAAAGGTAGGCCTTAATATGAATTACAGCAAGACCAAAACCATAACAAATACAGATGAAGACATCACAATGAGAATCGGACAAGATGAAATAGAACAAGTTCAGGATTATATATATATATATATATATATATATATATATATATATATATATATATATATATATTTTGGTCAAATTATAAAACTTAACAAAGCGAACCAAACAGCAGAAATAAAGAGACGAGTTAGACTGGCATGGACGGCATTTGGCAAACTAAGCTACATTCTTAAAAACAAAAGATATCCACAGCATCTTAAGACCAAAGTATACAATCAATGCGTACTCCTTGTTCTTACTTATGGTTCCCAAACGTGGACATTTGCAAAAGCAAACATGGACAAAATCATAAAAACCAAGGAGCAATGGAAAAACAAATGTTGCACATAAGACTAATGGATAAAAAGAGAAACGAGTGGATAAGAGAGAAAACAAAAGTGAGGGATGTTAGACAAGAAGTTGCAAAATTGAAATGGAGATTTGTCGGACACAATATAAGACAAAACGAAGACTGATGGAACAAAATTCTTATAAGTTGGAGACCGTGGGAATATAAACGAAGCAGAGGAAGGCTCCAAATGAGATGGGCAGATGATATCAAGAAGCACGTGGGCTCTAGGTGGATGACTGTAGCGACAGACAGAGAAGAATGGAAAAGGATTGGGGAGGCCTATGTCCAAAGATGGACCAAAGAAGGCTAATTAGATAGATAGATATACATATAAGCGGATACATAGACGCACTATACGTAAAATCAAATCTTGACTGTCTTTTTCGTTTTATTCCGATATACTCTGTACTAGTACAAGAAACCAATTCGCTAAGGATTTTTGCTTAGTCGAGGAGATATGTCGTGGAATGCAAATTTTAGATTCCCAATAACAGGATAGAGATAATATCTTTATCAACGTCTGTTTTGGTTTCTGTTCATTTGGTTTCGAAAATTAGTTTACGGATTTTAATATCAGACGTCGGCTATTTGTGTCCATTCGAAGCTATGTTAGAGTTGCTTCCTAAGACAGAAGATATTTATTTTCACGTTCAGAGCAACTATGAATTGCCGTTCTAAAGAGGGCTATTAGGTAGAAATACGTCTAAGCAAATACATAGCCTTTCTAAAGCTCTAGAGGGATTAGGAAATGCCGAAAGGTCTTAATCCCAATGAAAGAAAAATCCAAATCTGCAACCTCCACGTGGTAGAAGATGGGCAACATCTAGCTATAGATGAGTTGTTGGATAAACGAGATACTAAATCCGGATAAAGAAATTAAAACTCGTATAGAAAATGCAAGAGGAGCATTTATGAAACTTAGATCTATTCTGAGCAATTCTCAGCTGAACTTACAGCTGAGAATTAATATTGTTCTGAAGCTATTTTCTTGTGGCATTGTAAATTAATTACTATTTAACTGAGAATAAGCCACAATTAAAGATCTCTCTCTTCAATCCTGACCCCCCAGGGGGAGTGTAGTGGTCGACGTGATGTCGTGTATTGTCCGTCTTCAGAGATCTCTGTCTCTGGTCATTTCTTTTAATTCATGCATAGGTCTTTAGCATATTCCTGTAATTTGATCTATCCATCTTGTTGGGGATCTTCCTCGTGATCTTCGGCCTTCTACCTTTCCTTGTATTATGAGTCTTTCCATGTTTTCTGTGTTTGCTCTCATAACATGCCCAAAATATTTTAATTGTTGGAGATGGACTTTACTAGAGAGTCGTTGACTAACTTTTAGCTCTCTTAAAATTAAATTATTTGTTCTACGGTTGGTCCAAGGAATTCGTAACATTCGTCTCCAACAGAACATTTCAGTGGCGTCTATCTTTCTTCTCTCCGATTCTCTTAGAGTCCAAGATTCACATCCGTAGGTCAGTATTGGGAATATTAAGCAGTTGATCAACCTCGTCTTTATCGCTCTTGAAATTTGACAGTCCTTCCATATTTTGGTCATTTTTGCTGTGTCAACTTTTGCTAGATCAGATCTACGTTTAATATCTTCTTGTAATGACCCTGTGTTTGTGATTAATGATCCCAGTTATAAGTATGAGCTCACAACCTCGAACCGGTCAATTGTGGTTATGTGTGGATGATTGTTGTGTAGTCTATCCACTATCATGATCTTTGTCTTTGATATGTTTAATTGCAGACCAAATATTTGACTTTCGTTTTCTATCAGTCGTATAAGTTCTAT
The DNA here is from genome assembly GCA_918026665.1 of Diabrotica balteata. NCBI lineage: Eukaryota > Metazoa > Arthropoda > Insecta > Coleoptera > Chrysomelidae > Diabrotica > Diabrotica balteata. The sequence goes on along the minus strand of OU898284.1, from coordinate 93,381,883 downwards.
CAGCTCTGCTTGACTATTTGCAAGAAGGGCTGTGTCATCTGCGACACGTAGGTTGTTTAGTTTATGACCATTTATTGAGATGCCCTTTTCCCATCCTTCAAGTGCTCTTCGCATAATATACTCTCCATATATGTTGAATAATTGTAAAGATAGTATACATCCTTGTCTGACACCCCATTCTGGATGAAATTCGTTCGAAAGTGTGTCAAGTACTTTAACTGATCCAGTAGTGTGTTCATATAGTTCGGTTATAAGCGTAATTAGATGTTGTGGTACGCCTACTTCTTTTAGTATTCGCCATAAGTGTCTCCACTTGACCCTGTCGAACGCTTTACGGTAATCTATAAAACAGATGTACAGTGGGATGTTGAATTCCCTAGATTTCTCGATTATCTGTCTTATATTCAGCAGGTGTTCTCGAGTGCCTCTACCTTTATTAAATCCAGTTTGCTCTTGTGGAATTTCTCTTTGAAGGAATGTTTTCAGTCTCTCATTGATTATATGTAGCATTATCTTGCTGGCATGGGATATAAGAGAGATAGTTCTATAATTGTCGCATTTATGGAAGCTGCCTTTTTTATGTATGGTCGTTATTGTAGATTTTGTCCAGTCTTCAGGTCATTGTTTGAAATGCCATATTTGGTTACAGAGTAGATGAAGTAAATTTACGCCGGTTTCTTCTGTGGCTTTAATTAATTAAAGATAAAAATACGTTTATTGACGTTTCAATTTCCACTTCGGAAATCGTTCTCAAGATTTCCGAACGATAGAAATAGAGAACGATTTCCGAAGTGGAAATTGAAACGTCAATAAACGTATTTTTATCTTTAATTGTGGCTTATTCCCAGTTAAATAATAATAAGCTGAGAATTAAGTTCCTAAAATGTTATGTGTATCTTGTATTACTGTATGAATGTGAAACCTGGATTATGAAGGTTAACATAATGAACAAATTAGAAGCCTTCAAGATGTGGTTATATCGTAGAATGCTCAGAATATCATGGGTTCAACACATTTCAAACAGAGAAGTTTTGAACAGAGTAGATCAAGGTGAACGTGACTTCACCTTAACTTTGGCTTGCATCAGTTAGGTACTATCTACCAATAATTATTATTGGAATATTGTTGTTTAGGTATATAACGATCTTATAATTATATTTATGGTCCCCTTATGGTCCTCTTTATGATCCCCTTTAATATTTTCATTTACAAGCTTTTTGTCGTTCATTTCTTGACAAAAGCGTTTTAAAAAGCCTATTTAATTGATTTATTTATTTATTTTTGTGCTTGTTTTATACACAATTTTAATTCTTGTTTTTATACTTACTCACTGATTCCACCCTCTTAACGTCTCGACTGGTTTCTAAAAATATGGTCCTCATTACATAGAACAGTATACCTATGCAGATAGTGGGTATCATGATCCAGTAAGTCAAACTACCTATTACGAAACAGATTGCACCTACTTCGAGACCAATCTAAAAGTAAAAATTAAGTTTGTAAAAACATCTAAAGAACGCCTTATTTGACATACAAACAATATAACCATCGTAATACTAATGGATGCTCCAAAGAGAGGTTTTAACATTTTGAATATTAACGCAAACAGGGGACAGTAATGTAAAACAGGCCACCTCTGGATGAGAACTAATATTAAGTTATAAATATAATTTCTAAACTTTTAAATTCCTACTTTCCCAATTATTTTACTTCAAAAGTCGTCAGAAACTACTTATTGACAACTGTATTGAAATCTGTATTAAAAACAAATGTTACAATTATTGCTCTACGAAATAAACAAATTCCAAAATTTGTTTATGCGTATTAATACGAGTTGACCCACATATTGTGTTTCCCTTATACAGGGTGGTCCTTAAGTAATTGTACAAAAAAGAAACCGTAGATTCTACACTTTAAAATATTACGATTTAAGCCAAGTTGCTTTAATAAAATGTTGATATTAAGAAAGATACAGGGTGTTAAAGTGGAAATTTAAAATTTTATTTTTCGCTATAACATTTATGTTTATCAACCTTTATGTATAAAAATTTACAACTGGGTACTATTAAATATCAGAAATTAGAATTTGATGTAAACGTTATTGTAGCTGATAGAGGTCGCCATATATGCTACATATGTGGCATACATTTGCACTTAACTTTTTTGATCTTCAAGTTACCGGTATTTTTAATAAACAATATTAAAGATACATTATTTTAACAAAAAAAAAGGTATACCTGTTAATATCTTCATAACTCAACAGTTTTCGAGATAATCGCATTTTAGAGATCAACTACATAATTCTGATTTATCGCAATTACTCCAGACAGCGAAAGAAAATTAAAGAAAAACATCAATACTTCTAAATTTTGGTATAAAATGCCTTTAATAAAGTTAAGAGTTAACGAATTATTAAACAAAATAAATATATCAGCAGGATAAAATAATAGGATTTAATAAATAAAAGAATAATTGGATTTTACATTAAACATTTTACGTTTTGTATTAAATTAAAGTCATAATCACAACATTTTATTTACAAATCAAATTAAAAAATAGTTAAACTAAATAACATTAAACTTTTTGTTAAAGTAAGTGTTCAATATGTCCGCCATTTTCTTTAATTCGTTTGTCAATACATTCCATAAAATATCGTCTCATATTAAATAGCATCATTGGTTCTAAAGAAACTGCTGCAGTATTTATCATAAATGTTATAAGTATAATAATAAGTAATTTTTTGAAATTTTTATGAATTTACTATACTTTAAAATATTACGATTTAAGTCAACTTGCTTTAATAAAATGTTGATATTAAAAAGATACAGGGTGTTAAAGTGGAAATTTAAAATTTTATTTTTCGCTATAACTTTCATGTTTGTAAACATTTATATACAAAAACTTACAGCTGGTTACTATTTAATATAAGAAATTATAATTTGATGAATACTTTGATATAGCTAATAGAGGGCGCCACATATGCCACATACGTGGCATAAATTTGCACTTGACTTTTTTGTTCTTTAAGTTACCGGTATTTAAAATAAAAAATATTAAAGATACATTATTTTAACAAAAAAAAGGTATACTTATTAATAACTTTAAAACTCAATAGTTTTCGAGATAATCACATTTTACAAATCAACCGCATAATTCTGATTTAACGTAATTACTCCAGGCAATGAAAGAAAAATAGATAAAAAAATCAATACTTCTGAATTTTGTTATAAAATACCTTAATAAAGTCAATAATTAACGAAATATTAAATAATATATATATATATATATATATATATATATATATATATATATATATCAGCAGGATAATTAATAATAGGATTTGATAAAATAACAGAATAATTGGATTTTACATCAAACATTGTATTTTAATGTGTATTGAATTAAAGTCATAATCAAAATATTTTATTTACAAACCAAATTAAGAAATAGTTAAACTAAATAACATTAAACTTTTTGTCAAAGTAAGTGTTCACTATGTCCACCATTTTTCTTTAATTCATTTGTCAATACATTCCATAAAATATTGTCTCATATTAAATAGCGTCATTGGTTCTAAAGAAACTGCTGCAGTATTTATTATGTGTTATAAGTATAATAATAAGTAATTTTTTGAAATGTTTATGAATTAAATAATTATATTAATATTTCACCACAAGAATATGACTACCACGAACAATCCAACGTTCAGTAAAGTTGTATTTAAATACTGTCTCACTCCACTTTCTCTGTAATCTAATGGTGTACCATCTTTTAATAAGCACATATTTTGCCTTAAGTTTGATGACAATTCTTCCAATAAATCAATAAACTCATTTTATAAAAAATGTAAATGAATCTCGACATTCAAATTGCACGGTAATTCGCATCTCCGTAAAAAATAATTACTAATGGTTTCAAACCATAGGACATGCATTTTCAATATAAATTTTGAATGATATTTTACGGATATGCCAATTACCTTTTAATTTAAATGGTGAGATTTATTTACGTTTTTTATAAAATGATTTTATTGATTTATTAAAAGAATTATCATCAAACTTAAGGCGAAATATGTGGTTTCTATAAGATGGTAGACCATTACATTACAGAGAAAGCAGAGTGAGACAGTATTTAAATACAACTTTCCTGAATGTTGGATTGTTCGTGGTCTTGTGTTGAGATAATAATATAATTATTTAATTCATAAAAATTTCATAAAATTACTAATTTTTATACTTAAGACAACTATAATAAGTACTGCAGCAGTTTCTTTAGAACCAATGATGTTATTTAATTTGAAACGATATTTTATGGAATGTATTGACAAATCAATTAAAGAAAATAGTGGACATATCGAACTCTGACTTTGACAAAATTTTAATGTTATTTAGTATACCTATTTCTTGATTTGGTTTGTAAATAAAATATTTTGATTATGACTTGAATTTAATACAAAACGTAAAATGTTTGATGTAAAATCCAATTATGCTGTTATTTTATCAAATCCTATTATTAATATTATCCTGCTGATATATTTATTTTATTTAATATTGCGTTAACTATTAACTTTATTAAAGGTCTTTTATAACAAAATTCGGAAGTCTTGATGTTTTTATCTATTTTTCTTTCATTGCCTGGAGTAATTGCGTTAAATCAGAATTATGCAGTTGATTTGTAAAATGCGATTTTCTCAAAAACTGTTGAGTTTTGAAATTACACAAAAAAGATTCCAAGCATTCGAACTCTGGTGTTACCGTAAAATGCTCAGAATATCCTACATGAGCCAAACGACAAATGCGGAAGTCTTGCGGAGGATGAATAAGGAAAGAGAGCTTATGCTTATAATAAAAGAACGGAAAACACAATATTTTGGTCACATCATAAGAAATCAAAAGTATAAACTGCTCCAACTTATAATCAAAGGCAAAGTCAATAGCAAAAGAGGACCAGGAAGAAGACGCAACTCCAGGCTTAAACACCTACGGCAATGGACGAACATGACCTCCATAGAACTATTCAGGGCTGCTACAAATAAGATTAAATGGGCAAATGTAATGACCAACGTCCTTAAGGATAAGGCACCGTAAGAAAAAGAAAGAATTCTACAGAAGTGCTTGAATCCAGATTAAAATCAAACAATCTCCATACGAAGAGTATCACTTTTTCTTGGTATCATCGTCGTGAATGGAAATTTGCTTTTTACTTTCAAAAAAAGAAGAAATGATTTTCTGTTAGAACGTTTAATCAGTGGTCGAATATTTTGGACTTGATTATAAACGTACTGAAGACTCTTCATAGATTCATTAAAACCTAGTTTGAAAGCTGTCCTTTTACATAATGGAAACAACGATGCTTCAATTCTAATAGCCTACTCCTTTCATTTTAAAGAAATATATGACAGTATGAAAATTCTCTTGGAAAATATTAAATACGAGAAACACAAACAACTGGTCTACTAGGTTTGCAAAGTGGATTTACTAAAGTCCCTTTTTTTCTTTGTGAATACGTTAGCAGAGATAGATCACATCACTATACAGTAGAATATGGAAAAAACGAACCCAGTTGACACCAGGCTCAAAGAATATCTTAAAACAGTCCATTATTAAAGCACAAACATGTTCTGCTTTCACCGCTACATATTAAACTGGGTTTAATGAAACAATTCGTGAAAGTGTTGAATCAGGATAAACCATGTTTCCAGTATTTGGGTTTCCTAAGATCACTTCTGAGAAAATAAAAGCTGGAATTTGTGTGGGTTCTTAAATTCGCCAACTAATGATCGACCCTGACTTTAAAAAATGCATGGATACTAAAGAAAAAATGCATGGATGAGCTTCAAAACAGTTCTTGGGAAACAAAAAAATCTGAATTACAAAGAAATAATGGCTTGTTAAGAACTTTCCAAAACCTAGGTTGTCTTTGGGACAATAAAATTATTGTAAAGTGAAAGGTGACTTGCAATATGCGATGCAGAAGTTATAGTCAGAAATTAAATAATACTCGCAAATAAAAGTAAACAGCAGTTTCCAATACACTATAGGTATGTACCTTTATGTTTTTTTTTTATTATTTTTATTTATCCGCATCAACCACTAGGGTTATTAGCGGTATGTTTATGATACAAATATAGAAAATAAGATACATTTTAAAAGTCATGACTTACAACAAAATGGTATTATGTACATGTATGTAAATGTAACAAAAATTAAATCACAATTTATTATAGAGTTTACAGTGTTTTAAAAAAGACAGAACTTCATTGAATTTTATATCCAGTGCTTCTTTCAGGCTGTTGGGTATCTTGAATATCGCCTTGGCTGAGGTGTACTCTGGACATTCTATTAATATATGGTTGACTATGAAAGGTGTTTGGCATCTTTGGCACATTGGTAGTGGTTCTTTGGAGATTATGTAGCCGTGTGTAAGTCGTGTATGCCCAAGTCGGAGTCTGCTGATAATTACCTGGTCTTTTCGTTTTTGTGGTATATTAAGATTTTTTGAGGATACGTCTGGTTTGATATTTTTAAGATTTGTGTTTGTTTGATCCCATATTTCTTGCCATATTTTATTCACATGAGTCTTTAATAAAGTCTTAGTATCTGATATTGGTATATCTGTTGTAGTCGGAATGTTCACATTGTTTATTGCTTCAAACGCTGTTTTGTCTGCTAGCTCATTACCAGATATTCCGACATGGGATGGGACCCACATAAATGATATAATTTTCCCAGAAAATTGGAGCTATTGCAACGCGTCCTTAATTAGGAATAGATTGATGTGTGTGGGATAAACATGTTTAATGGCCTGTAAAAAGCTTAATGAATCTGATAATATTAGTATTTGTTTTTCATTTATGGTTTTACAATGATTTAGTGCGTCAAGTATTGCTTGTAGCTCTGCAGTATAAATACTACAACCGTGAGTTTATCTAGTGGCAGAAATTAAGTTTTCTGATACAGTAGCAGCTGCTACTCCGTTACAAGTTTTGGAGGCATCAGTGAAAAACAATTTGTGAGTGGAATATTTGAGTAAATTTGTGTGATACTGAAGCCTGATCTCTGCAGAATTGTGTAAATGCTTATCATGATTAAGTAAGGAGAGGTCTACTATTGGTAAAGAAACTGTCCAGGGAGGTGTTTGGTATATTTTTATGGGTGCCAAGGTAATTTGATTGATATAATACGGTAATCTTTTAACTCGTTCGTAAAATGGTACTGTCTTGGTGGTGTAATTTGTGTATTGTTCTAGTGATTCTTCCGATACTAAACTTGCGAGAAAGGTATGATCCTTTGCGCTTAGAATTCTTGAAGCGTAGCATAGTGATAGATATTGTCTTCTGAGGTATAGTGGCATTTCTCCTGCTAGCACTTGAAGGCTTCTTATTGGAGTAGTTCTAAAGGCCCCAAAGATTAGTCTTAGAGATGTGGTTTGAATAACATCCAGTTTTGTGCATCCGTAGTCGAGTTTGCTTCTTATTATTGTCTGATATAAATTAAGAAGTATTTTAGTATCTGATCCCCATTTATGATTGGATAAAACTCTTAGTAAGTTTATTCCTTGTTGACAGGATTTGATCAAATTGTTGATATGTGAAGTCCATGTGAGTTGTAAGTCAAATATTACACCCAAAAATTTAATTTCGCGGACTTGTTTTAGAGGATGGCCATTTAGATACAAGTTTAAGTTGTATTCTGCTCTTCGTTTGTCAAACATTATTACTTTAGTCTTCTCAGTTGAAAAAGTTAAACCAGTCTCTAAAGACCACATTTCTAAGCTGTTTAATGTTCTCTGTAAAATTTGCGTAGCTAATTCTATATTTTTACTTTTAACATATATTACTAGATCATCAGCAAAAAGATTAGCTTTTACGGGAAGCTTTATGTGGTTTGTTATATTATTTATTGCGATTAAGAATAATAGTGGACTTAAGGCTGATCCTTGAGGAATTCCATTATGAAGTGATTTCGATGTTGACATGAATCCATTCGTTTTTACTTGTATGGACCTGTTTTGAAGAAAATTTTTGGTGAAAGCGAGAAAGTTACCATCTATTTTCCAGTTTTTCATAATTTTGAGGATATAATGCTTCCATGTTGTGTCGAAAGCTTTTTTAATGTCGAAAAATATTGCAATTACTTTTTGTTGATTTGTAAATGCTTTATGTATTTCGGATTCTAGTGCAACAATGTTATCAGCTGTCGATCTGTCTGAACGGTATCCGCTTTGTATTGGAGTAAAAAGTTTTTCCTTTTCCAAGTGCCATTTCAGTCTTTTACTCAATATTCTCTCCATTGCTTTGCAAATGTTACTGGTGAGAGATATTGGACGATAGGAGGATGGTAAGGTTTTTTGCTTATTCATTTTTAAAGAAGGAATGATAATTGCTTGACGCCATATTGAAGGAAACGTTTTATTTGTGTAAATATTGTTAACGATGTCAACTAAAATTTTCTTTACTGTTTCAGGTAGTTTCTCAATAAATATTGTTGGAATATCATCAGGTCCTGAAGAAGTTTTTTTAGCATTGCCTAAGCTTTCGTTTAACTCCTCTATTGTAATCGGTATATTGAGAGGGCATAAAATATCTTCTATTTTGATTTGTGATAATTCGGTTTTTTCTTTGTGTTTTAAAAATGTAGAGTTGTATTGATCATTGCTCGAATATAGTTGATAGTGATCAGCTAAGATTTCTACAATTTTTAGCTTATCTGACGTAATTAAGTTATCAGTAGCAATGGTGTCAATATGATTAATTTTGGTTGAGCCTTTTATTTTCCTTATTTTTTGCCAAATATCACTTATTGGTGTAGATGAATTTATTGATGAGACATAATTGGCCCAGCTTTCTTTTTTAGATTTTTTGATTAGAAATCTGGACCTGGCTCTTAACGCTCTAAATCTAGCTAAGTTAGTTTCGGAATTGTGTTTTTTCAATATATTAAAGGAGTGTTTTGTTTGTTTCAAGGAAGTTTCTATTTCGATATTCCACCAGGGCAGAGGTGTTTTTGTGGTAGCTTTAGTTTTTCCAATCGCTTCTCTGGCTGAATCTATTAGGATATCATTAAAATTTGATATTGTGATGTTTATATCTTCTAATATTTTGAAGTCTTTCATCCGTTCAGTTATTAAACTAGTATACTTTTCCCAATCCGCCGATTTTAACTTCCATGTTTCATATGGTTTTGTATTAATCTTTGTGTCTTTAATATGAGTAATCAAAATTGGTAGATGGTCGCTGTCAAATAAGTGTGAAAGTGTATTCCACTCAAGTAGTGGTGCTAAAGTTGAACTGCTGAGGGATAAATCGATGGTTGAAAACGTGCCATTGTATGAGTTGAAACGGGCATTCCTGTGTTTAATAGCACCATTTTAAGGTTGTTAATTATTTCTAATAGAGTTTTGCCATTTTTGTCAGTTTTCAAAGATCCCCAAGATTCGTTATGACAATTTGTGTCAGCAAGAATTAGTTTAGGAGATGGAATTTGTTCTATCACTTTTTGTAGTTCCAGGAGTATGGATTCTTCCGGATGTGGTAAATATACACTGCAAATGTTAATTTTGAAATGATGAATTATTGATACTGCAACAGCCTCCAGATTTGTATCTAACGGAATTTCTTTGGATTCGACCGTAGATTGGGTCGTAATTGGACCGTAGAATGGCTGTAAAAGCCATTCAAATTCCATTGAACTATGAATTTGGTTATTGGATAGAGTTGCTGTCGCTTTCTTCCTCAGTAATAGAAGAGTTGTCTGTTCCATGTATCTTTTTTAAGATTCTTGAAATGTTGTTTTTAAGACGTCGATCGTTTGTGTTTGTGTGTACCATTTGCAATTCAGCGCTAAGTCCTTGTAGGTCATTTGTATAATCCTTTGCTACGTTTTCAGGAAACTTTGAACCTATAGCATTTGTAATATAGTCGCATAGTTCTGTGTATCTTAGTGTGTAAGGAATAGTAGCTGAGGATAAAATGGCTTCTATAGGTTTCATTGAGGTTTCGATGTTCAAAGCTTTTTTAATCCTTTTTGGTGCAGATTTCTTTGGAGCAGGAATTATTATTTCTTGATTTTCTGACTCTATTATTTCAGGAGATGTTGACATTTGTCTTTTTATAGAAGTGTGTGATATTATGTTGGTATTATTAGATAGTGATTCAGGTAGGTTTTGTGAGTTGGAGGAGGTATTTGGTAGTGATCTGTTTGAGGAAGTAGCAGCAGGAGTACTGGATTGATGAGCAGTTGCGGTTTCTGATGTAAGGAATGTTTTATTTATTGGATAATTTTCTGTTTTAGAAATATTAACATTTATAGATTGAGATAGCTGGTCAATATTTTGTAAATTAATTGGTTCGATAGTGCAGTTTTCATCTTTGTGTCCTGTGGTATTACATTTAGAGCAATTTAGGCCATCTAAGGAAAGATAAATTCTGTAGGGGGTATTGTCATGAGATATTAGAAGTGAATTTGGGATATGATTATTAGTTGTTGGAGCAACAAATACTTGACGTCTAAAGCTTAATATATGATTGTATTCAGATTCAGGCATGCCAACTTTTAAAAATGTTATTTTAGACACTGCAATAAGCTCCAATTTTTTGAGCTCTTCTTCGATAATAGTGTTTGGAATACTGGGGCAGACATTTGATATCACTAGTCGGCTCGCAGGAGTAATTAATCTTCTAATTTCTATATCGTTTCCTTGTATTGAAACGGATTTGTGATTATGTAGTAATTTTTCTAGGATTGTAGTGTTACTGAGATATATGCATACTCTGTTATTTGAAATTCTGGACGCAAAGATGATATTTTTTGGTTGTACTAAAGTTCCTATTGCTGTTATGTATTCGTGTATTTTTATATCTGGTACTGATGACAAAACAATTGCTTGTTCTTTGGATGGAAAGTTAAAGCTGCTTACGGCATTAGAGTAGGTTAATGTTGAAGAAGAGGTTGGTGTTGAAGATGATAATAATGGTTTGGTGATTACTGTGTCTGTTTTTAAATTGTTATCCATTTTTAATTTTTAATTTCTTCATTTAGTATAATTATACTAGAGCCGCTACTGACTTAAGGTAATTAAGCCGGCTTATCGGCGTTTTTATTTGAAATAAAAATAGATCTTCTGTTTAGTTTTCAATAAAATTCTTTAAATGGTTTTATCTGGATCAAATAAAAATTGTACTTACAATTTTTCTTTTCTGTAATTAGAAGACACTTTAATTTCACTCTTAGTACAAACTTGTATTTAAAGTTTTGGTATAAACCAACAAAAAACACGTTTTATTCGGAGCTGAAATTTATCGACACGTTACTAATGAGTCTCGATTCGAAGTCGTACCTTTATGTTTAAATGTCAAAAATTTAGTTAATTTACAATCCAAATTATATTCACTGTAAAACTAAAATAACAATTGTGTAGTTAGTGAATTTCTTTAAAACCTTTAAAGAAACAAGCAATTTCACTATTGGAAATTAAGGTTCGCTCTTTAAAGTTAACTCCGAATAGCAGGAGCGTAAAGTTTGAGTTGAGTTTTGATTAATACCGTAAGAAATACGGGTATAGATTTTTTTTTCGTAACAACTAAGCAAGGTTTATTTACTTACTTGAACGGTATCCATGAAAGTCATTGGTAAAACTTCATCTAAGGCCCCAATATCCTTTGAAAACCTATTAAGTATTCTTCCAGAAGGATTTATGGTGAAAAACCTCATAGGACTATAAACTATATTCTCGAACATCGTATTGTGCATTTTTGTTGAAGCAGTTATAGACCATGCGTAGAACGAAGACGATCTAATGTTCATAATAACGACCATAAGAATGTTTAGAACACTAAAGTAGATTACAGTGTTTTCGCTTATGAACAATGGAGTTAGCCACCAGTCTGCGAAACCTGTATTATCAGCTGATTGAGGAGAAGCAGTGGTGAAGTCTAAGGGTGCAGTAATATTTGCCAAAGGGGCAGGCTCTATCGAGGATGTTGTATTTTGTAAAGATTTCCATTGCTGAATATTGACCCTGCAAATGAATATAAATAAATATTTAATAGAATTGGCATTGCCCTACACCAGGGGTCTCCAAACTTTCCAGCCTTAGGGCCATACTGATTACTCCAGTAAGTTCCGAGGGCCAAGATGGCAACACTGTATTTTATATATATTTTTTTATATTTTATTATTATTTATATATTTTATATATTTCTGTATTTTATGTGTAATAGAATTTTGCTGAAGTGTGGATCATTTTTTGTAAAATAACGAATAATTTAATTTTTTGTAAGTGTGGTAAGCTGTCAACATTATTAAGTATGTCAAATATTCACCTATTTTGATATATTTTAATTAAATACAAGGTAGACATAAACAAACAAAATATTTCCACCAGTGGAAATCTCCAATCTCTCCCGAGATTGTCCACTAATAACATAATTATTCTTTCTACTATTTTTCAACGCCATCGTTAAAAATTGTCACAAACACACTTAACTATCCGAAATAATAAGAAGTCTGAAAAATAATAGCCGCAAATCACTTAAGTGTTACGCACCTGATAACTGGGAGGAGACTAAAGACCCCACCTAAGTGGGACGAGTGCGAGGACGAAGCGATGACAATAGTGGCGTAACTACAAGTCAGTTCCTATAAAACTGTTGTGAAATAAAATAGGGCGTACCTCCTTAAAACAAGTTTGTGCGTGTAACAGTATTTTGACTTGATTTGAATTGTTGCTTTTGTGTGTGATTTAGTAGAATGGAAAAGAAGCGAAAAATTGATAGTGAATGCAGAAAATTCAAAGATCAGTGGAACATTCAGTATTTCGTAATTGAGTCCAGTAACAAGGCGCTATGTTTGATTTGCAATGAAAGCATAGTCGTTCTTAAAGAATATAACATGAAACGTCATTATGAAACAAAACATTCTCAAAATTACTCAAAATATACAGGAATTGTGCGGACGGAAAAATTCGAAGCTTTGAAGTGCGGAATGAAATCGCAGCAATCTTTATTTATAAAAGTCAAAACTGAACAAGAGGCGGCAACTTGTGCCAGCTTTCGTGTGGCACTTGAAATTGCAAAACGTGGAAAACCATTCACCGATGGAGAAATGATCAAGGAATGCATAATTGCAGTAGTCGAAGAAATGTGCCCTGAAAAGGTAAATTTATTAAAAACTGTCAGTATGTCAGCAAACACTGTGTCTCGAAGGGTAGGAGACATCGCTGAAAATATATCCTCTCAACTGTTCGACAAAAATGGACATGTTGAGTGGTTTTCTTTGGCCTTGGATGAGTCAACGGATGTGTCAGATACTGCTCAGGTGTTGATTTATATTAGAGGAGTAGATAAAAGCTATGAAGTGCACGAAGAACTTCTTGATATGTATAGTATTCATGGCACAACTACTTGTACCGATATTTTTAAAGGAGTTGAAATGGCGATTAATAAGAAGAACCTTCGATGGAAAAACTTGAAATGTATTACAACTGATGGAGGCAAAAACATGAGTGGGAAAGATAAAGGAGTGGTCGCTCTTGTGTCAAAGGCTGTAGAAAATGACGGCGGCTCAAAACCATTAGTCTTACATTGTATCATTCATCAACAGTCTTTGTGCGGAAAATGTTTGAATATGTCTGACGTTCTGAAACCAGTCATATCAACTGTTAATTTCATCAGATCTCTTGGGTTGAATCACCGACAATTCCGACAATTTATTGCAGAGATTGGAGAAACAGACTTACCTTATCATACTGCCGTACGCTGGCTTAGTTGTGGGAAAGTCCTTCAGCGCTTTTTTGAACTTCGAGCAGTGATCAAAATTTTTTTGAATGAAAAGCACCGCCCTCTTACTGAATTACAAAACAACGCATGGCTATGGAAGTTAGCATTCTATGTTGATTTGACAAAATATGTGAACGAACTGAATTTGAGATTGCAAGGAGAAAACCAGCATCTTCCTGATTTATACACTAATATCAAGTCATTCCGGATGAAATTGATACTGTTTCAATCACAACTACGAAGTAAATGTTTTTTACATTTTAAAACATGTGAAATATTCAGCCACACTACTGAGACTGAGTTTCCTATCGATTTTGCAATCGAAACTTTGAGTGCTTTGAAGATAAATTTTGATACTCGTTTCTGGGACTTTGATGCCATTGCGAATCAAATTAAGATTTTTCAGAATCTTTTTGATGCTGACATTGAAACCCTAGCCCCGGAACTTCAAATGGAAATGATTGATCTTCAGTGCAGTGATATAATTAAGAACAAATATGAAAACTCATCTTTGTTGGAATTTTATAAGAGTCTTCCACTGACACAATTTGATAATTTGCATAAATTTGCTCGTGGGCTGTTTTCCGTTTTTGGTACTACTTATTTGTGTGAGAAAACCTTCTCCAAAATGAAGTACACAAAAAATGTATACAGATCTAAATTAACTGACGAGCATCTTAAATCTCTTTTAATAATTGGTACAAGTAAAATTAGTCCACAACTACAAACTATTGTCGGTGGAAAATCTCAATTACATACATCTCATTAGCATTTCATATGTCATGTTTGTTATAAGGTATGTGTTGTTCATTACTTACAATGTATAAAATGTTAGTTGGATTCATTTCAATAATTTGTTAGTTATTATATGCTGAAGTTAAATTTACTGCATAAATTATACATGTCTTTACTCATTACCATTCTGTGTTTCTTTATCCAACTTAACACAAACATTTTATTTGCTATAAAAAATATTTGTTCTCTAAAAGGAGTTTTCAAGTATGTCTCCGCGGGCCGAACAAACTCTGTCTGCGGGCCGGATGTGGCCTTCGGGCCGTAGTTTGGAGACCCCTGCCCTACACTATCAGAATGAATCAACATAAACTATAAGCCTTATAAAATCGAATACGTAAGGTATTACAAATAAAAACAGAAATATAGCAATTACTTACCAGAAAGTAACGAAATATTGGCACATACTCAACAAAGCTTGACCCATTACAAACAGCATTATTAAGCAAAAAGATTTAAACAGATGTCCACCAGCTTGGGCATATTTTAGGTAAACACGTCCAGAAATATTACCGGTACTTTTAGCTTCTCTTTCTAACACTTGTACTTCTTCTTCTTCGGTTTTTTCCTGTTTGGTTTGAATCATTCTGGACTTCCTTCTTATTTCCTCTTCTTCTTCTTCTATATTGGCCAACAGTTTACTGTAATCTGTATTAGAATCTCTTATATCATTATAAGAACCGGAAACAGCTACTTGACCATTCTTTAATAAATATATATTCGGTATTTTCTTTAAATATTGTAGTTGATGGGTCACCAAGACGACACATTTATTTCCAAGATATCCACAGATACACTCTTCAAATATATGTTTGCCAACATGAGTGTCAACGGCGGATAGAGGATCATCTAGTAAGTAAATATCAGCTTGTTTGTAAACAGCTCTAGCTAAGTTAATTCTAGCCCTTTGGCCACCACTTAAAGTAACTCCCCGTTCACCCGCTAGTGTTCTATCTCCGTGAGGAAATAGAGTAAAATCTCTTTGTAATGCGCACACTCTTACTACTTCATTATATTTTACTTGGTCGTATTTTTCTCCAAATAGAATATTCTGTCTTATACTGCCACCAAATAGCCAAGGCTCCTGAGATGCATAAGAAACTTTACCATTCACAGTGACAGATCCACCTTGGAGCTCGAGCTCCTTCATAATTATGTGCAATAAGGTCGTCTTTCCACTTCCTACAGAACCAACAACAGCTGCTAAATTACCAGGTGTTACATCCATGTCAATGTCTTCTAAATTGTTCTCAGGTTGCGATTTCAACCATTTAGCAGATGCATTTTTAATATGGATGCTTCCCTTATCGGAACCAGTTGATTCTTTTAGAGCAAGTTTGCCGTTTTTATTACCATTCAGGGAATTTTGAGGAATGTAATCAGCGTCAGTCTTGAGCTCATCATATTGCAAGAATCTCTGGATTCTCTTCATCGATATGTACATTTCGGAGCCTTGAGAAACGGCCTGGGGAAAGAAGTAAGTTAGTGAACCCATCAAACGGTAATATGATGTAACTGTGAATGCATATGAAGCTGTTAGAGGATTTCCTGTCAAAACAAAAGTAACCAAACAGATTGCAACAGCTACGTCATTTAAAGTCATGGCCAAGGACATCAGAATTGCACGGATGACAGATGTTTTCCTGATGAACTTTACTTCGTTGCTAAAATATTAAAAAATATAATTTTAATTGCTACACATTATTAAAATTAAACTATTATAAATGCCAAGATATTCGTGGAGAGATGTGTAAATCCAGAAAAAAATATTTACTTATTTATTTATATAATATAGAGTAAAGTGCCATAATATCAGATAGTTGCCTATTATCGGATAGTTCTGTTTTAAAGAAACCTGTAATCTGGTTAACAAGAAACATAATCCAGGTGGAGTTAAACCCAGGTCGCCGAACAATATTTTAGCGTCTCTAGTAAAATATAGAGGGCACTAGACTAAGTTTTCCGAATTTTTGCATTACGAGTTTTTACACGCGCCAGTCCTGTATTTCAGGTATAATATGTCTACTTTAATTAAGTGCATGTGGTCAGTGGATTACTAATTTTTTTTTTAATCCAGAAACATAACCTTCACAACAGGTGATCATTTGCCTAATATGAGGTGGTTACACTGTCTATCAGATATCCGATATTAGGACAAAATATTTCTTTTTTATATAGAATATCTACTATATCATTTCTATGTAGTTAAGGTCGTATTAACAAGTACATTTTAATATTTTCGTCGACAAAAAAAAAGAACGATTCTATAATTTTTGCACAATGTCTGCTTATTTTATCTCATTTCTTATCGCAGTTAAACATAAAGAAATGGGGTACTTGCGAGCTTCAAAAACTTTTAAAGTTCCCAAGAGCGCGTTGGAAGATTACGTAAAAAATAAACTAAAGTCATTTGAAGAACTTATTCAAAGCAATATGGGACATCTATTAGTATTTTCCAAAGAAATTGAAGCGAATTTGGTTGATTATTACCTAGAAATGGATAGAATCTTGTACAAACTGCGATTTTCTGTTATTCGAAGATTATCCTTTCAATTAGCTATTCGGAACAATTTAAAACATCCATTTTCAACTTATCATGGTTACAAAAGGTTGCGTTCACTTTTAAAGAGGCATCCTGAACTAACGTTTAGGAGACTTTAAGGCAGAATTGCTCAACGGCGTTCCACTAGGGACAATAGCTGCTTGCCATATGTCTGGCTGGATTCAGAGTCACATGTTCACCAATTGGTTACTACATTTTATTAGCCACGTTAAACCAAGTGAAGCTGATCCAGTTTGCGCAGATTGTAGGCGGTTGACTATAGGCTCTAGGTATTCAGAATATTTTGCAATCAAAATGACAGCGACAATAAATCCTGACTTGCATGCCGCAGAATGCAACTGATAAGATGTTTTTCTCGTGGCCAAATTTCCTTCAACGGATAGAGTTTGCAAGGCCTGTACAATTTCAATGAATTTTTTTCGAAAAACCCTAATTACCTTGTATTTCTTGGACCACCGTGTTTCGCAGAGGCTAGGGATATTTGCTATCATATTCCTTCTTAATACTGATTCACGGAAGAAATTGGTTATGTCTTTAATAGTATTTCGCACTTCATTTAAACGGTTCAAATCGTTCACAACTAAATTTAATCTGTGTGACGCACAGTGGAAAAAAAAGATTTGCTGTATTTTTTGCTTAAAATTGCTTGAACTCCGCCTTCCTTTCCCGACATAGTGGAGCAACCATCAAACCCCAGGCCGACACATTTGAGTGGATCAACTTCATGATTTGTCAGGAAATCATCAATTGCCTTTGCAATGCTTGGTGCATTCAGAGCATCGAGCTGAACAAACCCTGTAAATTCTTCACGAATTTCTTCTGCTTCTTAATCAAAATATCTCAAACCAATTGACAACTGTTCTTTGCCTGAAATGTCGGCGGTTTCGTCAGCTAATATTGCGTAGTAGTTAGCTTTTTTGACTTTTTCAAAAAATTTTCTTCTGATTACTTGGCCGCAGATGTCAATTATTTTATTTTGTTTCCTCACTGACTTGTATGACGCATTCTTAGCGTCATCTTTTTTTATATGTAAGTATCATCGAACATATTCAATAATAAAAATACCAAGTGGAAAAAATTTCCGAATATCCATCGTAAAACAAATACACCAAAGACACAACACTCGTACAAATATCAAAATTCGGGAGATCAGTCTTGCAACTTATTACTTCTGCATCTAGACTACAACAATAAACAATAGGGTTTGTGACGTAGTATTTCGCGCAGACAGGCAAACCAAACCGTTTCTAACAGTGGCGGGCGGAAACAGGTAACTTTAAAATAGATTTTTATAAATAAATTATATTCAATTAAAGTGAAGAATGAATTTGTCAATGTTTCATAGTTTTTAATAATTTATGAGGTGTATAGTCAGTTATATAAATAAGAATGCCCCTCCCTGTGGACGCCCATGATGTCAGTTACAAAGAAGAATTAAGAAGAATTTATGAGGTTATGAAGAGATTATTAGCTAGAAGAAGGCATTGATTAAGTTAAATGAATTAATTAAGTCAAATACAGTTGGAGATTAATTATTACTACAGTAATATAGTGACAGTATGAAGTTAATTCATTGAAGTAAGCATTCAATAGTACAACCACAAGATCCAGTATATTTGAAAGTACATTATATGGAAATTACAAGGATTTAAATTTATATATTTATATGGTGAGTGGAGATAATTAAGAAGAAACATATTAAAATTGTTGGATAACCAAATTTTGTTAATAATTTAATAATTGTAAGAATTTCAAATTTTAGATAGATTGTTTATATTGGTATTGCTTATACTAGATAGATATATTTGTTTCATAATAGTTATAATAAAGATAATTTAAAAAGTACTTACAAACTAATTCTTTGAGAACCGCGATAAAAACCCTATACTTACATATAACATTCAAATTTACTCATAGCTCATATAAGAAACATCACATCATAACAATATATATATATATATATATATATATATATATATATATATATATATATATATATATATATATATATATACCGGTATTTAGGCACCAGGCCTTTCCGGTAGGGATCTATGAAAGAGTATTACTGGGACGCAAGCCCTTATCTCTTGCCGTACTGCTCCACCATAAGCCAATCAGACACCTGCATTTTCCAGTCTTAGCTACAGATTCATCTAGAATTGTAAACTACTGCGTTAATCTTTTTTATTTTTTTGTATACCCAGCCGGGGCTTGAACCCACATTCACTAAACAATTCGACAGTGAAGCGAATGAGAATCGGCCGCCTGGCCCGCTTGGCTATCTGACCGACCGAAAAACCTAGTCACTTTCTAAAAATCTTTTTTTTTTAATCTTTAATCTCAGTCCACTAATGAGCCAAGAAGTTTACTTATTAGAACCCCAATTATATTTTCGGTTGACTCCCAAAAAACACAACCAATAAATCGTAAAATGTCACTAAAAATTACTTACAAAATATTGTAAACTTGATCTACTTACCCTCTAACATACTCCACTAATTTGGCAAATGGGTATTCCCAAGTGTACATTTTGATTACCTGAATTCCAGAAATGATTTCATTCATTAGCCTAACTCTTTCATCGGTACGAGTGGCAGTTTTCAATCTAAACTGCGAAGTTTTCTTACCCAACCATGCTAAAAATGATACAGATATAAATTCCATAAACATAATATGTATTTTTTAATTGTCTGAGAAGACAGCTAGATGTTTCTTCTTTTTTATGTCCAGTTAGGGAAGTGTTGAAAGTCGGTATAGTTTTGGTTCATGGAGGAATATGGAAGTTACTGATGAGGATGGTTATTGCTACGTCGATATCTGCTTACAAAGGCTTTACTAATTGTGAAATATGGTACACAGATCTGTCTATATTTCTAGAAACTTGATGAATAATATTGATGAGTTTGATTACCAATTTTTTTTGGATTGGCGGAAACTCTAACGAAATAAGAAGAGAGCAGAAGCTGATACGGTATGAAAAGGGGAAGGTTGAAAGACTAAATCCACATGCTTTCAAAGGGACTAGATCGCAATGGACTTAAAAATAAACGTAAAATAAACGTTGAATTTAGAGATTTGATATAAGTATTGTAGGAGGTCATTTAGAGCATACTGTCATAATCTAATATGGAGTGAATAAGAGCTCTAGAAATTCTCAATAAGATATAATCTTTAGCGCTCCATTGGTGGTGAGCTAGAGTTTTTAAAATTTATGTTCTGTTTAAACAGTTGCTTTTAGTGTTTTCAATGTTATATCTTCATGTAAGTCGTGTATCAAAAGTCTTCTTCTTCTTTTGGTGCCTAATCGTTTCAAATATTGGTGATAATTCTGGATATAATTATTTTATTAACTGATGCTTTAAATGGATAAGTTGTTGGATTTTTTCAGTAATCATTACCTATGTGTCAAAGATATTCTAACCTTCTCCTTTTAATCGTATACATCACTTCTCTTTCTTTCCCCATTCTTCGTAGTATAGTCTCGTCGGTTTTCTTGTCCGTGCATGATATCCTTAGGATTCCTCTGTGTAGCCACACATCGCAGGCTTTAAGTTTCTCTATCGCTTCAGTGAGTGTTCAGCATTCAACTCCGTAGTATAATATCGAGAAGATATAACATAGTAGGAGCCTTACTTTAATCTCCTATCTCAAAAGTAACTCTTAAAAATTTGATTAGGTCAACAAGTTTAAGTGAGAGTCCGTTTAGTATAGGCGAATAGGAACCATATCTTCTACTAAATTGAAAAACTCTAGATTTTAATGGTAAACATTTGAAATCAATGTCTGATGTTCTACAGTGAGGAAAATGTAGGTTTGGTGACTTTTCCTTGACCAAATATGATAAGGTCGTCCACATGTATCACATATTTTACTGGCAGGGAAACGAAGGAACCTACGTCATTTATACTATAAAGAAACAAGGAACTTTTCAGAACTAAGCCTTGTGGTACACCGTTTTGAAGAGTACGTGATGCAGATGTTTTTCTATTTGTAGCACTTTTAAAGAATATGTAAAAAAATAACATGTAAATGATAATATATTTCCGGAAACATTAAGTTTTTTAAGTTTTCTAGTGACGAAACTTTTAGATACAGTATAAAATGCGCTCTATATATCCAAGGATACAGCTACAACATCGCTGTTATTTGTTATGACTTGAGAAAATTCTGATTGAAGAAGAACCAAGTTGTCTATCGGGCTTCTATTAGCTGTAAAACCTAACAGCATCATCTAGAAGATTATGCTACTACATATGCCAAAGCAGACGTTGGTTTATCATCGGCTCTAGTAATTTAAAAAGCGTACATGTTAATGAGACTGGTCTAAAAGAGTTGGGAGAGTTTGATAAGCAATTAGTTTTAATTGTCGCCAGAGGGCAGAAAAATCTCGACTACATCATATATTGTAAAGTTCGAGGAGCTTGGATAGCGTTGCTTGGTGAAGATTTATAAGAAAAATTCACGGAATATTATCAGGACCAGCTGCTGAATTTTTTGTAGAAGAGATAGCTGGATTTAGTTCTTGTTAGGTAAAAGGAAAATTCACACTTAAGAGAGGTATTCTGTCAAAACAGCTATAATGATAATAAATTATAATACAATTTGTGGAAGTGTTGAAAACAAAAGTCTTCAGTATTTTATGGCTTGCTAAAATGAACTTCCATCAAGTACCGAATCGAATCAAGTATCAAATCCATCACATACTTAAAAGGAAAATAATTAATTGGTTTTGATTGATGTAAAGCAAGAGGTGTATTATTGTTTATCTATGAAATAAAAAAAATGGCTTTGGTTTTAACATGAAAGCGTTATGCAAGTATGTTAGTTATTTGTTGATGGTCTGTAACAACATTGCCTTTATGAAATATTGCAGATATAGAATAAGTTGTATTTACACCCTTCGTCTGTCTTATTTTTGTCCATACTAGGGAAGGAGAGAAATCTATAGATAGTTTAGTTTTTTTTCTGAAAAATGCCTTTGGCAGAGTCAATTATCCAGACAGGGCCTTTTTGCATTCTTTCGTTGCTATTTTGCAGAAACTATTCCACCAAGAAAGAGTTTTCCTTGAGGAATTTGTGCATTCTATGCATTGGTCGGTAGCACAGATGAGGCAATCTGTAAATTGCATTACAGATTCATCAAGGTTATTTCTATAGCTAATTTGATCCGTTAAGTCCTTAAGACTTATACTAAAGGAATTCCAATTTGCTTAAGAAATATTCCATATTACACGAACATAGTTGGATTTTAGTGAAAAATCGAAAATAAGAATAGGAAAGTGATTAATAGCATAAACATTTTGCAAAGTGTTCCAGTAGAGGAGAGGAGCAATTAATTTTGGGATCACAAGAACTCAAGTCTATGGAGAAAAACGTTCCGGATTGTATATGAAAATATTTATAGTTTTCAAGGTTTAAAAGGTTAATATTGGTATTGTTTCTTATGTGTTTGATAATTTTTCCTTGGCCAAATGCTTGTTTAGATCCCCATAGTGTGTTGTTGGCATTGATATCTCCAACTTAACTAAAAGGAACGGACAGTTAGCAGTATTCATCACATAACCCTCTACCTATCAACAGCAGAATATGCCTGCCCCGTTTAATAGCAATCAAGACACATTTATAACAAATACAGAGTAATAAACAAGACAACAATAGGTAAAGAAATAATAAATAAGACTTACTCACAATCAATTTAATTTAACTATCAGACGACCGGTTTCGCTTTCTCCAATATGCAAAGCATCTTCAGGTCTCGATACAAAGTTAAACAAATGCTGAAATGATAAAACCCATATTAGGGTGTTGTCTAATAAAGATAAACAAATTAGATGTTATAAATTACAATAATTATGCCAATATTACATGTCTGTGGTTTTATTTAAATGATTGAGTTGAATAAAAGGTATAAAATTTTTTTTAAAAAGGTTAAAAAGACAAGGTAAGGCCCACAAATTGTTATAAAATCTATTCTATTGTAATAAATTAATAAATGAGCAAATAAATAAATAAAATAAAATTACTTACATGCCGGTACTCTATTAATAGATGGATGGTAGAACATGTTTGAAACTACTTTATATTGTTGAATGGAGAACTCAATACTATTATTGCAGTTGTTTGACAGTAAACGGGAAGTTCTTGAGGAGATAGATTTGATCCAATGAATTTGAGATATGTGTGAGATTGTTTGTTAAATGTAAGTGGTGTAATATACTATTGTGTTATTAAAAGTTATTTATACTTATTCCAGAGATATATTTTTGAAATGTGAAATGAAAAATAATTATTGTAATTTATAACATCTAATTTGTTTATCTTTATTAGACAACACCCTAATATGGGTTTTTATCATTTCAGCATTTGTTTAACTTTGTATCGAGACCTGAAGATGCTTTGCATATTGTAGAAAGCGAAACCGGTCGTCTGATAGTTAAATTAAATTGATTGTGAGTAAGTCTTATTTATTATTTCTTTACCTATTTGAAATGGACTCACACAAGCAACACAATCATGATTTAAGACAACAATAGTTTAACACCTTCACTTATTATCAGGCATCGCTCTCACATTTATAAGAAAGGAAAAGCACAGCATGGAAAAATGAACTAACCAGATAAATAACCATTAACTACCTCTATTCGGCCATATTCCTGTACATGAACGACTTAAATCTAAAGTATCATTTACTAAAACAGTTGAGCAATTATTCTATAACGTAAAAGCAACGAAATCCATAATGTTCAATGAATAGCAAACGGGAAATCCACAAAAGTACTTCAGAAGTACTCCCGCTAGGTGAACAACTGGACTAACAAAGATGGAATACACTGAATAGACTACGTTTAGATATGGGAAGATTCAAACAAAATATGGTTTCTTGGGGATACATTAAGAGAGATAATAGCTATGCATGCAGTGTGATCTAATCAATGAGACACCTATTTCGTCTTGTAAACTGTGAGCAAGAGTGCTGTGATGTAGACTTAACGGAATGTAAAGACATAGCATTAGGTCATGTCAATAACTAGTTTAACGAAATACGAAAGTTTTGTTGTTTTATTTAAGTTTTTATCGACTTACATCTATTTACATGTATATTAATTATAAAAGTTTACTGTGCTGTATTTTATATTCATTTACAGTTGCTGTAACTAAAATTGTAAGATTTGTGAGGAAAATGTAGTTTGTACGCGAAATAAAAAATAAAATACAAAATTTATATTAAAATCTAAAAGTGAATTATCTTATAATAATACTTACACTGTAAGGGTATGGACAATAATAAAAATACTGTTCCAAGAAGTCCTGTCCATCCAACAACAACGTATAAAAAGACCATCACAATAAGTGCTTGTATTGGAGCCATATAGAAGTAATGAAGATGATGTACAGCTTGATCGAATCTTCCTACATCATTAGAAAGTAAATTTACCATCTGTCCAATCGTTGTTTCCGCTAAAGCAGATTTGCTAAGTCTTAAAGCTTTCCTATATATCACAGAACAAGAAGCTACTCTCATTTTCATACCAACTTGCATCATTGCTAAATTGAATCTATGGAGAAGGATCACATTAACAAGTGAAGTCGCTACTATTAATCCTGAGTACAGATAAACATCGTTGATATTGTCTTTGGGATCTTTTTCATAAATTGTTAGTAGTTTTGATATTATAAATGGTTGAGCCATTCTAAAAAAAACACTGTATTAACTTAACTGAAGAGCATCAAAATAATAAAGAATTAAAGTTTATTCATTAACAACAGTTGTTCAATAAAATATTGATACACATTTAAAAAATTGAATAATGTAATATAGTGTATTTCTGTCAAATTAAAATTTGTTTGTATTAATAGCGGACGTTAACACTAGAAAGTCGGGCTTAGCATACCTACCTAGAAAGCCCGAAAGGATCATTTTGACCCCAAGTTCCTAAATCAATAAAAACCAAGTTTACAATTAACTATTTATTTGGGAATAAACAAAAAATAAAAATAAACAGTTTTAAGAAATTATAAACTCTTGACGATAGAATTTGATTTAATTTTTTTGTTTCATTTTAAACATTTGGAACACCATACAGTTTGCAGTTTTTGGCATTTGCCACACATTGCCTTGTTACAGCCGTGGCACTCATTGGAAGTATGATTTCCTTTACAAAATATTTTTAACTGAAATTTTTTTCTTTTTTGGCTAGTGCTGGTGGTTGGTAAATCCGGTGGTGCTGGGTATAGTACCAGATTTCGGGAGGCAAGGTATGGAGCCCGTAATTCTTTACACAGCTGAAGAATAAACTTACGACGACTGATTTTACTTCCAGTAACTTCTTTATAAATAATCCTTGCATTTATTGCTCCTAAGTCAAGAATATTATAAAACACGTGCATTGACCATCGTCTTGAAGCAACTTTTGTAGTATAAAGACGCGCCATTTGGTCCACTATATTAACCCCGTATTTTGTTTTATTATAAAAACTTAATGTTTGAGGAAGTTTTTTTCCATCGACAGCAACATCCACTGATTGATGTAATGAGCTCAACAAAAGCACATTTTTGTGACTCTTTCCTTGGTATGCAGTAAGTGTCATCTTTTCGTCGCTATGGAATATAAGGGTAACATATAATTCTCCATTTTTACTCTTTACGCTTAGAGGAACTTCCTTTCTGTTGCGATTCAAAGTACCCACAAGACTTGTTTTTTTTATTTAATAAAACTCCAACAGGAATCTTATGACAATTGCTATCTGATCATTCACTATGATTAATAAGCAAGTAAGTTCTATATATATAAATATTTGATTTACAAAACTTGTTGATTTTTTTTGCAATGCCTTGGCCAATGTTAACGATGTAAAGTAGTTATCTGTCGTAACATTTTTGTCTTTTCCCAGTTGATTTTCCATTAACTGCAAAACAACATGTTCACCAACACTTGTATCTTTCTTGCGTAAATAATCAGTGCCAGTATAAGGGTAACCATTTACAATATATTTTAATTCCACGTATGTCAAAAGCCAGAATTTTAAGCCAAACTTATCCGGTTTACTTGATATGTACTGTGTGAACGAGCACCTGGCTTTAAAAGGCAGTAGTTCTTCGTCCACAGTAAGGTTTATTCCCGGTTTGTAACATGCACCACTATTTTCTATAAATCCATTCCAAACCGCAGAGGCTAGAGCAAATTTGTCGGTTTTCAATCGTTCAGATATCGTTTGCTTCATATCAAATCTGAGATATTTTATAATATCCTTGAATCTGTCTCGTGGTATAGTTTGCCTTAAAAACTGAGGACCCCATACTGTTGACCACAAGCTGTTGGTTGGGAAATTTTTGGCGCCGTAGACTCCTCTTGCGTACATAATAGCAAGGGCAGCCTTCAGTTCTTCCAAAGTTATAGTCCAAAAGCATTCACGATATACAAAACATTCACAATAGATTCACGATAAAATTAGCTGACTCGTGCTGTTGAGTTGTAGAAGTAGTGTTTACATAAATTGGTGGGTCTTGTACAATAAAACTTTCTAACTGCTCTGAAGCATCAGAGTTACTTGAATCATTATTTTGTGGTGGTACGTATTGTTCATCGTCTGACTCATTATTTTCTGCAAATTCAGATTCACCTCCCGAAACATCTTCTTGTATTTTTCGTATTTCTTCAAGAAGTTCAAGGTCTGATAGTCCACGACGAGACATCTTGTGTGTCAATATTCTAGAAACGAGAGTCAGCAGAACCTAATAAACTGCTCAATAAACAAAATACTTTCAAGGAACAAACAGTATGTAACAAATACCTACTAGGAATAAACGTACATAAACATAATTTTATCTATCCGACAGAAAGTTAAAAGAAATCGTCAAATTTCCGAGAAAACGATAATAATTAATACAGGCCAGTTTGGCCTCTTCAGACTTCTATGGTAGGTTTGTTAGAAAATCCATTTAATAAATTTAGTAAACAAAATTTTTTGCGTTAAATAAGACTTTGCGTTAATCAAAATATTAAAAGTCATAAAATATAAAATTATTATTGTGTCAAATAAAAGAACTACAATAACTTCCAATTGCAACAGGGGCCAAATTGGCCCCTCCGACTTTCTAGTGTTAACAGTTCATTTATTCGAGCATTTAAACATCACTTTGTTAAGAGTTTAGTTTACTTTAGGATGCACTCCGCTCTTAATATCGATATTAATTGAAGAGACATGTCAATAAAATTTATATCAATTGGATTTAAAATTACTAACTTTGAATGACATTTCTACCAGCATAATGTTGATATCGGAAACGTAAACAATAATATCATAATGTATGTACATAAAGTGTAATGTTATTGCTTTAATAATAATTAGAATGATCATGATAAAAAATTATAAATCATTATCTCAAAATACTTTTTTTTATTAAAATTATGACCTGTATTATATTATATAATCTTTCAACCGTCTTAAATTAGAGACGGTGCTCTAAGACAGCCAAATCTCACAACTACACGCGCCGCAACACTGCGACACGAAATATGTTAATTATATATGACCAAGCCACTTTATAAATGTAAGACGATATCCAGTCATTTCTGGAGGTAATTTTAACAGCTAACACCAAGAATCAAAGTACAACACTTAGCGTAAAAATAACGAAATCTCGTTAAACCAGAAAATGAAGAGATGTATACAATATAAAGCTGCAATTAATTCTTCAATGAAAAGTAAAAGGAAAACGAGGACCGTGAAGGCGAAGAATTTTCTGGCTGAAAAAACTGCGTACGTTGTTCAACACAACAACCACAAATCTTTTAAAAGCCGCAGTTTACAAAATACAGATTGCCATGATGGTCGCCAACCTTCGAAACGGATAGGCAGTACCAGGAGAAGAAGAAGAAGAAGACGTGTGTTCAATGACAGACTTCTATTGCACAATTAAGAACGCCAGTTAATATTTTTTTTCGGGCAATTTCTATTCTGGTCAAATTTTCCACGTCATTTTCAAACCTGCAGTCATTCCAACTACCCAGATATCTAAAGTAATCCGTCCTTTCCAGGATTGGTTTTTTTTTAACCTTTTTTCTATCCTTCCATTGTTGGATATAGGTCTCCCCGAGTTCTCTCCATCTTTCCTTATCTTGAGCTGTTCTCTGCCATGTGGGACCTCCTTGTTTCCTAATGTCATTTTTCCACCTCATCTGTGGTCTGCCTCTAGATCTCTTTGCATTGTATGGACGCCACTTTCCGATGGCATTGTTCCATCGTCCGTCTTGGAGACGTTCATTGTGTCCAGCCCATTTCCATTTTAGTTTTGCTGCTTGTTCTATCGCGTCTAATGTCTTTGTTCTGGTTCTGATCCGCTGGTTACGTTTTCTATCTTTAAGTGATATACCCAACATTTGTCTCTCCATCGCTCTTTGTGCCTTCCTTATCCTATCCAAATTGGCCTGTGTAAATGTCCATGTCTGTGCTCCGTAGGTGAACACCGGTATTATACAGGAGTTATATACCTTGCTTCGTAAGTATAGAGGGATTGTTTGATTTTTTAGAACGTAAGAAAGTTTGCCGAACGCTGCCCATCCCATTCTTACTCGTCTCGATATTTCGGCTGTTTGATTTTCTCTGTTAGCTCTGATTGCTTATGCTAGATAGATATACTCATTTACCTGTTCTATTTTTTCTGTTTGTATTTTTATTGCCTCTTGGTCTTCCGTGTTTGTCATTACTTTTGTTTTGTTGAAGTTAATTTTTAGGCCTTTTTGCAGTGATTTTTTATGAAGTTAATTCAGCATTAATTCCAGTTCTTGTCGTTCCGATGAGATCAGGAGTATATCATCCGCATATCTATGGTGATTAAGGTATTTTCCGTTAATACATTTTCCTCTATTTTCCCAATCTGTTAATTTTATTATGTGTTCGAGGGTCAAGGTAAACAGTTTAGGTAAAATTATATCGCCTTGTCGGACTCCTCGTTTAACTTTTATATTATCCGTTATTAATTTGTCGTCCAGAATTACGGTCATGGTTGCGTTTCGGTAAATATCATGTATCAATTGTCGGTATCTTGAATCTATTCTACTATTGACCAGAGCTTCTTTAACCGCCCAGTGTTCAATGCTGTCGAAAGCCTTTTCATAATCTACGAATGCTAAGTACAGCGGAAGGTTGTATTCATTGGTTTTCTCAATTAAGATTTTAAGCGCATGTAGATGGTCGATTGTGCCGTATCCTTTCCTGAATCCGGCCTGTTCCACTGGTTGGTAGTTATCAAGTTTATAAGTTAGTCGGTTGTTTATTATTCTTGTGAAGGTTTTATATAGTTGTGACAAAAGGGAAATAGGACGGTCGTTGTTTAGGTCTGTTCGGTCTCCTTTCTTACGTATTAAGATTGTGTCGGAATTTCTCCATTTTTTATGTATTTTACCTTCAAACAGACATTTGTTGAACAGTATTTTTAGCATTTTTTATCGTGTCTCCTTCTTCTTTTAGCAGTTCCGCTAGTATTTTGTCCTCACCAGCCGCTTTATTTCTTTTCATGTCGTTTATGGATTTTTCGATTTTATCTTCAGTTATTTCTTGTAATATCTCTGAGCCAACATTTTGTATTTTCGTCGAGAGATTTTTAGTATTTCTCCTAGATCTCTTTCTTCATTGTTCTCAGCTTTAAGCATGATTAGTTTTCTGTTTGCTATATTTGTCTTCATTGTTTTTAAACTTTTGTTCTTCTCTATGATTTTTTTAAAGCGATCTTCTTGGTATTTCTTTAAATCTTCCTGTATCTGTTTTCTTATGGTTTTGTTCAGTTCGGAAACTCCACTGTATTTATTTTGTTATCATTCAGGAGTTGTCGTCGTTTTTTAGCATATCTTGTGATTTAGCTCTATTTTTTTGTTGTTTTCGCTTTTGTTTATTAGAAATCTTCAAACCTGCTTCTAGTAGTTCTGTTGTTATTTTTTCGTTTAATTCGTCTAGTTGCAAACCCTTTAGCTGTGATATGTCACTTCTTTTTAGCTGGTTTATGTATTGTTCTTTGCGTTCTTTAAGAAGTTCTGTATCTATCTCTTTTTTAGATGGTTTAAATTTTTATATGTCTGTTGTGGCGTTAATTTTAATTTTAGCTCTAACAATTATGTGATCACTTCCTACGGAAATTATGTTTATGACCGTAACGTCTTGTACTATGTTCTTTTCTTTGGATAGGATGTAATCAATTTCATTTTTTGTTAAACCATTGGGCGCGAGCCACGTCCATTTTCTCTGTGGTTTTTTATTGAAAAAGGTATTCATCACAAAGGATTTGTTTATCGTGATGCAATTCAACTTAAAACCAGTGGATATTATAGAGAAAGAAAAATGAAGACATGATTATAATATTCATACAATATGATTTTATGGATATTATACCGATGTGGATTTACCGATCAATATTGCGGATAAGCTACAATATTTTGGCCATATAATAAGACATCCAGAGAGGTATAACCTTCTACAGCTCAAAATAGAGAACAAGATCGTAGGAAGAAGTAGCCCATGCCGAATAAGAACATCCTGACTCCGAAATCTCCGAGAGTGGTATCAAGAGACATCCACGAGACATTTTGAGTTGCGTAAACAAAGTTATTATTGCCAGTATGATCGCCAAAGTTCGATAATTGGACAGGGTACTAAAAGAAAAAAAAAAAGAAGCTAACGTTTCGTTAAAATCTTCAATATTGGTTTTATTTTGAACGTCTTTTTGAGAGTTACTTTATATTTGTTCTCTTGTGCTAGTAATCTCAGTGAATACGACATTTTTAGTCATCGATACCATATTTATTCTTTCCTTCTTTACGTTCAAGACTATTTTGGCTTTAACCATTCTATTCTCACTTTTGGTTAAAAATTGGTTTAATACAGTTCCTTCTTAAAGAGAGTCTTTTTGTTTTAGTAAATATAAAATCAGTTTCATTATCGTTTAACTCATTCGGTAATTGCCAAGTCTCTTTTATTTGGGGGCTTTCTTAAAATAAGTGCAGAAGAAATTCGATTATAGTTCGAGTCCTTTTGTTTTTATCTGCATATCCATGAGGTCTAACTACTAACTCAGAATCATCCTACTTGCCTATTGTGTCGTTTAGGTCGCCCATCGGTATAGTACAGTTGATGGTTACCTCTTGTATCGTATTGTTAACTTCATTATAGAACCATTTAACTTCTTTGTTTCTGTGGGCACTTTTAGGTGTGTATACCTGAATGATCAAATTTGTTCGTTTGTAAATAAGATGTATAACTCTATTACTAATGCTTTCAATTTTGTAAGTATGTTATTGTGTGTTTTAAGAACAAATAATCCAAAATTACCATTTGTTCTTACACATTACTTTTTCGACGTACTTGTAGTAACCCAAACACATCCCATATTATATGCTTCAGCTCGTTTCCAAGTATCACAAGTTTTTTAATCTTCCATCAATATTCTGGAGTTACTTGTTACTATGCACCATATTCTTTGTCGTTATCGTTTGTGAAGGTACGACCGGTCGACTCCGGAGATTCTTCTCCGGAAGAGCACCCTCTGCCCCTCTATCTCTAAGACTGCTACCATAGCCTGGTTTCAAGGAACTGCCGGAGACTAAGGGCCATGTCTTCTTTATTTCAGATTTTAGGGGAATTCATGGTCGTTTTTCCACCAAGATGACTAGTAGAAGGTTGTTAGGATGGGGCATAAAACTGAAACAGAATACTAGGTTTTTGCTTAACAGTTAATACACCCGTTAAGTCCTAGAGGCTTCTTTTAAATGTTTTTATAAGTCTTAAATGAAAAAATTAAAAGCTGCATATCAGACTTTGTAAATTTTTATTGCAGAGAATTAACAAGGATCCATAGTTTATTGAAAATATTCCGTACTAATAATAAGTATTGAGTATTCATCCTTAAACTAATCAAATTAAAATGACCTGCTTATTTAGAATCAAAGAGTTTCTGAAGGCACACCAACAGAAGCCATGGAGACTTTAATAGGCCTTTCTACTTGATATATCATTCTAAGGAAAACGCAAGAATGAAATTAAAGTCCATGATAAAACCTAAAAACGTAAGGATTTAATTATGATATGTTTACTTACCTTATCGCTTCTACTAATACAACAAGAACATTAAGAACAAATATTTCCCAAAGAAATGTTCCTATTAACACTTTATAATATGCGGGATTCTTGTTCTTAGCCACGTGTTTTATCCACCTTTCCTCCAGCTTTTGTCCTAGCTTGCTAGAATCGTGCTCACTTCTATGTCTGTACATATCATCTTCGGTTAGTTCTCGTTTGTAGCCTTTAACGAAGTAAGGAAGCAGCCAACTGTAATACAAAAAATAATTTTAGAGTAGATGCTTACGGAAAATATATTACAATTTTTGTTTTGCACTAATATGCATTTTTTTTTGTTTAATTTTATTTTCTATTATTATCAACAAATTTATGGAAGATGGTATGATTTTCGTTTAGCTAGGTTTGATCTATCTTCCTTCTAGTCAAAATCTTCTTATCATTCTCAAATGTTGCTTTCGTCAACAAGCAGTCTCATCTGTATTGTTCTATATCGGTTTTCGTCTATGATTTTTATAGCAAAAACTGGGAAAATTAAAGTGAAGTCGTTTTACCCTGTCGTATTTCGGATTAACGCCCAAAAAATAATTTATGACTCTAGTTACAGCTACTCTTTTATGCTTTCTTTTTTCTACCTGCTTTGTGGTACCGAACCTCTTACTGGTCGCCTGTAGTACTTGAGGATAAACCAGCGCTACCAAACAATTTTTTTATAAATCGTGAAAAAAACGCAAATTGAATGCTTTGTGATGATAATTTATTAAAAAAACTTTGATAATTTTATTTCAAATAAAATTGTCTCGAGAAATGCATCCATTCCTTGCGGTCGCATAACTGGATAATTTTAGTTGTTATATTTGCAAAAATAGTAAACAGTCGGCGGAGTCGAGGCTCTCCATTGACCGGACTCATCGGCCAATGACCGACGCACCCTGCCACCGAAGCCCCGCCCCCTCGTGTATATATTCAGAGAGCTCCGAAAAATCTTGCTAGTATTCAACGATCGCCGGTTTTTAAAAGTGACAATGGATAACGTACAAGAAAACGATAAAACACCTAAATATAAGTTTTTATCTCTGAGTGAGCGTCGAATTATGTTGAAAGTGGAAAATTATTCTACTTTAGAAAAAATCAACATGGGACCAATTATTATATCAGTACTGGCAGTTCAAAAAAGGACAAGTGCAGCTTGTGGAATTTCAGAACGGAGCTTGCAAAGAGTTCGCAAAATGAGTGACGAGGGATTAAGTAAGGAAGATAAAAGGATTCGTTTGCATCTGAAAACCCTCGACTTGCCACAAGGTATTAAAATCTCAATCAGAAATATCATTTCTGATATGTACAAAGCAAAAGAACATGTTACAAGAAAGATACTTATTGAAAAAATAAAGGACAGAGAACTTTGTGATATGGGTTTGACCAGTTTATCAAAAGTATTAAAAGCTATGGGTTTTAGATACCTACAAAAAACCAATAATCGTAAAGTGTTGTGCGAACTGTCCAATGTTGTTGGAAAAAGGTGGAAATTTATAAGAAACTATTAAAAAAAAAACAAGAATTCCGAATTTGCCAGACAATTTGTGTTTCTTGACGAAACATGGATTTTTGCGAAAGAAAATAATACCAAATCATTCTGGCAAGATGATTCTACCAAATGCTATTCGAGTACTAGTGCGAGTAATGGCAAAAGATATATTATATTGCATGCCAGGAAATACGGAATTTTTTATACCCAATGCTAGTCTTATATTTCCTTCAAAAAAAAAACTGATGATTACCACGGAAATATGGAGGCCGATATTTTTTAACATTAGTTTGAAAAAAAATTATTAAAAAATCTGGAAAATACGCCATTAATAGTCTTAGACAATGCTTCGTATCATATTAGAGAGGAGCAAAAGTTTCTCAGAAGCAGCTGGAAAAAAAACTTAAGAAAGTGGCTATCGGAGAAAAATATAGAACACGAACATCTAGTTTTAAAAGCTGAATTATTAAATAAGTGCAAAGAACACATTACTGAGAAAAAATTTGTTGTTGACCAAATGGCACTAAAATATGGTCATGAGGTCCTAAGACTACCACCATATCACTGCCAGTACAATCCAATTGAATTAGTGTGGAGCATCACTAAAAACTACTATGATAAACATGCATGTAAGACCACCGACGAAGCCAGCGTTTTACAACTCTGGCAAGATGCACTAAAACAGGTCAATGAGAAACAATGGCGGAAATAAATTGAGCATACTAAAAAAATTTAGAGTCATATAAAATAGATATATAATATGAAATAGACTGAAGTTATTGATGAAGTAAGACCTTTAATTATTCGTACAGATGAGGATTTCGATGAATCGGATAGCGAATCAGATAGTGATGATACCTGTCCATAGAAAAATTAACACAAAAGGGTACTAACCACAAAAAAAAACAAAACAAAAATAAAACAAAAACCGCATACTGGAAAGAGCCGGAGGCACGCCGCAATGCAAGCACCAAAAAAATTAGTTTAGCAAGTAAGGTAGATTAAGGACATGATTGAACGAATGACTGAGTATTAGACGATGGATGAAAGGATTCGATGCTTGCTCGCTTTCGAAAAGGGAAAGCAAGTATCGGTACACACAACCATCATTAGATCGCCGATCAATTGTTTTCACCGGTAGTGATAAAGAAAAATGAGCTAACCTACCACTTAAATGTAAATAAAGGGAAACCTCCCATTGCCTGACCAGGGATACCGCGAAATAGTCGAGACTGGGCTCCAAAGACCAGGGGGCCGAGTAAAAATTGACAACCGAAACGAAGAAGAATTAACAGACCAAAAAGAAGAATAATTGACAGTTGACATGACAGATCGACAAGAAGACAAGGCGGCTATCTTAGCGAGCGCGTCTTTATGGCGTCGGTGGTCATGGCTTCGTTCCCATTGGAGGGACAGGGTCACGTTCAGAGTAGTTCAAATATCCTATCTGTCTCAAGTAATCCATACTCTACTGACACAATACTTTTTCTCAGAGAGAATATGCGACGTTTTTAGCAGCAACAAATTGAAGCGATGATGTCATATTAACGCATGGACTGAACTGCTAACTGATAACATAGACAATATTAAATTCATCACAAGTCTCCCTTGCTGGGTCGTAGTAACTAATAACTGTTTATTAAAAAAACCTTGTTGGTTTGAACTATCCGTACGGCAATAGTTTATGGCCTTGATGGTAAATCTTAACCTCTATTTGAAGATTTTTATTTGTAGTGACCTACCAGTTGCAGAGAGACTTTAAATTGATTATTATTTTGTTATTGAGTGTTAACATAAAATAAACTTAGTGTTCGGTTAATTTTGGGGGGTAGTGTACTTAAAGATACTTGTTACAGACCACCAAAGTGACGAAATAGTGTAGATACAAGTTAGACTTGAACTATCTCATAAAATCCTTATCAGTTTTTTCCTGAAACTGTGAGCTTTTTATGCATCTCTGTATTACATAGTTGCATTCATAATGTGTTCTTTGTCTAGGGGTTTAAATGCATGATTTGGTAGAAAATGGATTGGGGCATTAGAAATATAATTTTATATGGAAATGTTCTATATATTCTAAATAGAACATAAAGCAAATAAACATATTTTCTAATAAAAAAATTAGCAATTTGTTTTAATATTCAAGGAAAGGAACTTGGTCATAATAAAACCTACGAACACTTTGAGACTCAACGCTTGATAATAGAAATAACATTTAAAGGAAATAAATTAGTTGATTTAAGGAAAAATTCATGACTTAAATACTAAGGCATTTTTATATTTAAAAATACTATATTTTTACAAACAATTTTTAATACTTAATATTTTTTACTTGATGTTTACTTACCAAAATAATAAATTGGAAAAAAAATTTGATCTATCTCTTGGATTAAGTTTTTGCTCTGCAGTCTGACCTTTCACTTCCTCCATTTTAAAATTTTAGCTGCAACTAAAAGTATGTATTAAACAAATGTGTTCTCTTGTGTAATTATTAAATTATTTAGAATTTAAGTATACGTAAAAATAATCTTAACAATATACATCTTATCTAGATCACGATAAGAGCAATGTTAGCAAAATATATTAAACATAAGAAAACGAAATACACTGCAATTACAAATGTAAATCAAGGGTAAATGTCTTAAAGAATTCAGAAAATATAAAAGAACTTCATATACTTTAACTGAATAACAAAACTTTTATTCTGGAATCATCGTGTTATCTTGTAATTATCTATTATTTCTATGCTGTGTCTATCTAGGCCATCATAAGATATCCCAAACATAGCATGACTTTCTTATAAATTCATTTCTTATTCGCTTCCTTGTTCCCTAGAGTATAACCAGCAATAAATCTTAGCGTTCCTATTTCAATTGGCCTTAGGAGCTTCTTTTTTGTGATTTCATAGGTAATTTAGGCCAAATCTAATTATTTTCGTTTCTAAAAATCGTGGTATAATTTATAACTAATATTTTTGTAACCCCTGTATATTTACTTTTTTAATTAGTGCTATGTATTTATGTCTTATTCTGAAATACATAAACTTTGGTTTGGTTTGATAACATTGTGTAATGATATTATCAAATGAATAGAAATTAAAGGCTACAAATTTAGAAAAAACAAGAACTGTTCTTAAATATTAGGTTTAAGAATTTATATTTAATACCTTAAAACATAAAATTTTAGACAAGGAGAGAGAGAGGGGCGGAGAGAGAAAGGGGCGGAGAGAGAAAGGGGGAGAGAGAGAGGGAGAGAGAGAGAGGGCGAGAGAGAGAGGGAGAGAGAGAGGGAGAGAGAGAGAGGGAGAGAGAGAGAGAGGAGAGAGAGAGAGGGAGAGAGAGAGAGGGAGAGAGAGAGAGGGAGAGAGAGAGAGAGAGAGAGAGAGAGAGAGAGAGAGAGAGAGAGAGAGAGAGAGAGAGAGAGAGAGAGAGAGAGAGAGAGAGAGAGAGAGAGAGAGAGAGAGAGAGAGAGAGAGAGAGAGAGAGAGAGAGAGAGAGAGAGAGAGAGAGAGAGAGAGAGAGAGAGAGAGAGAGAGAGAGAGAGAGAGAGAGAGAGAGAGAGAGAGAGAGAGAGAGAGAGAGAGAGAGAGAGAGAGAGAGAGAGAGAGAGAGAGAGAGAGAGAGAGAGAGAGAGAGAGAGAGAGAGAGAGAGAGAGAGAGAGAGAGAGAGAGAGAGAGAGAGAGAGAGAGAGAGAGAGAGAGAGAGAGAGAGAGAGAGAGAGAGAGAGAGAGAGAGAGAGAGAGAGAGAGGACATGCAACGTTCATTTAATAAACCTTTGCAAAGTGAAGCCAGTTTCAATGTAATCGTTATGTTTTGGTGCCTATAAGTTGCCTATTACTACCTGTCGCAAGGTTACTAGGTCTACTGATTTTTCAGTAGATCTACTGATTTCAACTTCAATTCAACTAATTTACTGAAACGCTATATTTATCAACTATTAAATAATGTAATGGTAAAATCATATTCAAAAAGAGATCATTATATCAGTGTTACAATATAAATTTTGAAAAAATCTATTTATTGATATATATATATATATATACATATATATGTTCGGAAAGATTTCCGCGGTTAGTACAATAAAACCTAGAGCTAAGATTAATATTATTACTAAAATTAATATCAAACTCACCAGTCTTCCGGGTTAAACCGCGTCGTTGTCCATTTTGCCAAGCTTTCGGCATCCTCTCTGATGCCTTCCTCAGGGCTTCCGAGGTCTCAGTCTCCCGAGCCCCCAGACACTACTACACTGTTCACTATTCACGGCACTGTCACTGTCACTACAGTAGTGACAGTGACAGTGCCGTGAATAGTGAACAGTGTAGTAGTGTCTGGGGGCTCGGGAGACTGAGACCTCGGAAGCCCTGAGGAAGGCATCAGAGAGGATGCCGAAAGCTTGGCAAAATGGACAACGACGCGGTTTAACCCGGAAGACTGGTGAGTTTGATATTAATTTTAGTAATAATATTAATCTTAGCTCTAGGTTTTATTATACATATATATATATATATATATATATATATATATATATATATATATATATATATCCATTATTCTCAATCTACTAAAGAAATAAACTATGACCTGGCAACTTTTCTGGTGTCGGTTTAGGCTTCAGTCAATTCCATACCCTCCCTCTTTCTTTTTCTAAGCATAAAACCATTTAAAACTAGGTTTTAATAATATTGACAGCAAAATTTTGATTTTGTTTATAAATTTGACATGAAATTGTACGCAATTTTGACAGTCTCCCAAAAGTCAGTGGATTGTGTCTATATTTGACTTACGTTTACAATTTTTAAAATTAATTGTCAAAAGTTCTAGTACTTACATACTTATTAGGAAATACAAAACTGATAATAATAATTGTATCAGTGATAATTGTATAAACTTTTTTTACTGAAAATAAAAGTTTTATTTTCAATATGATAAACGTAGAAAAGATATCTACATAGATATCTACATATTTAGGTAAGTTGGTACCTAAGTAGAGAAAAGCGATCTTTTTATGTAACCAAACTACAATATTTTCCGATTTCCGGTATGGAATAAATACCTTTAATATTTATTGGAGTTGAAACATTTATTTTTATACAATGTCTTCTGCCAATAATTCAGTACAGTTGTACTGAGTTATTGAAAGTGCACATTCGTACAGTCATTGTACGTGTACACTTATTTTTTTCACTTTTCCCGAAAATTTTTCACCCTTCTAGCGAACTATAACGTGGTCGATCACATTAATTTTAGATTTTGGAGCCGTTTCTTTCTTTTTGACACCGACTGAATAATCGACAGTACGTTTTTCATTTTAAAAATATTCTTTTTCACCAATTTGACTGCGGTAGGTTTACAAAGTTTCTTTACTGATCTTTTCTTCTTTTCTTCCTGAAGTTAAAATTGTTTCGTTTTTCGTTTTTCTTTTTCAAATATTATTTTTTCCCTGTTCTCAGGAACATATACTTGGAACTTTTTGAAACTTCCTGATTTTTTGTTTGTACTTTCATCTGGCCAAAACAAAATAGATTTAGAAGGGGAGGTTATCAAAAGAGCATCGGTATTATTCGTTAAAATCATGTTCTTATTTTCTTTGTTTTATCCTTCACCCCTTTACCGTTATT
The DNA here is from genome assembly GCA_918026665.1 of Diabrotica balteata. Lineage (NCBI taxonomy): Eukaryota > Metazoa > Arthropoda > Insecta > Coleoptera > Chrysomelidae > Diabrotica > Diabrotica balteata. The sequence goes on along the minus strand of OU898284.1, from coordinate 93,342,538 downwards.
TTCGACGATTTCGGCGATACAGCAAAATAAAGACACAACAGATCACAGAATCAACAGAATCAACAGCTGAACCAGCAAATTAACAAAGCAAATACTTTCATTTTATTAGCGTCAATAAAAAACTAAAAATTCCATCAAAGGAAGAACTGGAATAATGCAAAAAGGAATGATAACACAGTCCCACAAATTGAAAAATTTTGCTGCTTGGGAAATAATGAATTTTAAATATTTTTTATGCTCTAATTTTAAAAGTGATTTCTTTTTCATACTAGTTTTTTTTAATCGATAGTATCATTTTAACTGATCATTACTGGATCGAAAATAGGGTAAAGGTCAGAATTTGAAACGTTTAAAAAAGGAAATAGATTTTAAACATGAACGATATAAAGTAGAAAACCTTGAGTACAAACAAAAATGAAAAACATAATCCAAATATAAACATCAAACTGGAAAACAGACTAAAATATAAGGTAAATGAAGAGTGGGAAGGGTGCAGAAACACTATGAAAGAAGCAGCTGAAGAATTACTGGGCATAAAAGGTAAAAAAAACAAAAACGAATGACTGAATTTAATAATGAAACAGCGGTACAGAACCGGAAAAGCAGAGTAGGAATATAAATAACTACGTAAGGAACAAAAAAAAACCAATGCAGAAAGAAGACAGAAATTTGAACAGAGAACTTTAAAAACTTTTAAAATCTAAGTAAGCTAACAGAGACGAGAGAATTTTACCAGAAACTGAACAAAAGCAAAAAGGAACTCAAACAAAAGAAATAAAGATATAAAGAAGGTAGTATATTGATAGAACAGTAACAAAAACTAAGATGATGGAATTCCCGAATAAGACCGAAAATGTTGTAGATTATAGTGATATATTAGTTTGTTTATAATGCTCCATTTAACGTTTTTTATAAAAATATTGCTTTTAATTACGTGTTCCTAATATGCCATACGCTAAATAAAAAATAAATTCTCCGCTAGTGATACGCTTCTTGGTAAAACTCATAAAGGCAGCTAATTATACGATAACTTACGATATCACGCGTATGACTCTAATTTTCATTACGAATCAGATCTCACTCATAAATATTGGATTAAAAAGCCATCTCCACCTTTGTGCACTGCTTTGCAGAACAATTCAATTTTTTCAAAGAATTTGGCCAAAGTGGAAAAAATTTAGACTTCTTTGCTCTCTTCCATAAAGCTGAAGTTATAATACCCACATATAGTGACAACAACAAATTGAGCAACAATATTCTGAGATCTGTTTTAAACTGTTATAGTGATGCCACAGTTATATACACGGACGCATCCAAATCAATAGAAGGGACTGGCTGTGCCTATTTTCTACCCTCAGGAGGGTCTGAATTTTTCAATGAGTTTTCAATTTTCTCTGCGGAATCATTGGCCATACTCGAAGCTTTGAAATATGTTAAAAACTCTTATATTAAAAATCGTTAATTCTTTCAGACTGCCTTTTAGTTCTACAGAACATAAAAAACAAAAGAACATATATTTTTCTAATAAAAGATCAATTAAAGCACTTAGCAGACTCTGGCTTCAATATAAAATTTATTTGGGTTAAGGCACATATTGGACTCAAAGATAATGAATATGTAGATTACTTAGCTAAAATAAGTTTAATATCAGGCAATTTATTGTCATATTCTTTATGTGTATCAGATGCTATTAGAATTTAAAAAAAACCAGCTATCGACATGGAAAGATCAATGGAATCTTTACTGCTTTAGAAACCAAACAAGATACACCACTTTACAACCAGTTATTCCACAAAGTACTTGGTTTAAGAATTTTAAATCCCCACGTAAATATATAACCACCATAAATAGACTACGCTTTGGACATGCGTGTTACCCAAGTCATTTACATAAAATAAATGTGATTGAAGATGATAATTTCAAACATTGCGGAAAACTGGGTGATCTTGATCACATCTTTTTTGAATGCCCTAAGTTTCAACAGCATTCAAACTCTACAAAAAATTAATCGAATTTAATATGTATGCTCCATTCAATATTCAGTCGCTACTGGCGACAGGCTCACAAAATATATCTAATATCATTATGGATTTCTTGTCAGACACATGCACGGTTCTATAGAATTTTTACGCGAGCATGAAATTTTTCTTGATCGTGTAGAAATTTAGATTTGTATCCTTTGTTTAACCTAAATGTTATAACACCTTCAGAATAATCAGCCGAGAGATCTATTTAGAAAAATACGCTACCTGATTAGAGACTTCAGAGCCAGAACTTGGGCCATTGAAAATAACACTGGAACCCTGAGAACAAACAGAGAAGACATAGCAGAGACATGGAGATCGTATTGCAGGGACCTATATAAAGATGATTAACGCCAAGAGCTTGTTAGCCAAATCTCTGACGAGGTGGAAGAAGAACCTGATATACTCGAAAATGAAGTAAGGCAGGCTATCAACAAGCTCAAATATAACAAAGCACCAGGTCCAGATATGATAACAGCAGAAATGCTTAAAGCCACAGAAGAAGCCGGCGTAAAGTTACCTCATCTACTCTGTAACCAAATATGGCATTCCAAACAATGGCCTAAAGACTGGACAAAATCTACAATAACGACCATACATAAAAAAGCCAGCTTCCATAAATGCGACAATTATAGAACTATCTCTCTTATATCTAATGCCAGCAAGATAATGCTACATATAATCAATGAGGGACTCAGTCATTCCTTCAAAGAGAAATTCCACAAGAGCAAACTGGATTTACCAAAGGTAGAGGTACTCGAGAACACCTGCTGAATATAAGACAGATATTGTTCTGAAGCTATTTTCTTGTGGCATTGTAAATTAATTACTATTTATAACTGGGAATAAACCACAATTAAAGATAAAAATACGTTTATTGACGTTTCAATTTCCAATTCGGAAATCGTTCTCAAAATACAAACATGTATTTGAGAACGATTTCCGAATTGGAAACTGAAACGTCAATAAACGTATTTTTATCTTTAATTGTGGTCTATTCCCAGTTATAAATAGTAACAAGACAGATAATCGAGAAATCTAGGGAATTCAACATCCCACTATACATCTGTTTTATAGATTACCGTAAAGCGTTCGACAGGGTCAAGTGGAGACACTTATGGCGAATACTAAAAGAAGTAGGCGTACCACAACATCTAATTACACCTATAACCGAACTATATGAACACACTACTGGATCAGTTAAAGTACTTGACACACTTTCGAACGAATTTCATCCAGAACGGGGTGGCAGACAAGAATGTATACTATCTCCACAATTATTCAACATATATGGGGAGTATATCATGCGAACAGCACTTGAAGGATGGGAAAAGGGCATCTCAATAAATGGTCATAAACTAAATAACCTACGTTTCGCAGATGACACAGCACTTCTTGAAAATAGTCAAACAGAGCTGATAGAACTTATACGACTGATCGAAAACGAAAGTCAAATATTTGGTCTGCAATTAAACATATCAAAGACAAAGATCATGATAGTGGATAGACTACACAACAATCATCCACACATAACCACAATTGACCGGTTCGAGGTTGTGAGCTCATACTTATATCTGGGATTATTAATCACAAACACAGGGTCATTACAAGAAGAGATTAAACGTAGGTCTGATCTAGCAAAAGTTGCCACAGCAAAAATGACCAAAATATGGAAGGACTGTCAAATTTCAAGAGCGATAAAGATGAGGTTGATCAACTGCTTAATATTCCCAATACTGACCTACGGATGTGAATCTTGGACTCTGAGACAATCGGAGAGAAGAAAGATAGACGCCACTGAAATGTTCTGTTGGAGACGAATGTTACGAATTCCTTGGACCGGCCGCAGAACAAATAATTCAATTTTAAGAGAGATAAAAGTTAGCCAACGACTCTCTAGTAAAGTCCATCTCCAACAATTAAAATATTTTGAGCATGTTATGAGAGCAAACACAGAAAACATGGAAAGACTCATAATACAAGGAAAGGTAGAAGGCCGAAGATCACGAGGAAGATCCCCAACAAGATGGATAGATCAAATTACAGGAATATGCCAAAGACCTATGCATGAATTAAAAGAAATGACCAGAGACAGAGATCTCTGGAGACGGACAATACACACCATCACGTCGACCACTACACTCCCCCCTGGGGGGTCAGGATTGAAGAGAGAGATAACACCTTATCCGTTGTCCAGTTTTGTTTGTCTACTAAGAATGTCTTGATGGGCCCCTAGACGAGAAGCAAGTGACCCTGTAAAGTTTCCTTGTCGTATATTCTTCTATTAATTATCCGTTAGTTTTCTATTCGGGATAGAGTTGTGCATTTGTCTGATTGGAGAATCTGAGAATCTATTGTAACTGGCTGAATGACTAATGTCAATGCCATTAAAAAAAAAATTATTATTTTTTTGCTAGAGTATAAAAAAATTCTCATCTCTGATAAAAGCAGAAGTCTTGAGTTGTATTTTAAGACGCTGTTGGTAATAACCCTGTTTATAGCAGCGCTACAGCAGCGTTATAACATTATCACCAGCCGCAACTGTTGGTAACGACTGGCGTCTTTAGAAAAGTGTAGTAGTGTTGACAACATTTACTAGCTTATTTATTAATTGTATTAAATAGCGAAGTGCAATTACGATAAGAGAGAATATTAAACATCCGACCTAGATAAGTTATTATGTAAAACTATATGTTGGTAAATAATATAGCAATATAATATTATGCTGTATCAAAATGTTTGAATGACATTGAAATTTTATAGTTTTTTTTTTATATTTAAAAATATAAAATATTAGTTGATATTAAAAAAGGTTTTGTAATTCACAAGACTACTTAATTAAACTTAAAGAGGTACAGAACTTTTGACTAAACTTATATAACAGATATCATCAAGTACAGTACTCAAATTTCATAGAGTATTATGAACAGGTGAGTATATGAATAAGTGAGGACAATTTATTCAGGTTAATTATTTTGCTTTTAAATTATATTTATTCAGATTTTATAAAGATTAGATATTTATAAAACACAACTTAAAACGGTATCACATTTATTAAATGGAAAGATTTGTTATCGCCATTATCATTAGAAATACAAATTTTAAAGAAAAAATATAAGAATAGAATTAGTAACCATACTTAAAATCTAATAAATCTTAAAATAAAAGGTTATACTAAAGACCGAAATATATACAACAGAAAAAAAAGCAAATATGCGCATATATTAGGGTACTTTTTGACAGTCAGATCAGCTCTCCGTTTAGTTTTAGTTTCAGAACAGTTGTCAGTTCACTTTGGGTTGTTAGATGTGGTTAGACGATCAGTTGAGTTGTCAGTTGTCATTTGTCTTGCACAGTTTAGTGATGGACGAAGATAGCCTAATTGCGGTCGCGTTGTGCTTGGCACTAAAATAACCACGAAAAAGCAAAAGAGGATAGAGTAAAAATTGGCTTCTGAAAAGAAATACACTTTTGTATTTAAATTTATTAAAGGAACTTTATTTTGAACCTGGTGATTGGTCAAACTATGTATTTAAGAATGAGTTAGGATGTACACCTAGAATTGTTGCAGTAAGTAACAACAATTATAAAAAAAGCAAGACACCAACATGAGAGAAGCTATAGCACCACATGAGAGGCTGAGTGCAACGATAAAATTTTTTGCTACTGGAAGTACATTAAAGTCTTAAATTTCCTACTGCCATACCAACTCCTAGTTTAAGCTTAATACCCGAAACCTGTAAAGCAATTATAACAGTACTGTAGGATTATATGACGGCTTGGCAGTTAGACTGTTATCTTTCTCTTTGAATTTTTTAACCAAAACATTATACACAGCTGGTTTTTTGTTTAAGTTGTGGTATTGTGGATCTTTTTTGTTTCGCAGATATGGGTGTTGCTTATAAAGTTCGATAAATTTAGTAGTAAAGTCATGGTTTGCCATGGCAACAGGTACACACTACACTTATCGATAATTTTATATGACTGAAACCTTATCGGACAAGTTTGTTTATACATCAGTTTAACTGACAACTGATGCGATAACTTTTAATATAGTCATCGAGCCACAGCTCAGTATCAGTTTCAGTTTTTCTTGCAGTTTTTTTGTGTTTACACAAACAGATAACTGACAGTTCGACTGAAATTGACACTGAACCGAGAACTAATCTGAACGTCTCAAAGTACCTTTATGTGCACAAAATTTGTACAAATATGCAAACTTTTTTAAAGAATATGCGTAATATGAGCAATTTTTTTTAAAGTTAATAAAATCCATAAGTAAAATTTTGTGTTTATTGCGCATGCCCCCACAGAAGAAAAAGAAGAGGAAGTCAAAGAAGAGTTTTATGATGAATTAGAGTCCGCATACCAGTCATGCCCAAAAAGTGATATAAAAATAATTTATGGAGACTTAAACGCAAAAGTTGGAAGAGAGCAGCAATTCCAACACACAATAGGTAAGCACAATCTCCATGAGCAATCAAATGACAATGGCAATAGGTTGGTAAACCTAGCAAGATCACTTAACATGCGGATTCTGATCACTACCTAGTCGAAAGTAGGATAAGGGCTAGAATTTCAAACATCAAAAAGGAAAGAGGCTCTAAACATGAACGATACAATATAGAAGGACTCAAAGAAACAAACAAAAATGGAGAGTACAAAGAAAATATAAGCATCAAACTAGAAAACAGACTAAAACATGAAAACCTAAATGAGGAGTGGGAAGAGTGCAAAAAAATCATAAAAGAAACAGCTAAAGAGGTGTTGGGCATGGAAGGTAAATAAAGAAGAACAAGAACGAATCACTGGTTTGACGAAGAATGTCAAACTATAACAGAAAGAAAAAACAGAGCATATCTACAGATGCAACAGAGGCACAGAACCCGACAAGCAGAGGAAGAATATAAACAACTACGTAAAGAAGAAAAGAAAATTCACCGAAGAAAGAAGAGAGAATATATCAACAAAGAACTTCAAGAACTACAAGAACTAAGTAAACCAACAGAGACAAGAAAATTTTACCAGAAACTCAACAAAAGCAGAAAAGAGTTCAAACCGAGAACAACGATGTGTAAAGATAAGGAGGGTAATATATTGACAAAACAGCAAGAGATACTTAGAAGATGGACAGAACATTTTAAGGAAAAGCTTGGGGTGAATAGGATGGAGATGAACCCTGATATACCGTTAGACCAAGCAGACAATAGAGAAAAGAGTCCACCAACAATAGCAGAGATTAGAACAGCAGTGGACAAATTAAAGAACAATAAATCACCGGGATCAGATCAAATATCATCGGAGCTACTGAAAGAAGGAGGAGACGCATTACTTAAAGCCATACATGAGCTGATAAGAAAGATATGGTTGAATAAACAGCTACCAAAGGAGTGGAATAGCGGCATTATTGTACCACTACATAAAAAGGAAACCAGTTAGAATGTGAAAACTACCGTGGAATCACGCTGTCGAATGTGGCATACAAAATAATGTCCAAGGTAATGTATGAAAGACATAGACCATACGCTGAGAAAATAGTTGGCAAATACCAATGTGGCTTCTGTAGACAGAAGTCAACAATAGACCAGATATTTGTTCTGCGACAGATCCTTGAAAAAACAAGTGAATATAACATCGACACACATCATCTCTTCATAGACTTCGAAAGCGCATATGACAATATAATCCTAACAAAAGCAATGAAAGAATTTAATATACCAACACAGCTAATAGAATTGATAAAAGAAACACTAAAAGTAGAAAGTAAAATCCGGATACAAAACGAATTAACGGAAACAATAGATGTGAAGAAGGGACTACGCCAGGGAGACGCTCTATCATGCATATTATTCAACATCATACTTGAAAAATAATAAGAGACACAACAGTTAATACCCGAGGAACAATAATTAATAAAAGCGTGCAAGTACTAGCATTTGCAGATGATGTTGACATATTCGCAAGATCAAGAAGAGAAATGATAGAGGCATTCACTCAAATAGAACGAGCTGCAAAAATAGTGGTCTTAAAATCAATCAGACAAAAACAAAATATATGCCTGCAAATAAAAACGCACAAATAAGGCAGCTGCCAAATTTAACAATAGGAGAATACAACATTGAGGCGGTAAAAAACTTAACATACTTAGGATCCCTAGTTACGTCTGATAACAACGTTGCAGAGGAAGTGAAGAGGAGAATATTTATTGCCAATAAATGTTACCATGGCTTAATTAGGCAACTAAGATCAGATAACGTCTCCAGAAAAACAAAATGCCAAATATACAAAACCTTAATAAGACGGTACTCACATACGGTTCAGAAACCTGGACACTCTCTAAAGGGAGGAAACGTTATTAGCCACCTTTGAAAGAAAAATCTTGCGACACATATATAAGGGCACAAAAGAAAACGGGATTTGGCGGAGAAGGTATAACTTTGAACTATACAACATATACCAGGATCCGGATATCATAACATTCATTAAAATAGGAAGGCTACGTTGGATTTTACATGTGGAAAGAATGGAAGAAGGCGAAATACCAAACAAAATATTCAAACAAGTGCCAGTAGGAAGAAGAACAAGAGGAAGACCGAAGCTGAGATACGTAGAACAAATAGAAAATGATATAACAACATTAAAAATTAAAAACTGAAAAAAAAGCACGAAACAGGTCAGAATGGAGAAGAATCCTTGAACAGGCCAAGACCCAAAAAGGGTTGTCGAGCCACTGATGATGATGAAAATTTTGTGTATTTACGATGTCAGAAATACGTAAATCCTAGTGACCAAAGCACAAATATTGACCTGTTTACCGGTGGGATACTCACATAAACAGATACGCAAACACGAATATTAAAAACGGCACAGATCAGAATGCCTGGGCGCTGTTAAAGGTGTAGCTTCCACTACTGTAGGCACTGTCAGGAATGGTTCGGTATGTCCAAGGTATCATATCGCTTCAATCTCTTCGCTTGTTGTTTGTGGATCAGATTGTATGCCAGGGTATTAGGATGCACGCGCAACCTGCTTTGATATTGTTGAGAAATTCTTTTGTACTCCTCAGAGACTGTTAGTATCTGAAAATCTTTAAGTAAGGCGTAATTTTGTATATGCCAAAGGTCATTAGCGACTGTTCTTAGAGTTTGAGAGATTGAAATCTTTGTATTTTTATAATACTAGATTTTCTAGCTCATCCCCAGAGCTACGAACCATATAAAAAAATGGGTTTTATTATTACTTTGTATATCAGCAGCTTGTGGTTGATCGATAAGTGTGAGTTTTTTTTTCAGTATCAAGTAAAGTTCTCTGTATAAAATATCAAGTTGGTGTCTTTTCGTCCATATATGTTCGTTCCATGTTAATCGTTTTTCTAGGGGCATGTCTAGATAATTTACGTTATCCTTTTGAGGTAAAGAATGGCCGTCGAGAAAAACTTGTGGACATTTGGACAGTCTTCTTAGAATAAATGTAAACCATTCAATAGTTTTGTTTAGATATAGTAGCAGTATCTCTGATGCTATTTCTGTATTACAATGAGATTTTAGGTAAGCACTATCAGCTGCCAATTTTTCAAACGTCAGGCTATTACTTGGTGGTGAGTCAATCGTAAATATCAGGTATATGATCGGTCCGAGCACACCACCTTAAGTTAGTAGTAGTAGGAGAAATAGTGCAGACTTAACACAGCATTGAAGATCATAGTGATTATTCTGTAGCAATCATAGGTTAGTTCCTGAAAAAACTTTTCCTTAATGAGTTCTTATTCCTGGGCCTTATTGGATTGTATCTCATTCTTTATTATCTGTTTTACTTCTTTATTTTCAAATTGAAAGAACTGTAGTTCTATTTTATATGAAGTGTCAAGAAAAAAGTGGTTTTTCTGGTTCTAGAGACATTACTTTGATCAATAGAATGAATACTTACAAAAGATGTTTTGCAAATGTCTGGAATTTCTTTGTATCTATTCTTGCCTATTTATCTTTAAAATTTGTTAAAGGAAGTATGGCGTCTTGTGGATCTTTTACTTTTCTCGTCTCTTCCCATAAAGAATATTTGTATCTTTAAACGGTGTAAGATTATCTAGATAAGTTTAGATCCTTCTGTTTTTTCTCTATTTTCTTTTAAAAGATTTTTAAGTCTTCCGGGAATTTTGTTTAGGTTTTCTTTACTTTCTCTTAAGTTTTATTTTTTCATAATTGATGGATTCGACCGTTACTTGATGGAAATTCATTTTATGTAACAATAAAACACTGAAAACTTTGTTTTCAAACTTCCACAAAATTTATTTTAAATCTTATCACTACAGCTGTTTCGGCTGATTGCCTTTCTCAAGTGATCTATTTTTGGCTTGGGTTTACAAATTTATAGTCTCTAATGAAATAGGTTGAGGAGGGGAGAACTGTTTGTCTCAAGTTGGTCATTCAGAATTATATCTGTGTTTTTTTAATTTGTTGATTTCCATAGATTCTAACAAAGATAGCTTAAGGCCTTTATTTTGAATGTGAAGAATTTTAAATTTGTCATTAAAAGAATGAATATGATCTAGAAGGTGAAGTGCGTATGTCGAAATTGTTTTTCTATTCTTGAAAGCCCTTTTATGTTCTGTTATTCGTTTATCAAAGTTTCTACCAGTTTGACCGATGTAAGTTTTTGGGCAGTCGCCACATTGAAGTTTGTACACACCACTATTTAAGTGTTTTTTATTTTGGCTCTTGTTATTTTTAATATATTTGCCTAGGTTGTTATTTGTTCGGAAAGCTGGTGTTATTCCTTTCTTTTTTATGTATTTGGCAATTTTTGTTGTTATTTTGCCTGTATATGTAATCGAGCAGAAGGTACTGGGTTTTTTCTCTGGTGGTGGAAATACTAATTTTAGGGCTTTCTTGTGTAGTTTTATCTGTTTATATTAGCTTATTTTATCTCTTTTAGCTGTTTATCTTAAGGTATGTCATTCAAAGTTAAATTATAAATTAAATAATATAGAATTTGACATCCTAGATTCTAACGTGAGAATTAATATAGATAATATAATAGATAAAAAATTTAATACACAGTGTAAAAAAACTAAATAATCTAATTTCCAATAGTAAAAAACCCAATATTCATTATACAAAAAGTTTTTCGAACCATACTTTTTTCAATAGATTTATATTTTAACAGATACTAAATTTAGTAACAGCGAGAGACAACTTTTAGAGAAAGGATTTAAACACAACTTGCCCCAACATAGTAATGAGAGAACTTTAGAATATTTAGGTGTAGAATGTGAAGTAGCGTTAAACAAAACTGCTAACAATATCGAAAAAAGTATAATTGCCAAATCTATTACAGATGTGTGTAGTGAAACTAAGAATTCCTGTTACAAAGAGAATAAAACAGAAATTTCAATTAAAAATAAATCAATAGAAAACAACATTGTGTTTACAAAAGCAGACAAAGGTAACGCTACTATTGCTATAGATAAAATAGAATATAATAACAAAACAATAGAATTCTTAAATAATCAAAATATTGAAACTTTACACAAAGATCCGACAGAAAAATATCAAAAACAAATTAAGCTAGCGTTAGAAAATTCAAAATCAATACTAAATCCAATAGAACAGAAATACCTCAATATCATGAACCCACAGCCTCCTAAATTATACTCTTTCATTAAACTACACAAACCGGATCACCCAATAATACCTGTAGTTTCTTTTTATACAGCTCCGTCATATAAAATTTCAAAAAACTGTTAGATATTATTTTAGAACACACTAAATTTTCACCTAAATTTACCATAAAAAATACAATAGAACTAGTTAATAAAATACAACATTTTCAATTACCTAACAACTCCAGATTAATTTCATTTGACGTAAAAAATTTTTTCCTAGTATCCCTCCTACAGAAACTTTTATTCTAGTAAAAACCCTTTTAGAACAAAATAGTGCAAATCCAATAATTACATCTGATATTTTACATCTTCTTGAAATTTGTATAAACCAGGACTACTTTGAATTTAATAATAAAATATATACAAATAACAGTACAGGACTTATAATGGGTAATCCTTTAAGCCCATTGCTATCAGATATTTTTATGGATCATCTAGAGACAAAGATTTCAAAACATCCCGTATACAAACAGGCAACTCGACCAATTTTTATCGTATATTAATTCACTTCATAGTCATATTGAATTTACAATAGAAACAGAACAAAATCAATCCATAAATTTTTTAGATTTAAAAATTAGCAGACTTCAAAACAAACATGAATTCTCCATATTTCATAAACCAACCCATACTGACACGACTATACACAATTCATCATCCCATCCAACACAACATAAACTGGCAGCTTATCATAGTATGTTACATAGATTAACAGAAATTCCGATGTCAAAATACAACTTTGAGACAGAATTAAATATAATTAAGCAAATAGCAGTAAACAACGGATACAACGAACAAACAATAAATAAAATGTTAAATCAAAAACTACACAAGATGCCCTGAAATTAGTATTTCCACCACCAGAGAAAAAACCCAGTACCTTCTGCTCGATTACATATACAGGCAAAATAACAACAAAAATTGCCAAACACATAAAAAAGAAAGGAATAACACCAGCTTTCCGAATAAATAACAACCTAGGCAAATATATTAAAAATAACAAGAGCCAAAATAAAAAACACTTAAATAGTGGTGTGTACAAACTTCAATGTGGCGACAGCCCAAAAACCTACATTGGTCAAACTGGTAGAAACTTTGACAAACGAATAGCAGAACATAAAAGGGCTTTCAAAAATAAAAAAACAGATTCGACATACGCACTCCTCAACCTATTTCATTAGAGACTATAAATTTGTAAACCCAAGCCAAAAATAGATCACTTGAGAAAGGCAATCAGCCGAAACAGCTGTAGTGATTTAGTGAAGATTTAAAATAAATTTTGTGGAAGTTTGAAAACAAAGTTTTCAGTGTTTTATTGTTACATTTTATTTTTTCTTCAATTAAGTTTTTGTTCTCAGAGAACAATTTATGCTTTCTTTTAATATTTTTTTGTTCAGGATTAACCTTCCAACCCGCCTTTTATATGAAAGAAGTAAGATGTTGTACTGTGTTCAATTAGTATTTCTGTTTTAAGGAGCAAGTTCATTGATATTTGTTCCAAAAGTGCACTTTAAAATATGTTCCAGTTTGTTTGGATATTGGTTAGGATTAAAGGCTTACTTTTGACTATGACTTTGGAGTCTAGGTCAACTAGAATGGAATAATTGTCTAACAAAAGGTCCGATTATGATAATATTGCTATACACACAGAAATCTAAGAGTTCTGCTGTTTTATATGCATCTGTAGGCCAATAAATTGGTTCTTCTGTAGATATACAAGTTGTTTTCTTTAATGGCTTGTGAAGTTGTCTACCCCTTCAGGGATAGTTATCCTAAAGCCACAGGGCTCCATTCACGTTGAAATCTGTACCGATGATACCTGTGGCAAGTATCAGTATCTCTATACACATCTCATAGTGTATTTGGTTGTCTCAGTATGCTGAGTTTTGGTGTACTGAAACTTTGATATCGGGTGCATGCAACTGAGACTTGTGTCAACTTATATGTTAATTTTTTGCATCCCGCTACTTAAAGTATATACAATTCTAATTTTCAATATGGGAGATTACAAGTTTTGAAAGGAAATTACTCAATTTGTACAAATTATATCCATGTTTGTGGGACTCAAAAATGCAAAGACTATTCAAATAGATAACAATTTTTAAAATTGGTAATAACAATTTTGGTAAAAAAAATGCAATGAAAAGTATCCTAATAGTGATTGAAATTTTTTCATTATGAAAATACATAACTTTAGTGGGGCCTTTAAACAAGAACTTAAAAAAGGTTAAGCGTTGTTAACCCTCTACCGTTACCTTTACGAAACCTTTCGTGGTTTCAAAATTTCAAAGTGTTGTAGTATGGATAATATCCACCACCCATCGAAAATTCTGACTACATCCTAGCTAGTACTCATTATACTATGCATCTGTATATGTGGTTGCCTACCAGTCAAGAGATTGACTCTAGACATTACTCAGATGTAATAAACGTATGCAGCAGAAGAAGGGCAAATGCAGACTCGGATTACTACCTAGTGGAAAGTAGAATAAGAGCCAGAATATCAAACATTCAAAAAGAAAGGGGATCGAAAATTGAAAAATATGAAATAAAAACTTAGAAGACAACAGCAAAAATGCAAAATACAAAGAATATATAAAAGAAAGGCTAGAAAATAGACACAAGCACGAGGATATAAACAGAGAATGGGAAGCGTGTAAAAACATCATACAAGACGCCACCAAAGAGACTCTGGGTCTACGAAAAAAGCCCAAATCAACTGAAGGCCAGTGCTTTGATGAAGAGTGTCGTAACAGAGAGGAAAAATAATGCATATCAACGACTACAACAACGACATAGAACACGAACAGAGGAGGAATATAGAATGCTAAGGAGGGAAAAGAAGAAAATACATCGCAAAAAGAAAAGAGAACACATAGAAAAAGAACTCCAAGGAATGGAAGAACTAAATAAACCATCAGAAAACAGAAAATTCTACCAAAAATTTAACATAAGTAGAAAATAATTTAAACCAAGAACAATGATGTGTAGAGACAGAGAAAGATATAGTTACTCAACAGAGTGAAATACTATAAAGATGAACAGAATTCTTCAAAGAAAAGTTTGAAAAAAACTAAGATCCATTATATGATGAAATTATACTGGATCAAACAGATACCAGAGAAACAACCCCCCCTTTCAGTAGCTGAAATGCAAGAAGCAGTTATCAGACTGAAAAACAAGTCACCTGGATTAGACAACCTTAGCGCAGAATTAATAAAGGAAGATGGAGACTCCATATTGAATGCGATACACGAACTAATAGTGAACATATGAAATATATGTTCACTATAAATGTGAATAAACAACTGCCACAAGATTGGGATACAGGAGTAATTATCACACTACATAAAAAGGGGGATCAGCTTCAATGCAAAACTACCGGGCAATAACGTTATTGACTGTGGCATATAAAATACTGTCAAATATTGTGTATGACCGATTGAGACCATATGCGGAACAAATAGTTGGGGTATATCAATGTGGTTTCCTTTAAGATTAGAATGATAACTTTCGAGCTTACACTTTCTATTTTAATATATTTGGTACATGTCGTTTGTACCCAAAGAGCCATGGAACGATCGATGTTAGGCATTTCTCGTAGGGATAGGATCACGAACAAGGAAATAAGACGGAGAACAGGAGTGACAGATGCCATAGAAAGAATTATGACCCTTAAGTGGAACTGGGCGGCGCACATAGCTAGAATGTCGGATAACAGATGGACACAGCGAATAATACAGTGGAGACCAAGATAAGAAGCACATCGAAGTAGAGGTCGTCCACCAACGAGATGGTCTGATGACATAAAACAGATCGACAAAAATTGGTTGCAAATAGCACAAAACAGAAATACATGGAAAATACTGAGGGAGACCTATATTCAGCAGTGGATAGATCCGGGTTAAATGATGATCAATGTGGTTTCCGCAGGCAGAAGTCCACAATAGATCAGATCTTCGGCTTGAGGCAAATCTTGGAAAAGACTAGTGAATTTAATATAGACACACATCATCTTTTCATTGACTTTAAAAGTGCCTATGATAGCATCCATCGAGAGTTTCTGATTCATGCACTGAAAGAGTTTAATATACCAATTTAACTTATTGATATATTAAAAGAAACACTTGAAGTACAAAGCAAAATTCGAATTCAAAATGAACTAACAGATACAATCCATGTGAGAATGTGCCTACGATAGGCCCTATCCTGTATTCTATTCAACATCACATTAGAGAAAATAATTAGGGAGTCAAAAGTCAACACCAGAGGAACAATAATAACAAAAAGTGTACAAATATTGGCATTTGCAGATGATGTTGATATCATAGCTAGAAGCGAAAGAGAGATGAAAGAAGCATTTAATGCAATAGAAAGAGTGGCACAAAACACTAACCTAACCTAAACATTAACAAAATAAAAACCAAATACATGAAGGCTAGTAAATCGACAGGAAAAAAAAAACCTACAGAATCTGACAATACGAGACTATAACATCGAAAGCGTGAAAGTTTTACATATCTATACGTATTAAAGTATATACATATCGCTAATAAAACAGAAAATGGACTAATTAAACATCTAAGATCTAACAACATCACAAGAAAACCCAAATGCAAAATATACAAGACCCTGATAAAACCGGTCCTTGTATATGGATCAGTGACATGGACACTGTCGAAAAGCGATGAGAACCTATTAGGTACATTTGAACGAAAAATTCTTAGACACATATATAAGGGGGTAAAGGAAAATGACATATGGCGCAGAAGATATAACTTTGAACTATACACAGCATACAATGAATCCGAGATCGTAACATCCATAAAGATGTTGGACGTCTGCGCTGGATGGGTCATGTTAAACGGATGTTGGAGACTGAAAGACCAAAACATATAATAAGGCAAACACCAGTAGGGAGAAGGTCAAAGAAAAGACCCAAACTTAGATACATGGAACAAGTGGAACAAGATCTGAAAACACTTAAGATTACCAACTGGAAAAACAAAGCAAAGAACAGAAAGATTCTTATAACCTCATTCGTTTGTATACATTTAGTGAATGAATGGTATAAGTGGTTCCAATATACCTGACAATGATTTTGGACATTCCTACAATATTTGTATGGAATTACTTAAGGGACTTTTGTATAAAGGAAGAAAACTATATATTGATAATAACTACACTAGTGTATATTTATGTTAAAAGCTTCTTCAGTGTAAAACATATGTTTGCGGAACTCTTGGATCTAACAAAAAAAAATCTCAAAGCTGTATGTCAATCAAAAATTGAAAAAAGGGCAAATATATGGAAAATGAAAAGTTGCCAAATAGACGGACAAACGTCCTGTATGAATGATTATTTCA
Organism: Diabrotica balteata; assembly: GCA_918026665.1. NCBI lineage: Eukaryota > Metazoa > Arthropoda > Insecta > Coleoptera > Chrysomelidae > Diabrotica > Diabrotica balteata. The sequence goes on along the minus strand of OU898284.1, from coordinate 93,325,487 downwards.
ATTCCCAGTCATACAGTTCACCTCGAACCGACAAAAAAATAGATAAGGTGAAGACATTCTAAAACCACCTGAGATTATTGTGTATAATAAGGCAAAGAAAGTTGTGGACTTGTTTGATCAAATGTCTTCATATTATACTATATATTACATTATATTAAGTGGTATAAGAAAGTATTTTTCGAAATTTGTCTGGGCACATGCACAGTAAATAGGTGGGTTATTTTCAATAATTATGGTAATAATCCTAAAACAAGCATTATGTTATCTATTCGCGAAAAAAATATTGAAGGACTATTAGAAAGTAAAGTTACAGAAAGTCCTCGTGAACCAGATATTGTTCCAGTGAAGAAAAACCAAAATTATCTTTAATAAAGTATAAGTTACAAAAATATGAAGGTATGCTCTTTACCACGACCAGTAAAGTGAAGTACGAGGTGAAGTACCTTGGTATTACCCTCGACAGGAAGTTAACATGGAACTCACACCTAGATGGTAGAGCTAAAAGAGCATATATTGCCTATGAACAGTGTCGACGAACGCTTGGACGCACCTAGGGCCTCACGCCCAGGGTGATCGCCTGGGTCTACACCGCTGTCATTAGGCCAATGCTAACTTACGGAGCTATTGCGTGGGTACCAAAAGTGCTACAAGCAACAGCGATTAACAAACTAAACCATATTCAGCGGATGGCTTGCATAAATATAACAGGTGCCATGAAAACAACACCAACTGCTGCAATGGAGTTGATCATTGGCATCACGCCTCTAGACATATACGTCAAAGAGGTGGCTCTAGTGACAATGATGCGACTGCGTTCAGCTGGTGCAAACCTTGATGTAGGAATGGGACAATTGAGAACTCGTTTCTGGCGGGGAGAGCTGGATGCGTTACCAGTACTAAAGGCAGGCTGCGACTCAATTGAACCAAAGTTCGTCTTTAACAAAACCTACAAAATTGAAACAAGACAGTATATGGAGACAAACGTGGCAAATGCCTATTGCATATACACCGATGGCTCCAAAATGAAAGAAGGCTCAGGATGCGGGATATACTCCAGATTACTGAACCTAAGAATAAAGTGGGGTATGGGCAAAAATGCCAGTGTAGTTCAGACAGAACTAACTGGTATTTCCATAGCCGCAAAAGAAATAACCCAAAAAGGTATAGCAGGGAAAACTATAATGATCTGCACAGATAGCAGACAAGCGCTACTAACCTTGAATAGACCACGTGTCACATCAGGTTTAGTAATGGAGTGTCACGAGTCATTAACTCAAGCTTCGGATGGTCATACCATCATCCTGAAGTGGGTTAAAGGATACAATAGGAATAAAGGCAACCGCATTGCTGACCAATTATCTAGGAAGGCGGCAGGCCGAAGACTCTTAGGACCTGGGGATCTTTTTGGTTGGTCAACTACAACAATCGCGGAAATTGTCAAATGTCACTCCCATACGCAAACCGTAAAAAGATGGAAAGAAGGGAAAGGATGTAAACTTGCTAAGGTAACACTAAGTAACCTTAAAGTGTCAACATCAAAGAAGTACATGGGAATAACCAGGAAAAATCTACGTTTGGCAGTTGGTTTTTTAACTGGTCATTGTCAACTAAGCAAACACCTCCACACACTGGGGCTAGTAGACACACCTCTATGTAGGAAGTGTGAACGAGAAAACTAAACTGTTGAGCATGTCCTATGTGAATGCCCAGAGCTGTCGTTAATACGAGAGTACGCGTTCGGCGAGTCCTGGCCTACACCTGCCCACATAAGTGAGATGTCTCCTGGTGACTTGTCCACCTTCCTAGAAATGGCAGGATGGACAATGAGCTAAGGGTGACAGCTCCCTGGGAGGATGCACAATGGGTCAATTGTGGCCTAAGTGCTGTGAAACTTAACTCGCCCTCCCTACTCTACAGATACATATACAGATGAAGGTATACTAGACAAACAAGAAGACGCACTTTTTCATGTTACAAAAAAATTCAGGATACACAAAGATCAAAAGCAGCCCAAACAAAAACAAACAGAGTGTGTACAAACTGCGATATATGTGAGGATGTTATACTACGATGTTCTAATTTTAATAAACTATTTTTACTGCAGTTTTTTGGCCTTTATTTGTGACCATATAGATTATCATATGCTAAAACGGCGGCAAACCTAAACCTATATATTTAAAACTATACTCTAAGTGTGTACGCAATATAAACAACATATCCATTAACTGCAAGGTTTTAGGAAGTTAAGAAATAGAAAGTTACCGTGTACCACCGGTGGCCACAAGCGACTGAATGAAAAGTTAGGCATATACCACCGACTTCGGTGGTACACGTCGTCGCGAACGTGCTAGACCAATAAAGAATTTATTTTAAATGAAAGAAATTTATAAATAATTTGAATTTACTTTTATTTAAAGTTTTTACCTACTGGAGTTTTTTGGTTCGCATAAAGCCATGTATTTTTTAACACTCTCTTATTCAAAATTTTATCTGTTTACTTTAAAATACAATGTAAAACTATTTTTATATTTTCTAAAGTGTTTTCTTATTAAATTAGTGGTTCAAGGTTTTTTAAACGTTCAAGGTGTCAAGTGTTTAAATATTTATTTCCACCTCTGTAAGTCAAATTTAATCAATTATAATTTTTTGTTGTTCAGTTGTTATTTGCAAGTCAGTGTATTTCTGATACGCTAATAAAAAATTAGCAAAATATTAGGATTTAAAATTATTGAGATTCAGTTTAATTTAAAACCCGAAAATTAAACATAAATAGGATTGCACTATCACTTAAATGTATTAAATATCCTTTTACTTACTTTATGAACACTACAGAAACAAAGTATTTTAAGTGAAGCACCTGAACAAAACGATACGATTTGTAGCACTTAATATAATTGATACATAATTGAAGTGAGGAGTGTGTATGTGTGATATGATGGAGAATACTTTATAAAGTGATGTAATTATCTCATCGACACTAAACTAAAACTGGTCGATAATGTTATCAAATTCTGTAAAAATAGTCATGGTTCGTAGCATATAGTAATCGGAGAATCTATATTTGCATTTTACTTTGATGTCTTACCTTATCGCCTTTACGTGATTTTTAAGATGAGATGACTTACTTGCTAAAATGTATAATTTTATATCATGTTTATGTTATGTAAAATATAATATTAGCAGAAGCATCAGTGAAGGCTTAAAGTATTTTTTATTATACAGCTATGAAAAAATAAATGAAAATTATATTAACCGAAAACTTTAAGTTAGTTTACCCTTTTCATTTCTACCAGTCTTTAGAGAGTTGAACAGGCTGAAAATCATATGAACAGGCTGAATTTTGACCCCAAAAAAGATGCAAAAAAGTTTATCACTTTTACCCCCTAAAACTTAACACATTGGTCGCCACGTGACCCTTATGGGGATCATAGTCTCTTATAGTCTGGTGCATGTGACCCCTATGGGGATCACACTGCCATTTGAACTTGGGTACATGTGATCCCCATGGGGGCCATACGACACTGTTGTAATTCTGTACATGTGGCTCGTATTGGGATCACGTTTCAATGTATTTCTTTTGGAGAAAATGTTGCCGTGGTACCAGGCTACACCTTGGTCTACTTGGTTTTCTAATAGCATGTGTATTAAGCATACAATGGTCTACATCATTTTGGAAGGAAAATATGAATAATTTAGTCAAGATAATGCAGTTAATTGTTTTTTATTATGGTCAAAATAAAGAATCATACAATTTACAAAAAAAACTATGAAAATCGAACTAACAAAACTAACAATACAATGCTTATAATAAAACTAAACACTTCTTAGCACGTTCAATTCATGCATGTGACCTAATTTAAGGATGTTTTTCATTGAAACAAGAAAGGCAGAAGAATTTGTCACAAGATGAACATTTGGTGATGACTTTTTTGGTGTGAGCTGCAGCATATTTACGATCTCGTTCACGTTTAAGACGTTCATAGCAACCAGTGCACCTCCTCTTTACTTTTTGATAAAGTCCCTCAACAGCTTGCAATCTGTGTTCTCTGGCAGGTAGTGGGGCTGGTGTAAGGGGTGCTTCTTCGGTAGGATAGAGAAGTTCTTCAGCAACCTTATGCCTGAAATCCGTCACACTAAGCTTATTATTTGGATTGTTTGCATTGTACATAACAAATGCATTTACCATGGTTGTGCCTAGTATGCAATCCAGAATGAGACGGCGGTACCATTTGAGAGTTCTCCTCAAGCACAGAGAGTAGGCATTCATCTGGTCAGAGAGATCGATAAACGCTTTTGATTTATTGTAGCTTACCACGATTTCTGGTTTCATGATTGCAGCTCCGTGTCGTCGCGTGACTTCAACCATTGAATCTGTGTGACATGTGCTAAGCACTAACACATCCGTCTTATCTTTCCATTTACAAACGGTTACTCCATGGTTTGACTGCTGAGCTTTGATCTCGCCTTTATTTAGTCTAGAACCTACCACTGCAGCAGTATTGTCTTTTCGGTTAGACCGCAATATTCCCGTAAAATGAGTATTTCTCATGAGCAGTCTGGCTGCCAGATTGACACTGGTATACCAATTATCAGTTGTCAAATACCTCCCAGAATCAAGCAAAGGGGCCATCAAATCAAAAACAACACTATCAGATACGTTTCCTGTCCTTTCTAGATCTCTCCCAGTGTATACTTTATAACCGTATGTGTATCCACCGGCCGCACAAAGTTTAAACACTTTGATCCCATAGCGATGTAGTTTATTTGGGATGTACTGGCGAAAATGAAGCCGGCCTCTCCACGGTATATTACTTTGATCAATGCAGACATGTTTCCCAGGAACATACGCGTTTTGGAAGGAATTTTTTATGATATTGAGAATAGATGAGATTTTATGTAAACAATCATTGGGCTGCCGGTCGTTGTCATCCGCGAAAGTCGTTGTCATCCGCGAAATGTAGCATTCTCATCAAAATTTCGAATCTATTTCTCGACATGACCTTGCAAACTTGATTCTGGAAAAGTCTGTTTGTTGACCAGTACCAATTGATTTTACTGTACTTACAAAGTCCCATCCATATCAGAAGTCCAAGTAGTGTGTTTATTTCACTCACAGTTGTGTTTTTCCATGCATTTAGTCTAGAGGTACTATTTGGATTGAATCCCAATACTTTTTTAGCATATTTATTGGTGTCTGTTACAATAATATTGAGAACGACGTTGGAAATGAAGTGTAGAAAGTATGCAGCTGGGTGCCGACCTTGAAGTTCCAACAAGATATCATTTTTGAATCCAACATTTTCCCCAGGAGTGAATTCAAAGTATGGTGGGTCATTCTCAACAGGCCCCCAGGTGAAAATCAAGGCTTCTTGTTCATGAGCAACTGGTTCTGCCGCTAGTTCTTCATCTTGTGCAAATTCTGGCTCCACTGCGAGCTGTTCAACTCGGGAATGAGCTGGTTTCTGTGTGAACTGTTCAACTCTTGAAGGACCTGGTTTCTGTGCGAACTGTTCAAGTCGCGAAGGACCTGGTTTCTGTGCATACTGTTCAACTCGTGAAGGACCTGGTTCCTGCACAAGCTCTTCAAGTCTTCTTATTTTTGATTTTGAACCAGTATATTCATCGTTATTTGTGTCTCCTCCACTAGAGTCATTACTATCACTATTAGGTTGAATGTCAAAATCCGGATCTGCATCTGAATCGTCTATAGGTTCAAGACTATCATCACTTTCCTCAATTAACCTCTCGAGTTCTTCCTTTGTCAACGGTTTTGATCTGTTAGATTTTCTAGACATTTTACGGAATTATTTTAGATATTAGATAACTTTAAATGTTTATAGCTTTATTTAGATTAACGAATTGTTTTCTGTGATCACTCCCTGAAACAAGAGAAACATAATGACATTAAAAGCACATACATAGGGGAAAGTGAGACAAAATGGTCCCTCTAACTATTTTTTATGCTACACATAACAAAAAACGAAATAATTAAGTTGTAGACTGTTGTAGTTGTATACCAAATTTAGACTAGTTAGTTTATACTAAACTAGACTTTATATATTAAATGTTGTAGACCAAGGATTTTTGAATAACCTGTTGCCTAAAATAATAACGATAATTTGCTGACATCTCCTTTATGAATAAAGTAGTCTACTTTTAGTTCATTTACCAATACATTTTGATTTTTGGCACTCCTTTTTAAAGTACTCAAGGGTAGATTATAAAGCCTAGCAGCTCTTTTAAAAGGCATACCGTTAGAAATACTTTCCAAAGCAAATTTCATAGAATTTGGATCCAATTGCTATCTTGTCGTCTTCCGAATATAAGTTCTAACCATTATTTTTGTAAAGAAAATATAACTACATTTGATTGTTATAAAAAATATTACTATAGGCTAAGCAAGGGTAAAATGGTCCCGGGGTCATTTTGCCTCACCATGGAGGGCCCATTTTATCTCAAAATTTGATCAAATTTAAAAACTAATTTACGTGAGTGACTTCTGATAATTAGAGAAATTGTAACAGATCTGAAATAATCAGAAAAAATACCTTTTTAAACTCCATTAAAAAAAATTCTACTTACTTTAATTAAAACGCCTAAAAACACAATTTTTGCGAGCACGAAATTAGCAGTATCACGTGTGTTTTTATAGGTTATATTAAAACTAGCTTAATACGTCTCGCGCATCTTCACAACTTCGTACATAGGTGGCGCTAGTAGTACTAAATATAATAAAGAAAGATAAACGATGGTTTTATTCAAATTATGAGAAATAATTTAGGGGACCATTTTACCTAGGCGGGCCATTTTATCCGACTTTCCCCTACTCATTTCAGCTGAAAATATCTGTGATCTCCATGAGGGTCACGCGGTATATCAATTCAAATTTAAGCTGTGGTACCGCGTGACCCTCATGGAGATCACAGGAAAATTAGGAATAACTCAAAAACAAAAGCAGATATATTTATAAAAAAAATAATTATTATGATCTCTGAAGGCAAGTAGATGATACTTTTAATAAAAAAAATGGAACATAAGGCCGAAAAAATATTGTTGACACTTGTACCCATCTGGTATCTGGTAACAAAAGCGTAAAATGAGGCTGGCGTCTAACGTGTTAAAAACACAAAAAAATAGATTTAATAAGAATCTCTTTACCGTAGCAAAAATTGTTTAAAAAAAATTGTAGCTTTAAAAGAATTGTTTGTGTAGAATAAACTGTTCTCTTAGAAACAACGTTTGAAGCGTACGTCGATTTTGTATGTCAGATTGCCGAGAATAAACATAGTTTACTCACTCCAGGACCAAGAAATAACCCAAGTTCTGAAAGAGAGAGAAATAGATATTTTGTGCTTTACAAGAAAGAAAAAGAAGAGGAAAAGGTCAATCAAAATTAGGTAAATTCATACTAATCTACAGTGGAGTAGCAAAAGAAAACAGGGCCAAAGAAGGTGTAGCCTTACTAATATACCAAAGGGACCAAAATCACATCAGAAAGAATAATAACAGCAAAGATAAGAATGGAAAAGGAAGACTTGAACAGTGGCGGCCGATCAGAGTCGGCAAGGTCGGCAGTGCCGACCCACATCTTTATAGATATTGTAGATTTTTTTAATATTTAATTTAATCAGTATTTCAATAAATAATTGTGGTATGTAATCAGTTGATGTCATTTGTTTTTGTGATATAAAAAAATATCTGTGAGATAATAAAGACTAAATTTTTTTCATGGTTTTTAAAAGAATTCGACCATAAATTTTATTCATGGTTTTTAAAAGAATTCGTCCATTCTGAGCGTTAAGTGATCCCTGCGTAGACAGTTTTCAAATAGATGATTCGATATCGGAGACATCCATCCGCCTATGAATTCTTAAAAAGGCACGTTGTGTTTTTTCGGCTAGCCGATCCCAACTTTGACTTTACTTGTAAAAATCAACTGAATATTGGTTGATTAACAACCAAATATACATTTCTTTCCATATGAACTTAATTAACAAGTACGGCAAATTTAACTTTGCCGATGTTTCATTTGGATTGGTGATTGGTCGCGAACTGTACATTGCGAGCGTGGGACGAAATGTTATTTCATATATGTAGTAAAGTGAAGTCCAAAAGGAATCTACGTTCCTGTGAAGTGATATTCAGTGCACAAACTAGCCTTCCTTTTTGTGATTTATTTTTATTTTCTAAAGTAATACTGTGATACGTTACGTCTGCCGTAAATAGTTAAAGGTTAAAGGGTTTTTTGACATATTGGAATTTTTTTTTTAATTAAAGTGTAAACAAATTCAGGTAAATTAACCTAAAAAATGCAAGCCATGAGAGAAACTGTAAGTAATGATAAGTCTGATATTGTAAATTATATTTTGAATAATGGGTTTTCATCTATTCCATACGAAGAACAAATTGTTATTAAAAACAAGGGGCGTCCTTTGCCTAAAATGTCCCGGCTTATAAATATTAGTGCGGGTTAGGGAAGTAATAGATTATTTTCAGATAATTGGTACAACAAGTACTCATGGCTTATCGAGAGTGAAATAAAAAACAAACTTTTCTGTTGGCATTGCATTTTATTTTCGACAAATAGGGGCAAACATCAAAATCCGTGGTGTGAATCTGGTTACGATAATTTAAAGGAATTATTTAGGGCTTTACATAAACATGATATTTCGAAAGATATATTACAGCTTACTTACAGCCAGATTAAATTAGATTTACGTCGTTTACGTCGTTTAATTGATATTGTAATTTTTTTAAGTTGTAAGGAATTATCTTTTAGGAGACACGATGAATCGGAGCATTCGTTAAATTAAGGTAATTATAGAGAACTAATAAAAATGTTTAAGAAATACGATTTGGAATTTTCTTATTTACTTTCTGATTCGAAGACATTTAGCGGTGTATCTAAAACAGTCCAGAATGAATTAATAGAATCAACTAGTTACATTTTGAGTAACGTTCTTGAATCTGAGATTCAGGAAACCATTTGCTTTTCACTAGAAGTAGATGAAACTACCGACATATCATGTCATTCACAATTATCAATTGTTGTTCGACACGCGTTACGTGGTAATATCTATAAGAGGTTTTTAGGTTTTACAGACGTGAGTAAAAGTCATAAGGCAGAATATATTTTTAGTGTTTTACAGGACAGATTAAAATTTTTGATATCAAAAATAAATTGGTAGGGCAAACTTATGACGGCGCTGCCGTGATGTCTGGTGAATTAAATGGTCTCCAGACAAAAGTTAAAACTATTGCACCGCAAGCTTTATTTACTCATTGTCATGTGCATAGAATGAATTTAGTTTTGCAAGATACATGTAAAAAAATTAAAGAATGTCGTCTTTTTTTGCCAGTTTAAGCGGATTTGTTCCATTTTTCTCAAGCTCGCCTAAACGGACTAATGTTTTAGAATGTTTTTTTCCGAAAAAAATGCCAACAGTTTGTCAGACGCGATGGAATTTTAAATCTCGGTTAGTTTTCACTGTAGCAGATTTTCGTGAACAGCTTTTGGAAGTCTTTAATTTTAATATTGAATGTGACAATTTTGAAAGTGATGATATCTCGATCCGTGAAGCAATCGGTTTGAAAACTTTATTAAATGATTACTCTTTTAACATACCTTTAAATATTTTTAAGAAAGTGTTTACCCAAACCGATTTGATATTCATTGTTGTTCAAAATAAGTTAACTGACATGATTCATTCCAAAAATAGAATAACAAAATAGTGCAAAATCTCAGAAATTTTTGACCTCTTTGACGATTCAAAATTTAAAAGTTACGCCAAAGAATTTCCAAGATATTTATTAGACAGGTTAATTAAAAATTATCCATCATTCTTAAATAAAATAAAATTAGAAAATGAATTAAACGTTTTATATGCTGGTCGAAATATTTTCGGAAGATGGGATAAGTTACAAGATATATATAATTTTATATACTGCAATTGATTACAACAAACTGTTACCGAAATTAATAAATTATTGTCATTAATTCTCTCATTAGCACCAACGTCTGCCTCAAATGAACGAGATTTCTCTTGCCTCAAAAGAATCAAAACTCATTGTGTCAGAGAGAATGCCAAGCTTGTCTCAAATGTTAATAGAAAAAAAAAACTTTTAAAATCTCTCCAAAACTCTAATAAATTTTACGATGACGTTATTACCCATTTTGCTACTTCCAAACAACGTAGACTAGAGTTAATTTATAAACATGTTTAGGTTGTAAATTTATAGGAAAACACAAAAAACAAGAAAACAAAAAATCTCCTATGATAATTAAAGTCTTTATTAGACGGTATACCTGAGGAGACAAAAAATACCTTGCCGACCTTGTCTCTCAAGCCACGAGCCGCCACTGGACTTGAACATCATCGGAGTATACGGATCAGAAAATAACAAGCCTAAATAACAAGGGAAGCGTTTTACGATCAATTACAACAACTAGTAGATCAAGTCAGAGAAAAAATGATAATATTCGGGGACTTTAACGCTCGAATAGACAATCAAGTAATACCCGGCATTAAACAAAATCATAACAAGAATGTTAAAAACAAAAATGGAGAACTAATGATCAACTTCTGCATGAATACATAACTAGGATTAAACAACACATTTTTTGGACACAAAGATCAACACAAATATAAATTAAATAACACTCGTAGACAAAGATCTATGATAGATTATGTTATAACCAACAGAGATATACTTCCATCAAAAATAATCGAAGTAAGATGCCTCAACTCAGCAGATGTAGGTAGCGACCACAGCCTAGTATTATGTAAAATAAGAATAATCCTGAAATACTTTCCAGCCAAAAGAGCGGAGCCAACACAAACAAAATCAAAGACGAAGGACTAAATACGGAATCCACGGAATCTTCTTTTCTTCTTCGCGTGCCATATCAGATTTATCCGACGTTGGCGATCACCATTGCGAAGGCTTCTCGATCTTCTGCAATATGGAATAATTGTCCTGCATTTGGTATCTGAGCCCATTCACGAATGTTTTTTACCCAAGAAACTTGTTTTCTTCCTAAACCTCTACGGCCCTCTATTTTGCCTTTAAGAATCAGTTGTAGAATTTTATATCGACTTCCCCTTACTATATGTCCTAGATAAGATATTTTTCGATGTTTAACAGTCTTTAGCAGTTCTCTGTCTTTCTTGACGCTCCTTAGTACTTTTTCATTAGTTTTTGTTGTTGTCCAAGGTATTTTCAGCATTCGTCTATGAACCCACACTTCCAATGCTTTAATTTTATTCATGATCGATACTTTTAGCGTCCACACTTTTGCACTATACAAAAGTACAGACCAAACATAACACTTAACCATTCTCTGCATTAGTTCTAAACAGAGATGGTTATTGCAAAGAAATGACTTCATTTTCATAAAAGTAGTTTTAGTCATTACTATTCTATGTCTTATTTCTATGTCTGGATCTAGTTGGTCCGTTATCACAGTTTCCAAATATATCATTTTATGAACTCTCTCAACTTGGACTCCGATCAATTGAAGCTTTGCATCGGGATGTGGGTCACGACTAAACACCAAAAATTTGGTTTTGTTTAAATTTATTTTAATGCCCATTTCCTCTCCTACCTTGTGAATACGATCAAGCAGAATTTGAAGACCTTCAATATTATCAGATAGAATTACTGTATCATCTGCATATCTAATCACATTAAGTAGTTCCCCGTTGATTTTAATTCCATATGGTTGTCTCTCAAGTGCCTCTTTAAATAACTGGTCCGAGTAAACATTGAACAATGTTGGCAACAAAACGCAACCTTGTCTGACTCCTCGTTGTATGTGGATTTCATCGGTGTAGTTATCTCCAATTTTTACGATAGCAGTTTGATTCCAGTACAAATTTTTAATGACACGAATATCCTTGTCATCTATTCTGATATTTTTTAGTATTGGCATTAATTTTACACGCTGTACGTGCCTTCGCTATCGAATGCCTTTTCGAAGTCCACGAAACATGCAAATAGATCTTTTCTTTGGTCACGGCATTTTTGTAGTAAGATGTTAAGCGCAAAAGTGCCTCCCTGGTTCCCATAGCATTTCTAAAACCAAATTGAGTATCTTCAAGATCTTCTTCGCATTTGCGTCTAATTCTGTTGTGAAGTATTCTGAGGAAAATTTTAAGAGTGTGGATCATTAGGCTAATTAATCGATATTCTAAGCATTTTCTCGCATTGTGTTTTTTTGGGTATTGCGATAAAGATAGATTTGAGCTAATCTGCGGGAATCACTCCGGTGTTATATATTGAATTAAAAAGTCTTACTACTACTTTTATGTTATCATTCTCTATCAGTTTTAGCAACTCAGTTGGTGTATCATCTGGACCACAAGCTTTTCTAATTTTAGCATTATTTTAAGCATGTTCTACGTCGCATTTTATAATTTCTGGCCGTCAGAACAGTTTTTGTAGAATTCGGCAATATTATTCCTGTCATCTTCAAACAACTCTCATATATACAGCTGCCATTATTTTCTTATTTATTACTCATTTACAATAATTTTGTTATTAGTATCAACAAGTACCGAAAGAACTCGTTTTTTAAATATATTAATTATTTCTTTCCTTTTTTTGTGCACATTAAAAGTCGTGTTTAGATATTACATCCTCCATTTCGTCGCACCTTCCTCTCTTCCATTTTTCTTTGGCTAATTTAATCACCTTTTTTATTCTTCTCTGCAGGTGTCTATATTCTGTTATACATTAGATTTTATCAGTCGACGTTGTTCCATTAATTTCAAGATGTCGTCTGTCATCCAGTTATTTTTCTTGATTAAGTTTTTTCTATAACCATTGTTTGTAAAGATTTCGTTAACTTGGTTTTTAAATTCACTCCAAAGTTCTTCTGGATCTTCTAGTTGTTCTCCAATGTTTTTTATTCTATTGTTAAATTCTGTTTTATTGTTATGTTTTATGTTTATATCGTCAACGTTAAGTACTTTGGTTTTTGGTTTTTGCCGCTAAATTCGTTTTAACCTTAGTTTAATATCTGCTATGAGTGGTTGATGATCAGATCCAATATCTGCACCAGGATATGTACTGAGTTTTTTGGCGGTATTTCGGAAACGCTCATTTATAAGTATATAGTCTATTTGATTTCTTGAAGACTCAGGGTTATTGCCATCATCAAATGGGGCTTTCCAAGAGTATAGTAGTCGCTTGGGTAGTTTATACCAGGTGTTTGTAATGATCATATCGTTTTCTTTACATAATTCATACAATCTCTGTCCTCGATCGTTAGGTTGTCCTAAACCATAAAGATCCACGGAATACTTCTACAGAAAAATAATATCAGAGAAGATCGCTGGGAATAAAATATTAGAAAACGTTAACGTCGAGGAAAGCTGGAAAAACTCAAAAACAACCTAATTAACGCAGCAACAGAATCATTTCGAGAGAGAGGAAAGTAACGAACACTAACATATAAAAAACACTATGGTTTAAAGAGAAAGTGAAGACAAAATGTGAAAAAAACGACAAAGCCTTTTAACAATACAGAACACAACAAACACAACAAGCATACAACCACCATAAACGAGTCAGAAATAAAACAAATACTTTAGTTAGATAAATAAAAAAAGAACACTGGCAGAGTTTCTTAAAACAAATGGAACACGACTTCTAGGGAACACAGAAAGAAATATGGAGAATGATCAGAGGTCAAAAAAAAAGAGATGAATGCACTAATAAAAATGAAACACGTTCAGAAAAAAACATGGGTAGACTACTTTGGATCCCTAATTGCTAAAGGTGATGATAATGAACCACCAACACCAGAGGTGACGACAAACAAAGAAATAAATAATTAGCCAGAAGAGGTAAAGAAAGCATTAAGAAAATTAAAAAATAGAAAAACACCAGGAGAGTACAGAATACCGAACGAACTCCTAAAGTACGGAGGATCAGATCTAACCAAACAACTGTCAAAACTAATCCAAAAAATTATAATTATAGAACAAAGCAAAATTCCTCAAAATGGAGATCAAGCATCCTAATACCTCTCTTCAAAATAGTTAGCGCAGACCTAGAAAATAACAGAGGAAATAATTTATTAAACGCAACACTAAAATTAACAACCAAAGTGATAACAAATAATTTGAATGAAATTATAACACACGCAGAAGAACAACAAGGTTTTAGGTCGGGAAGAGAATGTACCGACGCTATATTTATAATGGGGCAAGTGTAAGAGAAATTATTAAAATACAACAAACTAGCATATCTATGTTTCGTGGACCTTACAAAGGCATTTGACCTGGTCGAATTAAAAGACGATATCCACCTACTGTAAGCAAGAGAGATACATATAAGAATATTCAAAACGATCGAAAATATCTAACAAAACAACACAATAAAAGTAAAAGTAGAAGAAGATTTAACCGACCCTATTGAAGCTGGCAATGGGATAAGACAGGGAGACTCCTGAGTCCTTTATTGTTCAACCTGATAAAATTATAGGTAACATAGTACAAAGGTAAGAACTAAAAAAGTATACCAAATGGAAAAAAAATAACTTAAAATAATCTACTATGCTTCTTCTTCTTCATGTGCCTTGTCCGTTCCGAACGTTGGCAATCAACATGGCTATTCTGACTTTTTTTACGGCAAATCTGAATAGTTCAGCAGATGACAATCCGAACCATTGCCGCAAGTTTTGGAGCCACGAGTGTCTTCTCCTCCCTGGACCCCTTCTGCTGTCTATTTTCCCTTGAACGATCAGCTGTAGTACTCTATATTTATTAGGTCTCATAACGTGACCCAAGTATTCCAACTTTCTTTTCTTTATACTTATTCCTACCTCTCTCTTTACCTATCCGGCGTAGTACCTCTTCTTTGGTCACGTGCTTAGTCCAGGATATACGTAATATACGTCGGTAAGCCCACATTTCGAAGGTCTCTACTTTTTTCATCAATGTTGCGGTCATTGTCCACGCCTCCATTCCATATAACAAAACCGGGAATACATAAAATTTCAGAAGTCGAATTTTGAGAGGTGTGAGGCTTTTAGAGGTAAAAACGATGCTCTTGCCTTTTCTATTCTTATATGTATTTCCTTCGCTTGATCCCAATTTGAGTTAACTGTTGTTCCCAAGTAGATGTACGAATCCACGTGTTCAATTCTTTCATTGTCTAATATCAGTTGCTGTGGTGATTGTTGGGTTTTGCTTACTAACATCCATTTGGTTTTTGTGATATTTAGTCTGAGTCCGTATTGTGCACTCGTTTTTTGTATCTTATTCATTAGGCAACTCAGGTCCTCCATCCTACTTGCTAGAATCACAGTGTTATCAGCATACCTTATGTTATAAATTATTTCTCCATTTATCTTTATGCCTTCTGTGCTTTCCTCCAGCGCTGTCTTAAATACTTTCTTCTGAGTATATATTAAAGAGAATAGGTGACAAGATACAGCCCTGTCGTACCTCTTTCTTGATCTCAATATTATTGGTCAATGTAGATCCTATTTTCACTTTAGCTGTTTGACCCCAATAGAGACTCGCTATTTTTCGAATGTCTCTGTACGTCGACTCCGATCTTATGGAGAACGTCAATTATCTTTTCGTACTTTACGTTATTGAATGCTTTTGCGTAGTCTATAAAGCATATGTACACGTCTGTGTTCATATCTCTGCAGCGCTGGATGAGTACCTGTAGACTAAAAAGTGCTTCTCTTGCCCCAAGAGAATGGGACCGAGTTGTGCCAATGAGTTTCACTGATACCCATTATATCGATTTTGAGTCTCTTGACTTCTTTTACGATGTTATGTGCTTTGCCACTTTCGTACATACTTTTAACGTTCTAGGTGGCGATTTGTAAGCATCTCAAATTAAGGTATTTTACTCTTCAAAATTGTTTTATTGTTGCAAGGATTTCGCATGATGTCGACCTGGGAGGCCTTGCATTCTGAGTTTAAGTATCCTCCCTTGCCGGATCTTGACTTCCGAAGTCCATGATCAGTAACATATTCCTTATCACTGCCGAAAGCCATGATAATTTTCCTGGGGAAATCCATAGGGATATTTAATGTAGTGGTTTCCCCTTGCCTTCTACATCCTTATGTCGTTGGCCAATCTACTATGCAGACGACGCAATACTACGCTCTCAAAGTGAAGATGATTTACAACGTATGCTGCACCAATTTAATATAACCGCCAAAACAATTAACATGTTAATTTGACCAAAAAAGACAAAATGCATGGATACAACAGCAAATTTACTAAGATATGTATTGGAGCAGGAAGGTCAGATAATAGAACAAGTGATGGAGTTTAAATATCTAGGCATTACATTATCTACCTACGGAAAACTCGAAACCAAAGTGGAAGATCAAGTGAATAGAGTAAACAAAGCCGCAGGCTGCCTAAATAAAACAGTATGGAGAATTAAAAATATCGGAAAAGAAACGAAGGGCAGAATTTACAAAAACAGTCATCAGATCAATAATGACATACGCGGAAGAAACAAGACCTCAAAAAGAGAGGACAAAAAGGATATTGTTCTGAAGCTATTTTCTTGTGGCATTGTAAATTAATTACTATTTATAACTGGGAATAAGCCACAATTAAAGATAAAAATACGTTTATTGACGTTTCAATTTCCAATTCGGAAATCGTTCTCAAAATACAAATAGTAAATTGACAAAAAGGATGTTGAATGAAACAGCAGAGATGAAAACACTTGGAAAAAGTGGGACAGAGCTAGAAGTACAGATATATGACATAGGTGCAAGGTGGAGAACATCAAGAACTAAGTAAGAAATAGAAGAGTAGAATGAAACGATCATATAAGCCGAATGACAACAAAATGTAGTAGTAAAGACGGCAAATATCTCCAATAGAAAGACGATCAGTATTGTTTGAGAAAGTATGAACGAATTCTTTTAATATTTTCACATTTAATATTTTTCTGTTACGGTACTGTAATGTGATCTAATTTAATGCTGCATTTAAAGACCTTTTTAAAATACATTATTTTCTGTTATTTCGTAAAACTTAAACTGGCTATCTCATTTATCATGTTGAAGTACGCAGAATTTGGCTTTTTCCTTTGTATTCTGTCTCACAAAGATTGAAACAAATGTAAGGTTTCGTATTACCGTAACAATACTTTAAATTACTTTAAATTATCGCCATTCAAAATCGCCCGACAATAGGATTGATTTATGGCATGCCCTGGTCTACGAAATGTTGACCACCCAACGGTTAGAAGGTGGTTTTTGCCCTAGTGACGATCTCAAGACTCTCAAGACATGCACTTCAGAGCAAGACAGTAAAAGAAAAACAACGAGTTCTCATGACTCCGAGGCGGGCGTCCCGACGTGGGCCAACGACATTTCCCTGGCTAAGAATCTTACGACATTACTATCTACAGAGGGTAAGTCTATGTTCTTTGTACAAAACAACAATAATGAGTAACACCAGTTAATTTCGTAACTTATTTACAATTGATAGTTGCTATTTTCGCTAATTTTATGTACAAACAAATATTGCATTTTTTCTTTATAATTATTTATCCAATATCATTTAACCAGCGACCCCTTAAGTTTATCCTAAACATTTGGTCACTTTGAGCTGGATTATAAATAATTATAACTTTGATTCAATTAATTTCATTTTGTTTCAATTAATTCATTTTAATTAATTGTTTTTTTTTCTTTCTTTTCAATTTAAGTTTGATTCGGTCCTTCGTGTACTATTTTTAAACTTTATTTACACAATCAAATTGGATTATATTTACATCGCAATTTTTAAATTTATTTCTATTTTTATAATTCATAATTTCAGTAGGTAACATACTTTTATATATATTTTGATTAATACATACATTAATTATACACATATATATTACATTTATGATTTATTGTTTTACATTTTTACATTGTTTTTGTGCTGATTTTTGTGAATTATTTTTGTTCTATTGTGTCGTACTTTCCAACTCATTCTGGACGTTTTGCGTGTTAACACATTTGTTTCGATTTCTATTTGTTACTTACCTTTTGATTGATATTCTCACTTGTTTGCAATTGATTTTGTTTAAAACCGTTCGCTTCTTTAAATCTAGATATTCTTTTCGTGTTGATTTTTTAATTTATTCTTGCATTGTCTTCTCTTTAGTGCTTGTATCATACAATGCTCAACAAACTGAAAAAATCCAACTTTTCGCGCCATACTCGGCATTCTCTAGATATAAGGAGGCCTATAAAATGCATTCAAGTATCAAAATCACACACCTTCATTATTATTCGTAGCCAGGGTAGATTTTCATAAATTTCACACCTTTGTTTCAATTTAATTTATTGTCTTCTTTTACTCTCTTTCGATTGTCGCTGTCTTATTTCAATATTTCGATAAAATCTCCGTTACCTATGGTTTCGTTAGTGCCACAAAGCATACTAAGGTAACTAATTAAGGTGTTAAATGTGTCTTGTATTTCGATTCTTATCAGTCATATAAATGTTTGTATTTTTTGTGACTAAAGGGATTCAAGAACTTTTTTCGTTGGTTAACCCCATAATTCTTGTGTACGCAGCCTGATTCCCGCCTCATTCACAACGACGAACACGGTTTGCGAATCACGGCCTCGCGTTTTGCCTCGTTTGTTAACCAACCGTCAAATTTCTCTTGTTCCTTTAGACAACTACTTCTTCAAATACCAACATTTCTAATTTGCTTCACAAACACATTTAATGTTCTCGTCTATTTCGTGTTTTGTGTTCTGGTTCTCACCATTGGTATAAATAATTGTATTTTTTGGGACTAAATGGCTTTAAGAACTTTTCTCGTTGGTTAACCCCATAATTCTTGTGTACCCAGCCTGATTCCCGCCTCATTCGAAACAACAAACACGGTTTGCGAATCACGGCCTCGCGTTTTGCTTCGTTTGTTAACCAACCGTCAAATTTCTCCTGTTCCTTAAGACAACCACTTCTTCAAATACCAACACTTCTATTTTGTTACACAACCACATTTTTTTGCTACACAGATACATCCTCGTCTATTTCTTTCCACATAGTTGATACAGATCAAATATGTTTTCGCATCTTTTTTATAATTCGTATCCTGCAAGATACAGGCTCAACAGCCAATTTTATCTCAGTGATCTACCAAAGCACGAACTTTTGTAATCAGATCTTATAGACATACTCATAGGGGTTGAATTGGTTCTTCGTTTCGTAAATTCTGGTCAGAATTCTTGGCGAACCAAATCATACTGTGGCCTTAGAACTTATTTTCAAGTCTCTACGACATATTCTATATGTTATTTACATCTTTCGTTACTTCTATGTATAAAAACATAGATCTTTTCTACAAAGGTTTTGGGAAGTAGAAAACAGTAGGCACCTGTTAGTTTTGCTTCAACATGACCCAGATCGTAAAGGATATTTATAAGTTGTTGATTTTCTAAAAGTTAACAAGCCGATTTTCTGCTATTTCACTGTTTTTACAACCCAATCCTCTTTATTTATCTTTTTCCATCGTTTATATTCGCTACTTATTCGTTATTCTTATGCATATCTTCGTTTTTTATGCTAGAGAATCGTTTCAGGACACTCCCGAATCTCAAAGAGACATATGTTGCATTCATGGAAGATTTTGTTACTTTTCAACATATAATGCCGGTTCCTGAACGGTTTTAAATCAACTATTTCTTATAACTATCGCACAGTTTTCAAAAACCAAATTTTTGTTTCGCTTCTTTTATCCAAAATTCGTACTAGCTTCGACGCCAATCTAGGTGACGTTCAAAATGTGTCGCTAATCGACGCTTTTGATACTGGCCCTAAAAGGCAAAAGGGCATCTCGTTCTTTACTTAACTTTCGATATCTTCGTTGTTGTTTTATTTGCGATATAAGGCAAACGTATCGACAAATTAAAGTAAATAAGGAATTTTGGAACTATAAAAGGTGGTCCTCTGTAGATCGGACTTTTTAAACCTCTCCAAGAGTCATTACTACGTATCGTTACTTACGGTACTTCTTCGTTTTATTTCGCTTAAAACCTCTACAAGAGTAACGCTTAGTTTTTAATGCTCGATGGTTTTCGCTAGGCAGTGGGCCAGCAGCCATCTCAACGGACCTACGTCAGAATCACCTTTCGAGTGATTCTTTTTAATCTATTCACCTTGTGCAGTGAGAACTTGCTTAGCTTTTAAAGCACGATACGATGGTTTTCCGTTAGGCACTGGGCCAGCAGCCATCTCGACGGACTTACGTCAGAATCACGCTTCGAGTGATTTTCTTTGATCTACTCACCTTGTGCAGTGAGAACTTGCTTAGCTTTTAAAGCACGATACGATGGTTTTCCGCAAGGCAGTGGCCAGCAGCCATCTCGACGGACTTACGTCAGAAATACTACTCACCTTCTGCAGTGAGCACTCGCTTAGCTTTTAAAGCTCGATGGTTTTTCGCTAGACAAAGCAACATTGTGTCAGCAACCATGAAATATAAGGTATGATCATAACAACGAAAAGAAGGTATGATCGATAGCGTGCTAAATTTCGTCCGTTCTGCGCAGTGACGTCATGCGGAGAGGTACATTCTTAAAGTACATGGAAGGACTGCTTAATTACATCACTGTAATATTTTTTTATTTATAATTAATTGTTTTTATTATTATTTTTTTTTAATCACTTTATGAGGAATCTGATTTTTTTTGCCGGATTAAGCGTTTTTTGGAGCCGGGAGCTAAATAGCAAAGATTGTTAATCCGATGCCACGGATATTAATTTAAGGCTTTGGTCAACTTTAGTAATTAAAACTAAAGAATGTAAGTCTGCTGAAATTAAAAATAAAAATTTATTTATTTGTGGTTATATATACATATACATAATGGCTATACACCCCAACGTGGGGTTAAACCGCAAATGCTTTCTAGATCCTATTTCTTAAGTGGATCAGTCTTTTTTTTGTTTATCTTATCTTCTTGACAATATCTCTCCATTTTTTCCTGTCTCTAGTTCTTCCTCTCCATTCACTGACTCCTGCTCTTTGGAGGTCTTCTTCAACTTCTTGCAGCCACTTTGATCTCGGTCTTCCCCTTCTCTTTCTTCCTCCTGGATTCCATTCTATCATTGCGTATGTCACTGCCTCATCGCCTGCTCGCCAGATGTGACCTAACCATCTAACTCTGCATTGCTTTATTTTAGTTACAATGTCTTCCTTAAGTTCTTCCTTAATTTCTGCATTTGTTCTGCTTCTATATTCATTTTGCTTTGTTCTGATTGGTCCTAGTATGGTTCTCATAATCTTTCTCTCTGCAATTCTTAAGTCTTCTTCATCTTTTTTAACCATCGTCATTGTTTCCCCTGCATATAATAATATTGGTCTAATTATGGTGTTATAAATGCTCATCTTGCTTTTTTTAGTCAGTGTTTTGCTTTTAAGTAATCTTTTGTTTGCAAAATAAGCTTTATTCGCTGCTAATATTTTTTCTTTTATTTCGGATTTCCTTTCTCCGGATTTACTTATTGTAACTCCTAGGTATTTGAAGTATTCTACTTCTTCAAACTCGGAACTCCCTATTTTGATTTTTTCCTTCATTGGTTTTTTCCCTAATCTTAATATTTTTGTCTTTTCTTGATTTAATCTTAGCCCCATTACCTCCCCCTTCTCTCTTATTTCTTCAAGCATTTCTTTCATTATTTTTTTGTTCTTTGCAATAATAGCAATTTGTGGTTATAGCATAATTTTATTTCGTTTATAATACCAATAAAGAAGAGTAGTTTTTTTGTATCGTGTATTTACATTTCATTGGTATTTAAAATTATGCAGAAATTAAACATATCAATAATCTTGATTGGTACATAGTTTATTAAAACAAGTCCATACAATTCACAAAAATATGAGGGGTAAAAACACAGATTATAAAGATATAATCAGCCATTCTTTTCATGACATATTTTCATTGTTAAATACAGTCCTCTCTCTCTATAACGATATGCAAGGGACCGGGAATTTTCATCGTTATAAGGAGAGATCGTTATAAAGAAAGAGATAAAATTCGGTACTGTAATATTAATAATACTGTAGTAAATATTCTATTTTAATTTAAAAAATGTAGTAAAACGAATATAAATGAATTAACGCTGTATTGTACACTACATAGATTTATTAAAGAATAATACAAGCAATACGATAAAAAAATGAATGTACAATTAAAACATGTGTACAGTACAATAAAAAAATAATATGCTACTGTAAAATATATTTTGCTTACATTACCAAAAAAAGTCTGTCACCTTGGTCTATTTCCTTTTCCCTTTCCACAGAACTGACTTGACCTTGTCCTAAAGACGAATAGAATCTTCCACAGCACTCATATTGTCTTCCTGGTGCATGAAGAATAAATGCAGTACTTTTGCCACACTCAATGCCTGCTGAGGGGTCGGAGCTAGTTCTGGCTCTGCATCCACTTCTGGGTCACTGTTTTCTTATTATTCTGCACGAACTGTAGGATGTCCTTTTCAGAAAGTCCAGATAGTTTTGCTACATTTTTATCAAATTATTCAAAATCTGTTAGCTCTTCCGGTCCTTAGGTGATAGTAAGTTCAAACTGTCTGTGTCCTGTCTGTATCCTACGTGTTTGAAGGAATGTTTTATTGTATTGCTCGTCACCTCGTCCCATCATTTACTAATCACTAGGATGGCGTCAAGAATGTTTGGTTTAAGATTGCCATTGTTCTCAACCAATACCATCAAAAGTCTTCTCCTGTAATGGCTTTTCAAACTCTTTATGACACTTTGGTCCATCGGCTGGATCTCAAGGACACTCGTTGTGTTTGCTGGCAGCAAACCAAGTTCAATGTTTTGAGGGTCGTACAGTATAGGATGAGCAGGATAATTGTCTACAAGCAGAAGAATTTTTTCCTTTTAAGCTCGATATCCCACTTTCTTATCGCTTCTTCAAAAGTATTTGAAGTCATCCACGCACTCTTGTTTGCTTTATAGGTCACAGGTAGATTTTTTATGTTTTTAAAGCAACGTGGATTTTTCAACTTCCCTATCACTAACAATTTTCGCTTCACCGAACCTATCATGTTAGCGTTCACTATAATTATAATGCATTCCTTAGAGAGCTTTCCACCAACTATTCCGATTTAAATTTGAAAGTTTTGTTTGGTGTCATTTTAAAAAACAATCCGTCTCATCAGCATTGAAAATGTCTTCTGACGCATAACGTGCGTTCAGTCCAGGCCACACGTTTTGTAGTCAATCATCCGTTACGTTTTTTTTAATATCGCGAGCCTCTCAGCTGATTTGCCCGTAGTTGATCTTGTGCCGCAGCTTCTTCCACTTGCTCAGCCAACCCTCAGATGCTTTGAAACTTGCAATTTCAAGATCAGTTGCAAAAGATTCAGCTTTTGTCCTGATCACAGGCCCATAAAGTGGAATTAGACCCATTCGCTGCTACTGAAACCACTGAAGCATATCGCGATCTAAATCTTCGTACTGAGGTTTCCGCAACTTCTTCCTGCTACCGTCCTACATCTCCGCTTCAAGCCTCTTTTTCCTGTCCTTCTGCAGCGTAGCCACAGTTGACTGAGGGGTACGGCAAACGACATCCGATTGTTTTTTACCTTACGCTTTTTCGAAAACATATTGACTGTTAAAACACTGAGACACAACTCAAACTGGAAATGAAAAGTCGTCAATAGATGACATCTGTGTGATAAGAGTTAGGCACGCCGCCCTAATAATAAAAGCGAGTCACTTAACCCTTCATAAGAATGAGTAGAATGGGTGGCCGCATTCCTTAAGCGCAAATTAAAACAACCGCTGGACAACGACTTTGCCACTCATGACTCAGGTAGTTTAAACTTTAAACACAATAACACATTTGTCATCGACTATTGAACGCTGAAAAGTCATCGCTATAAAGAGAGAACGATATCGGTATAGAGAAAGAATTAATACATTGTCCTTGTGGCGAACTAACCAACGTTTACTATTTTCATCGTTATAGAGGATTTATCGTTATATAGAGAATCGTTATAAAGAGAGACTACTGTACTTGAATGTTCAAATACTATGTGAGGCCACTAAATCTCGATGAAATCAGTAGTAATTCCTGTACTTAACGGTGTTAATTTTCATATTCCATAATTTGTACCGTGAAAAAATATATACAACAGATCAACATGTCTGAGATTTCTGGAGGGAACATAATAAACTAATAGATTAGAGAAGTTCAGTGACAACAAATTAAAACACTTATATTAATTTAAACACAAATACTAAATCAGAGTTATCTCGTCAGTTTTTTAATAAATTCATGTGTTTTTGAGTGTTTTTAAAATATCTGTATAATTATGATATGATTAATAATATGTATGTTTAATTTATATGCACAATATCTCAAAAATTTGTTCTGCAATCTCTCCAATGTAGTAGAATGGACTTGGTATTACATAGTAAACCATACAGTAGATGCATAATACACTTTAGATACGACCAAAGCATAATAAACTGTACTTAAAGCCCAAACAGATGGTCTCAGACAGTTGCAAATGGTAAAGCCTAAAGTGAATGAATTAACTGGTACATCATTTATATGTTGTACAAAATGCAACTGTTCATCAAATGTGACTCCTAAGTATTTTATTGTTTTTACACAAGACAATTGATTATCATTAATTGTATAAGAACTATCATATTTTTTAATAACTCTATAAAAACTTATATAGCAGCTTTAAGCAACATTTAAATGCAAAATCTTACTCTCACACCAAATACTTAACCAGTCTAAATCTTCTTGAATTAAAGTTGTATCGTCATTTGAATCTACGGATTTAAATAATGTCAAATCATCTGCAAACATCATGAAATCGCAATTTATATTTTTTGTTTAAATAGTAGGTACTAAATTTGTTACCGTTGATTTATTCTGAGAAAATCCATGTTGATTTAGGCGCTCTTTACAATAAAATTTCGTGTCTTTCGCTTACAAAAATTTAATGATAATTTTACACTTCACAACAATACAAATACTTGCGAAAATAGTATCATTCGCTTACAAAAATTAAACGATAATTCTACACTTCACAACAATACAAATAATAGAGGTTGAAGTTATGCTTTACCTCTTCACATTACGTCACACTATAAATGACAACTCCGCCCTCATGCGCAAGATCATATCTTCTCTTTTCTTTGTATCATGCATCAGAATCGCCCTACGAGTGATTCTCGTTGATACTACTCACCTTCTGTAGTGAACACTCGCTTAGCTTTTAAAGCTCGATGGTTTTTCATTAGACAAACCAACGTCGTCAGCAACCATTTTTATTTATTTTTAAGGCTTTGGCTTAAGACATTTTGACCTGTTGTTTGTTAACACAGAGGAACTTTTCATTTTTACGGTACTGGGCATAAAATGGAATCCTACGACTGACTTCTTTTCTCATTCTTCTTGTCCCTTTGACAAACCCTGTACAAAGCGGGCTATTCGTTCGTAAATCAGTTGTATTTTTGTTGCTATCCTCTTGTTTTTATTCATTTTTCATGTCTTTTTGCTAGTCAAACGTCTTCTACAATTGTTGTGGTACTTTGATGTCGTCTGGGATAATGAAACATCTGGACATATACATCTGACCGCTGTATTTGTATGTGTTAAATTTCTGGTGTTATTTCCATACATGATCATCTATCGCAGGATTGGAGCCCTTGGCAGCTATAGTGCTGACTGATCTAGTCACCTTTGTCAACGAGTCTAGTCCAATTTTCATGCTCGCTCTGTCTCGACAAGATTGGAACTTTTGGCAGCCATATTGCTGACTGATCAAGTCACCTTTGTCATAAGGTTTTTCTTCCAATCTTCCGATATTTGATCTGACTATACGATTGCGCTCCCTTGAGCTAATTTTTCTACCCATATATTGACAATCGCATTAAACAAGAACTGATACCACACTCTACTCGGCATTATATGCCTTCTAATCAACACCTCTCTGATTGTGTTAGTCGTGTTTTACCACCGGCGCAATTATAACAATTTTCACCAAACTGGCATTTTCCTAACAAGGATCTCTTCGAAATATCACTACTTCCCGGCTGTCATTGTAGACTTGAAATACGACACCACGCACCACGAGATTTCGACGCTGTTCTTCTTCTTGTTTTTTTTTGCGAACTCTACGGAATTCTTATAAGAAAAGGGCCAACGGTATTGTGTTTGACACAGTCTTTCTAGTTTAGCCGATCGAAAAATTCTACCGATTCGACGCTATTCTTTTCAAATTGATGACATTGTACGCGTTGTTAATCTCAGCACAGTTTCAGATGGCATCCAACAATGTTCTGTGGTCAAAATATGACCGCCGCTTATTTGTTAATTCATATTTTATTCTTACTTAGTTCTTAATTAGTATATAGATTTTTTCATGTCTATTCTTTATACTTATACTTTTAGCTGTTCTTAAAAGCATTCGTTTTTGGAGCGTGGGAAAGTCTGAAGGAATTCTTTTAATATTTTTACATTTAATATTTTTCTGTTACGGTACTGTAATGTGATCTAATTTTTTGCTGCATTCTAAAGACCTTTTTAAAATATATTATTTCCGGTTATTTCGTAAAACTTAAACTGGCTGTCTCATTAATCATGTTGAAGTACGTAGAATTTGGCTTTTTCCTGTGTATTCTGTGTCACAAAGATTGAAACAAGTGTAAGGTTTCGTATTACCGTAACAATACTTTAAATAACTTTAAATCATCGCCATTCAAAATTGTCCGACAATAGGGTTGATTTATGGCATGCCCTGGCCTACAAGATGTTGAACACCCAACGGTTAGAGGGTGGTTTTTGCCCTAGTGACGATCTCAAGACTCTCAAGTCATGCACTTCAGACCAAGACAGTGAAAGAAAAACAACGAGTTCTCGTGCCTCCGAGCACGAGCCTGCCAGCGACATTTCCCCGGCTAAGAATTTTACATCATTATCTACAGAGGGTAAGTCTATGTTCTTTGTACAAAACAACAATAATGAGTAAGACCAGTTAATTTCGTAATTTGTTTAAAATTGATAGTTGCTATTTTCGCTAATGTTATGTACAAACAAATATTGCATTTTTTTTATAATTATTTATCCAGTATCATTTAATCAGCAACCTCTTAAGTTTATCCTAAACAAGTAGAAAGACCACGAAAACAATTAAACGACAACTTATTGGATTCACATTGAAAAACAGACAAAGTCATGTCTATATAAAAAAAAAAGATGATGAAGAAGAAGAAATGCATTTAATACAGGTTTGGGTATATTTTATTGCAGAAGGTTTGTTCTTTTAAAAAACGTACTTAGTGTACTGGAAAAAAAAATTTTAAATGTTTTAGATCGTTTGTGGTGTGAAAGTTTAAATCCAGCATCTTTTCAGCATATTATTTCTAATACCTCACATTTGATGCCAAAACTCAAAACTAAAATTTGATGCTATAGCTTTTAAAGTTTAAGCTCTCGTAATCGAAACTGTATAGCGGACAGTCAAAAAAAGGGATAGATTGTTTTGATCTCGTGAGAATCATAAAAAATGGCAAAAATCGCGCCGCGTTTATTTATATAACACATTGGCGTATAATGTGATGGTGCATCATCTTGTTTAAATCACATATTTTGCGTTAAGTTTAATGGCAATTCTTCTAACAAATCAATAAACTCACCGTACAACAACAAATAGTTCTCACCAACGAAGTAACTCGCCTGACCCTTAAAAATGATTACCAATGATTCCACATGATACGTCTATTTCTGATTCATGTTGGAAATGCCATTCATTTTTAACATAAAGATATTCAGTATCCCAAGAATGATTATTCCTTAAATTAAACATCATCATGGCATGTAAATGTAGCTTTGTCCGTAAATAATATTCTTTACCTGTTTCGGATATCATTTGCAACTTTGCATCTTAAAGATAAATCTGCAGTTAATAGATTTTGCACAGATATAAAATTGTAAGGGTGAAACTGCTCGTGGTGTAGATTTTTTAAAACTTAAGTTTTGCTGATTTTTAACGCTGAAGATAAACGTCGCACATACGTTGATTTTAAATAATTAGCCGACCAAAAGTCAAATTCCAAAAGTGACGTAAAAAATTTAAGAAATATCCTAGAGATACATGATGGTTTGAATTAACAAAAAATAACTGTCCCAACTCTAGAACTGTTTACCATGCGCGTGCGCAGACGCAGGCGCGCGGTAGGTAGCTTGTCAATAACGTTTTGTTGTCTACGCCTAGTAATACACTTTTCATATATCGTGATATTTTGTGATATTCAGCTTATTTTTTTAAGTGATTATGATGGAATCAAATAATTCAGGTAAGAATGCACATTTCTTGAAATATGTAAAGAATGTTTACTGTTATCTTATATTATTTTTTCAAAATCAAAGGCAAGCTGTTTTGTAGTGAAATTTTTGTTTACTTTTTATGTTTATAAGACATTAAGTTATATTATCGCCGCAGATCCAGCAATGCTGTTTATTTTATAGTATATTGCATATATTTGGCTAATTAATGCCGTACGATTTAGCTGCGGATGACCGAAATACAGGGGTTTTTGTTTATTTTGTTTTATTGATGACGTTACACAAATAAAAGTACTTAATTGTATTCACTGTAACAAGTTACGATTTTCTTTGTTTTAGTTACATCTGGTGCCTTTGGCATAAAAATAGTGACCCGTAAATATCTTTACGACCAAATGAAGCTTCAAGATTTGCCTAATTTAGATGATAAACTGAAATATTTAGAAAATCACTTACTGACCTGTTATGGTGACACATCTGACAATTTAACCAGTTTAAAGCGAAGATTTCGGCATTTTATAACGGCCATGAAAGAGAAATGGTTAAAGGCCCACCGAAAAGAGGCTACATTTTTACAAACAAATAGAGTTTGGTTAGATGGAACATTTATACTTGTAGAAAACGAAAAAATGCGACCAGGTCGAACATCTAAATCATTTAATGACTCCAGTGAAAGAACGAAAAGGAGAAAAACAGAAGAAATACGTTCTTCGCTTGATGGAGAAGTTCTCGTTCATGCAGCCCAATCAACATTACAGGATCGAGGAAAAAGAAATGCTTCAAAAATATTAAAAGATATTACAAACTCTCCAACTCGTGCAGATAAATATAGAGATACGTTCAGGAAAATAAATAAAGAAAACATTACTGCTCCTACACCGTTGCAAGCCCTAGCAATGTTTGTTGAAGCTGATTTAACCAAGCGACAGTATGAAATCATTAGAAATACAAATAAATCTTTTTATCCTTCCTATGACTTACTGTTAAAGGAAAAAAAAAACAATGTTACCCGCCAACGGATTGCATAAAGGTATCAAGTACTTGCGCAGAAAGCAGTTTACAAAGTTTAATAGATAACACCGTTTACCGCTTATCAGTGGGGTTAGAAGAAATCCTTTATTCTCTAAATGACAATGAAAGGAAGTCTTTAAAAATTGTTTGTAAATGGGGTTGTTACGGATCTCAACAAGCCAGATACAAACAGAAATTTGACGATGACGCTGCTACGGATGCGCATATATCCCTATCTTCTTTTGTTCCACTTCGAATAGTATGTGGCAAAAAAGGTGAAAAAGTAATTTGGCAAAACCCAATACCGTCCTCGCCTAGATATTGTAGACCTATACGATTTAGCTTTGTGAAAGAAACAGTTGATGTAACGAACGAGAAGATCAGTTACGTTGAAGAATCTGCCAAAAACTTAACACATACTGAAGTTGTTTTGAACGGTAACACATTCATGTTTGATCATGTTTTTAAGATGACCATGATTGATGGCAAGGTTTGTAATGCTGCAACTAATACAAAATCTACAAGTCGGTGTTATATATGCGGAGCGACATCTAAAGACTTTAACAATCTGAATAAAAAATTAAGTACAAGTTCTAAGGCTATTGAATTTGGTCTCTCGGTATTACATGCTAGAATCCGAATGCTTGAAAGCGTTTTACATTTGGCATACAAATTACCAATAAAAAAGTATGGAGAAAAAAGAATTGACGAAGAAAAGAAGATAGAAGTGCTCACAAAAAATATATCCAGGAAATATTTAGAAAAGAAACTGAATTGTTAATCGACATGCCAAAAGCCAATTTCGGGAACACTAATGACGGCAATACTAGCCGAAGATTTTTTGAAAATCCTCAACTAGCTGCCCATATAACAAAAGTTAATTTTGAATTGATATATAGACTGAAGATTATATTAGAAACAATTTCAAGTGGTCATAAAATTGACGTTCAACAATTTGATGATTATTCCAAAGCAACAGCGAAACTGTATGTCGATCTGTATGGATGGCACCTTATGACACCGACCATGCATAAAATATTAGTTCACGGTGCAGAAATAATCGAAAATGCCT
The DNA here is from genome assembly GCA_918026665.1 of Diabrotica balteata. Lineage (NCBI taxonomy): Eukaryota > Metazoa > Arthropoda > Insecta > Coleoptera > Chrysomelidae > Diabrotica > Diabrotica balteata. Next base: position 93,295,071 of record OU898284.1, on the reverse strand, counting down.
TATTACCTATACTATAGGACAGCTGTCGGAAGAGGAAGCAGAAGCTAAAAATAAGCATTTTCGATTATATCGCGAGAACTATGCACGAAAGTTCTCGAGGTAGGAATGCAACCTAGATATATTCAACAGACTTCTTGTAACTTCTGATCCATTATTAACCATTTTAATCAGCAAGAAACGTGTACAGAAAAGAGTCAAACCAGGCTCATTTTGCCCTGAAACGATTCAAATGCTTTTACCAGGTGACCCGAATACTGAGTCCGATATGTCAGACACTGATATGTGAGGTAAAACAAAAACTATTTTTTTAGGTTATTTTAAAATTTGATCTTGATTTTTTCCATGAAAAGTAGATGCCAATATTTAAAAAACCAATATTTCCGTTAATTTGTACCATTTTGAGTAGAACTATGCTGTAAAATAATTTTGGCCGCGTAAATCCATTAAATCGACGTATGTGCGTCGTGTAGGTACTTAATTAAGAATCATCGTCAACACGAACAATCTTCTTGATCAGGAGTAATGATTTGCTGTGTGGGTAGGCTTTCTGTGTAGGTATGCAACTTTCCTTAACGATGGATTGGTCCTGGTAGTTATTTTGCTTTGCCACCACGTAGCCCAGAATTTAATCCGCTCGATTTTGGTGTATGGGACGCATTGAAATAACGTCTCTATAAGAATACCATAAACATTCGCAACCAACTTTGAAAAGAAATATTACTACAACAGTTTCTTTGGACCAATGATGTTATTTAATATGCGACGATCTTTTATGGAACTTATTGATAAATGCATTAAAGAAAATGATGGACATATCAAACACTTACTTTGACAAAAAATTAATATTATTTAGTTTAACTATTTTTTAATTTTGTTTGTAAATAACCCAAAAGAAAGTATGGAAAATGCTCCGCAACAGGAAAAAACCAGTTAACGAGTTCGTGCAGACCAAAGGAGTACCTATAGAGACATGGCAACAGCATTTTAAAGAGCTATATGATGCTGAAGAAACGAAGGCGAAACAGATGTGAGTGCTACAATCAATGACGAAGAAGTAGAAGCAAAGATCAAAAAGCTAAAAAAGAGAAAATCACCGGGAACGGATGGTATACCTAATGAACTTTTAAAATATGGAGGCCCGGAACTTGCAAGTAAACTGGCACAACTATTTAACAAAATATTAAACAAAACAGAAACACCAGAGGAATGGCATAATAGTATCACAATCCCCATATTTAAAAAGGGACAAAAAATCTGCCCACAAAACTATAGAGGAATAACCCTCTTAAATACAACAATGACTTTTCACGGGTATTCTCAAGGACAAATTGGAAAAGCAAATCACTAATGCTGAAGAACAACAAGGTTTTACAAAAGGGCGGTCTATAACAGACGCAGTATTTATAATAAAACAAATAAAAGAAAAAGCTATAGAGTTCGGCATGCAAGCGTATATTTGCTTCATTGATTTGACGAAGGCATTTGACAGAGTTCGCCTGGAAGACATTCTAAATATATTAATAGAAAATGAAACACCGACCAGTATAACAAAGATACTCCATAACCTAAATAACAACAACGTAACCAAAGTTAGAGCAGGAGACGAATTCACTGAAAATATTCCAACACCGGGAGCAATTAGACAAGGCGACAGTTTAAGCCCCTTCTTGTTTAATCTTCTCATGGGCAAAATTATCAACAAAGTAAATCTCTTAATCTCGGATATAGAATGGGCAACAAAAGAATTGGTATGGTGTGTTACTCAGACGATGCAGCAATTATTGCCGAATCAGAAGATGATCTCCAAAGGCAGCTCTTTCAGTTCTTTCAAACAAGCCGACTACTAAATATGAACATCTCTACCAACAAAACTAAATGTATGACAATAGCAAAAGATCCGCTCAGACGTAAGTTAGTGGTTGAGGACAACCCCATAGAACAGGTGATGCAATTCAGATATCTGGGCATAGATATATCAAGCACCCACGACCCAGTAAAGGACCTGAGGAGTCAGATCAACAAAGCATCTGCACTGTCAGGATGTCTGCGGGAGATAGTCTGGTCAAATCCGTATATGCGCACAGATAGTAAAATTAGTATCTATAAGACTTGCATACGACCGATCATGACATATGGCATAGAAGTGCGCGAAGATACCAACAAAACGAAACAGATGCTAAGGGTTGCCGAAATGAAAACCCTAAGAACAATAATGGGGAAAACAAGAAGAGACAGAGTGAGAAATACAAACATTAGAGAGCAGTGCAAAATTCAAGATATTGTAAGATGGGGAAGGCAGCGCAAGAGGATGTGGTACAACCATGTAAGACGAATGGATGAGAATAGACTCCCAAAAATTGCCCTAGAAAACAATCCGCCCGGTTCAAGACCCCCCGGAAGACCACCTAAAAGATGGAGGGATAGTTGGCAATCTACCTCCCAAGAAATTAACCAGAGGCAGCTTCAGAATTAAACAGATCGAAAGATCTACAAAAAGTAGAAGAAGAAGAAGAAGTTTGTAAATAAAATATTTTGATTATGACTAATTTAATATAAAATGTAAAATGTTTTATGTAAAATCCTATTATCCTATTATTTTGTAAACTCTTATTATTAATTATCCTACAGATATATTTATTTTCTTTAATATTACGTTAAATATTAACTTTGGTTAAAGGTATTTCATAAGAAAATTTAAAAGTATTGTTATTTTTGTTCATTTTTCCTTCATTGCCTGGAGTAATTATTAAAATCAGAATTATGCAGATGATTTGTAACATGCAATTATTTCGAAAACTCTTAAGTTCTGAAGTGATTAACAATTATACCTTTTGTTTTTTGAAAAAATAATCTATCTTTAATATTTTTAATACACATACCGTTAACTTTTTTAAGAGCAAAAAAGATAAGTGCAAAATTATATCACATATATGGTATATTTGTTGCACTCTATAAAAGCATGAAATTATTATTCTTAAATATTTAAAAACGTAAAAGTTATACCAAAAAATCAAATTTTAAATTTCTACTTTAACACCCTGTATCTTTTTTAAAATCAACATCTTATAAAAGCAGATTGGCTTAAATCGTAATATTTTAAAGCCTTAAATCTACTGTTCATTTTTTTATAATTACTTAAGGACCATCCAGTACATGGCATTAATTAACCTCTTCACTGCTGAGGAAGACTGGCATTCAACTCTAACACATATCAGCACTATATAACCACCCATGTTTTATGAGTTATTTTACAACTCTTGCCAATCCTTCAACTACATCCTTCATCCTCCTCCTGTCTACAACTCCTTCAAGTCAATCAATGAAATTTTAAAGAATTCCTAATGGAAATTGTTGTCAGTGGACTAATAGTATTCAATTAATAGTCAAATATACCACAAATAAATAAAAAAACACTTCAATAATCACACGGGAGAAATATACATAGGTAACTGTACCAGACTATATATTTTCCTACGTATTACACATATAAAACTGCAAGGTAATCATAGAAACGACTTGTTTCAAACATTTGTTGTGCAATATCAAGTAAGCATTCGGGACAATACAAAAACGTCATAATCTCCTAATCATATTTGAAAAGATTAGATTATTATTTAAATAAATATTTGATTATTATATTACTTAATAAAGTAGTATGTAATTTTTTTTATTTAGTCAAAATATAAAAATTTGTATAGTATTGTTGCAAATAGATCTATAAATTTATATCATGAATGTGTTGCTTGTGTGAGTCCATATCAAATAGGTAAAGAAATAATAATAAGACTTACTCACAATCAATTTAATTTAACAATCTGACGACCGGTTTCGCTTTCTATAATTTGCAAAGCATCTTCAGGTCGAGATACAAAGTTAAACTAATGATGCCGGTACTCTATTAATTGATGGATGGTAGGTCATGGTTGCAAAAATCATGTATTGTTGATTGGAGAACTTTAATGAGCTATTGCAGTTGTTTTGACAATAAACGGGAAGTTCTTGAGGAGAACAGATTTGATCCAATGAATTAAAATGTATACATTTTCTTCCAACAAGTGAGATGTAGTGCTAACAGTTTCTTCCATCCCCAAGTTTTAGTTTTAAATTCAATGTTTGTCCCGTCATTTAGTGTTTCTGTTTCCTGTTAATGTGTGTTTAATTTGTCCCTAATCATTCTTAAGTTATAATAATTTTTATATACTTTTTATATACCTTTTTACATAGTTGACTTTACAATACTTTAATAATTTTGCCAATAGACTTGATAATTGCAAGTCAAAAATTGCACAACCACACAATCGGTACAGCTACTCTTATTCATTGTCATAAAACTGTCTCCTTCATTACATAAATACTCAATAAATAACACACATTCCAAAAAATATATCTCTGTTATAAGTGTAAATAATTTAATTAATACAATAGTAAAGAACATCACTTTCATCTGACAAACAACAACAATATACCTATCTCTAATTCATTGGATCAAATCTGTTCTCCTCAAGAACTTCCCGTTTATTGTCAAAACAACTGCAATAGCTCATTAAAGTTCTCCAATCAACAATACATGATTTTTGCAACCATGACCTACCATCCATCAATTAATAGAGTACCGGCATCATTAGTTTAACTTTGTATCTCGACCTGAAGATGCTTTGCAAATTATAGAAAGCGAAACCGGTCGTCAGATTGTTAAATTAAATTGATTGTGAGTAAGTCTTATTATTATTTCTTTACCTATTTTCTATAAATTTATCTTTGAAAGCTTTACCTGCAGTGCACAATAAATATGTTTTAATCTTCTCATTAAGAAAATTTTTAAGTATTATTGTTTTCTATAAAGTTGGAATATATAAAAAAACAAGTAGAAAAATGTCGAGATGTAAACTGTGACGATATTACACTTCTTACTTCTCGATATTACAATCATCTTCTTCTTCTGGTTCCTATCCGTTTCGGATTTTGGAAATCATATTGGCAATCATAACCTTACTCGCTGCGGCTCGAAACAGCTCCATTGAGGGTTTCTTAAACCATGTTCTTAAATTCCGCAGACATGATATTCTCCTTCTACCGGGTCCTCGCTTACCTTTGACTTAACCTTGCAATATAGACTGTAGCAGAGAGTAACGGTGCTGATTTCTCATAACGTGTCCCAGATATTGCAATTTTATGCGTTTGATCGTAAACACAATCTCTGGTTCCTTCTTCATTTTTCCTAGAACTTCCTTGTTCGTGATCCTTGCTGTCCATGATATTCTCAGCATTCTTCTGTAAAGCCACATCTCAAATGCTTCAAGTTTTTTAATAGTGGTGTCTGTAAGCGTCCATGCCTTCGCCCCGTACAACAACACAGAGAAAACATAGCATCTCAAATGTCTCATTTTTGTATCAAGGGATACGTTGTGACTTTTGAAGATGGCGCTCATTTTGTTAAAGACCGTTCTTGCCTTTCCTATGCGGCAGTTTATTTCCTGTAAATTGCTCCACTGTTCGTTAATAATAGTTCTTAGGTAACAATACTATTTTACTCGCTCTATCTGCGTCCCACTAATGTATAGATGAGCCTCGTTTATATTCTCCTTGCTGATAATCATTTGTTTCATTTTGTGGGTATTAATGTTTAGTCCGTACTGTTGACTGTACTCGTTTATTCTGTCCATTAGCCTCTGAAGTCCCTCTAAAATATCTGCTATCACCATGTTGTCGTCGGCATATCTAACATTGTTTACTCTTTCACCATTTAGAAGGATGCCTTCGTCTATTCCGTAAAGTAATCCTAACATTTAATACGTAAAGTTCCTAACAATCATAATAACAATCATATTTCATTTTATCCTTACCATACGCTATTTGTGTAATTGTAACTTTGTAAGATGGCAAGGAAGTTAAACTCCTCTTGATGTGTCTCTAATGCTCCTATTCCTTTTGTGTTTTAGTTTATTGGTAATATTCAAAGCTGTATTGGGAATATTCGAAGCTTTATTGGGTTTATTGGAAATATCTATATTTTATTGGGCTTATTGACAGCCGTATTGGATTTACTGGAATTATTGACCACATCAGCAAATACAACCACGGATGACTGCAGCTCTTCGATATTACAACATTCCATTGGAGGACCTAGCAGATAGGACACACAAGTAGCCCATCAAACAAAGCAATAAGTATTACATCAATTGCTAAGCTTTGGCAGGGTTAATTATTGTGTTTTTATTTTATTCTTTTAAATAAATATGTTTGGTTAAATGTTTGTTTTATTTGCTATCAGCTGAGAACTCAGGTTCAATCCCTATTTTAAGACAAGACGAACTAACCCTTGAGATACTGAGCTAGGCAAGGAATAGACGATAAGCTCCAATGGTTGATTGAAGTATTATTTTTACAATATTACTTCAATTTTCTTTGGTAATCTTATCGTTACACACTCTATGTGGACAACATAAAAGCAAACTTTTATTGATTGCACTACGCAGTACCACGAGAAGTATGGAATAGCTCTGAAAACAAAAAAATTAAGATTTACAAAAATTTATAACACAAAAATTATGATTTTAAGAACAAATAAGATTAAAAACGAAATAATCTATCAACTATCTGGGATGGGAGCTAAATTAACAACCAGACCGACGCTTTGAAATAAAACAACGCACTGTGACGGCTAGAAGCGCCGATAAAAGCAGTATTATAACTGGAAATAGAAATTAGAACTACATACTCGCTGTCCTGTTATATGGAGTTAAAACTTTTATAATTACGAATTCAACTGGAAAAAGACTGTATATAAAAAACAGTAGCTATAAGATGTGGTAGATAACAAATGAGGCTCTGACGTCCAAGTAATTGCCGGTATAAGCAAATCCCCACTTACTGACCAACGCGGATAAGTTGGTGAGTGGTAGGGCATTCTTTTGTCCTGGAGTTGAGAAATCGGCCCAAAGGCGGATAAATCAACAAATAATAGTCAACGGCATAAGAGTGCAAAAGGCAAAGGGGAACCACTGCATTGACGGCTCATAGAGCACCCCCAGGTAAATCACCATAGAATTGTGCACATGGAATGTTAGAAGTCTATTTGCGGCTGGAAAACTTGACAACGCAATTCAAGAAATAAAAAGAATGAAAATAGACCTACTTGGAATCAGCGAAATGAGATGACTAGAGTCAGGATCATGTAAAAAAGACGGAAGTGTATTATATTAATCCTCTAACAGCACAGAAGACCCGCATCACAAAAATGGTGTGTGTATATTAGTTACATCAGAACTGAGTAAATATGTGTCCAATTTCGTACCAGTATCGGATAGAATAATATGACTCCAAATAAATACTCAACCATTTAAAACTAACGTACTTCAAATCTATGTCCCGACTGCAGATAAAAAATTTGACGATGAAGTCAAAAAGTTGTATGATCAGATCCAAGACATCTTACAGAAACTTAACAAACACCAAATTTTATTATTATAGGCGCCTTAAATGCAAAAATTGAAGAAGGTCGACGAAGTCAGACTGTAGGTCCCTATAGTCTACGACAACCTAACGATCGAGAACAGAGATTGTATGAGCTTTGTAAAGAAAACGATATGATCATTGCAAACACCTGGTATAAATTACCCAATCGACTACTATATATATATATATATATATATATATATATATATATATATATATATATATATATATATATTTACGGCATAAAGTGAACTCCGCCCATGTTAAAATTCAGGTTCAAGTGAGCTCCGTGGTCAAGTGGACACCGATATACGGAGCTCACATGACCATTCCATAATATTGGCTCTGTCGATTCGTTAAGATGTATAGTTTCATAATTCTTAATAAAATTTTGGAGCTCATAAGTACCCCTGTATCATAAATGTATTTCGCTTAGTTCACGTGTATATATTATAGGGGTCGTTCAGATCTTTTTCACTGTATATTGGAACCATAGGAATATCGGTTTAAGTAAGCTCTGATAGTTTGGCAACTTTGCAATTAAACCGTAGAGCTCCAGCGTTCTTGATATATACATTTTATATATTTTAAACGGTTCATACGGACTCCTGATTTTTTTTATCATTCATACACATTACAATATGTAATAGATATGTATACTACCAAATACCTGTTTTTGGTAGGTACGTGCTATTCTAAAAATAGATTTATAAATACAAAAGTATTTCATTACCAAATTGGATGTGTTTTTCATATGCTGAAATTTCCTAATGTTAACATGAGTATGTCTTTATACGATTTATTTAAGAATACGATTAATATGAACGTCTTTTATTTCATTTATTGTTTTACGAGATCTTGTATACAGCTTTTTTATTATTTTATTTCTGGTTTTATCTGAGTACTACATATAATTCTGGATGGGTTATCTTCAAATAAATATTTAAATGCTAAAATTGATATTTTTATGTAAAAATGGGTAGTAGTGCACAAAAAAGGGAAGAATGCTTAATTTATCTAACAATAATATACCACTTAACCAATATTAGATACTTCTGAATGTCTTATCTTCTAATTAGGGGTATATGTAATCAATATAAGTGGAGTTAGTGTCAAATTTGCGATAATCTTTATAAGCAATAGCTTACTGACTGTACTTTATATATTCAATGCAATTAATTAAACCTTGTCACTTCAGAAAAGAGCGATTTGAATGGCAAGTCAACTAAGAAGGTGTGATGAATCTTGTACTGCCCCACATTCGCACAGGTTAACCGGCATTTACAGGCAAGAGTCCTCCTGGCAGATTTTAGAAAGATAACTACCATAAGGAAATTCCTCTCGAGGGTTCAGATGGCGAGGAGCACCTTATCTTTTTTTATATCTTGCTGTGTATATATGTGTTGATCTGGTCAGTGTTTTCTCGATTTTAGGCATAAATTGGTCTGGTATTCGTTGAGTGGATGTTGCGATTCTAGACTTTGTATCTTTTATTCTATCGATACTTATATTCGGATACAAGGTCAATTGATAGCTACGATATTGTAGAGCTTATGTATGGATGTGTGTGTCTTAATATCCGCTGAATTTGGCTGACTAATTTATAGCTAAATCTACGTGTTAAGTATGTGTTGGTTTCATTCACACTTGCAAGGTATATTCGGCAGCAGAAGCACAGAGTACAAGCGTCTACGTTTTAAGGATGGAAGGATGCGCTTCTTAGCAATTTAGCTGACAAGTTTGCAGAGATTATTTTTCTGGTCCTCAGTTTACCTCTTAGTTTTAACAAAGTTCTGTGAATGACAAAGTGTGTTTCAAACTATCTTCAAGGTATTTATAGCAAGTCCAGAGTTTAAAAATTTCATGACACTATCGGATGTTTAGATTTGTGAAAGCGTCTCTGTTAGGGACATTGAAGTAGCACACCGGACATTTTCTGAAATTTGGCTTAAAATTGATTCATATTCTATATTTATTGTGTTTAAGGTATGAATTAGATTTTTCTCTACTTTAGCAACACAAGTTTTTTGTTGTGCAACAATATAGATGTATCGTCTACCTAATAAAAGTTTTAGTATTTACTGATATCTTCTTCTTAAAGTGCCTATCCGTTCCGGATGTTGGCGATCATCACGGCTATCTTTACTTTGTTTACTGCAGCGCGGAACAGTTCAGTAGTAGTCGTGTTATACCACTTTCGTAAATTTTGAAGCCAGGAAATGCGTCTTCTTCCTGATCCTCTCTTACCATTTACCTTCCCTTGGAGAATCAGCTTGAGAAGGCCGTAACGTATTTACTGGTATGGGTTGTGTAAATAATAAACAGTGTAGGTGCCATTACGCTACCTCAAAGGAGACCGTTCTTCTGTGTTCTCCATCTGTTATTTTTACCATTAAGTAATACGAAAAATCTTCTGTTGTGTAGGCATACGCGGAGAATACAAGTGAGTTTATTACCTAAGGAGATGTCACATAAATTTTAAAAATGCCCTCTAATTTAAGGTGCCGTAAGCGGCATTTAGATTGCCAAATACCACTCCTCATACCTGATATCTTTCGTACCCGTCTTTGCTGTGTTGTTCAAGATTTAGTATTTGTAAAGTACGTGATCTTCCCTGACTATAATCACTTTAGTCTTTTAATTTGAGGTTTTCTTCTATTATCAATAAAATTATATTGAGGATCACGTGCAGAAGTATTTTTTATAACTGACAAAATAAATAGATATATTGGCCGATAGCTTCTGTGGTCGTTGGAGTTTTTGCCAGATTTAAGTAAGGCAATAACTTTGTCTTTACTTTGCTTATCTACAGACTTTGGATTCAGCCATTGTTTTTTTTTTTATATTTTTGATCCAAATTTTAAAATTAGTTTTGTGCTCATATCCTTAGTCAGGAGCCGTAATATTGTTCATTTTATACGTAGAAAGCAGATCCAAGCTCAACACCGTTGAAAGATTCCCTCAGCAGACTGGTTTTGTCCCCTCATTTTAAGTTTTTCTTTACGTCTTTGCTAGCATTTATTATGTGATTTTCAGCAATCAGCTTAATACCAAATACCCTATGTTTGGCCTTCAATGTGTTTCCTGCTCTAGAAATACATCACATTTGTTAAGCGCATATGTCTGATAAAGTTAAGCAAAGTAAAGTGTCTTTATCTCTAGTTATTCCCTTAATATTTATAGACATAATAAGGATAGTTGGCCTTAAAAGGGCCGATTTGGCCGATCTTTAAACACCATAAAAATGGCTAATCTTTTACTATTCATTAAAAATTTAAATTTTACATACTGTTACTTTTAGACAATATTTAGATCAGATTTGTATAATAACTGTAGTTAATATAGTGTCTCTTTGTGAAAAATAAATGAGTAAAATATCGGTCACAACTCATATATGGATAATAACGAAATAAGCGGTTAAAATAGGTGTACAAAATTTTAACTACATATCGGCGCCATTGTTCAGGAGTTGGGTTTATCTCAGAGATCAAAGGTTATGTTACATGCATATTCCAGGTTCTATTTACGTATTTTCATTCCTAAAAAAGTATATTTATTAATTAGCAAATTAAAAAATAAAGACATAATTCTGAATGGCCAACTTAAGACAAATAATTATCCCCTCCTCTACTTATTTAGTTACAAACTATAACGTGTAAATGCATACCTCTTTTATTATTAGATAAAATGAATTTTCATCAAGTGACGGTCGAATCCATCACTTACTAATGAGTAGAAAAAGACATTGTTATGCTTTAGAGTACGGCTACTTTATGGTACGGCTAGTAATTCTAAGAAATTCAGATTTCACTATATGCTCTACATTTGATTTTATATCCTATAAATTTACAACTATGACAAAATTTTTATAATATTTTATGCATTAATATTAAACTGGTGTAGAGTACTTTGTAGATAATATTTATTTGTTTTGAGTAAAAGAATAAATATTTGTGTGCTCAGTGTTTTCTAAGTCTGTCAAGCATAAACAGGCGTCCATATTAGATTACACATTTATTAAGAATGTCCAATCTCCGCATTAAAGATTTTATCTCAAAATGTAACTGTACTTTATACAGATATTATTCTTTTCTGAGATACCGCTATAAATATGAATTTTGAATTTTGGAATGATTTTTTAAAACTGTTAGAGAATAATACTGGGAATAAGGTTCAATGCGATTTTATATTTGATTTGACGTTTTATTATTTAAATTTGAGTTCATTTTTCGAAAAACTATAAACTTGTGACACAAGTTGCTAAACAAATTGCTATATAACAGTACGAGGCAATATTCTGGTGCTGTGAAAAAATCATCATATTTGCTTTACATTGCCGTTTTTGCTGCCATATCATATTTTAGCAAAGTATTCTGATTTATTTTATAGACAAGCGATAGTGGATATGCAAAATTCGTCTAATATTATTGCTTTAAAAACAGCTGTGCTTCTATGCTCATTCGTTCACCTTTTGTAAAGTAACCTAAGTTATGAATAACTACTTTTTTGTATTTTTAGGAGGCATACTTTCGGTATACTTCTACCGGGTATATTTTGATGTGTGAATATTAGGGATTTATATAATCTCTTTGTGAAAGGGAGAAAACCAGCGAGTTCTAGATTGAACATATACATTTGTCTCTCTTTGTCCCTACATGTCATTATAAAGGTCATCGTCATCATATAGTCAGAACGCAACAAGGTTCTACTGCCTTTTCTTCTTTTTGTCTCCTCATTACTATTAAAAACTCGTCACGTAAATGACGTTTTAAAAGTTTATGTTGCTATTTCTGAAGTGCCTTTCCTGGGATAACTTTTTTTAAGCCTAGTTCATTTGATTACATGTAATTGATTTGATAATCCCTAACAAATAAGTTGTTGATTGTAGGTAAGATAGCAGGTGGTTGAACAGGCATATGTTGATAAGATGTAGATAGTCTCATTATACCTAAATCTGACCATATGTTACTTCCCCCCTTCATTCGTGGACGTCCTGAGGCCATTTTTTCTCTCGGAGCATCCTCCTAATTTAACTTGACAATGCAGTTGTTACAGAGTCTTTGGATATATCCAGCGCAACTTTGGCGTTGAGGCTTAGTTTCTTGTACGACGTTGCTATCTTTGTATATGTGTTTGACATTGGCATTAGTTCCGTTTGGTACTGGTTAGTACTCGGACCTTTATAATTACTACCTGAGTTTTACTTACATTTTGTTTTGTCAGTGTTCTCGTTACATATCCACACAGTAGCACTGGTTTAATCATCGACTTATATATCCTGATTTTAGAGATTCGTATTAGACTTCTGGTTTAAAAGTGTTATAAAGGTTATATATACATAAGTTAGCTACCTGAATATTTCCTTTTATTTCTTATGTGAGAACGTTATCTACGATATCTAAAAGGCTGCAATCTTTTAAAATAATATGGGTTTATTGTTACGTTATGCCCTACTCTACACAAAACTATTGATAATTCTAAGACTATTGCGAACAGTATGAAACCCATAAAATATTTTATTACTAATAAACTTTTAATAACTATTAATAATAACACCGATATTAAATTTTGAACAACTAATTTTTTTTTGAAAATGCTTCTGGATCTCCAGATAAATTGAGTCTATCTAACACATACAGAAGACACAATAGGCTTAATTAATTTATTATACCAAAAAAACCCACATTATATCAAAATAAAATAAAATCGCGATGTACTAAAATAATTAATTCAAATACTAGAAAACACATCAGCTCGATAGCGACTCCTCCATAGAACCTTCTGCATAAGCTCATATTGAAGTCTATTTTACAGTGGAATTTGAACTGATATTATACCGATTTAGAAATGTTACAATTAATAATGGCTCAAAATTCTTCTTCTATAATTTGTCTACAAGTAATCATTTTAAAAACAACAAAATTCATAATCTAAGAAATTATACAAGCGTATCTAAAGTTAGACAAAATCAAAAACATGCCAGTGGTGGAGTTTCAATTTTTTATCTAGAATTCCTATGAATATTGCAGTATTCCTCTAATAACAAACTAGAAGCTGTAGCGGTGTGCTTAGTAGGTCCACTTAAAGGTAACATCTGCAGTCTTTACATCGCTCCTAATTGTGATCCAAGTATAGCAGACATTTCTAATCTTGTATGTCAGATTCCTAATTTATTCCAAAAAAATTGACCAAAATGGGAAGAAAAATAGAAACTATCCTAAATAATCTCAATTTAAAACTACTTATGACGGCAGGAATACTCGATATAATGCAGCAACAAGAGAGTTTTCACCAATTGAGTTGTCAATTTGTGAACCAACCTGGCAACCTAGTTTATCGTGGGACGTTTTATCTGATCTATATGGAAGTGATCACTTTTCTATCTTAGTTAACAATCTGTTGTACCATAAGCACAATACACACATCACCAAATAACCCTTAAATAAAGCCAACTGGACACTGTTCTCAACGTTGATCTAAGAATAAGAAAGAATAAGAGCTAAATGCAAATTTATTATTAAAAAAGCAGAAATCAATAGATCTACTCCAATTGGTCAAATCTGGAACATGTTTATAAATATATCTGGGAAAAATTCACAACACTCTCTAAAATAATTAATAAAATACATCAGACATTTACGTCCTAATGTAATATATCTGAAATAATGGCAAATCAATATTGTACCGCTTCTAGTGATGAAAGCTATTTAATAGAATTCTTACATAAGAAACGATTTGAAGAAAATAAAGGAATACCAATAATAAATGACCCTTAACCAATAATCAATTCTATAAGCTTGACTGAACTTATTAAAACTCTTAACTCCGTTAGAAATACTAGTCCAGGACCAGATAATATACTTGTGCTTTTTCTACAGAACCTACCACCAGTAAATCAAGAACTATTATTGCAACTATTCAATTTTATATGGACCAATAAAGTATTGCCACACATATGGTATTCGTCAATCATAGTTCCAATACACAAACCAGGTAAACGTAAATTTGAAGCAGAATCCTATAAACAAATCGCTCTCATGAATGCAATGTGTAAGTTGCTAGAAAAGTTCACTGCCAATTGATTCATGTGGTACACTGAACGTAAACATCTTATTATAATCGAACAAAGTGGATTTACTAAAAATAGACCAACATTAGATAGCTTAATATTATTGCAATCAGAAATTCACGCAGCATTTGTAAGCAATCAAGAATGTTTAGCCATATTCTTTGATGTAAACAAGGCTTTTGATGCAGTATGGCGCTATGAAATTTTAACGTAATAATCTCTTCATAATGATCACTCCATAATCGAAAGATTCACGGTAACATGTTTGCTTTTATTTCAAAATTTTTACGGAAACGATATTTCCAAGTTCGAATCAATAACCACTTGACTGAATCTAAATTACAGAAAAATGGGATTTCATAGTACTCGAAAATAAGCGTAGCGCTATTTTTAATTGCATTATTAACAATGTTGTATCATACTGCAATGTCACAATTAAAACTTTTTTGTATGCTGATGATCTGGTAATTCTAACATATGGTAATATGAGCAGATAATAAAAACATATATTATTATCTGCTCATAATCGTGTTGCTGCAGCTCTTCAGTCGATAGAATCGTGGTCTAACAATATTGGGCTCCAGTTTTCCACCACAAAAACAAAAGCTATACATTTTTCACGAACATTAAATCCACAAATGCTCCCAAATCTATTTTTATACAATTCTCCTATAGATAGAATATACAAAATAAATCAAATTCCTAGAGATGCAACTAGACTCAAAATTAAGTTGGACAATTTATATACACTCGCTAAGACAATCGTGCCAAGCTAGACTAAACATTATGAAATCTGTATCACATAAAAATTGGGAAGCAGATTTTCCAACTCCAATAAATTGATATGTGTATAACACTGCAAATCAAACATTGCTCAAAACTTTGGATACTCTTCCGAGTTCAGCCGTTAGACTTGCTCTAGGAGCATATTGCTCCAGTCCTTTGGATAGTCTACTCTGTGAAGCTGAAGAACCACCCTTAAACCTAGGAAGTAAATGCTTAAATCTATCGTATGTCTTGAATATAAACTGTAACCCAAAAAATCCAGCTCTTTATCATGCTGTTGCTCAGGTTCTAGGAGGTCTATCAAAAAAGAAATAGGGGTCCTGTACCTCTCTATGAACGAGCTAATAGATACTTATTAGATTTTAATTTTGAACTACCTTCCATTTATCCTACCTGTGAAATAAATTTATGTTTTTCTTGGGTTGTTCCCTCTCCGCTTTGTAACCTTTAAACTTACAGCATATAAAAAAAAACCGTGATACCCAATTTTTTAAACCTCACTTTCTCCATGTTCTTACATAGCACAAAAATTACCATTTTATATATATGGACGCACCTAAGGCCATAAATCGAGTAGGAGCATGCTTTGTAATATCACATGAACATTTCATCTATAAATTATCTCCTAAGACAAATATTTTTATAGCAGAACTATTTGCCATCAATAAGGCCCTAATCTTTATTCTAGAAAAAAACTTCCCAAATCTCTTATAATATCTGATTCACTTAGTTGATTTATCCCTCTCATCCAACATTACAGCAGATTAAGTTAATTTTATACCATATATCCCAAAACAATTTGACAGTAGAGTTGCTCTGGGTACCGTCACACGTTTGAATAAATGGTAACGAAAAGGCAGATAGTCTAGCTAGGTTTGCACTAACCAATTCAGTCGCATCAGTCGAAAATCTAACGGTGCATTTAGATTTAAGACCTTACTTAAAATCAAAATTGCACGATGTTTGGCAAAAACAATGGAATAGAAGCACCACCAAATTGATAAAAATCAAATCTTCCATTCTTCCATGGAACTTCTAGCCTTCAAAGCGACAACATCAAGTCCTAATAACACGTCTCAGATTAGGACACACTTCTACAACACATGAATACTTGTTGAAGAGATAAGAGGAATCAGTGTGTTTTGTCTGTGAATGTAAAGTGACAGTAAAGCACATTTTGATTGACTGTCCAATATACTTAGTTGAAAGACTATATCACCACATTCCAAAAACATTAAAAGAACTTCTAGGAGAATTTAAATACGTAGCTGACTTAATACAATTCTTGGAATCTATAACTTTTTAAATAAAATTTAATACAACACATCAATAATTAAAGTATATATTATATACATTATTATGTAATTGATATTTGGTATATGCCTTAAGTCTTTATCCCTTTTTGTATTTTTCTTATGCTAATAACCCTAAGTGGTTGAAGCAAGATAAATGAAACAAAAATAATAAGAAAATTTTTTTTACCTCATTATCATATCAATACAAATCCGTATCGAATAAGAACACATACTGAATAAGGAAAGCTCTTATAACGATATTGTTCAGGAAAAAAATCGCTTAAGGTAGATCGGACACATGCATAGACGCCAAGATGTCAAACTTGTAAAACTGGTATCCATGGAAGTTAGCACAGAAGAATGCCACTCGGGCATCTCAATATACAATGGAGAGAAAACATACAATCGAATTTTAAAAAATAAACATTCCGTTTGATTGCAGATTCGTGGGAAGATGGGTCAACTTGGAGAAAAATTGTAGTTAGTGAAGACCCACCCAGTGTTGTAGCGCTACTTAATGAAGATGATAAAGAGAACGGAGAAACAGTGACAAAAATCAACAAAAATGGACTAATGGAGCAAAGCTGCTTCAAAATCTTTGATTTGAGAGGCTTAAAATAAAAGTATAAGAAATGCAATGGCTGATTGATGGATTAGAGAAACTTGAGACTTCTGCCGAAACAGCTGTGGTGATAAGATATAATTAATTTTGTGGAAATTTTAAAAATAAAGTTTTTAGTGTTTTATTGTTAAATAAAATGGAATTTACATACGACATTATATACGCTATAATAACTAGACAACTTATATAACACTGACATATAAAGAGAAAGTTTACTGAAACAATAAACTACTCAATATTTGTTATGAGTGGAAACGATAAACGAGTAAACTAAATGGAGATAAAGAAACAGAAGACGACAAAAAACGTTTTAAATTGAGTAATGTATACAATTTTTAACAATGTATATTTAAAGGTCATTGTCAGAGCCAACGTGCTAAATGTATGTAAAATAAAACTGTTTAAGGTAGATATGTTACAAATATACCCAAAACTAAAAACAATCGATGTTTATATGAAAGATGAAACCGTGCGACACCTACACATTATCACATAATAATTGTGAACGGTATATTGTACTAATACTAAGAAATTTATCATTTTAATCTAAGAATAAGATTTATAATTTACGCGAGATTTAATGTATTTAAAATTTTACAGGATCTGGTATCGTAAAAAGAAGTAAAATTTCACTTCCAGGCCATTGAAATGTGTTAAATTTTACTTTAGATATTTTTTGTTATAAATATAATAAGTAAAATTCATCTTTTTATTGTGCCGTATTCTAATAAAGGTTGGTGATTACTTCTTTAAACACTTTCCATAAATTATTATTGTTTAAATTTAACTACTTTATAAAACAAATATTGCACGTCGTAAACTGCAGTAATTGAAAAACTATAATGATCTGTTTTCAGAGTTCTCTTTAATTTTATGTGGTTTATCATAATCCTACCGAAAGGCTTCTACTTTCTTAAACTATTACAAGATAACTCTGTTCGATATTCGTACAGTTAGAGACTAAATGTTTAAGTGCCCATGCATTTTAACAAAAAATCATAATATATTAAATGGAAACTAACCTTTTTCATGTTTATAATAGATACTTTTTTAAATTTTGAAAATAATTAAAGTAATTAAGTTCCAAAATGTACCGGCTATAAAATTTGAAAATCTACTACTAATACAATTATTGGCAACATCGCAGGAGTTTAAAAGTGTACGCGATAAGTTATATACGGGCCCCAAAAATGTTTTATCCTATTACGGAGTCCACTTGATCCGACGTGTTGGTCGGAGTCTACATAAAGCGCTACTTAGATAATAATATACACGGCGTATATTCTCCTGGAGTTCGTATAATACCCTTTTAGTACGGAGCCTACATTAACCGCTAGAAGTATATATATATATATATATATATATATATAATCGGTTTAAAACGTCCTCCGACGTCTTCCGATGCCCAATCTCCATGCATCTCTATCTTCCCAAAGATCTTCGTCTAAACCTCTCTCTCGGATCTCTCTGTCTATTCCTTCTCTCCAGCTCTTCCTGGGTCGGCCTCTTTTTCTCTTTCCATGTGGTGACTAATCTATAATCTGTTTGGGCAGACGATATTCTGGCATTCTCTGCACATGTCCATACCACTTTAGTTGTTGTACTCTTATATCTTCGACAATCGTATGTGTGACTCCCATAACCTCTCGTATACGTTCGTTATTAATTCTTTCGAGTTTTGATTTTCCTGCGGCCCGTCTCCAGTAGTCCATCTCCGTGGCTTGTAGTGTTCTTTCAGTAGTTGCCTTTAACTGCCACACGTCACTTCCATACATTACTATGCTCTTTATAATAGTGTTGTATATTCGATGTTTATTTTTTTTTATATATGTTGATCCCAGATAATACTATTTAGTTGAGATATGGCCCTTCTACCCTGAGTGTTATGTTTTTTTATAGCCTGATCTGATTTGCCGTCGTCTGTGATTTCTACTCCTAAATAGGAATATTTATTGTTGTACTTAATGTGTTGTCCGTCGTTTAAAACTAGATTTTGTTCTTTACCACCGATGTTCATGTACATTGTTTTATCTATGTTGACTTCTAATCCCCATTTTTTGTATTCTTCGATTAATTTTTGAGTCATGTATTCTAGGTCGTCATATTCGTTAGCAATCACAATTTGATCATCAGCAAAACATAGAGTGTACAGGTTGTTATTGTTTAATTGTATACCCATGCCGCTGCATTTCCGCTTCCAGAGTTTTAATGCTTGTTCCAGATATATTTTGAAAAGTGTCGGCGCTAAGCAGCATCCCTGCTTCAGACCTTTGTCTACTACAAAACCTTTGGAAACATTCGTTCCTATTTTAACTTTGGCGTTGGCGTTCTCATATAGTTTTTCCACTGCTGTTATGTGATTTGAGTTAATGTTCGTTTGTCTGAGAGTGTTCCATAATTTATTTTGAGGAATGCTATCGTAGGCCTTTTTTAGATCAACAAACAAAAAGTGGACTTCTTGATCAACAGCAACCTTTTTTTCTGTAAGTTGGGTGATACAAAAAAGGTGGTCTATGATCGATCTACCAGCTCTAAAACCCGCCTGTTCTTCTGCCTCTGCCTAATCAGTGTATTCTCTTTCTATTCTATTTTTGATCATTTTCCCATAGATTTTACTAATGGTACTAGTAACTGCTATTCCACGATAATTGTCGCAATTTTGTTTGTTTCCCTTTTTATGTACAGTTGAAATGGTTGAGGTTTTAAATTCGGCTGGAACCTCTACTTTGTTTATGCAGTTTTGAAAGAGTATTGTCAAATGCCCATATAGTTTTTTAGTTCCATATTTTATCAGTTCTGAGGGTATATTGCCAGGTCCGGGCGCTTTTTTGTTTTTGAGTGAAATACAGATATCCCTTACTTCCTTTTTCGTGATTCTTATAGGAGATGCTTCAACGCGTATGTTTTGGTTACTTTTTTTTATTTTGAATCCCATTCGGTCTTCTTGTAACAGTTTACTGAATTACATGCCCCATGTTTCTAACGAAATTGGTGAGATTAAATCTTTTTTCTTGTCGTTGGTCCTAAGAGATTTAATAAGTTTTCAGCTTTCTGTACTTCTAGTTCCTCCTATGTACGTATTTAATTTTTGACAGTTTTGATCCCAGGATTCATTTTTTTTCTGTCTTATCATTTTTCTCACCTTAGCTTGATGGTTTTTGTAATCAGACCAATTTGTATCTGTTTTTGCACTTAAATATTGTTCATACTTTTGTTTCTTATGTTTTATCGCTGTGTCTATTTCTTCATCCCACCAGTATGGAGTATTTTTGTTTTTCTTTTCGTAATATCCAAGCGCTTCTTTTGCTGCAGAGTGAATACTTTCTTTAATGTAATTGTAGTGGTCTTCGATGTTATTGAAATTTATGTTTTCAAGTTACTCGTTCAGTCTGTTTTGATACAATATTTTTACACTATCTTGATCTAGGGTGATACGATTATATCTTATATCTTCTGCCATCTCTGAGCGAACTACTGGTTGTTCATTCTGGCTTCTTCTTGAAAACATTATTTTTGCTTTTAAGAAATGGTGATCGCATCCACAAACTGCGCCTCTATAAGCTCTTACGTCGTAGATTTTAAGATTTGATCTTTGGCCTACAATCAAGTAATCTATTATAGATTTTAGATTCCTTGTTCTCTGTCCCCAGGTGTATTTGTGTACTTCTCGATGCTGATAGAATCCATTTGTAATACGGAGCTGGTTCTGTTCGCATATTGTGATAAGTCTGGTCCCATTGTCATTTGTTATGCTTTCTCCGTAAGGACCAACTATTTTATAGTTTTGTTTTTTTCCGACCCTGCCATTAAAATCTCCAAGCAGGATTAATCCCCTCGTATTTCCTATCGATGTTATTTCTCGGTTTAGTTTCTCGTAGAATTCTTCTTTATTTTAATTAGTCTTTCATCTATGGCTTCCCAAGTGGTGATATATCTTCTTAGGCTTTTACGAATAATTATTGAGACTCCTTGTTGTGCTCTTTTTTCTTTTGATATGCCGCTATAGAAATGGTCGAAATGCCCATTTTTTCTAACCCTGTGCCTTTTTTCTTGGTTTCTGTTAACACCACGATGTCCATATTGAGCTTCTTTATTTCATGCATTACTTCATTGAGTTTTGTAGAGAGACCCTGTACATTCCATGTTCCTATATTCTTGATCCATTTTCGTAGCTTAAGTCCTCGTGTTTTATTCCATCCGTTCCGAGGCTGTAGATTTGGATTTTTAACATTTGTACATTTTTCTGAGTATTGAGGAGTTAGCCCAATGCCTCAACCCCCAACCTGGAGGACCGGGTGATTTGTCGTCAAGGTTTTCTTCCTCTAGCCTTTGATGGTTCAGCATCTAACTACAAGGCAGCAGCTTCGCCTGTACCCTAGGCAGGGGCCCTTACAGGGTGCTATCATCCGGGCCAGATGAACCCTGGTTTTTTTACGAGGTTGTTAATCCTCCCCCTTCCTCCTTTATCCGGGCTTGGGACCGGCAACATGGCAGCTAAACTGCTCAATTCGCCCAGCCGTCATGCAGGCGGAGTTCCCAATCGACTACTATACAATTGACAAGCCCCATTTGATGATGGCAATAACCCTAAGTCTTCAAGAAATCAAATAAACTGTATTTTTGTAAATGAGCGTTTCCGAAATGCCGAACGAATAATAATTACGAATAATTTCGATGAAAATACAATATGCATTTAACTTTTGAGATAGTTTAAGTCTTAAAGAATCCTATGAAATTTGCTAAATGTATCTAGCGTCATGCATAGGGCAAGTTGAATAGTTTAAATAATTAGTCTCAGGGATAAACAAATTAAATAACGTTTAAACTATATGACCGATCGGGAGGAAATTTCAGACAAATTTAAAAGACGGTAATTCCTCGATGTATAAATGTATTAATAACATATTGTTTCATTAATAAAAAAATTAATAAAATTTATTAATTAGTGCAAAAAACTGCTTTTTTGCAAATATCTCCGTAAATTATTTACCAATTTTAATTCAAAAAACGGTAAAATGAAGATATTCTTGAAATAAAAAAATGATATAAATATTGTTTATTGAAAGTATAAGGGAAAAAACTTATAGATTAAAAATCAAACTGTGACCATAAATTATTGTTTAAAAAAACGCAAGGTAAAAATAGGAGTATCTTTTCATTTATTCGTCATTTAGTAACCCCCATCTATGTCTTACAAGCTTCAGATATCTGCGAAACATTTTGCCGTGAAATCGATGATTTTTGCATAACCAGACTGGGCTAATTGAAATTACCGTTACACAAGCAATATACTTAAAATTACTATCCACTATTATCATTTTACTAATATTGTAAACATTAAGGCAATAACATGTTAAAGATGTCATAATTTTTGCAACAAGTTAGGTTGAATCCAAACTGCATAAACAGTGATACAGTGCGTTAAGTTTTTGATTAGGTATTGCACACTGTACGGAGGGCTAAAATCGGCAACGTTGCAAAATGTTCTTTCTCCGACCCGAGACTATCTGCACCGACAGAAAATCGTTTTAGTTTAGTAACTCATAACAACGTTTGGGATGTAGTTCTCTGTCGTCCGATCTCATGTTTTATTACGTATAGCCGATTTTAATAGTAGGAAATTCGATAAAAATGCACTGACCTAATCGGTGCATTGTTATAGATTTTTATTAATGTGATTTTTTTTGTGGTTGAATTAAAAATAAAAGCGTATTTCTTTAAAAAGATAAAATAAAAATATACTTTTATTGAAAATTAAAATATTATTCCTAATAAAATAAAAAATAATTCTTTATGACCTACAGAAATGGTTCAAATAGTTGACCTTCTACGGCTGAATAGTACCCCAATCTGCCATAAAAACTTCTGCGAACAGATGAAAGAGTTTCTGCTGTAACAGAATTGGAGACTTCTCTTATTTGATTTTTTAATTCATCCAAATTTTGGTCTCTAGCCTCAGGATGATCGTAGGTAATGCTTTTTAAATGTCCCCAAAAAAGAAGTCCATGGGTGTAAGATCTGGAGATCGCGCAGGCCACTTAATATCGCCTGTTTCACTGATAACTCGATTCGGGAAAGTATTGTTTAAATACTCCCTAATAATTCGAGCGTTGTGAACTGAACAGCCGCCTTGATGAAACCAAACATTCTCCAGATTTACATCAGGAAGATTGAGAATAGCGGGAAGAACATGATTCTGTAACAAATCGAGGTATACTCTACTATTTAAGTTGCCCTCAATAAAAAATGGACCTATTATGTGGTCTCCTAAAATGCCAGTCCAGACGTTAACTTTTTGAGGACGTTGAGTTCGGTAAACAACACTTCTGTGCTGGTTTTCCCACGCCCAATACCTCGTAATGAAAGGATTGTGTCTCCCTACTAATGAAACAGAAGATTCATCAGTGAATAAAATGTTTTTAATAAAATTTGGTTCACTATTAGCCTTCGTTATTATAGTTTCACAAAACTCCATTCTTCGAAAGTAATCGTCTGGATAAAGCTGCTGCGTTTTCGAATATTTAAAATTCTTGTAACCGTGCTTTTTCCATACTTTCGTTACAGTAACATTGCTAACATCTAACTCTCTAGCAACGCTTCTACTTGAACGTGTTGAATCTACCTCGATTGTTGCACAAATTTGTGTATCCCGGTATTCTCTTTCCTCAACTTTTTCTGGTAACACTTCTTGAGCGTGACATTTTCTGCAATTTTTGAGGCAATAACAACTCTCAAAATTTTTAACAATATTATAAATTGACTGTACACAAGGAATTGGTCTTCCCTCAAAAAACACAGGAAATAAATCTACACACTGTTGCGCAGAATTGCCACTATAAAACCATTTTATTATTTGAGCTTTTTCCGCGGCCATATAAACAGACATGTTTACAAAAATAAATTAAAACTCTACGCTGTTATACCTTTAAACAACCACGGTATAATGACAATATGACAAATTTGCCGACGGGCGACGAGCAACGACGAGTCAACGAAGCAGATATGTAGTGGCAAGTCGACGACGCGCAGTGTTGCCATTTATAGAGTGTATACCTAATCCAAAACTTAACGCACTGTATGTAGCCAGAAACTACATATCTAAAAGTCTAAAATGCCGCAGATAAATAAAATAACCCTACAACAATCACAAGAAAAATATTCGTAGCTACTATAAGACAATATATGAAGACTTGAAATAAATAATGTAAGTGCCTAAATCAGTATTTCGAAATAATCGATTTTTTTTTCTTCCACAATGTATGTATTAGAAATAACTTTCTCAAAATTAAACATAGGTTTATTCAAGTGAATTATGTTTTTGTGCATTAAATAGTTTTGCAAACTGTTTGTAAAATAATTTAAAAAAATAAAACAGCTATAAAATCTTAGAATGTGCTAAGTGCCACCGCAAAAATATAAAATATTGGGGTAAGTAATAATGAAAAACACAAAACATGTAGGTTCTAAGGAGTATTGGGATTAAATAGATCTTCATAAAATTTTCTATTTTCTTTCTTCAAATACTGAACCATTGCCAACAAGTTTTGTTTTTGGTCTTCATAAATTCTACCCTGGCAGGTCAAGTTAGGAATAGTCATTTCTGCAATAGTTTTAATTGTAATATTTCTCCTTAACCCTGAGCTACTATCGTGCATTTACACTCACATAACTACTATCGTGGGGTCATAGATGACCCGAATTTTAAAAACCTCTAAACAAGATATAAAAATATATTTTTTATTGTTTTTGTATTTTTGACAAATGAATGTGTATATAAAAAAGAGATTTTTTGTAAACTTAAATTTTAGTTCAAGGAAATTAAGATGCTATAATAAAAATTATAGAACTTTTAAAATAAATTTTGATCAA
This sequence comes from Diabrotica balteata, assembly GCA_918026665.1. NCBI lineage: Eukaryota > Metazoa > Arthropoda > Insecta > Coleoptera > Chrysomelidae > Diabrotica > Diabrotica balteata. The sequence goes on along the minus strand of OU898284.1, from coordinate 93,269,975 downwards.
AAACATAACTCATTATTATAAAAAAAATATATCTTAAATTGAAATTAACGGTTCATTTTCTGAAAAGTAGTTTATAATAGTAACGTCTTAACCTAATACAAAAGAAAATCATAATAGAGTAACCATATAAAAAAATAACAGTCATATTTTTTTTCGTAATGTTAGAATCTTGCGACAAAAATATTTGAACAAATTGTAAGTGTTTATCTATTCTTTGCACATAGTACAGGTAACTCTCTGAAGTGAATGTGTTTTGCAGGTGGTCCTATGACATTCTGCGCAAAATGTGGAATGTTTGTTATCCTTACCTCTGGGACACAAGTAGCATCTACGTCTTACAACTGGCCTTTCAGGTTTGGTCTGATCTTGATGAGTAATTTTATTTTCTAATGCTTTGGAAATTATCGAGCGTAATTCTCCTGACAAATTTGGCATTGCAAATCTTACTTCTAAATGTTCATTTATAAAACTGATTCCCAGCTCTTGAATAAAATCCGATCGATTTTTTCTAACCCCAGGATTAGCTGCGTGAAAAATAATGTGACTGTTTACTATAGCAATATCCATTATGGAATACCAAATTACTAAAGGCCATCGCTGGCATCTTCGACCTGAACGATAAAGTGCACATTTTTGATCAAGTGCATCAACGCCCCCTTGCGACGAATTGTAGAAAGCTATTATATCAGGTTTTTTCCTTTCCTGGTCAACAGATTTGTCGTGATGCATAGACGACAACATAATTACACTTTTATTTTTTTAGACAGGCCATTCACGTTCCGACTTGTGGTCCAACTTAGTAGGACTACTAGTTGGATGTTCGTCTCCACTCACGCTCCGACTTTCTATCCAACTAGTGGTCCAACTTCAGTTCTAGGTTGTTTTCACGATGGTGTAATATCGCTTAACCAAAAAATGTATCGAAGAAACACTACGCAAAATATAATAATATGATATGTATGTTTAAAAATTAGGTTTCGTTTTTCTAGTTATTTGTCTAGGGCTGAACTAATTAATTTTTTCAACTCTTGATTTTTATGACTTTTTAAGATGTAGGAAAAAATTATAGATTTTAAAGATTTGTATAGGTATAAAATCTATATTTTATTTGTTTTAAACTGGAGCTGGGATTTATTTTGTTGTGTGTGTGTCGTATATTTTTAATAGGAATAATTTTTCGAGCAATTGAAAGTTATTTTCTATTATTTTTTTGCGAACCAGGGATCTTTTGCTACAACTATGATTTAATTTTCATTGTTTGTTGATAATTCTTCAGTAGCCAATCCGGAGTATCGGAAATTTACCTGTATAGGAATGTCCGAAATAGATCTACAGAAAGGAAAATGATTTGCCCTAACAAAAAGGTAATTTTCGTGCAATTGAAAGTTTATTTTCTATTAAATATTCGCGAACTAGAGATCTTTGCGTAAAGTATTTCATAGAAATCTCATACGTAACAGGTGCCGAAAGTCAACTGACTGAGGAAATATTCGATCCAACCTGTGATCCGACTTCCAACTTCACCATTCACGCTCCGACTTCGTCGCCAGTCGGAAGTCGGATCTTCAAGTCGTCCCACTAGTCGTACCACTAGTTGTCCAATTAATCCAACTAGCCCACTCACGGTCCGATTTCAGATCCAACTGCAGAAGTTGGACCACTAGTCGTACCACAAGTCGGAACGTGAATGGCCTGCATTAGGGACATATGATACGATTGTATTGTCTCGTGTAAAAGCAAATAAACACTTATCAATTTCGTAATTTTTATTTGGTTGAAATTGTGAAGGAATTTCTCTCTTATTTTTACGCATTGTACCTACATAGGTAAGTCGAAGTTTTTTTAGTTCATCAACTAGCTCTATTGAGGTGAACCAATTATCACCAGTGACATTTCGGTTACTATTGGCAATTGGTTCCACTAAAGCAAGTACTGATCTTGTAGGTATGGATAGCTTTTGGGCATTAGGATCATTTGTTTTACCCATATATACAAAAGCATTTACCAAATAATGTGTTTTTGCGTCACATAAACACATGACCTTGATGCCGTACTTGACTGGTTTGGCTTTCATGTACATTCTGAAAGGGCATCATTCTCTAAACCCAACCAACATCTCGTCCACTGTAACATATTCGGAACATGTGTAGTTTGCTGTACTGTTAGATTCTTTTCTTCTTTTCTTTTGCTCTCTTATTTCATGATTGTCAAATGTTATTGCTGTGAGAAGAAATAAGAAGCGTTCTTTTGACATTGTAGCACGAACAGTTAACCTACCTAAAACACTTGTCGAAAATAATGAATCGACATTTTCATGATTAGACTTTAGTACACCTGAAAGGTATAAAAGACCCAAAAAAGCCTTAAGTTCACCTTCGTTTAGATGATCGACAAATGTACATGTATCCTCATAATTTACACTGAGCTCGGTAATTTTTTCATTTGTGTACTTTAGAATAGAGGCCAACATGTCAGGAGTTATAATAAGTGACCAGGATTCAAGTGGACTGGTCGGATGGGGCCGGAGCATTTTTAGCCCACTTATATCTGTTCCGTCCATAGTAAAAATTTGTTTCATTATTAGATGCTGTTTCACATTCGTCGCTTGATAAGTCACTTACGTCAATTTCTGAATCTGTGTCGTGAACCGAATGTTCACTTTCAGTGTCAGTATCACTGTTAGAGTCACTATAAGTGTCAATATTTTCGGTTGGTTCCTCCAGAGATTCGAGAAAGTCAAAAACATTTTCACTTGTCACCGTACTTCCGCTAATTCTTAAAGCCATTTTAATGTATTATCTTAAATAATAATAACGTAACTACTATGGTGGGGTCAAATCCGACCGGAACTCAGCAGTACGTGTGCACTATCCCACTGATCGTTTGCTACTAAGCGGCATGCTAAACTACGTACTTAATTGGAATAATACATAGAATAACAAGGTCGTTCGCCAAACTGTCTACCAGTGGCGCACGAAATTTCAAGTCCTGGGGTCAAATTTCAGAGTAGTTCAGAGTTAAAATCTGTTTTAATTTCCAAGTTTCCAATTCTTTTAAAGCTTCTTGAATTTTAACTAATCCCGGATTTTGTCGGTTAATGTTGATATCATATATTTTTATTGAATATTAGCTGTATTTAAAAATGCATCGTTATCATAGAGAACTCTTGGTTTTAATCTTTTATTGTGCAATATATGGACGTAGTTAAGCAGAAAACGTCCAACCCAAAAAAAGTGATTGTTGGGAAATTGAGTTTAAAAGATTTTAGTGTGCCCTAGCTAAACTATGCATAATTTATTCGCCTGGCAATGATTTTAAGATAATGATATTCATCTCGTAGGCACCTCGTTTGTAATTTCTTTTAAATGTAAGTTTCAATGAAGTTATTTTGAAAATTTTAGGTTGGACGTTTTTAACAAAAAACAAAAATCCGAAAAAAATTTCGATAAAACATACTTATGTGGGTTGGAATCTTTCAGATAAATAAATAATGTCATATTTTTATAAAAATTTTAATGATCCAAAGAAACAAAATTACAATGATTTTCTTATGTAAATGTAAATTTAAAAAAAGTTTTAATTATTGTGGGTATCTACCTCAAAATCTAGAACTGGAACATTAAATCCATCAACGTCTTCGACTACATTAGCACTTGTAAAATTTTCATAAAACGGTTTAGCGTCTGAAGGAATTAGATGTAAATAGCTTTTAATATCGTTAATTTTATCCTCTGACAGGGGTTTACCATTGGGCCAGAGTTGCATAAGCAGCGCCGAAAAGCTCTCTGTATTTAATCGTCCTCGTCGCTCAATATCCAAACATACACTTTCATCGCCAAAATAACTAGGTTTCATAAAGATGTGGTAAGGATTTTCTTTTGTTAATATAATTTGTTTTGTCTCCAACCAATTTATTTTTTCTTTATTGGTGCCAACTTTTCTGTTTATTGTGGCCTTCTCGAGCTGGTGGGTACTCAAAAACCATTCCTTTTTCATTTGTGTAGCTGTTATTGGAGACTTTTTACGACATGAATTTATTATATTTATATAGTCTAAAGGTGTATATATTCGTTCTTGACGTTTGAGTTGACATTCTATATCCCCAAAATCTTTATCATTTGGTAGAAAACTATGGCCGGAAATCAGGAATTTAAATGTTATAGTTTTTATATTATGGCTGGTTTGAAGAAGACTGGCCATGAGGAGTGTTATTTTAATATTACGGTTCTGGCCTCCACAAGAATCAGACCACAATATAAGATGTTCAACAGTACTTTCTATGTTTTCTAAATATTTTACAATACAGGAACCAACCTCCTGAGCTCCTCTTCCAGCAGTTCCTTCAAGCCATACATAGGAATAACTCTTATTACGTTTGCCTGAAAATACACCGAGATTATACAAGCAAACTTGCCTCTTATAATATATTACATTGGTTGGAATTTTGGGTAAAGGTAGAGTTTTTTGAAGATCGTATGTTAAACACTCTACATTATCCTCATCTTTAGCTCGTTTTAAATCTGCCTTTAATGTTTCTCGTGATTTTTGGGCCAAATCCTGATGAGTGTCGAGTTCAATTTGTAAAAGTTGCTTTTTATGATCATCCGTTTCATTTTGTAGTTTTATTTTAAATGAATCACATACCTGGCATGTGTCCTTCTTGGGAACATTAAATCTCAAATTAAATTTTTCGTAAAAAATCCTCTTATAAATACCAAATTTCACAGGGTTTTGAACTTCAGATTTGTATAGATCATAAATCTTTAATAATGAGAGATGTGCCGGTAAAAATAATGCAGACGTGTTTTCACGACAGTAGTGCGATATGTACTTAGGCAGTTTATTGATCTGGTTGATTATTTCCTGAATTTTATTTTCAGGGACTTTGTTTAAACCACCTTGTTTTCTACCTCTTTGATCAAGAATTGGAGCACGATTGTTTACCTTTCTCAGAGCTGTTGTTACTCTTGACGGAGTTATTCTAAGACTATTGATAAACATTTGCCTATAAGTAAGGAATATTGTCTGGAATACAGACGTCTTTCAGTGTTTCTTCCATACATTCTTTTTTTCGGCATTTCGTGGATATTATTGGCAATAAAGATAGTTTGGGCATTATAAGACCCAAGACTCCAAAAACGATCAAATTCTTGTTTTCGTGACTCTGTAGAAATCAACTCAGAACATTTCATCGGGCAGTTACAATTGTAGTCATATTGAAATTCTTTAGCAGCTTTCAATTTTCCTTTGTAGTCAATGTAAGATTCATTTTTGTTCCTATTAATCTTTGATGTTGCTCGCGTCATTGCAAATTTCTTTTTTCTACCCTTCTTTGGACGACCTGATGTACTGGCTAAAAATGGATTATCATCACAACTTTCATTGTTATCGGAACTCTCTTCATGTGACGATGGTATAAACATATCAGAGGAACCGCTACTAAAGACATCACTTATTGACATATTCTGTAAGAATAAAAAGGTAGGTATTATTAGATAATATTTTAAATAAAAATTTCAAAAAATTATAGAAAGCGTCTATTTTAATTAAAGAAGTTAACTTTTAATCAATTACCAGGTACCAAAAAATAAAACAAATTCAATTCATTCAAATTAATCTTTTTCATAAAGTTTACTATAGGTACTCATCGAAAAATAATTTTCATATGCTTTACATTATTGTATAATTACTTTAATCAATAATAATTGATGATCATAATAATAGGTATCAATTTAACATTGGTATAATAAGATTAATACATATGTGTTTACAAAATTGTGTGTACCTAAGGAAGTTGTATTTTTTCTTTTAGATTGTAACAATAGGTACATCAAAGTTTAGTTTTCATTAAATAGAAATAATATAGCGAATAGCATTATAAAGCATTTTACTAAACAGTATAGGTACAAAGATTTAATACTTACATCATAATCATCAACAGAATCTATGGTAGAAGCTGATTCAAAACATCCAGTTTTCTCGTTTAAAACCATTTCACGAATACGACTATTGGATGACGATGGTTCGCTGTGACGGTAGAATTCTGTCACATTGGTATCATCCATATTCTACAATATATTTAAATTATGTAATGATGTATAAAATGCATTTATTTTAAAAATTTAGTAAACAACATAAACTTTTAGAAGCCGTGTCTTATAAACTGATTATTTTTTCGTGATTTTCGGCCAGATTAAAGAAATACCACAAAACTCTATTTTCTTCTATTTTCTTTATTTTTTTTTTAAGATTTAGTAACAAAATAAATTGAAACGTCGTAAAAAAAAAAGAGAGTTTTGTGTTATTTCTTCAATCTGGCCGAAAACCACGAAAAAATAATCAGTAAACAACATATAGTTATTTTTTAATAAAAAATTTCCGACTTACCTCAACATTGGTAATATTTGAATCAAATTCCACGCTAGACATTACACTATTTGTTTGGTTTTCCATAAGTTTTGCTAGCTCACACATGTATTTGCTTCTTTTCGACATAATTATTATTAAATAAGTATTTTTAAACCCGAACAGTCAGAAAAATCAGACACAACTGAATAAAAAGAAATGTTTATCAATACATAGGCACATTTACTTAAAACTAAAGGAAAGTGATTACTATGCTTAAGATGAGTACCTATAATAAATTAATTTTTATCGACCAAGTTCCAGGGTTTATACGCACAAGGCACGTTTTAAACATTAATAGGGCACATTCCCGTAATAAAATTTTATTATCGACCGAAATTGAAGATTCAAACTACTTTTAACATATTAATGAAATAGTAAACGTAAAATGATACCAAGTGGTTTGGACGATTTCTGATTATACTCTTATTTTTAACAAGTATACCGAAATTTATAAGTAGAAAACATCCAATTCACTTGGATGTTTTTAACACAAAAAAATGCACAGTAGTTTTGTTATCGCATGGAGCGTTAAAGTGATCCAACCCACTTAGCCTGTTTTAACCACTCTTTTAACACGATTACTTAGATCGACATACATTTTTTAGAAAAAATTCAACCCACTTGGATTTTTTATTATCAATGAAAATCTCAGTTAACCTAGTTTGTGGGTTAGAACTTTGACGATTATTAAAAGAGTATGTAATGTTTTCACTTGGACGGTTTCTGCATATTATAAAGCAAGAAATTATATGCTCGCTGGTGTAAAGAACTCATTTTTAACAATTTGTGGGTTGGACGTTTTCTGCTTAACTACGTCCATATAATAAGTAGTTGGGAGAATGCATAAACGCTATAATCGTATACTGAAAAAGATAAGAATCTTGAATAAATATTACTGTAGTATTACTTTTTATACAAGAATTTGCACGTGTTAAGAAATAAATTAAAATAATATTTCTTGAATAACGATATTTTGAGATAATTATGCAAAAATAATTCTTTATCTAACATTAAATATTATATTTATAGTAAAAAATGTTGAATGTATCATAAAAAGCTTATCAAGAATGACAACAACAAAAAATATAACCTTCAAATAAAATATTCTCTTCACGGCATTTACTTAAATTGATGGAATTTTTTTGTCTTCTAGCATCTGCAACTGTTTGGTTAGTGGAACACTAGCATAAGCCTTTTGAAAGTTAATAAATCTTTTTAGTAACGCTTTTCTATTGTTTGTTTTAGACAGAACGCACTGCCTGTGCAAAAATTATCAATACGGAAGCCAGTCTGATTTTCAACATCTTCAATTTGCATTCTGTGAATATATACAATTGACGCACGTACGGCAGATTTTTTTTGTTTTTTTTTTGTTGAACCTATTCTCTATCCTTCCATTGTTGGATATAGGTCTCCCCCAGTTCTCTCCATCTTTTCCTATCTTGAGCTGTTCTCTGCCATGTGGGACCTCCTTGTTTCCTGATGTCATCTTTCCACCTCATCTGTGGTCTGCCTCTGGATCTTTTTGTATTGTATGGACGCCACTTTCCGATGGCATTGTTCCATCATCCGTCTTGGACACGTTCATTGTGTCCAGCCCATTTCCATTTTAGTTTTGCTGCTTGTTCTATCGCGTCTACTGTCTTTGTTCTGGTTCTGATCCACTGGTTACGTATTCTATCTCTAAGTGATACACCCAACATTTGTCTTTCCATCGCTCTTTGTGCCTTCCTTATCCTATCCAAATTGGCCTGTGTAAATGTCCATGTCTGTGCTCCGTAGGTGAGCACCGGTATGATACAGGAGTTATATACCTTGCTTCGTAAGTATAGAGGGATTGTTTGATTTTATAGAACGTAAGAAAGTTTGCCGAACGCTGCCCATCCCATTCTTACTCGTCTCGATATTTCGGCTGTTTGATTTTCTCTATTAGCTCTGATTGCTTGTTCTAGATAGATATACTCATTTACCTGTTCTATTTTTTCTGTTTTTATTTTTATTGCCTCTTGGTCTTCCGTGTTTGTCATTACTTTTGTTTTGTTGATGTTAATTTTTAGGCCTTTTTGCAGTGATTTTTCATGAAGTTCATTCAGCATTAATTCCAGTTCTTGTCGTTCCGAGGAGATCAGGAGTATATCATCCGCATATCTAAGGTGATTTAGGTATTTTCCGTTAATACATATTCCTCTGTTTTCCCAATCTGTTAATTTTATTATGTCTTCGAGGGTCAAGGTAAACAGTTTAGGTGAAATTATATCGCCTTGTCGGACTCCTCGTTTAACTTTTATATTATCCGTTATTAATTTGTCGTCCAGAATTACGGTCATGGTTGCGTTTTGGTAAATATCATGTATCAATTGTCGGTATCTTGAATCTATTCTACTATTGACCAGAGCTTCTTCAACCGCCCAGTGTTCAATGCTGTCGAAAGCCTTTTCATAATCTACGAATGCTAAGTACAGCGGAAGGTTGTATTCATTGGTTTTCTCAATTAAGATTTTAAGCGTATGTAGATGGTCGATTGTGCTGTATCCTTTTCTGAATCCGGCCTGTTCCACTGGTTGGTAGTTATCAAGTTTATAGGTTAGTCGGTTGTTTATTATTCTTGTGAAGGTTTTATATAGTTGTGACAAAAGGGAAATAGGACGGTAGTTGTTTAGGTCTGTTCGGTCTCCTTTCTTATGTATTAAGATTGTGTTGGCATTTCTCCATTGTTTGGGTATTTTACCTTCAAACAGACATTTGTTGAACAGTATTTTTAGCATTTTTTTTATCGTGTCTCCTCCTTCTTTTAGCAGTTCCGCCAGTATTTTATCCCCACCGGCAGATTAAGACTGCAGATATAAGAGGGTTAAAAAACGATGTTGAAATAAAGCAAAGTTGGTATGAGTACTTTAGTAAGTTGCTAAATAAAGAACACCAGAGGATGTGAGATCCCAAATAAGAATGTAATATCTGTAATAGTGAGAGATAAAGTTGTCAAGGCATTAAATATTACGAAGAACGATAAGACAGTAGGACCTGATAGAATACCTGTGTAGGTTTCGAACGGTCTAGGAAAAAAAGGGTTTGATATTTTACTGCAAATGCTAAATGGGATATATGAGCAAGAAAGTCTGCACAATGCATGGGGAAAGAAGGTTATGGTATCATTATATAAAGATTTAAGGGACATTTAGATTGTAAGAACTACAGACGGATTAAGTTAATGTCGCACACAATGAAAATTTTGGAGAGACCTGTAAAGCAAAGGTTAAGGAGAGAGATATACTTAGGAGAAGAATAGTTTAGGTTTGTGCCAGAAAGGAGGACAACAATTTTTTTTGGTTTGAGATAGTTGATAGAGGAATAAAGCGAGAAGAGAAGAGAGCTTAATTTAATATTTATAGATGTGGAGAAAGAGAACGACACAGTTCCTAGATAAGAGCTATGGAGATATATGAGAACCGATGATTTTGGTTTGTGTCGTCGTTTCAACTGACAAGTACCACGTGCAAGTATTCGAGCTTAAGAGACATGTAGTCCCTAAAGTAAATTTTAATTTTAAAAACAATTCCATTGTCATCGACCTAGAGTCTCAACATTATTAAATGTAAAATGTGATATTTTGTAAATCCACACATGGAAGTCTTATAGACACCTTATTGTTAGCACCATATACAAAAGGCACTGAAGATGATCTGTATAGATTGAAAACGTTCTGCCAGAATTTTAAATGTTGACGACACTTTTAAAAGGTTTTTATGTACTTGTATGTTTTTATACCAAAATACACAATTGTGAAGTGTTTTAACTTCTGTGTTTTTTTTTTAATAGAATTCAGATATAGCAACATCGAAAAAATATACAAGCATGTAAAGGCGAGTATAAAACAAGCAGCATTCAAAGCCTTTGAAGAGAAAGAACATTTAACTAATAAATAGCCTTATTATGAAATAAATAAATCAACAAAAAGAATAAGTGAAGAAAAAAAAATCAACTATATAGAAAATGGCTGACTACAAACAACGATGAAGTTTATGAAGAATATAGAGAAAAAGATAAAGAAGTGAAATAACAAATAACACAACAACAAAAAAATGAATAATGGGCAGGACATAAAATAAAAGGACTATTACAAGAAACTGTTAAAATAATAAAGACCACAATTTATTGAAAAAGAAAACAAGTGAAGACGAAGCAGATCCCCACAACAAGAAATAGAAATTATAGATAGGGAAATGAGTATGGTCATAAAAGCAATCAAAAATAAGAAAGCACCGGAACCTGGAGGCATCTCACCTGAGCTTATAAAGTACGGCTTAAAAAATTACACCGGATGATAAAATAGATATTTTAGAGGCATGATAAAATGGATATTTTATGGACGGAGGCATATGTGGCATCTACATTTTAAGAAATGAGATTGAAAACGATGCGAAAACTACAAAGGAATAAGCGTAATATCATTAATAGGAAGATTATCTGGGACGATACTGCGAGAAAAAATAGAGCAAACGATAAAAGGCAAAACCGGGGAGGATCAGGCAGGTTTCACGGCAGGAAGATTATGCATAGACCACCTATACACACTGGAACAACTGTTGGTAAAGAAAAAAGCAAAAAATAGATATATACATTTGGAATTTGTGGACCTGAGAATGGCGTATGACTCTGTACCAAGGTCAGAGCTATGAAAGGCAATGTACAAATTAGAAATACAGACGTATAAGTGCAGCAGAGACGCATGATATATACTCGGAATTCAATAGGATTGTCAGCTTATCTTATAGGAACGATAGGCCCTCGCGGGGTTCGAGATGAAAGACGCGTGTAGTTCAATGGTGGCGTGTATATTTTTATAATAAGGGAAATAATAGAGAACTTGCACATAAAAATATTTTTGCGTCAACGGTCAAATTGTTAATTTATGTTAAATATATTTTGTTAAAATGTTATGTAAAAATATTATATTCAAAATATTACGTCTTAACAATTACTTGTGTAAGCCAGATGTACACACAATATTTTCATTCATTTATATTATTTTTAGTTTAAGACATATATATACATGTTTATTTTATAACATCTCAAATGCTAAATTATACTTACTTACTTAAGCCGTCCTCTTGTACAGTCAAACAGATATCTCGTGAAATAAAAAAGTCACCGCGCAGAAACAAATTTGAAAGTGGGGGTCTAGCAAAGCCATTCGTGCAGTAAACGTTATGCAGTGAGGAGCTGAATATTTTTACACTGTTGCATTATTTCTTTTACTCGCGGTATTTAAATTTAATTTTGTTGTGATTTTAGGTTTTGTATGTGTATGTTTTGTTTTTCCGATTTTCGTAGAAAACACCCGTAGAAAAATGTTTGGAATAAAAAGTGTAGCTAAGATCATTTTGAATAAAAATGTGTATTAGCACTTTTTCTGTAGAATAAACCAGAAATTTTAGGGGAAAGTCCAAGGTTAAAAGTGGTGAACGTTTAACATCTTTTTTGGGGTCCAAAAATTGACATTCTCAGCAAAATTCAACTTGTTCGTATGATTTTTAGCGGTTCAGTGGCATTTTCGTCTCTGAAGACTGGAGAAAATACCTATTTATTTAGTTATTTTATATGATATCTACAACAAATTATGCATGCTAGCACTAGTGTAATAAATATCGTTGCAGGGCAATGCTCCTCGTTCTCCCTTCCAAGAAAACATATTATAAAAGAAAAAAGAAGCAAACTATTGATTTCTTCGACAAAGGGGTGTTAAGGCATATTATTCATAAAATGTATATAAGCGAGACAGAAGTACCTCAGCTAAAATATATTCTGCCTAAATTAAGAGATGTTGTAGGCTATCAAGGTAGTCGAGAATCTTTAAGATTAATTATAAGAGACATTGGCTTCCACTGGATAAAAACAAATCGAATACTTCTAATGGAAGGACATGACATTCGAAAGCTTCGTATACAATGCTTAAGATCTGTTAATAAGTATCGAGAAGAAGGTCGTCCTATAGTGTATATGGATGAAACATACATTTAGTCAACACATACCACACGCAAAAGTTGGAGTGATGAATCGAATGAAGGAATTAAGCAACCAAGATCAAAAGGAAATTGTTTGATTATTGTACATGCTGGTGGTGTGGTTTTGTTCAAGGAGCTGCCTTATTTTATAAATCTGTTATTAAAACAGGCGACTATCACGACGATATTTTTAAAAATTATTGTGTGGTTCGAAAATAAATTAACACTCAATCTTCCTCCACAAACTGTTGTAGTAATAAATAATGCACCTTATCACAATAAACAAATTAACAAGGCACCAACATTAACACCAACAGAAGAATTAATAAAGAAATGGTTAGAGACCAGAAATATTCCTATAAACAATAGTATGCTAAAGACGGAACTGTACCATTTAGTAAAAATGCATAAAACAGCATATGTTCTTTATGCAATAGACGAGATCGCAATAAAACATGGACATACAATTTTAAGATTACCTCCATATCACCCAGATCTTAATCCAATCGAGCTGGTCTGGGCCAGCTTAAAATCCTATGTAGCATAAAAAAATATTACATTTAATATCAATAATGTAAAAGACTTATGCGAACAATTCTTTGCGACTTTCCCTCCTACTGAGTGGCAAAGCCGATGCAGCCATGCAAAAAATGTGAGGAAGAATTTTTGGTTCTACTAGCAACAATGGAAAATAATATGGAAAAATTTGCCATAACTTTAAGAGACAATGATTCGGAATGGGATTTTTCCTTTTATCAAGAATATTTTTTTTTGTAAAATGTAAGATACTCTTTTCTTCATTTGTATACAATTTTTTGGGATACATATGTGTATATCATACCTCACCAAAAATAATTCCCTAATCCTTTTAGTCATTAAATTGTGTAAATTATTTGAAACTCATTTTTTCAGATATCAAACTAAAAATACCCAATATTACTGAGATCATCCACATATTGACAACATTGTAACATTTTTAATATCTACCGAGAGATTATCAAGCCGTACAATGATTGTAATGTTCGGGTAAATTCCATTCTTTTCTGGCCGAATACTTTCTCTCTCTGCGCACTAGAAGCTCCGCCCGTTTCACGAGATTCCTGTTCACCTGTACCTTACGGTGTCGAGGTGCTAAATTGTATTATATTTTGAACCCAAAACTTTCTTCCCTTATAATAATGAAATTTTACGAATATACTTATGGTTTGTAATAATTTATAATAAACAAAACCTATCATTTATAAATATCTTAAATGCATAACAAACAAGAAAGAAAATAACTTAAAAATATAAACGAAACTCTTAGTAATAAACGTACGAATAACTAATAATTATTGTATAGCCTTGCATTTCCCCAATAGAATATCTTCCACTGCTTTTTACAAAATTTTCCACCATTAAGACATCAAACAGTAGATGCATTGTCAGATTAACTAAACTAAACTAAACACGACGTAGCATTCAAATTAAGCAATTTCCAAGAACGCAAATATACCTAATACCTGGGAATTTCCAATTAAATGAGAGTTTTAAGTAAATGTGAATGAATTTGTAATAAGGTAATAGTTTCGAAATAACTTATCGCTTTGTTATCGACTTTGCTGCTTTACAAAAAAAAAAAAAAATAATTCTAGACCCAGCAACCTAATGTAAACTGCAATTGTGAAAAACAAACTTGCCATAATAATAATAATAAAGTTATTAGGTACATACCCACTTAGAAAATTATAACCAGGTAGGACGAAGGATCTCACAGGTAGTCTCCGAATATAGCAACAAAAAATCACTAGAACTCTACCTATTAGTTATTATTTTAAAGAAATATTTTTATTCTGAATCACTTTCTGTTGTTAATTCACTATCACTACTGTCTTCTCCTGGAGTAATGATAATGGGCTCGATAAGAACATCAACACGCGTGTCTACGTCCCACATTTTATCTTCTTCTTTCTGTGTATGTTTAATGCATGCCTGCCAGTTGAAAGCGGTTATATTTTGTATGGCTTGCTCTAATAATAATTTGACATCTTTTAATTTAAAGGTTGTATTCTTTTGCGCTACCTCATTTTTTATTTGTGCCCATATCAGCTCGATGGAACTCAATTCAAAATGATACGGTGGAGTTCTTACTACGGTGATGCCATGGTCACGTGCCATTTCGTCTACTGCAAATCTGATGTATGAACTCTTATGTTCGCGCACTATATCAAGTAATTGAACCTTTATCATGGATTCATCAAAATCTATATTTTTACTTCTTAACCAATCTATTATATCCTCCTTTCGAGATGCAGAAGTTGGTATTTTTTCCATGCGACGACTGTGATAAGGTGCATTGTCCATTATAATTACCGAACCAGGATCTACAAGAGTCAGTATAGACGAAAACCACTTTTCAAACACATCCGAATTCATATCATCATGATAATCGTCCATTTTGATTGAGGTAAACATATTTAAACTACCTTGTAAAAAACCTGAATCACTTCCAATGTGCGTTAAAATAAGACGTCTTCCTTTGCCCAAAGGAGCTTTTAAGCCGGTTGAAAGTCCCTCAATGAAAGCTTGTCGCGCACTTTTAATATTCAAGTCTTGCCATACTTTGGATTTCGTATGACCCTCATTCAACCAGGTTTTGTCCGTATGATAAATTTTTTTACTAAGTCGTCTAAAATCACGAATTTTTTGCAAACTTCCGATTTCTCTTCACATACCGAAAGTCCATTTCATGTAAAGTTCTTTGTAATACTCTCATATATATATATATATATATATATATATATATATATATATATATATATATATATATATATATATATTATTTAAATTATCATCTGCGCCTGCATTAACTGCTCGTTGAATAGCCTTTAACGTGGGCAGTTCGTTCCTAAAATAAAATCCATGGACTTTTCTTCGGATTATACTTTTCGTAATATCGTCCAATACAATTTTTGCACGTTCTTTGCACCTCCTCCACACAATGCTGCGACGTCCTCTATAAGCTTATCTTGATATCTTCTACGCAATCCCTCATAAACCGATTTTATCATTTTCTTTTCTCTCACAGATAACCACCTTTTTTTATTTTGTTTATTAACAGATGTACTGCACGTTGGTTTTAATGCCATGATGTTACCCGACGGTACTCTCATGAAATACTACCACCACTGATTTACTGATTTTAATGGTTGTTTGTGAGTTTTCACAATGGTGCCGGATTTCATTAGGAATATTACGTAAGGCGAGTAGTTCGGACTTCCAACAGATGTAACCGGTAAAAATTATAATTGAGAAGTGGATTTGTGTGCTAATAAAGAAATAAATATATAGCCGCTTACCACCGAGTGTTACCGAACTACAAAATGTCTGCCCTGACAATCCTATTGAATTCAGGGTATAGTGCTACGCGCCGCGGCGGCTTTAAAACAGAGTAGACCCACAATTTTTAGATTTTAAATCGCTAACTTAAAAACTGTCAACTTTAGACAAAAATAACAGATGACCTTTATCTTGTAAAATGACTCAAGAAACCTCAAACAATTTTTCGGGTCAATAAAGGTGATTTTTGGAATTTGTGTAAAAAAATTGTTTAAACAATTTCTGCCCAAAAATTTCGTCCAACACCCTTTTCATTTGTTTAGAGGGTACATCTTTGAATAGGACTGTGCAAAAAAATCGAATGAGAGACATTTTTCCTACGGAAACGGCCTCATAACCTGGACTATTATGTCAATACAGAAAAAACTTACCAAATCATCTACTCTGTATGAAGCTACAACAGCCAAAGATAGCTAATTAACACCAAAAATATGCTTTTAAAAGGGAAGTATTCAAATGTATATTATTATTTCGTGTCTGAAATGTTTTCCCATTTGTTTATTCATTGTTACCATTGAACATAAAAAAATAATCTAGCTTACCTGTTTGACCTTGCTGATTGCTTACAAGTGGAATTAGTACCTTTGATTAGGAACTTAAAAAAATAATGAATGTAAAAAATTCTAATACAGTGTGCCGGTACTTTAAAATAAGGTTATCGGCGCCATGCATTCGTTAAAAATATATGTAATGGTTTTGATGGAGTTTTCTTCGGCGATAGTTATCGGACTAATGAAGTTTTATTCTTATTTAATTGACTTTAACAATCCATTTTGGATATAAGGTTTTTCACTATATACTAAGCAACTAGCATTCCCGATTATTATTTTGTACTCAGTTCACACAAAACGAGGCAAAGAGAAAAGTTATCGGCTTAAGCAGATAATAGACGGGCGTAAGATACGCTGCGAGAGATACGCAGCGTATTCTACGTTGTAATAGGAACCATGCATTTCAATGGACGGTAATACGCGAGCGTTGCTCTCGCAATCCTACGCCAGCCAATCGCAATCTGCTGCGTTCTCCACGCGGCGAGAGAAACGGACTAGCACTCAACTCATTGTTTCTTATGTGTTCTAATAGATGAGACGTTTGTCACGCCAGAGGTACAGACACAACAAAAAATAATTTTTCAAATTAAATATGTTTGATATAGAAAAATTTATCAGTGAAATTGAAAGGCGCCCTGCGCTTTACAATTTACATTTAAAGGAATATTCTAATAGGGATTTAAAGGCCAAATTGTGGAGTGAAATTGCAAATGAAATGGTTGAAAACTGGAACGATTTATCCCCAGACAAAAAATATAAGTTAGGTGAGTTTTTTACTGTTTTATTCAACTACAATATGCAATTTAAAAAAAAATTGCTTTTATGGTAGGTATTTGTTACTTGAACTTTATATTTTATCATATTGTCATGCCAATTCTCCTTCTTTGCTTACAAAATAAGATTTAAATTGATTTCTGACTGAAATTCCCGATCACCATCTCCCAGTTCCTAAAGCCGATATATCTTGTAGTGGATCTGTTAGGTTATCATTAAAATCAAAACCGTCTCTTCTTCGTAAGAAGTTATGAAGGATACAGGCGGTTTTTGTAAGAAGTTCTGTAAAGTCAGGTTCAAGTAAAATAGGTGTAGGTAATATCCGCCACTTGCTGGTTATTATACCAAAAGTATATTCTACAAATCTTCTTGCTCTTGTTAACCTGTAGTTAAAAACTCACTCACTATCGCTGAGATTTCGTCTTGGATATGGCCGTAATAAACTAGTGTATAATCCGAAAGCTTCGTCACCAACAAATACAAAAGGATAATCGGGACTATCAGTATATGAAAGTGGTTGGGGTCAAGGGCGGTCATAAGGAGGGCCCAAAGGTGGCAATGCACTTTAAATAAACTTGTCTAGTAACACAGGATAATGTTATGTTAATATATTTTAAACTATTTACTCTGTAAATTAATTATTTTAAATGGATTCACATACGGATTTTGAAATACCTAGATACTGCAATCTGTAATAATGATAATTAATCATAATGCCTGTCTCTTCAACTCTGGTTACGCCAATGCAAGTGCATCGCCTCCCGCGCGAATCCCGACACCGGCGACGTCCAGTGTAGAAACAGAAACATAAGAATGCCTATGTACATATTTTTTTATGGAAGTTATATCCATGGCCTGGAATCTTATATGAATAACCTTGAACATTTCCCCCATCACTTTGACTCCAGTCGGTTAATAAAGAGAGATGACAGCCTATCTCGCTCACGAAGACTTTAACCAATCATTTTATTTTAACACCATCTCTGAATGTCACAAATAAAATAATCAAACGAAGCTTAATTCCGCCATGTCAATTCCGTCAAAAGTAATGACAAGTTGATGATTGATATTTGTCATCGAGTTAGAAGTTCGGTGGAATCTATTTGTATATTTTCGAGTTTCGTCCATTTTCGTCTTCCACGTGCTTTGGCTTGTTTACAGTTTTCATTTTTAATTTAATTATCTTTAACTTTCGTTTGTATTTAGTCTTAGTAATTTAAGTTGGTTCCTTAGTTTTTAAAGTTTAGTTAGTTGATACCTTAGTTTTCATTTTTAATTAACTATCGTTTGTAAGGGCAGGTCACGTAGCCCGATATAATGACAACAGGTGGACACGGAGAATTCTAGAATGGAGACCAAGGACGACAACAAGAAGCATGGGAAGACCTCAAAAAAGATGGGTAGATGACATAAGAGCGGTGGCAGGCAAACAGTGGATTAGATTGGCGCAAGATAGAGAAAGATGGAAGCAATTGGGAGAGACCTACATTCAGGAGTGGATGGAAAATGGTTGACAAAGAAGAAGAAGATCGTTTGTAATTTAATCTTGATAATTTTAATTTAAGTTGGTTCCTTAGTTTTTTAAGTTCGGTTAGTTGATTCTTTAGTTTTTTCAGTTTAGTTTTATTTGATTCCTTAGTTTTTAAAGTTTAGTTATAGTTCCTATAAATAAAGATTTTCGTCTCCCTACAAAACTTGTGAAAAAGCAGATAGGTATTGTCACATCACTCACTATATGTGAGATTATTCCATTGGAAAATAATAAAATATTTTGAATTACCCACTAAATTTTAATTAGTACCGAAATGACCCACCAGAGGCGCTAAAGCGATAAAATTAATACTTAACCATTTGAATTTCCCGCCAAATGGTGATTAGTATTGACTCCACTCACCAGTGGTGCTAATAAACCAAATTTATATATAGAGTTGCCTATCTATCTGTATATACTATATTATTTATCTATGGTTATATCGTTGTGTATTGTGTAGAAATTTGAACGTTCTGAAGTATCTATCGTCTACCCGATATACACTATCGTATCGAAGTTATAGAGTGCACTGTATATACTGCCGGATTGTAATCATCATTTTATTTCAGGGTGACGTGACAGGTGAGTAAAAATCCATAGATAGGTTAGGAATAATTTTCTGTTTGCTAACGGAACGAATACTTTATATTTTATAGTTTAATATAAAATAATAATATAAATAATACTCTGCAGTTTTCTCTCGGTCAGCGCAGATGTTCGCTATATAGGATTTTGAAATACAAAAGCTAATAGATTCCGATTTGAACGAAAAGTGACTGCAAATTATTATTGGAATCACAAATGTTCTTTTTTTTTCAGAAAATGAAGAGGGCAAACAATACGAATACGTTGAATTTGTATTTTTTTGTTGTTCCGAAGAAAGTAATTAAAGATGTGGGGGATAATGGGTCATCCCGGTCATCTTCCTCATCGTCCTCTTAACAGAATCTCGTAGTGTTAGAACGACTTACAACAGTATCAACATGAAATAAGACGATGGAATAAAATTTTTTGTAGTTAAAGTATTCGCTTCCGGTATTCTTGGGACACATCATACGAATGTGTTTACCGTCTATAGCTCCCAAGCAGTGCGGAAAATTGGACCTTGTGAACATTTTGTTTGATATTTCTATCCATTTATCTTTAGTTGGTATAGGCATTTCTAACGGTTGTAATGTCTCCCATATAGCCAAGCATGTTTCTTTTACTATTTGTCCAATGGTTGACTTTAACACATGGAACTAATACTCCAAAGCCGAAAAGTTCGATCCGGTTGCTAAATATCTGAAAGAATATTTTTTTTTTGTTTTAGGAAAGAAACTTCAGACTAAGTGGAAATCACTTCGTGATTAATTTAAACGAGAAGTTACCCTAGAGAAAGAAAGTTAAAAGCGGACAAGCCGCTACACAAAGAAAGCGAAAATATATATACTATGATTAACTCTCATTTTTAGCGGTTCATATGGAAAAGAGGCCAACGTCATCTAATATCCAAGAGAGAAAAGAAGAAGATACAGAACAAGTTGCGGAAACAATAAATGAAAGCAATACTCAAATTCAGACAGCTGAAGAACTCGAAAACAAAAGATTAAAGAAAAATGTTCACAAACGAAGATTAAAGGAAGATGAAGATTTAAAAAGTATCACAGCGATATTGTCGCAGTCAGTAGCTTTACAAAAACAGGAGAGATTGAACGACGTTATGGGCAATAAGGCTTTTTTAATGTCATAATTACCAATGATGAATAGTATGTCGCAACAGAATTTAATCAATTTTAGACTAAAGATAATGGAAGTGCTTCAAATATACACTAGTACTCATATTTATAAAACAAACAATCTACATAATACAAGCCAGTTTACAAATTATATGCAGCCTTTTTAATACAGTCTCCATATCCACAGCAGTCCTCTTCATATAAACAACAACCACAAATAAACAATCAGCCGAGTACCAGCCAACAATTAAACTATATGCAACATTCTCAACAAGTGTATTCACAGCACTTATCTGCATGCTCGCAGCAACCACAAATAAACAATCAGCCGAGTACCAGCCAACAATTAAACTATATGCAACATTCTCAACAAGTGTATTCACAGCACTTATCTGCATGCTCGCAGCAACCACAAATAAACAATCAGCCGAGTACCAGCCAACAATTAAACTATATGCAACATTCTCAACAAGTGTATTCACAGCACTTATCTGCATGCTCGCAGCAACCACAAATAAACAATCAGCCGAGTACCAACCAACAATTAAATTATATGCAACCTGCTCAACAAGTGTATACACAGCCGTCATCTTCAAGCTCGCAACAACCGCCGGTATCTTCTACCCGTCTTTGCGCTGCATCCAGTCTGTTACTACAGTGCTCAGAAACTCCGTCTCCTTCATCCGTCTAATCACCCTCGCCTTATTCTCCTATAGTCTCTCCTTCTGGATCCACTCAATCAACTTCACAGTATTTAGTCCCTTCGTCAACAGCTACATTGAAAGATACTTTAATTGATTTATATTAATACTCTTACTTACTTTACTTTAACGACTTGTTAAGGATAACAATTAACTTTAATAAAATTTTATCTTACTTTGATTATTTACCTTATTGTAATAACTAATCGTTCTGCTGGGTCAATTGAAATTGGCATGTTGGTTGTAGTCTTGGTTATTTTACTTTCTACCAGCTTCAGCAGTTCATCAAAACTCTTTAAAGACATGCGGTGGCATAAAATAAAATTTTCGGGATACTGTCTGTGTTCGCAAAATTTTAAATTAAATTGTCCTGTCTTAGGTCCGCTTGCCATTATGCTAATTTCAGTACTGATTTCAGTGCTAAAAATATTAGTTAGTTGCGCGAGTCGATTTAGTATGAAAAATGTATGTTGGTGTTTGCAACTATCTTGATTTTAATTAGCCTGTAGGCATGCGCTCTACCAATTTTGTATTGACAGTCTAACTTATCTGAAGTTTGTTTTATAGTTTTATGATTAGAGTAAACAAAACAAACAGGAGTTTGTACAATTCCGCCTTTATTTCTTCCAAAGCTTTTACTCTCGCATTCCTATTTTTGCTTTATATAGTTCGATTAAATTTTCTATTTGCTTTTGACTCCACATATTTAAAAACAAAACATAAATATACGTAACATAACCTCAGTTTTAGTTAATATTGGATCATTTTTAGTACAAGAAATTAGAACATGTTCTAATTTTTAGTACTGAATCGGCGCGCGCACCTAATTTGTAGATACAATATTTTTAGTGCTAAATTCAGTACTGAATTTAGCATAATGGCAAGCGGACCTTAAATCTGCTACTAATAACAGGATGAACCCATCAACGACGAATTCTTTTTTTGTTTTTTCGTTTTTTTAACACTAAGCAAAGTGCAGCAACATATCCGATTTGAACTAAATCCATTTTATTACTGACTATGACTATACTCTTTCCGCCAAAAGGCGTGAAATAAAACGCTCGTCTATTATGTTAACCAAATACGCTGCGTATCTCTCGCGGCGTATTTTACGCCCGTCGATTACCTGCCTTAATATTATTTTCCGCGATTATTTTTTACCGATATTTCTTCGTGAAGCTGTTCAAAAAAATGCGTTTTTTACGTTGGTAAGTGCGTCGTCGTGTGCATATTGCAAATAGTTAAGCAGAGCTGATGGAACTTATACGACTGATCGAAAACGAAAGTCAAATATTTGGTCTGCAGTTAAACATATCAAAGACAAAGATCATGATAGTGGATAGACTACACAACAATCATCCACACATAACCACAATTGACCGGTTCGAGGTTGTGAGCTCATACTTATATCTGGGATCATTAATCACAAACACATGGTCATTACAAGAAGAGATTAAACGTATATGTAATCTAGCAAAAGTTGCCGCAACAAAAATGACCAAAATATGGAAGGACTGTCAAATTTCAAGAGCGATAAAGATGAGGTTGATCAACTGCTTAATATTCCCAATACTAACCTTTGGATGTGAATCTTGGACTCTGAGACAATCGGAGAATAGAAAGATAGACGCCACTGAAATGTTCTGTTGGAGACGAATGTTACGAATTCCTTGGACCAACCGTAGAACAAATAATTCAATTTTAAGAGAGCTAAAAGTTAGCCAACGACTCTTTAGTAAAGTCCATCTTCAAGAATTAAAATATTTTGGACATGTTATGAGAGCAAACACACAAAAAAAATAGAAAGACTCATAATACAAGGAAAGGTAGAAGGCCGAAGATCACGAGGAAGATCCCCAACAAGATGGATAGATCAAATTACAGGAATATGCCAAAGACCTACGCATGAATTAAAAGAAATGACCAGAGACAGAGATCTCTGGAGACGGACAATACACGACATCACGTCAACCACTACACTACAACTGGGGGGTCAGGATTGAAGAGAGAAGTGCGTAGTTATTTATGGCATATACGCCCATATTTGTTAGTTTATATCCATGAAGACACATATTTACTTTAATTAATCTTTCACTTATGGTTTCCTAGGTTGTTACGAACTTTCTTAGTCTTCTAAAATTATAAAAGAAATTCCCTGTTAAGCTCTACATTCTTTTGGTACTCCACTATAGAAATGGTCATATTTTCCTAGATTTGTAGAGCCTGTTTCCTTCTGTTTTCTTTTAGTAATGACTTATGTCTATTTGTAGTTCTGTTAATTCATGTAAGACTTCATTGATCTTTTTGATATACCTTGAACGTTCCGTGTACTAAAAAATCGTGTGCTTTTTCAAAGCTTATGTTGTCTTTGTTTTGCCGTCCTATACCAATGAATTTGATTGGGTTTTTTACAATTTTTGCGTTTTTTACAAGTACTGGGGAGTTAGTCCCCTGAGGAGATTTACATGGAAAAATCAACGGAATATTAGTGGATGAGCAACCAAACATACATTTCTTTTCATATGAACACAATTACCAAGTACGGCAAATTTAAATTTGCCTATGCTTTATTTGGATTCGTGATTGGTTGCGAACTGTACCTTGCGAGCGTGGGATGAAATGTTATTTCGGGATACGTACTTTAGAACTTAGGTAGTGAAGTAAAGTGATATTGAGTGCAGAAACTAGCTTTTGTTTCTGTGATTTATTTTTATTTTCTAATATAATGTCAATAAGTAATTTATCAAACGGATTTGATATTAAATATTGTTTAAAATCATTTAACTAACATTATTCATTCCAAAAATACGATAACAAAACTGGTGCAAAATCTCAAGATTTTCGTAATCATAGTAATTTCCAGTATATACGCAGTTACGTTTTGGACTGGCTTGATATTTCCGAACCCCCATAAAAAACAAAAGCATGACATAGAAACAGATCTCGAAAAACGAGTATATTTTAAAATTTTGGACACTATTATTATGGAAATAGATACTCGTTTTTCGAATTTTAAAGATTTGCAAATATTTGACCACTTTTACGATTCAAAATTTAAAAGTTTCGTCAAAGAATTTCCAAGATATTTATTAGACAGGTTATTTAAAAATTATCCATCATTCTTTAATAAAATAAAATTAGACAATGAAATAAAATTTCCAAATATTTTCAGAAGGTGGGATAAATTACAAGATATGTATAATTTTATATACTGCAATTCATTACAACAAACTGTTACCGAAATTAATAAATTATTGTCATTAATTCTCTAATTACTCCCAAAGTCTAACTCAATTGAACGAGATCTCTCTTGTCTTAAAAAATCAAAACGTATAGTAGAAACACCATAAGCTTGTCTTAAATGTCAATAAAAAAAAAAACTTTTAAAATCTCTCCAAAACTCTAAATAAATTTTGCTACTTCCAAACAACGTAGACTTAAGTTAATTTAAAAAAAAAACATGTTTAGGTTTTAAATTTATACGAAAAGCAAAAAAAAACAGAAAACTACTATGATGATTGGAGTCTTTATTAGACGGTATCCCTATCTGAGAAGAAAAAAATACCTTGCCGACCTTGTCTCTCCAGTCACGAGCCGCCACTGGTTAATGTTTCGGTAGGTGCCCATGCTATTTTAAAACAATATCTTTAATACCTATATCAATTGATTTTGTCATAATAGTAAATACAGTAAATACAAAAATTTTAATAAAAACTTACCAAAAAACGTAAATTAGTCTACATAATGGTAAAATCTGATAAAATACATTACATTGCATGTAATGTCATACAGAAAACACAATTTATCACGAAAACAATTTGACATTTTAAAAAATGTCGAAATATGAACCATTTGCCTGTATTAGTGTTCTTATAGCAAGTAATTGTTAGTTTTATTGTAATGTAACCTCGGAAATCTTTTTTGGGTAGTGCTAGAAAGATAACCAATGGAGACACTGCGGACGGCAGCCAGATGGTTGGTATAGAGCGAGTCGTGGGTTCGAAACTAGCTTTTGGAACCGGGAATGGATCCAACGGAAGAAATAGGTAAAGATGAGATAAGAGGTAATAGAAAAGATACAGAAATAAACAAAAAGATAGATGGGTAAAATTACCAAAGATAAGAGAAGATAGAAACAGGGCGCCACTCAATTTTTTGGGGTTAAGGAGAAAATTAAGAAAACCTTAGAAAAGAAGAGAGATAAGAAAAGATATTCAGGTTCAGAGATCAAACCCAAGGAAAGATACCAACAGTAAATTATCAAATAAATCTGGTCAACGCAATATATAAACAAATAATAAAGATATTAAGTATTACACTTACTTACCTACGAAACTTAATCAGCCTGATCTTTCTACAGTTCAAAAGCATAGTAATATTTAAAGATAGTAATTGTTCAGAGCTATTATTTTATCAGGGAACTTGTTAGGAGCCAACAAATAAAATACATGCATAAAAGAATAACAATATATTAAACACAAAATTATGATGCTGCTAAATGCAACCCAGGTAATAAAAATACACAACTATGAAATGGTGTTATATATGTATAAAATTAAGCTATAATGTAATAAAAAAATACCTTTACCAAGATGTATAAGGCAATCATATACAAATATAATTTGGCGTATCTCGAGATATCATAAGAAAGATAATGAACAAAAATTATAGGAAATACAAAAGATAGCAAAAATTACTTAACTCTAAATTTACAAAAAAAAAAACAAAAAGGTTACAAGAATGAAAACATAAACCAAACCGCACTTGGCTAAGTCTGGGTAAAAAACTGAGACTTGTATGTTCATAGGTAATATTTATAGAAATTTCTTGAATGGTTCAATTACATTCAAAAATCGGCAATCTTCAGGTGAAGATATAGATGATACGTCCAGATAATGGCAGGTGATATGGTACCATACCATATTACTCGCCCAGATAATTGTAGATAAAATTACTTACAGTAGATCTTGACGAAGGCAGCTTAATTCACTGAATTTAATACTTTTCTGGTACTAAACACTGAATTTAATAACCATTAAAGGTAGTGTAGAACTATATATAATTTAATATAGTCTAAGGAAAGAAAACTCAAATATAAAGTGTATACACACTTAGAAAATAATTCACAAAGACGATACGGTAAGAAATAAAATGAGCAAAGCGTAACACGAGATATTGGCCTTAACTCAACAACGGCCCACCAACAAGTAACACGAGATATTACCTCACTCAACAAGAGCCCACCGAGAAGTAAATTGGTTCCACTAAAATTTTCACCAACTATTCAAGAAAAAAGAAGAAGAAGCTATATCCCCCACTTAAAATCATCGGACAGTCGTATGTATTTCTCAGAAGATAAGGCCTTAACGACTATTGGAAACTTTGAGGTAAAATAATCGGTATTAACAATTGGACATAAGAAACAGACAATACTTGGGATTAAGTAATTGTCAAAAGAAACGGGCCTTCGACGAAAATTACCAATTTATGAAAAGGAAACTGCATACCAAAACGCATTATACTCTTTTCATAATGAATATTATGACGAAAGGATTAAAAACCATTCCTAATTAGGGAATTCCATTTTAGCTGGGTATCTACAATATTTTGCTATCGATATACGATCATAGGCGTATCGCACGGGGGTAAAAGGAATTAGAAATATTTAATATATTAATAATAAAAAAAATGTTACAGTAATATGTATCTAATAATTCTAGATTTAAATATTTTGTGTATAAGAATGGTACTCTAAACACAATTGATCTGCAAGATATACTAATTTTAATTCGCATCATCCCATTTAAAAAAAAAATCGGTAGTAATCAGTCTTGCTGATAGAGCGATACAGTTATACAATAAAACTAACAATTCAGCTAATAATAAACCCAATGCATTTACCTAGTTAACCTTGCCATACATAAAAAATCATTCTGGATTTAAATATTTATTTGCTAAATATATTATACAAATAGCATATAAAGGATATAAAATTACTAATAAATATTTTAGCAAACTTAAAAGTAGAACTATAAATAAAAAACCCATAGTATATGAAATTTCAGCTTATGTTAGTCAAACAAGTTAACACCTATATTCTATATTAAACCCACATAAATATGATAAAAGGAATACGATAGTATACACACAACTAGAAAAATACAGTTATACAAAAGAAGTACAAAAAATCAGACTATACAGCTATAGGTAAATAATATGAAAGAATTAGACAGGGAAAAACCTCAAATATACGAAGACACAAATAAAACATTGAATGGAATAAATATCTGTGAAAATCTGTTAAAAATAAAAAAGAACAAACATTGACTGTGAAAGGAAACCTTAGATTTAGTGAAAACAGAAGAGTTTTGCTACAACATTCCACAAAAACAGGAAACGGCACTCAAGAAATAGTAGAGCTAATTAAGAAAATAAAATGTATGTGTATAAGAGATAAAAGAAAACCATATAAATAATCAGTGTCAAAAACTGGAACAACATAAAGACCGTCATGAACATCATGAAGTACCTATTTAAAAAATGTTAAATATTTTTTGGTCTGAGAAATCAAGCCACAACTGCAGCCTATCATTGACTGCAGAAACCTGGAAAAAATTTATTCAATGAAAAAAGAACTTTATACTTCCAGATATAGTTGAAGAACAATGTGGATTCATACCAGGAAGAGAAATGCATTAGCAGATATTAAACAAAAACAGGTAATGAAAAAAGCGAGGGAACACAAGATACAATGCTGATCTGCGAAGATTTAATGAGAAATCTGGAGCTAATAAGATGAAAGTACAAGACAAATGCGATTGAGGAATCACTATAGTAGGTAGAAAAATAAGTATCAAAATATCACATTATACGTGCAGCGAGTGAAGTCGACTAGATTACCATTACCGAACAACTAACAACTAAGCTTAATAAGCAAAGTTTTCTGATTTCAAATTAACATCGAAAAAACAAAAATAATAATCAAAGACAGAGCAAATAATAATTTGCGGCACATACACCAAGTGACGAATTTTAAAGTAGTACACAGATTTGTATACTTAGGCGCCCTGATAACCAACAATGATGATAGCTCCTCAGAAATCAATCGTAAAATATCAGTGGTCCGAACCGAAGTCAAAATCCCTTCAAGAAGCTGTTCATTTGGAACAGGATTGCAGCCAATGGTGACAGCAAGCTAACAATGGGTAGAGTGTCACCGCGCTCTAACAAGAACTCAAGGTGTGGGGGGAGGAATTTTTTCTAAATCATTTTTTAAATATTTTTTAAAAACAGCGACATTAAACTGTAATATAACAATCAGATAAGTCATTAGTCCTGAGAATAGCTGTGGTAACAAACGTTGGTTAATGTGAAAAAATCCTGCTGCTGAGTATTTTCTGTTTAGTAGTTTCGTCATAGTTACTAGATCTATTGAATGAGGATCTTCTGTGGTCGATTGAATATAGACGCAAGTCTCAGCTAGTTCGTCCAATTTTTTCTCAATTTTGTCACACGACAAAATAGGAACGACGGAAAATCCCTAAAAAAATATTTAATTGTAACAAAAATTAACAAATGAAAAATTTAAAAAAAAGGTAAAAGTAGGAGCAATATTGTCACATCCCACATCCCGAACAAAAGTGTCATAACTTAAATTTTTTTCAAACCGCACTTATTTACTGAAATATGATACATGATGTCAAATCTACTAACCAACAAAACCGTAGCAAAGTTACTTTAAAAATTACCTCACAGATGGCGCTAAAAACTATTTTGTTAGGAAAATGTTTCAGGAAATTTTCCGTTAAAACAGTATCAATTCTTAATGCGTAGGTGAAGCACCATTCCTTCTGAGCAAAAGCGTATTATTTCTGATTAACGTTCAGTAATCGTTGCGTAAATTCTAACAAAAGTGCAGTATTTCGTGATACTCATATTTTGCATGGACGATTATAACATTTATCTATTTTCTAGACAAAAGTGAATCATCTAGATTTTATCGGAATTAAGTGTTGTTTAATGAAGTAATTAGAGAAGAACCGACTTAGAGAAAGTTATAGAGAAGCGAATAAAGCTGTCAAGAAGGCAGCAAAGAAAGACAAAAGAAAGTGGGCAGAAAATCTTGCCGAAGAAGCGCGAGTCGCCGATGAACATCAAAACATGAGACAATTATATAATATCACTAAACAACTAGCCAATAAAAGATATACTACCCACCAACCAATTGTAAAAAGTGCTACAGGTGAAGATATTACAACGCCACAGGAACAAGTCAAAAGATGGCATGAATATTTTAGCGAATCTCTAAGTGCAGTCCCAACACCACCAGAAGACGCAGAAAACCTAATACCCAATATCCAACTGAGAATTAACACCAACGAACCAACAACGCAAGAAATAGAAATGGCCATAGAAAAACTGAAAGCACACAAAGCAGCCGGCCCTGACAATATTCCACCAGAGTTGTTAAAAGCTTGCCCAGGTACAGTGGCAGAGCTAATCCAACCACTCTTGAAAAGGGCTTGGAGAGAGGAAAAGTTCCCCAAAGAATGGAAAACGGGATTAATAATAAAGATACCAAAAAAGGGTGACAGAAGATATTGCGAAAACTGGAGAGGAATCACACTTCTGAATACTATAAATAAATTAACAGCAATAATTATAAACAACCGACTAACAAAGAGTGTAGAACCAATGTTGAGGAAGGAACAAGCCGGTTTCAGACCAAACAGATCATGCGTGGACCAAATTAACACACTAAGAATAATTGTAGAACAGTCACAGGAATTCAACTCTCCTCTCTTTGTGTGCTTTGTGGACTTCAAGAGAGCTTTTGACACGCTCACACACACGGCCATATGGAAAGCACTGCAGAAAATAGGAATACCAGAAAAAATAGTAAATCTCATCAAAGAACTCTACAGTGACACAGAAAGCAAAATCCTACACAACGGCATAACATCTGACCCAATAGCTATGCTAAACGGAGTAAAGCAGGGCTGTGTTTTATCCCCTATACTATTTAACATTGTACTGAACTCCGTACAAACAAAGGTAAACTCTAATAGAGGAATTTACTGGGGATTAACAAACAGACTGGAAAACCTAGATTACGCTGATGATATATGCCTCCTAGCACATACAAAACAGGACATGCAACTCCAAGTAAACAAAGTACAAGAAGAATCAAAGAAGGTTGGTCTAGAAATAAACACCAACAAAACCAAAGAAATGCGATTTGGTACCAGAAACAACCAACCTATTATTATCAACGACCAGAAAATTGAGAGAGTAGCGGAATTTGTATATCTGGGCAGCATAATTGACTGTAATGGGGGTACAGAGCGTGATGTACATGAAAGAATAAATAAGGCTCGCAACGCCTACAACATGCTTAACAACATATGGAAATCCAGGATTTACCCAACGAAAACGAAACTAAAAATCTTCAACACAAACGTAAAAGCTGTATTACTGTATGGCTGCGAAACGTGGAAGATATCAGCACCCATAGTACACCAATTACAAGTTTTCATTAATAGAGCGTTACGAAAAATCCTTCGTATATTTTGGCCTAACCGAATCTCCAATGAAAATTTATGGAACCAAAGCAACCAAGAAAATGTCATAAAGCAAATAAGGCGAAGAAAATGGAGATGGCTGGGCCACACACTCCGTAGACCGCCAAATGACATTGCCAGGACAGCACTGGATTGGAATCCCCAAGGCCGACGGAAAGTAGGCAGACCTAAGGGAACTTGGAGAAGGACAGTACTGGACGAAGGGAGAACAATGGGAAAATCCTGGCTTGAAATCAAAGCACTAGCCAGAAATAGAGTTCGCTGGAGACACTTTGTGGAAGCCCTATGTTCCTCTTAGGAATCTTGGGACTATATATATATATATATATATATATATATATATATATATATATATATATATATATATAAATGAAGTAATTAAGTACGGAACAGAATTATACACGAAATGTTCAGTAACGCTATAAACCTGAACGAAATACCAGATAAATGGTCCAAAGCATATACAATGTGTAAAAGCCAAATGGAATAAATTCATTATTTAGGTTACTGTACATATTTATAAAAAATCCCAAAACACGTCAAATTTAAATTTCAACTTGACATTCTTTAACGTGAAAATGCAACCCCTACCTTCAACCCCCTTAGAATGACAGGTACAACCCCCAATTTTTAAAATAGGATATATAGGCTTGTGATATATCGTTTGAAAGGTCTTTTCATTCTCCGTTTAAAAATGTTGTCGCTTTTAAGTTTATTAAGATTAATTAAGATAAAATAAATTAAAATCATGTGGTTTATGTGGAATTATCTCAATATTTGGAACGAATGTTGGTCACAACATACTTATACCAACCCTTCTAGATACTGCAGTATACAAAATAAAATGCCGAATAAAACGTGGTTCCAGCAATATAATTATTCAAGAAAAGATATCACAACGATAACACGTCTTAGATTTGGCCACGCCTGTTATCCCACACATCTCCATAAAACTCATGTTCTTAAAAATGATCTTTGTTAAAATTGTGGCAAAAAAGGTGATTTAGATCATATTTTTTTCGAATGCCAAAAATATAAGGATGAAACAGATCAATTTATTCAACAATTACATGATCTCAATGTACAGTCTCCGTTTAATATCCTTAGTCTCTTAGCTAATGGAAATGAGAGAATTTATAATGCATTAGCAAAATTTCTGTCAGGTACCAAAATAGTCTTTTAGTGTCAACTATAAAAAAATATATATGTATATACAAAATTGTGGTGAGCAACTTGGACAGTCAATAGCAAAGCAGCTGTCGAATTGAGTAGATAGCTACTCAAGAGTTTGCTGTGGAACTCTGAAAACCTCATCATCTTGTTTATATGTAAATATAGATAAAAGGGAGATAATACAAAAAATAGTTAGTATTTTGAATTATGTTATGTGTACCATTTTTTGAACACACTGATGATGTTGAAAAGATGCTATATTTTTAATTTTCATGTTGTTACTGGCTGATTGACACCTAGTCTATGCCAATAAAAAAAAATCAAAAAAGTATAATGGGTTTGCATAAAGTTTTTCAAATTATGGCCTGGGAGTTAAAGTGTTAAATTATTAAAAGAATTACTTACTATTGTCAAAAACATGTTGATAACTGTATAACTCTTGTTAATATGTATACTGCTTTGGTCACTTGCAAAAAGAAATATTGTTAAAAATGAATCTAGGACACATATATAAAAAAAGACAATAAATAGGAAGATAAAATCAGTAAGTCTGTTGAATCGCACAATTTCCCTATGAAACATTATCAGCTGTGTTTTAATCAACTTCATATCTTCTAAAAATATGTTACGATACAAAATTTGACTACGGAAGCTGTCTATGATTGTGTAGATCAAGTCATCACAAATCTCTGAAAATATGTGAGAAATTTCCCAAACAACAATTGAAAAATATAAAAATTGCAAATCTGTAATAAATGATATAATTTGTCCACAAATACTTTTTCTCGAAAAGACAAAGACAGTCGATTGAAGATCAATTCCATGGTTCACTATTAGTGGCACGCTAATAGAACAAATCTGAATACAGTAGTTTAAAATACTCTTACGTGTGTCGTTTCTATGCAGCTCGTTTATATTTTCCATAAACTTTTCCCACATACTTTGATATCGTATTTTATCATATACGTAACAAACATTAAATGTCAAAAAGGTACTAACGTGCAAAGTTCTGAACAAAAGATGTGTATATTCCGTAAAAGTAACCAATCGGAATGTCTTAAAATCGGCATACTGATCGTATAAAAATGATGTGCCTAGTGTTATCCATAATATCAAGTAAAAGATTTTACAAACATTGTTTTTGTAGGGAAATGGACCAAAAATGTCCCCATATTTATATAATAGATTTAATACATTCATTTCTGTCTATCTATGGCAAGTAATCAAAGAAAATTTAGCTTAGAAATGGTAATATTGTTTAGTAATATTTCAAAAGGCCTTCATATGTCTAACAATGAAGTATTTCGCTCTTTTATTATAATGAATTGATCAAATATTTTGTGCATTATGTTGAAAATATTAGGAAAGGTCTGTAAAATGTTTTAAAAGTGCATTTGTAATAATCGGTTCATTCCAGGCCTGGACTGACCATTAGGGTGGAGCTCAAATTTATTTTTTTGAAATTTCATTTTTGCGAGGTGCGGAATTGATGCTTCTTCCATTTTCGAATGAAAAACTGAAATGACATTTTTTCGTATTTTCAGTCTGAAAAGTGCCCCAAGGTGATTGAAATTTTGGAATTTACGAATATGAAGAAAAAAAGAAAAAATAGTTAATACAAGATAACAAAAAAATGGGTCTAACTGGTAAACAGGTTTTGAATATTTTCAATAAAATTGATAGTGTGTAAAATAATTTATTAATTAAGCTGAGGATACTTTCGACATAATAAATGTCATCATCAGAGCTATCCTAAAATAACGTTAAGTTAAGTAAATTTTTTATATAAAATACAATGAGAGAAAAAACTTACGTCAATTAGGCAATAAATACTTCATATAAGGAAAATTGTGGACAAACGACATATTAAAAAACAAAGATCGGGCTCTGTAGGCCACAGATCTTGGGTCTAACCCTTATACATATGTATAATTCACATCAAAAATTTTTATAAAACATGGTTACCACATACAGCAACGACAACAGCTGTTTTTGACTTACGTTTTTGAAGTAAAATGAAGAAGAAAGCTCGGATATACGGAAATAAATCCGAGAGCGACCTCTGTATTTAAAATTATTAATTGAAAATTGAAAATGTCTAAACTGACGTCTGAAGGTTATTGATTATTACTTTTAGTTACATAAAATTTTAAATTTAAATATTTTAAATTGATAAGTCAACGTGAAAATTTAAAATATACATTTATCAATATTATCAAAAACAAAACTTTAAAGTTTGACCAAGTGGAAGAAAGTAGATAAAAAACCAACCAAGGAGAAGTATCATTTGCTAAGTTAAGAGTTCAATAGCTATTATTGATTATCAATATTATTAATAAAATAAATAATGAAGAAGAAAAATATCAAACATTCTCTACTTAGATGAAATCAATGAAAGAAAATTCAAGAAATTCTCTCTTTTAAATCTCTTTTAAAAATAAAGGTCAAAGCTTGATCAAATGATGGTTAATTTTATACTAAATGTATTATTAAAGAAACTTCTTAAAGATTGGATCAAACTTACAATTTAAGTTAATTTGAGTATTGACACAGTTCTGAGGATTCCTTTTCATTTCTCTACTGATTTCAAGATCTTCTAGTAAATTCATTTTTATATAATTATTATTGGGTATACTGTGTAGGATCTTGCTATGACCATACCGTACATAAAAGAATTATCAGAAAAACTTAAAAGGATAGGAAGTAAATTCAACATTTCAACAACATTCAAAACAACAAACACATTGAGATCTATTTTGTCCAAAACCAAACCTAACAATGAACAAGGAAGGACAAAGAATTGCATTTATAAAATACCTTGAGAATGCGATCAGTTTTATTTAGGTGAATCATCAAGGCCATTAAATGTTAGAATAAGTGAACATCAATCCTATATTAAAAATAGAGAATTTGATAGATCTCAAATCTGTAAACAAGCATGGGATAATGAACACAGGGTTCAATGGAATAATTCGAATGTAGTCCTAAAAGAAACGGATGGTAAAAAAAGAAAACTCAAAGAAGCGGCTCTAATTATGCTAAATGAGGCCAATTGTGTCGCAAATTCCTCAGCAGAATGTAGTAGGATCTGGTTACCGATATTGAAAGAGGAAGTTATTAATAAGAAAATACCAGTATTAGTAAGTCAGTAACATATAGAGGATACATCATTTATGTTTTTTAAATAACGTAACATATAAAATCAGAATTTTGATGTTTGTTGAAGGTAAACTAAATTCACGAACAAATACTTACAATGTCGGGATAGTATTATGAGGTTTTTTTTCCTGGTTTTTCCCTCATAATTTACTATGAAATCACTAACAGGAGAATTTTACTGTCATCATGTCATGTGTTTGTCTTTTTAAAGACGAATTACATGCTATGATTTTTTTCTGACGGATATTCTCAAGTTAAAGTTGATTTCGTGTAATCGAATGAACTATCTTATAAGTAAAGTCGTCCTAGGAGCGCAACTCAACAATATTGGCAATATCATTTTAAAGTCGTCTACTTTAAAATGCATAATGTGTGTCTGAATTGTCAATATAAATGAGTCAGATAAAATTAAATTATTAGAAGCATTTTTCACTATGTAACAAAAAACAAAATTTGTTTAATTTACTGTTTGTATTTTGAGAACGATTTCCGAAGTGGAAATTGAAACGTCAATAAACGTATTTTTATCTTTAATTGTGGCTTATTCCCAGTTTAATAGCAATTAATTCACAATGCCACAAGAAAATAGCTTCAGAACAATATCACTTTCTGATATTTCACTATCAGAGTCGCAACTATCTGAATTGTCTATCCTAGTAATTAGAGGCCGCACCTCATCTATAACTCTCTCGGTTTGAACAGACTGAATGATTATGTCTTCCGTATGTCTAATACAATTTTGCCATGGTCCTGCCTTTATTTGTTTTAGCGATTCTTTCTTTAAACTAAGAACTCTAGCGTCATCTGTTTTTTTGGATGCATGCTTATCATAAAAATTTTTGGCTATACCCCAAACTCATTCAATTGCATTATAATGGTAATGGTAGGGCAGAACTCAAAGAACTTCATCGCCATATTTAAGAACCATTTAGTGAGTAACAAATTTCCTTTGAATTTTGTGCTCTCCACACCTTTGAACTAAACCGACTTTTAAAAATATATCACTGTGATAAATTTTCTTTTTTGTCAACTACAACTTTATTTCTTCTTTTGTCCAGCTGCTTAAAGGAAATCTATCTTCTACTCTTGAGTGGTATGATGCATTATCTTATATACTAAAAGGCTAAGCCCTTTTATTGTGCGCAATACTCCTCCTAAATGGTAATAGATAGGAGAATAATTTTTTCGAATAATTAAACAGATTGTTGAGTAGATTCCCCTTAAGGCTTCAAATTAAAAAATTCCAACCGGTTTAAAAATGGCGGCCATAAAATGAATTTTTCCTATAGTAAAGTATAGGAACTTTGTTTTCATTCTTCAAAATTTAAAGTCCTAATTTTCAATGTATTTTTAAAATATGCCTGCGTCTACTTTTTCTTACACTTACTGATTGAATTCAGAATTATGAAACCGGAAGTATTTACTTCCGGTAAGATATCCCAGCCTAACCTAACCTAATCTAACCTAAACTAAACTATCGTTAGACTCCGCCCCTCTTAAATATCAGCAAAACTTACATCAAAACTCGAGTTGGTCCGCTAGTCCAACACTATTATGGATGGTCGCTTTAATTTCATGTATAATGAAACCATTACCGGAACAAGTAGAAGAATAATATTTCGTGGTACCTGATTAAAATTACATATTTCAAAATATTTTATTCTATGTATAATTCCTAGCCCTAAGATTTAATTGTCTAGACGGCAACCCTGTCAGCCCTGGGCAAAGTCGTTACAAATTTATAAGAGTGGTATGTTTCCATATGTTACCATAAGAGCACCCAATAAAGAACGTGTGAAGAGATTTCATTTTACAAGTTATTTCTTCACCCTAACGATCAACTATTTACCACCAAGATTAAACAGCGACCAGTCAATTTAAATCAACAATTTAAACATACAATTTTTTGGTCATTCGTAGCTGAATTTGGTAGTAAATTGTAACAATTTCAATTTTGAATAATTAATTTATTAAAAGTAAAGCAAAAGTTTCTATTAGTGCATCTGTGTGTCTCAACACATCAGAGAACGGGACAGCGAGTCAGAAGAACGTTGACAAACACGAAGCGGTGTTCCTGTGGCCAATTTTCTAAGCGATTGCAGACGCGCATCCCTGAAAAGCTGTAAGTCTGTTAGGCCCAGCGCAAATTGAGCACAGCCCACGCACAGCCCACGGACATCCCTCGCGCAGCCCACGTATGGTCCAACCTAGTCCAAGTACACGTTTTTCAATACTAACACATATTGAACACAGTCCACGCCCATGTCAACTATTTGTGTAGAATATGTTCTATCCAAAAAATTAGGAAAAACACAATTTACGAGTGTGCTGATTGTGACGAAAAACCTGGACTATGCGTAGGAGATTGTTTTCGCAAATACCATTCAACGAAAATATAGACTGTCTTCAGTATATTAGTTTAAATAAAGATTTTATTTTCAAGACCTTTTAATTTTTACCTAATATCCCACTAACAATTTCTAATCTGAAAATATAAATATCTTGAAAACTTTCACAAATGCTAAGAGTAAAAAATTGAAATCCTTCAACAAAAGACTATAGATATAATTTGAGTAAGCTGCTTTTGCCGACTTGACTTTCTTATTACAAATTAGCATAATAAGCAGATATTTTACATGGTAACAATTCTGTTAAAGATTAGATTTTTGTTTCATTGAAAACTGAACCTGATATTAATTTCTTGAGAACTTTTACATATGATAAGGGTAATAAATTGAAATCCTTCAACAAAAGACTATAACAGGTAGATACCCATAATTTGAATAAGCAGGTTTTGCCGATATTGACTTTCTAATGACTAATTAGCATAACAGGCAAATATTGTAACTGGCCACAATGTCGTTGAATATTCCGACTTTCATTTCGCTTGTTTTGAAAACTCCATCGGATATTAATTTCTTGTAAACTTTTACAATGCTGAGAGTACTAAGTTAGAATCCTCTAACAATGAGAATTTTTCATTATTTTTCTACTTTCTTTATGTTCTTTTAATTTCAGTGTATAAAAGCCATTACAATATGAGCATCACGAAAAAGTACCATCAAATTTTATTTTGAAATTTTCATCTTAGGTGTTCATAAACATTTTGCTAGGAAATGAAAATTTGTTTTTTTTCCTTAGTTCTCGATTTGTTATATTTCTCATTTGATTTAATAAAAAATTAATTTAAATTAATTTTTTTTTAATAATTATAACGACGACTTACATCCGAGTTGCTTAGCACAAATAAACAAAATATTAGTTTTGTTCTCATGTAATCTTCATTACTAGTATCATGACACTAAAGCTTCGAATAATTTCAATAAACTTTTCCATTTTTACCGAATAACAAAAAATTGGTCACACAAAACAAAATAACTAAGGTTAGGAGAGACCCACGAAACTGTGTTGCTAGCACAAATGTATCCACGCCAACCAAGTCTGGCAGTAGCCTGGTCGTGGTTTGGTTGGGTTTAATATGCGTCGCTCCGTCTAAAACCACGTTTTACAAAATAACCCACGCGTGGGCTGCGCGTGGGATGTGCATGGGCTGTGCTCAATTTGCGCCGGGCCTTACACGTATATAACATCTTAAGATAAATCCTACCCCTATCGCAGTGCTATTTATAGATTCTGGTATTTCAGACTTTCGATATTGAATCTGCATGGTATTATAACTTGTCAGATTTAGAGTATTATTTACGAACATTTTAATTACAAAAAAATTAAATAATGTCGAATTCAGATATTGTACAATTAATAAGAAATAGAGGTTCTCTTAAACGTAAATTAACTTCATTAACAAATTTTGTAAATAAAATAATTGATCGGTCAGTTAAACCGACCATAGGCGATGTAAATATGTGATACAAAAATAATCGTGAATTGTTAAGTCAATTTGAAATTATTCAACAATCTATCGAGGAGAAATGTTTGGACGATCAATTAGAAATTCATTTTAATGAACGTGATCCAGTTGAAAATTATTTTTATACAGCAATTTCATATTCAGAGGAATACAAAAACAGCAATTTTTCTCCGGTAACAAATGTCACACTTTAAAATGTAATTAATCACGATCCACTTCAAAATTTTCTTTTGCCTAAAATCAAGCTTCCTACATTTAATGGTGAATATGAGTAGTGGCTCGAGTTCAAAACCGATTTTATTAATACTATCGATTCAAATTCATCATTAAGTGCAGGTCAAAAGTTTAACTTTTTAAAAGCTGCGTTGGAAGGTTATGCCAAACGAACAATAGCTGCATGGAATATGCTTTGTGACAAATTCGATCGAAAAAAGCTTCTAGTCGACACCCACTTAAAATCTATTTTCAATTTAAATTCAAAACATAAAGGCACATTCATGCAATTCAGAAGGTTAATCGACGAAGTTTCAAAGCATTTATCATATTTAGAAGGAATAAAGCTCACTAAAGAGTCTCTATGGGATATGACAATTATTCATGTTGTGTACAATAAATTAGACAAAATAAATCAAAATAAGTGGAAAGAATATCACACTTCAGTAGAATTGCCTCACTTAAATGTAATTTCTGGAATTCCTTAAACAGAGACAAGACATATTACAATCTCAAGAAGAGCCTAATTCCTCCCCAATAATGACCGTCAAAAGGCACTCTGGGTTTCAGAAACTTCTACAATCTCGATCACAATTTCTTTTATCAATAAATCAAGTTCAGTGCAATTTGTGCAAGAGTGATCATTTAATATATTCTTGCCCCGAATTTTTAAGATTAACAGTTAATGACAGATTAAAGAATATATCTTTAAAACTTTGTCCGAATTGTTTACACTTTTGGTCACTCACAAGGAAAGGTGCAGAAGCGAATCATGTCGTAAGTGTAAACCTAAACAAAACACTTTATTACATCAAGATTATTCTCGTTCATATCAAAACAAAAAGTCGTCATAATCATCCAAATAGTAGTGACTAGGCGTCACATAATTCACAAGCAATTTCTCACAATATTCAAACAATTACAGTCCCAAATCAACAATGCTTAATTACAGACCGAGATACACAATCTAATATAATTCTGTCGACAGTAACATTCAAAGTTAAAGACCAAAACAATCAATTGCATCAATGTACAGCTCTGCTAGATTCAGGAGCCTAATCCCATTTGATTACCAAAGAGTTTGTTAAACGGTTAGGATTACCATTAACCAATACCGAATTAGCTATTATTGGTATTAACCAAGTGGTTTCTACTTTAAAAAAGAAAAGTTCAATTACAATTTTCTCAAACAAAAATAATTTCTGATCCTACTTTCAATAGTCCTCAGAAAGTTAACATGATCATAGGTGCCAGTTTGTTTTGGAAACTGCTATAAGAGAGCAATATTAAATTAGAAAAACAGGCACCAGTGCTTCAAAATACCAAACTTGGATGGGTAATATCTGGTACTGTAATGAATACGATATCAACGTCGTTATGCAATTTTTCAAAATTCTGTATACCAGAAGACAATCAGTTACGTAAATTCTGGGAACTCAATAAGATAAATGAGCCTATGATGTTATCAAAAGATGATGTCCAGTGTGAGGAAGTATTTATCAAACACACTCAAAGAAATGAAAACGGTCAGTTTGTAGTGAAGTTGCTCTTCAAATATTCTACCGAATTATTGGGAGATTAAAAAAATAGCAAAAAAACGATTCATATCACTCGAAAACCGATTCAAAACTCATCCCCAATTTTATCAATTATACAAAAATGTTATACATGAATATATCGATTTAGGTAAACATGACCAGGGTGGAAAGTGACATGGTCACTGAACCAACTTATTTCTTTCCCCACCATGGCATATACAAGGCTATTAGTCTGACTATTCAACTTAGAGTAGTCTTCGATGGATCAAGTCCAAGTAGACCTGGATGGTCTCTCAATGAGTTACAATATGTTGGACCAAAGGTGCAAACTAACATATTTGACATTTTAATTAGGTTCCGACTATACAAGTATGTTGTGTCTGCTGACGTTAGTAAAATGTATATACAGATCCTTATACATGATGCACACAAGCCCCTTCAACAGATCTTGTGGAATGACAACCCAGCAGATGAATTTTCAATTTACCAATTAAACACCGTTACGTACGGTTGTACTGGTTTGCCATACATAGCAATAAAATGCATAAATCAATTAGCAATCGATCACTGTAATAAATTACCGACAGCTTCATAGAAAATTCTTAATGATTTCTATGTTGATGACCTAGTAACGGGTTCTAATGACATTTCAGAATTACAAGCCCGATGTAAAGATTTTTCAGACATATTAAAATCAGCACAATTCATACTTAGAAAATGGGTTACAAATAATCAGAGTGTTCCTATGAACATTCCATGTTGCGATATTCCGAATGAAATTTTAAATTTCGGTGAACACGAAAGCTGTAAAACCTTAGGTGTACAATTTAATAGTAACAAAGACATTCTAAATTTTAAAATATCTTCAATTCCACTCAATCATTCGATTACTAAAAAAATATTATCTATCATTTCACAGATCTGGGATCCTCTTGGTCTTTTTTCTATAGTAATTGTACTTTCTAAACTTATAATTCAGAAATTATGGATCCTCAAATTAAATTGGGATGAAAATTTTCACATGACATTTATTTTAAAGGGACACAATTTTACAATCAATTGTCCGAACTTAATCAATTAGAGATTCCTAGACATGCTCTTGGATCCAATCATTCCATACTAGACACTCATTGTTTCTGCGAGGCATCGCAAGATGCTTATGCAAGCTGTATATATTTCCGAAGCATAGATGCAAGTGGCAATTATCAAAGTCAGTTAATTTGCTCCAGAAGTAAAGTTGCACCATTAAAGCGACTCACAATTCCCAGATTAGAGTTATGTGCTGCCCTACTGAGAGCACAATTAACAACTCAAGTTGTCAATGCTAGTTCACCGTCAGTCTTCTTCTTAAGGTTCCATCTTCTAACGAAGGTTGGATATCAACATGGCAATTCTTATTTTACTTACAGCAGCTCTAAATAGTTGGCTAGAGCTCAGACTAAACCATTCCTTTAGATTTCGTAGCCAGGAGGTTCGTCTTCTTCCTACATCTCTTTTACCTTTTATTTTGCCCTCTATAATCAAAACCGTCAGTACCAATATACTATTGGTCCGACTCTCAGATAGTAGTATGTTGGATAAAAAAGGATCCTAATCAGTTACAACAATTCGTAGGCAATCGCGTAGGCCAAAATTCAACAGTTAAGCAATAAAAATGAATGGCATAATGTTAATAATAAAGAAAATCCTTGAGACCTGGCTTCCAGAGGAGTTTTACCTGAAGATCTAGCTAACCGTGAATTATGGTGGAAGGGGCCAATTTTTCTACGTGGTCCTATAGACAAACCCGTACCTCCTGCAATGTCTGAAATCGAACTTCCTGGACAAAAGGTTAAAAGCTTGATGTTATTGGCTGCCCACTCAGCACCACTCTTTCTATTCTCTCGATTTTCTAATATTTCAACGTTAAAACATGTCGTTAGTTATTGTCTTCGATTTCGTATTACCGCTTGTAAAAAAATATCAGAAAGAACTATAATCCCTTGAACTCTTTACGAGGTAGAACAAGCATCATTGTGATTAATAAAACTTGCTTAATTGGATTCATTCGCGGAGGAATTATCTATTTTAAATTCCTATAAACCATTACCAACCAAACATAAACTTTTAAATCTTACTCCATTTTTAGATGAAAACCATGTATTACGAGTAGGGGGTCGACTTAGATTATCTGGATTAGACTTTAACTTTAAACACCTTATATTAATTTCATCTAACCACCCTTTCACTAAGTTGCTATTTGAACATAAACATAAAGTCCTATTACATGCAGGTCCTCAACTCCTTCTCCCATTAGTTCGACAATATTATTGGCCAATTCGGGGGAGAGACCTTTTAAGAAAACGGTAAGAAATTTTCTTACTTATTTTAACTTTAAACCTACATTTGCCAGTTGTTCAATGGCCAGTTTGCCCGAAGCTCGCACTACCCCATCACTGCCATTTCAGCACTGTGGCATAGATTTTGCAGGACCATTTCTACTAAACAATAAATCGGGTAGGTGAGCCAAAGAAATAAAAGGTTACGTTTGTGTTTTTGTATGCTTTTGTACCAAAGCAATTCATCTTAAACTCATTACAAAGCTCACAACCGACTGTTTCCTATCCTGCTTGAAGCGTTTTATAGCTCGACGAAGTATCCCCAATGACATTTATTTAGATAATGGATCCACTTTCGTTGGAGCTCGCAATGAACTTAAACAATTTGGTCAATTTCTTTTAAAAATTAATACTTATATTCACAATTACGCTATTAGTCATAATATAAATTGGCATTTCATTCCACCGTATGCGCCTAATTTTGGCTGTCTTTGGGAGGCGACAGTTAAAAGCGTGAAACACCATTTAAAGAAGGTGTTACTCGACAAAAAACTTATCTATGAAGATTTCAATTCTTTGCTAATTCAGATCGAGGGAGTCTTAAATTCTAGAGCTATGTTTGCACTCTTTAATAATCCAACTGATCTAACGCCACTTACTACTTCCCATTTCCTGATTGGCCGTCCTATTACAACCATTCCCGACACTGACTTAAGCACAATCCCTATAGGCAGGCTCTCCAACTACAAAACGATTCGTCATATGTATCAACAATTTTGGAATCGTTATGTGAA
Source organism: Diabrotica balteata (assembly GCA_918026665.1). Lineage (NCBI taxonomy): Eukaryota > Metazoa > Arthropoda > Insecta > Coleoptera > Chrysomelidae > Diabrotica > Diabrotica balteata. The sequence goes on along the minus strand of OU898284.1, from coordinate 93,226,268 downwards.
AGAATACGTTTCGCAACTGTAACAGCAATCCAAATGGACAAAATCTTCGTCCCATTTAAAGATTGGAACTTTAGTGTTAATTCGCAGTTATCAACAACCACCATGTGGATGGCCTTTAGAACGTATTATTAGCTTGCAGTTGGGTAAAGATAAACTTTTAAGAGTGGCAGAGGTAAAAACAAACAATAAGACTGTTATTCGTTCTGTTCGTCATTTGTGTCCGTTACCAATGCAGCAAGAGAGTGTTACTGATAGTATTGATACATAAGACTTTATTTATATTTATTATCTATTTTGAAGGTACCCTTCAACGGGAGAGTTTGTTTAAAATTATTTCAAAATATTTTATTCTATGTATAATTCCTAGCCCTAAGATTTATATGTCTAGACGGCAACCCTGTCAGCCCTAGGCAAAGTCGTTACAAATTTAAAAGAGTAGTATGTTTCCATATGTTGCCATAAGAGCACCCAATAAAGAACGTGTGAAGAGATTTCGTTTTACAAGTTATTTCTTTACCCTAACGATCAACTATTTACCACCACGATTAAGGTCGATTCAGACACATCAGACCCGTCACAGTCTTGGCGCTGAACCAGTCCTGTTTGGTCACAGAACTATTATCTGACAGCTGGGAAACTGTTCGTCGCCTGATGAATGTGAATACCGGCGCCATATTTCTATTAAAGAATATTTTGTATGACCGATCGTTCGGTTCGGCGCCATGGCTGTGACGAGGCGTGACTGATGTGTCTGAATCGACCTTTAACCAGCAACCAGTCAATTTAAATCAACAAGTTTATCCATTATCAGATTAAAAATTAATGGGCTCAGCGGATCTCCTTGTCTAATGCCAGTTTCATATTTGATAGGTTGCGATAGTTTTCCTTTACATCTTACCAGAGCTATGTTATCTTTATATATATATTCTCAATGGTTTTTACTAAATCTAGTGACATTTCCTTTTCATATAATAAATGTATCGCGTCCCGAATTCTCACTCTGTCAAACGCTTTCTTCAAATCTATCAGACACATATATGCTGGTTTTTTGTATTTCAGCGAGTTTTCTTTTATTTGTCTTATTACAAAAACTGCATCCGTGCATGATCTTTCTGTCCAAAATCCTTGCTGTTCCTCTTGCAGAGATATTCGTTTGTATATTTTTGTCGGTATTATTCTTGTTGTCAATTTGAGTGTTATATTTAAAAGATTTATTGCTCGATAATTATTGGGGTCTTTCTTATCTCCTTTATTAAAGAACATCACCATGATAGCTCTTCTCTATTCATCTAGTATTCTGTTCATGGTGATTATTTTATTAATAAGAAGTTGCAGTTGTTGTACAAGGTGATCACCTCCATATTTTAAGAGTTCATTTGGTATTTGATCTTCTTCTGGTGACTTTCTATTTTTTAATTTGTTTATTACTTCTTTCACATCGTTTTGGGAGATTTCGGTCTTTTCCTCAGTTATTTTATTTGGCGTTTCTGGTAAAGGTTATTCGTTTTGTTTTCTATACATTTCTGTCAGGAATGCCACCCATGTATCCTCTTGTATGTGTTCTATTTCAACTAGTTCTTTTATTTAGCTTCTTTGTTGTCTTATAAAGCGCCATACTTGTTTCTGTTGTCCATAGAAATCCATCTCTAGTCCTTTTGTGAATCTTTCCCAGTCATCTGTTTTTGTTTTTCTTACCCATTGATGAGTTTTAGTTCTAATTCTTGTATATTCTTTATATGATTCATTCGTTTTTTCTGACTTATTTTTTAGGAAAGCTTTCTTTTTTTGGTGACATTTTTGTTTAACCTCTAGTGTATACCATGGTGTTTTCGTTTACCACTTTTTGTTTAATATTTTCATTCCAAGGGCTTCTCGGGCAGCATCCAGAGTATGTTTCTTAAGTTTTCTCCAGCTAGTCTCTACATTGACCAAAAATCTACTCTACTACATCTCTATATTGACCAAAAATGGGGAAAAATTCAACATGCCCTTGTGTCAGTTGGAAAAGAAACCCTCAAACCACTTAAAGAAAAAACAAAACCTTGGATGACAGTAGAAATTCTTGAACTCATGGAAGAACGAAGAAAACATAAAGCAAAAGACCTGAATAAATACAAAGAAATTCAGAGAAACATCAGAAAGAAAATTCGAGAGGCAAAAAAGGGGTGGCTCTCCGATAGATGCAAGGAAATAGAAGATCTGGATAAAAAGTACGATAGCTTTAATTTACACAAAAAAATCAAAGAAATGACAGGTTCTAGAAAGCGTACAAAAACGAATATCCTTAAAAATGATAAAGGGGATATTACTACTGATATGAAGGAGAGATTATGTCACTGGACAAATTACATTCATCAACTATTTAAATATCAAAGAGAAGAACTGTCATTAGAAATCACCGAGGATACTGGACCACCAATATTAAGAAAAGAAGTCATCTATGCCATCAAAAACGCAAAAGAGGGTAAATCTACTGGACCAGATGAGGTGCCCATCGAATTATTAAAACTCATCGATGAAGATGTTATTGATGTAATGGTTGAACTCATTAATCTAATATATCAGAATGCCACAATCCCCAGACAATGGCTGCAATCAACCTTTGTAGCAATTCTCAAAAAACCAAGTTCAACAACTTGCTCAGACCACAGAACAATAGCTTTAATGAGTCACACACTTAAAATATTTTTGAAAATAATTCATAGCAGAATTGTTAAAACTCTTGAATATGAGATTAGTGACACACAATTTGGCTTTAGAAATGGTATGAGTACAAGAGATGCTTTGTTCGGCTTGAATGTGCTAGCTCAGATATGCATGGACATGAATCAGGATATGTACTTATGTTTTGTAGACTTCAAGTTCAACATAAAAAGCTTGTAGATATATTAAAAAGCAAAAATATTGACAGTCGTGATCTGAAAATTATACCTAATTTATATTGGAATGAAACTGCCAAGGTAAGAGTTGACAGCCAGTACACCGAAAATATCAAAATACATAGAGGAGTCCGCCAGGGTTGCGTGCTGTCCCCACTACTTTTGAATGTCTACAGTGAAGCGGTATTTCAAGAAGCGCTCTCAGACTCAATAGAAGGTATATCTATCAATGGAGAAGTTTTGAATAACTTACGTTTTGCAGACGATACAGTAATAATTACGGATAACAACAATGATTTACAGAAACGCCTTAATGAACGCTCTCATGAGTACGGACTGAAGATAAATTTAAAGAAAACTAAATGCATGATCATGACTAAATCTGCATATGCAAATATCCAATTGACTATTGAAGATACTGCAATTGAGAATGTTAATAACTATAAATACTTAGGAACATGGATAACATCAGATGTAGACCAAACCAAAGAAATTAAGACACGTATTGAAATAGCACGTACATCATTTATTAAACTTAAAAAGTTTCTTTGTTGTCGGGATATAAGGTTAGACATATGCCTGAGAATGCTTCAATGTTACGTGTTCTCTACTCTTCTTTATGGTCTGGAAGCTTGGACACTAAAACAAGTTCATCTGAATAAGTTGGCCGCCTTTGAATTTTGGTGTTACAGAAGAATCCTACGAATATCATGGATTCAAAGAATGTCAAACATGGAAGTAACTAGAAGGATAGGAAATGAGGCAGAAATAATATTAACTAATAAAAGACGACAACTTGAGTACTTGGGACATGTGATGAGAGGGCAAAAATACGCATTATTACAACTTATTATGCAGGGCAAAATCCGAGGAAAGCGAAATGTGAGAAGTCGAAGAATATCTTGGCTTAAGAACTTAAGGGAATGGTTTGAATGCAGTAGTGCAGAACTTTTTAGAGCGGCAGTCAACAGAGTCCGCATAGCCATGATGATTTCCAACCTTCGATAGAAGATGGAAGAAGAAGAAGTCTCTACATTGCTTTCATTTTCGATATTTTCCATTTGTTTTTTCTGTTCTAGCCTTTTTTAATATAATGATTTTATTTAGTCGTCTCTTAAATTTTCTATTTTTATTATTTCCTCTAAATTGGTTTGCTTAAGCTTCTCTTTCCATCTTTCCTTGAATCAAATTTTACCAAGTACCAAATAAGGATCGCCTCACTAAAATGTGTTTTACCTTTTTGTGCATATTAAAAGTATCGTGTTTTTGTTCCAACTCTATATCTTTACACTGTGTTGATAAAACACTCCAATATTATAAAAAAAATCCAGAAGATGTTGTTACTAATGGCACTTGAAACGTTAAAATGGTCTTTGAGGACGCCGCACTAACATCTAAGCTATTAATTTAAAAATTGGGTGCATTTTCGAGCTATGTGCGCTAGCCTTTGACGTTGCAGGGTTCAAAAGCCGCAGTCAAAGTAGATGGAGAACTGACTTCCCTGTTTAACATCAACATGGGAGTAAGACAGGGAGATGCCCTATCAACCATGCTATTCAACCTAGTTCTTGAGGCAATCATCAGAAAAACCAATATAACCGGCCATATAAATACCAAATCAATACAAATTACTGCATATGCAGACGATGTAGCCATCATTAGTAGGAATAAGCCACGACTAATGGAAGTGTTCAAACAAATTGATCTTGAAGCAAGAAAAAGGGGTCTTAAAATAAACGAAGCAAAAACGAAGTATATGACAGTCAAAAGAATAACTGACAATGAAAATAATATCACAATAGACAACTATACTATCGAACGAGTGGATGCCTTTACATATCTCGGCACAGAAATCAATCAGAAAAACTCCGTAAGTAGCGAAATTAATGCACGTATTTCCAGCGGGAATCGTACATACTATCGTACATCGTACATTTTATTAGCATGTACGAATCGTACATGCTAATAAAAGATTGATGACATCGAAAATATTAGACAGAAGAACCAAAATGACTATCTACAGAACACTGATTAGACCCGTAGTAACCTATGGATGTGAAACTTGGGTAATAATGAAAAAAGATGAAGCCCAACTCAGGACATTCGAGAGAAAAATACTGAGGAAAGTATATGGCCCGGTACAAGAGGAAGATGGCACATGGAGAATCAGGAGAAACGACGAGGTTAATGAGTTAAATGAAGGTTATGACATTGTAAGATTTGTGAAAAGTCAAAGACTGTCATGGCTGGGACATGTGCAGAGACAAAACGATGCAAAAACAACAAAGAAAGTGTTACAATGGAAGCCCATAGGAAGGCGAAAAAAAGGAAGGCCCAGAACGAGATGGTTGGATGACGTGGAAGACGACCTGAAAACAATGAACATAAGACAATGGAGAAGAAGGGCACAAGAGAGATCTGAATGGAAGGACATAGCCAGACAGGCAAAGACCCATCCAGGGTTATGATGCCAAAAGAAGAAGAAGAAGAATGAACTCTAGCCTTTAGTTATCTAATACTTGATACGAATACGAGTTTTAATTTGTAAATACCTCACTTTAAACAATACTTGCACCAATAAATTAATAAAACTGCGTAACCAAGAGCATGTTAAACTAATTTAGGGGATCGGTAGCTGCGTCATCTTTGGGTTAAGGTTCAAAAATTGATAGATGTATACCTGTTTATGTATATATTAATATTATATAACTCGCAAAGGCGCACCAGCCCATTTGCCGGTTGGCTGGCGGGTCAATTCGGGCCTGGACATAATCGATTAATATCAAAATGTCCTTTTAAAAATTTACAGTGCTTATTTTCAACATAATGCACAAACTATTTGCTGAAAGGAATTATTCGTTTATTATAAGAAAATATGGAAATTATTTATTGTTAGACATATGAAGGTCTTTTAAAACTGAACTATTTGACTACTAATATTTTGAATAATTTTCAATAACTTCCTTATTTGTTAAATAACGTCTTATTCGCCAAACATTTACAACTTTAAATTTATAATCTCAATCATATTATTTAATTTTTTTATATTTTATAACTTTTTTCAGGAAATTTACAATATTCTCTGTCTGAAATCCGAAATTATTATCTCTAATTACCGCTTTTAATTTTTAAATCCAATTCAGGAAATGTCGAAAAAACAATATCACCAACTCTTAAAGCATTTAACTTTCTAGTGAAAAGTTTCGAACAATTCTCTTCATAAAAATACGATATGGTCCGTTATCATTATATGTGTATCCAAATACCTCCCCATTATCACTATTAAAAATCTTGTTTTCTTACAATAAATTAGAATTTTTGTATTTAGGTTAGGTATTTAGGTTATTTATTTTATTAATTTACATAAAGTAACTTGACAACTAAGGCCGTTGGCACAGAAACACTAACATTAGATCTATATTAAATAAAGAAAACAAATAATAATTATATAACTAATGTCTACCAGGTTAAATCTTGTGGTAGAGGGTAGAGCTGAGCAGTTTTTAGAGACTGTAGAGTTTTTGTTGTTCTTCAACTTCAACTTCAACTTCAACTTCAACTTCAACTTCAACTTCAACTTCAACTTCAACTTCAACTTCAACTTCAACTTCAACTTCAACTTCAACTTCAACTTCAACTTCAACTTCAACTTCAACTTCAACTTCAAACTTCAAAAAACAAACTTCAACAGAAAATATACGAAAACTTTGATAAACTAGATACTAACACTTACGAGATAAACGAACAATGGGAAACACTAACAAACTGCCTCCTCGCTCCATGCAAAAGAATATTAAAAGAACCGACACGAAAGAAAGACAATTGGATGACCGACGAGATACTCGGCATGATGGAACAACGAAGACAAGCCAAGAACAAAGGCAGTCACAATTACAAAATCATTAACAATGAAATCAGAAAAAAGATAAGAGAGACCAAACAAACTTACTATAAGGAAAAATGTAAAGAGATAGAGGATCTTCAGAACAAATACGACCTATTCAACATACATAAAAAGGTTAAAGAAATGGCAGGGCTGCAAAAAAGAAACCACAACACAACTCTTTTAGATAAAAATGGAAATACTATGATAACGATTGACGAAAAACTAAAACGATGGGAAGAGTATATGGAAGAGCTCTTCGACGACGAAAGAGGAAACCTACAAGACTTTTCTTTTGAGGACAGAGAAACAAGTGTAGAAATTACAAAGGAAGAAATACTGTATGCACTAAAGAACACCAGAAACAGAAAAAGCCCGGGGCCAGATCAACTGCCTATTGATATCCTTAAAATAATAGAAAATGGGTACATTGATGTCCTCTTAAAGCTTTTTAATAAAATTTATCAATCGGTTGACATACCCAACGAATGGTTAACCTTAACATTCATTTGTCTCCCAAAAAAGAAAAATGCTATAGAATGCACTGACCACCGTAACATAATCCTGATGTCTCACATACTTAAATTGTTTTTATTTGTGAAGAACATTCATAAATGCATTTACAGAACACTTGATATGGATATTAAAGAAACTCAATTTGGATTCCGTAATGGCGTAGGTACTCGTGAAGGTCTCATTTCATTCAACGTACTAATCTAGAGATTCTTGGATGTGAACCAAGATATGTACGTCTGTTTCATAGAGTACAACAAAGCTTTTGACAAAATCCGCCACAAAGAGCTAATGGACATCCTCAAAGCAAAACAACTACAACACAATGACCTTCGAATTATAGCAAATCTATATTATAAACAGCAGGCACACGTATACATTAATGAACACACATCAGAAGAGTTCTAAATTAAAAGAGGAGTGCGACAGGGGTGTGTATTGTCACCAGTACTATTCAATGCATCCTCTGAAGAAATTATGAAAAGAGCTCTTGAGGGAGAAATAGCAGGAATCAAGGTTAATGGAACACCAATTAACATTAGATATGCGGACGATACTATCATAATCGTAGACAACGTTTAAGACTTCCAAAAGCTAATGAACAAGATAGTTGGGTATGGAGAAGAATATGGATTATCAATAAACACCAAGAAAACCAAATTTATGAGGATATCAAAAACCCAAAATAATGGTGAAAGCCTGACAATTAACGGCAGTGCTTTCGAACAAGTTGAAAACTACCACTATCTTGGCACAATAATTAATCACACAAACGATTACTCCAAAGAAATCAAAGTTCGAATAGAGAAAGCACGTACAAACTTCAATAAAATGAGAAACATACTTTATGCAAGAGAACTACAATTGGACTTGAGAGTTAGGCTGGCAAGGTGTTATATTTTCTCGACTCTGGGATGGAAGCAAGGACACTTAACGCGTCGACTGCTAAAAAGTTGGAAGCATTGGAAATGTGGGTGTATAGAAAAATTCTAAAGATATCATGGACCGAGCATGTAACAAACAACGAAGTCATGAGAAGAATGAACAAAAGAATGGAAGTATTGGAAACCATCAAGACACGAGAGCTGCAATACCTGGGGCATGTTATGCGTAATTAGAGATACAACCTACTTCAATTGAATATACAAGGAAAAATCCAGGGCAAGAAAAGTGTAGGAAGAAGAAGAATCTCATGGTTGCGTAACTTGAGGGAATGGTACGGATGCACATCAATTGAACTATTTAGAGCAGCAGCATCTAAGATCAGAATAGCCATGATGATTGCCAACGTCCGTCACGGAGATGGCACGTGAAGAAGAAGAGAGTTTTTGTAATCTTTGTAATATTGTTGAGCATTTCCTTAAAAGTAGGATTCAAGACCAATGCTTTATAGAGATTGGTGAATGTTTTGAAGTTGATGAGGATGTGTTTTACGATCATGAAACGATTCAAGAGGTCATGAAGACATCAAGAAACTTTGGGTAAGTTTGGTGGTGTAAATTCGAAAGATTTAAATACTCGATACTTCTCTTATAATTAGAAAGTCGAGGAAGAGATGACCAATAAACAGTTGAAATTCATGAAGTTTTTTTATTTGAAACTGCTTCAACCGTAAGGGTTATTAACAACCCTAGTAACACACGACGTCCTATGAATGTCCAATATACGTCCAGTTTTGGTCCGGACGTCCCTGGACGTAAAATGGACGTACTATGGACGTACGGAGTGGGATGTACTTTGGGTGGACTAAATATGGACGTTCTCTGGACGTCTGAACTCGGACGTTTTCTGGACGTCCGACATTTACCAATTATGGGATCAAATAGCAAATATTTCAATAAAATAAAAAATTATTTACGTTAATAAAACAATTAAAATCGAAAAGGTTAAATCATGATTAATTAAAAATTGGATAGTTTGCCATATCCAAAACATGTTTTTTATGGTAAAGTGTAAAAATATTTTATTTCTAGATAATTAGTTACAACGTTTTTATTATTCTAGTTATCAAGATTATATATGTTTGCTAATTCTAATAAGTAAAAATGAGATTTATATACTCTGACTGGGCAAAATAATGATGATGATGTTAATTGTCATTGTCATATCATACTTATTTAAACAAATGCCATAGTTTAATTATAATATTATTATTGCTTTAATAAAAGAAATAAAAGAATTATAGTTTATTCGTCTTCCGGGTTTGGACCGTGTCATTTGTGAGTGACCCAAAAGTGGGTTCATCTCGACGTTTCGCTACAATTGTATGTAGCTTCTTCAGGAGAACAAAAAAAGAAAAAAGAAAGAAAGAAGAAAACAAAAGAACAGGAAGATGGGTAGTTATCAACGGTAACTCAGTTACTCAACGCAACCAGAGGCGAATACTAACTACCAAGATGGGCATTTGGTCACAGTAACTCAACTACTCAACGCAGCCAGAGGTGAAAACCAAATGCCAGGACAGGGATTCACGTCCAACAGCTCAGAACACTAACGCGTCGAGAGGCGGGGAGTGAATCCTTCGGGGAGGAAGAATTCGGATAAAAGAATTCTCTTTAAGCAGTATACAGTCCATTGGTTGTTTGATGCTTGCTTTGGTTATAGTGTATTGTCAACGGTTTGGTACCAGTTGTTAAGTTATACTACCGAGATTGGTTTTATTTTATTAGAAAAAGGTAAATGTAATTTTTCCTAAAATTGGTTATGCTTAAAAGAAAACGATTTGTTTCTAACCGTCATCAACAGAGGAAGGTTACAAAAAAGGTAGGGAATATTGTTGAAAATATTAATAACCCCGATCTTCTTCAAATCTTTCTTCGGAATCCCTAACTGATCATTTTGATGAGGGCTTTAGTTCAAATAGTTCAGGTTACAATACTTCCGATTTAAACTTTTTATTAACATGTTAAGTACCTAAAATAATTAAAATTACCAAGTGGACGACCATTCCGGTGATCCTTCACAAAGCTCTTCTTTCAATGAAACTGAAGAAAGGTCTAAACATGATTGTAACGAGAATTCTGGAGAACCTTATTGAGATGTTTTTAATTTTTCTAATAAGTTATGCAACTGGACATTGTTCTTTAATACTATACTACGTTCCACGTTTAGAAAATAACATTGCGGAGATAGGGCCATGTATTTCTTATGGACGATAGCAACGCGGCGTTGCCACGACACACACAAGCACAATTTAGGGTTGTATAATTTGTATTTTTGTTTCCACAAACATGAATTAAATTAATGTTTTTTAACGTAATTGACCAAAAGTGCCCATTCGAAACAAGAGATGAAAAGTAGGGAAAATGATTTTAATTAGATAAATAGTATTTACAAAAGATAATTTTATTTTATCTTATTTTAATTATAGTAACGACAGTTTATTTGTTTTTCGGTGAGAATACGATATGCCATGAATCATAGAAATCAGTAGAAAATATTGACCGCTTAGAATGCGTATATCTAATTACTAATTGCAACTTAAAATAATACGATGTGCGTATGTCAGCTATTTTATGTCGTTCTCTGACTACATAATGATAATAAGGCTTTTATTTAGTGGTTATTCTGACTTTACAGTTAAATGTTAATTGAAAATGAAAATTCAAAAATTAAGCAAAGGGAATATCTTGGACATCCGTGCAAAAGAGAGTATCTGAGAGTTTTAGCAACACTGATCTCCATAAGCGTAATGTTATTTTCTTAACTTGGAACAAAGAATAGGTGATTTATTAAACATTCAGAAAGAAGTTCCCAACCTTTCTCATTTGAGCTCAGATGCTAGAACCCTTCTTGCTTCACCCAGAGAACAAATACTCTGATCCATATGATTCAAATTTCAAAGGTATTTTTATCTTCACAAAAAAACAATGTTATAGAAATTTTGATGGAATCCCACTAAAAAAGAGTTTTAGTTGTCAGTTTTATCCTAACTTGTGTAATTTGTTTATATATCCCAAAATTGTAGATTTAATAGGCATTTACCAGGGTTATGAGAAACAAAATTTGCAATGAATGTTTGTACCAGAGGCTGTTTTTTTATTAGATAGTTTAAGCTAAAATAATTAAGCATGGACGATCAAGTTTGTGAGGTAGTTAGATGACTGTTAAATGTTGTTTTATATTTTAGGATAATGAGTTTTCCAAAATTGGTGAGGAGACCATAAATGATTTTTTTTAAGAAAAGCCATAAGAAGCTGATCTGCAATAAAATTCAAAGAAAATATAGTTGGCTAGGGAAAAAGCAATATGAAGCTTTTGAGGACACACATATAGCTCTGGTTTTTCTTCTCTTCTTACGGTGCCTTATCCTTAAGGACGTTGGCCATTACATTTGCCCATTTAATATTATTTGTAGCAGCCCTGAATAGTTCTATGGAGGTCATGTTCGTCCATTGCCGTAGGTTTTTAAACCAGGAGTTGCGTCTTCTTCCTGGTCCTCTTTTGTTATTGACTTTGCCTTCGAATATGAGTTGGAGCAGTTCATACTTTTGATTTCTTATGATGTGACCAAAATATTGTGTTTTCCGTTCTTTTATTATAAGCATAAGCTCTCTTTCTTTGTTCATCCTTCGCAAGACTTCCGCATTTGTCGTATGGCTCATGTAGGATATTCTGAGCATTTTACGGTAACACCAGAGTTCGAATGCTTGGATTCTTTTTTGTGTTGCTTCTGTCATTGTCCAGGCTTCAACACCATAGAGCAAGGTTCTGGTTTTTAAAGGTTTGTAACTTGTAAACATAAATTAATTTAAGGTACATTTAAGAATTTACGCTATCACTTAATTGGCCACATACAGCCGATGAAGCATATCGTTAACTGTATCTTATATGTAATTTAGATGGTAAATTTTACCAACTCATTAATGTTTAGGTCTGGCTAGGAGATTGCTTTGAAAACTACAGCTAGCTATATGAGATGAAGGTTTGTTGTTGGCCGTCTATTTTATTTATACAGTTATTTTTGTTTTTTAAGTATCAAAGTGGAATAACTGCTCATTTGGTCATTAGAAATAAATACCAATGGTTGGGTTGGTATTCTTCTAGTTCAGGTGAGATTCAATAAAACTACAGCACTTGAAATTCATATATTTTTATTTTTAGTTTAAATGATGAATTATTCACAATAAGCAAAGTGTAATGAACTAAATCTGAAATTAGTTTGTTCAAATTATGAATGAACATTAATTTTGTTTTCAGATGTTGCCTGGAAAAACTTCAAAACCAGCGTTGCCATGGGGAAGGAACTTGAAACTTGATAATGAAATATCTGAGGAGATATTTAAAGAGAGAGTAGATTAAATTTAACTTGCATGTTGCATTAGCAAATATGATTAATTTTGTAATGATTAAATTATGTGGTTCGTGGACAGAAGGGAACAGTCAATTTTCGAGACTTTTATATATTAAAAATAGATACCTAAAAAGTAATCTACTGTTGAAAGAAAACAGACAAAGTTCCATATTAAGTATTGATATTTTTCATACTTATGATTTCAACTTTAAAACTCAACAATTGATTTGTCTGCTTTTAATTGCCGACCACACAATTGTAAGCAATATTCACTCTTTAACTATTAAAATTTGTGACATTCTAGCATGCTTACAGTGTCTTAATACCAATAAAGGTCTTTGTCCAGACATAATATCTTAACTTATTTTTAAGGAATTATGCATTTCTTTTTTTGTAGGCATCTATGGCTTATTTTTTATAAATCTCTGACTGAGGGTCGCTTTTCATCACAATTTATTTATTGATTTTATCCTTAACTCATTGATTACTAAGTATTGTTCCAATATAATTTTTTCTGCTATTCCTAAAATTTTCGAGGCTTTACTGACTGATTTTTGACAGTAAATCTGAAGAATCAGCTTCATACTAGTCAGCATGGTTTACTTATTGTTTGGTTGTTCAACTTCTACAATTTACAATGATTATGTTATAATTGCATTAAAAACCATTTTTATGTCGATTAGATTTATACTGAATTATCTACAAGCATCTACTGTTCTTGTAAATTGTGTAGACCATATTCTTATTCTGGTATGATCAATTTCTTGAATCTGGATATACTTATCAAAAGTGTTACCTTTTAATCTTTATTTTTAAAGTTGTTTATAAAATAACCAATCTTCTAAATTGCTTCAGCTAGTTTGTTTTCATATTCCTCCCCATTCACTGTATCAGAATTTACATTTCCATGTTCCTTACCGCAGAACTAACTATGTTTCACACATAGATATGGTCTGAAACTTTTTTATCAATACCTTTAGGTACTATTTGAAGCACTAAAATGCTAAATGAAACTTTTTATAAATGTGTACTTATTTATTTTATTCATGTATATTTTATTTTACCTGTAATTTTGTGTATATTTCTATAATGTTGCATTTTTGTATAATTTTGACAGTGAATTTGTTCCTAAATTTACTGATAAAGATAGTGAAGATGAAGACTGTGAAGGAACATTCAATAACCTAAACAAAAATATCTTGGATGCGGAATCACAAGCTGTAATTTATTAAGAAGAAGAAAAAAGGATCGATGAAGAAAATACAAATCATTATAAAAGATGAAGATCTTTAAAGTGTGACACAAATTCAGGAAGAAGATGCGGCAGAGATTGAGGTGGAAACAGAAATAAAGACACAAAATGAAGAAATTCAAGATGTTGAGGTGGCATCTATTAAGATTCGTGCCTCCTACCATGAAAAAGTTCTATTACCACGAAAATGGATTTAGGGAGATTTAACGAAATAAAATTCCCTTTATTTGGACATTAAACATAAAAAATTTAATGGAATACATACACTACTTCATTTTATTAATATAAAATATTGTAAATGAGACTTGAAAAAGGCACTACTTTAGAATTTGGAGTAGACGAGTTAAAAGGCTTTATAGTGATTTTACTAGTTAGTAGGTACAGTACAAATTTAAGAAGTAGCATGTGCTGAGAAGAATCTGATGACGTTGAAATATACTTATTTCAAGAAACATGCGTCATAAGCGATTTAAGACCATTATGAGATTCGTCAATTCTAACGAAAACTTAAACATAGATCGTTCGAACAAATTATACCAAATTTCTCAGTACATTAAATTTACTGAATACACTGTATGGAAAACCGAATCTAGTTTGGATGAGGGCATGATACCATACTATGGGCGTCATGGTATAAAACAACATATAAAAGGCAATCCCATACGCTTTCGGTACAAATCGTGGTGTAGGGATTAGAAATCTGGTTACCTCATAGATTCGATATTTATTAAGGAACCAAGGGAAAACCCAATGAACACAAAACAGTATTTAACTTCAGAGGTGGAATAATATTGGCGTTTGCTCAACTTATTTCTAAAATTCAATGCAATAGGATTATGCCTCATTGCTTATATGCTGATTATTATTTCACATCTATAAAACTAATTGATTTTTTAAAATCGAAGGAAATAGGTTACTAAAAAACCATACGATCAAATAGAATAGAAAATTGTCTATTCAGTGAAACGTTTAAAAATTCCATACGTGGAAAATTGGTATGACGAGAAAAACGGTGCTTTTATATAGGTGAAATAGCAACAACATAGTTACTTTGGCATCGAATTACCATAAAACGATGCCAGTTTATCAAGCCGACAGATACTCATTTGCCCAAAGCAAAAAAAATTAAAGTAACACAACCACATCTTGTTTGGGCTTCCAACGAAAATATGGGAGGAACTGGTCGGATGGATTAAAATGTTGCCTATTACAGAATAAATATAAGATCCAAGAAATGGTATTGGCCTTTATTTATCTGTGGTCTTGATGTTTGTATACAAAATATTTGGATAATTTATAGGAGAATAAGACACATTATCCCTGAACAACTCAAAATGGATTTACTACTGCAGTTCTGACAAAAAAAGCCAAAGCCTTGTTGACAATGTTTAAAACTCCTCCAAGAAGACCTGGTCCATCTCAATCTTCCATAAACAACATTACATAAGATTTTCGATTCTACAACATCGGCTATTTTATTTATATGCAAGAAAAACGAACCCGATGGGTCCTTTGTCACTCAACAACCAAAATGTATTAAATGTAAAGTTGCCTTACATGAAAAATATTTTATTAAATTTCACAATATTACGCAACTTTTTTTTTATATAATTTAATGTCAGTTTATTTAAAACTCTTTTATAAGATTTAGTAAAACATTCCAAACAACCTTTTTTTTAATTTTTATGAAGTTATTCATTTTTTAAACATATATTTTTGTTAATTTTGTGACAATTAGAGCATACATTTTTCAAAAATTAAATAAAAAATATAAAGTATAAATAGTTCTGGGCATGAATGCGTTAAATAAAAGACAGACTAAATACTCTAAGTCAATCTGAACAGACCACTAAAAAGATTATTTGCTAAGTAAATGCACCCAGTACTTTTGGAAAAATATTAATTAGCCCAAATTATAAAAAAATAAACATTACAGGTCGACAATAAGAAAATCCTAGATCCTAATAACGACCCCTGCATAGAATAACGTTGTAACTAACATTTTTGGCGATTTTGAGTTACAGTGTTCTTCTTGGATAACTTTTTACACTCTATCTGCCAACATGGTCGGTGTGGCTGTAACTGCATTAATAAGAAAGATTCAGAATGAAATAATACCGTAAATATAAAAAAAATTGAATTATTTGCAGAATAACAGAGTAACTAAAGATACGACGTTGAACCAAATTAAATTTTCGTCGAAAAATACTGTATCGTACCATAGTGTATCAAAATAATTCTCATATTTCAAAAACTACACCGTAACTGTTGTTACAATTT
This sequence comes from Diabrotica balteata, assembly GCA_918026665.1. NCBI lineage: Eukaryota > Metazoa > Arthropoda > Insecta > Coleoptera > Chrysomelidae > Diabrotica > Diabrotica balteata. The sequence continues at coordinate 93,210,168 of OU898284.1, read as the reverse complement.
TATTCGCCGCATTGGCTGCTAAGTTCCGATAATTATGCAGGTAGATACTACACGTCGTGTGTCTATATTTCGCGGCATTATTGTAAGAATATTAGGGAGAAATAGACAAGACAGTTCTTGATTGTTTCCCGGTTCCGGTGTTTAGTTTGCAGTTGAATAGTACACAATGCAGGTGTTATTTTTTTTTTAAATCATGAGCAGATATCAATGTAGTTCTCGACTGATAAGTTGGCGTTGCAGCAAACAAGTTAGTATTTTATAATTTTCTAAAAATAAATAACGATAACAAGGTTATTTTTTAGAAGGTCCCGTAGAAGAACATAATGGTACTAAAGATGTGGAACTTGGGCAAGCAAGTTGTTCTTCATTTGTAAATACAGGTAAATAATTTGTTCCTATATAAAGTGGTTTCAGTTAGGTCTACATTAAATATTCTTTTTATTAAAAAAAATAAATTAATGGGAATATCCCAGTAGTTGGCTGTATACCATCGTTTAAAAAAACATACAGAAGTTGAAACACTTCAAAACTGTATATATAGTTTAAACATATAGTTTAAACTTTTAAAAAGTGTCGTCAAAATTTATATAGAAGCATAACATTTTCGGTCATCATCATCAGATCATCCTTAGTGCCTTCTGTAATTGAATTTAACAATAAAGTTGTGGCTGTGACATCCATAAATGGGTTTACATCATTCCAAATTTAAATTATGTTGTGATTCTAGGTCGATGACATTGGATAAAATTTAATATTTTAGGAGCTACATGTCTCCCTGCTCGGTTTTTAACACTAGGTAGAGTACCACGTGCTTATTAAGACGTACAAAAACAACAAGTAAACCGTATTTGGTAACTGAACTGCACAAAAACAATATATTTGATTTTAAAAAACTTATGACAACCTTTCCAAATTGGTATACAAATGAAGAAAATGAAAAACTGGTCTGTAACATGGTGAAGCACATAAATATTTCTGAAACAAATCCTGGCGCAATGAATATTCAATATGATTTCATATCCGATAAAAAAATTAAGTTAAACTTGCTACAGAAACCTATTTCCAGGAAACACTAAGGTTAGCAACTTTTAGTAAAGGTCTTTCTAAGAATCTACATCTAGCATATTCATCTTACCTAGGGATAACAAAAGCAAATATGATGATCTGCAGAGTTTATGTCGAAGCGAGTGCATTCCTGTCACTTACCACGATTATTTTAAAAATCTCTCAGTTGATTGCAAAAATAATAATCACGAAAGCGATATGAAAGACTAGACATAAAATAAATATGTTCATTTTAAATTTAATTCGAATTTATATTTAGTTTGTAATAAAATTTGCGTTTTAAAAACTATCTACTGTTATTATTCCTTAACCTACAACGAGCAATAATTTGATAGTCATATTAACTTTTCCGATGAGAACATCGTAAGTGCAGTTACAAGATTATCCGATAAAACTTTATATTTATATCTAAAACTGTAACTGCCACAGTTCAAAAACCTATTCCCTAATATAAAAAAGTAGACCTTATTCTAAAAGAGAAGTTCAACATTTATATAACTACTTACTTCTTACACTAAAAAAATGTCATATACATATAATATCTGGTATCTTTTTTTATCATTTCTGAAGAATATCATAAATGCTGGCTACAACGTTATTCTTTACAGGGGTCGATAAAATTGTTGGTATATTAGATTTGGTTATGAAAACTCTAAATTTTATAAAACAAACAAATGATCTGAAGTTTCTAATCAGAAATCATCCAACTAATTAGTAAACATAAATCCAAATGCTTTATCAAATTCAGAGACCTAAACTCAAAATTAAATGCTTTACATCGAAACTGTCGTTCAAAAGTTTCAAGTAAAGTCATTTCAGAATTTTTACTCCATCAAAATCAAATTCATATTACTTTATTACTGGAGACATGGTTAAAGGCGGGGGTGTATTATAACTTTAAAATCTTTAATTGCTTTAGAATACACATTTTGAATGGATATGGTGGGTGGACTGTATTATTAAAGCCAAATTATTAAATGTCAAGATATTAGATTTATTAAAAACATTCCACTTACTGATAGATGTATTTCTTTTAAACTATCGTCAACAAAGAAAACTGTTTTTCTTGTATCCCTATAGAATAAATCGAATAACAAAATTTCAACACAGCAATGATAAGCTGCTTTTAAAATTATTCCAAATCCCTTTATTTTAGGAGGTGACTTTAACGCGCACAACATCGTATGGTGCTATAGAATAAATGATCTGGTAAATCGTTGTTGAATGCTATTGCGCATTATAACTAGGTAGTTTTAAATGACGGTTCACCCACGCTTGTTCCATTAATACATCATTCATGACCATCTATAATAGACTTCACAATGTGCACTCAGGATATAATAGTTTTAATGAATTTGACTATTCCACAAACTATTCACGGGTCAAATCATCTTTTTCATCAAACAACTGCGCGAAGGTCATCCAAAACTATTGGCGGAGGTTTTTCAACCATTAGATACTACAGCGTTCCGGTCTTATCCTGCCAAATACTTGACCCTGCATAACGAGTTAAAGATTTCGATATTTTTCTTCGTTTCGCATCACGTGGTCGAGGTACTCATGCTTACGTTGTTTCAGTAAATTAAGTACTTCTTTTTCTTTTATGATGCGCTGTAGACCCTCAATGTTGGTGACATGATCCACATATGATATTTTTGGTATCCTCCTGTAGATCCACTTTTCGAAGGCTTCAACTCCATATAGTAACATTGTAAGAATGTGGCACCTTACTATCCGCATCTTGGTTCCCAAACTGAGATCACTACAGCACAGTAAGATCTATTAATCATCTACCAATTATATGTTCAAGTAATCATCCAAGAGAAAAAGAAACTAAGAAAACACATAGAATCTGGAACTTCAACAAAGCAGACTGAAATAGGGACGTGAAACCATCAATCTAAGAAAGAGTTAGGCAAACTCTCATGGCTTTACAAATATCGATATCAAATACCTACTCCAACTTCGTAAAAATTCCTCCTCTTGAATCAATAAGCATTCCTTAATCTGATCAATCTCGTTATAAAAAACACCCTTATCAACAAACCTTCTAAATAAAATTTTCTAATATTTATCACGTGTACACATACGCATCTAAAACAACTACTGGAGTTGGAGTACTAAAAATATTACACTTGTGTATAAACCCATCCTTAAGCTGTATACTTACTGGTGAGCTTCACACCATCTATCCAGCTGTCACTCATATTAACTCCAGTGATATACCCAATGCTCTTATAAGTACCGATAGCCTCAATTCCATAAATACCATTAATAAAACTTTACACAACATAACTAATAATTGCTCTCCTAAGTAAATAAAACTAACTACGATAGAAAACAGCAACTATACTGTAAATAAATTGTATGCCAAAAGTAAGCCAAAACTTATAGACGAATCTTCTGTAAGGAATATAATTTTTCCTTTTTCACCAAAGAAAGATCAACGTATCACCTGCAGCGAACATGAAAAGGCCGCTCCAGAGAAGAAAACAAAGCTAAAACAAAGGTATCAGACGCATTTAGAAAAAAAGATGTGCAACAATTATGTAAAGAAAAAGAAGCTGAAAAAACAGAGAGCAACTGATGACAATGGTTTCATATTTATTTCCTGGGACATGCAAAGTGTGTTACAAATTCCAACATCTGAAATTAGTTTGCTTAATTATTTATGGAAAGTAAACTTATACAATTTTATTATTTATGAAGCTGCCCAATAACGCAATTTGTTTTTTTTTAGACAAAAATAAATCGAAAACAAGGTAGCTGTGAAACTGGCACCTGTTTGTCATTTTATTTGCAATCATTAGCCGAGAATAGCAAAAATGTGATACATTTGGCTATCTGGTATGCTGATAAAAGTAACGAAGAAAACTATAGTACTCAAACAGATTTAAAAATAGAAGAAACACTACAGAAAATATTAGAGAGATTAACTAACTTGGTCGAGCGTATAACCAGAATAGGATATAGCACCAAAAGAGCTATACCTTAAAGATTTGGTAATGGCGGGTAGTTTACGAATAGTAGAATATATTGCATATGGCATCTCAAAACATCAGCAAGAACTACAAGCAATACTGTATATAGAAAAAATAGACATATGCCCAATTTCTGAAACCCATTTTACGAATGAGTCATATATTAGAATTAGGAGTTATAAAACTTACCATACTACTCACCCTGATAATGCAGCCAATGTAGATAGTGCAGTAATAATCAAACAAAGTATTATACACTATCAAGAAATGGGATACAGAACTAAAGAATTTCAGGCCACATCAGTAAAAATTAAATGAAAAAACTAGGAGGAAATCGTCAAATGCCATCAAGAAAAATCAATATGTAGATTTCCTGACCAGCCAAGGACATCGATTTATCCTTGGAGGAGACTTCAATGCAAAACATATGCACTGACGGTCACGACTGACTACCACCAAAGGGAAAGAATTTTTGGAAGCAACGAAATATAAAAAATGCGACGCAATATCAACGGGAAAGGCAACATACTGGCCTACTGACAAAAATAAAATCCCAGACCTTATCGACTTCTTTGTAGTCAGAAATATTTCAACAAATTACATAGAGATAAAAAAGGCATTGGTATAAACCATTCTCCAATTATTCTCACACTCAGTGACACTGTTATCAAAAATGAAAAGCCCCCTTAGACTTGTTAACAAAAATACTGACTGGAAAAGTTTCCAGATAGACCTTGAAGAGAAGATTAACCTCTCAGTTCCATTAAGAACCATTGATCAACTAGAGGCAAAGGTAGAATTACTCAAGAAAAATGCACAACAAGCTGCTTGAAACAACAGCACAAACAGTATCGAAAGAATAAAAGGAAATATCCTGAAAGGAAGTGTCCTAAGGCCAGTGCTATACCTGCTCTATACCAGCGATATTCCATCATTAGAAGCGAATGCAATTGCACATTTGCAGACAATACATGCATTCTAGCAGTCGGACAAAACGACGAGGATGCAGCAACCATGCTACAGAACTCTGTTGAACAAATTAGCATCTAGACCAGGCGATGGCGTATTAAATTCAATGAAATAAAATCTGTTCATGTCAATTTTACTAACAAAAGGGAACCCAGTTAGTATAAATAAAAACCAAATACCTTATGCAAATACGGCAAAATATTTGGGTATGACATTAGATTCCAACCTACGTTGGAAAGCACATATTAAGAAAAATGGAGGAATTAGAAATTAAGTTCAGAAAGATGTACTGGTTGATGGGAAAATCCACTCTGTCTACTTATAACAAATTACTATATTGTATAAGCAGGTCCTTAAGCCGATATGGACATATGAAATACAGCTGTACAAAAGGCTGTACAAAAGAAAGTAACATCCAAATTATACAACGATATTAGAATAAATTATTGAGGAACATCGTTAACGCTCCATGGTACTTCAGAAACTGTGATCTTCATCGAAACCTCCAGATGGATACGGTTATCCAGACAATAAGTAAGTTTGCCGAGAGTCATGAACAAAGGCTCTCCAACCACGTGAATGTTGACCATCAAACTCCTAGACAACGCCAACCAGATAAGAAGACTTAAGAGAACGAGGCCATTTGAGTTAGTGCTATCAGTGAGTGAAAGTGAAAAAGCAGAGCAGAGTGCGGCTAAAGTGTACACGTTAGCTAGTAGTACTATAATGTAATAGAGGCAGGAATATTGCTGAACGTAACCTTAGATAAGTTTTTTGTAATACTTTGTGCATAGAACTCACTTGCTTATTGATCATAGTGAATGATCAGATAGCAATAATCAGCAAGGTTCCTGTTGGAGTGTTATTAAATAAAAAAAATTAACTATCTTTTATGATACGTGTGGTAGCCCAAAATCGAAACATTGTTAACAAATCAACAAACAATTTATATCTGTACCTCAGAGCTAAACTGTATTAACTCCATTTTTTTGAAAAATTGTATTATTTCACTTTCTACATAACAGACTTCACATCTTTCATATGCAATACGATATTAAATCCTATTTAATGTAGTTTCAAAGATAAGCAACCATAAAGTGTATTAAGTCCCTCAGTAGTTCCGAGCTAAACAGTCGTTTACACTTAATACCCAGCAATGTAAGTATTATTAGTAGTATTAGTGGAGTTAATATCACATGCACATTTAAGATGTATTAACTCCACGGAACGACGTAAAACCGCGGTGTGGTACTGTAGTCAGTGTGTTTATGCTATTTCACATTGATGGTGTGTGTTTAATAACATTCTAAAGAATGTGTACCAGAGCAGATAAAATTGTGAAAAAAGCTTTAGAAAAGCATCAAGAGGTATGCTTTACTTCTCCGACGCAATGCAGTACTGATTCTGTGGAAAACAATCAAGCATTATCCTCTTCGTCGGCGATAAATAAATCTAACCTCAAAATAGGTACGTCTTAACAAATTTATTTAAAATAAAAAATTATTAGCCTTCAATATTACATAAAAACTTAATACGTATTTAGATATTTGGGCGATTTTACGTGGTATTTTAACCGAAAATCCTTGTATTAAAAATGGACTTAGTACACAATAATTACTTTAAGACCGACAGACTGTATTAACTCCATAATTCGGTTTATAACTTAAATATTAAATGTAGTTATTAAATTAGGATAACAGTAATTATGTTTTAGGAAAAGTCGGCGATCTTGATGAAGGTACAAAAAACCAAAATATGCCTATTAAAATTATTTCTAATGTTAAAATTGCCTCACCTGTATCTTGCGAAGTTGTTATAGACAATGTTTCGCCATCTGTTTCGAGCAAAGGTATAACACAATTATTTCGGTTTTTGTAAATAAATAAAATATGTACATGTTTTATAATTTTTAGAAATCAATTTGCCCATATCCTTAGATGGAAATTACACTAATGGTACAATATCAACACTGAATCATGGATCCACAAGTCTTAATACACAAAATGTTGTAGAACTTGTCTCAACAACAGGTATATTTATTTATACTTCACAATTTCCTATTTGAATCATAATATTTTTTTGTTTAGTTTCAGAAAATGGAATCATTTTACAGACTGCTTTACCCATTACCTGTAGTCCTCAAAGTATGGCAATTGTAGTGCAAGATAGAGAAGAGGTAGATCACGCGGATTTATGCTTGGAGTCTGATGACTCTATCAATGATAAAACATACGGACCAACTGACAACGAAACAGATAATTCTGAAAGTGAGTCAGATAATCAAAAACTCCCAGGTAAAAAAAGGAAATCAAATCCTCTGCGTTGGAAACGGAATGTTCGTAAAAAACAAGTGGCCGGTGGTAAAAAACGCCAAACCAAGAATACAGTTTTGCAATCGAAGCAAATTGGAGCACCATGTAAAGAAACCTGTAGCGTTGGGTGCACAAAAGCTATAACTGAAGATCAAAGACGTTGCATACATTCTGAATTTTGGGATCCTAATAAAAACATCGACATGAAAAGACAATTTGTAGCAGCAATGGTAGAATGCGTACCTGTGAGACGTATCCGGGAAACCACAGGAGCACGTTCTGGCATAAGGGAATTTACCAGGCGTTATTCATTATATTTTAATCATGTAAGGTATAAAGTTTGTCAGAAATTCTTTCTGTCTACCTTAAGTATATCCGAGACATTCGTTACAACAGCTCTTGCGAAGAAAAAGGAATGTGGAGTAGTTAATACAGACCAAAGGGGTAAACGTGAGCCTGTCAATAAAATTCCCGAATTCATCAAACAAGGCATTCGGGATCATATTAGCAAGTTCCCAACTATTGAATCGCATTATTCTAGAGAGCGTTCTCAGAAAAAATATCTTGGTTGTGAACTAAATATTACCAGAATGTATGAGATATACAGATCTGAGTTAATGGAAAGCAATACACCCGAAGAAAACATTGCTAAACTTTGGCTGTATTCTGAAATATTTAACACAGAATTTAATCTTTCATTTAAACTTCCATACAATGACACGTGTGATGAATGTGACAGATTAAATTTGGCCAAAATTCAGATGGTAGAAGGAAAAGAAAATATTGAACAAGATTATCAACAACATCTTTTGGAGGCTAGTAACAGGTATGAATTAAAAAGACTTGATAAGGAAAGAGCAGCAACAAGTGGTGGAACAATAAAATTATTGACACTGGATTTACAGAAATGTCTGCCAAATTGTCCCATTCCCGTCTGCCGGGTGTCTGCCAACGCCTGTTCTAAGTAACCAGCAGAGTTTTTATAAGCTCAAGTTATGGACATACAATTATACGATTTCAGACACTTCAGGTAATGTTACGTCTTGCATGATGTGGGATGAATCAAAGTCTGGACGTGGCGCAAACGAAATGGCTTCGGGCTTTTTGAGGTGGACTGAAGCTATAAATGAAAATATAAGAGAGATTACTGTATGGTCCGACAACTGCCCATCCCAGAACAGAAATATGATAATGGTTATGCTTTACTTTTGGATACTTCACAAGTATCCACAGATAAAAATTATAAATCACAAGTTTTTGTTACGTGGTCATACCCATTTAGAAGTGGACAGTGATCATTCTCTTATTGAGAGAGAACGAAAGAAAACACCCTTTTTAAAAATCATGACTCCCTGGGACTGGCAGCAGCTAGCACGACTTTGCTGTCGTTCTAAAACATTCAATGTAATTAATATGGAACTAAATGACTTTAAGGATTTTAAGACTCTTTACAACAACAACTGTTCACCTTTTGTTATAAGGAAAAAAACTCAGCAAAATACAGACTTTCGCATGTCAGATGTTGTCCACTTGCAAGTACGCAGCGATAATTTAGGATTACTTTTTTTTAAAACTAATTTTAATTCGGAAACATTCCAATCTGTTGATCTTAACAGAAATACTAGGCGTGTTGTATTTCCTGCAGTCCTGCCTGTGATTCGCGATAAGCCAAAGGAAATATCTACAAAAAAATACACACATCTGCAAAGTTTGCTCACCGGGGTTCCAAGTGAATTTCATAATTTTTATAAAAATTTATCCCACTCCGATAAAGTAGATGAAGATTTATAAAATTTTTACAAAACAATGTTAAGTGAACAATCCATTGAGTTTCGTTTTTCGTTAATTTTGTTTAATCATTTTGTTGACTTGTTTATTTCATTTAATTAAATAAAAAAAAGTGTTCTTGACTAAATTTTGTTTCATTTATCGTATTATCTCCAGATTATTTATTCACCTGTGTTAACTTACCATTATATTATCTCCCGAATATGGTAATTGTTTCCACGCTAAACAGTATTAACTCCATGTTTTTCAAAAAATTAAAGATCTATAAAAATAACAAATACAGTAATATATAGTATCATTTATACCTCTCAAAGGGTGTTTGTCACATACTTGAAGAAAAAGAAATAAAAATTCTATTTAAAATTTACTCTTTATATTTCTTTTAATTTGCTCTCCTGTAAAATTTCAATTTTGTGAGTTAATACAGTTTAGCTCTGAGGTACAGATATAATACCTACATTCCTAGCATTGTTGATAATATCAATTCCTTTCGAGAACTATCCCTTTACTTGTTAAATAGTTGCAGTAAAACCGATGATCACCTGTCACCAGTTTATCATAACAGATTTTTAAACTATGTTTTTTCAAACATTTAATAATAATTCTTGTATCGAGTTGTAAGTAATATTTATTTAATTTTAATTTTCACTAAATCAATGTTCACTTAATTTTTATTTAATTAATTTAAATTTATATTTTAACTCTGCCTGGGGTTATGAGCGCGATGACTGGGTGGATTGAGTAGCTCAGAAGTCGCGTTCATGCCCACAACCGGTTCCAAGCGCGGATAAAAGAGGAGGGTTGATGGACCAGGTTAGTATCCTACCCTTTGTAAAAGGAAACAAGACTCAAAAAACCGATATAAAGCCTCGGAACCAGACGGAACCTAAGATGAGGAACCACGCAAAGAAAAGGAAAACGAGAAGGAAAAATAAGCCCACAATCAGATTAGAAACATGGAACATTACTTATTTTAACAACAAACACCAAGAGATAATAAAAGAACTGATAAATAAAAAACATAGATATTTGTGCAATCCAAGAAACGAAGAAGAAAGGTAAAGGCCAAAGAGAATATAACCAATATTTCCTCGCATACAGTGGAGTAAACAAAGAAGAAGGAACACAAGCAGGCGTAGGTATACTTGTTTATAAAAAATTTAAAGACGACATAAATAACTGCCGTTATATCTCTAAAAGAATAATACATATGATCATCACAATAGACTACCAATAATTAAATGTCGTATCCATGTCAACGCAACTGAAGAACTCATGGCAAATCTTTGAATGAAAATATCACCAAAATTCACATTTCACATTCACAAAAAACACATTTCTACAGGAAATTACCGAGGAAAAATTCAGTGTAGAATTACTGTGGAACGACTCTACAAGAGAAATGTACCTACCAAAGGAGGCTAGCCCAGAAGATACAGCTGAAACAAATAGACGACATCGAAGATATAAACTCGAGCTGGGAGAAAATTAAAAACAACATTGAAGAAGCCGCAACAGAAGCTCTAGGCAAACGCAAAGTCATACTGAACAAAAGACACAACAACAATATATCATGGTTCAGAATAGAAATAAAAGAAAAATATAAAGAGAAACGGGAGGCCTACACGAAGTACTGATCTAGCAAAAGTTGCCACAGCAAAAATGACCAAAATATGGAAGGACTGTCAAATTTCAAGAGCGATAAAGATGAGGTTGATCAACTGCTTAATATTCCCAATACTGACCTACGGATGTGAATCTTGGACTCTGAGACAATCGGAGAGAAGAAAGATAGACGCCACTGAAATGTTCTGTTGGAGACGAATGTTACGAATTCCTTGGACCGACCGCAGAACAAATAATTCAATTTTAAGAGAGCTAAAAGTTAGCCAACGACTCTCTAGTAAAGTCCATCTCCAACAATTAAAATATTTTGGGCATGTTATGAAAGCAAACACAGAAAACATGGAAAGACTCATAATACAAAGAAAGGTAGAAGGCCGAAGATCACGAGGAAGATCCCCAACAAGATGGATAGATCAAATTACAGGAATATGCCAAAGACCTATGCATGAATTAAAAGAAATGACCAGAGACAGAGATCTCTGGAGACGGACAATACACGACATCACGTCGACCACTACACTCCCCCTGGGGGGCCAGGATTGAAGAGAGGGACACGAAGTACAAAACATCAAATACCCCAGAATCCCGAGAAAACTATAGAAGAATACAAAATGAAACAAATCGGTTGGTAAGAAAAACAAAAAATGAACACTGATTTACTAGGACACATCAAATAAATTTCCAGAACAGAAAGTCCTGCACACAAAAAAAATATTTACTGGATACTTCACTGTTTCTTTACTCTTTTGCTCTATTAGAAAAAAAATTGGAATGTCACTGGCGACACAAAATTTCAACGATGAAAGAAATTCTTATAAATATAGAAACTTGCACAAGTTTACAAAAGTATCTCAGGAAGTGACTTAATCATCCCTATTTTCTGAAATAATTTCCCCAAACCAGAACCGCTGTCACCACTGTAATGGCCGGGAACACCGCCTGTCATCATTGTAATACTAGCGAGGTTAATCCACTGTCACCATTGAAATACTAGCGGAGTAAAATTACTGTAGCTCCTATAACATCCTCAGCTTAAACTTTAGAGGATGCTTATCCCTGCGAGCGGAGGCAAGGCTTACTGGTCCCACTAGTCTGAATTGGCTGGTTCGCTCTCGCGAGTTCAGGAGGGTAGGGAAGTCTGGAAAATGGTTCTCGACTTCTAGGTCTCAGGTCCTGTAAAGAGTTGAGTCTATGGGCTTACTTTAGAAGCCGGAGAAATGCATAAGCGGAAATGGTGTACTTTTCTAGTCTCTGCCTGTAACGGCCGGGAAGGAACAATAAAACCAAGTTTTGAGTCTACAAATATATTAAATACACTTTATACTACAATTAAGTTAACAAGCTGTCAGTTATAACCCATAAAGATTCGTTCAGGTGCGAAGGGAGACGAGAAGAGACCTTAGAAAAAAATTAAAGGGTGGACAATCTGCGTTTCTATATATTACTTGGGTTAGTATATAGATTTAGTTCTTCTTCTTCTTCTAGTTCCTATCCGTTTCGGATGTTGGAAATCATATTGGCAATCATAAGCTTGCTCGCTGCGGCTCGAAACAGCTCCGTTGAGGTTTTCTTAAACTATGTTCTTAAATTCCACAGCCATGATATTCTCCTTCTTCCGGGTCCACGCTTACCTTTGACTTTACCTTGCAATATAGACTGTAGCAGGGAGTAACGGTGCTGATTTCTCATAACGTGTCCCAGATATTGCAATTTTATGCGTTTGATCGTAAACACAATCTCCGGTTCCTTCTTCATTTTTCCTAGAACTTCCTTGTTCGTGATCCTTGCTGTCCATGATATTCTCAGCATTCTTCTATAAAGCCACATCTCAAATGCTTCAAGTTTTTTAATAGTGGCGTCTGTAAGCGTCCATGCCTCCACCCCGTACAACAAAACAGAGAAAACATAGCATCTCAAATGTCTCACTTTTGTATCAAGGGATATGTTGTGACTTTTGAAGATGGCGCTTATTTTGTTAAAGACCGTTCTTGCCTTTCCTATGCGGCACTTTATTTCCTGTAAATTGCTCCACTGTTCGTTAATAATAGTTCCCAGGTAACCATACTGTTTTACTCGCTCTATCTGCGTCCCATTAATGTATATATGAGTCCCATTTATATTCTCCTTGCTGATAATCATTTGTTTCGTTTTGTGGGTATTAATGTTTAGTCCGTACTGTTGACTGTACTCATTTATTATGTCCATTAGCCTCTGAAGTCCCTCTAAACTATCTGCTATCACCATGGTGTCGTCGGCATATCTAACATTGTTTACTCTTTCACCATTTAGAAGGATGCCTTCGTCTATTCCGTAAAGAGCCTCGTTAAAAATTTTCTCTGAGTACATATTAAATATCAACGGCGATAGGATACATCTCTGTCTAACTCCACGTAGTATTTTTATGTGATCTGTTTTTTCTCCGTTAATTTTCATGTATGCGGTCTGATTCCAGTAGAGTTCTGAAATTATTCTGAGGTCTTTGTCATCCAGGTCTGCCTCTTTTAAAATGTTTATCATCTTTTGATGTTGAACTCTGTCAAATGCCGAACTGTCTGTCCGATATTTGTTCCTCGCACTTCTTATAAATTCTTCCATGGATGACTCTAAGAAACAGTTTTAACATGTGGCTCATTAGGCTGATTGTTCGATATTCTTCGCACTTTTTAGCCCCCTGTTTTTTAGGTATCGCTATGAATTCTGATTCTAGCCATTTATCAGGGATGATTCCTGTATTGTAAATTTTATTGAAGACAGCCGTGATCCAAATTATTCCTTCTTCCTCCAAGAGTTTTAAAAATTCAGCTTTGATATTATCAGGCCCTACAGCTTTCCTGCTTTTCATCCGTTTTATTGCTTCTTCTACCTCGGATTTAAGTATGTCCGGGCCCGTCATCCTCTCTGAAAATGGATGCCTATAATCCGTTCTTTGGTCTTGAAAAGGTGTCTCCAAATATATTCTCTACCTGTCTTTCATCTCTTGGGTGTCAATGATTAATTTTCCATTGGTGTCTATGAGTTTCATTTGTGTTCGCTTTTTAAAAGTACCCGTTATTTCTTTTACCTTTTTGTGTACATTAAAATTGTCATGCTTGGCTTGTAGTCTTTCTATTTCGTTACATTTCTCTACAGCTTATTTTTCTTTAGCTTCTCTTATTTTTTTTCTGATGTAAGCCTGAATTTTTTTATACTCATCTTTATTTCCTTTAATTAACCTTCTGCGTTCCATTAAATGAAGGATTTCTGGAGTCATCCAAGATTTCTTCTTTGTTTCTTTGTTTGGTTTTAGCAGATCCTGTTTAGTTTTCTTAATTATTTCTTCGAATTGATTGATTTTTCGTTGGATGTTATTTTCTTCTTTTAGTTGTTTAACTTGGTTGTTAATATATTCCCCCACTTGCTTTTTAACTTCCGGATGTTGCAGGGCTGTCATGTCGTAGTTAGGTCTAGACTTTTTCTTTATTGTCTTCAGTCTCACATCCATGACTCCCACTAAAGGTATGTGGTCAGATTCAATGTCCGCTCCTGGATATGTTTTGACAGATTTAAAACTGTTTCTGAATCTTCTATTTACCAATATATAATCTATCTGGTTTCTAATTACGTTATGGGGTTTATCTGCTGGTGCCTTCCATGTATACAATCTCCTCGGTGGTAGTTTATAAAATGTGTTTAGAACCACTAGCTTGTTATCTTCTGCGAATATTTCTAGTCTGTCACCTCTTTCGTTTCTTTGTCCTAACCCAAAAGGTCTGATTAGAGACGTTTTCCGTTCGGCCCCAAGTTTTGCATTGAAATCCCCCATTATGATGCTGACCTCATGTTTAGGTATTCGTTCTAATATATAATCTATGCTTTGGTAGAGAGTCTCTACTTCCTCGTCGTCTTTAGCTGCAGTGGGAGCGTTTATTTGTATTATGTTTACATTCACTGGATTGGCTCTTATTTGCAGTAGTATTACTCTGTTGGACACTGGGACAAAATTTAAAATACATCTACTAATTTTTCTCGTTATTATTACACCAACTCCATGCTCTAGTTTTCCATCTAGTGACCCTGAGTAGAATATTCTGTGATCTTTTTTGTCAATGCTTCCTGTTCCGTGCCATCTCATCTCACTTATTCCCATTATGTCAATGGTCATTCTTTCCATTTCTTGAATGGCATTGTCTATTTTTCCACTCCTTGCCATAGTTTTCACATTCCATGTGCAAATTTTTAGTTTAGATTATTAGTTACCTTCGCGTATTTAGGCCCTAGCTAATGAATACGCCCTTCAGTCCTACTGGAATTCAGGTTCAGTTCTAAACTCCTGGTACTTGGCACTTATACGGTACTATTATCTCGCCGAAATACAAATAGCGCGTTCACTTTATCGCTTTGTGGCGCGGAGAATTCCCAGCGGTTCCACACCTACTGACCCGACGATTATTGGACGCTACCGCCTCCGAGGACTCACGGTTGGCGGGCAACCACTGCCCGCCGAGCACCCTCTAGCTCCGGTCGCTCGAATGCTACCGGTGCTTCGCGCTCACAGACTCCCTGGCCCACTTTATTTGTTTTTATTAACCGTATTCTCATTTTCTGAGGACGAGCTTTTGCTGACTCAGTACTCATGTGGTGTTATTTTTTTAACAAAGTTCTCTGTTTTTAAACGTGATTTTTTCTTTTGTTGCAAACTGATATTGAACTCGTGCAACACTAAACTAGGTCGAGTTATCATTCATTGTTTAATTTGAAATGTACATGTTATTTATGTCGAATTATTTGTTCATTATTGAATTTGGGATATATAATAATTATTTAAACAATTTTTACTCTTCTCTAGGCTACTACCCTTTATTATTTTTTTTTCTCTTTATTTTCTTGCTATGTTTACATTACATTCCTGAACACCGCAATTAAGCTTACCACAAAAGTCCTAACCAATAAAATCAATAAGCTAACAACTTTATCAGATGAACAACAGGTGACTCGTTGAGTCCACTCTTCTTTAATATAATAATGGATGAAATAATATAAGCAGTACGTAATGGTCATGGCTACAGAATGGGGAAAAAAGAAATTCAAATATTATGTTATGCAGACGACGCCGCATTAATCGCCGATACAGAAGACAAGCTCCAAAGATTAACACATATCTTCAATACAACAGCTAAGAAATACAATATGATAATATCAGCATAAAAAAACCAAATTTGTGACAACATCTAAATACCCACTACGGTGTAAAATCGAAATTGATGGGAAAATAATAAAGCAGGAAGCAAGGTTTAGATATCTGGGAATAGATATAACTAGTTACGGAGATGTTGAAGAAGAAGAACGACAACAAAGCTTAAAAGCAAGTAAAGCGGCTGGTTCTGTTAATGACACAATTTGGAAAAACAAACACCTAAGACAAGCACAAAAACAATAATCTATAAAGCAGCAATTAGACCTATATTAACAAACACGGCGGAGACAAGACCTGACACATCTAAAACGAGACGATTGCTAGAAACAACATAGATGGAAATACTCCGATGAATATCAGAGAGAAGTCTATTGGATAGGGAGAGAACCGAAAACATAAGAAGAACATGCAATATAGAAGACATAAATGGATGGGTGACGCTATATTCACTTCTTCTTCTTTGGGTGCCGTGTCCGTATTCAGACGTTGGCCGTCATCGTGTTTACAATTTCCTGAAACCTTTTTCTGTCGGCTGCTGCGCGAAATAATTCTTCTACTGTGGAACCACACCATTGTCTAATATTACGCAGCCATGAAAGTTTCTTTCGACCAATCCATCTCTTTCCTTCCACTTTTCCTTATAGTATAAGGCAAAGTAAATGGTATTTAGGTCCTCTAATTATATGACCGAAGTATTCTGTTTTTCTCCTCTTTATGGTGTTTATGAGCAGACGTTCTGAATTGATCATTTGAAGAACATCTTCATTGGAAGTGTGCAAAACCCACGATATCTTTAGGATTCGTCTATAGCACCACAATTCGTATGCTTCTAACTTGTTTAGCATTGTGGTTTTTAACGTCCATGTCTCACAACCATACAATAGGATCGACCACACATAACATTTCAGGACCTTCTTACGAATATTCATTGACAGGTTTCTGTTGCATAAAACTGGTTTCCAGGTCATAAAAGCCTTACGTGATATTTCGATCCTGGATATTATCTCTTCATCAGAGTCACAATTTACATTTAACCAGCTGCCAAGTTATTTGAAATGATTTACCCTTTCTATCTCTTCTCCATTAAGAGAAAGCAGACCTTGATCTATATGGATTTTTCCAACTGCCATCCACTTTGTCTTTGAAATGTTGATTTTTAGGCCTCTCCGATAACTTGCTTCACTGACTAGATTTAGTATTGTTTGGAGATCTTGTAAACTTTCTGCAAGAATGGCTGTATCGTCAGCGTATCTAATATTGTTGATTACTTCTCCACCTAGTCTTACTCCCTCTTGTCTGTCATCCAAAGCCTCCCTAAAGATTTCTACAGAGTACAGATTAAAAAGAGTGGGTGACAAAACACAACCCTGCCGTACTCCACGTTTGATGGGTATTTTTTCAGTGGGACTGTCTCCAATTTGGATAGAGGCTACTTGATTGTAATATAAGTATTTCAGCAGTCTTATATCATAGTGGTCAAGTCCTGCTGCCCGTAGGCAGTCGAAAAGTGTATTGTGTTGGACTCTGTCGAACGCCTTCTCGAAGTCGATGAAAGAAACATAAACATTCTTTCGAAATTCACAACTTTTTTCTAATAGAACGGGCATACAGAATAGTGCCTCTCTAGTTCCTAGACCGTTTCTAAATCCAAATTGCTTATCACCCATCTTACTTTCGCATAGAAGAAATACTCGGTTTTGTAAAAGTCGTAAGAGTATCTTCAGTGTGTGACTCATCAAACTGATTAGTCTAAAATCGCTGCATTTGGTGAGCCCGCTTTTCTTTGGTAATGTTATAAACAGTGACTCTAACCAATCATCTGGTATTTTTCCTTCGTTGTAAATTTTGTTGAAGAAAGTGGTTAAGGAGGCAATGCTTTCCTCATCCAAAAGTTTAAGTAGTTCGGCAGGGATTTGATCTGGCCCAGGTGCTTTATTGTTTTTGGCTTGCTGTATTGCCTTTTCGACTTTCGAATACAGTATATTGGGACCTCTGTCCAACTGGTTGTCTCAGGCAGTATTTGGAGCATTTTCTCTAGAAGCATCGTCAAAAAGGTCAGTGATGTCTCTCCCATTCTTTGCACTGTTGTTCGTGATCACAAATTTTTCTGTCCGCGCTTTTAAGTATGTGAGCAATTTTCTGTTTTCTAATTCCGGCAGTATATTTAAGTTTCTTATGCAGGTTGAAGCTGTCATGCTTTTTTTGGAGGTCTTCTATTTCTTTACATAAATTCTCAAGCCAGGATTCTTTGGCTTGCTTAATTTTTCTTTTTATGCGTTTATTAATTTCACGATATTCGATAATATTTCTATTTTTGTGTTGCCGTCGAACTTTTATCAGATCTAGAATTTCTTGTGTCATCCACTCATTTTTTGCCAACATGATAGGTGTTTTCAAAGACTCTTGTACGTTCCCTAAAATCGAGTTTTGAATGGCATACCAGCATATTCACTACTTAAATTTATATGATGTGTTTGATTTAATATTTTTTGCAATAAAACAAAAAGATTAAAAAAAATTTTATTACTTGATTTACTTTAAGACTTTGTTAATGTTAAATAAAAAATAAAATTTAAATACTCATTAACATCTTTACCGTATAAAAAATATTCTTTGTAAAATTTCATCCATTCGGTACATAAATACTGAGATATAAAAATCGTTCTGTTTGGCATTCTGTAAATCGTTAACATTAACATTTCTAATATCATTCGTTTTTGTCTTTCATTGTTTTATTTTCTTCGGCAATAGCCATTAAAGTTCTAGCTGCAGCTTTTCCGGTCTGCATAACCAAGGAATAGAAAACACCATTTTTATTTTGTAAAAGATTGTATGGATGATCGAATTCTACTACTCTTCCAGCATCCATGACTAGAACTTTGTCTGAATCCATAATTGTGTGTATTCTATGAGCTATGGTTAATACTGTGCAATTGTTGAAATTTTTTCTTATTGTTTTCTGAATTAAACCGTCAGTATATGGATCAACGTTGGCTGTGGCTTCGTCTAAGACCAGTATTCTGTTATTCCTTATTACAGCTCTAGCTAAACAGACTAACTGCCTTTGTCCTACACTAAAGTTAGAGCCTCCTTCTGCCATTTTACTGTCCAGACCAGCTGGTAAGTCATCTACTGCACTCTTGAGTTCTACTTGTTCTAAAGCGTTCCATAATACCTAAAAAATAAATGCGTATAATATTGTAAGTTAAAATAAAACAGTATAAAAACTGGTTTTCGCATTTTCATCGAAGTAAGACGACTGTACACTTGGAAAGCCCCGTTTGATGATGACAATAACCCTAAGAAATTAAATAGACTAGGTATATACTTGTAAATAAATGAGTGTTTTCGAAATGCCGTCAAACTACATTTCATGAGACAGATATTGGATCTGATCATCAATCAATTGTAGCAGATATTAAACTAAGGTTGAAACGAATTCAGCGTCAAAAACCAAAAACCAATGCACTTAACTTTGATGATATAAACATAAAACGTAACATTAAAAAATAATTTAACAATAAAATAAAAAACATCGGAGAACAACTAGAAGATCCAGAAGAACTATGGAGTGAATTTAAAATCCAAGTTAACACACAATGATTATAGAAAAAACATAATCAAGAAAAATAAATGGATGGCAGACGACATCTTGAAATTATTGAAACAAAGTCGAGTAACAACATCTAATGAAACAGAATATAGACAACTGCAGACAAGAATAAAGAGAAAAGAAATCAAATTAACCAAAGAAAATGGGATGAGAGAAAAGTGTGACAAAATGGATTATGTAATATCTAAAACACGTAAATACGACTTATTTAATGTGCACAAAAACTAAAAGAAATGAGTAACATATTTAAAAAACGAGTTCTCCCTGTACTCGTTGATAATAATAGCAAATTTATTGTAAATGAGCACGAAATAAGAAAAGAATGGCAGCTGTATATATCAGAGTTGTTTGAAGATGACAGGAATAATATTGCCAAATTTTACCAAATCTGTACTGTCGGCCCAGAAATTAAGGAAATGCGAGGTAGAAAACGATATAAATAATGCTAAAATTCGAAAAGCTTGTGGTCCAGATTATATACCAACAGAGTTGTTAAAACTAATAGAGGATGATAACATAAAAGAGTAAAAAGACTTTTTAATTCAATATATAACACCGGAGTGATTCCCACCGATAGGCTTAAATCCATCTTTGTCGCAATACCTAAAAAACACAATGCCAGAAAATGCTCAGAATATCGTTTAATTAGCCTAATGAGCCACACTTTAAAAATTTTCCTAAGAATACTTCACAACAGAATGGAGCCACTTTTTGGGCTTAACATCCTATTACAAAAATGCCGTAACAAAAAAAAAGATGTTTTTGCATGTTTCGTGGATTTTGAAAAGGCATTCAATAAAGTACAGCATGTGAAATTAATGCAAATTCTGAAAAATATCAGAATAGATGACAAAGATATTTGTGTCATTAAAAATTTGTACTGGAATCAAAGTGTTATCGTAAAAATTAGAGATAACTACACCGACGAAATCTCCATACAACGATGAGTCAGACAAGATTGCATTTTATCGCCAACATTATTCAATGTTTACTCGGACCAGTTACTTAAAAAGACAGCGAATAAGACAAAACATTACCATAAACGATCATAATTTTCAGGTGGTCAAAGAATTCAAATACCTAGGAGCAACAATTACCAGTGAAAACACAGGAGAACGGGAGGTTGAAATACGAATACTGACGGGGAATAAATCATATTTTGCCATTCAACATCTAATGAGGTCAAAGCTTCTCTCAAGGCGTGCTTAAATCCAAATGTACAAAACCATAATACGACCAGCAGTGACATATGAAAGTGAAACATGGACATTGAGAAAGAAAGAAATCAATAAGCTATTAGTATGGGAACGCAAAATCCTGCGAATTATAAATGGTCCTTGCACGGACAGCGTGACAAATGAATGGAGGAGCAGATACAACAATGAAATAGAGACTCCCTTCGGGAAAGGAAACATCGTAAGATACATAAAAGCCAATAGATTAAGATGGGCAGGCCACGTGGTACGGAGTGATGACGACAGACTGATTAGCAATGTGTTTTGGGAAAGACCAGATGGTAAAAGATCGACAGGAAGGCCTAAAGAAAGGTGGAAAGACGCAGTCAGGGAAGACCTGGAGAAGATGGAAGTAAGGCCATGGGAAATAATAGCACAGGATCGGAATCAATGGAAGGCAATAGTAAACGCGGCAAAAACTCACGAAGAGTTGTAAAAGCCAATGATGATGATGATGAGTTATTTAAAAAGGCACTTGAGAGAAAACCATATGGAATAAAAATCAACGATATGCAGACGATACAATAATTATGTCAGATATTATTGAAGATCTCCAAATTCTGCTTGATCATATTCACCAGGCAGGAGAGAAAATGGGCATAAAAATAAAGTCAACCAAAACCAAACTTTTAGTGTTTAGTCGTAACCAACATCCCGATGCAAAGCTTCAATTAAATGGAGTCCAAGTTGAGAAAGTTTATAAAATGACATATATGGGAACTGCGATTACGGACCAATTAGATCCAGACATAGAAATAAAACATAGAATAGCAATGACTAAAACTACTTTTATGAAAATAAAGTCATTTATTTGCAATAATCATCTCAGTTTAGAATTAAGACAAATAGTGGTTAAGTGTTATGTATGGTCCGTACTTTAGTAGAGTGCAGAAGTGTGAACGCTACGTATTAATCATGAACAAAATTAAAGCATTGGAAATATGGGTTTATAGACGAATGCTGAAGATACCTTGGACAGCAAGAAAAACTAATGAAGAAGTACTAAGGAGAGTCAACAAAGATAGAGAACTGCTAAAGACTATTAAACATCGAAAAATGTCTTATCTGGGACTAAGGAAAAGTCGATATAAAATATTACAACTGATCCTTAAAGGCAAAATAGAGGGCCGTAGAGGTGTAGGAAAGAAACGGGTTTCTTGGTTGAGCAATATTCGTGAATGGAGTCTGATATTAAATGCGGGACAATTATTCCATATTGCAGAAGATTGAGAAGCCTTCGCAGTGGTGATCGCCAGCGTCAAATAATTCTGTTATGGCACGCGAAAAAGAAGAAGACGTATTTATTTAATAGTTTAATTACTCCTAGTTGTTTCGACCCGTTATTTAAACACACAGTTTAAAAATAAAATCTTATTATAGTGCATGACACTAAACACTTACATGTCTTACTGCATCTTTCCAGTTTTGTTCTGTAATATGTTGTAAAGATATTTATTCTAGCCACATAACTTTTAATTTGTACCCAAATGAGTTCAATTGGATTTATTTTTCAGTGGTAGGGTGGAAGTCTAAGGAATATGAGGTGTCGCCTTTCCTCCATTTTGTCAACTATGTATTTTTTGAACTTAGATTTGTGTTACCGGACGATTTTTAAAAGTTCTGCTTTTACCATTCCATCTTCGTAAGGTAGATACTTATTCCGCAGCTAGTTCAGAATATCCTGTTTCTTCCACTCAGTCTTTGGAAGTCTTTCTACTAGTCGTGAATTGTAAGGTGCATTATCTAATACTATAATTGAATTTGGTGGTATGTGTTCAATTATCTGCTCAAAATACTCTTCGAAAACATCAACTGTCGTCTCTTCGTGATAGTCTTTTTCACAACAAATCCTTTTTTACTGCCAATGTGAGAAATTATTAATATACTGCCTTTACCAGAAGGTGGGGAGATACCAGTAGACCAACCTTTCATAAAGGCTTGCCTGGAGCTTAATATATTTTTATCTGAACAAATTCTTTTTAGAGTATTACCTGAGTTTAACCACGTATCTCCTCCTGGTCAATCAAAAGTGATTTTCGGTCTGATTTCTCCCACCGGAAATTTAATTCTTTTAAAACTTGCTACAATTTATCGGATATGAGGCAAATCCGGGTCGTCTCTAACTTCTTGTAAAATTTTGTTTAGGTTTGGTATTTCATTTTTTAAAAAAAATCTATGAATTTTCCTTCGAATATCATTTTTGGCAAATTCATCAATTTCAATAGGCTTTTTCCCTTTCTTTAAGTGTTTGTGTTTGGGTTAGCTATACCGTGTTTTTTCTTTCTGATAGGAACCTATATACTGTTGACTCCCCTACGCCAATTATGTTGGCACAACTTTCGACTATGTTGCGAACAGTGTTTGTGGGATTCTGAGAAAGCGGAAGGGATTTGAGCCTTGAAATGAAACTTCGCCTGATGAGATGTTACGTACTTTCTCTGCTGTTCTACGGAATGGAGTCATATAAGTTGAAAAAGACTGATACCAAAAAATTAGAGGCATTTTAACTGTGGATGTATCGCAGAATCCTGAGAATATCATGGACCGAGAGAGTTACAAATGTCGAGGTCTTGAGAAGAATCAATATAGAAAAGGATCATTAAGGAAAGGATAAAGAACAGGATCAAAAAAAATTAAGAAAAGGATATTTACGATAAAAAAATAAAAACTGCAATACTTGGAACACATTACAAGAGGGGAAAGATATGAACTGCTTCGAATAATTATGCAAGGGAAAATAGCACAAAAAAAGTCCATAGGAAGGTGACAAAACTACTCCTGGCTAAAGAATCTACGGAAATGGTATAGCTGTAGCAACAACGAATTGTTTTGGTCAGCAGTTTCGAAAATACGTATAGCTCTGATGATCGCCAACCTTCGAAACGAAGATGGCACTTGAAGAAGAAGAGAAACCAGAGCATCGTGAACATTCAGGACAATAGTTTTCTCCCTTGGTGAATAGACAGACTTACTGACTGTACGCAACAGTACCGGTGTAAAACTTGATGATGTTGATGATGAAGTCATCACAAACAATCCAACTATTACTATTTTTAACTACATTAAACCGTAACAATTGATAGATTACAACATTTTTTATCATAATGGTTACTTTATCAAGTGTTCAAAATGTGCTCCATTTGTGAGTTGACAGTACCCTAATTGATGATAGAATGCGTCTACCACATTTTTTCATGACTGTCTAGAAATTTTTCGAGATTAATCGATAATTCGTTGCCTTACTAGCAAAAAAATATTTAAGATTAAACGTGGACGCCATTCAATTCTACTCGTCTACCAATCCATCGTCCGGGAAATATCTTATCTAAATAACGCCGAACAATTACTCCAAAATGAGCTGGAGCTCCATCTTGTTGAAACCATATCCGATTAAAATTGGCCCCAAATAAGTTTCTCAGTGTAGGTACAATTTCATTACCAAGTAACATTGCGTAAATATCTGACGTTAAATTTCCTTCGATAAAAAATGGCCCAATTAACTGACTACCTGACTACTGACTACTGACTAACTGACCATACTACATTTAATTTTTGTGGTCTTTGAGTATGGTTTTCACGCATCCAGTGGATTTACCTTACTCTAGTACCTTAAATTGTGTCGATTTACACTTCCACACAGTGTAAAGGTTGCTTTATCGGAAAAACATATTCTGTTAACAAAATTATTACAATAAGTTAATTGTGTATGGTTTAAATTTATTCTTACGTAATACACGCAAGACTGAAGAACGCCTAGATCATGTCCTTGTGCAACCCTGCGTTAGGATGTATGTTCATCTTCAATAAAACTTTGAATAATTTATATCTAAAGTTTTGTTGTCATTCATAACTCTGTTCGGTTTACCTGGTCGGTATCTATTTTTTCCTTCTACAGATTCCTCAAATCGCTTTACAGTTGTTTGTACCGTCGCCTTATGAATAGGAGAACGTTTTGGGCAAGTATATTTTAACAATTTGACTACTTCACAATAAGATATTTTTCTGTCAGCGTACCCTATTATCATTAGAATAGTAATTCGTTCTTTTTCGTTAAGAACCACTTTAGACAAGCAATTTATCTTGCAGAACTTTTTACATTTAAATACTTAAATTTATTAAAATCTACGTAGTTTGCACTGTTTTATGTATTTAAGTCCTTCCAGACTCCATAAAATCATAAGTGTTTCATATGGTTGAACTCGCATTGAATAGGAGATTCCAATAATAATATACAGGGTGATAAAATTGAAGAACCAAAGTTACTAATAATATAAGAGAAACGGCAAATCTGGCAACATTGCAAATATCAAATATGGAATTTCTATATCTCAAAATAGGTGCACCTTAAAAATTGTAAAATTATGACTAGCAATTTACGAGATAATTGGTTGTTCCCAGACTTTTGGGTCACTGTGTATAGTAGTATAGTAAACAAAATATTTTAAATTTACAAATATGTATAGCTGTACCAATTGAATACTTTTCTAAACATATTATTTACTTACTTCATCTTTGTACTCATCGAAGGGATCCAAATTATTTCTCAATGTTCCAGAGAATAGAACGGGCTCTTGAGGAATTATGGAAATTTTAGATCTGAGTTTCTTCAATGCCACAGATTTTGTATCGATTTCATCTATCAGTATGCTACCTTCAATATGAGTCAACCGAAAAAGAGCTTGAATTAACGAAGATTTGCCTGCACCTGTTCTTCCCACTATACCCACCTTCTCCGAAGGTTTAATAACAAAGCTGAGATTCTTAAGAACTGGAGGATCATCGAGCGAATACTGAAGAGTCATATTTTTAAATTCTATTTTGCCTAGCTCTGGCCATGTCTCATCTAGTTCTACGGTATAATTATCTTCTTCGTGTTTTAAGTCAGCGTATTCTTGAACCCTTTCCACTGAAGTCATTTGGTTTTCGAGTTCAGACCATTGTCGCATCCCCCACTGAAACATCCCCGTCAAAGCTAACGTTTGAGTGAGGGCGAGACCCATATTTCCTCCAAATGTTTCTAAAAATAATATTTTATTGCTGTATACAACAATTTTTAATTTAAAAAACTACAAATAATCGAGTCAAATCGCTTACCGAATCAAATCGAATCAAATAACGAATCGAATCAATTAATGAATCAATTATCAAATCGAATCAATTATCGAATTGAATCGATTATCGAGTCGAATCGATTATCGAATTGAATCGATTATCGAGTCGAATCGATTATCGAATCGAATCGATTATCGAATGAAACTGATCATCGAATCGAATCGATTACAGAATCGAATCGAAATAAAATTAAATTAAATAAAACTAAACTAATAAAGCTTTTTAAAAACCAATGTGTTTCAGTGTTTATATTTACTTACCACTTTCAACGAAAATCAGCGACAATATAACCAAGGCAATATATATTACACATATAAAGTCTAGCCAAAAACCAAATGTTCTAGTGGCTCCAAGATACATAAAAAATGCAGCGCTATGGTGATTTTGATACATATCAAATTCATTTTTGAGTATTTCTTCAGCTTTGAATGCTCTTATAGTAGTTAGTCCTTGTAGTGTAGCTGTTAGATGAGTATAGATGGGACTTCGAGCTAAAAACAGAGTATAACTTCAAATATAAATCTACCAACCAAATAGAATGTTTTTTAGAAACACACTATCGAACTCCAGCTTGCTGAGAAGGTTGTATTTATCATGACTTGGAATTGGTTTGCATATCTTAGTACCAGCAAAAAGAGTACAAAAATTAATTTATTACACTGGTAAACACACAGATTGCCGATGGAAATTTTTTTTACTGTTTCTAGGTAATTTGGGTCTGCTAAATCCAAAAATGCTACCAGATTTGCTCCATCAGATCGTTTTCAGGAAATACAACAGATCACATTTCTAACATATAGGGTAATTTAACGCAGCACTAGCTACATATATGTAGTGCTGCTACCAATTAAATAAACAACACACTAATAAAATGTAAGATATTTATTGTACAAGAATGTACTTACAAAAATCATCACACATATCTGCCAAAAAATCTTAACTTTTCATCTAACCTAACTAGTATCGCAGCACAAATCTGCTATTCAGCATCACCTAAAAACTTCCTTTTATATAATTTTCTTGCAAAGGCAATAAAAGAACGGTCCATCTGAAGACTCCAGCAGTAATCCGACATCATGTGAGTGTCCCATCTCCCTTGATACCTCTCTTCCATCGTTTTGATATCTTGGTGGAAGCGTTCCACTTGTTCATCACCAAGGTCACCAATATTTTCTGGGAAACGGTTTATTATTAACCATGTTTGTTAAAATTGTTGAGCATTTCTTCCACTATATCCTGGTAACTTTCCGATTTATTGTTTCCAAGAAAATTTTGCACAACTTTCACAAAAGAGCCCCATGCCTTACATTTAATTTCAGTCATCGATACTGTAAAATGCGAATCTTTTATAAGTTGTATCTGAGGCCCATCAAATATTCCGACTTTCAATTTTTCTTTACTAAGTGCAGGGCATTTTTTGAACAATTATTCAAAACAAGGACGATTCTGGCCTAGAGCCTTTACAAATTGTTTCATAAGCCTTAGTTTAATATGTAGCAAAGGTAATATTATTTTCTCTCGGTCGACCAATGCTTCGTTAACTATAGTAGCTTCTCCTCGAACTAAAGCATCTCTGGGATGCCATTTTCTTCTACTCCAGTGTTGGTCCTTAGCCCTGCTATCCTAAAGACACAGGAAACAAGGATATTTTGTATACCTTGTTGTCCCAGGAGAAAATTTACCATCATAAAATCAACACAGATCGCCCATTGATGTTGGTCATACTTAATGTGTTTTAGCACCAGCGAAATTGTTTTATATTCTTCTTTCATTTTTGTAGAATGCCCAATTGGTGTACTTCCATATTTGTTGCCATTATGTAAAAGGACACACTTTAAACTTCGTTTGGAACTCTCGATAAAAATACGCCAGTGATCTGGTGTATATTCCGATACACCCATTTTGTGTAACAGTCCTTTAATATTATTACAAAAAACCATATCATTTTGCTGAGAAAAAGGCAAAAGATATTTTTCTCTATTACGGTAGTATGTAATTTTGGTGTCGGGGTGAAGAAGATTCTTTTGCTTTAGTCTGGAGGCAAGCAACTCGGAAGAATCCTTTAAAAGGTTCAAATCTCTGGTAAGATCACTTAGCTCTTCCTGAGTAAAGAGATCAGGACGTGTTGACTCCTCTTCAAAATTACTGTCGTCTTCCTCAAATATATTAATCTGTAGTTGGTCAGATAACGTTTCGACATTATCCTCTTGTAAGGTAGGTAAACAGCTAAATATTTGAATGAGTATCTGTTTAAGCTGATGTGGAATTGGTTTACTTGTTGAATCCAGGTTAGGATATGTCCACGTATGTCGATTGTTACGATTAATGCCCTTTATATTCACAAGACAGAAATAGCAATCGTCAAAATGATTTTTTGGTTCCATCCATATCATTGGTACACCAAACTTTAAACATTTTCGTTGTCCTTTCGTCTACTGTTTTCCAGACAAGTTTTGCACACTACATGTGGAGCCCAGGATTTATCTTGATCTCCTTAATGAACACCAAAATAGGCTTGATATGCCCTTTTTATAAAATCACAAACTAGTTTTCTACTTTCCTTTACAATGTACTCGTCACGGGTTATTCATACAATGCCTGCTTGTAGAAACCCTGGTTTTCAGTTGTCCAAAACAAACTATTGCAATGAAACTCAGTTTCGAATGTCAAACTAAATTTTACAATAGAATGCAGCTGACTTTATAGGAATTTATTAAGGCAGTTGCAAAGAAAATACTATTTACTTATCGAACAATAGTTAAAAGCAATTAGCTCTAATTTCAAGTTATGGGCATTTCCAAAAAGTACACTTTAATTAGAAGTCATTAGTATGTCCTAAATGTGTTGCTTGTGTGAGTCCATTTCAAATAGGTAAAAGAAATAATAAATAAAACTTACTCACAATCAATTTAATTTAACTATCCAGACGACCGGTTTCGCTTTCTACAATATGCAAAGCATCTTCAGGTCTCGAT
The DNA here is from genome assembly GCA_918026665.1 of Diabrotica balteata. Classification (NCBI taxonomy): domain Eukaryota; kingdom Metazoa; phylum Arthropoda; class Insecta; order Coleoptera; family Chrysomelidae; genus Diabrotica; species Diabrotica balteata. Next base: position 93,181,319 of record OU898284.1, on the reverse strand, counting down.
ACAAAGTTAATTAAACGATGCCGGTACTCTATTAATTGATGGTTGGAAGAACATGGTTCAAACTAAGCAGTATATACATTCAACAATACAGGATAGCTCGAACCATGTTCTTCTAACAATCAATTAATAGAGTCCCGGCATCATTTAATTAACTTTGTATCGAGACCTGAAGATGCTTTGAATATTGTAGAAAGCGAAACCGGTAGTCTGGATAGTTAAATTAAATTGATTGCGAGTAAGTGTTATTTATTATTTATTTTACCTATCGTTAGTATGTATTTGTATTAGAATTTGTTGGTTTATAAACATATTGCAGTTATAGTGGTGGAATATATAGAAATCTAAGAATATTTAAGTATTTAATGAGTATATTATATCTCGAAAACTAGAGCTGATACAAAGAAAACGTTTGTATTTTTGGAATCAGCAAAGATAAATTAACCAAAATCAGTTGATTTTTTTTGTCGCAGCAAGACAAAAATTTTTTTTGTTGGGTTGTGTTATCGATACCTGACAGTATTTCTACCCAACTTGTAGGAACAAATATGGACAGTGAGATAAAAAAAACATAATACAATTCAAACAATTTTAACGGTTAAAGAGACGCAACTACAATCGCCGATTTTGTATCTGAATCAAATAATTGGCCAGAAGGTGTTCCGAGAGACACAAACTCTGCTCAAATGATCAAAAATACGCCTTTGTATAGATCAATAAAGAAGAATGACGAAATAGACGAAAATGTGCAAATCCACATAAAATCAATTAGGAAAGGGGACCTCGAGATAATTACCATCAAAAGTAGCTAAGAAACCAAGAACAAGTAGAGTAGGTCCTATGGTTCCTTTTTTAGGAAAAGTAATCTGGATGACGATGGTACATAGACACCATCTTAATGGACTTACTTTACTTTACTTTATCGTATCTGGACATGTCATTTATAAAATTTTAGCCTAGTATCGGGCTACGTCGCTTCCATCTTTGTTGGCGAGCCACAAATCTTCAAGGGTACTTTTACTGTAGCTAACCTCGTTCTTATCCTATTTAAAATTTTCCACGTTTTAAAGTCTAGGGTCTGGCCGATCCATTGAGAACCTGGGGAAGTGGAAAATACTCAGGCAGTTCATCATGCACTGTTCCAAGGAAGCTTTTTCTAGATTTTAGTCGCTTTCGTGGTTTTCGAGCTTTGTATAGGGCATGCCGCTCGTCCGCGATCTATTTAATTTTCTCTATGTGTTCTGCAACGCCTTTGCATGTTGAGGGTTCTGCAAAACCCACTGCTCTATAAAGATTTGAAAGTGGCGTTGGTTTTATGCACCCTTTTACTATTCTGCATGTCTCATTTAACGCAGTATCAACTTGTTTGGTGTGGGCAGATCTGCTCCGAACGGGGCACGCATATTCAGCAGTTGAGAAACACAGTGCCTGTATCGTTGTTCTTAAAACGCCAGGACGTGCGCCCCATTTACTTCTTGTTAGCTTTCTGAGTATGCTGTTCCTAGTTGTTACTTTCCCTCTCGTTTTTATACAATGTTGTCTGTAGGTGAGGAACCGGTCAAGAGTTACTCCAAGATATATAGGTTGGTTTGTGTGTTCTAATGTATTACCATTCCATACAATTTGGACTTTTCGCTTGGCTTCCTTTGTGCGAATGTGAAAAGCGCAAACTTGGGTTTTAGAGGAATTGGGTCTCAGATAATTCTGCAGGTAGTACGCTGTCATTGTTTTTAAGGCAGTTTCGAGTTTCTCCTCCACTTCTTCAAAACTGTTTCCTTGAGCACATATTGCAAGATCGTCAGCATAGAGGAAGTTCTTGGTTTCGGTCGGAGTAGGTGGGTCGTTTGTGTATATATTGAAGAGCATTGGTGCTAAAACATTTCCCTGTGGGAGGCTGTTTTTTTGAACTCTCCACCTACTTACTTTACCCTCCAGCATAACGAAAACCCTCCAAAAACGTCTATTTTGCATTAAGGAATATACGACCTTTCCCAGATGGTGGTCATTGAGAGTGTCATATAATTTGCGGAGCAATGTTTTGTGCCTTACTGTGTCATAGGCTGCTGCCAGATTTACTAAAGCAGCCCCTGTTATAAGTTTTTCTTTAAAGCCCTCTTCAATGTGTTCTGTTAATGCGAGGACTTGACCGGTGCAAGATTTGCCAAGTCTGAATCCTCCTTGTTGTGGGATGAGGTGCTTGTCAACATTTTTTTCTATTTTGGCGAGTATCAGTCTCTCGTATAGTTTAAAAAAGTGAAACAATAGCGAAATATGTCTGTAGCTACTGGGGTTTTCTGAATCATTTTCTGGTTTTAACAAGGCTATTACTTTAGATTTTCTTCATGATTTTAGAATTTTGCAGGTTTTGCAGCACGTGTTATAAAATTTTAAGATCCAGTTTTTTGCTCCTTGGCCTAAATGCTTTGTTTGTTCACTGCATATATCATCCACACTTACAGCTTTCCTGTTTTTTACCCAATTCAGACCGTCGTGGAGTTCTTTTAGTGTAAAAGGAGTTCCTAGGTGGTTTGTTTTCGAATCCAATCTTCTCCTAGTGTTTGGGTCCTTATATCGGTTAGTAGTTTTTCCATTCGTAAGAAGTTGAGCAGCGACTCGGTTTGCTGTAACCTTGCAAGGTGGTTTATGTTCTTTTGGATCACCGCTGAGTTTTTTTACAAGGTTTCATGCTATTTTTCTACTATGTGTCATGTCCATTTTTTCCAGTGCCTCAATTCACTTTTCCTGTCTGGCTTGACTTAGCTGTTGGAGTAGTACTGCTCCGCAGTCAACCGTTTCTTGGCTAAAAGGGTCAGTGGAATAGAGTGTTTCGTATGTTCTCATTAGTTCTTTGGACTTGCTGGAGATCCCGGGAACATATTGTTGTCTACATCTTCTAAGGATAGTTTTTCTAAACACATTTTTGAGTACCTACAAATTTTTTGTAGTTCTCTACTTTTGATTCAGGGCGTAGTAGTTCAGAATCTAGCATGCCTGCATACTTTTGCCAGTTTGTCTTTTTGAAGTTAAATCTCCTTCTGAATGGAATAGCTAGTCTGACAATTGGGAAGATATTTATACCAATTGGTCTATGCTGAGTTTTTGGTATGATATACTCATTTGGTACATCGGTCTTCGAGGTTGTTGCTTAAAAAACAGATATCCGGGTTATATCCTCTTTTCCAAATTCCGATTTCCAATTTCCAAAATCCTTTTTAATTCGACAAAGAAAAATTGATTTTTCTCATTTTTCTTGGATCATACGATTCTCTTCGAAAATTTTGTGGTTTGTAGCACTACTCATTCTGAATTTCACATTCATTTTATTCGTCACTGTTAATTAAACACGACACGTGCAGCTGACTGAAGCTAACTGCTAGCTCATCGGGAGTGGGTGTTCAATGTTAACTACTTTCGTAAGATGACGAAAATTTAGACAGGGTTAGAACAGGTAAAAGTTATCAATAATAATATTTTTAAAACGTGTTTGCGGGGGCCGCAGTTTAAAGAGCCTCGGGCCGCATGCGGCCCGCGTGATCAAGGTTGGATCATACTGCTTTAAACTAAACTATTACCTACTATATTTTACCTAGTTTTTATACTTACTTACTGATTCCACTCGCTTAACATCTCGACTAGTTTTTAAAAATACGACCTTCATTACATAGAACAGTATCCCTATACAGATAGTGGGTATCATGATCCAGTAGGTTAAACTACCTATTACGAAACAGATCGCACCTACCTCAAGGCCAATCTGAAAACACATAATATGATATACTATAAATCTCAATTCCGCATTATAAATGTATAACATAAAACACAAAAACTGTTTATCCTACCAAGACCTGACCTCATCTTTTTTTAGTTTTTTTTATTAAATAATAGAATTCGTATTACTTTTAGTATAAAAACACATGTAAATTTTTCTATAACCCCTCTGTGGCTCAGTGGTAAGAGCGCCTACCTTTAAACCTAAAGGTCGTGAGTTCGAATCTCATCTGGGTGGACAAATTTTAATTTATTAAAAATTAATGAATGAAAATAATTTCTATCCTTGTGCGATCGGTACTCACCAGAGGGACCGCAGACGTTCGGATACAATTAGCGTCTCTTAGCAAAGAGAATGACGTCGACTTTGCTAAGTATCAAGACAATTACTCTACACACACAAACACACACTACACTAGGTACCTGACTGTACCATGCCAATGATCGTAGTTGTCGAGGCATTAACCCAATAAAAAAAAATTTCTAAATTTTTATTTTTTTGTTAAATGTCCACTCGCCAGGTCATCTGGATTGCATCAATACAAAAATTATTGTAAATGAAATTGTTTAGCAATTGAAATTTCCCGTTAAATATAAAAATATGTCACCTGATTTACAATGAACTTTTGTTTTACCCTTACAACCTAGAAGCTTACATCTAACTGAATTTTTTAACGCTGATAAAATTGCAGGAATGTGTTGTATCTTTTTCTTAGTAGGCGTTTGAAGTGGTGTTCTAGGTAGGCAACTGTTTCTCGTTACCAGTGTTGAAATATTTCCAAAATCAGAATTTTCAGAAATGTTTTCTTTAAGGAGCAGCTTGTAACGAATATATTTTTTCCTACCACATGGGGTATTACTATAAGGGATAAAAAGTTGGGGACTGAAACTATTTTCTTGTGGCATTGTAAATTAATTACTATTTTACTGCGAATAAGCCACAATTAGACGAGATAAGAAAACAAGGAAAGTCTTGTGAATGAGGTGAAGGCCTTAGCGCAAAATAAAACCCGATGGCCCGTTTTCACTGAAGCTCTATGCTCCACTTAGGAGTTCAAGAACCTTATATATATATATATATATATATATATATATATATATATATATATATATATATAAGCCACAATTAAAGATAAAAATACGTTTATTGACGTTTCAATTTCCACTTCGGAAATCGTTCTCAAAATACAAACAGTAAATTAAACAAATTTTGTTTTTTGTTACATAGTGAAAAATTCTTCTAATAATTTAATTTTATCTGACTCATTTATATTGACAATTCAGACATACATTATTCATTTTAAAGTAGACGACTTTAAAATGATATTGTCAAAATTGTTGAGTTGCGCTCCTGGGACGACTTTACTTATAAGATAGTTCATTCTATTACATGAAATCAACTTTAACTTGAGAATATCCGTCAGAAAAAAATCATAGCATGTAATTCGTCTTTAAAAAGACACACATGACATGATGACAGTAAAATTCTCCTGTTAGTGATTCCATAGTAAATTATGAGGGAAAAACCAGGAAAAAAACCTCATAATACTATCCCGACATTGTAAGTATTTGTTCGTGAATTTAGTTTACCTTCAACAAACATCAAAATTCTGATTTTATATGTTACGTTATTTAAAAAACATAAATGATGTATCCTCTATATGTTACTGACTTACTAATACTGGTATTTTCTTATTAATAACTTCCTCTTTCAATATTGGTAACCAGATCCTACTACATTCTGCCGAGGAATTTGCGACACAATTGGCCTCATTTAGCATAATTAGAGCCGCTTCTTTGATTTTTCTTTTTTTACCATCCGTTTCTTTTAGGACTACATTTGAATTATTCCATTGAACCCTATGTTCATTATCCCATGCGTGTTTACATATTTGAGATCTATCAAATTCTCTATTTTTAATATAAGATTGATGTTCACTTATTCTAACATTTAATGGCCTTGATGATTCACCTAAATAAAACTGATCGCATTCACAAGGTATTTTATAAATGCAATTCTTTGTCCTTTCTTGTTCATTGTTAGGTTTGGTTTTGGACAAAATAGATCTCAACGTGTTTGTTGTTTTGAATGTTGTTGAAATATTGAATTTATTTCTTATCCTTTTAAGTTTTTCTGATAATCCTTTTATGTACGGTATTGTTATTTTCCTCATATTATTCCTTGTGTATGCTGTAGGATCTCGTTCTAAGTTGTTCTGTTCTATTCGATCGATTGTTGAAAATTCCTTATTTATAAACGATAAAGGGTAATCATTTTTTAATAAAACAGATGTTAACAAATGTTTCTCCTCCAAGAACGAATTTTCGTTAGAACAAGTAATTTTGGCTCTATCGTATAAGGATTTAATTATTCCCTTTTTTACATTAATATTGTGATTTGATTTGAAATTTAAATATCTATTGGTGTGTGTTGGTTTTCTATACACCTGAGTCTCATATCCAGTATCGTTCTTAGAGATTAAAACATCCAGGAAAGTAGCGTGTTATTATATTCCTTTTCCATGGTAAATGTTATTGTCTCTTCTTTATCGTTTATATCATTTAGGAATATGTCCAACAACTCTAGTCCAGGAGGCCATATTGAGAATACATCATCTACATACCTCCACCATACTGTGGGTTTGAAATTTAGTTTAGAAATGATATTTGTTTCAAAATCTTCCATAAATATATCGGCTAAGAATGGAGATAAACTAGAGCTCATTGTTAGACCAAAATTTTGTTTATAGAATTTATTATTTAGTTGAAAATATGTATTATCAGTACATAATGTTAATAACTCCATTATAGCCGATATGTTTAGTCTTGTTCTAGTTGCCAATGAATCATCACTCTCTAATTTTGTCTTGACTATACTTAAAGTCTTATTTAATGGCACATTCGTAAATAAACTATTTATGTCAAAACTTACCAAAGTATTATTTGAATTAAATTAAATATTTGATAATTTATTTAAAAAATGTTGTGTATTTTTTATGAATGTGTCATTTTTATTTGTAAATGGTTTTAAAATATTTAATAAAAATTTTGATCGTTCACTGCAAGGAGAATTCATGGTACTACAAATGGGTCTAAATGGTATATTCGTTTTATGAATTTTCGGTACTCCATAAAAATGAGGAGTCTTACTGTAATGAGGTGTAATTAATCCTCTCTGATAACTTGTTAAAACATCTTTAAACTTAAATAAAGTTCTATATAATATTTTGTTTTCCAAAGGCTTTGTTGGATCTTTTGTTAATTTTGTATAAGGTCCGCTTATTAATAGATCTTTAATTTTATTTTCGTATTGAATTATATCCATTATCACAGTAGCATTCCCCTTGTCTGCTGGTAGGATGATTATGGAGTCGTCATTTTTTAAAGTTCTTATAGCCTTTCGTTCCTCTTTGCTTATGTTTTGTTCAATTTTAGTAAATTTTTCCAATTCAAGTTTACATAACACTCTGTATTCTTCCTTTTCGTGGGTTGGTAAGCATTGAGATATTTTCTCCACTGATCTTATTATGTCTAATTTTGGAACGGATGGCTGAGTAATAGCAAAGTTTAGACCCTTTGACAGTATTAAATTCTCCGTTGGATTTAAATGTCTATTTGATAGATTGACAACTGACAAATAAGAAAATACCAGTATTAGTAAGTCAGTAACATATAGAGGATACATCATTTATGTTTTTTAAATAACGTAACATATACAATTAGAATTTTGATGTTTGTTGAAGGTAAACTAAATTCACGAACAAATACTTACAATGTCGGGATAGTATTATGAGGTTTTTTTCCTGGTTTTTCCCTCAAATTTTACTATGGAATCACTAACAGGAGAATTTTACTGTCATCATGTCATATGTTTGTCTTTTTAAAGACGAATTACATGCTATGATTTTTTTTTGACGGATATTCTCAAGTTAAATTTGATTTCATGTAATCGAATGAACTATCTTATAAGTAAAGTCGTCCCAGGAGCGCAACTCAACAATATTGGCAATATAATTTTAAAGTCGTCTACTTTACAATGCATAATGTATGTCTGAATTGTCAATATAAATGAGTCAGATAAAATTAAATTATTAGAAGAATTTTTCACTATGTAACAAAAAACAAAATTTGTTTAATTTACTGTTTGCATTTTGAGAACGATTTCCGAAGTGGAAATTGAAACGTCAATAAACGTATTTTTATCTTTAATTGTGGCTTATTCCCAGTTAAATAGTAATTAACTACAAAAAAAATGAAATAAAGAGTCATGAATCTCTTGGAACAAATAAGACAAAGGAAAATACCTCTAGCAATTTAAAAAGGACGCCGCTTCGGGGTGTCAAAATTAGAACGATTACAACAGCTAGTTGTAACTATTGTAACAACAACCGTTAATTGTTTTTCTATAGTTGTCCGCTATGTTTATCATTTGAAATTTACAGATTAACTAAGTGAAAATATGTTCTCAGAAATACGGCACGCTTTTGTCAGTTTCACTAGTATATACACTATGATGGACCGTGGAAGTAGACGCTGTTAATTTAGTTCTTGTCAAAAAATATGTAATACGTAAATGTCCATTTAATTGGACATCAGGTCTTAGGAAGATAAACATATCCGATTATATACTGAAATTTGAAACTAAATCCATTCATTCTAGAAAAATGGAGGATTCCAGAGGACTGAAAGATGCCGCTTAAAATAGCTTAACAATATAGAGAAAATAATTAACTACAACATGGATACATCATATCATTAAGATCAATAGAAAAAGTTTAAATAACACCAAAACTAATTTATAAATTGGTGGCAATGTGTAATCAATATTTTGTCATCATTCAATTTTTCCAATCAAGTGAAATAATTCAAATGACAAATCATGAAAATTGGTTTAGCTGTTATAAATAGTGTAAATACCATAATTTTGCGATTTTGTTTTATACACATAAATAATTAATATTTCTATACTTACTTGAAGAGTATCCATGAAAGTCATTGGTAAAATTTCATCTAAAGCACCGATGTCTTTGGAAAACCTATTAAGAATTCTTCCAGAAGGATTTATATTGAAAAACCGCATTGGACTATAAACTATGTTCTCAAACATTTTGTTGTGCATTTTTGTTGATGCTGTTATGGACCATGCGTAAAACGAAGATGATCTGATATTCATAATAACTACCATAAGAACGTTTAGAACAATAAAGTATATTGCAGTGTTTTCACTTAAAAAAACTGGAGTTAACCACCAATCAGCAAAGCCTGTATTGTCAGTTATAGAAGGCGAAAGAGTGGTAAAATCTAATGGTGTAGTAACATTTTCTGAAAGTCCAGTTTCTGTTGAGGATGTAAAATTTTGTGAAGATTTCCATTGCTGAATATTGACCCTATAAAACAGTCAGAATAAATATTTAAATAAATTAGTAATTCGGATATACTCGTCGGAATCAATAAAGGTCAAATTCAGAAATAGTAATATTCTTTTAAAAAGAGCTAGTGTCATTTGTTAGATTTATAGACACTTGTGTTGGGTAGCATTTATTCCAAAACCTGGCAAAACAACTCAGGTGTTGGCAAATTCTCTTATACCAGTGAGCATCATTTTTTCCTACTGAAGACATTAGAAAAATATATCGACAAATATGTAAGAGAGAAAATACTTGTTGAGAGACAGATACACCATATTCAATAGGCATAAATAGATATATTTAGAAAGGTGGCCTATTCCATTGCAACATTTTCAGAACTGTTGTAGTCCTCTAGTCCTAGATAACATTCTCTAGTTTAACCCTTTTTAAAAAGTCTAATAACCGCATATTTGCCATACTGTTACACTGACATAAAATGTGCTCTGCTGTTTCTGACAGAATCTGCACAGGTCATTATCTGATAATTCCATCAGCTTTAAGTGCTATTCAGCTTGCAGCGCCCTGTTAGAAGACCTACTGTTTTAACTGTTTTCCTGTTATTGCTTATTAGGTCTGCCATAAATTTTGGTAAATGTTCTGTAATAAACTGTTTCGCCTGTCTTTATCCTGGTGAATTCCTCCACCATTCCAGAGATTTATGAGCTACCAACTTCCTTGTAGCCGTTCTTGTTACTGCCTTTGCAACGCTGCAGAAGGGTTCCGGTCCAAGGAATGACATTGATAAGCCTTCTTTGGCCATTTTATCTGCTTTTCATTGCCCTTATGACCCTCGTGCCCAGGTACCTAGACTACTGTAACCTTGCTACGGTCTTCTAGTTTATTTAGGGCACACAATGTCAAACTATATCCAATAGGCATACAGATCAAAAGTATAAACAGAATTATTACTGTAACATCGAGTACAGAGAGTATAGTAGGTTCTGCAAAACAAGGAAGTGATGTTGGCAGCCTTTCTCTATGTGTAAGGACCGTTCAACAATACCCCAGTTAACGCAATTACAAAAGACGTTTCTCTAAACAAAATAAACAAGGTGAGCAGCAGGTGGATAGAGTTCATACAAGAGTCACATGATATAGTTAACACTGTCAGATAAGACCATATCAGAACAAGTTGCAAGTGGATGCCCGTAGGAGGAGTGTTATCAGCTTATAATCCGCTTATAAATGGGTTGATTGGAATACTTAACAAAAAGAGTCAATAAGTCTTGGGCTATGCTGATGACTTAGCATTTTTGTCAAAAAGTTAAAAATGGCGGAGAAATTGAGCAAAAACAGTTCTCCTTTAAACTCAAGATGGCGGCTAACACAATAGCGAAATTCAGTCACGATTTTGAATTTACATTACTATTTATTGGCCCTTCTAAAGGTAAAGATGCAATACAACACCTTCTACAATTAAATACTACAATATTATTTGGTATAGCTTGCCATGCTTGCCTTGCGCTTGCAATGCTATCGCGACTGGACTAATGTGTGAGATTAAAACAGACCATATTGCCCTAGATATAGTATCAAAATTCATTTCGGATGCTTCGGGAGCAGAAATGTACAGTGGTGATAAAAACAACCGCAGTTCAGAAAGAAAAAATTACAGAGTGAGTAAAAGAGAACAGATGCTTCCGACTTGACGTCTAAAAACAAATGAAGAAAAAAAAATGATGGTTATTTAGAGATAAAATATGTAATTATTATTTTATTAATTGGATAACGCATCATACAAAAACTGTATAATATTTTAATATTTCACTATCAGGGCAAGAGAGATTATTCTATAATAATTACATAAGTACTTACCAGAAAGTAACGAAATACTGGCATATACTCAACAAAGCTTGGCTAAGTATAAAGAGCACTAATAAACAAAAAGCCTTAAGGATATGTCCACCAGCTTGAGCATACTTTCGATAAACACGTCCAGAAATATTACCAGTGCTTTTACCTTCTCTTTGTAATACAGGCACTGCTTCTTCTTTAGTTTTTTCCTCTTTTGTCTGAACAACTTTAGACTTCCTTCTTATTTCTTCTTCTTCCTCTTCTATATTAGCCAATAGTTTACTATAATCTGTGTTAGAATCTCTTATATTATTATAGGACCCTGAGACAGCTACTTTTCCATTCTTTAATAAATATATATTCTGTATATTCTTTAAATATTGTAGTTGATGTGTGACCAAGACGACGCATTTGCTTCCAAGATATCCACAAATACATTCTTCAAATATATGTTTGCCAACATGTGTATCAACAGCGGATAGAGGATCATCTAGTAAGTAAATATCAGCATCTTTGTAAATAGCCCTAGCTAAGTTTATTCGAGCTCTTTGACCTCCACTTAAAGTAACACCTCGTTCACCTGCTAAGGTTCGATCACCGTGTGGAAATAGAGTGAAGTCTCTTTGTAGTGCACATACTCGTACTACTTCGTTGTATTTGAAGTCATCATATGTTTCTCCAAACAGAATATTTTGCCTTATACTACCTCCAAATAACCAAGGCTCTTGAGAAGCATACGAAACTTTTCCAGTTACATTAACAAACCCACTTTCTAACTCGAGCTCTTTCATAATTATGTGCAATAAGGTTGTCTTTCCGCTTCCTACAGATCCAACAACAGCTGCTAAATTACCAGGTGTTACATCCATGTCAATGTTCTCTAAATTATTCTCATATCGTGACTTCAACCATTTAGCAGATGCTTTTTTGATTTGAATGCTTCCTTTATTAGAACCAGTTAATTCCTGTAAATATTGTTTGCCGTTTTGTTTACCATTCAGTGAATTTTCAAGCATCTCAAACTTGAGTTCATCATAGTGCAAAAATTTCTGGATTCTCTTCATGGATATCCACATTTCGGACCCTTTAGAAACGGCCAAGGGTAAGAAGTAAGTAAGCGTGCCCAAGAGACGATAATAAGATGTAACCGTAAAGGCATAGGAAGCTGTCAGAGGATTTCCTGTTAAAACAAATGTGACCAAACATATCGCAACAGCTACATCGTTTAAAGTCATGGCCATGGACATTAGAATTGCACGGATAATGGATGTTTTCGTGATGAATTTGATTTCATTCCTAAAACAATAAATAATAATGTTAATAAATATATTATTAAAATTCTAAAAAAAAGAATATCGAAAACTACGATAAATGGCATCATTCTGATTAAAACCCTTAACGAGCTTAGCGTATTTCTTGTGGTGAGTGTGGCACTTGTGTGAGTGGTAAGTTCTATGTTTAACTTTGATTTATAATCACAAATAACATGCAACAAATGTAGTTAATCAGATTTAAGTCAATACAGTACATAAAATGTAAGTACATTTGTGACTTATTCCCAAAAGCTTATAAAAATTTATACGAATAATAGCTTTGCAACCAAATATAAACTTGATCTACCTACCCCCTCACATACTCCACTAACTTTGCAAATGGGTATTCCCAAGTGTACATTTTGATTACTTGAATTCCAGATATAATTTCATTCATAAGCCTAACCCTTTCATCGGTTCGAGTGGCAGTTTTCAGCCTAAACTGCGAAGTCTTCTTGCCTAGCCATGCTAAAAATAACTCTTGAGTAAGTAGAAGTATATATGCTGATAAGACAGGAACAATATAACATTTTTTTCTCCTATGTATTTCATAAAAATTCCATAATGTTTTAACTCAAATCTATTTGTAAAATAGTTTAGATTTAAATGAGAATAAACAAAATCGAGTGTTTGTATAAACATTCCAAATGCCTCTGACAAGTAACTCTAGCTTGGCTGATGCCTCTAATAAATAAGTTTTACGCACTGGTACGCACTAGAAGAAGAACTAAGACAGGAAGATTCTCTGAGTCCTCTATTGTTCAACCTGGTTATGGATGAAACCAAGTGTAGAGAATTACCAGACAAAGAGGAGAGACGAAAAGAAAATACACAAAATGAAGAAACGAAACCACTTAAAAAAGGAACTTCAATATATAGAAAACCTCAACCGAGAGAAAGAATTCAGAACATTCTATAAGAAAGTTGACATAAACAGAAAAGAATTCAAGGCAAACACAAATCAATGTAGAAGTTTGAATGGCGATCTATTAACAACAAGAACAGACGTACTAAATCGATGGACGGAATATTTTAACCAGATACTTAATATAGAGGAAGAAGAAGAAAACCTGGAAGACGAAAGCTGTGAGGTAAGCGGAGCAGACGAGAGGGAGGAGAATCCACCAACGATCCTGGAAGTTAAAGACGCTGTCAATAAACTAGCCAGAAACAAATCACCCGAAATAGATAATCTTCCAGCGGAATTATATAAAGAAGGTGGCCACGATATCATAATAGCACTACAGCAGCTTATAAAAGAAATATGGATACAGAAGTCCCTCGTCTAGGCATCACCATTATCTACCTACGGAAAGCTCGAAACTGAAGTGAAAGATCGAGTGAATAGAGCAAACAGAGCCGCAGGCAGTCTAAATAAAACAATATGGAGAAATAAAAATATCGGGAAAGAAACGAAAGGCAGAGAATTTACAAAACAGTCATCAAACCAATAATGACATACGCGGCAGAAACAAGACATGACATAGAGAGGATAAAAATGATATTAGAAACAGCAGAGACGAAAACACAAAAAATTGATGGTAAGACACTATGGGAGAGAACTCGAAGTACGGATATACAACGTAGATGAAAGGTGGAGAACATCAAAAGCAGTAGAAGAAAAAGATAAGCACTAAAGTAGAGAACTAGCTTTGCCTCGTGAGAGAACTTTTAAGTCTCTTTGAACTTGTACTTCAAGTCTCAACGAGAATTGACAGCTGCAACACCTGATAAAGGGAAAGCGACTGTCACACACTTTAGGGACTACCAGAAACACTTGATTCGAAATGCAATTTAAAGTTGTCATCAGATTACAGGTTTTTCTGTACCATTGAAGCTTTAGCATAAAATATTTGAAGAGATGTGAGATAATATCAAATATTACAGAAGTGAGGGTCAGACAATTGTGTATGATGATGAAACCTATGTGCATGCAAAATACATTACGCCTAATAGCTGGTCAGGTTATACCGATAAAGGATTGTCCACAAAAATTTCAGACGGAAGTAGGTTATCATGCCCGGTGGTGAGCAATTGAGTTTCATACTGAATGCCTTTTTGATTTCAAATTAAGTATTAAGTCGGGAGGTTACTATGATAACGTGGACGCAGAAAACTACAAAATAAAATATGGTCGGAAGGACAGTTACTTCCCAATTTTTTTGTAGGATCTGTTTAAGTTACTGAAAATGCTCAATACTATAATGGACAAATAAATAGAGCACCTACCAGTGATTCTAAAAAATCAGTTATATTATCAGGGTTGACAGAAAAAATAGAGAATGTTAAAATCGTAACTGTATTAAAACATCAAACGACACACACAAGATCATGTTCAATATAAATTTAACAAGTTACTACAAGAATGTAAACATATTTAAAATGAAAAAGACAGCAATTATTCGATTTTACGCAAACAGCGCCCATGTATCTGTTGATACGTATTTAGACCTAATATGTCTCATTAGAACAGTTATTCATAAGGGTTCTCAACGTGAAAGATCAATATTTTCTGTCTTTTAAGAAGCAACACTAAAATGGCTTCGATATGGACGCAATAGCGACATCTGATAATAAATCCGTAAAATAGTTTCGAAACACAATTCAGATTTCTTCTTTAATCTGTGCTTTCTAAAAATTGCAAAGTAAAACAGACGTTGATGAAGGTGTTAAAAGATACATAGGGAATCTAAAATTTGTATTTCACGACATGTCTTTTTAACTAAGCAGAAACCCTTAGTGAATTGTTTTCTTGTACTCGTACAGAGTAGATCCGAATAAAATGAAAAAGACAGCAAATATTTGATTTCACGCAAACAGCGCCTATGTATCTGTTGATACGTATTTCGACCTAATATGTCTCATTAGAACAGTTATTCATAGGTGTTCTCAACGTGAAAGATCAATATTTTTTGTCTTTTAAGAAGCAACACTAAAATGGCTTCGATATGGACGCAATAGCGACATCTGATAATAAATCCGTATAATAGTTTCGAAACACAATTCAGATTTCTGCTTAAATCTGTGCTTTCTAAAAATTGCAAAGCAAAACAGACGTTGATGAAGGTGTTAAAAGATACATTTTCTTCTTCTTAAAGTTCCATCTTCTATCGAAGGTTGGAAATCATCATGGCTATGCGGACTCTGTTGACTGCCGCTCTAAAAAGTTCTGCACTACTGCATTCAAACCATTCCCTTAAGTTCTTAAGCCAGGATATTCTTCGTCTTCCCACATTTCGCTTTCCTCGGATTTTGCCCTGCATAGTAAGTTGTAATAATGCGTATTTTTGCCCTCTCATCACATGTCCCAAGTACTCAAGTTTTCGTCTTTTAATAGTTAATATTATTTCCGCCTCATTTCCTATCCTTCTAGTTACTTTCATGTTTGACATTCTTTGAATCCATGATATTCGTAGGATTCTTCTGTAACACCAAAATTCAAAGGCGGCCAGCTTATTCAGATGAACTTGTTTTAGTGTCCAAGCTTTCAGACCATAAAGAAGAGTAGAGAACACGTAACATCGAAGCATTCTCAGGCGTAGTTCTAACCTTATATCCCGACAACAAAGAAACTTTTTAAGTTTAATAAATGATGTACGTGCTATTTCAATACGTGTCTTAATTTCTTTGGTTTGGTCTACATCTGATGCTATCCATGTTCCTAAATATTTATAGTTATTAACATTCTCAATTGCAGTATCTTCAATAGTCAATTGGATATTTGCATGTGCAGATTTAGTCATGATATGCATTTAGTTTTCTTTAAATTTATCTTCAGCCCGTACTTATGACAGCGTTCATTAAGGCGTTGCATTAGGTTCTGTAAATCATTGTTGTTATCCGTAGTTATTACTGTATCATCTGCAAAACGTAAGTTATTCAAAACTTCTCCATTGATAGATATACCTTCTATTGAGTCTGGGAGCGCTTCTTGAAATACCGCGTCACTGTAGACATTGAAAAGAAGTGGGGACAGCACGCAACCCTGGCGGACTCCTCTCTGTATTTTGATATTTTCGGTGTACTGGCTGTCAACTCTTACCTTGGCAGTTTGATTCTAATATAAATTAGATATAATTTTCAGATCACGACTGTGATCTGAAAATGATATCTGAAAAGATACATAGGGAATCTAAAATTTGTATTTCACGACATGTCTTTTCAACTAAGCAGAAATCCTTAGCGAATTGGTTTCTTGTACTTCGTTTCTTGTCTTGTACTTGGAGTAGTTGAGAACACCTATGAATAACTGTTCTGATGAGACCTATTAGGTCGAAATACACATCAACAGATACATAGGCGCTGTTAGCGTGAAATCGAATATTTGCTGTCTTTTTCATTTTATTCGGATCTGCTCTGTACAAGAAACCAATTCGCTAAGGATTTCTGCTTAGTTGGAAAGACATGTCATGGAATGCAAATTTTAGATTCCCCATGTCTCTTTTAACACCTTTATCAACCTCTGTTTTGCTTTGCAATTTTTAGAAAGCACAGATTATAGCAGAAATCTGAATTGTGTTTCGAAACTATTTTACGGGTAAACATATTTCTTTAAAACTATCACCATTTATTATTCAGACTTAAAATCCTATACAAATGATTTGGGTGCAAACAAAAAAATGGAATTGGAAAACAAAATGTTAATAATTTTATTTTGGAAGCCGTAAAACTATTCGGACAGAAATTTGACAAAGGACTCTGGATAACTTGAAGAAAGTGTATAAATATTGTCAAGGTCGAAAATAAGTACTTAGAAAATAAACGTCGCATAGATGTGATTACTTAAGTGTTAATCTGATTATGAAAATAAATAACATAATATAACATTATGAAATGTTTTCTTTATCTGTTATTTGTAAGTTATTTTAGTAATAATAATATAAATAATAGCCAAGTTAAAATAACCTTTATCAATGAGTAATTATTTATATTGTGCTACGTGTTTTTTTTTAATTTACAAAAATGTGGCCATATATTATTTTTTAATAGAAACTACAGACAAATAACAAGGCCCCTAAACATGGTGGAATAACCGCAGAGTTGTTTAAGTTGGGAAGAAGAAAAATAACGAAAATGATATATGAGGCCAAACGCAGAATATGGAGACCAGGGAAGATCTCAAAAGATTGAAATAAGAGTATCATGCCGAATCCATAAAAAGGGCGATAAGCTCCTTGGTTAAAACTATAACAGAATCGCCTTAATGTGTTCTTCTTCTTCTTCCTCTTTATAAGCAAGTCTACTTATTAATTAGCGGATAAATACCTCTATGGAAGATTGTCACTTCATCTTTGCGCGGTCGTTCGAAACTTCTTCTGCCGATTGGTGAGTTATCTCTTGCTATTTTGACCACACGGGTTTCCTCCATTCTACTTATGTGGGTATTCCATTCTTTTTTTTATATTGTGTCCATTCATTTATACACTGTACCGTTACATTTTCTTTTAATGTCTTCACTTCTCTTTCGATCTCTCAGCATATTTCCTGTAATTCGTCTCAGTACTGTCATCTCTGCCGTTTCCAGTAGCCTTTGCGATGCAGCTGTATGGTGTCTTGTTTCTGAGGCATATATCATTATTCTTCTTACCCTGGCTTTTTAAATTCTTGATTTCATCTCAGTGTTAATATGTCTGTTTCGCCATATAGTATTATTAAAGAATCCTGCAGGCCTATTTGCTTTTTGTACTTGATCTCTCACTTCTTTGTCCAAGTATTAATACCTAGACAGTGTAATTTTCGGGTATTTTATTTCAATTAAGTACTTGTTCAATACAAATAAATCGTGGAATAAGGCAAGGAGATACATTGTCGCCGAAATTATTCATAACGGCATTAGAATATGCCTTTAAGATGATCAATTGGGACCACAGAGGAGTAACGATAGACGGCGAAAAGCTTAACTATCTCCGTTTCGCAGATGACATTGTCCTTATCACAGATAATTTAGGAGAAGCTACAGATATGATAAACGAATTGGATTTTGCATGTTCGAAGGTAGGCCTGAGAATGAACTTGACCAAAACTAAGTTTATGACAAATTTGGTCCCCAATAACCTTTTGACTATTCAAGACAAAGTGGTAGAACTGGTGGAGAAATATACGTATTTGGGTCAAGAAATAAGAATCAGCAGGGATAACCAAATATGTGAGATCCAAAGACGAATTACTTTAACATGGGCAGCCTTTGGAAAACTGCGAGACACACTTAGGGCCAACATACCAATCAGCCTCAAAAGAAAAGTGTTTGACCAATGCGTATTACCGGTCATTACTTATGGGGCGGAAACTATGACTTTAACCAAGACCACGGCTTCGAAACTGAGAGTGGCACAGAGACGAATGAAACGGTCTATGCTGGGAGTGACGTTGAGGGACCGAATAAGAAACGAAGATCTGCGAAGAAGGACGAGTATTACTGATGTTGTGGAACGCATAGCGGAACTAAAATGGAACTGGGCAGGCCATGTAGCGAGAATGCACGATTCACGATGGACGAGCAAAATTACAAATTGGAGGCCAAGAGCAGACAAACGCAGTAGAGGAAGACCACCTACACGTTGGGCCGACGACATCAGGCGTATCACTAAAAATTGGCAACAAAGAGCACAAAATCGTAAGGAATGGAGGAGTTTAAGGGAGGCCTATGTCCAGCAGTGGACGTGATAAATAGATGCTGGATGATGATGATGATGATGATGATGATGATGAATACTAAATGATTCGTTTAAAAAATATATCACAATGACATTTAAGTTTGTTAAAACCCAAAAACCGAAACACAAAATTATAAACTAAAAACTCCAGGTGCTCTTGATCATGGACTCTAAAAGATAAATTTCTCTTTTAAAAGATATATTTTCGAATACCTACTTGAGTGATACTAAGATCTAAATTTAAGTTTCAAAAGTTTAAGTTTGTTTAATTTTGATCTGGAGTATTTTTGGATTTTTGATTTTTGATCTGAAGTATTTTTTTATATTGATACTTACACTGTAGCGGTATAGACATTAGCAAAAAGATTGTTCCAAGAAGTCCTGTCCATCCCACAATTACATACAAAAATACCATCACAATAAGTGCTTGTATAGGAGCAATATATAAGTCAGGAATATGAACTACAGCTAGGTCAAATCTACCTACATCATTAGATAGTAAATTGACCATCTGGCCTATCGTAGTCTCGGCTAAAGCAGATTTGCTGAGTCTTAAAGCTTTCCTGTATATTAGAGAACATGACGCTACTCTCATCTTCATACCAACTTGCATCATTGCAAAACAAAATCTATGTACAAGCACGACATTAACAAATGACGTCGCTACTATTAGGCCTGAGTACAAATAAACATCGGTGATATTTTCTTTGGGATCTTTTTCATAAATTACTAGTAGTTTCGATATTATAAACGGTTGAGCCATTCTAAAAAAAATAAGTAACTGTTTAGCGTCACAAAAAGTAAACTAAATACCAAAAAAAAAACGGTATTTAATTAAGAAAAAGAAATAAACAAATATAATAAATTGGTGCAAATTTAAAACTTCTTTATGTAACTATTAAATGAGTCCGCTAGATGCAAAACTCTGTATTTGCAAAAATTGTAAAAATTGAGTTTTAGCTGACAGTTATTTGTCACATGTTATAGCTATCTGCTGATGTAGAAATTCAGCAGCAAAGTAAGAGGTATTTACTAAGAAGAAGGCATTAGAAATCTTGAGTTAGACACAAAACTCTGTATTTGTCAGCCTATGCCAGTTGCATAACTGTGTAATTGCAATTGGCCAATCGCTTACATTGTTGAGTCAGTTATTCCATCATTCGCCATTACCGGTTTCACTATTTGTTATTTGAGTACTAAAAACACCAAGTTTATTGCAAATAATTAACATTATGGATCTTCATGTGCATATTACACCTTGTGAAAAAGGAAAAGGGAGAAAACGAGTTGTTCAAACAGAAAAATGGAAACGAAATGTAATGAAACTTAAGAGGTAAGAGGTGTCTACAATTAACTGGATAGGTTTGGGACTTATTGTCAATATTTTTAGGCATAAACCTAAGGATTTACCCAGTTTTCCCACCTGTAACCATACAAAGAAAGTGTATTGTTGTATAGATTTAAAGATGCGAGACATTCAGCATTTCCATAATAATCTGTATTCAACAACTGACAAAATAAAACAAGATATTTTTTTGCTAAAATTTTGTGAAGGTCAAAAGCCCAAGAGATCAGGTACAAACCTACATGGAATTTCAATAAATACTTTGTTCCTACAGTAGAGGGTGGACTTTTAAGAGTATGCAAGACAGCATTACTTGGAATAACTCATTTAAGTTCTGAAAGAATAGAGCGTGTTGTAAGAACGTTTGTTATTCGGGGTGAAATACCAAAAGAGAGAAGAGGAGGAGAGACAACAAAAGGTAGATTTGATCCAATAAAATTATCTATCCAAACATTTATAGGGCGTTTGAACGGTGCAGAGAGTCATTATAATAGAGGACGATCGACTAGATTGTATTTACCATGTGATCTGAATTTTACAAAGCTTTACAGAATGTATTGTCAACGTCATCCACATCATTCCGTAAAGTTATCATATTTCTGAACATACGTTAATGAACACTACAACATATCATTCGGCACTCCCTTAGTAAATGCTTGTTCTGCGTGTCTCAGAGCGAAGGAAATTTTGAGAAAAGAAAATTTAGAAGAAGAAAAGTTAAGTTTATAACAGAGCAGAGAGTTCATACGTTAAGAGCTAAAGCCTTTTATTCTTTGTTAAAAAATGAATCAAATCATAACATACAAATATTTTCTTTTGATTGTCAAAATATCTTTCTTTGCCAAAGCTTCCCGACCAGGCGGCTTATTTCTCACAGCAAATAAATTTTTATAATTTCACAATCGTGGCTGGAAATTCGAAATTCCATCTTTCTTCTGCAAATGTGACGTCATATGTGTGGCTGTAGTTTGAACATTCAAAAGATTCAAATGCTGTTGCCTCTGCTGTACATGATACTCTCATAAAATTCAACTTTAAAAATCAAATCGAAAAAGTTCACCTATTTGCAGATGGATGTGGTGGACAGAACAAAAATAGCACGATGATGTCTATGATAATCTACTGGTTGGTTTATGAAGCACCTGGTCACATCAAGGAAGTGGAGCTTACGTTTCCTGTTGTTGGTCATTCCTTTTTGCCACCAGATAGGATTTTCGGTGTGATAGAAAGGAAGATAAAAAGAAGAACGTTGTAATAAACAGAAAAGAATATAAAGACATAATTGGAAAACACTCAAAGGTGCTGAGACTTGGTAAAGGCTGGCAGATATCAGAATGGAGAAAGACGAGTGACGTTGTTGTTAAAAAACCTTCCCAGAGGCATTTTAAATGTAATGCAACGAAACGATTTATATTTTCTAAGGATAAAGATTATATGGCTACGGTAAGGGGGGAAATATTTTATCGTTCTGACATAGGGTTCAGCAAGTCTATAATACGAAAAGGGAAAAAGATTTCTTTATTGAAACCAAAGTTACAACAGATTGGATGTTCATTGAAAGGAGATAAATCGTCCATAGGCACTCTCCTTAGAAACCATTTTGGTGAAAATTGGAGAGACCAGCCGGATCTCAAATTTTATAAAATTATAGATACTGGCGTACAAGCAAATAATAACGAGAGTGCTGCAGAAAATGATCATATTGATGATGAGGACCCAGAGGAACTTAGAGTTTAGGAATTAATATAAATATATACATATTATAATTTGTAATACCTTTTGTACTTTGGATAAAAATAAACTTCACTAAAAGTTTACTTCCACATGCTTTCTTCCTTATTCCTAACACATTAGGTTTAGAAAACAGACTAATATAACAACCACTAATATCGTTAATGGTTGACTATTATCATGTATTTGCAAATGTTAGTTGCATAAATCTGTATTTACATAGTTCACTTGCAAAACTCGGTATTTTCAAATTTTTCTTCCTTTTCTAGCAAACCCAATAACTTTTCTAAAAAAAATTATTATATTTTACCTAATAAAGCATTTATCTACCACAAAAAAGTGCCATTTATTATGTCTAAGGTTTTTTGCAAAATTTATCAGTTTTTTGCAAATAACTCAGTTTGACTTATACAGTATATACAAAGTTTTGCATCTAGCGAACTCAAATGAAAGGTTAAGTAGTTAATTTAAAAATATCAGCAATGAAAATGTACCAAGATTAAAGAGTTAATAGCAGATCAGACTCGGTAATGTTAGTAAACTTCCAATGCTGACTTAATAACAGGTTGGAGCCGTGGGAGGCACGTTAAACAGTCGGTCTCTTTGGCTACGTAAGAGGTCCTTAAGTCATGTTAGGGGTGACGTGGACTCTATTTTGTATATTTTTTTCACATATAATTGAAGATTTTGTATATGCCACTCGTTGCCTTGTCAGTTCTGCTTTATCCACTTCGTGATTAGCTTTATTCTCGTCTTTGTTCTTAAGTAATCCTAGTTACTTTCTGCTCACCTCACGCTAATGATATTACTAGAATGGCTACTAATTTGAGCTGCATGTTATTTTATGAATGCTTTACTTTAAAACTGTGTAGTGTTTACTACCATATTGACCTTCTTCTTTTTAATGTACCTATCCGTTACAAAACGGCAATCTTTATCTTATCTGCAGCAGCGCGGAAAAGCTGCACAGATGTTGTATTGAACCAGATTCTGAGATTCTTTAACTAATATGTTCTTCTTCCCTCTCAATTCTTGTTCATTCTTCTGAGGACCTCCTCATTTGTGACTCGGTCAGTCCACGGGATCTTAAGCATTCTCCGATATAGCCACATCTCGACTGCTTCCAGTTTTTTACACCTATCTTCGTTCAAGGTCCACGATTCAACACCATAAAAAGGAAAGAGAAGACGTAGCATCGTAGCGTTCTTACTTTTGTATCAAGAGAGGTTGTGACACTTGAAGAAGGCTCCCATCTGATTGAAGGTGGATCTAGCTTTTGCAATGCGTGTTCTAATCTCCTGGTTTTTGGTCCATTCTTCATTTATTATGATACCGAGGTAGTTGTAGTGCGTCACCCATTTAGTAGAATATTTTTTTTTTCAGTTTCGTGCAAAGCTTCGAAACATATTCTTTAGGAGTACAGACTGAAGATTAGAGGAGACACAATTCAGCCTTGCCTCACTCCACGCATGATTTTCACATAGTCAGTGTGTTTATCTTCAACTCTGAGATTTGCTGTCTGATTCCAGTAAAGATTTCTAATCATTTTCAGATCTTGGTTGTTAATTTCTGCTTCTTTTAGTATTTGCATCATCTTGGCGTGCTGTACTCGATCAAACGCTTTCTCGTAATCAACCAGACATGCGTATACTTCGCAGTTGGCGTCTTTACATCTCTGGAATAGGACTTGTACTGAGAACAAAGCCTCTCTAATACCAACAGCATTTGTGAACCTGAACTGGTGGGAGGAAATTTGACTTTCGCAGAGCTTGTAGATTCTCTTATGAACTATCTTTAGGAACAATTTTAGGAGATGACTCCAAGTGCAATAAACTTAGATTTCAGCCATTCTGTTCGTATTTCTCCAGAGTTGTATATGTTGTTGAGTATCTTTGCGATTATGGCTATTGATTCGTTGTCCATTAGTTTGAGTAGTTCTGCTTGTATATTATCAGGGCCTGCCACTTTGCCATCCCTTAACTGCGTTATTGCGGAATAAACTTCCTGCTATAATATTTTTCCAAGACATTCCAAGACAGCAGCAGAGAAGAACCGACTTAGAGAAAGTTATAGAGAAGCGAATAAAGCTTTCAAGAAGGCAGCAAAGAAAGACAAAAGAAAGTGGGCAGAAAATCTTGCCGAAGAAGCGCGAGTCGCCGATGAACATCAAAACATGAGACAATTATATAATATCACTAAACAACTAGCCAATAAAAGATATACTACTCACCAACCAATTGTAAAAAGTGCTACAGGTGAAGATGTTACAGCGCCACAGGAACAAGTCAAAAGATGGCATGAGTATTTTAGCGAATCTCTAAGTGCAGTCCTAACACCACCAGAAGACGCAGAAAACCAACAACGCAAGAAATAGAAATGGCCATAGAAAAACTGAAAGCGCACAAACCAGTCGGCCCTGACAATATTCCACCAGAGTTGTTAAAAGCTTGCCCAGGTACAGTGGCAAAGCTAATCCAACCACTCTTGAAAAGGGCTTGGAGAGAGGAAAAGTTCCCCAAAGAATGGAAAACGGGATTAATAATAAAGATACTAAAAAAGGGTGACAGAAGATATTCCGAAAACTGGAGAGGAATCACACTTCTGAATACTATAAATAAATTAACAGCAATAATTATAAACAACCGACTAACAAACAGTGTAGAACCAATGTTGAGGAAGGAACAAGCCGGTTTCAGACAGATCATGCGTGGACCAAATTAACACACTAAGAATAATTGTAGAACAGTCACAGGAATTCAACTCTCCTCTCTTTGTGTGCTTTGTGGATTTCAAGAGAGCTTTTGACACGCTCACACATACGGCCATATGGAAAGCACTGCAGGAAATAGGAATACCAGAACAAATAGTAAATCTCATCAAAGAACTCTACAGTGACACAGAAAGCAAAATCCTACACAACGGTATAACATCTGACCCAATAGCTATGCTAAACGGAGTAAAGCAGGGCTGTATTTTATCCCCCATACTATTTAACATTGTACTGGACTCTGTACTAACAAAGGTAAACTCTAATAGAGGAATTTACTGGGGATTAACAAACAGACTGGAAGACCTAGATTACGCTGATGATATATGCCTCCTAGCACATACAAAACAGGACATGCAACTCCAAGTAAACAAAGTACAAGAAGAATCAAAGAAGGTTGGTCTAGAAATAAACATCAACAAAACCAAAGAAATGCGATTTGGTACCAGAAATAACCAACCTATTATGATCAACAAACAGAAAATTGAGAGAGTAGCAAAATTTGTATATCTGAGCAGCATAATTGACTGTAATGGGGGTACAGAGCGTGATGTTCATGAAAGAATAAATAAGGCTCGCAACGCCTATAACACGCTTAACAACATATGGAAATCCAGGATTTACCCAACTAAAACGAAATTAAAAATCTTCAACACAAATGTAAAAGCTGTATTACTATATGGCTGCGAAACGTGAAGATATCAGCACCCATAGTCCACCAATTACAAGTTTTCATCAATAGAGCGTTACGAAAAATCCTTCGTATATTTTGGCCTAACCGAATCTCCAATGAAAATTTATGGAATCAAAGCAACCAAGAAAATGTCATAAAGCAAATAGGGCGAAGAAAATGGAGATGGCTGGGCCACACACTCCGTAGACCGCCAAATGACATTGCCAGGACAGCGCTGGATTGGAATCTCCAAGGCCGACGGAAAGTAGGCAGACCTAAGGGAACTTGGAGAAGGACAGTACTGGACGAAGGTAGAAAAATGGGAAAATCCTATCTTGAAATCAAAGCACTAGCCAGAAATAGAGTTCGCTGGAAACACTTTGTGGAAACCCTATGTTCCTCTTAGGAAAATCTTGGGTCTATATATATATATATATATATATATATATATATATATATATATATATATATATATATATATATATATTCTTCTTCTAGCTTAAAGGTGTTATCTCTTTGGTCTTCAAATATTTTTTCAAGATATTCTTTCCACGTTCTTATTTTACTTTGTTTGTCCAATATGATGTTTCCGTCAGAATCAGTTATATTTTTTTTCTGATTTCCTCTTAGTCCTCCTGTGAGTTCTTTAACTTTCCTATGTACATTGTAACTATCGTACTTTGACTGCAAAGTCTCAATTTTTTTGCATATTTTTCTTGCTTCTCTTTTTTTGCTTCTCTGATTTTTGTTCTTATGCAAATTAATACCGAAAAAAAAAAACATATTGATAGCTACAGCAAATTCTACTAATCGTGAACCATTATCGTCAGTGAGGTCGTGTAAACTATGAGTGCAAATCACTGATTTTATATGCTTTTTCTTGTCCAGTTTGGCACTGAAATCGACCAATACGATTTTGACGTATCTTACGTACTCTATGACGTTCTATAAGTTCCAAAAATGTAATTTAAAAGTACAAAAACCTATAATAAATACATAATTTCAATTCGTTTTGTAAGAACTTCACTTACCTTACTGCTTCTATTGTTATAGCAAGAATGTTCAGAACAAATATTTCCCAAATAAACGTTCCCATTAATACTTTCCAATATGCAGGATTCTTATTCTTGGCTATATGTTTTATCCATCGATCTTCTAGCTTTTGTCCCAGCTTGCTAGAATCGTGTACACTTCGATGTCTATACATATCATCTTCGGTTAATTCTCGTTTGTAACCTTTGACAAAATAAGGAAGTAGCCAACTGTAATACAATAAATAATTTTAAAGTAAATACTTAAAAAAAGTATTAGTGTTAAATAAATACGATCGCCTATAAAAAAAAGTAAATAATAACCTTCTTTTTCGTCAGTGCCTTATCTGGTCCGGATGTTATAGATCATCTAGGCTATCACAGTTTTGTTGAGTGCTTTAAAAAACAGCTCTGCGGATGTCATCCCACACCATTGTCGGAGGTTTTTTAACCACGAGATATGACAGCATCCCGGTCCTTCTCTGCCAAATACTTTACCCTACATAATAAGTTGAAGAAATCGATATTTTTCTTCGTTTCGCATCACGTGGCCGAGGTACTTAAGCTTACGTTGTTTTGCTAAATTAAGCACTTCTTTTTCTTTTGTCATGCGCTGTAAGACCTCAACGTTGGTGACATGGTCCACATACGATATTTTTAGTATTCTCATGTATATCTACATCTAGAAGGCTTCAATCCGCATTTTAATAGCTTGCGTCAGTGTTCAGGCTGTACCATATAGTAACACTGGAAGAATGTTGCACCTCACTATCCGCATCTTGGTTCCCAAACTGAGATTACTGTAGTACAGCAAGGATCTCAACTTAATAAATGTAGACTAGACGGTTTAGTAAGGCTTGTAGATCATTTAGGTTGGTTTTGCTAGTAACACAGTGTCCCGTCTCTAGATTTGTGAGGGCTTCAGTAAAAATTTCCTCACAGTATATATTGAAAAGAGTCGGGGAGAGAACACAGCCTTGCCTTACTCCGCATGATCTTCACTTGGTCGGTCAGCTGGTCTTCGACCTTGACTTGAGCACGCTGGTTCCAGTATAAATTCATGATTATCCAAATGTCCTTCTTATCTAATCCTACTCTTTGTAGAGCGGCGACCATCTTCTGGTGCTGACAACGGTCAAAAGCCTTGGCGTAGTCAATAAAACAAATATATACCTCACAATTGACATGGCAGCATCTCGCGGAAGTAGGACTTGTAAGGTGAATAAGTAAGTTGGCAATCATAATGGCTATTTTTATTTTAGAACTTGCTCTAAACAAATGAATCGATCTGAATTGACACCAATCACGTATATTCTTTAACCATGAGTTCTGCCTTCGGCCAACAGATCTTCTTCCTTGAATCTTTCCCTGTATTATGAGTCTCAAAATTTCATATTTTGGTCTCCTCATCACGTGGCCTAGGTATTCCAGTTTTCTGGTTTGTATAGTGGTAATTAGTTCTGTTTCGTTACCAACCCTCTCCAGTACTTCTTTATTTGTAATTCTATCAGTCCATGATATTTTCAATACTGTGCGGTATAACCAGAGTATAAAGACCTCGATTCTTTTAAATTACATTTTTTGAATGTCTCAGCTCCATATAATAATATTGAAAATATATAACAGCGAATAGTAGGTAGTCTGATCTCCAAATTGGGATTTTTGCACTTTAGGAGTGGCTCTATTCGTATAAATGCTGATCTGGCAATCTCTATTTGCCTGTTTATTTCTACAGTATGATCATTGGTTTCATTGATCAAAGTTCCCAAGTACTGATATTTTTCTACTTGTTCTATCACGTTACCATTGACTGTCAATAGGTGATACATATTTTGTGGTTTGTTTGTAATTAGCATGTACTTCGTTTTTTTAGCGCTTATAGTAATTCCCATCTCAGCACTATTCATACTCTAGCTTTTGATAAGATGTTGTATATCCTCTATACTTGTTGTTATGATCACAGTGTCGTCTGCATATCTTAAGTTGTTAATTAATTTTACGTTAACAGTGACTCCCGCTTCGATATTATTGAGCGTGTTTTGGAAAATTTCTTCAGAATACATATAAGTTAAACAAAAGTGGTGATAAAACACAACCCTGTCTAACTCCTCTACAGATCCTCATTTCTTCTGAGTGTTGCTTATCAATTTGAAGTATGGCAGTTTGGTTCCAATATAATGTTTGCACTAAGTATTGATAACTATGTATTGTTCATAAGTATTGATATTAGTTTTTCATGTCTTACTTTATCGAAAGCTTTTTCGTAGTCAACGAAGCACAAGTGTAGATCAACATTTACATTCCGACATCGCTGAATTAATATGTTGATGGTAAATAGTCCTTCTCGAGTACCCACTCCATTTTGGAACCCAAACTGCGTGTCGCTAATATCCTCATCTAGCCTTTCGTATATTCTTTTATGTATTATTTTTAGCAGAACTTTTAAAGTATGACTCATGAGGCTTAGTGTTTGATACTCAAAGCACGCTTTTGCTGTTTTTTAGGGATGGTTATTGTTTGGGAAAGTATGTGCGAATTCATTTCATAATTTTACAGTTAATATTTTTTCTGTTACGGTACTGTAATGTGATCTAATTTGGTGCTGTATTTTAAAAGACCTTTTTGAAATATATTGTTTCCTGTTGTCTCATAAAACTTAAACTGGATATCTCATTTATGATGTGAATACGGAAAATTTGGCTTTTTCCATTGTATTCAAGATAAAGATTCCTAATACAAAGATCGAAACATCGACAAAATACAAAGATCGAAACAAGCGGTTGATTTATGGCATGCCCGGCCTACGAGATATTGACCATCCAACCAGAGGGTGGTTTGTGCCCGAAACGCTCTCAAACCCTCAAGATTGGCACTTCTTCATACGACAACGATCGACACGGACCTAGTTTCGGACGGTTCTCGTGTTGAGCCTCGGCGGCAACACTAGCGTCGGTATCACGACCAACTCCTCATTTCTGTTAAGACGGCATCAATATTTTCAAAGGGTAAGTCTGTTCTTTGTACAAAACAACAATAATGAGTAAACCAGTTGATTTTATAACTTATTCACAATTTATAGTTGCTATTTTCGCTAATTTTATGTACAAACAAATATTGCATTTTTCGTTATAATTATTTATCTGATATAATTTAACCAGCGATCTCTCAAGTTTTATCCTAAACAGTTATAAATGCTGACTTCAGCCAGTCTTGTGGTATTATTCCCGTATCGTACACCGTGTTGAATAAATCTGCCGATACTTCCAAGTTATCTTTTTCCACTAGTTTTAACATTTCTACTGGTATTTCATCTAATCCAGCTGCCTTATTGTCTTTGGAGTGTTTGATACCATATTTGATATGATCTATCTTGATCTTCTGTCTCTGTAAAGGATTTAATTCTTGTATTTTCTGAATTTCACCTCTTAATCTTGGAAAAGTTGTCTGACGTACTCCTCCCATCGCCTTAACTTCTCTGGTAAATCTATTAGTAGTACTCCTTTTTTGTCTTTTATGTGTCCTTGCTACTAGTCAACAGCATATCAGAATTTCAATCTCTTATAGATCGTATTTTTGAGCATAGACAAGATGCAGTTACTATTTAAATAAGTCCAAAAATAATTTAAATTTAATATGTAGTAAAAAAAAACGTCCTCTTCAGGAAACGAGAAAAATTGATTCAAGATGCCTAGTCTCTGCAGTTCTCAAATATACTTGTTAAATAAGAGAGTGGCACAAAAGAACAAATACGAATAGTCCTCGTCAGCCAATAATGTAAAATAAGATTCCCTCCTGGAACTTTGTACTTGATAATTGAGTTGGTATTTTTTATACGTCCTTTCGGGGCCTGGATGTTTGTCTTAACAAAATAAAGATTGAGTCGTTAGCAATGCAGTTAGGTATATACAGAAACGCTTTATATCTCTTGGATAAAACGCAAACGTAATTTACGTAAGTATATTTTGGGAGAAATGGAAAAATAGGGATTTTTACTTTTAATGATCAAGTAAAGCAAGCTCATTATATTAAAATAAACGAGAGTTTTAAGACTTACCGCAATATCATTAAAGAAAAAGTTAAAGTAAACAGATCAGATTGCCGAATGCAAAATTAATGGCTACAGGAATATCACTTTTAATTTATTAAAGTGGACCAAATTTCCACGAATAATTTATTGCTAAACATAGTTTTTTTTTAACTTTTACTTACCAGAATAATAAATTCGAGATAAAATTGGACCTATCTTTTGGATTAAGCTTTTTCTCTGCAGCCTCACCATTTTTAACTTCCTCCATGTTATAGGTTTAGCTGCAACTAAAGATACAGATTACATAAATGCGTTCTTAGGTAACTATTTATTTCAATATAAGGTTGAATGTTCGAATAAATGAACTTTGATGGTACACAAAGCAAATATCGAACACAGTAGTTAATCAAATCTTGCCCAAGTACTTTCGATCACAAGATCATCCTCAGGGGCATTTCGTCAGTTGTGGCCTATCCAGCAGTAATAGAATGTTATAAATGTAAATTGGGACATAACAAATACACTAAACAAAGACAAACAAACACTTTAAAATTTAAGAAATGGAGAAGCTACATTTTATGTAGAAGCCGGAGAAGAATAATTCTTCATAAGTCTGGCAACGGCTAATTGTCTCAATAAATTGTTTAATACTTTAACTATTTTTAACCACATTAAAACGTAACGATTGATAGATTATAACATCTTTTAACATAATGGTTACTTTATTAAATGTTTAAAATGTGCTCAATTTGTAAGTTTACAGTATCCTACTCGATGGTAAAATGCATCTACCACATTTTTCCATGATTGCCTAAAAATTATTCGAGATTCATCGAAATTCGTTGCCTTGGCTCTGCAAGACTTGCTGGTTTAGTTTTGTAAACTGAAATTTTCAAGTATCACCAATAAGAATAATCTTTAGGATTGAAATCAAGTGAACGTGGAGACCATTCAATTTTACCTGGTCTACCGATCCACCGTCCGGGAAATATCTCTTCTAAATAACGCTGAGCATTTACACCAAAATAAACTGGAGCTCCATCTTTCTAAAACCATTTCTGATTAAAATTGGCCCCAAACAAGTCTATTAGTGTAGGTACAATTTCATTTCTAAGTAACATTTCGTAACTATCTGACGTTAAATTTCCCTCGATAAAAAATGGCTCAATTAACTGAGTACCTACTATACCTGACCATTAGGGTGCATCGAAACAGGCGAAAAAAATTTTTTTTTTTGCAATGGAAAAGTAATAGCTCACAAAAGTTGCCCAATCAACTGGTAAGTAATTTGGTAAAATCTGGTCGAAATTGAAAAATATCTTCTGCCCCCCCCCCCAAGACAATTAAAAATTTTGAAAAAATATTAACAGACAAAATAATTTTTATTTTGAGACGAAAATGGAATACCTCACAAAAGTTGCCTAAATAACATACTATTTAATATTTTAGTAAAATTGCGTTGAACTAAAAATATATTTTCTGTCCCCCCTCGGCACTCAAAATTAGAAAAAATACATTAACAGGCGCATTTTTCTTTGTAACGGAAAGGTAATATCTTATAAAATTTAAATTTATAAATTCGGTTTAAAATGTGTTCTGGTTCTACAAATCAATTAAAAATTTAAGTTAAGAAAAATATTCTCCAACATTTTTTTATAACAAAATAGCCCAACTTGTCCTTCTGTCTCTGTGATGTCACCAAAGTTTTTTTTATTACTGAAATAAAAATAAAAAAACTATAAATTTGAAGTGGTGTATTATAAAAGTATTACAAAAATATGGTAAAACAATTCTATTTAAAGATGTATTCTGATTTATTGTTAAAGTGAGGCATAGTTTTTCTGGAATCAACTCGCGTTTTTATAAATCCATCCCTCGAGTCCGCTCCACAAACTGCTTGAAAAGCTTCTGTCACAAGCTTGATACATCGTTCTACACATTGTGTGTGGCAGTGATACTTCTCAATATTAAAAGGGTTCAAGTCCGGATTCTTAATAAAATCTCGCAGATCGTCATTCGAAACTCTAGAGAAGATAGGTGGTTCCGTAAGGTTACACTCTTGCCAATTAATTAACTCAAAGTAGTCGTTTGCATCAAAATTTATAGGAGAAATTTTAAAGACTCTCACGTTTTTTGATTTTGTCGCTGGAAACCTTCTTGCTTTTAAGATGCGGCGTAATCCAAGTTCCCGAATATGGAGTCGTTCATCCGATATCATGCTTAAAAGTATATTTTCACAATGACCGAAATATGCAGCTCGTTGACTTACAACGTCGACTACAGCCCTTAATTCGCTATTTAAGTACCGAGATAATTGAATGGTTTTAAAAAGATGTTTTGCACCATATTTACATATCGGTTGGGATTTTATGCTGAACCACATTGGAGCGTATACCTTCATAATATATTCTGTGAGTGAAATTAAGTTCATCGGTGGCACGATACTCGATACATAGAGCCGAAGAATGCGATAGGCAGTTGTTACCCACCTTGAATGTGCCAGGGGTCCGGGTTTTCGATCTGTAACACTGATAGTACACTGGCCACTGGATACTACGTGGTACATTTCATACAAATACTTTTGATCTGTACTATTACTACTATTACTGTACTATTAATTAAAGGTAAATTACCTTTAATTGGTTTGAACGCAACCATTGGCAGTTGGTCGCATTGTAATAACTGCTTACCAATAGAACCTGAAAATCCTTTAGGTCCAGAAGTACCTCCATCAAGATGGTGAAAAAGATGTCGAAGGGGTAGTTCATTTGCGTGTAGCAGACATACAAACCACTGAAGCGGTTTTTGAAGATGTTCTTCTAACAGTCGTATTACACTTCCCTTAACGCCAGTATTTACGACTGTGCCGTCACAACCAATAGCTTCAATTTCTTGTAATGCGATTAAATTTTCTATTAGGAATTGAATAATGGAAGATTTGATATTTTCGGATGTACCGGACAGCGGAGAAACATGTCCCAAATAGCTGCATCCTGGCTCCTGCACAAGTGTAATGTGTTCTTCCATGATCGTTTGACGATAAACCTTTGCACCTTTTTTTACTTGAGCTAAAGTTTTGTCTTTGCGTCCATCAAAGTAAAGCCCACGTACGTTAATCATCGAATGTTCTTGTAGACTCTGAATATTGGAACGACATTTAACTTTATTTGAACGACAAGTCTCTTCTAACTTTATTTTTGTCGATAACGTTAGTAGAGTCCGCTGCAGATCTATGAGATATGCCGTGTCTGTCACATGTTTTTGCAAAATTTTTCAACTGAATTCTCATTTGATTTTTGTTGACACCTTTAGAGGTTGAAGGTACAGAAACATCATCTTGGAACGTAACATCATCATTATCATTAATACAATTATTTGATTCTGAACTTTAAGAAGAATCGCATTCAGGTATTGGATTAATATCATTCTCAATAACTACGGTATCTTTCGTCTTTTGTCGTTGTTCTCTGAATATATTTTCTTGTTCTCTCTCTATCAACTGTGCTTATCATCATTTTTCTCGGACCTCTTTGATCTAATAAAAACTCTCGTTCACCGAGAGGCACTTTTTGAGACTTGCTACAAAGGCAATTCAGTAGAGTATTACATTTGCATGCTGCAAGATCCAAAATAGTTTTACTTTTTTCCTAAACGCATAGAATTTTATTTTGGTAAAACTTACTGTTTTTTCTGCTCTTAAATGGCTTCATAAGCTTGATGTATTTGTCGTGGTAGGATTTTAAAAGCTGAATTATTCTTGTACTTGAAACTATTAGAATTGTAGCCTTTCTTCATATTTCCTCCAATTTCATGGCAACCTCCTCGGCAATAACGGAAAACGCTGGCTTTTTCTTGGTAAGTTTTTTGTTCAGCCTCTTCCAAGTACAAAATTTCATCACTTGTTCAAACGTCGGTAACACATTTTCAGGAATATTTGATGGTTGTCCAAAAAGCACATCTTGTTTTTATTCCCGACGTTCCTGGCTTATCCATTTAAAAAAATCTTTAGTCTATAAACATCAATAACAGCAAAGTAATGCACCGCACCAAACAAGCGAAAATTACACTCACGGACTGTGTGACACAGATGCTAGACACTTACTGTAGTACATATTATGAATTTTCGAATAGCAGATATTAGTAGAAATAGACGTTTTGCGGTCATTTTCAATGGGGTTGAGGACACTTAATAAACAAATGAAATTTTAAATAACGTTTAAATGTGTAATTTACAACATTTTAAGTTTTATTTAATTGATATTAGATCGAGTAAGCACATATTTTAATCTAAATATAATAAATTCAAATTTCCATAAAAAGCAGATATTTAATAAAGTTTAAGGTCGTTGGGGGGGCAGAAAATTAATTTAGAAAAAAAAAAAAAATAAAAATACTAATATGCTAAAAAATAACACTAGCAACTTTTTCATACTATTAGATACAACATTTCCAACTTTTATTTTTTCGATGCACCCTACTGACCATACATTTAATTTTTGTTGTCTTTGAGTATGGTTTTCACGCATTCAGTGTGGATTTACGTCACTCCAGTACCTTAAATTGTATCGATTTACACTGACACACAGTGTAAAGATTGCTTTATCGGAAAAACATATTCTGTTAACGAAATTTTCATCATTTTCAATTTTATCCATCATTACTTCAGTAAACTCTAATCTACGATCAAAGTCATTTTCACTTAATTCTTGCAATAAGTTATTTTATATGGTTTAAATTTATTCTTACTTAATATACGTAAGACTGAAGAACGACTTACATCATGTACTTGTGCAATCCTGGGTGAGAATGTACGTGGATCTTCAACAAAACTTTGCATTATATCTAAAGTTGTGTTGCCATTCATAACCCTTTTCGGTCTACCTGATCGGTATTTATCTAGTAAATTCGTAATTCGTAAATTGTAAATAGCTTGTCATAATTTTACAAAATTTGGTGTAAATGTTCGGCGTTATTTAGAAGAGATATTTCCCGAACGTTGGATTGGTAGACGACGTAGAAATAAATGGTCTTTACGTTCACCTGATTTCATTCCTAAAGATTATTTTTATTGGGATACTTGAAAAATTTAGTTTACAAAAATAAACCAGCAAGTCTTGCAGATTTAAGGCAACGAAATATCGATAAATCTCAAATAATTTCTAGACAATTATGGAAAAATGTGGTAGACGCATTCTACCATCGATTAGGGTACTGTCAACTCACAAATGAAGCACATTTTGAACACTTGATAAAGTAACCATTATGTTAAAAAATGTTGTAATCTATCAATTGTTACGTTTTAATGTAGTTAAAAATAGTTAGTATTAAAAAATTTATTGAGACAATTAAGCGTTGCCAGACTTTATATTTTATGTATTTAAGACCTTCCAAACTACATAAAATCATAAGTGTTATATATGGTTGAACTCGTACTGAATAGGAGATTCCAATAATAAGTAAATATAAAGGGTGATGAATTTAAAAAAATAAAGTTATTAATAATATAAGAGAAACGGCAAATTTGGCACCATTTCAAATATCAAATATGGAATCTCCGTATCCCAAAATAGGTGCATCTTAAATTTTGTACAATTATAACTAGCAATTTACGAGATAATTGGCAGTTTCCATACTTTTGGGTCACTCTGTATATTGTTACTATCAAGTTATTGTTCTAGCACTTTTCCTTTTAATGATCGAAATTAAAATCTACTAGAGTATACGGTGAGATAGAATGTAATGGGTGTTGAAGTATTTCCTCAATTACGGCAGTTGAAACAATTTTACTCGGTGGAATATAAATTTTGCATATTGGGATTTTTTATATCACTATTAATTATGATTGCAACAGCTTCTAGGGATGTATTTAAAGGTATTAGTTCTTCTTCGTACATTTGGTTCATATAGATTACTACTTCACCACTGGCTTTTTCTGTATTGGTCCTACTTTATAAAAGTATTTAAAACCTTTAAACCTAGCATGGTAAGGTAAGAACCTTTGAAATGAGTTTCTTGAAAGCAAATAACTGATGGCGTTTGTTGAGCCATCCGATTTTATAATATTTTGCAAGAGGTGTGGTACCTGTTAAGGTTTAGTTGTATTATAGATATGAATGTTAAGTACTTAATTTTTTTTGAGCGAATGAGAGTTCGCTGTTCATTGTTGCAGATGTTCTGAATTAATAGAGTTGATGGTGTATTTTTCTTTTAATGTTTGTGATTTTTGTTTTCAAATTTTTGAGCTTTGAGAGTACATAGTGTCCACTGCATTGAAGAAAGTTGGTACATGATCCGTATAGGCTTTAAGAAGATCCAATATGCCTGCGTTGTGTCGGGCCGATTCATAGAAATTTAAAATCTGGGTATAGTTCAGTGTAAAATTGTTTTTATTGTCTTCAAACATTTGTTATAATGGTTGAATTTCATCATGAATGGATTTTTCCGGTTTTATTGTTTTAGGTTTTTTAAATTGTGGGTTGTTTTTGGAGGTCTTTGAGCGGCGGGATAGATTCTGACATTTGTCGTTAAAAAAACCGTTGCAGTTTTTGGGTTCCCGTTTCAGTTGTTTTTATTGATTTCGTATTCTCTTTATTTTGATCTTTGGAATTTACATTGACCTTTTGATTAACTGAAGTTGTGCTTGTGTTTTGATAAGATTTATCATTGGACACTAGAGTGTTGGCGACTTCTGTGCAGTGGGCGACCTTCTCTAATAAAATTAGCACGTTATATGGTAAAACTGGACATACTGCAGCTAAGTGACCTAATTTTTTACTAGAAAAACACAGTCGAGTTTGTCGGTTGCTAAAAAAATTCTGTATAATGTATTATCGAAATTTATTATGAAAGAAGCTGGTAATATTGCAGTGTTTTCTAATGTAGTAATCTACGTTTGTCGACAAAATTATAAATGACTAAATTCTGAGCGAGACGCGTTTATTTTAAGAAAGTTCTTAATTACTATTTAACTGGGAATAAGCCAGTGAACATTTATTATGTGGCTTATTCCCAGTTAAATAGTAATTAATTTAAAATGCCACAAGAAAATAGCTTCAGAACAATATTAAAAAAGTTCTTCTTTTTTTATGTAGAAACGAATCTGTCTATTTTTCAATGTGCCTCCAATAAATTGTCGTTTCATCGTTTTCGTGCTTCTCCTACTGATCGTCTTCGTATTGGGGAACCTTTCTCTTATCGTCTTTACTACTCTAATTGTTGTCATTTGGCTTATATGATCGTTTCATTCTACTCTTCTATTTCTTACCCGGTTTTTAATGTTCTCCATCTTACATCTAAGTCGTATATCTGTACTTTTAGCTCTGTCCCATAGTGTCTTGCCTTTTTTATCTTTTTTATCTCTGCTCTACCTAACCTAACCTAACCTAACCTAACCTAACCTAACATCATTTTTGTCCTCTTTGTGTTAGATCGTGTTTCTGTCGATTATGTCATTATTGGTCTGATGACTGTTTTGTAAATTCTGCTTTTCATTTCTTTCCAGATATTTTTATTTCTCCATATGGTTTCATTCGGACAGACTGCGGCTCTGTTGCTCTATTAACTTGATTTTCCACTTTAGATTTAAGCTTTCCGTAGCTAGATAATGTAACGCCCATATAATATGGGTGAAACACTGCCTCGAGTGTTTGCAGGGTGGAGTAGCTCTAAAATGTGGAGGGTGATTGGCATGGTTAACAACCTACCAATCGTAAAGCATATACTGCTGAAAAAAACAATTTACACCTTCGGAACCGGAGTTAAGAATGTTCGTAGGAGATAATAGATTGAGACCTAGCTTTATTACCTCTGATTCTAAAATAGAATGTGGTATGCTAGGATATACATTGTATAAAATAATTCTTTGACTTGGCGTGATTAATTTACGGGCCGTGATAATGAGGCGAAAACAATATCTTTAGGATTTAAAATACCGCCCAAGGCTCTTAGATAATCTTTCATTTTTACGTCGTCAATGGAAGTAAATAAGATGGCTTGCTGTTTATTAGGGAATTTGGATAATGTTTGACTTTTGTTGTTATTGATGTGTATGATTGGACATTGTATTGGGTTCGGTTACTAGGTATGGAAAGGTACAGAGAAGAGTTAGGGACATGGTCCCCTGGATTTTTGTTACCCATTATTTGAACGCCACATAAAAATTTAAGTTGTGGGTAAGTGCGGTCCTGTTCACATGCAGAACTTGTTTTGATATCTCAACTTATCAAGGCTTCGAAAAATGATGGGCTTTTTCGATTGACAATAAATGCTTAAAAATATATGTAAACAATCTTTACTTACAGATTTTTTCTAATTCAACGGTTGAACTTAGATGACCTTAATTATCACACTGTTTTTATTGAATAAAAACTCATAATTACGTCTGTTCACCTCGCTATCTCGATGCCAAGTCACAGGTTTTTTTTAACCTAATTTTATTATATAATTAACTGGAGTGTATATATATATATATATATATATATATATATATATATATATATATATATATATATATATTGATTGATTGATTGCAATGGAAAATAAAATCTAGTTCCACATGTAACATATCTTTATTGAACCTAAACCCAAGAAACATTAATTTTATATTAAATATAATACGGTTCAAGAAACTCAAAACTACAATATATTGCTTAGGCAAAATGTTGGTGACCTACTACAGGGTGATTCATTAATATTTTTTATACTATTTGTAGGGATATATTGAAAACTATTCAACCGATTTAAGTGAAATTTCCTATCTTGCTATTATTTAGTATGCTTAATATGAAAATGATATTAGTTTTACCATTGACACTAGGTGTCGCTACCTACTATAACATTGATTCATTAATATGGTCATAATTTTGTTGTCCGCTTTGTATAAACATTCTAGAAAAAAATTTCATTTCAACAATTCAATAAAAAAATGCTACACAAAAAAGGTATTCTTGTTTCAAATCAAAAAAGTGCACCGTTTTTGAAATAAAGGTATTTTGTTAATTATACGCATGTCTGTAGTAATTAATTTAATTTTTTATTGAAACTAAAGTTTCCTAAAAATTTTATGAAATGAAATTTTATGATGAAGCCACATTTATTAGAAGAGGTGTGTTTAACTGACGCAATAGCCATATATATGCGACAGAAAATCCTCATGCATTTCAAGAACATTATTTTTAGAAATTATTTTGATGAAATTTATCCTAAAAGTTGGATTATTTGAGGCAGTGTATACCCATGGGCAGCACGCAGTCCCGAACTAAATCCCCTAGACTTTCACTTGTGGGGCTACCTTAAGTCACTTCTTTATAAAAACAATAAATAACCGTCAAGAGTTATGGCAAAATATTGTAGAGGAAGTTAACGTAATTAGGACATAAAGAAACTCATTATTAAAAATTAGACAAAACACAAAAGTTTAGATCATGTAGTTTATCTAATGGTAAACATTTTGAACACTTATTGTAATTTTTTTTGTTTCGTTTTAAATTATTTATTTTGTCAATTCTTTCATATTCACTTCATTGTTTAATTTCATTTAAATTTTGATTTTTTTTTTAATTTATTACTGTCTTCTTCTTCTTTTGGTGCCTAACCTCTGTGGATGTTGGCAATCACGTTGGTCCATACAACTTTGTGGACAGCTGCTCTAAATAGATGAATGGTAGTCATTCCTGCCCACTGTCTGATGTTCCTCAACTACGATGTCCTTCTGCGCCCTTGAGATCTTTTGTCTTCTATCTTGCCTTGCAAAATTA
Source organism: Diabrotica balteata (assembly GCA_918026665.1). NCBI lineage: Eukaryota > Metazoa > Arthropoda > Insecta > Coleoptera > Chrysomelidae > Diabrotica > Diabrotica balteata. The sequence goes on along the minus strand of OU898284.1, from coordinate 93,141,057 downwards.
GTTGAATTAGTTGATACTTCTCATCGCGCATCACATGCCCTAAGTATGTCATATTTCTGATTTTCACAAAACGCATATTTTCCAGATCTTTATTCATACGTTGGATCACGGTGTTGTTTGTAACATGATGAATATAGAAAATTCTGGCGTCTAATCGTTTGAATGTTGCCTTCGTTACGGTCCAGGCTTCGATTCCATATAAAAGGGTAAAAATACATATCATCTTAAGACTCGTGTTCATATATCAATGTCCAGGTGCATATTATATAAAATCTTCCTCAGGCGATTGAAGACAACTCTCGCCTTTTCTATACATCTTATTTCCCGTGAGTGCTTCCATTCCTTATTTAGGCTGCATCCAAGATATGTAGTTTTGTCAATTATTTTCATTGTATATAAGGGTTCACTATTAGCTGCGAATTGGTGCTGTAATATGTCGTTTTTACTTACTACAAGAATTTTGGTCTTCTTACAGTTTAATTTCATACCGTATCTATCACAGGCTTGCATTACACGGTCTATTAATGTTTGCAGATCCTCCGTATTATTAGCAATCAAAACCGTATCGTCCACAAATCTTAAATTGTTTATGATTTCACGATTAATTTTTATACCTTTTCTTAAACCATCAATAGCAATCCTGAACAGCATTTCTGATTAAGTATTGAACAACGCCGGTGATAAAATGGAGCCCTGTTGTACTCCCCGTTTTATCTTGAATTATTGTGAGGTTTCGTTGTCTACTCGTACAGTTGTCCTCTGCTGTAAGTATAAATTTTTAACTAGATTTAAATCTTTGTCATCAATATTAGATTTTTTCAGTATCTGAAATAATTTTTGATGTTGCACCTTGTCAAATGCTTTTTCAAAGTCTATGAAGCATGCGTAGATGTCGCAATTTACGTCTAGAGCTCTTTGTGTTAATATTTGTATGAAAAATAAGGCCTCTCTCGTTCCCAGTCCGCTTCTAAACCCAAACTGAACACTGCTAATGTTTTCTTCAAGATTTCTATATATGAAAGAGTGAATAACAGAAAGAAGGATTTTGAGTGCATAGCTTATTAAGCTTATAATCTAATAAGCTGTAATCAGAGCATTTGGTGGCATTTGCCTTTTTGGGGAGAGGAATGAAGGTGGAGTTCAGGAGTGGAAAGAAGTAGTTCATTAATAGAACAGCTATGATGAAACTGGTAGCAATTTGGAAAAATTCTAGCATAACAACATACACAAAACTAAGGCTGGTAAGGGCACTCATTTTTCCCATAGCCACATATGTATCCGAAACGTGGACCTTAAAGAAAGCGGAAAAAAATAAACTAGACGCGCTATGTTGAAATGCGGGTATACTGCTGCATGTTGAAATTATCCTGGATTGATCATTGCACTAACGTATCGATATTAGAACAACTTAAAGTAAAGGATAGATTGCTTAAACAAATACAACAGAGATATTTGCAGTATTTTGTAGACATTGCTAGAAGAAGAGGTACGATGTAAAAACTTATAGTCGAGGGAAGAGTTGAAGCAAAGAGACCTAGGATAAAAACCTCCAAGCCGTTGGGTAGATCAAACAAAAATATTGATAAACCAAGAGTTACATGAAGCCGAATAGATAGCCCAGGAGAGAGAAGCATGAAGAGAAATCATGAAAAATTGTACAGGCCTGATGGTGTCACTACATCCCAAAAGGAATTAGGACTGAGGAGAAGGAGAATGAAGGTATAAACTAGCCAATCAGTAGGAAATTCTGCAGTTTCATAGATTTTGTTTAGTAGACTCGTTAGGAGTTTGAGTTGGTTGTTTTCAAATAGTTTCAATGTTTTAACTTGCATGTTATTATGTCCAGGTGCTTTGTTGGTTTTTAGTCTTTTTATTGCATATGTTACTTTACTATGTGAATGTAATACGTTACTTTGTTACTGTCTAAAAAGTTTAATAAAAATAATTATTTCAATCATATGCATTTTATTTGCAAAAATTAGCCACTACTAATACATTTAATATTCACGAGTGTTTAAGACCTTTTGAATAATATTTGAATTTACATAGGTTTTTGTAAATTTTTTTCATTTTATGCACGTCTCTAAAAAATATGTTTATTTCGAAAACGGAGTACTTTTTTGATTTGAAACAAGAATACCTTTTTTGTGTAGAATTAAACGTTATTTTATGTTTTTTTTTTTTTATATTAATCATACTAATACCAAATAGCAGTATTTATGCTATATGCAATAACCAGCACACCTATAAATACAAGAGAACTGATGAGAAACTGATGAAGAAGAGTTATGCGAATCAAATTAATGAAAGAATGCGAGTAATATAACAAAATTATGATATTGAAGAGATGGTCAATGATATTAAAGGAACGATTCTGGCAGTAAACAGGGAAGTTAAAATACAGATCAGAAAGATAAAGCATAACGAATGGATGACGGACGAAATTATGAATCTAATGGAAGAGCGAAGGCAACATAAACAACACCGTAATCAAGACAAATACAAACAGATACACAAAGAAATCCGTCAGAAAATTAAGAAAGCAAAAGAACGTTGGATGGTGGAAAGGTGCAACGAAATAGAACAATTGCAGGAAAAAGGAGATAGTTTTGGACTACATAAGAAGATCAAAGAAATATCGAATATACACAAAAGCCACCACAGAACAAGAATACGCAACGACAGAAACGAATACATAGAGTCAGAAGAAGAGATAGCAATGGCGTGGAAAGAATACGCAGAAAGCCTTTTTAATGACGAAAGACCAACACAACCAACGCGCAAACTTCCTTCCGAAAACTTATCAGGGCCATCAATAATGCGAAGTGAAATAGAATATGCAGTTAGAACCACAAAGATGCATAAAGCAACAGGTCCAGATGAAATTAATATAGAAACAATAAAACTACTAGATGAGGAGAATATTGAAATCTTGGTAAGGCTGTTTAATAGAATTTATGATACTGGTTACATTCCGCGAGAATGGCTGCAGTCATCCTTTGTGATGATCCCAAAAACAGCTAATGCCACAAAATTCAATGAACACCGCTTAATCAGTTTAATGAGTCACTTGTTAAAACTCTTCCTTAAAATATTACACTCAAGAATGTATAAGATACTAGAAGAACTTAGCGGGTCAACACAATTCGGTTTTAAGGGAGGACTAGGAACAAGAGAGGCAATTTTATGTTTGAACACCTTAATACAAAACTGCTTAGATCAACGAAAAGATGTCTACCTCACCTTCATTGACTACGAGAAGGCATTTGACAATGTTAAACATGATATCATGATGGAACTACTACATAGGGCCAACATTGACCAGAAGGAGATCAGAATTATTCAGAATCTATACTGGAACCAAATGGCAAAGGTGAGGATTGATCAAGACCAATGTACGGATGAATTTAAAATCTGGAAAGGTGTCCGCCAAGGCTGCATACTCTCTCCGATGCTTTTTAATTTATATGTTGAAAATATATTTGCGGAAGCATCAGAAGATACGGAATTAGGCATTAAGGTGAACGGCATACCAATTAGCAACCTACGCTATGCGGTCGACACAGTGATTATAACTGATAATTTGGAAGATCAGCAGTTATTACTTGATAGGGTGAATAGCATAGGTAAAAAATATGGCCTCAAAATCAACATTTTGAAAACGAAATATATGGTCATTAGCAGAAACCCTCCAGAAAACCCGATATTATGCATAGGTGACAATCGTATAAATCGCGTGAAAACTTTTAAATACCTTGGCACCAGAATCAATGACCAATCGGATCCGCAACACGAGATAAAAACCCGAATACAAATGGCAAGACAAGCTTTTGTGAAATTCAGACCGCTCCTATGTAATCAACACCTAAACTTCGAAATACGCTACAGAATGGTCAAGTACTACATATGGTCCATCTTGCTTTATGGCATGGAAACGTAGACTTTGAAAAAAACATCTATCAACAAACTTGAAGCATTTGAAATGTGGTCATTGAGAAGACTGATGCGTATACCTTGGGTGGATAGAGTTCGAAACGATGACGTCCTTAATAGAGCCGGCGTGGAAAGGGAACTCTTTGAATTAATTAAAAAACGCAAGATTGGTTACCTTGGGCACATACTGAGAGGAGCAAAATATGAAATACCACAGTTAATCCTACAAGGGAAGATCGAAGGTAGGAGAGGAGCCGGCCGCAAGCAATTGTCCTGGTTAAGGAATATTAAAGAATGGACAGGAATACACAATACAGGTGAGCTGTGTCACGCCACCAAGAACAGAATTCTAGTAATGAGATAGTCGCCTACGCACTTTGGTGTATGGCATGTTAAGAAGAAGAAGATACCAAATACGCAAATCTGCGTATGGAGTTAGAAGACTAACTCCATACGCAGAGGAAATAATAGGTGACTATCAAAGTGGACTCAGACCGGTAAGGTCGACCATAGACCAGATCTTCGTCATACGCCAAGTGTTGGAAAAAAACTGGGAATTTAATCGCGACGTACACCAAATATTCGTGGACTTTAAACAAGCCTACGATTCTGTTAACAGAGAGGCATTGTGGAAGACCATGGTAGAATTGGGAGTACCTGGAAAGCTGGTACGATTAGCACAGGTGAGCACGAAGGACGCTTGCGCACGGATCAGAATTGGCAACACCACGTCGGAGGAATTCCACATTGACACCGGCTTAGACAAGGAGATCCTCTCGCTCCCCTGCTGTTTAACTTCGCACTGGAACATGCAGTAAGGAAAGCTCAGCCACAATTGACAAACGGATTTGCCGCACAAGGATCAAAAATACTATTGGCCTTTGCGGATGACGTGGATACAATAGCACAATCCACCAGAGCTGCAAAAGAAGTTTTCACCCTATTCGAGACCGGAGTCAAGGAAATTGGTCTTAAGGTAAACGAGGATAAGACCAAGTACATGGTAGTCACGATGAACCCAAGACGAAGGGCAAAACGTAACAATTAACGAATATAACTTCGAAGTCGTCAAAGAGTTTAAGTATCTGGGAGCGATCATAACATCTGAAAACAAATATGAAAATGACGTGGCAGCCAGGATAATAGCAGGAAACATGACATACTACTCTTTAATGACCATTCTTAAATCAAAAATACTCTAAAGATCAGCAAAAATAAGAGTATACAAGACAATAATTCGACCTACAATTACGTATGGATCCGAAACATTACTAGTTCTTGAAAGAAAGATACTGCGGACTATCTATGGGCCTTGTAGAGAAGAAACAACAGGAGAGTGGAGAAGAAAACACAATAATGAACCCCAGACAATATATGGAGATGAAAATATAGTCCGCTACAATAAAGAAAACCGAGTAAGATCCAGGGGCGGGCCACGTCCTAAGGTCAAATAACGAAAGACTTCTGAACATCACATTCTGGGAAAGGTCCGATGACAGAAGGTCAGTTGGCCGCCCAAGAAAGAGATGGAAGGACGCAGTGACTAGTGATCTACGTAAAATGGGAGTGCAGCAGTGGGAAATAGCTGCTCAGGACTGACAACAATGGAGGGAAATGGTAAACGCGGCCAAGACTGACCTAGAGTTGTAGAGCCAAATGATGATGATGAAATGATACCAAATGATAGCAAGATACCAAATTTCACTTAGATCGGTTGAATAGTTTTCAATCTTATCCCTAAAAATAATATACAAAAAAATAATAAATCGCCCTGTAAAACGAAAACTAGCAAGATTTTGAACGCTTTATTTTGATGTCAGCTATTACCTATTAGCTAATATCCCATTAATGATGAGACAGCCTGTATATGTATATCGGTAAAATTTCGCAGTATCACTTAAAAGATAATATATTAAATATCCTTTTACTTACTTCAGATAAATCAGCAAACGTTTTTTAATTAAAGAAAACGAATAAGATCACTTATTAAAACTAACAAATAAGTGACGTGTGAAGTATATGTATGTATGTGTGGGATGGAAAGTACTTCGAGACGCTAAACATGGTCGATAGTGTTATCAAATGTAGCAAAAATACCTGTGGTTCTTAGACTATATAAATTGAAAAATCTATATTTACATATTACTTTTAATGTATCACCTTATCGCTCTTTACTTAAGATGATGGTTGAATGATGTAATTTACTTTTTTAGATGAGTAGATCTGCTTACCATAATGTATATTTATATCATATTTATTTTACATAAACAAATAATATTAGTAGAAGCATCAGTGAAGGATTAAAGTATTTGTGAAATACAATTAAAAAAATCATAACAAAATTTAAGTAAAGCAAATGATTACACTCTCTGATATGTCATTATTTTAGTTATAAATCAGTTTAATGTTTAATATAATAATATACGTATCATGAAAAAATTGTGAAATAAACATTTTTGTATTTTTTTGCATCTTTTAATCTCTAATTGTACTAGATAACTAAAGTAAAAGGAAAATATATAAACAAATAATTAGTCCCCCATACCGTAAGGTAGCTGCTCAACTCTAAAAGCGCGACCGTTTCAATTTTGACCCATCAAAATTCATCTCTGTGTAGTAAATATTTTATACTTGTTATAGCTTTAAAATTTTATGACATTCTGTAAATTATTGAGTACATTACATACTTAACCTTACACTGCGCAATGTAGCAGATCTGCTACAACCTATTTAAATCATCGATTCCTTAAATTGTGTGTGTTTAAAGCCGTCGCTGCGCTTCGTATTAAATCTGATACGTCCTTACGTACTAGGAAATAAAGCTGCATACCTCGCAATCGTTTTAGTTCGCGCGTGAATTTTGTTAGTTGTCCGGCAAGTGCCTATTCGCATTGAGCACGCATTGTAGCTTCTCAGATTTTTTTGTTTTATTCGTTTTTTCGTAATTCTTTTATTTTGGCTGTATGAACTTTGTTTAGAAGGTAAGTAATATAAATATAGATCGAGCTAATTTATACTTTTATGAGTAATTTCTTCATAATTCGCCTCTTTTTACGGTTGTATCAGATCTGATACATTGCGTTTTGTTACAGGGTCATTATGTATGGTAAAAGACCTTTGTTAGAGCGTGAATTAGAGGAGTTGGCAGCAAATTTTTGGAACAGTGATGACGAATTGGACAATAGTGATTCTGAAGAATGTTTTAGAGATGAGACAAACTTAGATCCTGACGAGAATATTGATATTCAAAGCTTACCTGTAGAGTTTGAAGATGAGGTTACTGTCACAGAGTTTCCAGACCAACCAATAGAACCTATTGAGGAGCCAACTATCGTCGATGTCGATGTGGAGGTTGAGCCAATCACTACTCGAATCAAAAATATATTGTGGAAGAAAAAAAACCTATCCATTGACGAACTGGCGAAGACTTTTAGAGGAGATACCAGCCTTTCTAATGCTATAATGGATTTGTCAACACCATATGCTTTTTTCTAGTACTTTTTTGACAATGAGTTGATCGAAAAAATTGTAACAGAGTCCAATACATATGTTATTCAAAAGGATCCGAGTAAACCTGCTGGACTGACCACCACAGATATAAATCAATACCTAGGAATTTGCATCTATATGTCCCTAGTTCACATGCCTAATTGTCGTAGTTATTGGTCCAATTCCCTAGTCTATCAGCAAATAAAAAACGTAATGAGTGAGAAAAGATTCGAATTTATCAGAAAATGTATACATTTCAACGACAATACAAGTTTGGACCAAAATGATGTGGATCGAGATCGTCTTCATAAATTACGACCCCTTGTCGATCATTTGAATAACAAATTCCAAAACATATCATTGGAACAAAAACTTTTAGTAGATGAGCAGATGTGCGCCTCAAAAGGAAGGCACTATATAAAACAATACATGCCTGCCAAACCCCACAAGTGGGGATACAAACTTTTCGTTTAATGCGGTGTTAGTGGATATTTCTACAATTTCGAAATATACACTGGTACAGAAAATGATAAAAGGAATCGTCGGGTAAATGAAACAGACCTAGGAGCAAGTGCCAATGTAGTTGACAGATTATCTAGGATTATCCCGGAAAATTACAATTATGTTGTTTACTTTGACAACTATTATACGTCATTGCCTTTACTTCATTATCTTGCTACCAAAGGTATATATTCCCTAGGCACTGTTAGACGAAACCGTATTCCAAACTGTAAGTTACCATCTGAAGATGAAGCAAAAAAAATGGATCGTGGGACTTCAGTTGAGTATGTGTGTGACTTTGAAGGCGTGGAAATATCGTCAGTGGCCTGGAGAGACAACAAGACTGTTTGTTTGTTGTCAACATATGCTGGAGAATTGCCGAAAGGAAATGTTGAAAGGTTTGATAGAAAAAGAAAACAAAAAATCAAGATTGAATGTCCTAAGTTGGTCCAGGAATATAACCAACATATGGGAGGGGTGGACCTTATGGATAGCCTGATTGGCCGCTACAAAATCAAAATTAAATAAAAAAAGTGGTATATGAGGCTATTCTATCATCTTCTTGATAAGACGCTTGTAAATTCTTGGCTTCTTTACCGTCGATGTTCCAGAGAAAAGGAGGCAGAGAAATGTATGAAACTTGCCGAGTTTCGGGCTGAAGTGGCATATTGCTTATGCAACGTTGGAAGTAATCGTTTGGTGAAGAGAGGAAGGCCATCAGATCTTGAAAAAGAAATAGCCGAAAAAAAGAAAAGGTCAGCAACAACAACGTATATTCCTCCAAACGACGTAAGGCTTGATGGTCACTCACACTGGCCATTGTACAAAGACACAAGACAGAGATGCAAGATGCCCAAGTGTACTTCTTTTTCGTATATTCAATGTTCAAAATGTGGACTATATCTTTGCCTGAACAAAAATAATAATTGTTTTCATAAATTCCATTCAACTTAGATATTTAGTTATTGTAATATATTATACTTATTAATAATGTAATAAAATTTGTTTTGTAAAAATTTCCGCTATGTATCATAGACAACAAGATTTTTCAAAAAATTAATGTTTCTTTGAAAGTTAGATTTTTTTTACTATTTTTAGGCATAAGTTTATACCCTAATGCAGTTAAAAATATTTTTTTATTACAATACAAAAAATCGCGCATTATAGGGTTAAAACTACAAGTCTACCCTGGTAACTATTTTTTTGTGTTTTTACTAAAATACCTTAAAGCGCGGATGGGTTATCATAGACTCAACTATCTATATTATAAGTATAATATATATAAGTATTATAGTATAAATTATTTACAATTGATACATTTTTATTGGAGTTTAGGATGTTACTACTTATCTTCTTTTTCTTATGGTGCCCTATGCAATTGGTGGATGTTGGCGACAATTCTTGTCTCGATCTTGTGTGACTCTAAAGAGTCCATCGGCATCGAGGTTTGTCCAATCCCTTATGTTTTTAAGCCAGGAGTATCTATTTCTTCCGATGCCCCGTTTTGCATCTATCTTTTCTTCCATAATAAGTTTTAAGAACTGGTACTTGAAATTTCAAAATATATGACCCAGATAAGCAGTTTTTCTTCTTTCTATTATTGGCAGCAATTTTCGTTCTCTGTCCATTCAATTTATTACTTCGACATTTGTTGTGTGATCTGTCCAGGAAATTTTAAGTAGTCTTCTAAATACCTACATTTCAAAGGCCTTCAATCGGTTCATCACATTGGCCTTTATGGTCCAGGTTTCTACACCATAATATAGCAGTATGGAGTAAATGTAACATTTTACAAAGCGATATCGAAGCGTTAAGTTAAGGCTGCTGTTGCTTAGCAAGGTTCTCATACAAATACGGCTATATTTTATTTTCTTTTAATTAGTATTTTTGAAAGACAATATTTTTATTAGTACTTGTAGAGTATTTTCTTTCATCTAATGGAAATATTTTGTGTGTTTATGCTTACCTTGTATATGGGCGCCGGATGGCACCCGGCGCATCTTCTCGTCCGGGGAGGAATGTGTGAAATCAGTTACCGGGCATGTAGACGTGACTCATCAGGCTTTACATGCGAAATGTGCTACTGGAGAAAAACAAAAACTTAATAACCGCAAACCATACAACATAGCTACATGGAATGTCCGTGGTCTTTTACAACCGGGCAAACAAGCTATTCTGGAGAAGGAACTGGAACGAACCAATATCTCTGTGGCCGGGCTCTCTGAACTTCACTTCCGCAACGAGGGGCACTACATAACTAATTTGGGACATTTCATGTGCTTTTCCGGCAACACTAACAAAAGTATCAATGGTGTTGGCTTCTGGGTTTCAAAATCTCTTTCTCCTTATATACTGGGATATCAAGCTATCAGTGATCGTATAATTTCCTTAAAACTAAATGGATCTCCCTCTATTGTACATTTGATTCAGGTTTATGCGCATACCTCAACTGCTGATGATGATAAAACTGAATCTTTTTTCAACGAGCTGGAATCATATCTGCAAAATATCCCAAATAAAGAAATCGCTATCATCATGGGTGACTTAAACTCAAAAATCGGTGTTACTATGGCTGACAAACATATACGAAATATTGTGGGTAGATATGGAATAGGTGAACGCAATTCAAGGGGAGACCGCCTTATCCAGTTCTGCGTTGACAATGACTTGACAATAATGAACTCTATGTATAGACACCACCCCAAAAGATTGTACACTTGGATCTCACCTAACGGACAACACCGAAATCAGATCGATTACATAATGATTAAACATCGCTAGAAAACATCTATTAGCCAATGTAAAACACGACCTAGCGCTGACTGCGGCTCTGACCACCAACTTCTTGTTGCAACGCTAAAGCAAAAATTCAAGGCATGTGCTAGGATCCGAAACAAGAGGATATCAAAAATAAAAGATACACAACAATTTAAAATCCAATGTAATGAAAGATTCGAAAATATTTTACCAACTATCGTCACTCATGATTCCGAAAAGATTTGGTTATCTTTTAAAAATACCTTGATACAGACCTTGACTGACTGCGAGGCACAGTCTAATGCCGTCTTAACCGGACCAAAAAAAGTGTGGATGTCTGCAGATACTTTCGACCTCATTGAAAAACGTAGAAAACTTAAAATTGCTGGAATCGAGAACCCTCTCAGGAATTTCCAGTACCGACAGCTATCTAGAGCTATTCAGGCTGCTTGTAGAAGAGACAAAAACAAGCATATAGAGAAAATCTGCAGAGAAATTCAACTACACGCCGACACAAATAACACCAAAGAACTCTTTGATAAAGTCAGACAACTCACACGTAAATTCAAGCAGAAATCTTGGTCTATCAAAGATGATGAAGGTAATGTACAGACAGATTTGAACAAGGTTATTGATGTTTGGAGGGCGTACTGTAAGTCTTTATACGCCAATACGGACCAGATGCCAGCGGACGCCCCGTTTGTACCTGACTGCCAGACCTACACTTTCCATTCTCCTTCAACAGAGACACACCACACTAGTTTTGAGTCTGAACCTGACATACTTTTTTCCGAGGTGGAATTCGCTTTAAAAAGACTTAAGTTAAACAAAGCAGCAGGATATTATCTCATTACTGCAGACGTCTTGAAGCATCTTTCGGAATGTGGAGTGAAAATATTACATCGATTGTGCAATGAAATATGGCACACAGGCGTCTGGCCTAAGGATTGGAGAAAGACCATAATCATACCTCTCCATAATAAAGGTTCAACAAATAATTGTAACAACTACAGGCTATTAGCTCTAATATCACACGCCAGTAAGGTGGTCCTCTACATACTGCAACGGCGTCTAGAAAACTTCATAAGTTGGCAAATAGCACCTGAGCAGGCTGGATTTGTAAAGGGCAGAGGTACTAGAGAACAAATCCTTAATGTACGAAACATCATAGAAAAAGCCAGAGAATACCAGATCCCGATATTTATATGTTTCGTCGATTATACAAAGGCCTTTGATAATGTTAGATGGGACAAACTATGGAACATATTGACGACAATGGGTGTACCTAAACACTTGACTCACCTTATTAGCAAACTGTATCAAGATAACCTGGCATATATTCGAATAGACGGATATCTGTCTGACAAATGCACTTTGAAGAAGGGAGTACGCCAAGGATGCGTTTTATCTCCCTTAATATTTAACATCTATTCGGAGTTCATAATGCGCAGAGTTTTGGATGGTTGGGAGGGAGGAGTAAACCTAGGTGGTGTTAAGATATCTAACTTGCGTTTCGCAGACGACACTACACTTCTAGCCTCTACTCCAGAAGAAATTATTAAATTATTAAAAAAAACTCGAGGTAGAAAGTGCTAAATTTGGACTCATGGTTAACTACAACAAAACCAAAATCATGGTTATTGATCGCCAACAACAGTTTCCTGAAACCCAAACTATTGCGGGATGCGAGGTAGTCTTATCTATGATATATCTTGGAGCTCTAGTTAACAACACAGACAGTTGTGAATCCGAAATTAGAAGACGCATTCAACTAGCAAGAGCAGCAATGAGTGAACTAAACGGGGTCTGGCGTGATCGTCACATTACTATGACAAACAAAAAGAGACTCGTTTCAACTCTGGTCTTTTCCATATTTTACTATGCATGCGAGACATGGACAGTCAAAAAATCAGATCGACGACATAGACGCCTTTGAAATCTGGACATGGAGACGCCTGCTACGAATTCCATGGACGGCTCGCCGTACAAATATCTCGGTTCTGGATGAAATTAAACCGGATCAGCGTCTCTCCAGTACCGTTTACTCTAGAATTTTAAAGTTCTTTGGCCATATTCATCGAAGTGATCACAAAATGGAGTGGTTGGTGGTCCAAGGAAGGCCTCAGACTCAACGCCAACGCGGAAGATCTTCACAGCGATGGGCGGACATTACTAAAAAGCTTCTCAATAAACAGTATACTGAGGCAATACATATAACTGATGACCGCGACCAGTGGAGAAATATTATCAATCAAACTGTCCGAGCTGCTGAAGCCCAATTATGAACCACAACACATCTACTAAGATGTTAATGACTGTGATGATGACCTTGTATAGATAAAAATAAGTAATATATTTGACATAATAATTTCAACAGCCTACCACACTTTACAAAACGTGATCACAACAATAATCAAACTATGTTAAAAAACATAAAGAGGTCAGCAAAATTCTATGACACCAAAAATACAGAAAAACTAATCACACGAACAATTTCTTAGGTTTTTTTGCTGAATACACTCCTCACAGCAGGCTACGATATGATCCATGTATAACCAACATTTGCAAAAATATCGAGTTTTCCTGTTCTTGCAGTGTTTGCAATGTCCTCCTTTACCTAGTGGTGAATTAGGTCGGTTTTGTGTCGGCATTTTAGAGTATTCTATAACAGCTTGTCGACTGTTAGAATGTAATCCTGATTTTATAGATAGATAGATAGATAGATAGATAGATAGATAGATAGATAGATAGATAGATAGATAGATAGATAGATAGATAGATAGTTTATTTGACTGTAAGTTACAACTAGGTTTACAGCAAGTCAAAACTAAAATTATAAATATTAAATATTACAAAAAATGAAAACAATACATTAAAAATATTTAAGACATTAAAATACTTAAAAAACGTACAATATAGACATATAATTAAAATATTAATAAATTTGGTTATGTTGCAGCTTAGGCATTCACAGATACACCCTCGTAATATTCACCTAATGTATAAGGACACATGGTCACTAGGTACTCTTTGACTTGGTTTTTAAAAGCTGTAGTTGAATTAATGTTTTTAAAATTTTGAGGAAGTTGATTATACAGTTGTAAACCACAGATGGTAGATGACTTCCTGCTTATTTCTAAATGTCGATAGGGTACTACAAAGTGTCTCTTATTTCTTGTGTTGTGTGAGTGAATATCACTGTTACATAAAAAAGTTCTTTTATTTTTATGAATTAGTATCAATAATTCCAAAATGTAAATTCCATACACTGTTAATATATTCAAATCTCTAAATAGGTTTTTACAAGACCAACCATACGGAACACCTGCTATACATCTGACAATACGTTTTTGGGCCTTGAAAACGTCCTTTACACTAGAAGAACCACCCCAGACAGTTATACCGTAACTTATTGTCGATTGTACCTCAGCAAAATAAAAAAAACTAAGGTGTTGCAGACTAAGTATTCTACCCAAATTTCTCAATTGACAACATTTAGAATTAAGTTTTTTACATACGTCCCAACAATGAGTCTTAAAAGGTAAATGAGAGTCGAAAGTCACTCCTAAAAACTTCACATCACTACAACTCAAAATATCCTCCCCATTGATGGAAATACTTAAATCAGGTTTGGTTAAATTTGAACGTGATGTAAATGATAAAAATTTAGTTTTGTGAACATTGAACAGGAGCGACTGATTACTGGACCAATCAGAGAAGGTCTTCAGAGAGTTTGTTATTTTATCTTGTAAAAAATTTATGTCTATCGCGATATAGCATTGTTGAGTCATCCGCATAAACTGATACAAATGCATCAGGCATTACATGTGGTAGTTCATTAATATACAAAATAAATAATATAGGGCCCAATATTGAGCCCTGTGGTACTCCATTCTTATTAATAATCGGATCAGACATTGAAATCTTGAAGTTATTTTTCACTTTAACTATTTGGTGCCGGTCTTTCAGATAGGAAACAAACCAACTATGGGCAACTCCCCTAACACCATATCTGTACAATCTATTGAGGAGCACATCGTGTTGCACACAATCAAATGCACGACTGAGATCACAAAAAATGGCAGTTGGATTTTCACTGTTCTCAATTAAGAGTAAGACTTCATCATAAAAACTGTTAATGGCTGTGGAAGTAGAAAATTTATTTCGAAATCCATGTTGATGCTTTGTGATAATTTGGTTGATATCTAAAAATAATAAAAGTTGTTTTAGCATTGCATATTCAATAATCTTAGATATCACAGATGGAACAGACAATGGTCGAAAATTTGACATTAATTCAGGATCACCTTGTTTTAATACCGGTGAAATGATAGAAGTTTTCAGCATATTGGGAAAAACACCAGTATTGAAAGAAGCATTTATAATGTGAGTCAGTGGTGTCAAAATTTGAGACGCAATTTTCTTAATTACTATACCTGATATTTCATCAAAACCACACGATGCTTTGTTTTTAATTTTATATTTTATTATATCTAAGACATCTTGCTCTGTTACATAAGATAGGAACAAACTAGTTTGAACAAAATCATTGGAATGCTAAAAATTTAAATTTGGTTTAATTATTTTACTAATTATATCCACTGGTGCATCTATAAAGTAATCATTAAATTTGTTTGATATTATATCTGAATCTGTAATCCTAGTATCATCTATTTTTAGACAGATATTTTTGTGATTTTTTTGTTTTCCATTAAGTTCATTTATAACAGCCCATGTGGTTTTGTTTTTGTTAGAGGATTTAGAGATTTTGTTAAAATAAAATTGACTCTTTGTGGCCTCAACAAGAACTTTGTGCTGATATTTTTTTTGTCTATGTAGAGTTTTTAGCTCAGGGTAAGTCTTACTCAATATATACAAATCCTTCAGACTATCTGAAGAAGATTTTACTTCTTGGGTGACCCATGTATTTTTTTTTTGTTTTGGTAATGTTTGGTTTCTCTAATAGGACAACTAATATTGAAATAGAACTGTAATTTATCATGAAAGGCATTATATTTACTCTCAACATCAGTTGCATGATAAACATCTTGCCATGTTTCTTTACTCAAGAGATTGTTGAATGCATCTATAGCGCCTTCATGTGTTACTCTGAAAGTATTTCGAACTCTTGTCATAGTCATAGCCCATGATTTCAAATAACTTTTTACTAGGTCTCTTCCTAATTTTTTTTCGTTGTAGTATATTTCTTATTGGGATTATTATGTTCTGTAATTATCTACAATATCTACTGCACATTTTTGGTATCACTATAACATAAAATCATCTCAGGCTTCTTACTAGTTTCGTCTACTGTATCAGTGTGATGGAAGGATGAAACTAGTAATACGTTTTTATTCTTTTTGGGAACATGCGATGTCACCATCATGTGTGCTCCAAAACCAAAAACAGAAGAACCTATAGGGCGGTCTTTCACACTGGTCATCATTGGGGGCAATCTTTTTCTTTCTGACTAAATCTTAACCACAACCGTTAGCTTGTATTCTCTTTTCGTTATCGTTAGCTTGCATACCTTGGACACATACGGAGGAATGATAAATATAGTCTACTGCAGGTTATCATACAGGGTAGAGTCGATGGCAAAAAGGGAATAGGTATGTAGAGGAAGTCATGGCTGCGAAATATTTGATATTTAACAAACATGACTGTAGACCAATTATTCCATGTTGCAAAAGACAGAAATACTTTTAGAAATGTGGTCGCCAACCTCCGGTAATGGGGACAGTATAGGAAGAAGAAGAAGTGTAAAATGCTTTTGCGTCGACAGTGGTAAATACCTTAATACCATATATTTTAGTTTGTTTGGAATGTAGATGCGGAAGCGATACCTTCCACGAAAAGCAAAAAGCATCTCAAGCATCAGCAACGGTATAACAGGATTGACTGTGTTTTACAAATGTTTCAAAAATGTTTACTCATTTTTCAGCAAGCGCTTATCATTCTGTTTTTACAATTGATTGTACACCACACTGTACAGGAACTGACAGGTACACAAAAACGAAAACATCCCAATCTCCTATGCAACGCAAATGGTGAAATAATAGCCGATCTACAAGAAAAGCTTAGGACCTGGAAGAACTATGTAGAAGAATTGTTCGACGATGAAAGACAAGAACCTAATATAGATAACTTGCAAGGCGACGAAGGACCAGAAATAACTAAAGAAGAACTATTATACGCTATAAAAATAATGAAAAATGGTAAATCACCGGGTCCAGACGGGCTCACATCAGAACTTCTTAAGCTTGCGGAAGGCGAATCAGTGAATATTCTACTCGACCTCTTTAACTGCATCTACAAAAGAGGAGAAATACCAAAGAAATGGCTACTTTCAACTTTTGTAACCTTACCAAAAAAGGCAAATGCAAAACAGTGCACTGACTACCGCACTATAAGCTTAATGGGGCATACATTAAAAGTATTCATCAAAGTAATCCACTCAAGAATTAACAGAAAACTAGATGCAGATATTAGTAATACTCAATTCGGATTTCGGAACGGGCTTGGAACAAGAGAAGCACTATTTGCACTTAACGTCATATGCCAAAGATGTCTAGATATAAACCAAGATATATATATATATATATATATATATATATATATATATATATATATATATATATGTGCTTTATTGATTACAACAAAGCGTTTGATAAAGTTCGTCACGACCACTTAATGAAACTGCTAGTAGAAAAAAACTTGGATAAAAGGGACATTAGAATTATCTCTAAGATTTACTATAACCAGAAAGCAAATATCCGAATAGAGCAAGAGACAACGGAGGAAATCGAGATCAAGAAAGGCGTAAGACAGGGTTGTATACTCTCACCGACCTTATTCAATCTATACTCCGAAGACATTATAAACACAGCACTTTCGGATCAAAATATAGGTATTAAGATAAATGGCATCCGCATAAACAACTTGAAATATGCCGATGACACGGTACTAATCGCAGAAACTTAGGAAGATCTTCAAATACTAATTAACAAAATAGTAGAATGCAGTGAAGAACACGGATTATCACTTAACATAAGCAAAACAAAAATAATGCTAATATCTAAATCACCACAAAACTTCCCTGGCATAACCGTGCATGATCAAAGAATCGAACGTGTAGGAAGATATAATTACCTGGGAACTGTTATCAACGAAAATAATGACTGCTCTGAAGAAATCAGAACCAGAATAGAGAAAGCTAGAACCACATTTACTAAATTGAAAAAGGTGTTCTGCGGAAGAGATCTAAGTCTTAAACTTAAAATTCGCCTTTTGAGATGTTACGTTATGTCAGGTCTCCTCTACGGGATGGAAACATGGACATTGAAAAAAATCGATACCAAAAAGATAGAAGCATTTGAGTTGTGGATGTATCGTAGAATATTAAAAATACCCTGGACAGAGAAAGTAACAAATGTGGAGGTTTTGCGGAGAGTGCGGAAAGAGAAAGAGCTGATACTTACTGTTAAAAAGCGCAAACTACAATATTTGGGACATGTTATGAGGGGAGATAAATACCAGTTGCTGCAATTGATTATGCAGGGAAAGATAATGGGAAAGAGATCTATAGGAAGAAGAAGGCATTCATGGTTGAAAAACTTGAGAGAATGGTACAATTGCACCAATTACCAACTGTTTAGATCTGCAGCATCAAAAATACGCATAGCTTTGATGATAGCCAAACTTCGGAACGAAGACGGCACTTGAAGAAGAAGTACACCACACTCTCAACTCTAAACTTCAAGCGATCAAGTCTGGTACAACACTAAAGATACTCGACAAACGAATCCGAACATAGAACCCATAATATCTAATCACCCTTCTCAGAGAAATGATCAAAATAAACATCACGTGCATTTCGAAACACTTCTGGGTACAGGTGGACCCATAAAAAACAGATGCGTTTCTTTCATTTTAAAGAAAACCAAACTGATATTTCAAAACGCAAATACGTCAAATTGTATAAACCTTATCTTACGAATATCATGAAACGTCACGTTTAAAATGTACAATATAATAAATATACGATAGTTTACGATATGTAACATTTTAATTTTACTACTGTGTCCAGGTGTACCCAGAGATAATACAAAGGATAAACAAAAGCAAAAAAATTATATAAAAGGTGGTGTCAAGTGACTTATTTTGTGTGTCTCTCTCGCCTTTTCTCTCTCTCTCTCTCTCTCTTTCTTTCTCTCTCCCTCAAAGTTTTCTATCATTGGTTTTTTTTGCAATAAAACTAAAAGATTATATAAAAACTTTATTGTTTGTTTTCTTCAACACTTTGTTCATTTTAAATATATAATCAAAAAAACTCAGTAACATGTGTACCCCGTAAAAAACATTCTTTGGAAAATTTCATCCATTCAGTACATAAATATTGATATAAGTCATTTGGTTCGACATTTTTCAAATCTTAAATATTAACATTTATAATCATTCCTTTTTGTCTTTCATTGTTTTATTTTCTTCAGCAATTGCCATTAAAGTTCTAGCTGTAGCTTTTCCGGTCTGCATAACCAAGGAATAGAAAACACCATTTTCATTTTGTAAAAGATTGTATGGATGATCGAATTCTACTACCCTTCCAGCATCCATGACTAAAACTTTGTCTGAATCCATAATTGTGTTTATTCTATGAGCTATAGTTAATACTGTGCAGGTGTCAAAATTTTTCCTTATTGTTTTCTGAATCAAACCGTCAGTATATGGATCAACATTAGCTGTGGCTTCATCTAAGACTAGTATTTTGTTATTTCTGATTACAGCTCTCGCTAAGCAGACTAACTGCCTTTGACCTACACTGAAGTTAGAACCTCCTTCTGCCATTTTGCTATCCAGACCGGCTGGTAAGTCATCTACTGCACTCTTAAGTTCTACTTGTTCTAATGCATTCCATAACACCTAAAAAAGAAATTAGTACAATATTATGGTAGATATACAATTTAAAATAAATCAGTATAAAAACTGGCTATCGAACTTTTATCTAAGTGAGACTAACTTATCTAATAGTTCAATTGCTTCTAGTTTTTTTGACCCTTTATTTATATAGACAGTTTAAAAATAAAATCTAAATATTTATAATAACGCATCTTTTTCTTTACGTTCCTCTCCTATCAAAGATTGAATATCATCGAGGCTATTTGAATTTTGTTTACAGCTTTTTTAAATAGTTTATTTGTGCTACAGCCAAAAAAACTCTTATTAATATTTTCTTGCTTTACATTTTGTAGGACTGTGCTTTTTTGTTCTCTCAGTAGATGGCGCAGATATTCCATTTTTTTCTTTTTTATGGTAAAAATAGTCGATCAGATCGCCAGGCAGCGCAAGCGGTCGACCACATTTCGCTTTACAGCCGAAATGCTCTAGTAGAAGTGCGCTAACGCAGTAGCGCACTACTACACTACATTAGACTACAATATGCCGGTGTCTGACCGGCCTATGGTAAAACTGTACAGCAAGTGATAACGGTTTGCGGCTCGGTGATATTCCTCCATAGATTTCTATCGTGGCGGAAAGGCGTAAATCCTAATACGCCGGTATATGTATGTATGTATATATATACATATATATATATATATATATATATATATATATATATATATATATATATATATATATATATATTATAAGGATCACTTAGACGAGTGGTGGGTTCTTATATCGGTCTCAAGTTGGAGAAATGAAAGACAAAGTTGATAGGCTACTTTATCTATTTTGAAGACGTTTCGCTTTCGTATTCTGAAAGCATCATCAGTTCATCTTAAAAAGACATGTAGCAGTCAAAGATATTAACAAGTTTGTGAATAAAACTCAAGTAAATGAACATTATATGGTAATATTGTATAAACAATCAATTAACTAACAACATTTAGCAACTTATTAAAAAATTAGCACAGCAAACTGACCATGTGAAGAAATTAAGTAGTAGTGAAGAGTCTTAAGTAGTGAAAAGAACCAAGAAAATCATAGATTTACTTCCAACTATTTGATAATTATTTAGCTTTGATTTTAACTTTAGGTAGCATTATTAAAGTGATGTTAATAAAAAATTATTTTAAAAAGTAGTGTAAATGAAGTTACCGATCAAAGCCTTACAGCTGCTGCCGGGAAAGTCATTTTTCCAAATAATATATTGGATTGACGGTCGTACTCCTTTTCCGATATATTTCCTACTTAAAACATCTTCATTTGTGACTCAGTCAACTTAGTCAACCCAAATTTTTCTTAATATGTGTGGATAGCACCACATCTTGAAACCCTTAAACTTTTTATATTATTCTGTTGCTTAGTAACTTAATTGAGTAGACTCAATACGTCTTTTATTTGATTTGATTAATTATGTACCTGGCTGTAATTATTAAATTTTATTTAATCATATTTACTTACTTCATCTTTGTACTCATCGAAAGGATCCAAATTATTCCTCAATGTTCCAGAGAATAGAACGGGTTCTTGAGGAATTATAGAAATTTTAGACCTGAGTTTCTTTAATGCCACAGATTTTGTATCGATTTCATCAATAAGTATGCTACCTTCGATATGAGTCAACCGAAAAAGAGCTTGAATTAAGGAAGATTTGCCTGCACCTGTTCTTCCCACTATACCCACCTTCTCCGAAGGTTTAATAACAAAGCTGAGATTCTTAAGAACCGGAGGATCATCGAGAGAATACTGAAGTGTCATATCTTTAAATTCTATTTTGCCGTGCTCTGGCCATGTCTCATCTAGTTCTACAGTATAATTATCTTCTTCGTGTTTTAAGTCAGCATATTCTTGAACTCTTTCCACTGAAGTCATTTGGTTTTCAAGTTCAGACCATTGTCGCATTCCCCACTGAAACATCCCCGTCAAAGCTAACGTTTGAGTGAGGGCGAGACCCATATTTCCTCCAAATGTTTCTAAAAACAATTTTGTTACTGTATAAAAAAATTTTAAAGTGCAAAACTAAAAACATCATGAGGTATTATTTTAAATATTATATTACATTAACTGTCAAAAGAAGATCGTTAAACGTTAGAAATACAAAAATTATTAGATCAATAACCCTCCATCACTCGCACCCTTAGAAAAAATCTAACTTTTTAAAATATTTCGCCATAACTTTCGGAATATTGCTTCTTTTGGGTCCTTCAGCCAAGAATACTCCTATAAAGACTCATAAGACTATCTGAAATAATGGCGGGAGTACCTATTATCTTATAGCCGACAGCAGTTCAGTGGCGGCTCGTGGCTTGAGAGGCAAGGTCGGCAAGGTATTTTTTGTCTCCTCAGATAGGTATACCGTCTAATAAAGACTTCAATCATCATAGGAGATTTTTTGTTTTCTTGTTTTTTTGTTTTTTTTTTGTTTTTTCCTATAAATTTAGAACCTAAACATGTTTATAAATTAACTCTAGTCTACGTTGTTGGGAAGTAGCAAAATGGGTAATAACCTCATCGTAAAATGTATTAGAGTTTTGGAGAGATTTTAAAAGTTTTTTTTCTATTGACATTTGAGACAAGCTTGACATTCTCTCTTGTTTCATGGTATTTCGACAATAAGTTTTGATTCTTTTGAGGCAAGAGAAATCTCGTTCATTTGAGGCAGACGTTGGTGGTAATGAGAGAATTAATGACAATAATTTATTAATTTCGGTAACAGTTTGTTGTAATGAATTGCCGTATATAAAATTATACATAACTTGTTACTTATCCCATCTTCCGAAAATATTTGGATCAGCATATAAAACTTCATTTTCTAATTTTATTTTATTAAAGAATGATGGATAATTTTTAATTAACCTGTCTAATAAATATCTTTGAAATTCTTTGGCGTAACTTTTAAATTTTGGATCGTCAAAGAGATCAAAAATTTGCAAATCTTTAAAATTCGAAAAACGAATATCTATTTGCATAATAATAGTATCCAAAATTTCAAAATACACTCGTTTTTCGAGATCTGTTTCTGTGTCATGCCTTTGTCTTTTATATGGGGGTTCTAAAATATCAAGCGAGTCCAAAACGTCACTGCGTATATACTGGAAATTACTATCATTACGAAAATCTCTGAGAATTTGCACCAGTCTTGTTATTCTATTTTTGGAATGAATAATGTCAGTTAACTGATTTTGAACAACATTGAATATCAAATCGGTTTGGGTAAACACTTTCTTAAAAATATTTAAAAGTATGTTAAAAGAGTAATCATTAAACCGATTGCTTCACGGATCGAGATATCATCACTTTCAAAATTGTCACATTCAATAATAAAATCAAAAACTTCCAAAAGCTGTTCACGAAAATCTGCTACAGTGAAAACTAACCGAGATTTAAAATTCCATCGCATCTGACAAACTGTTGGCATTTTTTTCGAAACAAACCGTTCTAAAACATTAGTCCGTTTAGGCGAGCTTGAGAAAAATGAAGCAAATCCGCTTAAACTGGCAAAAAAGACGACATTGTTTAATTTTTTTACATGTATCTTGCAAAACTAAATTCATTCTATGCGCATGACAATAAGTAAATAAAGCTTGCGGTGCAATAGTTTTAACTTTTGCCTGGAGACCATTTAATTCACCAGACATCACGGTAGCGCCGTCATAAGTTTGTCCTACCAATTTATTTTTGATATCAAAAAATTTTAATCTGTCCTTTAAAACACCAAAAATATGTTCTGCCTTATGGCTTTTACGCACGTCTGTAAAACCTAAAAAATTATATATATATATATATATATATATATATATATATATATATATAATATAATATATATATATATATATATATATATATAATATATATATAATATATATATATATATATAATATATATATATATATATATATATATATATATATATATATATATATATATATATATATATATATATATATATATATTGTTATGGATCAGTTTATCGATCAGAAATAGAATAAAGAGTTTTTTATTATTTTAATATACCGGGGGCATATAAGTTAAAATACAACCCTGTACTTATTTGTAATAGTTAGAATAAGAGAAAACATTGTTCCGTGACGGGACCCTAACGAGTTATTCTGTGAAAGACCCGTATAATTATAGATTTAGGAATAAACTTGTAATTGTTTTTTTTCTGGTGGGCATTTTTCGAAAATAAATAAGAATTAGATTTAGATAACAAGAATTTGGAAATTTATTGCGGTTGAAAAGGCAAAATTGTTAATGGTTTCTGAAAAGTAATTTGAGTGAAAGTAGTTTATTTTTTTTAAATGTCATGTTGGAAATTTTCTAAATCGAAAATAAGTGGGAAAGATAAATGCTTATGATTGGTTAAAAAAGAATGGTGGGAATGAGAGAGTTGAGAAGGTTGTCTGGGAGAGATTGAAAGAAATATTATGTTACCGGCAGACCAGAAGAGAAGACGTGTTTTCGTCTAGTCAATCTGAGTACCAGTGTTCGTTTGTTAGTGAAAAAGGTGGAAGCTGAGAGCAGATCAAAATCGAGAAGATTAATACCTCTTTTTAGTCTGCATAGTCCACGAGATATAATTGAGAAAGAAAGGAGAATTTGTGAATAAAGAGTACCGGTCAAAAGAGGCTTGGGCTTGTGTTTTCGGAGGAGTAGTTTGCTGGTATGCGGTTTGGATCGATGCTGAGAACGGGAAAGATTTGATGGTAGCCGGACATAATCAATCAAGGATAGAACTGTGGTTTAATCGAGAGGAGACATCATTGGTGTAAAAATAAAGGTCAGTCAAATAATTTGAATGAAAGAAAATTTTAAGATATTCTAAAGATAAAATCAAATATAAGCATACGAACTAAGATTCCAAGTTTCAAAGAGTTTTTTTTGTGAATAAATTATATTTTTATATGGTCATTTTTTTTAGAAAATATTATCATAAAGCAGATCACAACAATATATATATATATATATATATATATATATATATATATATATATATATATATATATATATATACGGATATATTGGGTTTAGTAGTCAATATATTGGCCTTTAAGTTAAACTCTTTTAGGTTTGCTAAGCTTTCGAGTTTATTTTACTCTTTTTCAAAACATACCTTGTGAGAATTGTCTTTTAAAATTAGCAAAATTTTACATTTTGTCATTATGTCATTAACATAATGACATTAAATCAAATTTAATGTCATTATGTTAATGACATAATGACAAAATGTAAAATTTTGCTAATTTTACATCTCAATAAGATTATTATAATAATACATGAACAATATACTAATTAAAAAAAGAATATCAATTAAGAAAATTCTAAACTAATATCTCCCCAGACTGGGATCTAACTTCATCGGTTTTACCAATAAACCTTAACGACATAAATATTCAAAAGCACTACTTGTAATTGTTCAGCGCTTGCGTTCTATGAAAACAGAAGCTCACATTCAAATTTTATAACAATCAAAAATTTAGTTATTGCCGACAATTCAAAGAATTACTTCCTTTAAATGTAGTCACATTGGGTTTTTCGATTAACCTTGGATAAACCTTTGCGTTTTAAGTTCAAAGCTACCATACATTTCCAACGTTAACAAATAAACTTTTTTGCACATAGTAACAAAAAAACACCACTATGTTGTTACTAGCTAAAGTTTTTTAACATCATAACTCGACATTTCTAAAATTTACGGTAAGGTAAATGTTTTTTATTAGATAATATATAATAGCTAATTATAATTTATTCTCTTTCAGCCCTGAAGAAGCCAAATTAATTCTCTTTGGCGAAAACGTTAGGCGAAACAATTGATACACATTAGAGTTTTCTTGCAGATTTTCTCAATATTTAAGAGTTTACTATATATATATATATATATATATATATATATATATATATATATATATATATATATATATATATATATATATATATATATATATATATATATATGTATATATATATATATATATATATATATATATATATATATATATATATATATATATATTACCACGTAACGCGTATCGAACAACAATTGATAATTGTGAATGACATGATATATCGGTAGTTTTATCTGCTTCTAGTGAAAAGCAAATGGTTTCCTGAATCTGATTTAATATCGTTACTCAAAATGGATTGTTTTAGATACACCGCTAAATGTCTTCGAATCAGAAAGTAAATTAGAAAATTCCAAATCGTATTTCTTAAACATTTTTATTAGTACTCTATAATTACCTTGATTTAACGAATGCTCCGATTCATCGTGTCCCCTAAAAGATAATTCCTGACAACTTAAAACAATTACAATATCAATTAAACAACGTAAAACTGCGTAATTATTTTTTACAATTTCGTTATGTTTAATGCATTTTCTCGTTGTGCATTATCTAATGAAACATAGATATTTTGTTTTCCACATAAATCTAATTTAATCTGGATGTAAGTATGTTCTTTCGAAATATCATGTTTATGTAAAGCCCTAAATCATTTTGATGTTTGCCCCTATTTGTCGAAAATAAAATGCAAGGCCAACAGAAAAGTTTGTTTTTTATTTCACTTCAGGTAAGCCATGAGTACTTGCTGTACAAATTATCTGAAAATGATCTATTACTTCCCTTACCCGCACTAATATTTTAAGACGGGACATTTTAGGCAAAGGACGCCCCTTATTTTTAATAACAATTTGTTCTTCGTATCGAATAGATGATAACCCATTATGCAAAATATAATTTACAATATCAGACTTATCAGACTTACAGTTTCTCCTATGGCTTGCATTTTTTAGGTTAATTTACCTGAGTTTGTTTACACTTTAATAAAAAAAAAACTTCTAATATGTCAAAAAACCCTTCAACCTTCTACTATTTACGGCAGACGTAATGTATCACAGTATTACTTTAGAAAATAAAAATAAATCACAAAAAGAAAGGCTAGTTCGTGCACTGAATATCACTTCACAGGAACGTAGATTCCTTGTGGACTTCACTTTACTACATATATGAAATCACCAATCCAAATGAAACATCGGCAAATTAAAATTTGCCGTACTTGGTAATTAAGTTCATATGGAAAGAAATGTATATTTGGTTGCTTATCAACCAATATTCCGTTGATTTCTACAAGTAAAGTCAAGATTGGGATCGACTAGCCGAAAAAACAAAACGTGCCTTTTTAAGAATTCATACGCGGATGGATGTCTCCGATATCGAATCATCTATTTGAAAAGTATCTACGCAGGGATTATTTTATTATCCAAACGCTCAGATTGGACCAATTATTTTAAAAACTATGAATAAAACTTAGTCTGATCGAATTCTTTTAAAAACAATGAATAAAATTTAATCTTGAATAAAAAAATCTATAATATCTATAAAGGTGTGGGTCGGCACTGCCGACCCTGACCGGCCGCAGCAGTTGTTGTTAGTTCAAATCAGAGTGTTAGAAAAAATCTAACTACACGAGTGTTAATTTTAAGAGAGATCACTTAAGAAAAGTTATAATATTATTATAAAAGGTAAAATTTTTAGTGAAATACCTATAGATTGTTGAACATTCCTTATTATAAGCGCTATTTTTGTTTATTGCAGGTGAATATGGCAAGAAAATGGAAAACCAAATACTAAAATGGTATGAAGAGATAGACAGCGATGTGGAATCACTAGATTTTGATTCTGAAGGACTCCTCCAACACGTTAGATTGACGATCTAAAACGTTGCCATAGGAATTGGATGCAAGAGGCACAAGATCGAAATATATGGAAGATTATGATGATAGTTACTATCGCTTATCCAGCAGTGGATAAGCGAAGATTGAATGATGATAGTTATTATTATTGAAATAATTAAGTAATGTCTACTAAATTTTCTCCCGAGGAAGATGAAAGACTAGTGGATCTAGTACAAATTGTAAGACAGTTTCAAATAAATCTCAGGAAAGTCTAAAATATTCTCGAAATTTTTCCTCGTTTTGAAAGAATCTTTCTTCCACTGTTAATTTAAAAGCACCTTCTGAAAAAAAAACAGAAAAAAATTTCGTTTACATTTTTATTTCTTTTATTTAGATTTACCTTTATCAACTCTTCTTCTTTCTTCTCTTCTTGGAGACATAAAATTATTGTGTTAAGTTTGCGAGAATTCATTCTTTTTAAACGTACAACCTTTGGGAAAATAAACGTGAAATTAATTTCTAAACTTATTTTGTCGAGCGCGACAGAATATATGTATGCGAACTACTCTAACAAACCGACTAGCCCAAAACTGCCGTGAGTTGATTACAACAGATTCTGCTGCACGTGTATGCTGTGCGCTGCGCACTGTTCTAATAAACCGTAGTAGCTTAAAGGTCGATTCAAACGCATCAGTCCCGTCAAAGTCCCGGCGCCGAGCCGGTCCCGTCTGGTCACAGAACTATTCGTTCGTCTATTCGCACACACCCGAAATGCATCAGTCTTCGGCGACCAATCAGTTTAAAAGATGGAAAGTTTCTCGGATGAAGAATTAGCAATAATTGCTATATTTGGACGAGGAAGAAGAAGCGCAAGCAAACCAAGCAAAAAGATGGTAATGGATCCATGACGCATGGAAAAAAAGGGATACCGAAACAGAATACGTGACACTGTATAAAGAACTGCTTCGTGATGATGTTAAATTTCATCAATATTTTAGGATGTCTAAAAATTGCTTTCTGGACAAATATTATTTTTAAAATTAATTTCCATGTATTTTGCATGCGACAAATCATATGAAACATTATATTTTCTTAAATATTCTACTGATTGTTCGTCAATAATTTTATTTTGTTCACTTGTACCGCCCGTCATGTTCCCGGCAAAACCAAAAAATTCGTCACTGAGATTATAAAATCGGCTGGGCGATAGACGTGTCGAAACCTGACTACTGAGAAACTGTTCGCCAACTGATGAATGTGAATGCTGGCGGCATATTTCTATTAAAGAATATTTTGTATGACAGATTGTTCGGTTCGGCGCCGGGACTATGACGAGACGTGACTGATGTATTGTTCTGAAGCTATTTTCTTGTGGCATTGTAAATTACCTACTATTAAACTGGGAATAAGCCACAATTAAAGATAAAAATACGTTTATTGACGTTTTTATTTTTTTTATTTAAAAAAAAATTGTTTAATCTCATCATCATCATATAACGGGGGTGCTACGGCGATTGCCGCTTCCCGCATTTTAGCCTCCATCTTTTCCTATCTCTCCAATCTCCCTCTTCTAAGCCTCTAGATTGCATTGTTTTTGTAATTTCTCTTCTCCAGGAATTTGGTGGTCTTCCCCTTTTCCTTCTTTCTGGCGGAACATACATTAAGGCTTTCTTTGGCCACCGCTCCTCCTCCATTCTCATCACGTGACCATACCATTGTAATTGCCTTCCTTGTATTCTATCTGAAAGAGTATCTCTAATTCCTGTACGGTTTCGTATTTCCTCATTCCTGATTCTTTCCATTCTCGATACTCGACATGACCTTCTAAGATAATCCATTTCCACAACGTCTACTTTATCTCGTTCATTCTTTGTCATCGTCCAACATTCGGCACCATATGTGGTAATTGGTTCTACAATTGCTCTGTATACGCGAAGTTTGGTATGCATCTTTATTTTATTAGACCACAGTAATGAATTCAGTATTCGGATGCATTTTTTCCCTTGGGTTATTCGGTTTTGTACATCTACCTTAACTCTGCCATCAGCTGATATGATGCTTCCTAGATATTTATACTGGTTGCAGCCTTTTATGACTGCGTTTTCAAGCCTCAGATCTGTGGTATTTCCTCCAATTTTTAAATATTCTGTTTTGCTTATGTTTACAGTAAGCCCCCATTTGGCATATTCCTCAAATAATTTTCGATTCATATAATTTATATCTTCCTCATCGGTTGCAACCACCACCTGATCATCTGCAAACAACAATGTATACAGAGTTTCTTGTCCCACTTCGATGCCCATAAATCTACATTTATTTCTCCAATTCCTCAATGCTTCTTGGACGTATATTTTAAAGAGTGTCGGTGACAAACAGCATCCTTGCTTTAGGCCTTTAGTGACTTTAAATTCATTTGAGGTTCTGGTTCCAATTTTTACACAACTAACTGCATTTTCGTACAATTTATATATCGCTCGGATATACGTCGAATCCAATCCGGACCTTTTGAGGACCTCAAACATTTTCTTTAACGGCACACTATCATATGCTTTCTCAAGGTCTATAAATACCAAATGGGTCTCTCTACTTCTTTCGACACGCTTTTCAATTATTTGTCGTATTTGTTTAATCTACTGTTTGTATTTTGATAACGATTTCCGAAGTGAAAATTGAAACGTCAATAAACGTATTTTTATCTTTAATTGTGACTTATTTCCAGTTAAATAGTGACTGATGTGTTTAAATCGACCTTAAGAGGACAAAAAGAACGGAACGAAACTTTTGTTAAAAGAACGGATTACTGTGGAACATTAAAAAAAACTAATGAGTTTCAGTGTTTATATTTACTTACCGCTTTCAACGAAAATCAGCGACAATATTACCAAGGCAATGTATATTACACATACAAAGTCCAACCAGAATCCAAAGGTTCTATTCGCCCCTAGATACATAAAAAACGCAGCGCTGTGATGATTTTGATACTTATCAAATTCATTTTTAAGTATGTCTTCAGCTTTGAACGCTCTTATAGTAGTCAGTCCTTGAAGTGTAGCTGTTAGATGAGTATAGATTGGACTTCGAGCTAAAAATAGAGTTTATACTAAAGTATGAATAAACCAACCAAATAGGATATTTCTTAGAAATACAATATTTAACGCTAGCTATGTAAGTTGGATTAAAAATCAACCACACAAAAACACAAATCTTGTGTTAAGCGAAAAGATTTCAGTAAATGGCATGCATATTGAAGAAACCACCTCTAATAAGTACTTAGGACATAAGATACGCATAGGAAGAGATAATCAAACGTGCGAACTAAGCCGCCGCATAGGACTCACTTGGGTGGCATTCGGCAAGCTAAGCTATGTTCTTAAATCAGAACTGCCTATGTGTCTTAAAAGAAAAGTCTTTAATCAGTGCGTGTTGCCAGTACTTACATATGGTGCAGAGACATTAACACTAACCAAGAAAGTAAGAAATAAAATATGTGTTACCCAAAGAGCCATGGAACGATCGATGTTAGGCATTTATCTTTGGGATCGGATAACGAACAAGTAAATAAGAGGGAGAACAGGAGTGACAGATGCCATAGAAAGAATTATGACCCTTAAGTGGAACTGGGTGGGTCACATAGCTAGAATGTCGGATAACAGGTGGACACAGAGAATAATACAGTGGAGACCGAGACAAGAAGCACATCGAAGTAGAGATCTGAGAGAGGTCAGAGACTAGAGGTCAACAAGATGGTCTGATGACATAAAACGGATCGACAAAAATTGAATGAAAACAGCACAAAACAGAAATACATGGAAAAGACTGAGGGAGACCTATATTTAGCAGTGGATAGATCCGGGTTAAATGATGAAGATGATGATGATGATGAAGTAAGTTGTATTTATCTTGACATTAAATTAGCTTGCACCACTTAATATTAGCAAAATGAGTAGAAAATTAACCTATCAGTATCTCTCAAAACAATGGAGAAATTGTCTGAACACATAAATGCGTTTACCAGCGACATCAAGAAAACCACATTGAAGAGTACACCTGTGATTAAGTTTGGACTAAAGAGCTTAGAGTTGATATGCATAAAATCAGAAAAGGATGTCAATAATCAAAAAGTCCTTATAACAAAACTATGCATATAAATAGGACTACCCGAAAATTAACGAATGAAACCAAAATCATCAAACAAGTTTTTTGTTGTACCATACGCTCAGCACTATCTAGGCATCTCAGTTACTGCCTTAATAGACTATTTTCGATTTCTTCTTAGCTAGCAGAAATATGGACTTAGCATCTGCAACACCACACCAGTTTGGTATGTTTTTAGGCCAGAAATGTTATTTTTTTCCTAGATCACTTCTATCCCCTATCTTGCCCTTAACGTAACGAGTACCAGTTTTAAGAGGAAGTATCTTGATCCACGTGAAGCATGTTTCAAATAGTCTAGGATAAGGTGGTTTTCTGATCAAAATTCTTCTTGTATACATGGATTTGTTTAAAATTCTGACAGTAAGTAAAAAATAACTAAAACATCATAATCTGGCCTATGCCAATATATTGTTTTCGTCAAAAAATATTAACTTTACGAGTTTTTTAAAAATTCAATATTTTTATTTCAAGGTATTCATGACAAAGTTTACAAAGCATGTTTTTAAACGTTTTTCTCGAATAACTTCAAAAATTTAGATCAGATAGTCAGAAAGTCACTTCGCTATTTTAGTCTGGCTGTGTACTTTATACTTTAACCTAAACTAACTTTATAATACTTTTAACTTATTTTTATACTTACTTACTGATTCCACTCTCTTAATATCACGACTTGTTTCTAAAAATACGATCTTCATGACATAGAACAGTATTCCTATACAGATAGTGGGTATCATGATCCAGTAGGTTAAACTACCTATTACAAAACAGATGGCACCTACTTGGAGGCCAATCTGAAAACACATATATGATATACCAACAACCTCAATTCCGCATTATAAATGGATAATACAAAAGAGGAGGTGCTCTAGACACACATCTAAAGATATCCATTTGGAAATTTTAAACATAAATCAATCCATTACAGAGGGCCGAATATGCTACCTACTACTTCTTGGTAAGAGGTAAGGTGCCACTTAAAGTAAATTGACAATATTAACAAAAGACTGAAGAATAACATTGTCAACAATCAATTTTGTTAATCAAGTTAAATAAATTGTTTGAAGCAGGAATTATTTAAAGCAAACGAAAAATAATAATCAACACAATAACGTACCTGAATTAAGACACGAAATAGAAATCAGTTTTAAGGAAGTAGAAATAGTAATAAATTCGCTTAAAAATAGAAAGTTGCCAGGACCAGACGAATAACCAACGAGCTTCTAAAAGGCGGAGGAGAAAGTATAACCCTAGACATGACAAAACTTATACAAGAACTAATATTGCACTGCAAGATACCAGACGCATGGAGAAAGAGCATAATGATACCAATGTTCAATAAAGGAGATAAAGAAGACCCCAACAATTATAGAGGTATAAATCTACTGAACACCGCACTTAAGCTTACCACAAAAGTCCTAATCAATAAAATCAATAAACTAACAACTTTATCAGATGAACAACAAGGATTTAGATCCGGAAGATCCTGAGTAGACGCCGTATTTGTACTAAGACAAATCACAGAAAAGACCATCTAGTACAATAAACCAGCATATCTATGATTTATAGACCTGACAAAGGCTTTCGATCGCATCCAAGTCGAAGACGTCTTACACCTACTGTATAAAAGAGACATACCAATCAATATTATACAAACCATCGAAAACATCTACCTCCAAAATCTAATATAGGCAAAGATAAATGGAAAACTAACAGTGTATACCAGTACAAAGCAAAGTCACACAGGGTGACTCTTTGAGCCCACTTCTTTTTAATATTATAATAATGGACGAAATAATACAAGCAGTACGTAAAGGTCATGGCTACAGAATGGGAAATAAAGAAATCCAAATATTATGTTATGCAGACGACGCCGCATTAATCGCCGAGACAGAAGTCGAGCTCTAAAGATTAACACATATCTTCAATACAACAGCTAAGAAATACAATATGATAATATCAGCAGAAAAAAACCAAATATATGACAACATCTAAATACCCACTACCGTGTAAAATCGAAATTGATGGGAAAATAATAAAACAGGAAGCAAGGTTTAGATATCTGGGAATAGATATAACTAGTTACGAAGATATTGAAGAAGAAGTACGACAACAAAGCTTAAAAGCACGCAAAGCGGCGGGATCTCTTAATGACACAATCTGGAAGAACAAACACCTAAGACACAAAAACAAAAATCTATATAGTAGAAATTAGACCTATATTAACATACACGGCGGAGAGACCTGGCACATCTAAAACGAGATGACTGCTAGAAACAACAGAGATGAGAATTCTCCGACGAATATCAGGGAGAAGTCTATTGGATAGGGAGAGAAGGGAAGACATGAGAAGAGCATGCAGTAGAGAAGACATAAATGGATGCGTGACAAAACGGAAACAGGAGTGGAACGAACATATTAGCAGCATGGCAGAGGATATAATAGTACGAATAGGACGAGATAAGTCACCAAATGGACAAAGAAGTCTTGGCAGACCAAGAAAAAGATGATGTGACAATTTAGGAGACTAATATTGAAGAAGAAACAGGCTTTAAAGCCTACATACTAGAAACAAGAAGAAAAAGTTAAATAGCGAACTCCTTAAGTACGGAGGACCAGATTTTACCAAACAACTATGAAAACTAATGCAAAAAATAATAGAGCAAAACAGAATTCCTCAAAAATATAGATCAAGCATCCTAATATCTACCTCTCTTTAAAAATAGGGACAAATTGGACCCAGAAAATTAGAAAGGAACTAATTTATTAAACACAACACCAAAATTAATTACCAAAGTAATAACAAATAAACTGAATGAATTATAACACTATCAGAAGAGCAACAAGGTTTTATTCTTGGAAGATCATGCACCCACGCTATATTTATAATGGGACAAGTGCAAGAGAAATCATTAGAATATAACAAACCGGTATATCTGTTTCGTTGATCTTAAGAAGGCATTTGACCGGGTCAAATTAAAAGACGTTATCCACTTACTGTACGCAAGAGAGTTTCTTCTGGGAATAATAAAAATGATCGAAAATATCTACCAAAATAACATAATATAAGTAAAAGTAGAAGAAGAACTAACCGACCCTATTGAAGCTGGCAATGGGATAAGACAGGGAGATTCCCTAAGTCCTCATTGCTTCGAGACCTTATAATGGATGAAATAATAGAAAAGTAAGAATTAAAAAAAGATACCAAATGGGAGAAAAACACCTTGAAATAATCTGCTATGCAGACGACGCAATACTACTTTCTCAAAGTGAAGATGAATTTAATATAGGGAGAGTGGTCTATAGTGGGACACTTTCAAACATTTCAGTCATTCAGGTGCATCTCTTATTTTTTTAACTCTTTGAACGTACACAATCACTGCTTTGGATATCTTCGATTATGTGTCAATTGGAGTTTTAGATAAAGTTAGTAGAAAGGACTGCATAATCATTGACCCAGTATGAACCATTTGTCCCAGTATGGACCAATATTGGTTCATAGTGGGACTCCTATTGGTTTATATCGGGACACATATGGTTCATACTGGGACTATAGAGTTGAAGCAGGAGATAAGTAGGTACTGATGGGAAATCAATATTATAAATATTTAAAAAAAATTTTATATTAAAATTAACAATACAGAAAGCATTTAAAACATTTTATATGGAGAAAAATCGAACTGGAACTGTAGCTGATTTGCTGAACGTTCCGTTGAACCTATTGCATTAGGTTTCGGTAAAATCTTTACAATATTATCTTGTGCTATTGTATCAATATCTTCTTGTTCGGGATGTGTAAATGTGTTACCCAATGTTTTATGAAGGAAGGAAACCACATATTCACCGTTAATAACATCTTCAACACATCCAGCATAATGACGCACAGTTTTCTTAGTAGGGTATTTCACAATAACAAAATCACCAATATGAATATCTGCCTCTAAATCATTGTCCTCGTCATCACAAAGTGCGTTTGATTCCATGTCATCATCCGTTTCGCACTCTTCACAGCTTGATTGTCTCTTGAACCTTTTTTTGGGTAATAAATCGACACTACATATGTTTTTATTTTTTTTTAGTTTCTATTTTTTGTAATGCTCCAAACACTTGTTTTGTGACTTTCTGTTTCTTATTTTCTTTTAACTGTTTCTTATTTTGTCTCTGTCTATACTCTTCTTCTATTCTATCTTTTATAGGAGTGTCTGTAAGTACTAGTGATTGCCCCTTCTTTCTTTTGGTGATATTTTTTCTAGGGGGTGCTTTTGGATGAGGCCTAATTACTTCAGGTGTTATTAATATTGATGCTTTAGAATGAGAAGGTCCAGCTACTGGAGGTAAATCAGAAGGTTCAAAATAGGCAGTATTAATTTCATTTGAATCAACGGATATTTTCTCTATGGGAACAATATGAACTTCAGTGGACGACCCGGGAGGAGTGTTTGCTTCACTTGTATTTTGACGTTCTGGATTTGGTAAAGTTGCAACTTCAGACGGTCGATCTGTGACGTAGGACATCATGAAATCTTGGTCTGTGAAAATGTTGGAATCCAGCGGACAAATTCCAGTTTTCTGAAAACCTTTTAAAATATTGGTTGGGGTAAAGGCTAAAGAAAATGCTTTACCAACAGTTTCACTTATGTTATAAATTGTTAAAGGTGAACCCGGGTGATCAATCATCCATTCATCTGATGCTCTATTGTAGTATGACTTAAAGGGTCCAAAGCAGGAAATATCCAAAGGTTGCAGCCGATTACTGCAGTGGGGTGGTAAGGTCAATAATACTATGCCACTAGCTTTTGCTTTCTTCAAAACATCAACTGCATAATGGCTTTCATGATTGTCTAATATAATCAATATCTTTTTAGCAGGAGAGCAGTTAGTATGCTTAATAATATGATCCAAACATTCTGAAAATGTGTTCGAAGTCATCCAACCTGTAAGAAATACGGAACCACCAGAACCAGGAGAAGCGTGTTGTAACATTTTTGGGATAAATTCTTTTCTTGGGAAAACCATAAATGGGGGAACAAAAGTACCATTTGCAGATATTACACAACACAGGGTTACTAAAATACCCCGTTCTCCTGAAGTGATTTTTCCGACTTGTTTGCAACCACTTTGCGCTAATATCTTTGAAGGCTTGTGCATAGTCATAACTCCTGTCTCGTCTAAATTATAAATATCACTTGCACAAAATTTGTACTGTTGAAGCACTCTTGTTAGATTTTTAAAAAATTCACCAACATTGTGTTTGTTAAAGCTTGTCGCACGAGACAAACTGGTAGCTTCCGGTGTGCGTAACGTCAACCGAGAATTACGATGTCGGAAATTTTTCATCCACTCACTCCCAGCGGCACCATTTAAATTTCAAGTGTCTGGTATAACAATTGAATTTGTGATCGCAAAAGAATAAGCCAAAATTCTAGTCTCTTTTTCAGTTAAACCATAGCACATATAAGAGGCATCAAGTAAATATTGTGCCAATATAGCTTCCTCTGCTTCCGTAAATACGGATTTATACCCATGTTTTTGTGCAAACTCATACTTTTCTTTTTCGTCACCTGAGAGAGCCTTATATTTTGAAACATGACGCTGTAAAGCCGATTTTAATATTGTGTTTATTGTTGCTGCTTCTCTCAAGGTTTTCTGACCGCTGATTACTTGTAGAACTGCTTCCTTCATCTGATTTTCCCTTTCCAAGTGAAGTATAGCACTATCTTCGTAATGATCTTGTAGCTTTCCCCTCGCCCACTTAGGCATTGTTAAAAAATCTGTAACAAAATTAAACGATATAAAAATTATCATCCTTACCTAATTGTTTTTGTTCAATTGGAAACATCGATGTGTTTTACAAGTACCAAAAAAGTAAAAACATGTAATCAGAAACCTACTTTTCAATAAAAATCATCAGAAAAACCCTTAAAACATGCACTATTTACATGCGTCCCAGTATGAACCACTTTTTTAGAATGCCCAGTATGAACCACGTAGATATTTCCCAGTATGAACAATTCCACGAAAAATAAATTCTAAGTGATTACTTAAAATAGGAAACACGAATACAAATATTCACTGGCCCATTTACTCTCTAATATCCTAACCTCAAAACATATTAAACAGGGTTTTAAAATGTTTACTAATAAAAAAGTTATAAACGAAATTATTTGACTCTTAATATAGAAATGGCATACATTAACTTACCTTTTTCTTATTTAATTTAATTTACATATTAAATATTTTTCTTATTATTAGCCGGAAACTGCAAATTAATCACAATATATGACTCAATACAAGTGATTTGAGATCTTAGACGCAACGTACAAGGTTGCCAGATCAGTTGGCCCACTATGAACCATGTCCCAGCATAGACCACTCTCCCCTATCCATAAAATTAAACATGTTAATTTCCCCAAAAAAGGCAAAATATATGGTTACAACAGCAAATTTACTAAGATGTATAGAATATAATAGAACAAGTGATGGAGTTTAAATATTTTGGTATCATCACATTATCTAGCTACGGAAAGCTCGAAACTGAAGTGGAAGATAAAGTGAATAGAGCAAACAGAGCCTCAGGCTGCCTGAATAAAACAATGAGGAGAAATAAAAATAACAGGAAAGAAATCAAAGGAAAAATTTACAAAACAGAAATCAGACCAATAATGATATACACGACACAAACAAGACCTGCCACAGAGAGGACAAAAAAGATGTTAGAAGCAGCGAAGATAAAAACACTTGATGGTAAAACACTTGATGGTTGAAAAATTGCTGGTAAAACACTATGGGATAGAGCTAGAAGTAAAAATATACGACGTAGATGCGAGGTGAAGAACAGAAAACAGAAAAGAATAGAGTAGTAAAGACAGCAAGAGACGGTTCCCCAATAGGAAGATGATCAGTAGGAAGACTACAAGTAAGAGGCACATTGAAAAACAAACAGAACAGACTCATGTCTATATACAATGAAGGAGAAGAAGAAGAATAAAAAGTGAAATAAATCAAATCAAAGATTATCAAAATCGTTTTAGCTATTCTTTGAGTTATAAATATAGCAAATAACATAATTTAACGATTTTTATTTATACATATAGATTAATTAAACTTTCTATACTTACTTGAAGAGTATCCATGAAAGTCATTGGTAAAACTTCATCTAAAGCACCGATGTCTTTGGAAAATCTATTAAGAATTCTTCCAGAAGGATTTATATTAAAAAACCTCATTGGACTATAAACTATGTTCTCAAACATTTTGTTGTGCATTTTTGTTGACGCTGTTATAGACCATGCGTAAAACGAAGATGATCTGATATTCATAATAACTACCATAAGAAAGATTAGAGCAATATAGTAGATTACAGTGTTTTCACTTAAAAAAACTGGGGTTAGCCACCAATCAGCAAAACCTGTATTGTCAGTTGATTGAGGTGAAGGAGTGGTAAAATCTAACGGTGCAGTAACATTTTCTAAAAGCCCAGTTGCTGTTGAGGATCGTATGTTTTGTGTAGATTTCCATTGCTGAATATTGACCCTATACACGTAAATGAGAATAAATATATAAATACATTAGTAATTCGTGTATGTGTACACGTCAGAATCAGTAAAGGGTAGTAATTCAGTAAATAGGTAGACACTTGTGTTAATATTAATGTTGACATTATTTGAGGCATTTCGTTAACGCTTTAACGAAAGCTAACTTTAACGAAAGCTACTGCCGAAAAACTGAGGGTAACACAAAGGCGAATGGAAAGATCAATGCTGGGCCTGACCTTAAAAGATCGCGTAAGAAATGAGGAGATACGCCGACGAACTGGCGTAGATGATATTATACTGCGAATCAATAAACAAAAGTGGAGGTGGGCTGGACATGTTGCTAGAATGGAAGACGGAAGATGGACGAAGAGATTATTGGAGGGGAGACCAAGAGCCGACAAGCGAAGTCGAGGCAGACCACCCACCCGATGGACCGACGACCTAAGGAGGATAGAAACAAACTGGATTGCAGCAGCTAGAGATAGAGAGAACTGGAGACGTTTGGAGGAGGCCTATATCCAACAATGGATGTGAACATTCGGCTGGATGATAATGATGATGATTATTTGAGGCATAGAGGTCAATAAGGATAAGCATTTGTACCAATATCTGCCCAAATCGGGCATGTGTTGGCAGAGTCCCTAAAACCAATAAGCCTAATGTTTTTTGTACTAAAGACATTATAAAAACTTTTTAATGTACATATTACT
Organism: Diabrotica balteata; assembly: GCA_918026665.1. Classification (NCBI taxonomy): domain Eukaryota; kingdom Metazoa; phylum Arthropoda; class Insecta; order Coleoptera; family Chrysomelidae; genus Diabrotica; species Diabrotica balteata. The sequence goes on along the minus strand of OU898284.1, from coordinate 93,101,362 downwards.
GTGTTCTCCTTCTACTTTTTTGATTTGTTGCTGCAAATATTCTCTCTTTTTTTTTTGTCTAAGTGTTCTTCTAGCCATGAATGATTTTTTTTTCAAATTTACGCAAAAAATGACTGATAAATATAGCTACCAGGGTTTCTTTAGGATGACAACAAAGTGCCGAGGGATCACTGGTAAATATAGATACCATTATATTTTTCTTATGTTTTATTTTAAAAAGTAAAATATAGAAGTATATAAACTTATTTATTACCTAACAATAATTATAGAAATCAAAATATTAATTTTTGTCGTATGGTTCAAAACAAGTTTTACGAAAAGCACCATTACGTTTTTTACAAATTATATTTGACGTAGTTGTTTTTTTATTTTTGCTACACCCTGCACATCTTTGGTATTTTCCCTTTATGGCAAGGTGTCCTGTATCGTCAAATTGGTTCGAATTTCTCTGAGGTTCTGTGCGTTTACGACACATGGAATAAGAGAATTTGCCACATCACATCTGAACTGCAAATGAGACATGAGCTTCTGATTATTTTTCCTATTTCTCATATCTTCTTTGTAAAAAATGTAGCTATTAACAATTGCCGCATCAATCGGGTAATAAAAAATTTTTATCCATCACCTCCTGGACTTCCAATTTATTATATACGTGGAATGTAATTGATCGAACTGATCCACGCCGCCCTTATATCTGTTGTAGTCCGCTGTTGCCATAGGACACATAACTTTTAACGATTGTCCTCTTTTATTGGTATGTGATACTTTTGACATATCTTAAATATATTGCATGTTCCTGGCAACTGTCACACATTTCACACCCCTATCTTTACACTTGTATACTGAAATATTTTCTGAAGAAACAGCATCCGAGTGACTCATTTTTAAATTTTTGTCGGAGCGTAAGTTCCTAGGAAATTGTTTTCTAGTTTCCCGGATTGTATCACAAGCAAAAAGTTTCTTCGTAAGAAGTTTTTTAAATAGCGGAAATTTCGATAAAAGTTATCAAAATAATCTTTTTCCGCAAATGGTTTGGTCAAATTTAGGATGATACTTTCTTATAACATATTATAACCAGTACTCCTCGTTTTTTGTCCTCGTAGAGCTCGAAATCTAATAAACCACTAGTTTCGAAACTAGCAATATCCCATACTTTGAAGCCTCTTTGGATAGGCTTCATAGGCTATATTGCTTCAGCGATGATCTTCCTTTAAAACCGATCATACTTTCATCTATTGATAGATGCCTAGATAGTGTAAAAGCAGACAAAAACTTAGCTTTTAGGTTGTTTATAAGAGGCCCAATTTAAAAAAGTTTGTCAAAATCCGGACTTTCAGGTGGAGGCATGTTCGAGTTGTCGTTTAAATGTAAATATCTCAAGACTTTAAGGAAGCGTTTCACCGTGAAGATATCAATGATTCGGTTTACTCGAAAATTAATGTCGTTAGACCAATACAATTTTAATGAAGGTAAAGAATGGAACCCCATTATTATAAAAACTCATACAAAATTATCAAATTCTGCGCTATCTAGCTCAAACGAAACATTTTCTTGTTAGGCATATAAATTGAATTGTACGATAATTTGACCACCCAAATCCTTATAAAAAAAAAGGTTAAAGTTTTTAATAGAAGAAGTAGCGTGTATTTCACCACAATTATTAAGCTGTTAAATACTTTCCTTGAACTTAAAATTCTCAAAACTTAAGGGAGCTTGATCATTTTTTACCATATAAATTCTGATGAATATGTTTTATTTACTATTTGTTCATCTAAACTCATGCAATTTCGAACATTATTAGTTGATCCCAATAAATTATTGTTTGTTGTTGCTTCATCTTCGCTACTCGATGATAATAAGGAACTGTATGTAAATGTAAACATATTTTTCTAGCCTTTTTAGGATTTCTAGGGAAGAATGGTCTCGTGTAGAGACCTGGAGACACTGGAGACCATGGGAGAAGAAAAGAAAAAGAGGAAGACCACAGATGAGATGGACTGACGATCTTAAGAGAACGGCAGGAAAGGACTGGATGCAGATCGCCCAAAATAGAGACCAATGGAGATTAACAGGGGAGGCCTATGCCCAAGAATGGGCGTTTAAGGCTGATTAGATAGATAGATAGATAGGGAAGAATGAAGGGTCATCATCAGAATCATCAAAAGTGCTTTTAACTTCTATTTCTAAGTCTTCTGTTGGTTTATTTCCCAAACAATTAACGTTACTTGATCTTGAAGAAGAAGAACCGCCCAGCAGCAGAGTACCTTCGGCATCGGAATTTCCTTCATAGTCCGAGTAATAGAACCCACTGTTTACACAAGATTTTAGTAAACATTGAAGTTCTGCTTCGTTGAGACGTTTTTTAGCCTTTTTCTGAAGTAACAACGTTTCTGTAAGTTTTTCAAATAAACATTAACCGTGAATACCCTGTATGAGCTTATAACAATGCGGACATAACTATATATAAGCAATGCGATAAATTTTGAAAACTCAGTTACTGCTTATCACTTTTGCAAGATGTAATAATGATAACTGGTTTGATTTACAAAAAAAAATTAAATATTTGGATTTTTATGTAAGAGGTTATGTCTCCACAAGATACTTTTCAATGATGTTTAGTTTATCAAAAACACCATTTTTTAACGAAATTCAAACCATTACAAACTATAGACAGAGTGGCCCAAAAGTCTGGAAACGGCTAATTATCTCGTAAAATGCTAATCATAATTATACAAAATTTGAGGTACATCTATTTTGGGATACGGAGATGCCATATTTGATAATTACAATGTTGTCAGATTTGCCGTTTTTCTTATATTATTAGTACCTTTGGTTTTTCAACTACATCACCCTGTATATTCAGTCATTATTGGAATCTCCCATTCAATACGAGTTCAACCATTTGTAACACTTATGATTTTATGTAATCTGGAAGGTCATAAATACATAAAACCGAAGTCTGGCAACGCCTAAATTGTTTCAATAATTTTTTTAATACTATTTTCAAATACAATAAAACGTAACAATTGATAGTTTAGAACATTTTTTAACATAGTAGTTACGTTATTAAGTGTTCAAAATGTGCTCAATTTGTGAGTTGACAGAACTCTAATCGATGGTAGAATGCGTCTACCACATTTCTCCATGATTGTCTAGAAATTATTCGAGATTCATTGATAATTCGTTGCCTGAGCTCTGCAAGACTTGCCGGTTAAGTTTTGTAATTTGAATTTTTCAAGTATCCCTAATAAAAATAATCTTTAGGATTGAAATCGGGTGAACGTGGAGGCCATTCAATTTTACCTTGTCTACCAATTTATCGTCCACGAAATATCTCATCTAAATATCGCCGAACATTTACACCAACTATCTGACGTTAAATTTCTTTCGAAAAAAAATTACCCAATTGAATAAGTACCTACTATATCTGACCATACATTTAATTTTTGTGGTCTTTGAGTATGGTTTTCACGCATTTAGTCTACAGTGTGAATTTACGTCACACCAGTACCTTAAATTGTGTCGATTTACACTTCCACACAGTGTAAAAGTTGCTTCATCGGAAAAACATATTCTGTTAACGAAATTTTAAAAATTTTCAATTTTATCCATCATTACCTCAGTAAACTCTAATCTACGACCAAAGTCATCTTCACTTAATTCTTGCAATAAATTAATTTTGTATGATTTAAATTTATTTTTACGTAATAAACGTAAGACTAAAGAATGACCTACATCATGTACTTGTGCAACCCTGCTTGGGGATGTATGTGGATCTTCAACAAAACTTTGCTTATATCTAAAGTTTTGTTGTCATTGATAACTCGTTTCGGTCAACCTGATCGGTATCTAACTTTTACTTTGTCAGATTCCTCAAATCGCCTTACAGTTTTTTGTACCGTCGTCTTATAAATAGGAGAACGGTTTAGAGAACGGCATTTTAGAGAAGCAATTTAAATCGCAGAACTTTTTGTACCACAACTACTGTCAATTTAAGTTCATAATTTAAATGGTGAACAAATGTCAAAATCACAGCATTCTCCATTTAAATACATATTTAAATTTATTAAAATCTACATATTTTGTACTGTTTTATGTATTTAAGATCTTTCAGACTACATAAAATCAAGTGAACATATATGATTCAACTCGTATTGAATAGCTGAACTCGTGAGAAATTCACACTGAATGCGTGAAAACCATACTCAAAGACCACAAAAATTAAATGTATGGTCAGTTATAGTAGGTACTAAGTTAATTGGGCCATTTTTTATCTAAATAAATTTAACGTCAGATAGTTGGTGTAAATGTTTGGCGTTATTTAGATGAGATATTTCCCGGACGATAAATTTTTAGACAAGGTAGAATTGAATGGCCTCCACGTTTACCCGATCTCAATCCTAAAGATTATATTTATTAGAAATACTTGAAAAATTTAGTATACAAAACTTAACCAGCAAGTCTTGCATAGCTAAGGCAATGAATTTTCGATGAATCTCGAATAATTTCTAGACAATCATGGAGAAATGTGGTAGACGCATTATACCATCGATTAGAGTGCTGTCAACTCACAAATGGAGCACATTTTGAGCACTTAATAACGTAACTATTACGTTAAAAAATATTCTAAACTATCAATTGTTACGTTTTAATGTATTTGAACATAGTTAGTATTAAAAAAAGTATTGAAACAATTTAGGCGTTGCCAGACTTCTGTTTTATGTATTTAAGACCTTCCAGACTACATAAAATCATAAGTGTTACATATGGTTGAACTCGTATTTAATAGTAGATTCCAATAATGACTAAATATACAGGGTGATGTATTTGAAAAACCAAAGTTACTAGTAATATAAGAGAAACTGAAAATCTGGCAACATTTCAAATACCAAATATGGAATCTCCGTATCCCAAAATAAGCGTATCTCAAATTTTGTATAATTATGTCTAGTAATTTACGAGATAATTAGCCGTTTCCAGACTTTTGGGTCACTCTGTATAATATATAATAATACTTACCAAACTATTTTACACTTTTTTAACCTAAACAGGTAAAACAGGTAAGACTGAAACGCAAAAACACCTGTTTTCGTGACAATGTGATAGACGGAAATGCGCACTGGTAGCTATACCTAAATCTGACTCATCATATCTGATTAGCGCGCGCATTCCTTGTTGATGCTGTATGCATGTTACCAGTGTTACTCAAGAGATTAAGCGAAACGCGTAATGCTCAATTTCGTGTGATTGTCGTTCCACAATAAACTTGTATGGTAGCTATGGCTACCAATACCACTTAAAGGGTTAAAAAGTTTAATTTCCACGTACATGTACTTTTTTTAATTCTGAGATTTTTCTCGATAAAATTTGGTAATTTATAATAATTTAATATTTTAATAAAACAGCAAAAGAGCGCATCATGAAAATTTGTTACCTTAATTACTAAAAGTACTTACCAGAAAGTAACGAAATATTGGCATGTACTCAACATAGCTTGGCTTAGTATAAAGAGAAGTAATAAACAAAAAACCTTAAGGATATGTCCACCAGCTTGAGCATACTTTCGATAAACACGTCCAGAAATATTACCAGTGCTTTTACCTTCTCTTTGTAATACAGGCACTGCTTCTTCTTCAGTTTTTTCTTCTTTTGTCTGAACAACTTTAGACTTCCTTCTTATTTCTTCTTCTTCTCCTTCTATATTAGACATGAGTTTACTATAATCTGTATTGGCGTCTCTTATATTATTATAAGATCCTGAAACAGCTACTTGTCCATTCTTTAATAAATATATATTCTGTATATTCTTTAAATATTGTAGTTGATGTGTGACCAAGACGACGCATTTGCTTCCAAGGTATCCACAAATACATTCTTCAAATATATGTTTACCAACATGTGTATCAACAGCAGATAGAGGATCATCTAGTAAGTAAATATCTGCGTCTTTATAGATAGCCCTAGCTAAGTTTATTCTAGCCCTTTGTCCTCCACTTAAAGTAACACCTCGTTCACCCGCTAAGGTTCGATCACCGTGAGGGAATAGAGTGAAGTCTCTTTGTAGTGCACATACTCGTACCTCTTCGTTGTATTTGATGTCATCATATTTTTCTCCAAATAGGATATTTTGTCTTATACTACCTCCAAATAACCAAGGCTCTTGAGAAGCATACGAAACTTTTCCAGTTACATTAACAGACCCACTTTCTAACTCGAGTTCTTTCATAATTATGTGCAATAAGGTTGTCTTTCCGCTTCCTACAGCACCAACAACAGCTGCTAAACTACCAGGTGTTACATCCATGTCAATGCTCTCTAAATTGTTCTCACATTGTGACTTTAACCATTTAGCTGACGCTTTTTTGATACGAATGCTTCCTTTATCGGAACCAATTATTTCTTGTAAATCGTTCTTACCATTTTGTTTATCATTCAGTGAATTTTCAAGAATGTCAAATTTGAGTTCATCAAATTGCAAAAATTTCTGGATTCTTTTCATCGAAATGAACAGTTCGGAGCCTTGTGAAACAGCCATGGGAAAGAAGTAAGTAAGTGTGCCCAAGAGACGATAATAAGAAGTTACTGTATATGCATAGGAAGCTGTTAAAGGATTTCCTGTTAAAACAAATGTCACCAAACATATCGCAACAGCTACATCGTTTAAAGTCATGGCCATTGACATTAGAATTGCACGTATAATTGAAGTTTTCCTGATGAATTTTATTTCATTGCTAAAACAATAAATGATAATAATAATACATTATTAAAATTCGTAAAATATGAATATCAAAAACTAATATAAATGACATTATTTAGTTTAACCTTTTACTGCATCATGTTGTTTAAAAACAACATACTAAAAATAAACATTTATTTTATCCCATATAGGCCCACTTGTAGAAAACATAATAAAATCAATGACTTTTTTAATAAATATATATTTAATTAAACACAAGTAAAAATAATTTAAAAGCTAAATGAAGAAACTAAATTCTACATATCCATTTTTTAACGTTGCGTTAACGCAACATTGAGACTATACGTGTAACATAAAAATATTTTTATTTTCACTTGTGGTAGTCTTTGAAACAATATGGATGCAATGGTTTATTACAATTTTTATACATAAAAACAGTTGTACTTTTACATAACCTACAACGCCTTCTGAAATTCAGAAATCTAATGAGAAATTTAAAGAATTTAAGAGAGTGGTTTGGCTGTACCACTAACGAATTATTTAAAACAGCAGTAAACAAAATTAGAATCGCCATAATGATATCTAATCTCCAATAGGAGATGCACTCAAAGAAGAAAAAGACAACGCCTTCTCCAGTTTTCATTATTGCGTTCAATCATGTGGCCCATTTTATCCAAATGCGAGGTAGATGATAAGGATGAACTAGAGCCACGACTTATAACAGATTTTGTGCTACTTTTATTAACACTAACAAGGCTTCGCACGAGTTCTGACCTAAAATCTGACTGCGAAATTGGATTTTCCTCATGTACAAATCTGTAGAGATTCCAGGCATGAACGACAGCAGTGTCTAACATGTTTATAAATAACCGCCACCACCATTTTTTCCTCGTATATTAATTCTATAATTAGCCATTCCATTGTCATGTAAGTCCACTCCCCCCATGTATTTATTATATTTAGCTATCATGTTGAGTTGTGGAATAGAGATATCGTTTCTTACCTTGTGATTGTATCGTTTTACGGGAAAAACAGTCCAACGTACAACAACTACTACTATCGGTTTACAGCATTCTCCGACGCCATTCTTCTCTATTCAACCATAGGCCTGGAGGGATTTCTCTTTTCTATAGTTCTTTCTCAATTCCCTCTCTCCAGCTTCTTCTCGGTCTTCCTCTTTTCCTTCTCCCTTGTGGTGTTTACGTCAAAATCTGTTTTGAAATCCTGTCATCTGGCATTCTCCGTACATGGCCGTACCATATTAACTGTTTTGTTTTTATGTCATCAACTATTGTATGCTTGACTCCCATCATTTCTCATATTCTCTCATTTGGTATCCGATCTCTTCTTGATTTGCCTGCTGCTCTTCTCCAGAAGCCCATTTCTGTTGCTAGTAACAGTTTGTCTGTTCTTTGTTTCATCACTGCCATATGTGATTACACTTTTAAGTATGGTGTTGTATATGAGTTGATTGTTGCTTTAGATATTGTTGGGTCCCACAGAATGCCGTTCATCATGGATATGGCTTTTCTCCACTGTATGTTTCTGTCTTTTATAGCAGAATCGAGTGTTCCATCTTGAGTTATCTTTATACCCAAGTACTTGTATTCATCACAGTTTCTAATTTTTACCCCATCGTCTAATATAATGGACTGTTTTGTCCCTCCAATACGCATGGCTTCAGTTTTCTTAATGTTGACTTCGAGACCCCATTTGTTATATTCTTCTATTAGCTTCCGAGTCATGTAACTCAAGTCGTCATGATCCTGGGCAATCAGTATTTGGTCATCAGCGAAACATAAGGTGTACAGTGTAGTCTCGTCATTAAGAGGGATTCCCATGGCATTACATTTTCTTTTTCATAGCTTGAGTGCTTGTTCCAGACAAATTTAGAAAAGGGTAGGCGAAATACAGCAACCTTGCTTTAGTCCTTTCGTGACCTTAAACCTTCAGATATCCTTGATCCAGTTTTAATTATTGCAGTCGTTCCATTATACAGACTTTGGAATGCTTTGATAAGACCATGCTTAATGTTGGTTTGCTGTAGGGTTGACCATAGTTTACTTAGGGGTACAACGTCATATGCTTTTTGTAAGCCTACATACACCAGGTGAACTTCTTTATTCATGGCTGTTTTTTTTTCTCGATAACTTGCGTAATAGAGTACATGTGGTCTACTGTGGATCGCCCAGCTCTAAAACCAGCTTGCTCCTCTGCTTCGTAATCTCTATAGTCATTTTCTATTTTGTTCTTAATAAGTTTCCCATACATCCTACTTATTGTGCTGTTTACCGCAATTCCTCTGTAATTTTCACACTAATCCTTGCTGCCCTTTTTATGGATAGTTGACATGATAGATAACTTCCATTGTTTTGGTAATTCGGCCCCATTCAAGCAGTCTTGAAAGAGTTTTCTTAACTGTTCCTGGAGTTTGTCTTACCGGCTTTTACTAATTCTGCAGGGATGTCACCAGAACCAGGGGATTTTCCATTTTTCAGGGATTTGGTTATTTTTGCCATCTCTGATTTACTAAATTGTAATGGTGATGAATTTATATGTATACCTATCGTGTTGTCTTCCATGTTATCAAATTCTGGTCTTTGTTCTGTTAGTAATTTTTTAAAATATTCTTCCCATTTTTTCCCTTTTTTCTTATTATTTCTCATACTTTTAATCAATCTTCAACTCTCTGTGCTTCTTCTACCTCCTATGTAGGTGTTGATCTTTTGGCAGTTATGTTCCCATGATTCGTTCTTTTTTTGAGTACAACACTTATTTTATTATTTTGATTACAATTTTCTTTGAAATTCTATTTTTCACCTGAACTTAAAGTCTTGCTATAGAAAAAAATGTTGTATTGTACTGGACGATAAAATCGAATTATCTTCTCGAGCATAATTAGCGTCTCGAATGACGTCTCGACGCTGAAAAACGCTCTTGAAGATAAGGTACAATTTTATGGTCTTGTACAATAAATAACTATTTTTATTTTTATTAATTAAATTATTTCTTGGGAATTTACTACAGACATATTTGAATAACATATTTATGTTTTAAAGACAATTTTTGATTTTTAAGTCAATACGGTATATAAAGTACATTTGTGTCTCATTCCTAAAAAAGAGAGTATCTTATACGACTAATAGCTTCGGCAGTTCGGCACCCAACATAAACTTGATCTACTTACCCCCTAACATATTCCACTAACTTTGCAAATGGATATTCCCAAGTGTACATTTTTATTACTTGAATTCCAGATATAACCTCATTCATAAGCCTAACCCTTTCATCAGTTCGAGTGGCAGTTTTCAACCTAAACTGCGAAATCTTCCTGCCCAACCATGCTAAAAATAACTCTTGTGTCAGTTGAAATGTACATGCTTGTAACACATGATGTATATAATATCTGTTTCTCCATTTTTAATACAACATTAACAGGTTTTTTCCAAGTGTCAGAACCGTTTTTTCCATAAACTCAAAATATTGCGTATGTCTTTTCAAATGGGTGGTCCACAAAAATTAAATTTTTGCTGGTGTCAACCCAAGGTGTAAAACAATGATTTAATATTTAAATTAGTGGGAAGATATCTGTGGTTCAAATCAAGAGTTAATACCTGTATTTAGATTACAGATCCCTATACTACGTTTTATACGATACGATAAAAACAACAGATGTTAATGACAAATGGAACATGATACAGTAAACTTTAATAAAGACAGTAGAAAAGCTACTGCAGACAAAAATAAGAAAAAAACAAAGATGGATAACTTCAGAAATCTTAGATCTAATGGAGGAAAGAAGGAAACATAAAGGCAGGAGTAAGCCAAAATACAAGGAACTACAGATATTGATAGGAAAGAAAATAAAAGAGTCCAAATCGTCCTGGCTTGCTGATCAATGCAGTGAAATACAGGCATATGCTAAACAGTATGATAGCTTTTACATGCACAAGAAAACAAAGGAAATGACAAATACACTGATAAAAAAGAAAGATGCCCTTCTGAAAGACGCAAATGGAAAAATCATTATAGAAATTAAAGAGAAATTAAAAAAATGGAAGACATGCATAACAGATCTGTTTGAGGATAATCGACAAGAACTGGAAAAAATCGACAGCGAAACGAGGCCAGAGATCATAATAGAGGAAATCGAACAAGCAATACGAAACGCAAAAAACGGAAAAACTGTAGGTACAGACGAAATACCTGCGGAACTACTAAAATGTCTTGACGATGAAACTCTACCTATACTTGTGGACCTATTTAATGAAGTATATAACACTGGAAAAATCCCACAGGAATGGTTGCTGTCCTCCTTAGTAGTAATACCAGAAACAGTATATGCCAAAGATTGTTCAGACTATAGAACAATATCACTAATAAGCCATACCCTCAAAATATTTCTAAAGGTGATTCATGGAAGATTATATAAAAAACTAGAAGAGGATATGGATGATACTCAGTTTGGGTTCCGCAAGGGACTGGAAACGAGAGAGGCATTGTTTGCTTTTAATGTCCTCTCTCAAAGATGCTTAGATATGAACCTAGATATTTATTCCTATTTCATCGACTTCTAGAAGTCATTCGACAGGGTCCGACATGAAAAACTAATAGAAGTACTGAGAAACAAAGATATAGACAGACGAGACTTACGAATCATTATCAATTTGTATTGGAACCAAAAGGCCAATATAAAGATAGAAGAACAAAAGTCCGAAAATATAGATATAAAAAGAGGAGTAAGACAGGGCTTTGTTCTGTCACCATTACTGTTTAACGTATACAGTGAAGCCATATTCCAGGAAGCGATAGCGGATCTGGGTGATGGAATCTCTGTAAACGGAAGAATAGTAAATATCATAAGATTTGCTGATGACACCGTTATAATGGCACACTCTGGAATCGCTACAAGAATTGGTAAATAGAATTAACGATTATTGCATTAGATAAGGACTAAAAATAAATAAGAGAAAAACTAAATTTATGATTGTCTCAAACACGCAACATGGAAATAATGATAGATCAAACCCAAATAGAAAAAGTAGAGACATACAAATATGTGGGAACCTGGGTTGATGACAAAAATGACCAAAGCAGAGAAATCAAAGTCAGAATTGAAACTGCAAGGCAAGCATTTGTGAAAATGAAGACAATGCTTACCAACAGAGACCTTCAGTTGCATCTTAGATTGAGGGCTCTAAGATGTTATATAACTTCTATCTTACTATACGGAATGGAAGCTTGGACATTGAAGAAACAACGCATAAGAAAAATAGAAGCGTTCGAAATGTGGTGTTACAGAAGAATGATAAAAATTCAGTAGGTTCAAAGGATTAGTAATGCTGAGGTACTACGACGTCTAAATCAGGAGTTAGAAATTATGAACAGCATAAAAGGAAGAAAACTAGAGTATTTGGGTCACATAGCCAGAGGAGAAAAATATGAGCTGCTGAGAATTATTATGCAAAGAAGGATCCAAGGAAAAAGAAGCATAGGAAGAAGACGCATCTCCTGGCTAAGGAACCTTAGAGAATGGTTTAACTGTAGTTCACTACAACTTTTCAGAGCAGCAGCCAACAAAGTAACCATAGCCGTTATGATATCTAATCTACGATAGGAGATGGAACTTTAAGAAAAAGATACTACGTTTTGGTTAATGCGTAGGTAAAAAAAATAACAGAAATCTGTGTAACCAAAAAACCGCTTATTTAAAAGAAATTTTCCACTCATTTGGGTGGACAGTAAAAATCTTTATTTCATTGTAGCAAGTGTTGAAGGATTAGTACCGTTACCTTTACAGGAAGTAGCTATCGGAAAAAATAAGTTAACTATAAAATAATCCACCAACATGGAATACGATTACAAGTGCTGTAACAGACATTATGAAAAACGATCTAGAACATTTACAACGACAGCACGACGACCGTAATTTACATAAAAAGCTTAAGGAGACTGCTGGAATATACAGAAAACGAAGACCAATTACCATAGTTAATCGGGATAACCAGATAGTGCTGGGTGAAAAGAAGAAAATTGATATATGGGAAAATTATATCCAGCAGCTCTTCCATGACGAAAGACCCATGAGTGAAATTTATACAGACGACCACAGATGTGAGGATTACATCTGATAAAAATGTTAAAAGTCATATTGAATCCTTTCCGGTTATGGAATCTCATTATACCCGAAAGTAGCCTATAGAAAATACTTAGATCCCACTTTAAATATCAAACAAATGTACCAGTTTTACTCAGATAACTGCATCGAAAATAGTCGAGACCCTGTTGCTTTACGTAAATATCGATCTATTTTTTGTTAAGAGTTTAATCTACGTTTTTTCACGCCCAAAAAGGACCAGTGTCTTATCTGTGCCAAATATGCTAAGGCTGATCTGGAGCAGAGAAAAAAACTTGAAATAATCTAAGAAGAACATAGAAAAAGAAACGAAATTTGTCAAGCCGCTAAAAAAATAGATGAAGACAAAGCAAACAAAGACAAGACATTTATGTCTGTAACATTGGATTTACAAGCAATTTTACAAATACCCAAAGGATCTATTCAATAGTCAATTATACTATCGTAGAAAATTGGTAGTATACAATCTTACTATTTGGGAATCACCGCTACCCAAAAACGGCAAAAAGGGTAGTTCTGAAATCGGAACTTGTAAGTATTACTATTCAAATGAATGCTTAAGACCTGAGGTTAAGCATGTCACAATTTTTTTCAGATACTTGTGGCGGTCAAAATCGTAATCAATTTATACCCGTACTGCTGTTGTGAATCGTACAAAATATCGACCAATTGGAAATTATAAAACAAAAGTTCTTAGAAGCAGGACATACTTATACGGAAATGGATTCTATGAACTCGGCAATAGAATCTGCAAGTAAATATTTAAATGCATAAATTACTGGAAAAATATATTTCAAACAGCAAGAAAACAGAAAATGAAGATAGTAGACAATGTGAAACATAATATAGGCCCATACAAGGTAAAAGAAATAAAATATAATAAATTTTTAGATTTAAAGTCACTTGCAGCAAATATATTGCAAAACAGAATAGTAGATTATGACTGTAATACTGTGCAGTGGTTAAAAATCAAGAGACTAAAATATATAAAGGTGAAACAAGGAAAATTTTTATCAACTACGATCTCTCAGAAGAATTAAAGTGTTTAAACATAATATCAGAAGATATTGGTTTGAATTATTATAGTATTAGTATAGTTTTGAATACAAAAGTACTCTTCCAATAAGCAAAGCAAAAAAAAGTATTTAATGAAGATATACCAAGAAAATATTTTTCCGGAAGAGCTGCATGGATATCAAGTTTAAAAACAGGGAATAATGTCGTAGATCGAATTCCAGACATAATGATGGAAGAAGAATCGGAAGAAGAAGATATTACCTTTTAATTAAAAAAAATGTAGATTATTATTTGTTTTATTTGAATAAAATACAGTTCATTTTCATTTTATAATTGACAAAATTCAAAATAAAAACCAATAAAATGAATTGTTGTACTTATTCAGCGAGGAAAAATCCGATAAATATCATGTTTTATTTTTTTTTGAAAATACCTTTTAATAACTTAAACTAAAAATAAATTATTCTAACTAAACATTAAATTCTCTACTGTTTGGCTTTAACAAATATTTGAAACAACTTCCTATGACGATTTTAAAGCCTCTTCAATGTTACGAAAATCTTTAATCGCGATTATCTCCGAACAATGATTTTGTTAGTTATCGGGTTTTCGCTCGAACCCCTCGATATATCAATTTTATGGAGCTCCAATTCCTGCATAACTTCCTGTTTGCGTTCGTTCCATGATGCGATGTTCTAAGTGCCAATTCGTAGATTATTTGGTCTTTTTGTCCTTTTTCTTGCGTGGTTTGTCATCTGTGTATCCGTCCAATTCCGAGACTTCTGTTTGGTTCTATGAGCATTGATTTTTTTGACAGTAGGTAGGCTGCTAACCTTGCTCACCAACCCCCTTTTCGGAGGACCATTTCTCCCTTCCTCGTCAGCCCTGACCCTGCCTTCCATTAAGGTTGGTTACCCAATCTCCACCAAAGTTGCTTAGGTTTTCCAGAGTTTACCCGTGCAGCCCAAGCCGCGCTTCGTGGGGGTGAGGATAGAATTTATTAGCAGAAGCTAGAGAATGCTAACTGGAATCAGCATCTTATATTGCGCTTTACTAGCCCTTTGAACCCCTTTTATATTTATAATTTCAGTAAATATTAATACTTACACTGTAGTGGTATCGACAGCAGCAAAAATGTCGTTCCAAGAAGAGCTGTCCATCCAACAACTATATATAAAAATACCATCACAATAAGTGCTTGTATCGGAGCGATATAAATGTATTGGATAAAAATGATAGCTTGATCAAATCTACCTACATCATTAGATAGTAAATTAACCATTTGCCCAATAGTAGTTTCGGCTAAAGCAGATTTGCTGAGTCTTAAAGCTTTTCTGTATATTACCGAACACGACGCCACTCTCATCTTCATACCAATTTGTACCATTGCTAAAACAAATCTATGTATAAGCATCACAGTAACCAAGGATCCCGCTACTATTAAGCCTGAGTACAAATAAACATCGTTGATATGTTCTTTGGGATCTTTTTCATAAACCATTATTAACTTTGATATTATAAACGGTTGAGCCATTCTGAAAAAAAAAATTTAATTAACAAGAAAAGTCAATAAATAGAACAAACTAGTATAACTTTACATATTTCTTCTTTATATCGATGGTCTAGCGTACAAAGGATCCATATTTTTTGCGCCATCTTTCAAAAGGAATAAGTACTACACACCTGCAGGTTTCTACAACTTATGTGTCAAGTGCACTTAGAACATTTGTACTACTAATCGAAATTCGTGAAACCTTTAGAGTTAATTACTTAACACATTTGTGCTGCACCAAACACAATTAAAACAGAGGTTAAATTACGTCAAATTTGTCGGTAAACGTTAAGAAAAATAGTGGTCTTGATTGTTAGCAGTTTAACTAAAGATAATTAATTAAATTAAATAAATTAAAAAAAGAACCATTCGCATATTAAAAAATGCTCTTGAAAATCAATGTAGAACCCCAGAAGTAACGCAAGGTAAGTAACAGATAAGAAGAAACTTTCATTAGACGATACACTGCAAAAAATTCGTTTTTTTTTATTAAATTAAAATCTTTGTAGGGCTCTTTAATTTTTGTTATTATCATTTCTAAAATTGTGAGAAAACTGGTTTGTCACTTTGGCTAACTTCTACTTTTCCGATTATCCTAAAATGTGGTACCTATACTTTCTTTTTATTAACTAAACATAAATATTAATTTTGAGTAACTATGTCAGTACCTAATGTTACTAAGGATATTGTAAAAGAAGCAAGAAATGACATAAGTAATGAGTTTTCAGTCATTTCGCAAGAGGAATAATGTTTTGAATTAGGTAAGATTATTTTTAGATTATCTTGACCATGATTGTTAGTCTCTAAAAAATTGTTTTTTGACTTATTTTCGTCAATTTTACCTTTTAAGCAAGAAAATAATCAACAACTGGACTTTAAAAAACGGATTTTTCCCAAATCCAAAATAACCAAGAGTATGACAACCGAGCCATATTTTCCTGCTTCTCAGAAGGTAAAGACAATCCTTTCGAAAGTTCTTCAAGCTTCTATGAACCGGAAAGTTCCTCCAGCAGTGAAGAGGAAGGAGAAAATCAAACACAAAGAAAACGCATAAGAGTTGAAGTAAAACAAAAAAGAACGACGAACAAAAAAGGAACGGCGAAAAAAAAACGAGGGTGATGCAAAGCAGGTAAGAAAAAGAAGCAAGAAGGCGAACAAAGAATTGTGGAAGCCAACAATCAATAATAAACTGAGACTAAGTGGAAAAAAGTACATTAATAGAAGTGGCAAAAAGGTACAAGAAAAAAAAACCTAAAAAAGTTGACTGCAATAGATGTCGGTTTAAATGTCAAGAAAAAATAACGGAAGTCCGAAGAGAAAAAGTCACCAAGAAACTGGACTTGTCACCAGAATTAAACATTTCAGTCATGTACAGGCTGTATAAAAGCGATTTTTGCATGGAAAAAAAATACAGCTCGTTTCACTTTTCGTGTATTAAAAAATATATCATGAGTTTGAGCCAGCATTGACTTTTCACGTTCCAAAAAAGGATCAGTGCTCATAATGCAATGCATACTATCAAGCCACAAACAAAGAACCGCGAAAAGAAGAGTATAACAAACACAAAAAAAGAGAACAAGAATCGATGACTCTGAAATCCAAAGATAAAAGAGGGCTGCAAACGAACATGGCAAAACTTTTCGCTCCATTAGTTTTGACCTTCAGGCGATCTTACCTATACCACATGCAGGAGACGGTCAAATTTATTATAGACCTTCATAATCTATGATGCCGCTACGTTAGATATTGTTTCATATGCCGCTATGTATTCTTTAAAAAAATTCAAAAAAATATTTGAAAAGAATTAAACATATCTTCACCCCTGGTAATTGAAATGTTCCTAATGTTCTCCTTTTCGGTATTCTTAATCATAACAAAACATAATTCTGTAATCATAACTCTCAAGCACTTGTGCCAAAAATTTAAATAGATGATGGTTGGGTAATCTATTTCACAGCCAGATCCAGCCAGATCACTATACTTTTATATAAATATTATGATCTAAATAGGTACCTATTCCCCAAATCAAAATATAATAAAACTTAATGAAGGCTGATGTAAGCACTTGTCCCAATAAATTCGTCTTTATTTATTAGGTACTTAAATAAAATTATGGTTGTTTGAATACATATTGTAATGGAAGTTGGAAACCTACCGAAATTGTCTTATTTGGTACTTTCTGTATAAAGTGTTACTTCTTAATAATTATTGGAGTTTAGAACAGAGTAAAAGTATAACAGTAAAAAGAGTGACAATAATTTATAGTATACCTATTGATAGTGAGGCTGATGCAGTCATCAAATAAAAAAAATTAAAATAACCAAATCTGAAGAAAAAACATTTAATGGTAAGTGGTTAGAAAATTCTTCTTTTAAAATCTGTCACATAATAATAAAACATGTATGTAGAAAGTGTGTAATGCAGAAATTTTATGTGGCAAAAGTGAACTGCAAAAACCTGCTGCAGGTAAGAAACATTTAGAAACTATGACTGCTATTAAATCTAGGTATTTCCTCGATTTTGGCAACTGGTAATACTTCTTTAAAATACCAAAAAGCCGTAAAAGGCGCGGAAATAAGAAAAGTGTCTTTTATGCTGAACATACGTGGCTAAATATACACATTCTTATATTTCTATTATAAAATCCATTTTGTAAACAGGAGGGAATTTTTTCATAAAAGTGGAAATTTTTAAAGCAAGTTGAGGGAAAAAGCTTGCAAGAAGGTTTCCCGGGAGACGCAATATCTACGCGAGCATTAAAAAATGAAAAGGCGTCAGACGTCCGCACCGAACAACAGACAACAATGGGATATCTCCACATGCATACATAGATGTCGTCCGCTGACACGTCGGCCGATGTGCAGAGAAGTCATATGTGTAAGGCAATTAAATTTTACGACTTAGTCGTCTATATATCATCTTTCATATTAATATTATTAAAATTGCATAGATACAGTTAGTCGAATTTGTACCTACCACCAAACCAAACTGTATTAAAATAAAACCACACTTGTGTAAGTTAATACAAAAGCAAGGTTTTTGTACTTAAAATTTAATTTTGTATTATTCCCAACCCAAAAAACGAGGAACGTATTATTTCTGCGAAAGCGGTAGTTCGTAGTACATATACGAAAATTGCTGTTGTTTTGGAAAGTTTGTTAGCTGAACTAGTAGACTAGCGACCCTGGCGGAAAATTGGCGTACAGTGGGAACCTGGAAACTCTTACAAGTAAAGAATACAATAAGTTTTGTAAAGTGGGGAGTGCGGTACTTAAAAGTATATTCGAAGAAGAGTAAATCAGTGAGATGGAAGCAAAGAATCACTACAGCGCAAGGTACTTTTAACTTAAGTACAAATATGATGACAGAACAGGTACAATAAGTTTAAAGTCATCAAGTGTAAAGGTAAGCGCAAATTTAAATTACCTCCAATCGAGTTCAAAAATTATTCAGAGATTGCACCCTAGGTTTGGCAGAAAAGATCTCCATATTAAAGTTTACATTAGAGAGCTCTTAAAGCTAATTTTAAGTCGAGTTTGTAGTAGTCTCTGTAATATTTCTGCTCTTTATGATATGACTGATAGTCAACTTCGTTCACTTAAGACCTTAGACAAAACTGCTGACAAGTTTGCGACAATATTGTATCCTCTTATTGAGTCATGTTTACCAGAAGATATGATTTGACTATGGCATCTTATGTTTTCATGTCCATGAAAAATATCGGAAAATCTGCAGAATTTACAACTTTGGAAACAAGATTGAATGGGCTAATGAGCTTTTTACAGAGTGCGGTATAGAGAGAAGAAGAACAAAAAATTGATTTAGCAACGAAAGGTTTTCGTTTACCAGCTAAAAATAAACTGAACAGCCCAAATAAATAACTAAATTAAATAGTCTTGTTGCCAAGAAAAATGTAAAATTACGAAAAACTGATGAGCCCTTAGCGGCCGTTGCTGGGTTAATGAATTATGAGGATTAGAGGTGTATATTTTTATTTTAAGTAATTTTTTTGTACTTGAAATTTAATTTTTAAATTTTATTAGGAAACAAGACTAATATGCATTATTTAAAATGTTTTTAAAATGAAACTAAAAAAAAAATCAACACAACAAAATCAAAAGAGCAATTTAACTTCAAAGGTAAATGAACAACCATACAACACGATACAAAAATAAAAAAAATTATATCGAATGTCCAATCCAAAAATTAGAATTTGTGAAAGTTCAAATAATATCTAATTTTATCTTACGTTGAAGAAGACTGCTGACTGAGAGCGAACTAGGTATACCGATTCTACCGATAGTATATTATATTTTAAGTTCCAGTACTTGGCCTCGTTGGCAACAACGTTGCTGTTCAGAGAATTAAATTTCGAAAAAATCAAAATAGTTAAATATGATGCACGTGCTGCCATCTATTTAAAAAAAATGTTGAACGTTAGTTTTTTTGAATGCCACTCATTTTAACTGCGGCGTGAACATACCCCCTTAATACTGAAAATATTACCACAGAGATAAATTGCAGAATTTGCACGGCCAACAAATGCTACTTGGAGCTCAATCTTCTCCCTAAATCTACAATTATATTGAGAAATACAAAAATAAAACGCTACAAAACAATAATACGCCCAGTCCTAACATATGATTCAGAGACCTGGACTATAACAAAAAATAATAAAAACATGTTAGGACGTTTCGAAAAACAAGTACTAAGGTGACTGTTTGGAGCAGTAAATTACAATGGAGTGTGGAGAAGACGATACAACTTTGATTTTTATAGAATATACCAGGAACCTGACATCGTAAAACATATTAAGATAGGACGTCTGAGGTGGATAACCAGCTAGAAAAACGCTGGTTGATAGACCCATTGGTCAGAGAAGAAGAGGAAGACCCAGAACAAGGTTTCAAGTTCGTAGCTTTGTACGATTAATTTATGAAGGAAGGGACACGAATCTTAAAATACAAAACACTGTAATAAATAAATAATTCTATTTTGAATAAATTTACTTACCTCACTGTTTCTATTATTATAAAAAGAACATTTAGAGCTAATATTTCCCAAATAAAGGTTCCTATTAATACTTTCCAATATACGGGATTCTTATTCTTAGTTACATGTTTTATCCATCGTTCTTCCAGCTTTTGTCCCAGATTGCTGGAATCGTGCTCACTTCGATGTCTATACATATCATCTTCAGTTAATTCTCGTTTGTAACCTTTGACAAAGTAAGGAAGCATCCAACTGTAATACAATAAATAATTTTAAATAAAATGTTAGCGTCAATTAAATAAAATAAAAACAGGTGTGGCAGTCCAGTAGAACTGCCGGTAGCAGTTATACTTCTATACACGTGTTCGCCGTTACAAATTTATATGGGAGTCAATCTGCACAATCATTACATATGTAATGCTATAGGTAAGAAAAAGCAGAAGGAGAAAATAATTAGGTATATAGGTATATAGTGCATCATTTGCTGTACACACAATTGGAATTTTATTTCCGGAACGTAGGATTTTTAATATAATTAATAAGATTCCATTATTTGCAATTAACCAGTGTAAATTTGTATATAACGTGGCGATGTTTTATAACTATTTATTTGTTCCACTGGATCACCTCTCCTCAGCGGTTTGTAGTAGCGTATGTGACACGCCGACAGTGTTGCTCCGTCTACCGATTTTTCCTGAAAGTCCGGTTTTGGCAGATAATAGATGTTTTATTAACATCAATTTTGTTCTTGCTCATTAGGTATTATTTGAGTTATAAAATGTATACGTAAATACATTTACTATTCCAAATATTGTTTATAATTTTAAATTAAAAAGAGTGTATTATTATTATTTTATTTTAAAAATTCCTTTTTATTTTAATTTTAGAAATCTACTTTTTTTTCAAGCCGTTTTGGCAATAAAACATAACCATTTTTTTAGCTATAAAATATTTTTAATTTGACAAACTAAACCAGAACAAGCTATCCGGTAATATAAATTCGTTTATAAAAAATTCTCTCACAGAGCGATCCTTTAAAGTCATTACTAATGGCAAAACTTCCTCACAACACACAACCACAAACGGTGTCCCAAAAGGGTCTGTTCTAAGCAGCACACTATTTCTCCTTATTAATAATGATTTTGGTTCATTCATAAACGATCCTGTACATTATGATGTAATAGAAATGTCACATCCAACACAAATAGTACAAAACAAGCTAAGTAAAATAAACAACTGGGCCGGTCAATCCGGCCTTAACTTCTCTCCATCCAAATCCGAAGTTATTCATATACAGTGCGTTAAGTTTTGGATTAGGTATACACTCTATAAATAGCAACACTGCGCGTCGTCGACTTGCCACTACATATCTGCTTCGTTGACTCGTCGTTGTTCGTCGCCCGTCGGCAACTTTGTAGTGGCAATTCTGCGCAACAGTGTGTATATTTATTTTCTGTGTTTTTTGAGGGAAGACCAATTCCTTGTGTACAGTCAATTTATAATATTGTTAAAAATTTTGAGAGTTGTTATTGCCTCAAAAATTGCAGAAAATGTCAAACAAAGAAGTGTTACCAGAAAAAGTTGAGGAAAGAGAATACCGGGATACACAAATTTGTGCAACAATCGAGGTAGATTCAACACGTTCAAGTAGAAGCGTCGCTAGAGAGTTAGATGTTAGCAATGTTACTGTAACGAAAGTATGGAAAAAGCACGGTTACAAGAATTTTAAATATTCGAAATCGCAGCAGCTTTATCCAGACGATTACTTTCGAAGAATGGAGTTTTGTGAAACTCTAATAACGAAGGCTAATAGTGAACCAAATTTTATTAAAAACATTTTATTCACTGATGAATCTTCTGTTTCGTTAATAGGGAGACACAATCCTTCCATTACGAGGTATTGGGCGCGGGAAAACCAACACAAAAGTGTTGTTTACCGAACTCAACGTCCTCAAAAAGTTAACGTCTGGACTGGCATTTTAGAAGACCACATAATAGGTCCATTTTTTATTGAGGGCAACTTGAATACTAGAGTATACCTCGATTTGTTACAAAATCATGTTCTTCCCGCTATTCTCAATCTTCCTGATGTAAATCTGGAGAATGTTTGGTTTCATCAAAACGGCTGTTCAGTTCACAACGCTCGAATTATTAGGTAGTATTTAAACAATACTTCCCGAATCGAGTTATCAGTGGAACAGGCAATATTAAGTGGCCTGCGTGATCTCCAGATCTTACACCCATGGACTTCTTTTTTTGGGGACATTTAAAAAGCATTATCTACGATCATCCTGAGGCTAGAGCCCAAAATGTGGATGAATTAAAAAATCGAATAAAAGAAGTCTCCAATTCTGTTACAGCAGAAACTCTTTCATCTGTTCGCAGAAGTTTTTATGGCAGATTTGATTACTGTTCAGCCGTAGAAGGTCAACTATTTGAACCATTTCTGTAGGTCATAAAGAATTATTTTTTATTTTATTGGGAATAATATTTTAATTTTCAATAAGAGTATATTTTTTATTTTATCTTTTTAAAGAAATACGCTTTTATTTTTAATTTAACCACAAACAAATTTTCACATTAATAAAAATCGATAACAATGCACCGATAAGGTCAGTGCATTTTTATCGAATTTCCTACTATTAAAATCGGCTATACGTAATGAAACATGAGATCGGACGACAGAGAAGTACATTCCAAACGTTGTTGTGAGTTACTAAACTAAAATGATTTTCTGTCGGTGCAGATAGTCTTAGGTCGGAGAACTAACATTTGCAACGTTGCCGATTTTAGCGCTCCGTATAGTGTGCAATACCTAATTAAAAACTTAATGCACTGTATATAGTTTAAGAAATCCAGAGTATATGTAGTCGTCTGCCAGAATGACAACAAATAGAGTAGTAAAGACGGCAATGGACGTTTCGCCAATAGGGTAACGATCAGTAGGAAAACCACGTAAACGATGGAATGACAACTTACTGGAGGCACATTGAAAAAGAGACAGAGTTATGTCTATATAAAAAAAGAAGAAGAGAAGAAGAAGTCTTCAAACTAATGGAATTACAGTAACAATATTGTGGGTCCCATCACACGTTTGTATTCCAGGTAACGAAAAAGCCGATCAAGCAGCAAAACAAGCATGTTCTCTTAACGTAACAACAGACATTCAAACATCATGAGATCTAAAGAGCACTCAAACATAAAATAATGGATCATTGGAATGATTATTCAATGGCGGCCGGTCAGGGTCGGCAGAGTCGGCAATGCCGACCCACATCTTTGCAGATATTATAGATTTTTTAATATTTAATTTAATCAGTATTTCAATAAATAATTGTGGCAGGTAATCAGTTGATGTCATTTGTTTTTGTGAAACAAAAAAAATATCTGTGAGATAATAAAGACTAAATTTTATTTATGGTTTTTAAAAGAATTCGTCCAATCTGAGCGTTAAGTAATCCCTGCGTAGACACTTTTCAAATAGATGATTCGATATTGGAGACAACCATCCGCCTATGAATTCTTAAAAAGGCACGTTTTGTTTTTTCGGCTAGCCGATCACAACCTTAACTTTACTTGTAAAAATCAACGGAATATTGGTTGATTAGCAACCAAATATACATTTCTTTCCATATGAAGTTAATTACCAAGTACGGCAAATTTAAATTTGCCGATGTTTCATTTGGATTGGTGATTGGTCGCGAACTGTACATTGCGAGCGTGGGACGAAATGTTATTTTCTTATATGTAGTAAAGTAAAGTGATATTCAGTGCACGAACTAGCCTTTCTTTTTCTGATTTATTTTTATTTTCTAAAGTAATACTGTGATACGTTACGTCTGCCGTAAATAGTTAAAGGTTAAACGGTTTTTTGATATATTAGAAGTTTTTTTTTTAATTAAAGTGCAAACAAATTCAGGTAAATTAACCTAAAAAATGCAAGCCATGGGAGAAACTGTAAGTATTGATAAGTCTGATATTGTAAATTATATTTTGCATAATGGGTTTTCATCTATTCCATACGAAGAACAAATTGTTATTAAAAATATGGGGCGTCCTTTGCCTAAAATGTCCCGGCTTATAAATATTAGTAATTAATATTAGTAATATAAATATAATATTAGTAAATATTAGATAATTGGTACAGCAAGTACTCATGGCTTACCGGGAGTGAAATAAAAAACAAACTTTTCTGTTGGCTTTGCTTTTTATTTTCGACAAATAGTGGCAAACGTCAAAATCCGTGGTGTGAATCTGGTAACAATAATTTAAAGGAATTATTTATGGCTTTACATAAACATGATATTTCGAAAAATTATACTTACAACCAGATGAAATTAGATTTATTTGGAAAATGCTATTAAACATAACGAAATTGTAAAAAATAATCACGCAGTTTTACGTCGTTTAATTGATATTGTATTTTTTTTAAGTTGTCAGGAATTATCTTTTAGGGGACACGATGAATCGGAGCATTCGTTAAATCAAGGTAATTATAGAGAACTAATAAAAATGTTTAAGAAATACGATTTGGAATTGTCTAATTTACTTTCTGATTCGAAGACATTTAGCGGTGTATCTAAAACAGTCCAGAATGTATAGAATCAATTAGTTACATTTTGAGTAACGTTATTGAATTTGAGATTGAGGAAACCATTTGCTTTTCACTAGAAGTAGCTGAAACTATCGACATATTATGTCATTCACAATTATCAATTGTTGTTCGATACGCGTTCCGTGGTAATATCTATGAGAGGTTTTTAGGTTTTACAGACGTGAGTAAAAGCCATAAGGCAGAACACATTTTTGGTGTTTTAAAGGACAGATTAAAATTTTTTGATATCAAAAATAAATTGGTAGGGCAAACTTATGACGGCGCTGCCGTGATGTCTGGTGAATTAAATGGTCTCCAGGCAAAAGTTAAAACTATTGCACCGCAAGCTTTATTTACTTATTGTCATGCGCATAGAATGAATTTAGTTTTGCAAGATACATGTAAAAAAATAAAGAATATCGGTCTTTTTTTGCCAGTTTAAGCGGATTTGCTTAATTTTTCTCAAGCTCGCCTAAACGGACTAATGTTTTAGATCGGTTTGTTTCGAAAAAAATGCCAACAGTTTATCAGACGCGATGGAAATTTAAATCTCGGTTAGTTTTCACTGTAGCAGATTTTCGTGATTAGCTTTTGGAAGTTTTTGATTTTATTATTAAATGTGACGATTTTGAAAGTGATGATATCTCGATCCGTGAAGCAATCGATTTGAAAACTTTATTAAATGATTACTCTTTTAACATAATTTTAAATATTTTTAAGAAAGTGTTTACCCAAACCGATTTGATATTCAATGTTGTTCAAAATCAGTTAACGGACATTATTCATTCCAAAAATCGAATAACAAGACTGGTGCAAAATCTCAGAGATTTTCGTAATGATAGTAATTTCCAGTATATACGCAGTGACGTTTTGGACTCGCTTGATATTTCCGAGCCCCCAAAAAAAACACAAAGGCATGACACAGAAACAGATCTCGAAAAACGAGTATATTTTGAAATTTTTTATACTATTATTCTGCAAATAGATACTCGTTTTTCGAATTTTGAAGATTTGCAAATTTTTGACCTTTTTGACGATTCAAAATTTAAAAGTTACGCCAAAGAATTTCCAAGATATTTATTATACAGGTTAATTAAAAATTATCCATTATTCTTTAATAAAATAAAATTAGAAAATGAATTAAAAGTTTTATATGCTGATCCAAATATTTTCGGAAGATGGGATAAGTTGCAAGATATGTATAATTTTATATACTGCAATTTATTACAACAAACTGTTACCGAAATTAATAAATTATTGTCATTAATTCTCTCATTACCACTAACGCCTGCCTCAAATGAACGAGATTTCTCTTGCCTCAAAAGAATCAAAACTTATAGTCGAAATACCATGACACAAGAGAGAATGTCAAGCTTGTCTCAAATGTCAATAGAAAAAAACTTTTAAAATCTCTCCAAAACTCTAATAAATTTTACGATGAGTTTATTACCTATTTTGCTACTTTCAAACAACGTAGACTAGAGTTAATTTATAAACATGTTTAGGTTCTAAATTTATAGGGAAAAGCAAAAAAAAACAAAAAACAAGAAAACAAAAAATCTCCTATGATGATTAAAGCCTTTATTAGACGGTATACCTATCTGAGAAGACAAAAAATACCTTGCCGACCTTCTCTCTCAAGCCACGAGTCGCGACTGTGATCATTGGAAAAGAAGCAATACCAAGTAAAGCGTTCTACAACCAAACAGTTACTATTACTAGCTCCCACCAATGGAAAGAAAGGACACATCTATTATTCGAAGATTGAGAATAGGGCACACATGGACACCTTATGAATTCCTTCTTCTTCTTCAGATGCAAATACACTAATGGATGTTAGCGATTACATTTTCCATTAGTTCTCTATTTCTTAAAATATGTATCAGAGATTGTATGTCGGTAATCCCTATCCATTGCCTTTTGTTTCGGAGCCAGGACATTTTCTTGCGTCCCATTCCTCTTTTGCCTTCAATTTTACCCTCGATTATAAGTTGGAGGAACTGGTATTTTTCATTTCGCATGATATGACCTAGATACGCCGTTTTCCTTTTCTTGATGGTTTCGAAAACTTGGCGTTTTTGGTTTATTCTTTTAAGGACATCTGTATTTGTGATTTTCGCTGTTCATGGTATTTTTAGGATACGGCGATAAAGCCACATTTCGAAAGCTTCTAATCTGTTTATATCCCTCGTTTTGAGTGTCCAGCCCTCTACACTATATAGCAGCACTGGCCATACGTAGCACTTAGTAAACCTTAGTCTCCGAACTCTGAACAAGTCAGTACCTTCTTGAATTTTGCGAAAGCTTGTCGAGCTTACTCAATGCGACATTTTACTTCCCTGTCCGATACCCAGTCTTCAAAAAGCCACGATCCCAGGTATTTAAATTTACTCACTCTTTCAATGGACTTAGTATTCAGTGTTATGGTGGGGTTTTCAAGTGCATCTAAGTTTCTAGAGATGATCATAAATTTGGTCTTTTTGGTATTAATCTCTAATCCCATTCGCTTACTGTATTCTCCGATTATAGTGACAAGTTGTTGAAGATCGACTATGTTGTCACAAATTAAGACACCATCATCAGCATATCGTATGTTTTTGATCAATACTCCATTCACCTTGATTCCCATCTCTGCATCCTCCAAAGACTCTTGAAATATGGCTTCCGAATAATTGTTAAATAAAAGATGGGAAAGCACACATCCCTGTCGAACACCTCTTCTTATATGTATGGGTTTGGATATAGAATTTTCTATTCTTAACTGTGCCGTTTGATGCCAGTACAAGTTTTCAATGCATCTTATGTCTTTTTGGTCTATATCAATTTTCTTATTGCATTAACTTGTGGTGTTGGACACGATCAAACGCTTTTTGATAATCTAAAAAGCATAGGAACACATCCTTCCTCTGATCGTAACAATTTTGGACCAGCACCAGTGTTGCTACTTTTGCTTCTCGTGTTCCTAAACCTTGCCTAAACCCGCACTAAGAATCACTGATGTCCCATTCACATTTTTTGTATAATCTTTGATGTAGTATTTTATGAATTCCAGTAATCAGATTTTGTGCCAGTACTGCAACACCACAACTTAGTACCTAAAAGACATACTTGTCTCAAAACAGCAGCAACTATGAAAATGTATTAAACTTTTTAAAAAACACAAAGTTAGTATTTAATTTAAAAAAAATGTATTATAAAAAATGTATTATTTTTTATAATACATGTAACTAACTTATACCCAATGTATTAACCATATAAACATGAATGTAAATTGTACCTGTGTCAATGACCATGATGTCTTTTTTTTTTGACGTTTACTTACCAGAATAATAATTTTGAAATAAAATTTGCCCTATCTTTTGGATTCAGTTTTTTCTCTGCAGCCTCACCATTTTTAACTTCCTCCATTTTATAATTTTAGCTGCAACAAAAAAATTGTTTATATAAATGTGTTTTGATGTACCTATTTATTGATATAGAGTTTTATTGTCAATAATTAATAATCTTCTTAACATGTCCTTTACTCGTCTGCATAGTTATAAAATCTTTTCCTTGGAGGAGAGCTTAACTGACTGCTAGTTTTTAATCCTTATAGGGATCGATATACGGATATATTTTCTACCTTATTATACGGAGTAGAGGCCTGGACACTTTTGAAGCTTCCTTAAGAAAACTCAAGTCATTAGAGATGTGGTGTTACAGACGTATCTTAAGAATTTCATGGGTGGATCGTGTGACTAATGTTGAGGTCCTACGTAGAATAGGCAAGGAATGCGAGATTATTAACACCATCAAAGAGCGCAAACTAGAATATCTTGGCCATGTTATGAGGAATGAACAGAGATACGGATTGTTGCAACTCATTCTTCAGGGCAAGGTATTTGGAAAGAGAGGACCAGGGAGAAGAAGAATATCTTGGCTTCAAAACCTAAGAAAGTGGTTTAATACATCGACAACCGGACTATTCAGAATAGCAACAAGCAAAGTTAGGATAGTCATTTTCATCGCCAACATCCGGAACGGATAGGCACCGTAAGAAGAAGAAGAATAGGGATCGAAGCAAAGGCCGGAATAACACAGTACAAACTAGAAAAGAATCGGCTACGGGCGGATAATGGTAATTTGTCCGTCGAATGGTACTCCTTCCGTCGAATTTAAGAAGTCGAGAAAAGATGTCACTCTGAGAGAAGAAAGAGTCTGGAAAATTATGGCCACCTATCCTTTCCCACAGTGCCTTACAGAGGGAATTTGACCAGTCAATTCGAAGTACTTTTTGCGTAGATTCCATCTTTGGTGGATTATTGATATTTCTCACATGGTTGGTGAAATAAAACGCATTAAAGGTGGAGAAAATTACAGCCACTAGTCTTGGTTCGTAGAATGGGAACAGAGCCCCGACAAAGGGCTCCCAGGTCCCAAGGTGCAGGAGACTCTATATGGGAGCTGCAGCAACACTAGACTGCCTTGGCTTGGAAAATGCACCCATTTTATACACTTTTCTTTCGTATCGATAACTGCATTTCCAAGTCAATTGACCAGTCGTAAATGGTGTAGAAGTTCAAAGGCTCTTCGATGCGCTTTTTGCGAGATCTGCTTAATAGAAGTCTTATCCTCGATAAAAAATAGCAGTGTATTAAGGGGTGCACATTAATTGACTTTCGCTTGCAGGTGATAAGCTCTCTATCGATAAAAGGGATTTGCGTGAATTGGCTCGCGATTGAAATTCTTGGAAATTTTGGTAGGTGGCAATGGATTTTATTGGCGTAGATGGCCAGTTAAAAATTTAATTTTTAGTCAAATGAAACTTAGTCGATGAAACAGAAATATCATTGGTGATAAACTACAAACAACGCCTCTCTTGTTCTCAAGGATTTTCTAAATCCAGACTGAGAGTCACCTATGTCTACATTACATTTTTTATAAATTGAATTCAGTATGATCTTTGATTCAATTTCAAATGAATAAATAAATTCAAGTAAGCAGTAAACATAATTTTCATTTGCTGACGTCATTGGATATTAATATTCAACAAACAGTGAATCCTAAAAAAATAATTAAAATGTATTATTAACCCCCGTGTGGGAGACAAGCCACTAAGAAGAATACACCCACAGGATCTCCTACTGTTCGTAAGAGGCGGCTGAAGGAGCAGCTGACCGCTGTCTCTAACCAACATTCCATCTCGTCCTTTACCCATCTATTTACCTAGAACCTATCTCGCCCAAACCCCGAGTGTCGGATGAGTCTCTTGGCCGTGTTTGAGTGGAAGAGGCCCATTTTACGCGGGGAGTGTGTGTGGCATATACATGCCGCGCACCCTACACACAAACTGCATAACTTGCGCCTTTTCATACACTCCTAAGTTTCCTCACTCGCCAACCCGCCTGACAAGCGTGGCGTTTTAATGTCAAAAAACCCTCTTCAACAAACATTTCGAATCACAAAACAAACGGAAAATTAGCACAGGTGGGTAGAGATAACACCTTAAAGTCCAACACCGACAAACCGGCCTGCATCAAGGATTCCGTGGGAGACAAGCATTCGACTAAACTAAACATAGGAACATATAACATCAGATCCATGAATGCTATTACTAAACTTTACGAATTAGAAGAAGAACTAAATAATATACAATGGGATGTGATTGGTCTGTCAAAAATAAGAAGAAAAGGTGAACAAAAAATACTATTAAACTCAGGAAACGTGCTGTACTACACAGGCAATGAAGATAACTCTAACAACGGAGTTGGTTTTATAATAAACAAGAAAGTCGTCAGATACATACAATCCACCAAGGGTATATCAGATAGAGTAGCCCACATTATGCTTAAATTAAAAAGAACGTCTTTGAAAATTATACAGGTGTACGCGCCAACAAGTTCATATACAGATGAAGACATTGAAAACTTCTACGAAGAACTAACATTCGCTATGGAAGAAAAGAAAACTAAATTGACGCTATTAATTGAAGACTTCAATGCCAAATTAGGGAAAAAAATAGATGGAGACGAACACAGAATTGGAGAGTATGGATATGGCGAGAGAAATAATAGAGGACACACATTAATGAACTACTTGGAGGAGAGACAACTTTTTGCTATGAACTCGTTTTTTTAACAAAAAACCACAAAGAAAATGGACATGGATAAGTCCCAACGGTAATACAAAAAACGAAATAGATTACATCCTTACAACACAAAAAACCATCATCAAAGATGTAACAGTACTGAACCGCTTCTCAACCGGTAGCGATCATAGACTTGTCAGAGCCAAACTCAGGAATAATAGCCAATTGGAAACAAAAAAGAAAATGGAAAATGTATCGAAACTAAATATGGGAAAACTTAAGCAATCAAAAGTGAAATATAAACAAAAAATAAGGGAAAGTAAACCAGTCACTAGAGATTTGGAAATCAAAAATATCGATGAAAAAAATCAGCTATTAACCGATACATTAGCAAAGGCGGGAAAAGAGGTAGTACAAACAAGAATAAAAAAGGAAAACCATGTATCCCAAGAAACAAAAAATCTCATGAGTAAAAGAACAACATTACTGGAACAAGATAAGAGAAACACAGTAGATTATAAAGAGGTGAACAAAGCTATCAGAAGGAATATCAAGGAATATAAAAGGAGCGTACAGGAAGAACAAATAGAAAAAGCAATTAAACAAAATAAAAACATGAAGTGCTTAAAACAACAGCTTGGAACCATACAAATTAATAGTATAAAGAACAAAGAAGGTACAGAGACCAATAATATAGAAGAAATTATACAGATAACACAAGAATATTATAAAAACATCTACAATACAAAACAGAAACTAACCCAAGAAATCCTTAAGCGACTACAAATAAAAATAAAAAATGTTAATTCCAACTTACAACCAGAAATCAGTAAGAACGAGATAAAAAGAGCACTCAAAGAGATGAAGAGTAATAAATCGCCAGGAAAAGACTGTAGAAATAATGCTTAAACATGGTGGGAAAAGAACTAGAGAAGTTTTGTACATACTTATGAATAAAATACTAATGACAAAACAAATACCCAACAGTTAGTAACACTAATAACACTGTTACTATTTAAGAAAGGAGATAAAAAGGATCTAAAGAATTACAGACCCATAACTTTAGTAAATGTGATGTACAAACTATTAACCAAAATATTAACAAATAGATTAACAACTAAATTAGATGGATACCAGGCAAGAGAACAAGTCGGATTTAGAAAGAGCTTCAGTACAAGTGACCACCTTTTAAAGATGAAGATTTTAATCGAAAAAACTAACGAATATCATATCCCGCTATAAATGGCATTTATTGACTTCGAGAAGGCATTTGGTAGTGTAGAAACACTGGGCAGTACAGAATTCCCTACAAAACAGCAGAATAGACTACCGATATACCGACTTAATTACAAATATATACAACAAGGCAACAACAACTATTAAGCTAATGAAACAAACGGAGCCTATTAAAATAAACTGAGGAGTAAGACAAGGAGATACCATATCGCCCAAGCAATTCAATCAAGCGCTAGAAAATGTTTTTAATAGACTACACTGGGGTGGCTTGGGAATTAACATAAACGCGCTAAATCTGAATAATTTACGATATGGTGATGATATTGCATTAATAACAGAAAAAAGTGAAGTATTACAAAGAATGATGGAAGAACATAGATAGAGAATCGACAAAAATTGAATCTCAAGATGAATTACAGTAAAACAAAAACCATGACTAATCAATCAGACGAACTAATAATTACAGTGGCACAAACAAGAATAGAACAAGTAAAAGAGTATACATCTAGGCCAAATCACTAAATTAAATAAAGAAAATCAGACCGAAGAAATAAAGAGAAGAATAATAAAAACTGTTTTATATTATAAAGAATTCAAAATACCCCCAATACCTAAAAAAGAGAGTCTTTAATCAATGTATACTCCCTGTCCTCGCATATGGCTCTCAGACATGGACGTTTACAAAGGAAATTATGGAAAAAATAGCAAAGACAGAAAGATACATGGAAAGACAAATGCTGAACATTAAACTATCAGACAGAAAAAGAAACGAATGGATCCGTAATAAAACAAAAGTGAAAGATGTCTCAATCCAAGTAGCAAAGCTTAAATGGAAGTTCGTCGGACATACCCTAAGGCAGAAAGATGGACTTGGACAATTATACATTGTAGACCATGAAATCACAAACGAAAAAGGGGAAGGCCACAAATGCGATGGTCAGATAACCTGAAGAAACACGCCGGGTCAAAATGGATGCAAATTGCCCAAGATAGAGAGGTATGGGAGAAGAAGGAGGAGGCCTATATCTAAGGATGGATGTTTAGGGCTGTATATATATATATATATATATATATATATATATATATATATATATATATATATATATATATATATATATATATATATATATATATATATATATATATATATATAGCGAGTGTTTGCAACTTTAATTTTGTCGCTTCTCGCATCCCAATCGCCATAATTTCTTATCGGCCCAGTCTCCTTCTTGAAGACCTCTATTTTCCATTTCTATATGAATATTGGATATCCATTTCTTTCTTGGCCTTCCCCTTTTATTTCTCTGTGTAGGTCTCCAGTTCCAAACCTTTCGTGGTATCCTTTCTTCGTTCATCCGTCTCAGGTGTGCATACCATTTTAATTGTTTTTCGGCTATCGTATCCATTATTGTGTTCTTTACTTTCATTCTCTTTCTTATGTTTTCATTTCTTATGTGGTCAAACAAAGTTAACCCGGAACATCTTCTCCAGTACATCATTTCCGTTGAGAGGAGTTTTTGTGACATATTCTTGTTAAAGACCCACACTTCTGACCCATACGTCAGCACCGGCTGAATCATAGCCTGATATATATTTTTCTTTGTTTTCTTAGTTAAAGTTTTATTCCACAGGATCGGATGTAGTGTTTTTATCATGTTTTTTCATTTTCCTATTTTTCTTGTTATATCTTTGTCGTCTCTCCCGTCTTCGCTTAGTGTAACTCCGAGATATTCGTACTGATCAACGTTTTTAATTAATCCGCTTTCTGTTTCCATGTCTTGACCGATGCCTCCTATATTCATGTATTGTGTCTTTTCGGTATTAACCTCTAATCCCCATTTTTTGAATTCGTCTATTAGTTTGTTTATCATGTACGTCATATCTTGTAGGTCCTCGGCAAGAACTACCTGGTCATCTGCGAAGAGGATTGTGTATATAGGAGTGTCATTTACCCATATGCCCATTGGGCTGCATTTTCTCATCCAATATTTTAAAGCATTACCAAGATATATTTTAAATAGGGTTGGGGAGAGGCAAGAGCCCTGTTTGACACCCTTTGTTTGAGTGAAACCCTTGGAAATTTGGTTTCCAACCTTAATATAAGCTTGGTTATCTTGATATAGCTTTTTCACGGCATTTATATATACTGCATTTATACCTGCGTTTTCCAATGTTGTCCATAGTCTCTGCAGTGGTACGGAGTCAAACGCTTTACGGAGATCTATAAAAGTGGCATGAAGTTCTAGTCCTCTTGCTAATCTCTTTTCTATTAGATGTTTGAGAGTAAATACATTGTCGACACAAGATCTCCCTGGTCGGAATCCACTTTGTTCTTCGATCTCTGTGGCTTCTTTTTCTATTCTGGCTTTCAGAACTCTTTCATACAGTTTGCCAGTGGATGACGTAATGCTGATACCTCGGTAATTACTGCAGTCATTCCTGTTTCCCTTTTTGTAGATGGAGTTTATGTACGAGACTTTCCAATCTCTTGGGATACTTTCTCCTTGTAGGCACTTGTTAAACATTTTACAAAGCAATTCTAATGTTATTGCAGTGGCATGTTTGAATAACTCGATAGGTAAATCACCCGGCCCAGGAGTTTTATTATTTTTCATTTTTTGTAATGCGTTTTTTATTTCTTCTACGGTAATCATCGCCACTTCATTTAACCCCGTTTCAACTATATCTATATGTGTGTCTAGAAACTGTGTACGTTGTTCATTTAATAGATTTTCGTAATAATTTTTCCATCTTTCTATGTCTATGGGGTTTATTTTTTTTGTTTCGTTTGTATTTTTTCTAAGACTGTTGATAGTTTTCCAAGCTTGTCTGGACCTAGATCCTCCTACCATTGAGCTTATTTTTGCACACTTGTTGTCCCAGGTTATGTTTTTTGTTTTTTTAATTTCCTTTTTTACTATATATTTGTATCTGTTATAGTTCTTTCGGTCTTCCTCATCTTTTGTCGCTAACCATTTGAGATACAGTTTTTTCTTTTCTTCTACCAGTTCTAATAAACCTTCTGTCCACCAATAATTTCTACGTTTTACGTTTTCTTTCGTACCTAGAGCTTCTAATGCTGCTTCATGAATTTTGATTTTCAAAGTCTCATACATTTATTCCGCTGTTCCGTTTATTTCTTCGTCTAATTTTTGTGCCAAACGTAGTTTATAGAGAAAACTTGTGGACTCATTTTTTAAGCTGTCTATGTTATAGAGCCGTATGGATTCTTTGTTTGTCTGTTCTTGGGATTTATGTTGTTTAATATATCTTATTTCCACGGGTGCCTTTACTAGTAGGTGATCCGATCCACATTCTGCCCCTCTCCAAACTTTTACATCGTAGGGTCTTAAAGATGTCTCTTGTTTAACTACTATATAGTCTATAATTGACTGCAGTTTTCTTGTCTTTTGAGTCCATGTATATTTATTTATGTCTCTATGTTTGTAAAATCCATTCAGTATTTTTAAAGAATGTTGTTCGCATACCTCCAACCATCTTGTTCCGTTCTCATTTACTACATTTTCTCCGTGTTGTCCAATTATTTTGTTGTCAAGAGCTTTACCTACTCTTCCGTTCAGGTCCCCTAGCAGGACTATTTATTGTCTTTTTTTTATTTTATTTAACTCCTCTGAGAGTTTGTCGAAGAACATGTCTTTAGTGTTTGTATCTGAGTCGTCCGTGGGTGCATAGATGCCAATTATTTTTATGTCTCTCCCCTTTGTTGTAAGGTCTACTGTTATAATTCTCTCGTCTATCGGGTTCCAGTTTGTAATACATTTTTCCATGTTTTTTCTTATCACGACCGCTACTCCAGCTTTGGCTCTTTTTGATTTTTCTACTCCGCTCCAGAAGTATATATAGTCGTCTTTGTAGTGGTTACCCTGTCCTTTCTTTTTTGTTTCGCTGAGTACTGCGATGTCAATTCGGTATGTACTAAGTTCCTTAAATACTTGATCTTCTTTTGTATTCAGTCCTTGTATGTTCCAACATCCAAAATTCGTTAGCCTTTTTCTTTGCCTATGTCGTTTTCCTTTGAAGCCATCCGAGTTCCGAGGCTGTTCCTTGGGATTTTTAGCAATATTTCTTTTACGCAGGGCGGGGAGCTAACCTACCGCTGTAACCCTCCTCCTTCATCCGGGCTTGGGACCGGCACTGGCATTTACTGAGCTACTCAATCCACCCAGTACCTACCAGAGGCGGAGTTATATAGATAGATGATCTTTAAAAATATTTATAGTTAGTGACTCATTAAGCTAATATACCTATGAATTATAAGTTAATCCATTCCTTTGGTATTACGATACCAGAACACGTAGACAATTGCTTTGCGATTTTTGCAGCCATCCAGCAGTTCAAAACTTTGCAGATTTCATGGTGGAGAACTATATTTCTGAAGACGCCAAATTTCCACCTACCATGTGAATCGAAAATAGTACGTCCCTACAAAGAACGACGAATGCATGGTGTATATTATACCTCCTTTTTTTTCAAATGTTTTAGAAGAAGACTCAATTTCTGGGAATTGCGTAGGATTCGATTTTAATTTTTGTAGTATTAAAGTGGTTTTATAGAGTTCGGGTGCCAGTTAAGTTTCACCGGTATTAAAAGTTCACGAAGTACAAGTGGAATATTTTAAAATTAATTTTTGCTTCTGCCAAGGGAGCAATATGGGCCAACCACAAATAAGGCTCGCAAAAAGCACATTCAAGGTAATATATTTTGTAATTACACAGGTCTGCGACATAAAAAGTGTTTCAGTTCACAGTATCTCTTCACTCTCTGCTGTTCACGTACTGTGGTTACTAGTGATTTGTAGTAGTGATTGTGAGAGTAGTATTAAATGATATCTCGTGACACACGGATAGTTGGCAATAAAATGTGAATCAAATAACTTTCAGTGATTTTTTATCGAACTACAAAGAACATAAATTCAAGGCATCAGCCTAAACATATTGTTTTCTTGTGGTGTGAAGTTGTTTTATGAAAAATGGCTACCAGAGGATGTATCAACTCACCAGATTGCTTCTGCTACATTTGTGGTAACTATACAGTTAAAAAGCAACAAAGAAACAGAAACAGAAACAGAAAGGTATATTTTGCCTATTTTGGTATAAAGTTAGGTGATCAAGACAAGTCTTGGGCCCCACACAAAGTTTGTTCAGTGTATGTTGAAGAACTGAGACAATGGTTTCAAGGTAAAAAGCAGTCATTTCGTTTTGGAATACCAATGTTTTGGAGGGAGCCCAAAAACCATAGTGATGACTGCTATTTTTGTTCTTGCAATGTTCAAGGTTTCAATTTGAAAAACAAAAAGGATATTTCTTACCCTAACATCAAATCAGCCATTCGCCCTGTTCCTCATGGACCTGAAGTACCAATACCCTCTCCTCCAGTTTCTTTGGATGGTATTTTAGATGACCACGAGCCATTAGCTCAGCTAGGTGGAAGTGAAGAAGACAGTGATGGCTACGATCCTGGCACAACCGATCCCGTTCCATTCTCACAATCTGAACTGAATGATTTAGTTAGAGACCTAGGTCTTCCTAAAGACTCGGCAGAACTTTTAGGATCTAAAATAAAAAAAAATATATATGTTGGCTCCGGGTACGTCCTTTTCTTGGTATCGTTCCAGGGAAAAGTAGTTTGTATCTTTTTTCTCTCAAGAAGGTGACTTGGTGTTTTGCAGTGATGTTCCTGGACTTACGGCACGTTTCAAAATCGAATATGCCCCTGATGAGTGCACACTTTTTTATAGATTCTTCAAAAAGAAGCCTTAAAGCAGTGCCTCTACACAATGGCAATAAGTATGCTTCTATGCCAGTTGGACATTCTGTTCACTTAAAAGAATGTTATGAAAACCTCGAACTGGTTTTAAACAAACTCTGCTATTCAGACCATAAATGCACACTATGTGGTGATTTGAAAGTGATCTCAATGCTGCTTGGTCAACAAAGTAGTTATACAAAGTTCCCTTGCTTTCTCTGTGAATGGGATAGTAGAGACAGAAAGCAACACTACATTAAAAAAGTTTTACCCTTGAGAAAAATCTTACAGGTGGGGGTTAAAAATGTTGAGAGAAAGCCTTGTGGATCCCAAAAAGGTATTACTACCACCATCCACATTAAGTTGAGATTAATGAAACAATTTGTAAAGGCGTTGCCAAAAGAAGGGGAGTGTTTCAAGTATCTTTGTGGACAGTTTCCTGGTTTATCCGAGGTAAAACTAAAGGAAGGAGTCTTTGTCGGACCAGACATTAGAAAACTGATGAGAGATCCCAATTTTATGGACAAAATGAAAACAAACGAAAAAGCAGCATGGACATCTTTTAAACTAGTTGTTACCGGTTTCCTAGGAAACAAAAAAGATCCTAACTACAAGACAATCGTCGCAGACATGCTCGACAACTTTAAGAAGCTGGGATGTAACATGAGCATTAAAGTTCATTTCCTCCATTCACATCTAGACTACTTCCCTGCAAACCTTGGTGATGTAAGTGAAGAGCAGGGTGAAAGATTCCACCAAGATATCAAGGAAATGGAAAGAAGGTATCAAGGAAGATGGAACGTCAACATTATAGCGAACTACTGCTGAATGCTAAAACGAGATGACCCTCAACGAGTACACAGCCGGAAAAGCAATAAAAGAAGCTTCGAATGAAAGCAAAAGCGTTAGTATAAGGACTTATGAGCTTAAAGAGAAATGTAAGTGTACTAGATATGTAGTTTATAACATGTATTATACATGAAATAAAATGCTTTAACAAGAAAAAAATTGAAAAATTGCTAAAATTTTGTTATTATACCACAAAGTAATTCCTTTTTTGTGAGAAAACCTTACGTGATAGAAAAAAAAATGGATTGCATTTTTGCAATCAGCCTGAAAAGTACATAAAATCAGTTATGAAATTCCAAACAAGTTTAAAAAATATTTTTTTTGTGGACCTGTGTTATTTGTTAATTCTCGTTTTTTTACATTTCCTTTAAGAATCGTCTTATCTCTTCCACGCTGATTGTTTTAACCTATAAAGAATTTAATACTTTACTCATACAATTAGAGGTTGTCTTTAATTTAAATAATCGTCCCTTATGTCCTGTCAGTAATGATCCAAATGATTTTTCGGTGTTAACACCTGGACATTTTCTCACACTCAAGCCTTTAAAGGCTTTCCCGATTTGGATTACAGTTCATTTAAATAGGCTAAGTCGTTGGCAATTGCTGCAATGATTACATGCAGACTTTTGGCAAATATTGAGCGGAGAATATATTGACTTGTACTGATACCTCATTAAACCAAGCATCCTTTACAATGGCAAATGCGTCGAATTAAAACTTTAATTTTCGGTCAAGATGGTGTTGCTCACGTAGCTATCGTACAAACTGCGAGAGGTGAACATTTGGCGACCTTTGGTAAAGCTATGCTCTCTGCCATAATATATATTGACTAAGAATGCGAATATGCATTTTGGTGGATGGGAATGTTACGTGCCTCCACACATATTCTTATTTTTTTATCAATTATTTTTTCTTATCTTATTTTATTTTATATTTAATTACTAATTAATGTGTGTGTATGTCTTCTGTGTATCTATGTAAACTAATACGGTCCTGTATGCACCTGCATAAAAATATGAAAAAATATGATCTTTTACATCTGATCATTCACGGAAAGATCAAAGGTAATCGTGGTCCTAATAGACGAAGAACATCATGGCTGAAAAATCTAAGGCAACGGTATGGAAAATCAACTACATCGTTATTTAGAGCTGCTGTCAATAAAGTCACGATAGCGAATATGGTAGCCAACATGATATCCAACAATCGATAACGATCAGGGAACTAGAAGAAGAAGAAGATGTACCGCATCTATGAGACTTAAGAGAGGTGAAGCTATTTCGGACTACAAACACCTCAGTATTGTATAGATCAGGGCGATAAACACTATAATTTTTTTTGTGTGTAAAATCAATCACGCAACTTTAAGAAGAATCTGCTGCCTAAGTTCCCTCAGTGCACTGTGTAAGAAGCAAAAGAGTTAGTTCAACATCACAGGTACCGAAATTTGATTGCATATGCACACAATATTGATATTAATTGATACATTTTACATGTAACCCATTTTCATATATAGAAATAATACTAGCACCTAAAAAACATTTGAACAATTGTTGACTCACATAGTATTTACATTTGTAGATATAGAATTCTTATTACAATCAATTGTATTTTATGTACATGCAAAATAATATTCAACATTTTGAAATTAATTTTTTGTTTTTTTTTTAATTATATCACTTGAATAATATGTTTACCCGTTATGATAACAACACGTTTTATTTTATTAAAAAATATTCTTATACATACTTCAAATAAATCAGCAAACAATGTTTTTTAAATTAAAACATCTAAACAAAATAAAACGAAGGGGATCACTTACACTGTATACACAAGTATATGTGTACATGTGTGAGATGGAAAGTACTTCAAGACACTAAAAACGGTATAGATTTTTATCAAATACAATGAAGACTATGGTTTGTAAAATATTTAGACTAGGGAGTCCATATTTGCATTGTACTTTTGATGTCTTACCTTATCGCACGTTACTAAGGTGAGAGTTGAATGATGATATTTTCTTTTTGTAGATAAGGGGATACATGTTAAATGTTCATTTTTATATCATATATTTTACATAATCCTATAATATTAGTATAAGGATCAGTAAATTCTTAAAGTACCTGTTAAGGACAATTAACAAAATCTAAACAAAAAAGATTAAAGTCTCAGTTTTTAATAATGTTTACTCTTTTGAATTTTTATTTTTGCAAAAAAAAATTGGGTATATAAAAAATAAAAAATTCGCCAAAACATAAAATCTGTAGTTGAATTTTTAAATAATTGGTTTGTTTCTGTAGTAGTTGAAAACGGTTTTACAACGCACGAGCTTGCGCAGTAAAATAATTTTGTGTTCGTGCACGTTTAATTTTAACCCGTAACCGGTGACGTGGAGTCTGAGAGACTCTTGCGAAATTAAAAACTGGTTTAAAATATTGAAGCGGACGACTCTGGATGGCCTGCGACTAAGTACCTTTCTAAAAATAGTTCATAAACCAAGCGTTTTTGTTTGATTAGTTTACGTTTAGCTGTTTGCGAGAACAGACGTTATTGGAGTCAGAGAGACTCAACGTCACAGTTAGTTACTTTTTATCGAGTGTTTTATATTTCTTCGTATAAACTATAATGGATCATCTACCAAGTACGTCACGATCGGTTAGTGTTACAGATCCGAAATTTGAAGAGAAAGTGTTAAATTGGTTCAATGATTTGGACTCTGAATATAGTGATATTGATGATATTGACAGTGATGCGGTAATAGAAAGCAGTCATGAGTCGGCATCTGAGCAGTCTGATAGTGAATCTGATCCAGAAGACAATAATCCAGAAACTTTAAACCAAGACTCGTCCAGTGATGATGAAAATAATATATTGGCGTCAAGATCTTCAAACTACTTTTATGGTAAAAACAGATTTAAGTGGTCAGCTAGTGCACCAAAAAATATTCGTACTCAAAAGCATAATATTATTGTACATTTACCGGGGCTGCAAGGAAAGGCTCGGTCTCTTGGTCTTTCGGCACCTCCAAAGGAAATTTGGAACTGTTTTTTTAGAAAGCAAATGTTAAATGTTGTAGTCGAATGGACAAATGTAAAATTGGCGAGTGTTAGGGTCAAATACAAAATGAAAAGAGGCCGGAATTAAAAAATGTCGACAAGGTCGAAATGGAAGCATTTTTAGGCTTACTAATTTACACCTCAGTATTTAAGTCCAATATGTCTATTTGCTACAGATGGAACGGACAGAGAAATTTTTCGGTCCGTAATGAGTGCCAAGAGATTTGCAGTTTTATTGACTTGTTTTCGTTTTGATGACCCTTCCACGAGAGAACAACGAAAAGCGGTAAATCCACTAGCACCAATTCAAGAACTATTTGAATCTTTGATTCAAAACTGTCAAACGGAGTTTTCTGTTGGTGAATATGTATGCATTGATGAAATGTTAGTTGGTTTCCGGGGTAGATCACGCTTTAGAATGTATATTCCAAACAAACCACGAAAATATGGACTTAAAATTATGATATTAACAGATGCAAGCAACAACTATGTGTACAATGCGTATGTATATACAGGCCAAGATTCCGACGGAATGGGCCTTTCAGTACGGCTTTCTAAGCCATTATTTGGCAGTAATCGTAATGTGACAGCTGACAATTGGTTCACGTCTATAGAACTAGTTCAGTTGTTGAAATCTAATGGCCTAACATATGTGGGAACTATGAAAAAGGTTAAAAGTCATATTCCTCCTGAGTTTCTTCCTCAAAGGCATAGAGAGATTAGTTCAGTTAGATACGGTTTTACAAAAGACATTACCCTTCCTTCGTATGTTCCTAAAAAAAACAAAGCCGTCATACTATTATCCTCCATGCATCATAGTATAGCCATAGATCAAAAAACACAAAAACCAGAAATAATTAGTCTGTATAATATGACGAAAGGCGGCGTTGATGCTTTGGATGAAAAATGTACGGTTTACAGTTCATCCAGAAGAACGCAACGTTGGCCAATGGCTATATTTTACAAAATACTAGATATGAGTACAGTTAACGCTTTCGTTATGTATCAGTGTTATAGAGAATCCAAACCCTTAGACAGTAAAGATTTTATGAAGGTAATATAAATACTAATAAAAGCTTAATTGAAGCACACATGAAACAACGAATGTATAACAGCAGAATCCCGACAGAAATAAGAGAAAACATAAAGCGAATACTGTGCGTGGTTGAACCTCCTTCTATTCAAGAAGATCGGTTAGCAGTTCGAAAGTATTGCTACATTTGCCCATCAAAACTTCATAGAAGACATCTTATTTACGCGTCTGTTGTAAAAAACCAATTTGCTTGATTTGTTCTCATAAAATATGCAGAAACTGTAACGTTCAAAAAGAATAAAAAAAAAAATAATCCCTTTTTTTGTCCTTATTTACCCCCTGCACGTTCCGTTACGTTTAGACTACTGATGATAATTTTTATTACCATAAATTATTCAATATTTGTTATACCTAATATTAAAACCATTTGTACATACCAAATTTAGATTGCAAAAATGCCTAAATAACAGATTATTATAAACAATGTGATAAAATAATTATTTAAATTTGAATAAGACCAGCATATTTATGATGAGTCCCGGAGACTCCACGTCACCGGTTATGTTCCTAAAATCGGACTTCACCGGTTACGGGTTGAACTCCAACTGTTTGGTCAGATGTTTTTGTAGATTTGTCGATCATTTTTAAATCGTTTTCAAATAGTCATTCTCGTTTGAAGACTATTTTCCAACTAATAGTTTGACGCAATTGAATACGTTTGAATAAGGGGAATTATAATTTGATGCACACTTTGCTGTAGCTGGTAGAGGACGTCACATATGCCACACATGCAAGCTTAACTGTTAAATGGTACACGATACACATGTAGTTTTGACAGTCCGTGTAGGTTTGGAATTTAGCGGTAAAAAACTGTCTGAAGTTAAATTTTAAAAGTAGTGCACATAAGTTAAAGTGTTAGCCTG
Organism: Diabrotica balteata; assembly: GCA_918026665.1. NCBI lineage: Eukaryota > Metazoa > Arthropoda > Insecta > Coleoptera > Chrysomelidae > Diabrotica > Diabrotica balteata. The sequence goes on along the minus strand of OU898284.1, from coordinate 93,057,444 downwards.
TTTGGTGTATTTGGCTCCAGAAAATTCTTTTCAGATCCACGTGCTATTGAATTCATAGTATTGCAAGATCAGATATTTACATTTCATATACATTTATTCACTCCCACCATGCCAAGCAATCAAACCTAGAATCGGTTCACAATTTGTCGATAGCTTACTACAAGTTTAACCCTAATTAGAGAACTGAAATACAGAGAGGATAGGTAATACAATATAATAGTAAAAACCAACCTGAAACTGATGGTTTAAGATGTTTTCGACTAACCCACCTTGTATCTGAAGGAATACAATACAGCACTGAACCTTATAATCCGATTACGAAGGTATTTTGGTTACAGATGACCGACCAGTGTCGTAGAGTATATGATTGAAACAGTTATTTGAACTAAATAAATATATTTTTTAAATTGTACCTATGTAAATTGTATTTTTGTTTTAATAAAACTTCTTTATTTTATTCAAAAATAAAAAGTTTCTTGCCATTTGTAAAAGATACATTTATTTAATTAAGGAGAAAGAAGCCAAATGTCGCCTGTCAAAAATTTCAATGTGTTTTAAATGTATCCATTATTTTCAAATCCGGAGAAAATAATAAACATTTTTGAAAAATTTAAACTCAGAATGAAAGATTACATTATTACTGAGGGCAGAAAGTCCCTGAAAATTTCTACAATCTTTATTTTAATATGTTTTGTAACAGGGGTGAAAATAAAATAGAAAATATAGTATAATTTTTAATTGAAAATATTGCATGCAAAAGAAACTTTTATTTATTCTAATAAATATTTTATTTTGCCTTTAAATTTTTCAAAAATGCTTTTCAGTTTTCTCAGGATTTGGAAAAAAAAATGAATACATTTAAAACATATTGAACATTTTGACAGGCGACATTTTGCGCCTTTCTCCTTTAATACCTTACGATTAAAACTACTATTACTTACCTTATATAATTACGATTAAAAAACTATTCAAATTTAAAATAAATAGAATCAATTTCGGAATCCAAGTCGTCTAGAGGGTTAATAATTAGTGGTTGTGTCTCTATCTCATGATCTATATATATATATATATATATATATATATATATATATATATATATATATATATGATATAAGACAATAATTAGCAATACATCTCCATTAAGGAAGTGTTAGAGCGGAAACCGGCCGATTGCAGGTAAGGGTGCAAACCGTGACAACTTAGGCCGACCTAAAATCATTACACCTACTCAGGAAGATGAAGAAATGGTTTTATTGATTTGTTGGAAAAATTGTCATCAAACTTAAGGCAAAATTTGTGGTTTATGCAAGATGGTACAGCACCACATTATACAGAAATTCCAGAGAGAACATACAACTTTAATGAACGTTGGATTGGTCGTGGTAGTCATATACCTTGGTCATGTGGTGAGATATTGATATAATTATTTAAATTATAAAGTATCCCAAAAGAATACTTATTATACTTATAACAATTATAATACTTATAATAAATACTGTAGCAGTTTCTTTAGAATCAATGACGCTATTTAATATGAGACGATTTTTTATGGAACGTATTTACAAATGAAATAAAGAAAATGGTGAACATATCGAACACTTACTTTGACAAAAAGTTTAATGTTATCTAGTTTAACTATTTTTTAATTTGGTTTGTAAATAAAATGTTTTGATTATGACTTTAATTTAATATAAAACGTAAAATGTGTGATGTAAAATTTTATTATTCTGTTATTTTGTCAAATCTTAATGAATTATTCTGCTGATCTATTTATTTTATTTAATATTTCGGTAACTATTAAGTTAAGTTAAAGGTATTTCATACCAAAATTCAGAAGTCGTGATGTTTTTATATATTTTTCCTTCATTGCCTGGAGTAATTGTGTTAAATCAGAGTTATGCAGCTAATTTGTAAATGCGATTATATCGAAAACTGTTAAGTTTTAAGGTTATTAATAGGCATACCTTTTTTTTTAAATAATATATCTTAAATTTTTTGATCAAAATTACAGCTAACTTAAAAAGCAAACAAATTAAGTGCAAGTTTATGTCACATATCGATGGCTTAAATGTTAATAACCCGTATATTATGCAAAAAGTGAAATTTTATAGGAAACAAAAAAACCCTTTAAACACTGAAAACATTACATGAAATCAACATTTATTATTGGTTATTCTTTATAAGTCGGTCAGATAGCTCAGCGGGCTGTGCGGCTGCCTCTCATTCGCTTCACTGTCGAATGGTTCAGTGGATGTGGGATCGAGCCCCAGCTCGGTGTACAGAAAACAAAAAGTCTAACGCAGCAGTTTAAAATTCTAGATGAATCTGCGGCTTAGACTAGGATATGCTGGGATATGATCGCCCTATGGTGGAGCAGTACGGCAAGAGATAAGGGCTTGCGTCTCGGTGATACTCCTCCATAGATCCCTACCGGACGGGCGTAACGCCTAAAAACCGGATATATATATATATATATATATATATATATATATATATATATATATATATATATATTCTTTATAAACAGTTATTAAATGAAATAAACATAGGTTTTAGTTTAAATTAATTTGTGATCAACTTTTATGTCAGATACGGGTTATTGATTGAAAAAAAAAATTAAAAACTAAAATGCAGTTACGGGATATTATTGATTAAAATTTTTGATAGTTTGGAAAAATAATATACAATATTGTATCAACCTAAATGTTTATTCATTAAAGAAAAAAAGTATTACTATTCGTACAATGTTATCTTAAAAAATGAGGTAAGTTTTTTATTCATTCAAGAAGAATATAACTGTTAATACAGTGTTACTTTGAAAAATGATGTAAGTTTTCATAAAAATATCTGCAATTCACTTTTTGAATGAAATTTTTAGTCTTTCCTTGTGCAATAGAGGGTAGTTGAAAATTTCAGGGTATTTAATTGTCTTCGAAGTGGCACAGAGACGAATGGAACGGTCTATGCTGGGAGTGACGTTGAGGGACCGAATAAGAAACGAAGATCTGCGAAGAAGGACGAGTATTACTGATGTTGTGGAACGCATAGCGGAACTAAAATGGAACTGGGCAGGCCATGTAGCGAGAATGCACGATTCACGATGGACGAGCAAAATTACAAATTGGAGGCCAAGAGCAGACAAACGCAGTAGAGGAAGACCACCTACACGTTGGGTCGACGACATCAGGCGTATCACTAAAAATTGGCAACAAAGAGCACAAAATCGTGAGGAATGGAGGAGTTTAAGGGAGGCCTATGTCCAGCAGTGGACGTGATAAATAGAGGCTGGATGATGATGATGATTTAATTGTCTTATGGGTAAAGCTTAAAGATGATCATCAAAATTAATTTTATAAATTTTTGTTTTCTTTTCCGGATTGTAGTGTAATTGTCTAAGATCGGTAACTGTTGGCTCACTTGGCTTTTTCCCTGGACGAATAGAATTGTAGCTCCATGTAGATGGCTGAAAGTAGTCTTGAAGAAATTCATGTGTAAATTCTTCATCAGAGGATGAACGTAAAATTAAAATAAAGAGAATTCGACTTTAAAAAATTCATTGTCATCGGATGAAGATTTGTTACAAATTCTAGATAAATATCTTTTGGGCCTTATAAGCTTTTGTCTGGGCTTTGGACCATATTTTATATCATTTATATACAAGTTAAATATTGTTAGAAGGATAACTTTGAACTGTATTTGATATTGTATTCAGATATAACGTAAGTATTTACCTGAAAATGGTATTAGCAGATGTGACTCTTTTGCAGTGGCGGTTGGTATATAAATGTTGCGGAGCTGCAGAACCACCAAAATAATCCAAACAAAATTACTTTGAAAATTAAATAAAAAATATCACTACTTATAAAATCTAAATTCATTTAGATGGTTTTCGTGCATGGCCGCCTTTATTTTAATCTGTCGTCCGTCGCATCTCATGGCGACAGCAAGTCCCACTTATTTGACCGGACCGGTGCTACTCCGAGCTGTGAACTGTTAAAGATATCCCCGATAATACCCGCTCAACCCCTCGCCTACATTTTTCAGGCGACGACTGAAAGCAATATTTGAGCTGCATTTGTCGCAGTTCGAACTAGTGTGTACAAACCTACGTTTATTGTAATTTTAAATAATCGGTGATCGCGACGCGACGACTTTTAAAATAAGTTGTCCTGCACGTAATTCGGTATTTATATTAAGTAAGATGAGAATAAAAGTGCTGTTCAGGATGGATGTTATTTATAATTTGATTAATAATAAGAGATTCTTTAAATATTCTTATGACGAAAAACTAGAATTAAAATGCAAAGGACGTCCTATGCCGGATATTAAAATCGAAAAAGAAGGATCAAGCCGAGGGAAAAATTACAAACGACAATTTAATTGCGATATTTATACGAGAAATAGTTGGATATGTGGCTGCAACAGAAAAAACGCTCTTTTCTGTTTTCCTTGTGTACTCTTTGGAGGTGATAAGTCATGGACGCAAGTTGGTGTAACAGACTTAGTACATTTAAGTGATAAAATAAAAAAGCACGAAACTTCTAAGCATCATTTACACAATCAAATGGAATATGCTTTATTAGGCTCCGTGAATATTAAAGAACAGTTAGATTCTGCATACTGGATAAATATTCAAAAATTCAATGAAGCTGTAACAAAAAATAGGTATGTTCTCTCAAAAATTATAGACTGCATAAAATTTTGTAGTGTTTTCGAATTGCGCGTCGGGGACACGAAGAGACACAAACATCCGACAATCCTGGAATTTTTCGCGGCCTCATAAATTTTACTGCTGAATTGGATAGAACTTTAGCACATCACTTGGAAGAATCGACGGCTTTTAAGGGCATTTCTAAAGAAATTTAAAATGATATTTTGGACTGCATGTTGGAATTATGCCAGGATAAAATTTTGGAGGAAATTCGGGAATCTCCATATTTAGCTGTCATGGCCGACGACACTACAGACATTTTAGCAAAATCACAAATGGTTGTAGTATTTAGATATTGTCGAAATGGAACACCGGTAGAACGATTTTGGACATATTTGGTACCTTCAAAATTAAATGCAGATACTTTAAGCAAAAACATTTTCATTGTTTTGGATCCTATCCTGGAAAACTCAAATAATAAACAAATTGCTCAAAGTTATGATGGGGCAGCGGTCATGTGTGGACAGCACGCAGAAGTTCAAACCAGAATCAAAGAAAAATATCCATTTGCTTATTTTGTACACTGTTACGCGCATCAATTAAATTTAATAATGTCTAAGGCTTGTTCCGAAAATTCTCAAGTTAGACTTTTTTTTTTAATTTAAATAAAATCTATACCTTTTTTAAAAATTCGCCACAACGAGTGGCAGTTTTAGATAAAATCGCCCAAAAGAAAATTCCTCATGGCGCTCCAACTCGCTGGAACTTCAATATTCGAACTGTTAATGTTGTGTTTGAACATCGATCTTCTTTTATCGAATGTATGGAAGAAATAGAAGAATAGTTTGATAAGGCAGCTGTCTGTAGTTTAGTGTCTTCCATTCGAAGAAGATTATTGGATCAAAATTTTGTTTTTTGGTTAACATTTTTCCATCGCATAATGCCACAAGTAGACGTTTTGTATAATGCCCTTCAAAAGACTAAAACGGATCCTTTGGAAATCAATAAAAAGGTGACAGATTTCGAAAGATACATGAATTCGGTTAGAAATTCAATAGATGATACCATTGACCAAGGTTCTAGTTTATGCGTTGAACCATTACCAACTAAAAGGTTACGGAAGGATAACAGTCCAGTAGATCATCGGAGAGCATCTATCGACGTTTGTGATATAATCATAAATTGTGCAAATGATAGATTTGCTTTTAAAAATCACCTACTTGCAACTTCATTGCTTTATCCTGAGCAATTTGATAATTATTGTGAAAATTTCCCAGATGATAATTTAAGCCTGACTTGCGCGTCATATCCAAATTTAGATAGGGAGCGCTTGAAGACTGAATTATCTGTTATTTATTTTAGAAGAGACTGTAGAGACTTTAATGGGGCAATATCTTTTTTAAAATGTTTAATTGAAAATAATTTAACAGAGCCTTTTCAAGAAACTGTAAAACTGCTTCAAATTCTAATTACAGTGCCCATGAGTACGGCAGAAGCTGAAAGGTGCTTTTCGAGTTTAAAACGAATTAAAACATTCTTAAAAAATTCCATGACTGAAGACCGACTTGTAGCATTAACCATGTTGTCAGTAGAAAAAACACTTATAAAAGAAATACCAAACTTTAATGAAAAAGTTATAGACAAGTTTGCTTTAAAAAAAATCGACGAATCGAACTTATTTATAAAAAAAAATAATATATTTGGCTCTGTGTGTAGTTAGTTCGTAAGACCCTATAATGCAATTATTGTTGTGGCGATTTTGTTTGTAGTGTTTTTTCGTTTGCATTCCTTAGTTTCGCGTATTTATCGATAAAATTCTACTAAAAACATAAAATATAAAACAATTACTAGTGTGCCATAATGTACCATTGCTATTTTTGATATAATTGGATTTATCTTCAGTTTGAAAAGAAGAAAATCGGTAAGTTCTTTATTATTTTTTAATAGATATATAATGAATAAATATATGGTATAAAATATCAAACTAAAAGCCTCGTTGTAAAATACAACGATTAAAAGGTATTGAATTAAAAAAAAAACCAAAAAATATTGCAGAACTACCAAATTTTTGAGTCACCAGTCGCCACTGCTCTTTTGTATAAAAAATATTTGTAATGTCAGCATATTTAAAATAAAAGAACACGTATTAAAGAAACATACATTTTAATCAATGTTTTTGTCATAAATTTATGTAGATTTTAGTACAATTATTACAATAAAAAAGATGACAATGTCAGGCTACAAAAATAACAAAAGTCAATTCTGAAACTAAATAAGTATTGATTTCAGAAACATAATAAAAGTCTGTATCTTAAATTCAATTAAATTAAATTAAAACTAGTTATTCTCGAGGTACGAGAATAATAAAAACTGTCACGTTTTGGTCATAATTTGTACTTTTTGAACATTATTGGTTAAATAAACAACTAGAAACATTGATAAATCGCGAGAAAAATGAATTAACCGAATATTAAAATCTGTGTAACTCTATACTCGTTGGAAATTCATTAATTTTATGTTTTGATTTCCTTATCCTAAAATACTTGACCTTCCTATAAACATTCGCACATGCTCACTAGATAATAAATGAAAATGACAATCATTCCCACACCACGCACAAACATAACCAAGTAAAATACTTACATAAAATAAGTAGGTAAGGTATACAGCTGACCACTCGTTCGTGATACTATTCGTTCCACAGATCACTTTTAAGTTCAAAGTCATGTGTTAAATTATTCTAAAACACAGTTTTTTTATTATTTTTGGAAGAAATTACCACGACAGAGTTTTGCTATCAGAGGCATCTTTGTTTAAAACGCGAAAGAATTAAAACAATGATATTCAAGACGTATCTGTGCTGAATCTGCACTAACTCACTATGACGTAATGACAACACTTTCGGTTTTATATTGTTTTATCGTTACGTTAGTTCATGTACGATAAATGTTTGGTATTGAATTAAAATGATGAAATCGTAATTTAGTGAATATTTTTCGTTTATCGTTTACAGATTATACACATAGAGTAAAAAGTTATGCACCACCTCTCATATAGATACGGATTAATAAACTTTTATAAATCATGATCACATTATGTAATAGGCGGTTTTCATAGAAAATATTATACCCTTTTTGGTTTTTTAGTTTATTTAAATAATCATTTAATTGATCTGGTTTTACCAAGATGTAAACAATTAAAAAATTTATTCTGGTAAAATTTGTGAAAACCTGATTTATAATGACTCATAATAATTTACGTTCTGAATTGGACTGTGCAAGAATTTTCGCTTTAGTTGAAACCAAGTTACATAAATACCCAGAGGCGGCGTAAGACGTAGGCCACAGCCCACGGCCTCGCGGTCCAAAGAGCCTCGTGCCATGGAGATTTTTTTTATAAATTTGCAAATTTACAATCTGCTATTACAATCTATTAGTAAATGTGATTATTGGAAATACATGAGAGGAGAAATTATCCATTGATAACACTCCCAGTACTAACACTAACAAATTAAATGAATGTATGATTATCGTTTAAAACTAAAATTGCAATGAAAATTAAAATTAAAATTGAAATTAGTGTATAAAGTCTGTTGGCCACTGTCTCTTCAATCTTCGTCTGACTTCTGGTTGGGGATGTAGTTGCCTTGCTTCTTCGTTGAGGTGGGTTGGCAGATTTCTAAATAATTTCTTGTTAGTCTGCTGATTTCGTCTTCAACGAACGGTATACCAGAGTCATCATGCAGAGTTTTGTTACTAACGTACCACGGCGCGTTAAATATCATTTTTGGATTGGATTCTCTAAATGATTTGCTTTCTAAGTGAGCTTTTGATCAAGTGTCATTCCCAGGTATTTGACTTCTGTTTTTACTGGTAGTAGTATATAGTTCAGTCTGATTCTCGGACATATGATGTTCCTATGGGTAAATGTAATTTGAGTACACTAATTATGGTTAATTTTAATTTTCCATCTATTTATCCAGTCTTGTACTAGGTTCAGGTGTATTTGGAGGTTTCCTGATGCTACTTGGGGGTCATCATCGATGCATATTATGGCGGTGTTATCTGCGAACATTGCTACTGTGGTCGTATTTGTTGTTGGGATATCAGCAATGTATATGAGGTACAGGAGGGGACCCAGGACACTTCCTTGAGGGACACTGGATTTTATGAGATAGTAATGAGAGGTTTCTGTAAGGAATCTGACTTGAAAGTAACGTTCTGTGAGGTATGATTTTAAAAGAAGGTAGTGAGGGTGGGAAAGGATGACTTAAGTTTATATAGGAGGCCGTCATCCCAAACACGGTCGAAGGCTTGTTCTATATCCAGGAAGGCAGCAGTGCAAAATTTTTTCTCTTCGATACATACATTATTGTTTTTTACAATCCTATGACACCGTTTTAGAGTTCAATGGGCTTCGCGGAAACCAAACTGGTGGTTCGAGATCACTGAATTAATTTCGATTCTTTGGAGCAGAAGTCTTTCTAAGATTTTTGACATTATTGGAAGTAAGCTGATTGGTCTCTATGAAGTAATAATATTTGGTGGTTTATTTGGTTTACTTATTATAATTATTTGTGCAAACTTCCAATTAATCGGGTAGTAGGCTAATGTTATGATACTATTATATCTCATTCTTAGTAGGACAATTGCTTTTCTCGGTAATTTTTTTAAAATTAGCCCAGTAATCATGTCGAAATCTTTTTGTTTAAATTCAAATATGGTTGTATAAATTATTCAATACATTTGTCCTTCCCTGGATTCCTATCCCTAAAAACAGACTTAAGTTCTCAATGGTAGTCAGGTGTTATAAGCAAATATCTGATTTTATGTACAACTCTTCCCCGCCAATAACCTTTCATGGTTGACGCGGTTTACTTAATAAAAAAAATCGATAAAACATGAGTCAATACAATTGTGATGTTTGATTATAAATTCCGACCAAAAATAGACTCTGATCGATCTTTACTGTGACACTTCATATACTAAAAAAGAACAAGGGGATTAAAATTCCTTTTAATTTATTTTCATTTGTGTTAAATATTTGATTCGAGACAAACCAAGCTCTTAATCCAAATGCATATTAAAGATGGAAAATAAAATCAGCAAACTGGGAACGTTTTCAAAAAGACTTGGATAACGAGATGGAAAATTATGAGATATCAAATGACATTCACAAAACCGTCACGGACTTTAACAACATTATCTTAAATTGTGCATCTACATCTGTAGGAAAAGCTAAATCATGTAAAAGGCAACCGGTACCTTGGTGAAATCAAGAAATATCTCGGGCCTTGGCTGCTAGCAAGCATGCCTTTAGAGAGGTACTTGCATTCTTAAGAGACACAACACAGGGGAAAATCTAATAAAATATAAGAGATTGAGAGCTAGTACACGATTATAAATAAAAAAGAGTAAGAAGGAGACCTGGATTAAATATGTTAGAAGCATTAATACATCTATCCCAGCAAATAGAATCTGGAACAAAATAAAGAAAATAAAAGGATCAAGTTTACCTTAATCAATAAATGCACTTACATATAACAACCAAATCATCTCTTGTGGAAATTAAATTCTTGAAATACTAGTAGACGTATTTTTAAAAACCTCTAGCGATTCTATACTAGATCCTATCTTTTCTACACACAAGATTACCACAGAATCTGTAGACATCAAAATTCGCAACCAGATCTCTTCCATAAATGCACCCATAACTTTGCAAGAATTAGATTTTTCTCTTTTAAACATAAAAATCACATCCCCAGATCCTGTTGATATTCCATCAATATTTTTAAAAAATCTTCCCCAAAAAGGCAAAAAGATACTTTTAGACATCTTTAGTCATCATAATCATCATCATCATCATCATCATCATCATCATCATCATCATCATCATCATCATCATCATCATCATCATCATCATCATCATCATCATCATCATCATCATCATAAACTAGCCTTTAACATCCACTGCTGAACATAGGCCTCTCGCATGCTTTTCCACTTAGAATGATTTTGCTCCATCTGAATCCAATTTGTACTCACTCTTTTTATGTCATCTGTCCATCTCGTTGGGGGTCGACCTCTATTTCTGTAAGCTTGTATTCGGGGTCTTCATTCCAAAATTCTTTTTGTCCACCGGTCATCAACCGATCTTGCTACATGACCTGCCCAGTTCCACTTTAGTGTTGTTTACCTTTTAATAACGTCTGCTACTCCTGATCTTTTGCATATAGTAGCATTGGGTATTCTATCACGTAGAGAAATCCCTAACATAATTCTCTCCCTTGCTCTTTCCGCAACTTGTAGTTTACTCAATGTTGTTCTTGTGAGCGTTAGGGTTTCTGCGTCGTAGGTCATCACTGGCAAAATACATTGAATAAATACTTTTCTTTTCAGACACATTGGAATCTTGGACCTAAAAATATCATCCTTCCAAATGCAGCCCAAGCGAGGTTTATTCTTCTTTTCAGCTCGATTGTTTGGTTGTCTCGACTTATTCTGATCTCATGGCCTAAGTATTTATAGGAGTCAACTGGCTCAATATCTTTGTCTTCTACTAAGATGTTTTTGTTGTGGACTAAATTTTTCATAAATTGTGTTTTTGAAAAATTTATTTTAAGACCAACTCTTTTTGTGGCAGTATGGAGTTCTTGGAGCATTATCTGTGCCTGATCATCTTTAATCACATCTTTTTAATTTATTACTTTTCTGATATTTGGACCAAAGCTATTATAATCCCAATTTATAAAAACACAATACAAAAGATTGTCCCACATCTTACCGTCCTATTTTCCTCACCTGTAGCATGTGTAAACTACTGGAGAAGATTTTAAATTACAGGCTTACATGGTATCTAGAAAATGAAAATCTCCTGACCACAGTCCAAAGTGGTTTTCGACGAGAAAGATCTGCTAACGACAACTTAGTGGCACTTGAGTCAACCATTCATGATGCATTCTTACTAGATCAGAAAGTTATAGCAGTCTTTTTTGATGCGAATAAAGCTTTCGACACAACATGGAGATACCTCATATTAAATAAACTTGATAAATGGGGAATTCAAGAACATATGCTGTCGTTTCTAAAAAACTTTTTGAATAAAAGGGCAATACAAGTAAGAGTAAATGCATACACCTCTACCACTAGAATACTCGACAACGGTGTTCCAGAAGGTTCTATTTTAAGCCCTTTAAGCCCCAAACTTTATTTTTATTTACATTTACCGATGTAATAAATACAATTAATCCTCCTATAAAAGCAAACTTATACGCTGATGATTTAGTTGTCTATATTAAATGCAAAAATATTACATCTGGGGCTAAAATACTAAAGAACCTTCTATACAAAATCGAAGAATGGTCTTCCAAAACAGGCTTCCTCTTTTCAACTAATAAGACACATTACACAGTGTTCAGCAAACGCAAGAATACCATTCCTGTTTCGTTATTATTTAACGGTCAAAATATATCTCATTCAGAGGAATCGAATTTTTCGGGCCTAACGTTTAATAACAAATGAAACTGGAAAACACACATTACGACTTTACAACTAACTTGTCAAAATAAAATAAACTTAATGAAAATTCTATCTAGTTATATATGGGGAGCTGATTCTAGTATTCTGCTTAACCTCTACAAATCAATTATTCGCAGTAAACTGAATTACGGTGCAATATGCTACGATACAGCAAATAAGACGTTCCTAAAAAACCTTAACACAATTCAAAGAACAGCTCTAAGATTAGCCAGCGGTGCCTTCAGAACCAGTCCTATAAACAGCTTACAAGTAATATCAAGAGAACCCCCTCTACATCTAAGACGACATCTACTTAGTTTAAATTATGCAGCAAAAATATCTTTCAATAAAAAGCACCCATTATATTCTGAGATTATTAACGCACCTACATCCAATTTGTATAGAAACAAACAATATAAAGACAACCCCTTTAGGGAAAAAGTCAATCAAAAAGGATTTAATTGCAATAAATTCAAATTAGACTTCTCTCCATCCCTTACCTATCACCGATTTAACTTTAGCACAGTACCCAAAAAATATTACAAATCCTAACTAATCATTATTGCATTCAAACAAATTATGGAGAAGTACCCAGATCACCACATAATATACACAGATGCATCAAAAACTGAAAATGGCCATGCCACAGCCTTCACAAATAAAAATTACAAATATGCCATTAGAATTCCACATCACTGCAGCATTTACACCTTAGAAACCACAGCAATACTAGAAGCTATCAAAAACTTCAACTTCAACTACTGAAAATAATATTTTAATCATCACAGATTTACTCAGCGAAATTCATGGAATTAATCAACTTCACCCTAGCCATTCTATTGCACAAAATATAAAAAATGAACTTAATACACTGCACCATATAAATAAAAAGGTTACATTTATCTGGATACCTTCACACATTGGCATTAAAGGCAACGAGGAAGTTGATCAATTGTCATTAAAATCCATCTCTATAAAATCCATATAAAATCCATGACTCTAAGTTGAAAACAATAAAGCCTCGAGTACCATACCTTTAGAAGGTGTTGGAGCACCAACACCTTCTAAATAAAGAACCAGCTCCGATTTGTACCTACTGCTCTACTCAACTACTCAACCTACTGCTGTACTCAACTCACCGTGAAGCATCTGATAGTCGACTGATATTTATCTAAAAGATATAAGCATGTATAATAAACCTTAATTTATCAAACTATACTACTTTGTATGTCCCCCCACTAATAACCCTTGGTGGTTGATGTGGGTTCTGTATGTTTAAATAAAAAAAATATTTGATTATTATTTTTGAAGTTTTAAGTATTTCGTTAGTTTTGGTTGTTACGACATGGTCTGTAACCTTCTTCTTCTTAGAGTGTCGTCTCCCTACGTAGGTTGGCAATCATAATGGCTATTTTTATTTTTGAACTAGCTGCTCTAGACAATCGATTTGCATTGGTACCAACCACGTAGATTCTTCAACCATGAGTTCTTCCTTCGGCCAACAGATCTTCTTTCTTGAATCTTTCCCTATATTATGAGTCTCAAAATTTTATATTTTGGTCTCCTCATCACGTGGCCTAGGTATTTCAGTTTTCTGGTTTGTATAGTGGTGATTTGTTATGTTTCTTTACTAACACTCTTCAATACTTCTTTATCTCTAATTCTTTCAACCCATGATATTTTTAATAATCTGCCGTATAAGAAGAGTTCGAAAGCCTCGATTCTTTTTAAATTGTTTTTTTAATGTCCAAGTCTCAGTTCCATATAATAATATTGAAAATATATAACAGCGAATGGTACGTAGTCTGATCTCCAAATTTAGATTTTTGCACGTTAGGAGTGGCTGTATTTGTGTAAATGTTGATCTGGCAATCTATATTCGCCTGTTTATTTCTGCAGTATGATCATCGGTTTCATTGATCAAAGTTTCCAAGTACTGATATGTTTCTACTTGTTCTATCACGTTACCATGTATTTTTTTTAGCCTTTATAGTAATTCCCATCTCAGCACTATTCATACTAAAGCTTTCAATAAGCTGCTGCTCTTCTATACTCGTTGCCATGATCACAGCATATCGTAAGCTGTTAATTCATTTTCCATTAACGGTAACTCCCGCTTTAATATTATTGAGCGTGTTTCGCAAAATTTCTTCCGAATATAAGTAAAACAAAAGTGGCGATAAAACGCATCCCAGTCTAACTGCTCTACAGATCTTCATTTCTTCTGAGTGTTACCCATCAATTTGAACTATGGCACTTTGGTTCTAATATAATGTTTGCACTATATTTATGATTTCACAGTCAATACTCTTGTTCTTAAGTATTGATATTAGTTTTTCATGTCTTACTTTATCGAAACCTTTTTAGTAGTCAACAAAACACAAGTGTAGATCAATGTTTACATCATACAGTCATAACCAACGTTGTTAACCTAGTAATGTATGTAAGGATTTAAAAGATCGTTTTGTCCAATAAAATAAAAAAATATGCACATATGGATGTTTTAAAATGTATTAACTTAATTAATACTAGTTAGTTACTAAAACTTTAATAACAGCTAACCAATTACAAAGAGGATATTTTAAACTGCAAGATAATAATCAAGTACGTGGACAGATTAGAAAAAAATATCGGTAGCAACCGCTGGTTTATATCAAAGTATCCAGCTGCTGAAAATTTTGGTTTTAGCTCTTTCGCCAAATTTACTAAAGCACCGGCGTGCTCATCTCCTGTAGTGGCATGGATGTAAATACAAGTTTGGATGAATTCCGAAGCTTTTTTCTCCACTTTTTCACAAGACATTATTACGATGATGGAAAATACCTGCAAGAAATATATGATTTCAATGGTTTATTATTACAGTATATTTAAAATACTAAAGTAAGTATTGTTATTTAATATTTAAAAGAATTAAATTAGGTAGAAGTTCTAGGTACATGTAATTGGGACCGTTCATTAGCATTAGCATTATAATTATCCTCACTCTTTAATATTTTGGTATTGTATCGGTGTGTGATATTTTGGAAAATACGCTTGACAATTAATTACTATTTTAAAAATCGATTTTGTTCAACTTATTAATATTCAGAACTTAATAATTCTTTTGTACAAAAAGAATAGTTTGTTTGTTTAGGTAAAACATATTAGGAAGGTATTATTGTTTTTGTCCCATCTAATATCTTACTTATCGTTTTTCAAATGTTGGCTACATGTTCAAAATTATTGAAAAGTAAAAAATCGCCTTTATTCAGTATAATATATTTTAGCTGTATCTACTAAATAGTGCGCGCCACTGTCCTTTAGTTAAAATTTCAGTAACCAATCACCAACTTCAAAGGCGGTTCTTATACAATTTCGACATGCCTCATAATATGCAAATTAGATGCCTTCCTAAATGACGGGACCTTTACATGTTTAACCTTCCTACTTTCCCCAAGTAAATGTTACATTCTTTGATTATGGGTACCTAAAAGTAGACCTAGTGGATAAAACTCATACCTGTTGTGACTTAAATTCCAATTTTTTGTTATTAATTCGTAGAAGGTTTTGTAGTTTCATGTTATCGATGTATCAAAACTAAAAACATTTTTTTTTGTGATAAAAAATATAATAAAATTTTATATTCAATCAGCTTCAAAATAAACCTTGAACACAAAATTAATCTTTCTGTGCCATTGAGAAACACGAGCCAACTTGATGACGAATTAGAAGTTTTTATAAAAAATATCCAACAGGCAGCTTGGGAAAATACTCCCACAATAACTTCTAGAACAAAAGGGAATAACTATCCAAAAGAAATCCGAGAACTCATAGTAGAAAAAGGAAGTTAAGAAAAAAATGGCAGCAATACAGAGCACCCCGAGACAAAACTAGTCTAAATAATGCTACACAAAAACTAAAAAGGGAAATAAAGAATAAAAAAAATTCAACAATAATTAATTTTTTTTTAAATAATTTAACAGCTGACAAGAACACAGATTATTCTTTCTGGAAGGTAACAAAAAGAATAAAGAGACCAATTATTCATTCTCCTCCTATCGAGTTGGAAAACGGCAACTGGGCTAGAAGTAACGAACAGAAAGCAGAACGATTTGCAGATCATTTAGAAAGCACGTTTAAACCCAACGACAATGATGGTCAAGAACTGAGATGGGAAGAACCATTCCAAACTGAAGAAAGAATAACGTTGACATCACTTAGAGAAGTATCAACAGAGATAAAAGAGAATATAAATCCTAAGAAAGCTCCAGGATATGTTCTCATAAGAGGAGAATTATTAAAAAATCTACCAAGAAAAGCCATAGTTTAGCTGACACGCCTAATAAATGCTGCTTTTAGATTGAGATATGTTCCCAAACTCTGGAAAGTAGCCGAAGCAATTATGATCGCCAAACCAGGTAAATCTCCTAATGAAGTGACATCCTATCGACCAATATCACTCCTTTCGGTTATGTCAAAACTATTTAAAAAACTTCTATTGAAAAGATTAAAACCAATAATAGAAAGAAAAAATCTTATACCAAATCATCAATTTGGTTTCAGAAATCAACATTCCAATATATCAAGTTCACAGAATAACGAATATAATAGAAAAAACATTAGAAGAAAATAAAATCTGCTCTACAATCTTCTTGGATGTAGCACAGGCGTTTGATAAAGTCTGGCATGATGGTTTAAACTATAAACTAAGAACGTTCATGAATAAACAGTATTCAGAAATTTTAAAATCATACATTGCGAATAGATATTTCAGAGTAAAACAAGAAGAACTGTACACCGACTTCAGGGAGATCAAAGCTAGCGTGTCACAAGATAGTGTCTTAGGTCCGGTCCTATACCTATTGTATACGTGTAACATTCCAGAGCTAGAACAAAATACTATTGTCACCTTCGCGGATGATACAACCATACTAGCGATAGGAGACACTAGTGAAGAAGCGACTGATAAGTTGCAACTATTAGTAAATAAAATACATAACTGGACCAGAAAATGGGGAATAAAATTAAATGAGACAAAATCTGCACACATTAACTTTACAAATAAAAAAATGTAAAATTTCCCAGTTAGAAAAAATGATACCCGAATTCCTTATGCAACATCAGCAAAATACTTGGGCATCACCCTAGACGCGAAGCTGCTCTGGAAAGTCCATGGCAAAAATAAGAGAGGGGAGCTTGATATTAGATATAAGAAATTGTTTTGACTGATTGGAAAAAATTCAACATTATCAATTCATAATAAATTATCCATCTACAAGCAAGTACTGATGCCAGTATGGGTATATGGGTGCCAACTTTGGGGCTGTACCAAAGCTAGTAATCTACATATTATCCAGAGATTTTAAAACAAAGTACTGAGAAACATTGTTGATGCTTATTGGTATATCCGTAACAGCAACCTCCACCAGGACCTGGGTATGGAAACTGTGATAGAAATAATCAACAGAACAGCAGCAAGTCACGAGCAGAGGCTGCATAGTCATGTGAATGTCGCGGCAATCCAGCTTCTTGACAACACTGAACTAAAGAGAAGACTCATAAGGACAAAACCATTTGAGCTTGTGTAAATGTGTAACAGTTTAGTGTAAAAAGCAGAGTATAGTGCTGTGAAGTTATTGCATGTTAGTTGTAGTGCATTAGTTAATAGATAAAATAAGAATAAGCCATAGGGTAAGCCCTTAGATTTTTAGTATTTGCTGTTATTATGTTAGGTCAGAAAATAACGTATAATTGGTCATTTGTGACCAGATATCAGTATACAAACACCGCACAGGTGTTAATAAAAAAATATTTAATTAAACTTATATATTTATTTAATGCAACATTTACAAAAGAAATTTTAATAAACTAAAAACAATTTTTTGTACTACAAAACATAATAAAACTTTTATTCAATTAAAATGATATATTTATTCAATGCAATTTTTAAAAAAGGTATTTGTATGATCAGGACAAATAAACTTCTTACATGCTTGACATCTTGTACGAGATTTTCTGTCTTGTTCCATCCGCAGTCTTTACACCTTACACGTTTTTCACTTTCATTTGTATTTCCACTTGTTCCAGCTACTGCATGTAAATTTTTTTGGATTTTTTGTGAAAGGTTGGTTGTCATTCGGGCAGTTTCGCATTTTTCTGTTAAATTATACGCCAATTCTCATATTTAAAATGCCTTCTTTTATGTAGTTTGTTCCTATTATATTGAGGATTTACATACATATATAATACATATGCGTTAATTACCGCCAAATCTAAAACATTATAAAATAAGCAAAGTGACCATCTTCTAGTTCCTCTTTTGCAGGTATAAGCTGACGGTAATAATCTATCTGTTGTATCTACACCTCCTTTGATTCTATTGTATCCTAAAATAATGTTTGGTTTCTTATGTTCTTGCAATGACACCTGGCCATCTAAATGTATCGAGGACAAATAAATAAAAAATTTCATAACCGCATTTTATGACAAAAGTCATATTCTTCTGAAACCCAAAAATTGATGATAGGGCTTCTTTACTTTTATTTGGTGGAAATTCAAATAAAATAAAAGTTTTGTTCTTTATGAACATCTTTTATAAGTCGTAAAACCACATTTCTACCCTGATGTACGTCACGTGGCTGATTTTTTGCTTTTCCTGTATACACTTTTGCACAATAACATACGCAGTATTTGGCATCAGTTACAAGCCATAATTTAATTTCATATTTCCCACGTGGTTTTGTTGGAATATACTATCTAAAGAGACACTTACCTCTAAATGGTACAAGTTGTTCGTCGACAGTGAGGCTTTCATATGAGTCAAACATTTTGGGAAGTTGTGCTATGAATAAATCAAAACAGCTTTTAATAGCAGCTAATTTTTCATGCCTCCGTCGAATAGGTCTATCCTCTTTATTATCAAATCGCAAAAAGCGATTGATGTTACAAAATCATTTCAGAGCCATAGTAACTCTAAAAATGGGCCTATCATAAGAATTTCTATTAAGTTTCTGCCAAAATTCTCCGGCACCTTTACGAACATCCGCCAGAAGAAGTAAACGTTGAATAAAAATGAAAAATTTCAAATTACATAATTTATTTTATAACTGTAATGAAAGTATTGACCTATAAAAGCTTCTAACTCTTCCAGTGATATTTCTTTTACAGTTAACATTTTCTCATTACATATGCGACCACTTTCTCTGTTAGTTTTCACTAAGACTTAATTAAGCATTTCATCAGTGAAGGTTCATCAGTAATTCGTTGAGTGACATATCTGGTGGGACCGGCACATGATTTAGTCTTCTTCTTCTTCTTCAGCCTTCATTTATCCAATGTTGGACATAGGCCTCCTCCAATTGCTTCCACGCATGATTTAGTATATTGATAGATCTAAACAATATACAACGCAATAAGTAAAACTCACAAATTTAGTAAGAAAATATGTGTAGCATTTGAGCCACCACTTACGCTCTTAGTAGACGGAACTAAGGTGGTGGATATTTGTTCCAGACTGTCCCATCGCGAGCAGCGCATTGTAGATCTCCTAATTCAGGAACTTCTATTTCATTTTCCAAATTTTCGCTTTCATCGTTGTCGTCATCAACCGTAAATACATGATGGTCTTCAGAAAATTCTTCATCTACTATCTCTTCATCACTAGTGACGGTTTCTAAATTGGTAGACTTATCTTCATTTTCTGAATCTTCTTCGAGGATTTTTCGTAATTCTTCTTCCGTGAGTTCTCTTCTGGAGCTCAATTTTTAGCAAGCGCTTATTATGCTGTTTTTCACAAATGATTGTACATCACACTCTCAACTCCTAACTTCAAGCGATCTGAGTCTGGTACAACACTAAAGATACTCGACAAACGCTTCCGAAAATAGAACCCATAAAATCCAATCTCCCTTATCTTAAGGATATCATTAAACATTACGTCGGAAATTTACGATATAATAAATATATAAACATTTGAATTTTACTACTGGGTCCAGGCGTACTCAGAGACAATACAAAGGTTAATACTCATATCCCGTATAGTAATGTCCCAAATTAGTAAAGCCTAACATTGTAAGCATTGTAAGGGCAAAAATTATGAGGAATATAAATTTACACAAATATATAGGGTGTCTGGACTTGCCCAGGTAAAGTACCCTGGGCAAGTCCAGATGGAGTCACCAAAAATGAAATTGATTTCGTCTTAACCAACAACAAAGACATGATCCATGATGTAACAGTTCTTAATAGCTGTTCAGTGGGAAGTGATCATAGAATGGTAAGAGCGCAGATCGTGCTAAATCTCCAAAAACAAAGATACAAAATGATAACAAAAACACATCCAATAGAATGGAATCCAATCGAAAACACCATGTCCTTCGAAGAGGAAATTCTGAGATGCCTAGAGACAACAAATATAGACGTTATGGATATCGAAACCTTAAATGATAACTTAATAAAAGCTATTAAGAACGCAGAGAAAAAGTGCAATACAAATTATAGGAGAGATAAGGAGGAAAAGCTCAGTCAAGAAACAAAAAGACTTATGGAGGCACGAAGAGAACTTAAGAATAAAAACGATACGAATGCACGCCTACTAGAACAACTTAATAAAGATATTAATAAAGCAGTGAGAAAGGACGTACGACAATATAACACAAAAAAGATTACAACGGTTGTCGAGATAAATAAAAGTTTAAAGGTGCTGAAGAGATGTCAAGCTCCAGGTAAGAAGAACATTGTTAAGCTCGCAGATCGAAATGGAAAAGTGGTAACAGATAAAGATAAGATAATTAAGGTAGTTGAAGAATTTTACACAGAATTATATAGAGAAAGGGGGAAGAAAGACGGCACCAAGTTGAGAAAAGTCCAGAATGTGGGTTCAGAGGATATCCCAGAAATAACAATCGAAGAAGTCTTAAAGTCATTAAATAGAATGAAAAACAATAAAGCAGCTGGTGATGATCAAATCGTTATTGAGGCAGTTAAAGCAGGAGGAAAGACAGTATTGAAAGCATTGACGCAATTATATAACTTATCCCTTTCAAACGAGGTTACACCATCTCAGTGGAATAAAGCTGTTATAGTAGTCATGCACAAAAAGGGAGATATAACAGAGCTAAAGAACTATAGACCTATTAGCTCGTTATCTCACGTTTATAAGTTGTTTATGAAGATAATAACTAATAGGTTGACATCAAAACTAGACTTCTATCAACCTTGCGAGCAAGCAGGATTTAGAGCTGAATACGGAACAAATGATCATTTGCAAACCATTAAGTCGTTGATTGAAAAAACTATTGAATATAATAGACCCCTGATACTTGTCTTTGTCGACTTTGAAAAAGCATTTGATACGGTCAATCAAAGTGAAATGCTCCAAGCTCTAACACAATGTAGAATAGATCACCGATACATATCTCTCATCAGATACATCTATCAACATGCTACAGCCTGTGTAAGACTTAATGAAGATACTGGGACTTTTCGTATTGAAAGAGGCGTTCGGCAAGGAGACAACATGTCTGCTAAATTATTTACAACTTTGCTAGAATACGCTTGTAAAACAATAGATTGGAACGAAAAGGGCATCAATGTAGATGGAAAATTTTTAAATAACCTTAAATTTGCAGATGATATCGTTCTTATTGCAGACAGCTTTGATCAGGCACAGATAATGCTCCAAGAACTCCATACTGCCACAAAAAGAGTTGGTCTTAAAATAAATTTTTCAAAAACACAATTTATGACAAATTTGGTCCACAACAAAAACATCTCAGTAGAAGATAAAGATATTGAGCCAGTTGACTCCTATAAATACTTAGTCCATGAGATCAGAATAAGTCGAGACAACCAAACAATCGAGCTGAAAAGAAGAATAAACCTCGCTTGGGCTGCATTTGGAAGGATGAAGGATATTTTTAGGTCTAAGATTCCAATGTCTAAGATTCCAATGTGTCTGAAAAGAAAAGTATTTAATCAATGTATTTTGCCAATGATGACCTACGGCGCAGAAACCCTAACGCTCACAAGAACAACAGTGAGTAAACTACAAGTTGCGGAAAGAGCAATGGAGAGAATTATGTTAGGGATTTCTCTACGTGATAGAATACCCAATGCTACTATACGCCAAAGATCAGGAGTAGCAGACGTTATTGAAAGGATAACAACACTAAAGTGGAACTGGGCAGGTCATGTAGCAAGATCAGTTGATGACCGGTGGACAAAAAGAATTTTGGGATGGAGACCCCGAATAAAAGCTTACAGAAATAGAGGTCGACCCCCAACGAGATGGACAGATGACATAAAAAGAGTGACTACAAATTGGATTCAGATGGCGCAAAATCGGACTAAGTGGAAAAGCATGCGAGAGGCCTATGTTCAGCAGTGGACGTTAGAGGCTAGTTGATGATGATGATGATAGGGTGTCCCATTTAAAAAACTGTATTTTTGCTATACCACGTAGATATTCTATATATAAACTCATTCTATATATGAGGCGTTCAGAGCCAAAGTGGTTCAAGTCCAAAATTTACGAAAAGTCAGCTTGATGCGTATTAATATTTGTTAATAGTGTATTTTTGTGAATATTCCCAGTGAACCAAGTCCCTAATATTGCTATTTCCTAACAGATGGCAGCAGTCTCCTTTGGTTCTGACAAAGTTTTATAAGTTTATACGTTTTATAAGTCCAAAACCGTTACACGTGGTTTTTGTTTATGTATTTGTAGTTGTTAAAACTTGAAAACAATGGATCTTAATTAAATTGTGGATTTTTCTGATTCATCCTCAAAATATATGCTTTCAGAAGACGAATCATCAACTTCAGAATCTGATGGTAAATTATGATATAATAATATAAAATATAAGTACTATAACATAACCTCTTGTGAAACTATTTGCTTATGTTGTAAATACGTCGAAAGTTCTAATTCGTGTTTTACAAACAATTCAGCAAAATTATTATTACTAGGATTTGTTTTTGCAATCGTTTTAAAATTTATAATCTAGGAAAACCTAATAATTTTTGATATCAAAAATGTAAAATAAAAAATAAATGTTTTTAGTCATTTATTTATTTTTTTTTTTTTTAGATAACTCCGGTCCAAGCTAGGTGACACTAGTCGCAGCTTCGTCGCGACTTCCTGAGCCAAGTGAGCCAATAAATGTAAAGGCAAATAATGAAGGAAATGGACGGAAAATAAGAAAAATATAGACAACTGGAAGAAAAGTAAAAGGCGACATTTAAGAAACAGTGGCCTCTCCTACCAATCAGCCAAAGGTAAGGAACTGTCACAAAAGTGCTTTATCAGCACATCATGTCACTGTAAAAAAAATGTATTGAAAAATTCACAGAGGAAGAAAGAAAACGAATGTTTTACTATTAAATTATTAATAAAATTTCTCAATTTATTGAAAAGCAAGACCCGTTATACACAACTGAGAGCGTGGTCACTGCGGCAAACAAAGGACATGCTTAGTCTTTTACCATTTCTACCCTCAAATACCCACACCCACTTTAAAAATCTTCGAACAGCATTTAAAGTGCAATTTTAAAACTATTTTTATAATAACTTGTGAACCGGTTATTAAAACATAATAGAATGTTGGATGCTTAGAGTATTGTATTCATTTGATTGGCCTTATAAAAAAAAAGAAAAATCAGAACCAAAGTGAATCAGTCCAGTAATAATAAGATTTACAATTAAAAAACCACTTAAAATACTTAAGTTAGTGTTCGTACTATAGCTATAAAGAAAAATTAATCTTTAAAACACTTTTGTGTTCAACTAGTCTTACCTAAACTTTAACCTTTATTATCTCAGAACTATAATTTATTCACTTGATCCACTTTAGCCCTGAGCGCCTTATATATATATATATATATATATATATATATATATATATATATATATATATATATATATATATATATATATATATATATATAAAATTAATATTTCTTGGGTTAGGTTCAATAAACTATTTTCAAATCAAGACTCAATAAATTTTATAACAATACAACTAACAACAAACCCAACAGTATCAAAACCACTTATACAACTCTTCCATATATAAAAGGTTTATCCGAACAACTAACAAATCTTTTAGCCAAACATAATATAACAGTAGCCCACAAAGGCAACAACCTCTTAAATAAATACTTCACAAAACTAAAAACACAAACTCCAAAACTTAAAAAATCACATGATGTTTACGAGATACCATGTACAAACTGTGAAGCTGTCTATATCAGTCAAACCAGTCAACTGCTTCAATCCAGAATTCGTTCTCACAAATACGACAAGAACAATGTCACTACGCTAACAAAACATGAAAGCGGGAAGAAGCATAAATTTGACTTTGAAAACATTAAAATTTTAAAAACAGAAAAAAACAAAAAGAAAAGGGAGATATACGAATCAATAGAAATAAAAAGAAACACCAACGCAATAAACGACAAAAAAGATACACAAAACCTAAATAAAATATATTTCAATCTGATTTAAACAATAACAATATAACATCATAAAAAGCTCTTAAAGTCATAACATATCTCCACCTTACCTTTTTCAAAAACATCAACGATACGCCCATATAAAAATAATTATATACTAATGACAATAAACAATGAGATATCAGATATCAACTTTTATATGTCAGTTCGTTAATGTCTGTGTCACGTTTTACATTTTGGTAAGTCATATATATATATATATATATATATATATATATATATATATATATATATATACATATTTTACAATATCTGTTTGTCCTTATATATATACACATTTTAGAATCTTGACAAAGGCAAGGGTTTCCTGCCGAAACGTTGATTATTTGCAATGGAAAATAAAATCTAGTTCCACATCTAACATATCTTTATTGAACCTAACCCAAGAAATATTAATTTTTTATTAAATATAATACGGTTCAAGAAACTCAAAACTAAAATATATATATATATATATATATATATATATATATATATATATATATATATACATTCCTATATTTTTACTGCCATTATAATTAAGGACAATTAAATAATCAATATACTTACTATAAATGAGATACAGAAGAGAAAATACCAAATTAGTTGAAATATTAAGGTATTCGCATTATTCTCGTATTTCCATATAAACAAAAATAAATTAAAACAAGATAGTAAAGCTAGAAAAGATATTACTAGTAGAGCCAAAATAGAAAATCCAGCTGCTTCGTTTAAACAGTCGACAGTTTTGTGAAGGCTGACTATAACATCTGTAATTTCTTTCATTTTTTTTTGCCGCACAAATGTTTCTTCACTATAAATGTCTATAACAGCACTTGTAATATATTTGTATCTGGATGAAAGTATATTGCAACTCTCCCACCAAAATACGACAAGATAGAACAACTGCGAGGACGAGAAAGTCCAAAAAGCATTAGACAGTTTACTATACCAGCGTGTAAAATCTAAAAATCCTTCCTTGTTCACCATGGAACCGCTTGGACAAAAATATATTGCCAAAAAACAAGTAATTTTCGTTAAATATGACGTTAAATTTCTGTCAGTTGAAAATTTGTCCAAAGTCGCCATGTTTTGGAAAAAACCGTTCCAGCTGTTTCTGTTAAAATATTTTCCATAGTAATTACAATAACAGTAATGAATAAAAACTGTCATGAAGTTGCAGAAAAATATGAAGATATCGGAAGCTCCCAAATTGAAAACGGAAGTACTTCTATTAAACTCAAAAAACAAACTAATTGCTGATATAACCGAAAATACTAGTGCAATTGCAAAGTAGCATGTTTTTGCAAATAAGTTTCTTTCTATGGGAAACGGCCCCCAATATTTTCCAACTTTAACGATAAATTTAAACACCTGTGCATCATTTTTTACTACACGAAAAATGTCAAACATATTGGCCACAGTCACCACATGATATAGCACAGAAAATTTCTCTATTTAGGTTTTAATTAGTCCTATTGGATTATTATGTTTAAGAACAATATTTGTTTTCGCTATAAGTGTCATAATAATATCCGGAATGGATATGGTTGTAGGGAGAAAGAAAAGTAAAGAAGAATTTTATTTAGGGAGTGGTTATTTATAGAAATTATGTTATACGAGGTTTGAGAAATAAAAAGAGAATCTAGTAAGTCATACAACGCGCTTGGTAGAAAATTAATAAATAACAAATTTGTTTTAACAAATATCATTTAAAGAAAATATAGTACAACACAACAGCATTAGTTCATGAAAAGGTTATACTTCAAAGAGTATGTTTGTTGTAATTAGAATTATACATACAGCAATCTTACAAGTCTGTTCCTCAGAGGTAAACTGTATTAAGTCCATTATTTTGAAAAATTGTATTATTTCACGTTCTACATAATAGAGTTCACATCTTTCATATGGAATACAATATTAAATCCTATTTAATGAGGTTTCGAAGATAAGCAACCATAAAGAGTATTAAGTCCCTCGGTAGTTCCGAGCTAAACAGTCATTTACACTTAATACCCAGCAATGTAAGTATTATAAGTAGTATTAGTGGAGTTAATATCACATCCCTAGTAAGATCATCATGGTTTTAGAAACTAATAAGGGCGTTACTGATCATGGCCCTTGGTAGCCGAAATCCGGCAGGGGAGAAGAAGACAAGGATTCTCAGGTCGTTAATCAGCGAATTACTTGTCAAAAGAACGTAGATGATAAAATAAGACTGTCCAACACTAGAATAGGAACCTGGAATATTCAGAGCTTTTTTTTCAGAGCTTTCAGTCTGGTAAAACGCATAATGTTATTCAAGAAATGAACAGGTTAAATATCGACGTAATGGGTATCAGTGAAGCAAGGTGGCCCAACTCAGATTGTTTTTCAACAGACGAAGCCACAATATATTATTCCGGTAGTGAGAATAACCAAAACATACACCGGTGGCAGCAATAGTTCATAAAAAATCTAATAGAGCGGTGGAATGCTATTTCCCTATCTCAGAAAGAGTAATGGTACTGAAGTTAGTGACATCTCATGCCAAACTGAATTTAATACAAGTTTATGCTCCTACGGTAAGTGCCAACGAAGAAAAAGTAGAATTATTTTACCGAGATACCGAAGAGGTATTTAGAATAACGAAAACAAGAGAAATCACAATAGTCCTAGGTGATCTCAAAGCAAATATTGGAAAGGGACAAAGCGGAAAGTATATAGGAAACTATGGTCTAGGAAATCAAAACCAGAGAGGAGACCATCTGTTACAATTCTGTCAAGAGCAGAACTTTATTGTTACAAACGCATTTTTCAAAAAGAGGTTAATCTTTGTAACTTTTCAAGTTACCAAACAGACGAATGTGTACATGGCTATAGCCCGCAGATAAAGTAGTCAGGAACCATATAGACTACATTATGATCAATTAAAGATACCGTAGTGCTATTAAAGTCGTGAAAGCATATCCTGGATCAGACGTGGCCTCAGATCACAATCCAATTATCGCCAAGATTACACTCACCCTTAAAAATATTAAAAGACATCAAAAAATCCCTTTGAAAGACACAACAAAAGAACCTAAAGTAAAAGAATGCCACCAACATGAACTGCATGTAAACTGCAGCAAATTGAACACAAACACCAATGATGTTGACAAGTACTGGGATTGACTAAAACATTGTCTACTGGAACCCTGCAAAGAAATACTTGAAATACTAATATAAAGTATAATTCAAGTCACAATAGACAATTCTAAAAGTTCCCAAATGAAGCTCAGCAATGGACTGCCACAGGGATCTGTTTTGGCACCCTTACTGTTCAATTTATATATCGCGGACCTACCTAGGGCAAGTTCGCAGAAATTTGGCTATGCTGACGATTGGGCCATTGCAGCAAGACATAATAACATGGATATCACAGAAACAATATTAGCGGATGACCTTGCCATTATGGGAGAATACTTTCGCAAATGGAGGCTACGGCCTAATGCAACGAAAAATGAAGTGTGCTGTTTTCATCTGAATAATGCCCAAGCCAACAAAAAACTCTCCATCCACTTCGAAAACAGACTGCTCACTCATAACTCAACACCAAAATATCTTGGAGTGACTCTGGACAGAACATTGCATTTTAAAGAACATCTTCAAAGAACGAAAGCAAAGCTGAAAACGAGAAATAATATAGTCCAAAAGCTATGTGGCACTACATGGGGGTCTTCAGCCTCCGTACTCAGATCATCCGCTCTCGGACTTGTATACTCGGTGGCTGAATATGCTTGCCCGGTATGGCTCAATAGCAAACACATAAAGATTATTAACACTCAATTAAACCAGACAATGCGAATGATCTCAGGTACAATTAGACCCACGCCGAACTATTGGCTTCCCATTCTGAGTCACATTACACCGCCGAAACTGCGAAGAAGTCATTTTCTTCTCAGAGAATATCGAAAAATTGAGGCTAACCATCAACTACCTATACACCAAGATAAGCTTGATATCGAAATAAACAGACTGCGCTCCAGATATCCTCCATTCCTAAGAGCCAACTCCTTACATCAGGACCATTTCAACCTGACCAAAGCTTGGAGAACACAATGGGAGAGCGACTCACCACAGGAAGCACATCAAATGGCCTGTATCGATCAGAAACCGCCAGACTTTGAACTGACCCGCAATACATGGACAACGCTAAACAGAAAAAGAACAAGCAGCGGTAGATATGCTGACAGCTTATATAGATGGGGAAAAGCCCTTACTCCTGAATGTGACTGTGGTGCACAACGACAGACCGTCCGTCATATTGTTGAAGAATGTCCCCGAAGGCGATTCCGTGGAGCTTTCGATGAGTTCCTGAATGCGACCGAAAATGTTTTACATTATATTAATAATACATTAGATGTTCGTTTGTAATACTTCATGTAACGTTTTTATATTGATTTTTTTAATTGTGTGTTCTTATTGTATGCCATACGATAAATAAATAAACTAATATAAAAGAAGAATGGATGAATGACGAGAGACTCAATATGATGGTACAAGGGAGACAATTTAAAAACGAGGACAACAATAAATACAAAGAGATAAACTACGAGATCAGGAAGATGATAAAGTAGGCAAAAAAATACTTTAAAGGGAAATGCAAAGAGATCGAAGACCTTCAAAATAAATATAATCTGTTTAACCTATACAAGAAAGTTAAAGAACTGGCAGGACTAAAAAAACAAAATCCCACTCGTGCAATTCCGGATAGACATGGGACTACTATAACACATATGAACAAGAAAGTATAACGATGGGCAGAATATATCGACGGATTGTTTGACGATGAAAGAGGAGATCTGGAACACATAGAACTTACGTCAGAAGAAATATTACACGCATTAAAAATAATGAAGAGTGGAAAAAGCCCTGGACCTGACATGCTTCCTATAGAATTAATAAAAATTCTAGATGAGAAGCACATTGATGTTGTAGTGACACTCTTGAACCAAATTTATAGTTCAGGCGTATTACCCAAAGAGTGGTTAACCTCGATTTTTTTTTGTCTACCTAAAAAGAAAAACGCAAGAGAATGCAGCGATTACCGCACCATTAGCTTGATGTCTCATATGCTAAAGTTACTACTTAAAGTCATCCATAACCGAATATATCACAAACTGGACATATACGTTAATGGAACACAATTTGATTTTCGCAAAGGCCAAGAAATGCGTAAAGCTCTTTTTTCGCTTAATATACTGATACAAAAATACCTGGACGTCAATCACGATATATATATATATATATATATATATATATATATATATATATATATATATACAGTGTAGGTAAAATTTTAAGGTCGGTATGGTAAAATTTAACAGGATATCTAACGCAGATATAAAATCATATTTTCAACGAATTAGACAAAGATAACAATCATATTTCCCCTTCGTCTCCCCTCCTAAAATCCTTTTAACACTCATTGGCCATTGCCCATTAGTGAGACGATTAGTTCCGATCAGATATTCTCTGGTTCCGATCCTAATATACCTAAAAAGATAGAGGTGGGTCTTCTCGTTTTTTTAATTTTTATCGGAACCGGTTTTCGTAAACTGTAACTAGTTGATTGTTTACCAGTATTCAAATTAGCGAGTACACAAACATATTAGCTATTATCGTTTATGTGTATAAGTATTGAAATAAAAGAACCTAACGAAGGATATATTTATTGTAACTTGAAAAATAAATTAAATAATACAAATGGTACTTAAATAGTTACATTTACATTACACATTATTAAATCGCGAATCGTCTAAATTGACATTTAAAAACATAAGTTTTTCCACTTGTCTTGTTAATCGCGTTCTTCTTTTATTTAAAATTATACCAGATGTTAAACATGTGTTCACAAGGAAAAGATTTTGTTACAATACTACAACATTTTATGAATATAGTGGTTAAGTTAATGGACAGTTCCAATCTCCGTTCGAAATTGTTTGTGGGTAATATATCATCAGACAATTACATGTCGACTTCTTTTATACCTCTCGATACAGGTGTATGTTTAGATGAGTCATGTCCAATTAATTCATCAAAAATACACCATGGACTTAAGTCATCTTTATCAGTTTCTTTTTCTTGGACTGATTGATTTTCAAGATTAACTAAACTTTTCGTTTCATCCATTTTCCATAGTTAAAGAACCAGCTTTTAAAAAGTTTGCAGGGTGGATTCCTGGATATAAACCGCCAACAAGAAAAACTTTGTCAGGTTCATTACTTCAGGAATGTTATGTCAAAAGTGAGCAAATTATTAGATCGCAAGTTGTTAAAGAAGTAGAAAATATCTGTATTACTACTGACCTCTGGACATCTGGAGTAACTGAGAGTTACTTCGCATTAACAGGACAATATTTAACCGAAAATTTAGTATTCAAAACTTTTTTATTAGGCTGCTGCCATTTTTCTGGAAACCATAATCCAGAAAACAGCGATTACTGAAATTATTAATCAGTCGGGTCTAAAACGAAAAGTAAATTTTGCAGTAACTGATAATTCCTAAAATATGGTCAAAGCTATTAAATATGTTTTGTTTTATGATGATTGTGATTTATGATGATGATTAAATTTATTGGTGGGGGACGCACTTAAATGCTGTCGTGTACAAATAGATAAAATAAAAAGTCCTTTTTTCGACAATTCTGCAAAAAAAACACATTTCAAAAAAGTACCTTATCTTCAGAAAGGCTGTTAAAGTATTAATTACAACAGAACACAGTTCCCAAACGGCCAATCCAAGACGTGGAAACTAGGAAGAACTTCACCTATTACATGTTAAAAAGAATGACCGAGTTAGAAGAGGCAACCCGTTTCACATTGGTATTAAATAATACAGACTTAGACTTAAACCTAATCTAAATAAAGAACACTGGATTATTTGTTCTCAACTTTCCCAAATTTTACGGCCGTTTAAAGAAATAACAAGTACAATGAGTGACCAAAAATACTTGAATGCTAGTTCAGTGATTGTTATGGTACGCTGCCTGCAAGAATCTTGCAATAAAATTTTAGCAAACGGCATACTTACATCCATAGTATATGACATAGTACAATTACTAATATCGGGTTTAGCAAAAAGATTTAGAGGGATAGAACAGAGTGGCACATTGTCATTATGTACATTTATGGATTCACGATTTAACGTGCAGAACAAAACAAAAAGTTAAGAAGCTGGTTACTTCTATAATTAACGAACAAGAAGATTGTACTATTGAAAATCAACCAGTACAAGAAAAAGAAACCAATAAATATGACTTAAGTCCATGGTGTATTTTTGATCAATTAATTGAAGATGACTCATCTACACGTACACCTGCATGGAGAGTCCATTACAACGGTGGAAAAACCATCGCCATGTATATCCTAACTTAACCACTATATTCATAAAGTATTGTAAATGTGAACACATGTTCAAAATCTGGTTTAATTTTAAATAAAAAAGAATACGGTTAACAAGAAGTAAAGTAGAAAAACTTATATTTTTATGTCAATTTAGACTATTCGCGATTTAATAATAACGTGTAATGTAAATGTAAGTCCGATTTACTATTTGTATTGTTTAGTTTAGAACAGAATATTTAAAACAGAATATTTAAAAATTGGAGGAAATACCACAGATCTGAGGCTTGAAAACGCAGTCATAAAAGGCTGCAACCAGTATAAATATCTAGGAAGCATCATATCAGCAGATGGCAGAGTTAAGATAGATGTACAAAACCGAATAACCCAAGGGAAAAAATGCATCCGAATACTGAATTCATTACTGTGGTCTAATAAAATAAAGATGCATACCAAACTTCGCGTATACAGAGCAATTGTAGAACCAATTACCACATATGGTGCCGAATGTTGGACGATGACAAAGAATGAACGAGATAAAGTAGACGTTGTGGAAATGGATTATCTTAGAAGGTCATGTCGAGTATCGAGAATGGAAAGAATCAGGAATGAGGAAATACGAAACCGTACAGGAATTAGAGATACTCTTTCAGATAGAATACAAGAAAGGCAATTACAATGGTATGGTCACGTGATGAGAATGGAGGAGGAGCGGTGGCCAAAGAAAGCCTTAATGTATGTTCCGCCAGAAAGAAGGAAAAGGGGAAGACCACCAAATTCCTGGAGAAGAGAAATTACAAAAACAATGCAATCTAGAGACTTAGAAGAGGGAGATTGGGGAGATAGGAAAAGATGGAGGCTGAAATGCGAGAAGCGGCAATCGCCGTAGGACCCCCGTTATATGATGATGATGATTGTTTAGTTTATTTTTCAAGTTATAATAAATATATCATTAGGTAGTTTCTTTCACTTCAAAAGATATACACATAAACGATAATAGCCGTTATGTTTATTTATGTAGGTACTATCTTACTTGAAACTACTTTTAAACAATCATAGTTACTTGTTTATGAAAATTAAAATTTTTAAATGCTTTTTAGCATTCAAAAAAATTTAAATTTTTTTGGAATCCTGAAAAAACTAACAAATATTTTTGAAAAATTTAAATGCAGAATGAAAGATTACATTATTACCGAGGGCCGAAGGTCCCTTAGAATAAACAAAAAGTTTTTTTAATGAGATATTTGAAATTAAAAATCACACTAAATTTTGTTTTTTTTCTTTCATCCCTATAACTTATTAAAATAAACATTATAGAAGTTTTCAGGGACTTTCAGCTCTCGGTAATAATGTATTGTTTCATTCTGCGTTTAATTTTTTCAAAAATATTTATTAGTTTTCTCAGGATTCGAAAAAAATGAATGCATTTAAAAAACTTTGTCCCGAAATTTTGCTCCTACGCTGTTAACGATAAACTAGCACGACCCACCTCTACTTCTCGTTACTCGATCTTTTGACCAGACGACAATCTAGACTAGACGTTGCCAAATAAATTAGTGTATGAATATTTTTTAATTTGGCGTTATTGTATGCATGTTTAATTGTTTATTATTTCATATTGGGAAATTATTTTGATATTTAGATTTTTAGTTCGGAAATCGTACTTAAAATACGAAACATTAATAAATTTTATTTATATAAAACGATTTCCGAAATGGAAATCAAAATGTTATATTACAATTATTGTAAAGAAAACTTGTGGCATATTCCCAATAAATAAAACAGTAACCTGCCATTTAAATCAATTTCGCCCAAATTTGATTGTTGAGCATTTTATCTTCTTGATAGAACATTGTTCAAATGCAAAAAAAGACAATAGGTCAAATAAAACCAATAAGTTTGGCAACGTTGAATTTCCCCTTTTTTAATATTTCCATTCGGCGATATAAAGGGCGTACCTAATATACCTCTCTCTTTTTAAACAGCTGTTTCTCACTCCATCTCACGATATATATATATATATATATATATATATATATATATATATATATATATATATATATATATATATATATATATATATATATTGAACCTATTCTCTATCCTTCCATTGTTGGATATTGGTCTCCCCCAGTTCTCTCCATCTTTCCCTATCTTGAGCTGTTCTCTGCCATGTGGGACCTCCTTGTTTCCTGATGTCATCTTCCCATCTCATCTGTGGTCTGCCTCTTGTTCTATTTGCATTGTATGGACGCCACTTTCCGATGGCATTGTTCCATCGTCCGTCTTAGAGACGTTCGTTGTGTCCAGCCCATTTCCATTTCAGTTTTGCTGCTTGTTCTATCGCGTCTACTGTCTTTGTTCTGGTTCTGATCCACTGGTTACGTTTTTTATCTCTAAGTAATACACCCAACATTTGTCTCTCCATCGCTCTTTGTGCCTTCCTTATCCTATCCAAATTGGCCTGTGTAAATGTCCATGTCTGTGCTCCATAGGTGAGCACCGGTATGATACAGGAGTTATATACCTTGCTTCGTAAGTATAGAGGGATTGTTTGATTTTTTAGAACCTAAGAAAGTTTGCCGAACGCTGTCCATCCCATTCTTACTCGTCTCGATATTTCGGCTGTTTGATTTTCTCTATTAGCTCTGATTGCTTGTCCTAGATAGATATACTCATTTACCTGTTCTATTTTTTCTGTTTTTATTTTTATTGCCTCTTGGTCTTCCGTGTTTGTCATTACTTTTGTTTTGCTGAAGTTAATTTTTAGGCCTTTTTGCAATGATTTTTCATGAAGTTCATTCATTCAATATATATTCCTCTGTTTTCCCAATCTGTTGATTTTATTATGTCTTCGAGGGTCAAGGTAAACAGTTTAGGTGAAAGTATATCGCCTTGTCGGACTCCTCGTTTAACTTTTATATTATCCGTTATTAATTTGTCGTCCAGAATTACGGTCATGGTTGCGTTTTGGTAAATATCATGTATCAATTGTCGGTATCTTGAATCTATTCTACTATTGACCAGAGCTTCTTCAACCGCCCAGTGTTCAATGCTGTCGAAAGCCTTTTCATAATCTACGAATGCTAAGTAGAGCGGAAGGTTGTATTCATTGGTTTTCTCAATTAAGATTTTAAGCGTATGTAGATGGTCGATTGTGCTGTATTCTTTTCTGAATCCGGCCTGTTCCACTGGTTGGTAGTTATCAAGTTTATAGGTTAGTTGGTTGTTTATTATTCTTGTGAAGGTTTTATATAATTGTGACAAAAGGGAAATAGGACGGTAGTTGTTTAAGTCTGTTCGGTCTCCTTTCTTATGTATTAAGATTGTGTTGGCATTTCTCCATTGTTTGGGTATTTTACCTTCAAACAGACATTTGTTGAACAGTATTTTTAGCATTTTTTTTATCGTGTCTCCTCCTTCTTTTAGCAGTTCCGCTAGTATTTTATCCTCACCGGCCGCTTTATTTCTTTTCATGTCTTTTATGGATTTTTCGATTTCATCTTCAGTTATTTCTGGTAATACCTCTGAACCAATTTAGATGATAGTGGTGGGTCATTTTTAGAACTGTATAGGTCTGTGTAATATCTTTCTGTGATTTTTACTATTTCTCCTAGATCTCTTTCTTCATTGTTCTCAGCTTTAAGCATGATTAGTTTTCTCTTTCCTATATTTGTCTTCATTGTTTTTAAACTTTTGTTCTTCTCTACGATTTTCTTAATGCGGTCTTCTTGGTATTTCTTTAAATCTTCCTTTATCTGTTTTCTTATGGTTTTATTCAGTTCGGTATACTCCACTGTATTTCTTTTGTTATCGTTCAGTAGTTGTCGTCGTTTTTTTTAGCATATCTTGTGATTTATCACGATATATACGCATGTTTTATTGACTATAATAAAGCATTCGATAACGTACGACATAAATAATTAATGAATGTCCTAAAATCAAAGAAGATTGACTACAACGTCAGGATCATATCAAATTTATAGTTTAAACAGCGAGCAAAAGTACGTCTTAACGAACAGCTGTCAGAAGAAATTGAAATTAGATGTGGAGTGAGACAGGGATGCGTATTGTCGAATATTCTTTTTAATGCCTACTCCGAAGTGATCCTGAAAAACGCTCTTGAGGGTGATACAGCTGAAATCAGGGTAAATGGAGTTCCCATTCACAGCATTAAATATGTGGACGACACTGTGATCTTAGTCGAAAATA
This sequence comes from Diabrotica balteata, assembly GCA_918026665.1. Classification (NCBI taxonomy): domain Eukaryota; kingdom Metazoa; phylum Arthropoda; class Insecta; order Coleoptera; family Chrysomelidae; genus Diabrotica; species Diabrotica balteata. The sequence goes on along the minus strand of OU898284.1, from coordinate 93,021,229 downwards.
TTGAAGATCTTCAGAGACAGGTGACCAGAATAGCAGAGTATGCAAAGGAGTATGGTCTAACAATGAATGTCAAGAAGATGAAATTTATGAGAATATCGAAAACTCAAAGAAATAACGAAAATCTTTTAATAAACAGAACCAACGTCGAACAAGTGGACAAATATGCATATCTGGGAACAATGATTAACTCCACAAATGATTATAGTCAGGAAATCAAAATCAGAATAGAAAAGTCTAAAGCAACTTTTAACAAAATGAGAAGAGTGCTATGTACCAGTGATTTAAAACTGGAACTAAGAGTTAGGTTGGCGAGGTGCTACGTTTTTTCGACTTTATTTTATGAAATGGAATCTTGGACCTTGAATGCAACATCAATGAAAAAACTGGAAACATTAGAGCTGTGGGTATATAGAAGAATTCTGAAACTATCGTGGACAGAACACGTCACAAACAAAGAGGTTCTGAGAAGGATGAATAAAGAAGTGGAAATTTAAAATACAATTAAAACAAGAAAATTAAAATATCTCGGACATATTACACGTGGATAGAAATACACCTTGCTCCCACTGATTATGCAGGAAAAGATCCAAGGAAAGAGAAGCATAAGGAGGCGTAGAATATCATGGCTGTGTAACCTGAGAGAGGGGTACGGATGTACATAAAATGAACTTTTCAGGGCAGCCGTCTCAAAAGTCCGAATTGCTATGATGGTTACCGACCTCCGCCGCGCAGATGGCACTTGAAGAAGAATATCACATGAACATTTAAGAAGTATTAACTCCATGGGACGACGTAAAACCGCAGTGTGGCACTGTAGTCAGTGTGTTTATACTATTTTACAGTGATCGTGAGTGTTTAATAAGCTTCTAAATAATGTGTACCAGATCAGATAAAATTGTGAAAAAAGCTTTAGAAAAGCATCAAAAGCTATGATTCTGTGGAACACAATCAAGCATTATCATCTTTATCGGCGATAAATGGATCTAACCTCAAAATAGGTAAGGTAAGTCAGGGTAAGTGGGAATCTGGGGCAAGTGCGACTATTCAGTACCGTAATTCAACCTTCTTCTTCTTCTTCTGGTGCCGTCTTCTAACGAACGTTGGCGATCACTTCTATAAACGCTTCTCGATCTTTTGCAACGTGAAATATCTGTTCAACAATGAGGTTAGTTTAATCTCTGATATTCCTCAGCCAAGATTTCTTCTTCCTTCCCAAGCCTTTTCTTCCCTCTACTCTACCTTGCATGATGACTTGTAGCAGAGAGTATTTATCGTTTCGGAGTATGTGGCCTAGATACGATGTTTTTCTTATTTTAATTGTGTTCATAAGCTTTTTGCCATGTCCAACTCGTCTTAACACTTCCTCATTTGAGACTTTTGCAGTACAAGGAATCTTCAAAATACGCCTATACAGCCACATTTCGAATGCTTCCAGTTTTTTTTATAGATTGATTGTTCAGTGTCCAAGCTTCTACCCCATATAGTAGTTGCGACCAAACATAACATTCGACGAACCTCAATCTGATGGCCATACTCAATTTCTTATTTGTAAACATTGACTTGTATTTAATAAAGCCTTTTCGAGCTATTTCTATTCTGACCTTTATCTCCTGCTCTTGATTTAACTGTGAGTTTATAATTGCTCCGAGGTATTTTTATTTGTCGACTCTCTCTAGGGGTTTACCCTCCAATGTCAGTTGTATGTTGTCAACAGGGTTTTTTGAGATCACCATGTATTTGGTTTTATTTATATTCATTGTTACTTCCATCTTTTTGCTTTCTCTGCAAATCTTATGTTATTAATGATGCTACCTCCAATCCTTTCACCTTTAGTTCTTTCCCATAGTGCCCACTGAAATATTAGTTGGGAGTACACATTAAATAATTGTGGCGACAGCACACATCCCTGTCTGACTCCTCTTTGAATTTCCACCTGGTTTGTCTCACAATCTTCCACCCGTACGACCGCTGTTTGATTGTAGTACAGATTTTTGATTAAATTAATATCCTTGGGATCTAGGTGTAAGTGTTTCAATGCATGTATGAGTTTACCATATTGGACTCTATAAAAAGATTTTTGGAAATCTATATAACATATGAATACTTTTTTAACATATTCCCTGCATATTTGTAATAGTACCGTCATTGCGCACAGTGCCTCTCTTGTTCCCATTCCACATCTAAATCCAAACTGTGTATTGTCTAATTGTTCTTCACATTTTTTATATATACGCTGCTGAATAACCTGTAGTATTTTTAAAGTGTGGCTCATAAGGCTAATTAATCGGTACTCATCGCAAGATTTAGGATTATTTTTCTTGGGTAAGGGTAAAAAGATAGATTTTAACCATTCATCCGGAATTTGACCATCGTGGTATATTTTATTAAATAATTTAGTTAGACACTCTATATTTTCATCATTCAGGATTTTTAATATCTCTACAGGAATTTCGTCGGGACCTGGCGCTTTACACCTTTTTGATATTTTAATTGCCTGTTTAACCTCTGATATCAGAATTTTTAGATTTTCATTAGTAGGTAATGTATCATTTATTTCTTTCTTATTATCTGCGAATAAGTCCTTGATGTATTTCTCCCCAGTTTGTTGTTTTTCTATTGCTGATAATTGGAGATCCCCTTTGGAGTTTCGTATAACTTGTGGTATTCTCTTCCGATTATTTCCTGTAATTTCTTTCAGTTTCTTATGTAGCCCATGTGTGTCGTGTTTCATATTAAGTTTTTCTATTTCTCTAGAATTTTCTACAATTCAGTGTTCTTTTGCTTTCTTGATCTGCATTTCTACTAGTTTCTTCATTTGCTTGTACTTCTCTTTATTTGTATTTTTGTATTTTCGTTTTTCTTCTATGAGGTTCATAATATCTGGTGTCATCTAGTTTTTTTGGCAATTGGATCTTTTTTACCTACAAACGTTTTACCAGCGTTAAGTACTGCCCATTACATTTCGTTCCAGGCACTATTAATATCTTTTTTTGACGCCTCTGCGAATGCTGGTGCAACTGCTTCATTTATTTATTGTTAACATTTTTCACCCAAAAGCTTTGACAAATCTAGTCTATGAACTTTACTTTTTTCTGTTGTTTTCTCAGTTTAATATTAACGTTGGCAAGAAGTAGATTGTGGTCGGAGTGTGCATCAGCACTAGGATATGTTTTAACTCTTTAAATTCCATTTCTAAACCTTTTGTTGACAAGAATGTAATCGATTTGGTTTCTTATCAGATCATTATTGTTGTCTCCTGGTGCACTCCAAGTATAGAGTCTTCTTGGTGGTAATTGATAGAAGGTGTTTAATTCTTTTTTTTATTATTGGGTTAATGGGTTAACTATGATTATTGGCATGGTACAGTCAGGTACCTTGTGTATAGTGTAGTGTGTGTGTAGAGTAATTGTCTTAATACTTAGCAAAGTCGACGTCATTGTCTTTGCTAAGAGACGCTAATTGTATCCGAACGTCTGCGGTCCCTCTGGTGAGTACCTATCGCACAAGGATAGAAATTATTTTCATTTATTAATTATTAATAAACGAAAATTTCCACCCAGATGAGATTCGAACTCACCACCTTTAGATTTAAAGGTAGGCGCTCTTACCACTGAGCCACAGAGGGGGTGGTGTTAAAATTAAACAAATAATTTTCATTAAATATGATGTTAAATTTCTATCAGTTGAAAATTTGTCCAAAGTCGCTATGTTTTGGTAAAATCCGTTTCAGCAGTTTTTGTTAAAATATTTTCCATAATAAGTACAATATAAATAATGAGTGAAAACTGTCATGAAGTTGCAGAAAAATATGGAGATATCGCAAGCTCCCAAATTAAAAAAGGAAGTAATTCTTCTAAACTCAAAAATTAAACCAATTACTGGTATAACCAAAAACACTAGTGCAAGAGCAAAATAGCATATTTTTGCAAATAAGTTTCCTTCTATGGGAAACGGCCAATAATATTTTCCAACTTTAACGATAGATTTAAAGACGTGTGCATCTCTTCTTACTACACGAGAAATTTCAAACACATTGGCCACAGTGACCACAGGATATAACACAGTCAATTTCTCTATTTAGGTTTTAAATTAAGACCCGATATACACAACTGAGAGAGTGGTCACAGCGAAAAAAAAGGACATGCTTAGTCTTTTACCATTTCTACCCTCAAATACCCACGCCCACTTTAAAAATCTTCGAACATAAAGTTTTACCAGGTCACAAACTTCCCAAAAAACGCACGAAGAACTAAATTATGACGAACCTATTTTTGATAACAGCATTTAAAGTGCAATTTTAAAACTTTTTTTATATTAACTTGTGAACCGGTTTTTAAAACATAATAAAATGTTAGATGCTTAGTGTATTTATTCATTTGATTGACCTTATAAAAAAAAACAAATATCAGAAGGAAAGTGGATCAAGTCCAGTAATAATAAGATTTACAATTAAATTAATACTTAAAATATATTTTTTAATTATGACTTACATTTAAGTTAGTGTTCGTACTATAGCTATAAAGAAAAATTAATCTTTAAAACACTTTTGTGTTCAACTAGTCTTACTTAAACTTTAACCTTCATTATCTCAGAACTATAATTTATTGACTTGATCCACGTTAGCCCTAAGCGCCTTAGATATATATATTATATATATATATATATATATATATATATATATATATATATATATATATATTCCTATATTTTTACTGCCATTATAATTAAGGACAATTAAATAATCAATATACTTACTATAAATGAGATACAGAAGAGAAAATACCAAATTATTTGAAATATTAACGTATTCTCATTATTCTCGTATTTCCATATAAACAAAAATAAATTAAAACAAGATAGTAAAGCCAGAAAAGATATTACTAGTAGAGCCAAAATAGAAAATCCAGCTGCTTCGTTTAAACAGTCGACAGTTTTGTGAAGGCTGACCATAACATTTGTAATTTCTTTCATTCTTTTTTGCCGCACAAATGTATCTTCACTATTAATGTCTCTAACAGCACTTGTAATATATTTGTATCTAGATGAAAGTATATTGCAACTCTCCCACCAAAATACGACAAGATAGAACAACTGCGAGAACGAGAAAGTCCAAAAAGTATTGGACAGTTTACTGTACCAGCGTGTAAAATCTAAAAATCCTTCAGTGTTCATCATTGCACCGCTTGGACAAAAATATATCGCCAAAAAACAAATAAGTTTTATTAAATATGATGTTAAATTTCTGTCAGTTGAAAATTTGTCCAAAGTCGCTATGTTTTGGAAAAATCCGTTCCAGCTGTTTTTGTTAAAATATTTTCCATAGTAAGTACAATATAAATAATGAGTGAAAACTGTCATGAAGTTGCAGAAAAATATGAAGATATCGCAAGCTCCCAAATTGAAAAAGGAAGTACTTCTTTTAAACTCAAAAATTAAACTAATTACTGATATAACCGAAAACACTAGTGCAATAGCAAAGTAGCATATTTTTGCAAATAAGTTTTCTTCTATGGGAAACGGCCCCCAATATTTTCCAACTTTAACGATAGATTTAAAGATGTGTGCATCACTTCTTACTACACGAGAAATTTCAAACATATTGGCCACAGTGACCACAGGATATAACACAGACAATTTCTCTATTTAGGTTTTAATTAGTCATATTGGATTAGGATGTTTAAGAAAAATATTTGTTTTCGCTGCAAGTGTCATGGTAATATCCGGAATGGATATGGTTGTAGGGAAAAAGAAAAGCAAAGAAGAATTTTATTTAGGAGGTGATTATTTATAGATATCATGTTATACGGGGTTCGAGAAATAAAAAGAGAATCTAGTAAATCATACAACGCGCTTGTTAAAAAATTAATAAATAACAATTTTGTTTTAACAAATATCATTTAAAGAAAGTATAGTTCAACACAACAGTATTAGTTTATTAAAAGGTTATACTATAACGATTCTGTTTTTTACATTTAGAATTATTCATCCAGCAAATGTACAGTACAAATGTGTAACTCAGAGGTAAACTGTATTAACTCCATTTTTACGAAAAATTGTATTATTTCACTTTCTAGATAACCGAGTTCACATCTTCCATAATATCGTCGGCCTAATTAGCAAATCACATAAGTCCACTTTTTGTCGAAATTGACATTGTGCTACCATCTGGTAGAGAATAAAAAAATCTTTTAGTTCAAGAATATCCCACAAGTCCCAAGAAATCTGCAATGGAGTAAAATTGAAAATAATACTTCACACAAGTCCAACGTTAGTTGTAACAGATAGGAAAATCACATAACTCCTGGTATTGACGCGGTAAACACACGTGCGTGCTAAAGGTCTTGTTAAGTTGTTCAATTTAGGCTGAAAATTGTACATTAAGAACTAATTGTTGTTATTAACCATTTCAAGTAAGTTATTGTGCTAATATTATCAATATTTTATAAGAATTAATCAATAAATTATCTGGAAATTCGGCTTAAAAGGTAGCATTGGGACTTATGTGATTTTCTCTTTTTATGTTTGGTCATACAATGTGAATCCCTGATGGACTTGTGTGTTTATATATTATTTTATGGTGTCAAATTGAAGTTAGATGTTAATAAAATAATTATACGTTTTTTGTATTTTGTATGCAATAATGTAAGTAATACGTTAAAGCATAAAATTAATCTGTTTAGCTGAGAATTCAGACACATGAAGATAAAAATTTTCATCTTTTGCCGAAATCAATAAGTATTTTATAAGTAATTCTTTTGTTGGTTGCAGAATGTCAAGCAGAACTCAGAAGATGCTTAGTATGGCTAAAATTCAACACAACAATTCTTTAAATCCCGATTTGAACTTGGAAATACCTGTTAACTCAGAAGAAAATAAAAACTACGAACTACATGTTCTAGAAACAAACACGTTTCAAGAAGAAATAATCGTTCAGACAAATGAAACAAGTGCTGTTGCTATTGACATTAACACGGAAATCGTACTGGAAGAAAATTTGAATGAATTTGAAAGAACATTACTGCATAGTCCAGTAACTAATTATGAGACAATAAATAATACGGATGGAGAGATAATTCGAGAACAGAACTTGATCGAATTTTTGTCAGAAACTAATGACACAACAGAAGGGATTTTGCATGAAGAAGAGACCGCCGAACCAATTGTCAAAAAAGACGCAAATGCAGACATGTTGACAAAAATTATTGGAAACGAGAGTAGAATAAAAGGAAGAGAGAGTTGGGCTCCGAATTTTTTGGGAAGAAGAAAGAAGGTAATAAATGGATATATGACTTGAAGAGACCCAGAAAGACCTTGGCAGAGACATGTAATTGCAAGTTTGACCTAAACACTTCCAAGTTAAAATGTCGTGCCTTTTCTGAAGAGCACCGTAATAACATTTTTGATTCATTTTGAAAAAAAAAAACTTGGGATGTAAAGAAGTTAACCGTTAATCTACTAACCCAACGGTTTTGACCGTTGATTTTGAACCTTTAGAAAGAATGAGGAGACATCTTAATGTTCTTATAATTATTATCTTGAAAAGAATGGATTAAAATTAAGAGTTCGCAAAAAACTATTTTCAAACACATTAGGCTTGAAACATTGGACAATACATAATTGGTTAAAAGCTTACCACATAAGTACAGAAAATAATGAGGATATCAAAAAAACAATTAATGAAAACACGACAGGATTGGAAAAAACAAGAAAATGTTCTCAGCGACAACACTTGCAAGATTTTTTTAAATCGCTTGCAAACATTGAATCCCATTATTGCAGAAGTTCATCCTCAAAACAGTATCTTGAACCAATTTGGAAATCTAAATCAGAATTGTACACATTGTATAAAGAAACATGGTGTTCTAAATTTAATGAATCTATAATATCAATAGCTTACTTTTGTCATATGTTTGAAGATTTGAATATTAGTCTGTTTAAACCAAAAAAAAGACGAGTGCGACGTCTGCATTTCATTTAAAAGTAAAAACATTACCGAAGAAGAGTATCACCAACACATACAAAAGAAAGATGAAGCGAGGCATGAGAAGGAATTGGATAAGCAATCTAATAATAGCGTCTTTACGATGAACTTGCAGTCGGTGCTTCTATGCCCTAAATCAAACGCTGGTTCACTTTACTTTAAAACCAAACTTATTGTGCATAATTTTACCGTGTATGATTTGAAGACGAAAGCTGGTTACTGTAACATCTGGCATAAAGGCGAGGGAGGATTAAGTGCAAAATCATTTGCTTCTATAATTAGCACTTTTATAATAAATCACCTTGCAGAAACAGAAAATAATGGTGAAGACGACAATAACTGCTTAATTTTTTGGAGCGACAGATGTGGCTGCCAAAATAGGAATGCAACCATTGCAAATGCCTTACTTAATTTAGCTGTACTTAGGAAAATTACAATAATTCAGAAGTACCTCGAACGAGGTCATACTCAAATGGAATGCGATTCTATGCATTCCGTTATTGAGCGCAAGTTACGAAATAGAAACATAAATGTACCGGCAGATTATGTTGATGTTTGTAGAACAGCTAGACTACATCCCAAGAATTATAACGTAGAGTACCTTACAAATAGCTTTTTCAAAAATTTTGATCAGGTACATTTTGTCAATTCAATTAGACCTGGGCGAAAAGCTGGAGACCCAAGGGTTAATGATGTCCGGGCTTATAGGTACAATTCAAACGGTACCATAGATTTCAAACTGCGACATGTTGCCGACTGGAAAGCTCTTCCATCAAGATATAACAAAGTTAAAGCTACTGAACTGCAAGAACTTCCTCGTCTATATAGCGCTCCTTTAAAATCAAAAGAGAGAAATTCGACCACTTAATGTCTTTAAAAAATATTTTACCCAAAGACTACCACCATTTTTACGATCAGTTGCACATGAATAATACGAAAATAAATATTAAGTACACGAAATTTTAATTTGTTTAAAAAATCTTTTTTAAGTAAAAAAGTTATCAATAAAATTAATAATTGTTTAAACTATGTATTTTTATTAAGTCACACAAGTCCAACAAAAATAAGAATAAGCGCAGAAAAATCAATAAATCCATTTATATAATTATCATGAACTGATATCATGTTTTAGACAAATATATACTAATATCTAACCTGTAGTAGATTTATCATCGATATTTAGAACAGAAACATATATTTTTTAACTTAATTAATTAAATGTGTCTCCTGAAAAGTTTTGCTTTTGTGACTTATGTGATTTGCTAATTAGGCCAACGATATGCAATACGATATTAAATCCTATTTAATGCGGTTCCAAAGGTAAGCAACTATAAAGTGTATTAAGTCCCTCAGTAGTTAGAAGCTAAAGCATTTATTGATTGACCTTACGTAATTTAATAAGTTTTTTACGTGACAGTTTTCTTCTAATAAATCTGGTAGAGTATTTGATATGTTGTTTATTAAACGTTCTCTATGGTTTTTTAGACACTCAATTAACAAATGGACGACGATAGCAGGTTTAACACGTAAGTCGTTCACTGGTCGAAAGTAATGATGAGTGTGTGATCTTAGTGTGTCTTATACGTAGGCGCGTTAGAACCGTTTAAATAAATCGTGTACTAGCACTAGTTTTCCACTGTCGTGTATCTGGTTTTAGCGATCTTTATTTATATTGCGATGGAAATCATTCGCACTGCCACTGACCAATCACTTTTTGTTTAAAAAACGTTTTGAAATCTTTACATACATTTTCACGCACTAATTCAGATTCCGCACTTGTTGCTGCATCACAAACACTACTGTCTGCCTCTTCATTGCCGATAATTCCTATATGCGATAGGATCCCTATAAATTTAAGAGTTGTGTGGTTCTCTTGGGCGATTTGTAGTTCAGTTTTTATAAGTTGCTCCAAGGGCTGTTTAGGATACAGATGCTGTATTACAAGAAGAGAGCTGAGCGAGTCGGTGAAAACAGAGGTTTTGAAATTCTTGAGAGGTTGGCATGTTTTAGGGCATGGTACAAAGCAAACAATTTAGCGTTAAAAACACTTGAGCTAGGCGGTAGTTTAAATTTGAAAGTAGACGTTGGAGTGACAAAAGCACAAACAATGCCATCATTAGATTTAGAGACATCGGTAAAGATATTTGTGCAGTTAAGATAGTCTCGTTTAAGAATTTGTTTAGTTTGTTTTTGATTAGTATGTTATTATTGCATTTTTTGGAGAACTCAATTAGAGAGGTGTTGCAATTTGGAATGCTTATTAACCATAAAGCCGGATGTTGGATGTTACAGTGAAATACATCTGGGATTGTTATGTCAAAATTATTCAGAATTGATCTTACTCGTGTGTAATAAGGTACTCCAGTACGAGGTTTATTAAAGAGAAAGTCAAGATTATTTTTAGAAAAAGTATTTTCGAAGAATAGATAATCCTTATTAGCAGCTACAAAAGAAGCGTGTGAAAGTGTTAAAAGTGCCCGCCTATACTGCAATGATGGTTCTCCAGCTTCAGAATATAAGCCTTCTATGGGTGAAGTGTGAAAAGCTCCGAGAACGATCCGAAGTGCGGCATTGTGGATTGTATTTAACAGTTTTAGAGTACTCTTGGTTGCGGAGGCATAAACAATTTAACCGTAATCGAGTTTGGATCTAACTAATTAGTGTTTTACACAGAAGGAGTAGTGTAGAGACGTCGAAACCCCAGAAACCATTTGATACGGTTTTAAGCAAATTGAGTATTTTGTTGCATGTAAGCGCCAAATGTTGTATGTGCTTTTTCTAGAACAGTTTTTGATCCAGCCACATACCAAGGAATTTCACGAAGTTTTGGAAGGGAATGATGCTGTTGTGAAGATAAAGGACTGGTGTAATGGATGATTTTTTTCTGCAGTATAAAAGTCGCAATAAACGAGATTAACTCTTACTTGGAAAGAAAAGTCTTTTTAGAAATTGTTTTGCTCTGGTAAGAAGAAATGAGATTTTTCCAGGGTCCACATAAGCCAGGCATTGAATATTTTCGCCATTAATTTAGCCATGTTAGAGAAATGGGTCTGTATGATTCTGGATCAAGTCGAGGCTTTCTGGATTTTAAAAACGGCAAAATTGTGGCTTTTGCCCATATAGGCGGATATTGTCGTTGCTGTCAAATTTGATTGGAAATTTGCAGTAGATGTTGTCTTGCTGAGATTGATAAATGCTTTAGGAATACAACAGGAATATTGTCGGGTCCTGGACTTGAGTTTTTCATGTGTTATAAGAAGTTATTTAGTTCTATAATAGTAAGAGGTTGAAATAAGTGGTTTTCGTGGGATTCTTCGAGAGACAAGATAGTGCGTTCTTCTTTAGCTTGTAGTCTCTAAAATTATTGTCGTAGTTTTCACTAGAGGAATGTTAGTCAAAGGTGAAAGCAAGAGTTTTAGCAATGTTTTGTGAAGAAGAGACTGTGATATTGTTTATTTTAGGAGTGTTAATTGATGAAGAATACTTTAAACCTAAAATTTTCTTTACCCGTTTTCAAACTTCGCTCATTGAAGTAGAACTGTTTATTTATGAGACGTATTTTGACAATGAGACTTTTTTTGAATTTTTCATGATTATTTGGGCTCTAGCTTTTAACCGTTTGAGTTTTATTTTACTTTCTTGGGTTTTGTGCCGTTTAAACCTATTTATAGCTTTTTTACTTGGCCGTACTGCTTCTTCGTATTCCTTATTCCACCATTGTACTGGATGATAATTGTGAATTTTTTTTTTATGTAGAGTTCTGCACTTTTTAGTATTAAGTCATTAAAATTGGTGATTGTTCTATCGATATCACTGTTATTTATTTCACAGCTTTTTACGGAATTATCAATATATTATGAAAAGCTCACCCAATCAGCCTTTTCTGTTTTCCATTTTAAGACAAAGGTGTGTTTTGGTTCCGAAATGGTGTAAGTATTGCAGTTTTTTATGGGGTAATGGTCGCTGCCCTAGGTGAACGACAACACTTCCCAGGATAAGCAAGGAGTTAAAATTGGATCAAAATTCTCCTGATACTGAGTTGAACCTCGTGGGGGTTCCATCACAGGGAAAATTTAAATTTACGTTATGTATTAGGTTTTCTATTATTCTTCTCATCGTATTTGTGTTAGAAGATCGCCATATTATATTGTGTCCATTAAAGTTACCGACGACTATATGTGGTGTTGGAATTTTGTCTACAAGGTGCAGTATATCTGCATAATTTACCTGTGAGTTGGCAGGAATGTAGATATTACATAGATAAAATAACATTAAGGAATCAAGAATGTGTTGCTTGTGTGAGTCCATATCAAATAGGTAAAGAAATAATAATAAGACTTACTCACAATCAATTTAATTTAACAATCTGACGACCGGTTTCGCTTTCTACAATTTGCAAAGCATCTTCAGGTCTAGATACAAAGTTAAACTAATGCTGCAATAAAATAAACCCAATTAGGGTGGTGTCTAATAAAGATAAAATAAACAAATAAGTTAGTTCATACAAATTATAGTAATTATGCCAATATTACATGTCTGTGGTTTTCAAAATGAATAAATTTGAATATATAAAAGGTATTAACAGACAAGGTAAGACCCACAATTGGTATAAAGTAGTAATATTATATTGTAATAAATTAATAAATGAGCAGATAAATAAAACAAAACAAACATTACTTACATGCCGGTACTCTATTAATTGATGGATGGTAGGTCATGGTTGCAAAAATCATGTATTGTTGATTGGAGAACTTTAATGTGCTATTGCAGTTGTTTTGACAATAAACGGGAAGTTCTTGAGGAGAACAGATTTGATCCAATGAATTAGAGATAGGTATATTGTGGTTGTTTGTCAGATGAAAGTGATGTTCTTTACTATTGTATTATTTAAATTATTTACACTTATATCAGAGATATATTTTTGGAATATGTGTTATTTATTGAGTATTTATGTAATGAAGGAGACAGTTTTATGACAATGAATAAGAGTAGCTGTACCGATTGTGTGGTTGTGCAATTATTTTGACTTGTAATTATCAAGTCTATTGGCAAAATTAATCAATTATTGTAAAGTCAATTATGTAAAATGTATATAAAAAGTATATAAAATTATTACAAATTAAGACAATCGGGGACAAATTAAACACACATTAACAGGAACAGAAACACTAAATGACGGGACAAACATTGAATTTAAAACTTAAACTTTGGGGAATGGAAGAAACTGCCAGCACTACATCTCACTGTTGGAAATAATGAGTTTTTTCATATTTAATCTATTAGATTTAAGAGGTAAATTTGACATATGTAGGTTGAAGTGTGACAGTTCTTCTTCTATTACTAAATACTGTAAGTTTAGTTATTCAGTATTATGGAGTATGTTGATATTAATGAATGTCTCAAAATTTGTTTTAATTTAGTAATCAAAAGTAAATTGTTGTGTTTAATATTGGCATACTTTAACAATTTTAATTAATAAGTTTCAAATTCAAAAATTTTCAAATTGAGAAAATTTGAAATTTGAAATTGAATCAATTTTGATGACTATAGATTCTAAATTGCTTACTACGGGAAATAAATTTGCATTGAAAAATTTTTTTACTAACGTCATAATACCACCACTAGAATGGTTACCAAGCAACCTGTCTTTACGGAAATATATGTATTGTTTAGGATTGTATTTCTGTTGGGGTTTTAAATTCGTCTCTTGTAGATAGATTATGTCTGGACAGTTTTCGGCAATGATAATCTGTAGCATAGCCAAGCGTTGGAAGAATTCATCGATATTCCATTGTATGATTGAGATTATTGTAAGAAATGAAAAATTTAAATAGGAAAAAAAAAACTAAACGATAGCTGCTAATAAGTGCTGGTTTGTGATGCATCACTTTATAATTCAGAGCCCACCTCTCCAAGATAAGCAAATATTTTCTTGATGAAATTGCTTAGTCTTGCTTTTACCGACCTTTCTTTTAAATAGGGACCGATTTGTTTTAACATGTAAGAGAGACATTGCAAATTAGAAGTGAAATCCTTGATCGAGATTATGGGATTAGATAAGCCGACAGTGTTGTCTAGTAGGAGGGCTAATTGTTCACTGTTCAGTAGAAATGGTGGTTCGTGATTAATAATGAAGGTTGTGGCTGGTTCTATCATGGATGAAGAGGATTAATCCGAATGCATTTCTTCAATTCGAATTCTTATCAGAATTCTGCAAGAACACGAAATGTGAGGTATTGTGATGTAATGTGACCTAACTTCAGCGAGACCGAAAGTCTCTGGTATGAAACTGATTGCGAAGATACCACACAATAAGCATGGGAGCGCGGTATTTGTGAGAACTCCAACCATACTCTTATCTGTATGAACAACAAATGTACACGGTATAGAGATAATAACCACTGAGATCGGAAAGTACACAATAACCTCGGTATACAAGCCCCCAAACCAGCCCTTTATATTTTCACCACCAACTAAGTTTTAATCGCAAGCCAATCAGCTTGTACTGGGAGAATTTAACAGTCACAGTTTACTCTGGGGCTATGCAGATTCGGACGCAAATGGAGACGCAGTAGAAGCATGGGTCGAAACGAGTGGCCTCACGTTAATCCATGATCCTAAACTTTCACCATCTTTTCAGAGCAAAGTGTGAAAAGAGGATATAACCCGGATATCTGTTTTTCAACAACTTTGAAGACCGATGTACTAAAGTAGTATATGGCCCCATACCAAAAACTCAGCATAGACCAATTGGTATAAATATCTTCCCAATTGTCAGACCACAAGCTATTCCATTCAGAAGGAGATTTAACTTCAAAAGGGCAAATTGGCAAAAGTATGCAGACGTGCTAGATTTTGAACTACTACGCCTTGAACCAAAAGTAAAAAACTGCGAAAAATTTGTAGAGGTACTCAAAAATGTGTCTAGAAAAAGACACTAAAGATCTAAGACTAAAGAACTAATAAGAACATACGAAACCCTCTATTTCACTGACCCTTTTAGCCAAGAAACGGTTGACTGCGGGGCAGTACTACTCCAACAGCTAAGTCAACCCAGACAGTAAAAGCGGATTGAGACCTTGGAAAAAATGGACATGACACATAGTAGCAAAATTGCATGGAACCTTGTAAAAACACTCAGCGGTGATCCAAAAGAACATAAACCACCCTCAAACCAACTCGCTGCTCAACTCCTTACGAATGGAAGAACTACTAACTGGTATAAGGACCCAAACACTGGGAGAAGATTAGATTCGGAGACAAACCACCTAGGAACACCTTTTACACTAAAAGAACTCCACGACGGTGTAAACAGGTTAAAAAACGGGAAAGCTGCAGGTGTGGATGATATATGCAGTAAACAAATAAAACATTTGGGCCAAGGAGCAAAAAACTGGATCTTGCAATTTTATAACACGTGCTGCAAAACCTGCAAAATTCACACACAGCGATTTTCACGTATTACGTTTGTGCAATGTAACAAATTCAGCATTCAGTTGCAGACTGTGGCGTGGGTGACTTAGATTGGCTGTGGCCACTGCGGAGCTCTGCGCTTATAAAATCCAACGTGTGCACTGTGCCGATACGGTGTTGTCACGTTGGGCAAATGAACATTTACGCTGCAGAATTTTATTAAATTAAAATGTACGTAAGTGGCTATTTTAAAATTTGAAAATATTTATTTGAAAAGAGTAATTTAGCAAAATGGTATGTAGGATTGCGAGTATTTCGCGGAACACTTGGAAGGAATTCGCGGAACACTAGTGTTCCGCGGAACACCGGTTGAGAACCACTGCAGTAGAGTATGACTACTTAATTTTGTGCTTTAGCACGAAGTTAAGAATCTATATACCTACATAATTATATTAACGAAAAGTTAATAAAAACTTCTGTTTGTTGGCGGTAAGAGAAAGCGTATATTTATCAAAATATATTTATTATGAACATTATAGTATATAATAGTAACTTAATATTATAGTATGTAATATACTATAATGACAAAAATACGTTTATATATTCGCTTATGGCATATTCTTAAAGCGAAGCTTCTCTCCTGGAAGTGTATTACTTTTTTCTCTCTACAGTAAAATGCTGAGGTGAGCGTCACGGAACTAGCGCCACAAGATGGCGTCGTGAGGGTAGCTTCATAGAATAGCGGTTCTTGACATCGACTCACTACTCTTAATCAATTCGTTTTTAGTCATTATATATTTACTATTAAAATAAGTAACAAAATGTAGACATTAAACGAAAGGTAAAAATTAAAAAATATATGTCACTAAAAGATTTAATTCGTAACGATTATTAAAATTTAATAAAAGTCATAAATGTCATTTGATTAATAACAACATTAAATCAATGTATGTTGTCTGTTGACAACACACAAATACATGACAGGAAATTTCCGCATATGAAAAAAACTCCAATTTGGTAATGAAATCCTTTTGTATCTATGAAGCTATTTTTAGAAAAATCGTACCTACCAAAAACAGGCAGTTAATAGTACCTGTACATATCTGTTACACACCGTAATGCGTATGAATGATAACAAAACTAAGGAGTCCATATAAACCGTTCAGACTTTACGCGAGAATTATACATCTTAATGGCAGAGTTGCCAAACTATCAGAGCTTACTTAAACCGATATACTTATGGTTCCAATATACAGTGAAAAAGATCTGAACGACCCCTATAATATATACACGTGAACTAAGCGATATAATGATACAGGGATAATTATGGGCTCCACAAAATTTTTAAAAATTATTAAACTATACATGTTGACGAATAGACAGAGCCAATATTATGGAATGGTAAAGTGAGCTCCGTATATCGGTGTCCACTTGAATACGGAGCTCACTTTGAACCTGAGTTTTAACATGGGCGGAGTTCACTTTATGCCGTAGATATATATATATATATATATATATATATATATATATATATATATATATATATATATATATACATATTATTATAATTAAGGACAATTAAATAGTCATTATACTTACTATAAATGAAACACAGAGGAGAAAATACCAAATTAGTTGAAACATTGAGGTATTCTCATATTTCCATATAAACAAAAATAAATTAAAACAAGTTAGTAAAGCCAGAAAAGATATTACTAGTAGATCCAAAATAAAAAATCCAGCTGCTTTGTTTAAACACTCAACAGTTTTGTGAAGGCTGACTATAACATCTGTAATTTCTTTCATACTTTTTTGCCTCACAAATGTACCTTCACTATAAATGTCTCTAACAGTATTCGTAATATATTTGTATCTAGATGCAAGTATATTGCAACTTTCCCACCAAAATACGACAAGATAGAACAACTGCGAGGAAGATAGACTCCAAAAAGTATTTGAGAGTTTGCTGTACCATTTTGTAAAATCTAAAAATCCTTTAGATTTCACCATTGCACCGCTTGGACAAAAATATATCGCCAAAAAACAAATAATTTTCATTAAATATGATGTTAAATTTCTGTCAGTTGAAAATTTATCCAAAGTCGCCATGTTTTGGAAAAAACCGTTCCAGCTGTTTCTGTTGAAATATTTTCCATAGTAAGTACAATATAAGTAATGAGTGAAAACTGTCAGGAAGTTGCAGACAAATATGAAGATATCGGTACTTCCCAAATTAAAAAAGGAAGTACTTCTTTTAAACTCAAAACTCAAACTAATTACTGATATAACCGAAAACACTAGTGCAATAGCAAAGTAGCATGTTTTTGCAAATAAGTTTCCTTCTATGGGAAACGGCCCCCAATATTTTCCAACTTTAACGATACATTTAAAAACGTGTGCATCACTTCTTACTACACGATAAATTTCAAACATATTGGTCAGAGTGACCACAGAATATAGCACAGACAATTTTTCTATTTAGGTTTCAATTAGTCATATTGGAGTAGGATGTTTAAGAAAAATATTTGTTTTCGCTGTAGGTGTCATGGTAATATCCGGAATGTATATGATTGTAGGGAAAAAGGAAAGCAAAGAAGAATTTTATTTAGTAAGTGATTATTTATAGAAATTGTATTATACGGGGTTTGAGAAATAAAAAATGAATACAACGCGATTGGTAGAAATTAATAAATACGAAATTGCTAACAAATATCATTTAAGGTTGATCTGCACCCCCCAAAATACAAACTACACATTCAAAAAATTTTAAAAAAATTGAGAAAGACTAGAAGTATTTTGACAAATTTTGAGCAAACTTCATGTTTTTGTTTTCGAAAAAACTCTAAAAAAATGCTTTTTTCCAAGTATAAAGCGGGAAAACCAGACATACAATTTTGTTAATTTTCTTACAGCATAAAGATATAACTCTAAGTAAGACATACAAGAATTATATCTTGAGCTGCCGCCATCAAATTGGATCGTAGAGAAATCTCAAACGTGGGTAATATTTATCATCAATAGATTGCATTACTTTCGGCCTCGAACGCTTCAAGCGAATCGTCATACTTTCAGGGTGGTTGCCATATCAATTATTGTGTATAGGCTATTCCACGAATATACGACTGTTTTGGTTTACTTCTACAACGAATATTTTACTGTGCAAGTAGAAGTATGAAGGTCAATTGGTCTAATCATTATTCAAATAAAAAGGGTCTACTAGTATGACATCTAAACTAAAATTATTTCAGTTAAAATCTACAAATAAATACAATGACGTCTATGAAGGCAAATGTGTTCATCAGACATTTGGGTAAGCTTTTCGTGAAATATAAAAAACAAAGAGTCGTGCCGGGTTTCTTTGATATAACACATTTTATTACTTTATTAGGTATTTACAACTGTAATAAAAAGAAATATACTATTTTTAATATAAATGAAAAGAAATTGGCAGAACGATGGTTCACAAAGCAGAAAAAGGATCTAATATTTCACTTTGTTAGTTTTATATATTTTTTTGCTTTGAGTTTATGTACTCTTAAAAGTTCCGAAAGTAATGGGTATAACATACCGGCTATTGATAGTTAAAGTACCGAGTCGTTACAGATAATAAAAAGTAATGAAAATTTATATACAGTTTCATATATCGCCGACTGATTATGGCTGTGAATCTGATCGTTGATGATAGTTTTAGAAGATTAAGAGAATAAGTGAATAAGTAATTTTTTTTTGTTTTTTTTTTAATATTAATTGAATAATAGTTAAAGAAATAATAAATAAGACTTACTCAAAATCAATTTAATTTAACTATCAGACGACCGGTTTCGCTTTCTACAATATGCAAAGCATCCTCAGGTCTCGATACAAAGTTAAACAAATGATGCCGGTACTCTATTAATTGATGGATGCTAGAACATGGTTGAAACTACTATGTATTGTTGAATGGAGAACTCAATTCTGTTATTACAGTTGTTTGACAGTAAACGGGAAGTTCTTGAGGAGATAGATTTGATCCAATGAAGAAGATATATGTGTATGATTGTTTGTTAAATGAAAGTGATGTAATATACCATTGTATTATTAAAAGTTATTTATACTTATTCGAGAGATATATTTATGAAATGTGTGTTATTTATTGAGTAATTGTTTTATGCAGGTGACAGTTTTATGACAATAAATAAGTTTAGATGTACAAATTGTGTGGGTGTGCAATTATTTTTCAACTTGTAGTTATCAAATTAATTTGATTAAGTTCTATTGGCAAATAGAAAATTATTGAAAAGTTAAGTAAATAAAATATTAGGATTAAAACAATTAAGGACAATTTAAAACACACTAAGGGAACATTCGTCCCTTCTGAGTGTTTTCTGTGTACAAGGTAGTCATAATGGTAGTCACCGGTACAAGTTGGTGGTTGTAGATAAGTTATTTACAAAAGCGTGCCTTTGACTTGTAACAGTTTCATCCTGCCAAAATTTATTTGGTGTATGACCCTCGTTGATCCATGTTTTATCAAGATAAAATATTTTTCTTTTTTGGTTTCTCATTTCCTTTTGGTTCTTAGAAAATGTCTTCTCCATATGACAATATCGCTTCTTTCTAATAAAATAGACTTTCTGGGATTCTTTTTCCAGCGGAAGCCTATTTCTTTTAAAAGTTTCCATAACGTACTTCGACTCATTTCTGGGTAATCCTTATCATCTCGAACTGAGACAAAAACTTTATCCAATGTTGGAAATTCTTGTCTAAAGAAGAATTCATGCACTTTCCGTCGAAGTCCTTCTTTAAAATGATATTCTATTTAAAATTTTGGTTTCCCTGGAGCATTACGTGGCATTTGAAAACTACCACATTTCTCTTCTTTAATAACTCTGTGAATCGTAGATTTCCCAACACCAAGTGTACTGCTAACTAACTCAACGGTCTCATCAACACTTTCACATAAACGTTTGTCTGTAAATGATTTAAAACAATTAAATATTAATGTTTTTTCATTAACTGTTAAAGGACCAATTTTTCGGCGTTTACACGGCACTTCCAAATTTTCCATAACACTAGTATACACAATAAACTGCACCTTGCAACTGAAGTACCTACCTTTAGTGAACTGTTAAAAATTTTGAATACGCAACTTGGACCTTCCTACAAAATGGAAAAACCCACTATCACATTTTCTGTGGAATAAGTTTAGAAGGTAATTATCTAGTCAATTACTGTAGTAGATTCCTGGAATTAAAGAATTAAATGTTTGATTGTTGAAACCCTTACTTCGTGGAATGCACCCATTTCAGATAAAATAAAACGTTTTATTTTATCTAAAGAATTAAACTTTATTTTGCAAATAGGTAGGTACTTATTAAACTTTTATTGGTTATATATAACCAATAAAATAAACATCTTACATTTCTTGCAAATTCATTAGTACCTGTTAACCTCCATCACTCCGACACTGGCAACCTTATTTAGGGATTAGTAACCCTCACAACTATTGTATTCTATTCTGCTCCAACCTTTATACCTGGTGGTCATACTTAATTTAAAATTGTTTTCCTATATACTTCTGTAAACTTGTTGACAAATATCTGTTTTTCATTGAGTCACCCGTATCAACAGTTTAGGGATTTGCATACATAATTTATTGTTTTATTACTCTCTCATACATAAAAATACACTATAGCTATAATATAATTCCACTATTTGGAAGAGTGATTCATCGTTTAAAGTCGCAGAAGTGGAGAAAGACGCATGAAAATCCAGTGGCGTACACTCACTTTTATTTCAACGTTAAATATATTATATATTTTTTTTATTATTGTTCGAAATAGGCCACAATATATTTATTTGCAGGTTTTTACTGACGTTTCGATCTCTATATCCAAAGACTGTTTTCAAAGATATAAATTAAAGTTATATTTATTTTATTTATTTTTCTTCCCTAAAAATACAGAATAACCCAAGCCAAAAGCTATAAAAATAATTATTTGCATATTCGAAAACGGTATCTATATATAGAGATCGAAACGTCAGTAAATTAAAAATTTGAATAATTATATTGTGGCTTATTCCCAACACTATTACTAGAAATACAGAACGTCACGAGCAAAAAGCCATAAAAAAATAAACATTACTGTCATTTATATATTTGAAAACGGTCTCTGGATATAGAAATCGAAACGTCAGTAAATTAAACATATGAATAAATATTTTGTGGCTTATTTTCTACATTGTCCTAAAAATACAGAATGCCATAAGCAAAAAGCTATAAGAAAACAAATAAAAAGTACGTGGTGTTTGTGTGTATCGAGGTATAAAAAAAGTGCTTATTAAAAGCGCAAAACTTTATTTTAAAGAATATCTTTTCGGAATTTAAATCATTCCATCATTAGTTTAATAAAAAATTGTTAAAAAACATTGTTTGGACACAGAAAAACACTAGAAGGACATCAGTAATAAAAAATCCTCGTGGAATTTATAAAGGTAAATGCAATAGACCATTAATTTCAGTATTTATAAAAACTACAACTGGGGGCATTTAACATGTCCTCCGGGAGCTGGTGAAATTTTGTTGACTTACATTACCTCTAAACTGTGTTGGAGTTTAGGGCTAACTGATAGAAAGATGGTATGAAAAATCAGTCAGTACTCGTTAATGTCTGACTGATGTCTAACGAGATTTCTTCTCCGGAAAGCAAAGTTTCTGCTAACATTTCTAAAGTCACTTCTGAGATGTCTGCCCTCGACGATAGAATATCTTCGTTAAAAAATCAAGTTACTGCCGATAAGTGGGCCTTCGAAGAAAAGATGAAAGAGATAGAAAGGAAGATGGAGGAATCAGGGACAGCAGAAAGAGGATTCAATCCAATTACCCGATCATACTAATAGCTTTTTTGAAATGTTGTGAAGATAGTGTACATGTAGATGGACAAATAAATGGTAAAAGGCATACGTTGTTGGTGGATACCAGAGCAACCAGAACCATTATACGTCCGTAAGAAACTGTTACCAACGAGGTTGCGACTTGGGACCACTACAGGTGAAAATGCCAACATTCATGGAGAAATCCAGGTACAATTAGGAATTGGAGCAGAAAAGTTCGTCCATACTGTTATAGTTGCTGACATCGAAGAGGATGTTATATTAGGAATGGATGTAATGAATATGCATGGATTCCAATTGGATTGTAAGAATAAGGTAATCAAAGTTGGTAAAGAGGCGGTAGTTCTTCATCCACATAATAACAATATTGTGCAAGCAGCCGTTAAAGAAGATACAGTCGTGCCTGCGAGAAGTGAAATGATCATAGTAGCGCGGTTCCAGTAAATTGTGGACAAAGGGACACCTGTTATGATGGAGGCTTGGAACCATGACGACGAGGTTGGCCGAGAAATCATAATTGGAAAGGAATTGATAACTTCATCTAAATAAATACCTGTGAGAATTATCAATGTCAATGACTACCGAGTGACCATCACGAAAGAGATAAAAGTAGGAACTTGTGTACCTGTGACATCCATAACCCGTCAGACGACAACATCTGATAATTCAGGAAAGACAGGAAGAACTGCCATTGTTAAGCATAAAATTGATACTGGTAATGCTAAGCCAATTCGTCAAACAGCTCTACGATTACCACAGGCGAAAAGAGAGGAAGCTAAAACGATTGTTCAGGAAATGAAGAAAGACGGGGTAATAGAACCTTCTACGAGCCCATGGGTCTCTCCGGTGGTTCTGGTTAAGAAGAAAGGCGGAACGACGAGGTTCTGTGTGGATTACCGTTTGCTAAACAATAATACTAAGTAAGATAGTTAATCTCTGACTCGGATCCACGACACATTGGACACATTGGTTGAAAGTAAATTGTTTTCTACTTTGGATTTAAAGTCTGGATAGATACTGGCAGGTAGAAATGGTCCTAATAGATAAAGAGAAGACAGCCTTCACCACAGGGTCTGGACTATGGCAATTCAACGTTATGCCATTTGGACTCTCTAATACTCCTGCGACATTTGAGAAGCTTATGGAAAATGTGTTGAGAGGCTTATCTTGGAAAATATGCCTGGAAAAGGTTTTTAATCGACTTAAAGCTGCCCAATTGATGTTAAACCCCAAGAAGTGCCAACTATTTTAAGGTAAAGTCAATTATCTGGATCATATAGTCAATAGAGTGGCCATGGATAAGGGAAAAATTGATTCCATTAAAGAATGGCTAGAACCAACTGACAAACATCAAGTGAGAAGTTTTTTTGGACTATGTACTTACTACCGGAGGTTTATTAAGAAGTTTGCAGATATTGCTAAGCCATTAATGCGACTCACAGATAAAGCAAGAGATTACCGCTAGGATACACACTGCCAAAATGCATTTGAGACCTTAAAAAAGCATTTAATCATAGCACCAATTTTAGGGTATCCAATGCCAGAAGAAGAGTTCATCTTAGATACAGGTGCAAGTAATGTGGGAATTGGAGGAGTGCTGTCTTAAATTCAAGGAGGACAGGAACGAATCCTCAGATATTTTAGTAAAGTCTTTTCAAAACCTGAGTGAACTTTATGTATCACGAGAAGAGAACTTTTAGCAGTAGTGAAATAAGTAAAGCACTTCTATCAATACCTTTATGAAAGGAAGTTTTTAATCCGAACCGACCATGCCGCCCTTAAGTGGTTGATGCAGTTTAAGAATCCAGAGGGTCAGATAGCCAGATGGATTGAACGACTTAAGAATACGATTTCAAGATTGAGCATCTGGTCGGAGTTAGCCACAGAAACGCTGATTGTCTTTCAAGAAGGGCATGCACAGCAGAGTTTTCCCACTGCAACAAAACGGAATCCAAGGAAGCAGCAGTGCCAAGAACAACGATGGTCAACGACAACTGGACGCCTACTAAGATACGGAAAGAACAAGGGAGAGATCCAGTTGTACAGAAAATTCGAAAATGGAAAGAGGAAAACCGTCGACCATCTTGGCAAGAAATATCAAACATATGCTCTGAAGTTAAGACGTATTGGGCCCAGTGGGACTCATTTAGTCTGGAAGATAGCTTGCTCAAACGAGTCCTGGAAAATGATAACGGTTCAGAGAAGAGAAGACAGCTGGTAATCCCAAAGAGCAGAATAGCCGAATTACTTCGTCAGTTACACGACAATCTATCAGGAGGGCATTTTGGTGTAAAGAAAACCCTTCAGCGAATTCGGGAACGGTTTTATTGGATGAACAATTCCGACGAATGAATGTACTAATTGTGCTACAAATAACGGGCCTTACTGAAAAAGCAGAGCTCCTATGAAACAATATAATGTTGGAAGCTCGTTTGAAAGAATAGCTCTGGACATTGCTGGGCCATTCCCAGAAAGTGAACATGGAGGAAAGTACATGTTGGTAGTAATGGATTACTTCACTAACTGGGTTGACTTATTATTATGTTAAGCTCGCAGTGCTCATAAAATTATTGGCCGTAAAATGTTGCAGTAACGCTCTCTGTTTAAATTTTTGTCATAAATCATGAAAGCAATTATCAACACAGCACAAACAACATTGAACAAAAAGTATGCTTGAAATATACTATCCCACGTGAGCTGAGGATTTTCATCACTCCAGAAGTGACTGCTATGGTGGCTAAACATACTATTTTTTTTAAACTTTTAATCATCACATCACAATCGCATACAGGGTGTCCCATTAAAAAAAAAGGAATTGGGCGAAAATTTAGGATACCGGTTTTATGCCAATTTTGACAGCACCCTGTATAAGAAAACGGTTTTACACTGTAAAAGATAATGCTGTATAGAATTTTTTCTATAGAATTGCCAAAACATCAGAATAGGTAATAAGTGTAGAATTTTTAAAATATCAACTATCTAAGAATACAATACACTAGTCCATTGGATTTTTAAAATATATCAAATAATCACACTTTCATTTAAAATTTTAAAATTTATTTTAAAAAGTAAAAATTATTAACAACAGCTTAAGGAATATTATTAACAGTGAATACACTTAGTTTTAAGACTACTGCAACACACTAAAATACATAAGAAAACATTTTAATACAAAATTATATACAGTAGAATCCGGTTATAACGACGGCCAAGGGACCTGTGTCATTGCGTCGTACTAACCGGAAGTCGTTATAAAGAGATGGCAATTTTGATTTTTGTTTTTTACGACATAATATTTACATATTAATGTTTACATGATACATTACAGAAAAAAAGACATAAATCAAAATATTTATTTCTAATAGGAATGAAAAGAAATGAAAAAATAGTTTCACATAAACTTTGCCAAATACATATGTATGTACCTACATATCTATACACATATAATACGTACATATATAAATATGTATAACTAAAAGTGAAATACCTAGTGGAAAAAGTCTGTAATCTTTGACTGTTTTTGATTTTTATAAAAACAAGTACGAACTGCATTATGCAAACGAGACATAAGACTTTTCATATTGTCGTCATTTAAATTAGAATGCACAAACACATTCAACACTTCTGCAGCTTTGAGAGCTTCATTTACACTCGGAAACGTACAATTTTCTTCCAGGCAGTCATCTGTATTATCGTCGCTATCTTGGCTGTTGACGATAATATTTTGTAGAATATTTTCGTCAGTAGGCTCCTCACACGTTGCGAGATCATCATCAACAGCAGAATATTGTTCAAGTTCTTCATTTGCTAGAGGTAGTCTTTTATTCAGAGCTCTCGCCCAGAGAGACAGCGGAACCTGATCATCATCGTCGTTGTCGGCAGCCACTGGGACACTGGGACTATCTCGAACAAATCCAGCATGTTTATAACAGTTGGAAATCGTCGCTGTCGTAAGCTTGTTCCAGGCATCATAAATCATTAGAATGGCATCCAGTATTGTGATCTTCGGAAACTTGTCACTCGTGTCTTTATTTGCATCAAGACTGACGACAATTTTTAGAACCAGATTTTTACGAAAGTTTGATTTTAATGCTCGAATTATTCCTTGGTCCATAGGTTGCAACACAGATGTTGTGTTAGGAGGCAGGAAAGTAAGAGTTATGCTTTTCAAGTCACTGACTGAGGGATGAGCTGGACAATTGTCAACCAGAAGCAGGATTTTTTTCTTATTTTTAGTCAGTTTACGGTCCCAATCGCGTACCCATTTGATAAAGATATCAGATGTCATCCAGGCCTTGCGATTGCTCTCATAATATACCGGCAGAGATTGTACATTTTTAAAACATCTTGGGTTCTTTGATTTGCCGATAATTAACTTCTTTTTTATCGTTCCACTCATGTTAGCTGCAACCATCACAGTTATTCTGTCTTTCGAAAGTTTTCCTCCCGAGCATTTTTCCCCTCTAAATTTTATTGAGTTTATAGAATAATCCAGTTTCATCTGCATGAAATATTTCGTCGTCACTAAATTTTTCGCGCATTTTAGGCCAAACTTTGGTTAGCCATTCGTTCACATCGTTCTGCTCAACTGACAAAGACTCTCCAGTAATTTTTCCGCTGACAATATTGTGTCTATTCTTAAAACGGTTAATCCAACTTGCCGAACAATCAAAATTAAAAATGTTTAGCTCTTTAGCAAAAAAATTTGCCTTTTGTTGAAGCATAGGCCCATTTACAGGTATTCCTCGATTACGTTGCAGTTTAAACCATTCTAAAATTGCACAGTCAACTTGTCTTTGAGACGACACTCTCACACGTTTCGGTTTTAAAACATTCGCATTGAATAAAGATTCTATCTTGTGTTTATTTTTCTTAATTGTCGATATTGTGGAATGATTTACACCGAATTCCTTTGCAATCGTTATATTTGACTCGCCAGCTTCTAAACGTTGTATTATTATACTTTTTTCTTCAATGGAGAAACATTTTTCGTTTTCTAGAAGCCATTTTTGTATGCGTAATCACTAATATTCGTCTGCGAATTACTGTCGAATAATAAACAGTCGCATTCCAGTCAGCGACGTTGTGGTAAAGAAGGTGCGCGGGGCGGAGACAGCTTCTTATCTACGATTTTTTTAATGGATTGTAACCGGATAATATTGTTTAAAATTCCGTCGTTAAAAGCGGTCGGTCGTTATAAGCGGAGTCGTAATAAACTTTTCATGTTGGCTTAGATTAAAACCAAACATTATGCCTTATTTACGTCGCTAAAAGCGGTAAGTTGTTATATGCGAAGTCGTACTAAACGGACTACACTTTATTCTAAATGTTAAACTTACCTCTTGAAGAGTATTAATAATAATAACGTCCCGCCATTATTTATTATTCAAAATAATCTATTAAAGCTTACCTATCAGCTTTCTACAGACTATTTAGTTATTTTGGGGTAGCACAATCACAATACACAACAATAATAAGTTTTTAAAGCTATTAAGCTAAATTTAATATGTATTTATAAATAGAATTTATTAAAACCATGAAAACAACACCAACTGCAACAATGTAAATATAGACAAAACAATATACTCTCTGACAAATGTAATCACAGATTCAGCAAAAAAGTACGTTGGAATAATTAAGTACGATTACAAACATTAGTCGGTACCTTGGTGGAATCATGACTGCAAAGAAGCATTAAAACAATCGAAACAAGCTTTTAATAAATTCAAGCGACACAAAACTCAAGAAAATTCTATAGAATTCAAAAAATTAAGAGCAGTCGCTAGGTATACCATTAAAAAAGCCAAACGTGACTCTTGGAGAGAATATGTTACCACAATACATAGTTCAACTCCTATAACTATTATATGGAAAAAAGTCAACAAAATGTCTTGTTCCAAACCCCATAAATCAATCAACTTTCTAACTCAAAATAACACTATTTATAAAAGCCCAGAAGAAGTATCCAATATACTAGCATCTACTTATGAATATAACTCAAGTAACTTAAATTATACTTCCAATTTCTTAAAAATCAAAATAAAAGAAGAAAAAAATCCTATAAAATTTTACGATCAAAATAATAACGATCTAAATATACCAATAACAGAGGAAGAATTAGAAAATGTACTTCAAAATTGTAAGAACACTTGTCCTGGACCCGACAATATACCGTTTATATTCCTAAAAAATTTAGGCCCTCAATCTAAAAAATATCTACTCAAAATCTACAATATAATCCTATCCAGAAACGTATTTCCTAAATCATGGAAAAATTCAATCATAATACCTATTTTAAAACCAACTAAACCAAAATCAGATCCACAATCATATCGACCGATATCACTCACATGTAGCTTAGGTAAAATATTAGAAAAGATAATAAACAATAGGCTTATGTGGTATCTAGAATCAAACAACTTAATTATTCCAGAACAATGTGGTTTCCGAAAACATCGCTCAACTTTAGACAACCTCGTTGACTTAGAATCAGAAATCCACGAAGCATTTGCAATAAAACAACATTGTGTTGGAATATTTTTTGATATAACCAAAGCATATGATACAGTTTGGAAATATTCAATCATTAAAACACTCAGCAACTGGTTAATAAGGGGTAACATATTAAAATACATTTCAAATTTTCTTGAAAACAGACAATTTCAAGTTCGAGTTGACGGAACATATTCTCAAACAAAAATCCAACAAAATGGTATACCACAAGGATCAAATTTAAGCATAACTTTATTCTTAGTAGCAATAAATTCGATATTAACAGAAATTGAAAACCCTGTCAAAGCTAGATTATACGCTGACGACCTAGTTATTTTCTGTAGAGGAAAAAACATAGCAACGATTTACAATCACATTCAAAACGCGTTAACACACATTGAGAAATGGTCAGCTACAAGTGGACTTCAATTTAACACTTCAAAAACGAAAGCAATCTGTTTCTCAAAGAGAAATCAAATCCAAACAAAAGAATTATATCTACATGAACAAAAACTAGATCATGTAGAAGAAATCCGATTCTTGGGTATGACGTTTGATAAAAAATTAACTTGGAAGACACATATTCAACAGCTGAAAAAATCCTGTCTTCCTGGTATAAATTTACTTCGATCACTCCCCTTTAAAAACTGGGGTGCTGATTATTCAAGTTTAATACTTATTTACAAATCCATAATTCGATCAAAACTTGACTATGGAGCCATAGTCTACAACTCCTCCAAAAAAATACATTTGAAGTCACTGGATATTATCCAAAATAGATGTCTACGTATTTCTTTAGGTGCTCACTATACAAGTCCCATTCAAAGTCTTTATTGGGAAAGTGGAGAACTTCCTCTTTCTTTCAGAAGACAATATCTAAGCCTAACATATGCAGCGGCAGTGTCATCAAACCGAAATAATCCAGTACTGCATAACGTTTTTGCTGACCGATTTACAAATAAATTTCAACAAACACATCAAATTGATCATCCTTTTTACTTTCGTATAAAATCATACTTATCCAAATTAAATTTTCAATTTCCAAAAACCTATGATACCTCATCAATCCACAACCCTGCACCATGGACAATATCTATTCCTGCTATCGACATCAGTCTAACAAACCTAAGAAAATTAGAGATGTCATCAACTGTCATTAAACAAAAGTTTCATACACTATTAAACAGATATGGCAATACCTACAACGTATACACAGATGCGTCAAAAAATGAAGACAGAGTTGGAGCAGCAATTTATTCGGAAGACTCCTCAGTTAGTTTCAAATTGTCATCAATTACAACCATCGTTTCAGCTGAACTATTCGCAATTCTAAAAGCACTATCGTTAATACAAAACAAAAACAAAGAAAGATGTATAATAATCACAGATTCTCTAAGTTCATTAACCTCACTGACTCAATTATACTGTGACAACCCCCTTCTACTTCCTATTAAAAAAGAACTTAAAAACATTTCAAATAAGAACATCCAAGTGCACTTTTTATGGGTACCTTCTCATGTAGGAATTGAAGGTAACGAAGCTGTAGATAAACTGGCCAAAAACGCACCAACTAACCCGATGTCCGAAGAAAGCAACATAT
The DNA here is from genome assembly GCA_918026665.1 of Diabrotica balteata. Lineage (NCBI taxonomy): Eukaryota > Metazoa > Arthropoda > Insecta > Coleoptera > Chrysomelidae > Diabrotica > Diabrotica balteata. The sequence goes on along the minus strand of OU898284.1, from coordinate 92,990,870 downwards.
TGGTACAAAACGATCTAAAACCATACTTAAAACAAAAAATAATTCACAAATGGCAACAAACTTGGAACAACACTCCATCAAGGCTATACGAAGTCAACAAACACCCACATCTATGGAAACCAACAATAAAAGACAGAAGAGAACAAGTGATACTTACCCGTCTCCGTATCGGCCATACACGACTTACTCATGACTATTTATTACAACGCAAAAACAAACCAGTGTGTGAAGTGTGCAACAGTGTTCTAACGGTAAAACATTTTTTAATACAGTGTCCCAAATATAACAGTGAACGACTCAAATATAACATACCTAACTCCCTAAAAGATGCCCTAGAAGAAAATACACATAACCGAAAAATTTTTTCCTATCTTAAAGACTGTCAACTTCTTCAAAAGATCTAAAACGTACATTTTAACATACATACATATTATTATTATTATTATTTTAACCTAATGTATATTCACATATTGTATTAACGGTCACATATGTTACATAATCTAAATACGCTAATGACCCTGCGTGGTCGATGCGTTAATAAAAAAAAAAAAAAAAAAAACACCAACTGCTGCAGTAGAGTTGTTCATTGTCATACGTCTTAGCTCTTTTATCCTCCGAATGCGCGCTCTCTCTGTTCTCTGCCCCGACGGCTAAGATTCTGAAACCTTTTCCTTTATTTGACAATTTGACAAATAATAATTGGTTGTTGATCTGCCGCACCCTGTATATAATATTATAGATAAGAAATATGATTTTTTTACTTACCACATACATAAAGCATGATAGAAAATACCACCATAACTGACTAATTGAAATATTTAGAAATTTTAATGACAACAAAGTGAAATTTAAACAAGATAAAAGACCTAGGAAACACATTATAATAGAAGTTACAGTGAAAAATCCAGCTGCTTTGTTTAGCAATGTTACGCTTTCTTGAAGAGTTATCAAGGTATTTATTACTTTTTTTATTCTTTGTTGTCGCAAAACTATATCCTCATTTTTAATTGTATCAGTTTCAGTCAGAAAATGTTTAAGTAGGTTATACCTAGCAGAAAGGATGCTGCTAGTTTTCCACCAAAATACCACGAAGTAGAGGTACTGAATATTACATGTACTCCAAAATAAATTGGCAACTTTTGTATACCACGTTGTAAAATGTATAACATTACCAGTATTAAACATTGTAAAATATGGACAAAAATATATTGCAAGAATGGAAACAATTTTTAAAAGATGTACGGATGTCTTTACGTCAGTCGAAAATGATTCTAGAACTTCCATATTTTGGAAAAAGCGTTTCCAGTTGTTTCTATGCTGATATTTTCCATAGTATGTATAGTATAAATGGTAAAAACTAATCATGAAAAAGTTTGAACCGACCAAACAGCTATCACTTAAGTTCAATTTAAAATTCGAAACATTTTCTGTGAACTGAAAAACCATGCTTGTAACTGAAACGACAGAATATAATAAAATAGGGAAATGGCATATTTTCTCAAAGTAATGTTCTCCCAGGGGGAAAGGCCCCCAATATTTTCCTGTTTTAATTATCATTTTAAAGAAATATACATCACTTTTTAAAGTACTACACATTTGAAACATGTCTACTTATATCCTATTTGCTACTGAACATGACACAATTAATTAAATTGTGTTTAGTTGTTATAGGAAATTTTTGTTTACCCTTTAAGTGCTGTTATAATAAAACGATCAGTAAATACCAACACAAACACATAAAAGTAATTGTTTTCATATTAAACTTTAACGCTATTTTAAAACAATGTTTTACTTGATTAAAATATTTTCTGTATCCAAACAATTAAAGTTTTAAAAAACCATACAGAAGTTAAAACACTTCACAATTGTATTTTGGTATAAAAACATGTAGTTAAAACTTTTTAAAAAGTGTCGTCAGAATTTATATTAGGCCATTATTTGCAAAACTCGCTAATTGACCAAAGTTTCGAAAAGGAATCAAATGATATATCAGAATTTCATATATAATTCATAATCATAATCAACAGCTGTGTTGAAAAAACGAATTTTCAGTAGTTTGTAATTATTCAAGCGAATAAATTTTTTTTTTAACATCCAATGTTTACTGCAATCTGTCTCATTACAAACAATAAGCAATATGTATAATTTATGTACAATAACATAATGGGACGCCGCCCAGTGGCAGGCACCCAGGAAGACATAATATAAATATAATATTTTATGATATAACAATTAATTTAAACTTCAACTTAACAAACAAAGTTTAATACAGATAAACATCAATGACACACATATAAGTATTACAAGACTAAAAAATGGAAAAAAAGAAAAAAAAATCAAGAAAAGATTTAGGAAACACCAGAATAAAAACTTATTATTTCACCGCACTATGACACTATACTTTGTTTCTCAATGTTTACTAGAGGTCCAAAGGGTCTGGTCGTTTTAATCTTCTTTGGTGTGAAATGTTGAGCAAATCCGTGGCCAGCGGATTTGGATGGCAGGATAGTCTGGTCTTGTATACAGCGTTTACGGCAGATATTGCTTCGCTAACTGTTGGTAACTGTAAATCGTGGTGTAATCTGTAGTTCGTAATGTACCAAGGGGCATTGCAGATCTGGCGCAGTACTTTCGATTGGAATCGTTGAAGTTTTTGTATGTTGGTATTACTTGCTGTACCCCAGATTTGTGCTGCATATTGCCATACCGGTTTTAAAATACATTTATATATTAGAAGTTTGTTCTCCAGGCTTAGATTAGATTTTCGACTCATGTACCAATACATTTTCCTGTAGATTAAGCTGAGTTGAAGGCGTTTCTTCCAGATGTGAATGCCCCAATTAAGTTTGCTATCCAAATGAACTCCTAAGTATTTAACGACGGTATTAACTGGTAGTGGAGTGTTGTTTATAGAAACTGGTGGCGCGACATATTTTTTTAAAGTAAACGTTATTTGTGTTGATTTTAAACTGTTAACTTGGACTCGCCACAGTTTAAGCCAGCTCTCTAGTTTAAGTAGGTGGTTTTGTAATACCTGGGATGCTTCAGTTGCTGTAGAATTTGAAGCCATGATAACTGTGTCATCAGCATATGTAGCGATTGTTGTATTGGTCGTCGTTGGGAGATCTGATGTGTATATTAAGTAGAGGGTGGGTCCTAGTATGCTTCCTTGTGGAACTCCGGAACAAATTGGAAACAGGTTAGTAATTTCCCCACCTCTTTTCACTTGAAAGAATCGATCTGTCAGGTAGGATCTTACAAGTGAGCTTATAGGATGAGGAAATATGGATTTAATTTTAGAGATAAGACCTACATGCCAAACTTTGTCGAATGCTTGAGAGACATCTAGAAATTCAGCAGTACAGTATTTTTTTTGTTCGAGCGAATTTCTAATAGTCTTTACCACCCTATGAATTTGCTCGATAGTACCATGTTGTTTCCTACACCCAAATTGATAATTCAGTAAAACATTACTGTCATATAAAATAATCTCCAGTCTTCTCAGAAAAAGCCTTTCAAATACTTTGGATATAATAGGCAACAAGCTAATTGGGCGATATGAAGATACTTCCGTGTGATCTTTATTAGGTTTTGGAATAAGAATAATTTGAGCAACTTTCCATTGGAGTGGAAAATAACCTGTTTTTAATATTGAATTAAATATGTAAGTAATTAAACTTACGCCTTCGTTGGGTAGATTTTTTAGTACTAAACTAGATATTAAGTCATATCCAGGTGACTTTTTATTTTCCAGATTATTAATTATTTCTTTGATCTCTGATTTCCTAATAGATTTAATAGGTGGAGCCATTTGATATGGTGCATTTACGACTTCATGAATACACTGCTCTTCTTCAACTGAGACTTCCCTCTGATGCGGTTGAAATACATCGCATAGATTATTTGCAAAAGTATATGCTTTATCTATGTCAGTTTTAGCCCAAGTGCCATTTTGTTTCCTGATTGGCATATTTATTTGATCGTTGTGTTTAAGTTTTTTTGTTAGTTTCCACAGCGAATAGTTTGTATCATCTGCAGGTGAGAGGTTCTTTAAATATCTGTTGATTCCATTGTCTTTATGTTGGATCAGTTTTCTTTTGAGTAGTCTGCAAGCTCTATTAAGATTTGCTTTATCTTCTGGATGTCTTGTGAGCTGCCACTTCTTTCGCAGTTTTCTTTTTTCCAATATGAGTGAATTTATGTGGGCAGGATAGGACTCAGAGTTGTGTTTGTGAGTAATTTCTGGGGTAGACGTCCAAGCAGCTTGCTGAATAACTGTAGTTAGGTGAGCAACTGCATTTTCTATGTCGCTATCATTTTTAAGAGGTAAGTTTAGGTTAATGGTTGTTTTTATTTCTTCTCTATATCTGTTCCAGTTTGTTCTTTCATTAGAGAGTGTTAGGTATTTAGGACAGTTATGAATTTGACTATGTAGATCTATGAAGAAAGGGGAATGATCTGATAAGAGGTCAAATGAAGGAGAAATTTGGAGATAGGTATGTGGTATTCCTTTTACTATAGCGAAATCAATAAGATCAGGAATTTTTTGTCTATCGGTGGGCCAATACGTACGCTCTCCAGTAGAGAAAGGAATTAAATGATTCTCAATAATACTTTTTAATAATTCTCGTCCACGTGAGGTTATGATTCTGGAACTCCATTTATGATGTTTGGCATTCAAATCTCCAGCAGTAATGAAACGGTGTCCGAGCATCTTAAAGTATTCAGTAAATTGATCTGCTTTAATTATTTTATTCGGTGGACAGTAAACAGCAAATAGAATAATCGGGCCTTGTGAATCTTCGACCGACACTGATGTGGCTTGGATGTTAACTTTACTAATTTTATTTATTTCATGATGCTTAATGTTGTTTCTTATAATAATTGCCGTACCTCCGTGGGCTTTACCTAATGGATGATGAGTTACATAGGTTAAATATTTGGGAATATAGAAATGGCTCTTATTAGTCATGTGTGCTTCGGAAATAAACATTACATCTAGATTATGGGAGTAAATAAATGCTTTAACTTCGTGGAAATGATTGGTTAAGCCATTGGCATTCCAACAGCACATCTTTAGTTTAATGTTGAAGGTTAAGCTTAGATATCAGAGACATTATAAGATTAAACATCTTATCCATTCTTTCCATTAACTTATGTACTAGTAGTTCTAGATTATTTTGTAGATGTTGAGGAGTTGTTATTTCTATTGCATGAGAAGTCTCATCTATGTTAGATGTATTTCTATTTTCTCTTCCTGCAGCAATTTTCGCATAGCTGATGGTTGGTTGAGTCATTGAAGGATTTACTGCACGAGGACTGGCGTTTTTTTCTCGCAGTGTTGGAAATTTTTTTTTCTGCAGCTCTTTGTACACTAAACATCCCTTATAGCTGGCAGGATGATTTTCTAGACAATTTACACATTGAACATCTTTTATGTTTTTTTGTTTTGGACATTGAGAAGATAGGTGATTGCCCACGCATTTTGCACAGCGCGGACTCCTGTGGCAACAATTGTGCGTATGGCCAAAATGCTGACATCTTTGACATTGGGGTAGTTCCCTTTTCGGGTGTGGTGGCTTAACTGTGACAATAGAGTTGAGTAATTTTGTCATATCATATATGTCTTTATTATTACTTTGAATGGCCAGTTCTATATTAAATAATGGCAGATCTTTTTTTGTGCCTCTTTGCTTAATGTTGGAGATGTTCAGTGCTGTATGTCCGTGCACCAGCAGCGCTTTTTTAATGTCATCTGGATCTGTTGAAGGATGTAAATTACGTATAACAACTCGGAATCCACGGTTTTGTTTTAGTTGATATGTATGGTACTGAGTATTTTTTCTGCTAAAGATTTTACAATTAATGAATAGTTTTTGGATGAGTCGGCTTGAACTTTAATTTGGTTGTTAGCAAGACATTTTAAAGTATATTTACCTGGAGTTATCTGCTGTAATAATTCCTGTAATGGTTTGATACACTCGACATTTTGTATAAATATAGGTGGTGGCTGTTCATCTTTTTGGTCTTCCAGCATTTCAGCCTCTTCACTAGTTGTATTATTTTCAAGTGCCTCGTATCTGTTTGATGTAAGAACAGTTTTACTTAGCCAATAATCTTTGAGTGTAGCTTGTTTGGAGTTTTTCAATTCAGGACTATCATCGTTGCGTTGACGTTTCTTGTGGTGGACTGATACCCATTCACTATCACTTTTTACCTCATCTTCATCTGTGAGATTTTTTCCTGGTTTCTCTATTTGAAAGTTTGGTAAATTTGTATATAGATCGTTGTTGCGTGTTTCAAATTTTTTCTTCTGTTCATCTAGTGAGTTGTAACTGTCTTTTCGATTTCTTCCAGGTGGAGGTGTCCGGGCTAGGCAGGATTTTCTAATGGCTGGATTTATGTCCTCAATGCGTTGATAACTAGTTGGGTCTTGGTTATCTAGTTGGTGATCCATATTTTTCCACTAATTGCAACTTGGAATCATTGAGACATTCCGGCATATTTTGTTAATATACCGGACTATTTTATTTATATTTATGTAATAAATGTTGTAATTAAATTTGTATTAATTCCTTGTTGGATAATTATAACAACATTGAATACAAACACTTTTTTCGGTTATTGTTTTTAACTTTCTTGATAACGAATGGCTTATACTAATTATAGGTACTAATTACAAAAAGATAAGATAATTATACACAAGTTCTTCTTCGATGTTTTCGACACGAAGGTTTGAACGAGACTCAAGCGAATAAATAGTTGTATTTTGGCGAATTATTAAGTTTTTTTAATGTTATGGAGTTATTAAGTGAAAATGGTTGTTCTGTTAAACCTAGTCTACAGGGAAAAGGACGCAAAAAAGTTCTTCAGCCAGAAACACAAAAAAAGGAATGTAGATAAACTTGCTAGGTAGGTACTTCATATTAAAATTTATAATTTTATACTTGTGCGACAATCGTTTGATTTTTATGGAGTTTTGCTTTTTTTTCGCGATTTAACATTGAGTAGGGCTACATACAAAGTTTATTAAAAGAGTTGTATTGTTACAGAAATACACCAAAAGCACTGCCGGCCATTCCAACTTGTGGTCATAATGGACGACCCGAATTGTTCTATTATTGTAACACAGTCACGATGAAGCAAGTGATAGATTTTCATGCCTACTTTTATCAGTCAAAAGATAAAAGTAAACAAGACCTTCTGATATTGGCTTGGTGAAAGGGACAGAAACCGAAAAGAGGAAAATCTAATAATGATGCAGTGTCGATAAAATACCATGTACGTTTGAGTGAGGGTAAGATGATTAGAGTATGTGCCAAATCGTTTCTAGGAACCACAAATATAAGCAAGCACCGCATACAAAGAGTTGCAAGAAATTTTGTTATAACTGGGGAGCTACCAAGAGAACGTAGAGGAGGCAATAGAGTGGGTCCAAAAAATTATGAAAAAAAAACTGCGTCAAAAAAATTATAGAATCCATAACATGTACAGAATCTCATTACTGTAGGAGCAAGACAAGCGTGAGGGTTTACTTGCCATGTGACTTGAATTTTAAGAAACTTTTAGGCCATTATCTTCAGAGAGTGCCTTAGCCTATGAATGTGAAGCTTAGTTATTTTCAAAAGTATGTGAATGTTAACTACAACATCGCTTTTGGAACTCCGCTGACTGTTGCTCCACTTGCTAGAGAACAAAAGAGCAGTTAAAAGTAGCAATTTCTTTAGCTATTTGGCAAAAGTTAGCCACTGAGCATCGTATTCATATCGTAAAAGCAACGGCTTTTTTCAAACTCCTTAAAAATCCAAAACCCAACACACCTTCGTTCGACTGCCAAAAAAACTGCCTAGACTGCCTGATCAAGCAGCATATTTCAGCCAGCAAATAAACTATAATAATTTTACAATTGTTACTGGAACTTCTACCGATAAATGAAGACCAACAAAAGTGTTTTCTTACGTGTGGACAGAAATTGACCCTAGAAAAGATTCTAACACAATAGCGTCAGCTTTGCAACATGCTCTAAAGAATTTTGATTTTGATGTCGGCATAGAAACAGTACAATTGTTCGCTGATGGTTGTGGCGGACAAAACCAAAAATTCGAATATGATGGCAATGTCTTATTGGCTTCTAGATGAATCGCCCAATCATATTAAACAAATTGAATTAATTTTTCCGATCGTCGGTCATTCCTTTATTCCACCTGATCGTATTTTCGGCCTTATAGAAAAATACATTAAAAAAAGTTCTATTACCGTGGAAATTAGTGACTACGACGACTAAATCAGAAAACATTTCACTGCACGAAAAATCGGTATCGATTGGAATGTGTTTGATTGAAAGACACAAACAAAATGAGTAGACTTCGGCAAATATGCATATTGCATATTTTGCATATTGTGCATATTTTATGCAAATATTTCATATTTTGGCATATTTGTACAAAAGTTTGCATAAAGTGCATAAAAGTTCAGATTTTTATACTGTATTTGAAAATTTTTAAACATACCAATTTATTTCAATTCTTGTATAAAATTTTGTAGTCATTTTAATCAAGAAATGATCTAAGTACGTAATCTCTACAGGTACAAAACATTTACAATTTCAAAGAAGATCAATTTAAGTAGCCCTTAACATTCTTAGAAAGTCTCGGTCACTAAGGCATTCAGTTATTGGATAATCGCTAAGGGTTCGCTCATTTGCATTTTATGATCTAATCCCCAAGTCTATCTACAATTTATATTATCTTAACAGCAGGTAAACGGCTAATACTTTTGTCCCTAATTTAGGGATTTTCCAAAATCTCCCAGTTTATTGAATTAGGTAACTAAACATTTCTAATTTGATTCTCAGATTTGTAAATCATTTTTGTTTTGATATTCAAAGCGTAAACGCTCGTTGTGCGTAACAAAAAGGAAGATTGTGATTTTATAATGCCTAAAACAACCAGTGCTTCAACTTGGATTAAACCTTATAAAGAGCTGTCTATAGATATGGGAAAAATCTACTTTTCAGTCTGTGGCAAAATTGTAAGTATCTAATATTTTCTATTAAATATCTAATATTTCATACATACAGGGTGTTTCCAAATGACACAACGTTTGACTGTAGATACTTCTCGAAAAATTGAACAAAACGATATAGTTAATGAGGGGTCAAACTTATTTACTTTTCGAGATACAGGGTGTTAAAATTAAAAAAAATTAAATTCTTTTAGTTAATAACAACAATAACTTTAAAACCAATAAACGTATTTACTTGAAATTTAAAACTCGTAGGTTGTTTTTAAATGAAAAATAGCTTCCTTTAGTGAGAAAAAATTGTCCATGGTACAATACAATGGTGTGTATTTAGAAGCATTTTTCACCTTTACTTTTTTTTATGAAGTCAGCTATTCTAAAACACAAATATTTTTATTGTAATTGAATTAACAAAAAAAAAACTTTTGTTGAATTTTAAAATGAGTTATATGATGTACTAATGGTTAGTAACAAAACCTAATTTGTGGATTAATACTGCATTTAAAACACTTAGCGAGTGTTTTTTTTTCCAAACCAGTTATTTGATTAATTAAAAACACCTTGTATATTTTTATATTTTAAAGGTTGGGTTAAAATAAAGGTTTTTATTTTTATTCATAGATAGCATGTGAGAAGAAATTTCAGATAGACCAACATGTGAGAACTGCTTCACACATTGCAAAAAAAGGAAAAATAGGAGGAAAACATCAAACTTTAATGGCTAAATGTTTCCAATCTACTTCAAAAAAATTAGATGCAAACATACCGCTTTCAAAATTAGCAAATGTAAATTTTATTTCGTTTATAAATATATTATATATTTAGAAATATTGCCAACTTAATGTTCCAAGTGATCGGTCTCTAAGAAGAAATAATGTGAACGGGCTATACTCGTCGGTGTTAATTAATATTAAGGAAGAAATTGCAGATAATTATTTTTACATATCTGTAGACGAAACCACTGATTCCTCAGGAAAGTATATTGCTCATTTATTGATTGGTGTTCTTAAAGAAGATACCTTACCAAAATCTCATCTTATTTCATGCCAGCAACTTGAGAAAACAAATGCTTTAACAATTTCGCTTTTTATACTAGAAACATTAGCAACTTTTTTTCTTCCGACAACTATTCCTTCTAATAAATTACTGCTTATTTTATCGGATGCTGCTCCTTATATGGTGAAAGCAGGACAAAATTTAAAAATATTTTTCCCAGATTTAATACATGTTACTTGTGTAGCGCATGGATTAAACAGAGTTGCAGAGGAAATACGAAAAAAGTTTCCTCTTCTAAATACCATGATATCCAGTGTCAAAAAAGTATTTCTTAAATCTCCTATAAGAATTCAACTTTATAAAGAAATGCTACCTAACATTCCTCTTCCACCACAACCTATTTTAACGCGATGGGGAACATGGTTAGAAGCAGCTAATTTTTATGCAGATCATTTTGTTAAAATAAAGAACATAATTGATACGTTAACAGATGAAAGTTCCCAATCTCTTTTGGATTCTAAAGAAACTTTTCAGAGTAACTTGCTTCAACAAGAACTTTCATTTATAAAATCAAATTTTAGTTTTGTTCAAAAAACAATTACTCAGTTAGAATCACCAAAACTGTCATTGTTCGAAAGTACAGCATTAATAAAAGAATTTGCGTCATGTTGTCGGAACGTTAGAGGTAATATTGGAAAAGATATTTTAAAAAAATTTGAAGCTACTATGGAAAAAAATAAAGGTTGCCATATTCTTTCTGAAGTAGTCAGTGTTCTAGCTGGAAATATTTCGGAAACAATTAATTTAGAACCAAATGTTTTGGTTAGTTTGAAAAATGCTCCCGTTACATCAGTTGATGTTGAACGAAGTTTTTCCATATATAAATATATGTGCTCAGACAGAAGCCACAAGTTTTTGTTAGAAAATTTTGAACACCACTTGGTCATTTATTGTTACCATAATTCTAAATAAGTTTATTCATACTTAAAAATGATGTAGTTACTTTAAATAAATGTAAATCTTAATGAATAGTAGGAAATATTTAGTTATGTACACTTTTTTTTTTAATAAAATTGTTACTATTTTACGATTTTTTTATTTATTTGTATGCATATTTTGTAAAATATTTGCATATTTTCGGGTAAACACGTGCATATTTATGCGCATATTTTCTACATTTTTATTTGCATATTTGCCGAAGTCTAAAAATGAGTTATTAAGCTGCCTAGTTCATGGCACTTTGAATTTAATAAGGCAAAACGGTTTATTTTTTACTAAAGAGGCAACAATGTTCTAGTCCAAGGTGAACCCAATTACCGAAATGACGTTGGAAAACCTAAAAGCATCTGTAAGAAAAATTTTCCTCTTTCGTCAATGGCTCCTAAGAAGTTACCATTGGGAAAAGAGTTAAAGGGGGACAAAGGAACTATTAATAGTCTTCTTTCAAAACACTATGGAGAAAATTGGAGAAGCCTTTCTGAACCCGATTTTTACAATAAACACTTAAAAACAGATTCTACCTCACCAGAAGAAACCGTTGATGGTTTGGAAAATTGCTAACATGCATAAAATGACTGTTTTTTGATTTCTAGATTTTTTTTGTTTAAACATTTTCTTTGTATGACTAAAAATGATAAAGTTTTATTTTCATGAATAAATCCCTTATGTTTTTTATTGAAGTAAATACGGTTTGTTATTAGTTTATATATTTATTTGCAAAACTGGTTGTTTGCAATATACATTATTTTTTTGTTTAACTCTGTAAACATTTTAGGCAAGCAACTTCTAATTTCTATTGCTAAAAACTCTAAACAAAATTAATAAACAATTTTACGTTGTGAGCTAAACACTACTCGGCCGTAAGTGTTTTTTTTTCGATTTCCCAACAAATTACTTTCGAGCAAAGAGCGAGTTTTGCAAATAATGGCCTCATATAGTAGTATAACTTTTTCGATCTAATCAGATCATTCTCAGTGCCTTATGTAGTTGACGCTAACAACAAAGTTGTAGCTGTGACATCCATATATGGGTTTACGTCATTCCAAATTTAAATCATGTTGTGAGTATAGGTCGATGACATTGGATACAATTTATTACCTTATTGACTATATGTCTCCCTGCTTAATTTTTAACACGTGTACTTGCAGTTAAAACGACACAGTCCAACTGGCTGAGGTGACAGGAATATAATTTAAGAAGACAGCTAAACATGACGAGGTGTGTTCCGAAACTAATGTAATTTCTTAATTATAAAAATTATAAAATATATTTTGTTGTAATAAAATAAAATGAAATTTGTTTAAATGATAAAGTTTATTGTCTTAAATCTGCAAATCTCTATTATTGAAAAAGACATATTTAATATTATTTTTGTAGAATTTATTGGCTATATCAGGATTAAGGAAAGACTTAGTGAATCTTGTATCAATAAGAAGTTTAAGAGGAAGATTTTAAATTTTAATGTAAGGAAGCTCTCTTTGTCAGCAAAGGAATGCAATTCTACTAAGTTTCTTCTTTTTCTTTTTGAAATCTTTGAAAATTTACATCTTCGTCCTCATATTATTGGGTTTTTTGTTCATAACAAGAGTAATCTGGGTATGTGTCTATATCATCATCATCAACTAGCCTCTAACGTCCACTGCTAAACATAGGCCTCTCGCATGCTTTTCCACTTAGTCCGATTTTGCGCCATCTGAATCCAATTTGTAGTCACTCTTTATGTCATCTGTCCATCTCGTTAGGGGTCGACCTCTATTTCTGTAAGCTTGTATTCGGGGTCTCCATTCCAATATTCTTTTTGTCCACCGGTCATCAACTGATCTTGCTACATGACCTGCCCAGTTCCACTTTAGTGTTGTTATCCTTTCAATAACGTCTGCTACTCCTCATCTTTTGCATATAGTAAAATTGGGTATTCTATCACGTAGAAAAATCCCTAACATAATTTGGCGGCCTCAGTGCAAAAGGTAAAATATGACATTTTTTAGCTACGATTCATAACCTAATATAAAACTTTAATTCTTACAAATTGTTTTATTTTAATGAAAGCAATTATTAAAAATGTCTGTATAACTTGGAAAAATTAATATATTAAAAGTTACCTTAATTTTCACATAATTTTGAACTTAACTTTGAAACAAAAACTTGTTAAATCCCTGGGATTGGAGCTGCAAGGACATATTCTCCAACAGGAACAAGGAAACCATTTCCATACTCAGGAACAACGATCAAATCAGGCCTGGTGGAGGAGCAAAACAGACGACATGGACAATATATAGGATATATTACTTTTCGAAACGGTACAAATCTTCTACTGTACTCCAAAAAAAATGGAAATAGTGGTGACTCTTTTCTAAACTGACATATTACATAGAGTCTACTGTTTTAACCAATTTTTCCGGTCTCGTTACCGACTAACTAAAACGTCTTCTCAGTTTCAAATCTTTTCTTCAACTTCCACTAAACACAATTTAAACGAAACAAATCTCGAAGGTACTCCAAAAAAATAGAAATAGTGGTGGCTCTTTTCTAAACTGACATATTATATAGAGTCTACTCTTTTCAACCAATTTTTCCGGTCTCTTTACCGACAAACCAAAACGTCTTCTCAGTTTCAAATCTTTTCTTCCACTCCTTATCTGCGTTACACTTTACCTTTTCGATGCCACACATTTTTCCTTCACGTCTCCGCAGCTAGTTTTGCCTACCAAGCAAATAAATCCCTATTAAGGCTGTTTTATCGGTGCACCAAAATTGTTTCTCTGTTATTTACCGACAAAATGTCTCAAAATTTGGACATGTTATTCAAAACTATGTTGCCTTTAAAATGATGGTTTTACTTTTTTTATTTTTTTGAATTTTCTGTTGAAAAATTGGATTATACTGTTTAACGTTCTATTATAACCAAACTTTTCACGCCCATCAGTTGAAAGAGTTTTTTTTTTCTGTAATCGTTGATTCTTTTTTCACCTTTCTGTGTCCAGTAATAATCGAGAAAAGCGTATTCAAACTTTGAAGAAAATTGCTAAAAAATACTAAAATTTAATAGTGAAACGTGTTCCTCATCATTGTCGCTTAGCTTGATCGTTATCGCATTAGTGACGTCAAATCTCATGAACGTACGGTAGGGTCAGTTCGTTCGCTTGAATCAGAATCTATTTTAGTTCTTTCATCCTTGTATTTTCTTTATCAACTTGCTTAGTTTTTACAGTTTACAGTGTTCTTATTTATTTTGAAAACATTGAAATTATTTAGTTTACGGGTACGTTTAAGTAATATATTATTTGTTTAGTGGTATAAGTGAAAAGTTCTTTAGTTTACACGTATTTTTAAGTATTACATTAGGTTAGTGATATAAGTTATAAGAGACAAGATAAAAAATGAGTCCCAGTAAACGTCCTAGGTCAAGGAAAAGGAGAGCAATTGCACTACAGTAAGTATTTATTATTTATATATTTACAACCGTTTTTAAAAGCTTTTATTTAACTATATATATATACATATATATATATATATATATATATATATATATATATATATATATATATATATATATATATATAGCGTTGATTACGTTCTTCACAAACATCCGTTGTTTGTTTTATTTTAAAAATATTATAATAGTTTATCTTCAGTATGTTCGTATCTTTTTCCTAGAATAATTTTGTTTCTTTCTCATATTTTTAGGAACTTAAAAATCAAAAAAGCTACTATAAACAAAAGTTCTTCATCAAATAGTTCATTCCATCAAGAATTAGCAGAAACCTCTACTTTACCTAGTTGTAGTGTCGATTCGTAAGAAACCCTTTTTACTTTTTTTTTATTTACTTACCGTAAAGTAAGTAAATAGAGGGTTCATGACCTTACATATTATTTGTTTATGGTCAAAATATTACCAATGTTCTACTCTTAAATAATAATAATAAGAAATAATATCATTTGCAGAAAATACTTTAAATTTTATCGTTATTTCTAGTAATAGCTGTCATTCTCAGTCAGTTGAGATTGCCTCTCCGCAAAACCATCTTTTTCGGTAGAAGGCAGAAGAATAGTGGACATAAACTTTTTCATTAAATCTATTCAAGGTTTGAATAATAACTCTCCATTTTCATGCAACTTTTCTAATATGGAGATTATCAAAGAAAAACTGGACGGATTGATAAGTACATTGACTTTTAAATGTCAAATGTGCAATATTGAAAAGGAGATAGCAACATAGGATTCTGGTAACAATTCACTGAACTTGAATGGTTCTAGTTATTCAGACATACAGCAGCAGCACGCTGCATTAAATATACCTGTGATGCCCTACAGGCAGTATGCAAAACATACGGAGACAGTTGCAGATATCATCGGCCAAACACTTTGTGATTCCATAGAAGAGACTGGACGGGAGGAATTAACTTTAGCCAAAGAAATTGGTGAAGTAGATTCCGACGGAAATGGGTTAATAACCGTTACAGCTGATGGTGCTTGGTCAAAAAGATCGTATAAAGTAAACTACGATGCTTCTTCAGGTGTAGTACCTGACGTTGTAAAATTTATTAAATTAGTACGCCTTTAATGGATAGGACATGTAATTAGGCGAGATGAAGATGAAACAATCAGAAAAATTTTCGTCCGAAGAGGACCAGTGGGAAGACGACCCAGAGGAAGACCAAAACTTAGGTATCAAGATATCATAGAGGATGATCTAAATTCTATCGGAGTTAGAGCTTGGGGAAAAGGTGCCAAAGACAGTGGCGAATGGAAGATTGTTCTGAAAAAGACTTTGGCTCATGACGAGCTGTAATGCCACTGATGATGATGAAATAACTATCCACGATTTGTGTTTTATTCATAAATTGGATACTTTTCTTATGTAACTGCAATCTATAAATATATTAAAATAATGTATATTCCATTCAGAGAACTTTTTCCTCACAGTGCGTCGGTCCAAATACTTGCCAGATAAATACATTTACTATTATGATGGTTTCGCAGGTACCAATTTTTTATAGATAAATAAAAATATTTTTTGTTTAATTTTTACTACGCTAATATCAGTTTTCTCTAACAAATAAATAACTTCTTGAAATAATTTTCAAGCTATAACTGCGAAATTGTTTATTTGTTTTTGACATTAAATTGTAATTTTTTTGATAATAATATTTTTATGTTATTTTAAATTTATTATAAATAAACACCATGGTGTTTTTTGCAGTCACGTTTCACAAATTTTTATTCAATACTATGTTTAGCTAAGACATATAAATTAAAAATGTGATTAATTCTTTTTAAAACATTATCTACGATAATCAATCTAAAAAAAGTATTCCGACAAAACTAAATTGAATGGAGAATAATGCATTTATTGTCAATAAACAACCCGTGGGCCGGCGCCACTGAATAAACATCGAAACTGCAGATTTCAAATTAGGAAGTCACGTAGGGTCTGACATAAGCAGTGTAGAAAAGTAAGTGATACGCCCACTTCAAATCGCAGTATCCTTTAACTGCGAAAACAGCCTTAACCCTCGTTCTAAACGACGAACGACAAAAAAACCTCTTTTTTCTGCATATCTCGTCAAAAAAACTTGAAATATTCTACTTTAAAATAGCAGAAATAACACGTATTTATTGATTATTCTAGCGACCCTAATTTTAACCGGACAATTTAACAAAAAGTTATGGGATTTGAGAGTAAACATAGACAAAAAAATATTTCCAGCGTTATTTACGCATTTAAGATTTTCATAAAAGACAAACACAGATTTCTTGGTAATCTTTATGCGTACTGACGAGATAAATAAACAGGGACGTATTACAAAGATTTAAAACCGAATTTATATATATTCTATATATATATACTATATATAGACTATTATATACTATACTATTATATAGACATTAACGCTAAACGGTAATATAAAACGGTACAAGCTTGTAATAACCAACACTTGACAGGAATTAAAACGTGTTTTAATACCTACGAATCGGAAATGAAATACACTAAAATATTCTCCGTTATTATAGTTCATTTATGACGGGATTTCAAATTAATACATATACGAGGGGATTCCAATATATACCAAAGAGTCAATGAAATTTCAAATGCTACAAATCTAACCTTAGATAAGTTTTTTGTAATATTTTGTATATACAACTAATTTGCTGATTGATCATAGTGAATGATCGGATAGCAATAATCGTAAGATTCCTGTTGGAGTTTTATTAAATAAAAAATATATAAAACTATCTACAAACAAAAAACAAAATTTATTTTTTATACTTACTAAATAAGGGAAACATGACAGGAAATACCAACACAATTGAGTAAGTATGTTATCCTCTCTTGGTAATATAAACAAACATACATTAAAACACGATAATAGGGCCAAATAAGTTAATACAATTAGAGCCAGAACAAAAAATCCAGCTGCTTTGTTCACATATGTAACGGTTTCTTGAAGATTTATCATTGTATTTATTATCCCTTTTATTGTTTTCTGTTTCTCAACTACATCTTCGTGTTCAATATTATAACTTGTGATAACATTTTTAAGGAAATTATACCTAGCGGAAAGGATGTTGCAAGTTTCCCACCAAAAAACTACGAAATAAGAGAACTGTAAATGTGATGTACACCAAAATACATTAGAGAATATGGCAGACCATCGTGCAAAATTGTCAAACCCATGTGGATTGAGTGATGCAAAAAATGGAGAAATAAAAAGTGCTACCATGGAAACAATTTTTAGTAAATGCACAGATGCATTTATATCAGTTGACAGTGGTTCCAAAGCTGTCATATATTGGAAAAAGTAGTTCCAACTACGTCTGTTATAATATTTTCCATAATGTACACAGTTTAAATGGTGAACAATAGCTATCAACATGTTAAAGCTGATTAAAAAAATATCAGTGGCTTGCAATTTAAAACTAAGTACATACTTGAAAAACTCAAAAACCAAACTGAAAACTAAAACAATAGAAAAGGTTGCTGCAACAGTTAAATAACACGTTTTCGCAAGCAAATTTCCTTCTATAGGAAAAGGCCCCCAATATTTTCCAGTCTTGGTAATGAGTTTAAAAAAATGTACATCACTTTTTAAAATGGAACACATTTTAAACATGTTTAGAGTCGACAATAGATATGAAACATAAGTCATTTATTGTAATTAGTGAAATGCATTTAGTAATTGAAAGATAATATTTGTTTACTTCTTCTCATTATTACAGTAATGCATTTGAACGATTAAAAATGCTAGCGTCAAGGAATCAAAGAAAAACACACATCAACATAATCATTGTAACATTAAAGTTAATTTTCTTTTTGTATTTCGTTTAGGCTTTGTTCGTATGATAGAGTTGCAAACATGTCGGAAAATCTGGCGTGTATACATGATTGGCGTTGATAACTCGTTTATCTCCAATATATCTATGAAAGTTAAAGACGCAACATGTTCTTGGATTATACACTGCACGTATAAATAAAAAAGAGAAAAGCAAAGACAGTACTGGGTAAATCCGATTTTACGTGATAAATTTACACACGTTTTTTTTTAATTCTGTACCCAAATCTAAAAAATATGGGCTTAAACTTTTTAACCTTCGGAGTACGAAGACTGGGTCAAGCGTGACCCGAAATTCACTTATTTCTTAATATGTCATGAAATAATTTTTTTACAAATCTGATTGTTCCTAAGTTCTCCTTATTTGTTTCAATCTATTTTTTCGTGTATCATTCGTGAACATGCAAATTGCAGTTTTTCCTCTACATAAAATCTATGATGTCGGGTCAGTCCTGACCCGGTCTTCGGATTTTGAAGAATTTTTCAATGTGTTTGTAGGTACACGTAAAACGCAGCCGTCTCTGTTTTCCAGTAAACGTATTCAAGGCAAAATGATTATGTTTGTAGAAATATTAGTAGATAGAAGTTAACCTTGGGAGTAATGTAGTATCTAATAGACATATTCTATGGGAACGTCCGAGACGAGAGGTCTAATTTTGGTGTAAAGCGGTATTTCACGTTTGTTAATCAATTTAATTCAAGCATCGATCTTGAAGTGTGCAGTATTATATCAAAATGTGGAAAAAGAATAAACCTTTGAGTGAAGCTGAGTTGTATGTCTTACTCCTATCAGATAGTGAAGAAGATGATGTTGCAGAGCTGGATGAAAGCAATAGTGAAGCGAGTGATAATGACGGTTGTGAGCCAGAAGCACATGAAGGTAATTTATCAATTACTGAACTCGAGAATGAGGAAGTTTTAGCGACAACTTCTGAAAATATGGATAGTGAAAGATCTAGCGTATCTGATGTTTTGTGCGAAGGACGAACATGGCGTTATTTAGCTCCAAAAAAGGGTAAGACATTGGGATGTAATTTATTACAGAAAAACGTAGTTCTAACTAAGAAAAGTCAAAATTGAGACATGCATGGATGCCTCCAATTTATTTTTTTCTGATAGTATAATGTCAATGATTCTTGAGTATACCAATAAGAGAGCTATTGAGTTCATAGCTGCGTATAACAGTAAGAACGAGAAAAAAATGAAGGATTGGATTGAAGTTGATCTAGTCGACCTGCGTGCTTTTTTGGTATACTTATATTATGTGGAAGGTTCAGAGAGGCCCATGAGAAGGTGCATAATTTATGATCCAATACAAATAATGCATTTACGCGTCCTATATATAAAGCATCTCTAAGCCGGGATAGATTTATAAGTGTTTTGAAGCATATTCGCTTTGATAATTTGGAAACGAGAGCAGAAAGAAGAGAACGAGATAAATTAGCTCCTATTCGAGAAATCGCTGATCTATTTGCCCAAAATTGTAGGGAATCATACGAACTATCTGCTTTTGGTACTATTGACGAGCAGCTTATAGATTTTAGGGGACGTTGTCCATTTCTAATTTATATACCAAGTAAACCAAAGAAATACGGTATAAAGGCTTGGACCCTATGTAACGCTGAAAATGTTTATTGCTGTAACTTTGAGATATATACTGGAAAGATTGGTGATCAATCTGAACGTAACCAAGGCCCAAGGGTTGTCCAAACACTTGGTATAGGTAGAACATTGGTATAGGTCTGGTCGAAATATTACAACTAATAACTTTTTTACCGATTTTGCTTTATCTGAAGAACTGTTAACCAAAAATTTAATTCTTTGGGTACTATCAGAAAAAATAGTAAGAGTTTACCCAAATCATTGCTTGAAATGACAGATCGCTCACTGTATTCTTCAAAATTTTTGTTCACTAAAAACATTACCTTAGTTTCATATGTAAGCAAGCCTAATAAGTTTGTTGCATTATTATCGACCTTACACAATGAACATGAAATTTCTGATGAAAACCAAAAATTTAAACCAAAGATTATTTTGGATTACAACAAAACCAAAAGTGGAGTCGATATTTTAGATAAATTGATCAGAGAGTACACATGTGAAAGAGCAACAAGAAGATGGCCCTTACGTATATTTTTTAACTTTTTGGATATTGCGTGCTACAATGCTTTCGTTCTCTGGAATACGAAAAATCCTGAATGGAACAGCCAAGTAAATATAAAACATCGCAGAAAACTATTTCTGGAGGAGCTTGGAAAACAATTAACCACGCCCAATATAAAACGAAGATCGGAAGCAATACAAGAAGAACCCACCGGATATCCTAAATCCGTAATCGCTGCAATAGAGACCACCGGTGTTAGTGTAAAAAAGCAAATCGTTGTGCCGAAATCTGCAACAAAACGAGGTCGTTGTTATTTTTGTAGGGGTAGTGACAATAAATATTCAAAAAGGTGTGACATGTGTAAAAGATTTGTTTGTAATACTCATTCAAAACGCGAAGAAGTCCATATTGTCAAAATTAAATGCAACTACTGCCAAAAAGACCAGAATGGTGAACCATCTTAAAAAATTTAAATACAAAAATTTGGGATCATAATTTTTATATTTCTTTGTTTTTTTTGTTGAATTAAAGATACTGTTTAATATTACTGACTATTTAAAACACCCTTTTAAATAGAATGAGAATGGGTCACGCTTGATCCATCTTCGTAATCTAAGTAAGTCAAATAATCTCCGTACTCCGAAAGTTAATCACTTAAGAATGTCGACTGCGTCCTTTGACAAGTTATTGAACACCGTTCATTATGATCTGACACCTAGAGGGAACTACGTTAAGGATAGTATCTCACCAGAAGAAAAACTGGTTATTACAGTGAGGTAAGTTTATTTATTAATTATTTTTCAATGCGCGAGTACAGTATGAAAACATAAAGATATCTGATTAATCCTGACCTGGAAGTTAACCAGTATAGTAGGAAAATATTGGCTCTTAAGTTAAGTGAATTTTAAGTTAAATATACTCGTTGAAAAATTCTAAGAGTGAGTTGGTAAAGTTACTGAGTAGAAGTGACATCATGGACTCTGTAAGTCAGCTTAAATTACATCAATTATTAGTAATAAACAAAATTGTCTATTTGACAACATAACAAGAACCACCAAATATCGTCGCTAAGATGTCAAAACCCCGTATCTCAATTTTGGATGGTTTTGCGTTTTTTGGGTGGTCTATATTAGAAAATAAAGGCCACCATAAATAAGTACGTGGAACATTAGAACAATGCTTGAACCAGGAAAAATGCAAGAGATTGTCTCAGAGCTGAAAAGATACTAAATTTAGATGGGCAGGTCAAGGAGAAATAAATAAAAACAATTACACATTACACTACTCTGGGCATGAAAAACAAGGTCAATATGGAGTTGCATTTATAACTACGGGAAAAATACAAAATAATATTATGCAACTTAAACCAATAAATGAGCGCATGGCATACCTCAGAATTAACGCCAAACCATTTAATATATCTATCATAAACGTATATGCACCAACCGAAAGTGCTGTAGCAGAGGAAAAAGATAACATTTATGAGAAACTGGAACAAGAAATTGAGTCTTTACCCAAAGAAGACACAATTCTGGTAATGGGAGATTTTAACGCCTAGATAGGCAAGAGAGACTACATAAACCAAGTTGCAGGTAAATACACATTACATGCAAAAACAAATGATAATGGTCAAAATTATGCAACTTAGCAACTAGCACCAATGTGATTGTCAGTAGTACAAAATTTGCACACCTTGTATACCACAAAGTAACGTGGATCTCACCAGACCAAAAAACATGGTCCCAAATAGACGATATACTGATCACAAAGAGAAAGCAAACATCGATAACAGACGTGAGAACATACAGAGGTGCACATGCAGACACAGACTACTTCATGGTTAGCGCAACATTAAGACAAAAAGTCAAAAAAACAAGACAACAAAGGACAAATGGTACATAGAAAAACTGAATGCTACAGATAAAAGAATTAAATATGAAGAAAAGAAAAAACTAAAGGAATACTGTAAACATACAGAGGATGTTGAAACAGAATGGAGAAATATAAAAATGTATAAATGAAATAGCTTCTAAACATGTAGGGATAGAGAAAAAGAACAAAAAAGAAGAATGGTATAATCAAGACTGTCATAACATGTTAAAAAAGAAGATAAAAATAAGACAAAAGGGGATCAGAACAAATAAACAGAAATATAAAGAAGAATACAACAAATTAAAGACAGAATGTAAGAAACAAATAAGGAAAATTAAACGAACTTGGTTAAATAATAAGATCAATGAAATAGAACACGAAAACACAAACAGAAACACAAAAGCATTTTATAAGAAAATTAGCGAGCAGAACAAAACATTTAAAGGAAAGATAAAAGGCATGAAGGATAAAAATGGAAAAGTATCAGAAAATGACAAAGAGTTTAAAAAAATCTGGACTGACTATTTTAAAGAATTATTAACAGTACAAAAGGACCAAGACTTAAATGAAAACGTGAAAGAAGAGACCACGATGATAGAAACCGAGCGAGAAATACCAACGAAAGATGAAGTTGAGGAAATTATAAACAGTAGTCGCAACGGTAAAGCACCAGGTATAGACGGTATAAACATGGAACTTATAAAATATGGTGGACATGAACTCAGAGAAAAAATATACCAATTAATAAAATTCATATGGGACAAAAAAAAGATACCAGAAAAACGGTACAAAGGACAAATTATCACATACAGCTATGAGAGAAATGAGACTACACAATAAATTAAGACGATTAATAAAAATGACAATGAGCAAAAGCGTAGTAACGTAGTTCTTACGTCTGTTGTAATAATCTGAGATTAGGAAACATGACAAAATTAGTTGCAAAAGGGAAAGTTTTCAAATGACCAGTGTATGTTTAAACCATATATCCAGTAAACCAACAAGGTCTAAAAATCTTGTGGTTTTTACTGATAACTGATCTTCTTCTTTAGGTACTGGCTCCTCTGAGTAGGTTGGTAATCATCACAGCTATTTTCACATTTGAGATTGCAGCTCTGAACAGGTCGATGGAACTGCAATTATACCATATTCTCAGATTGTTGAGCCAGTAGATGCGTCTTTTTCCAATACTTCGTTTTCATTTTCGTATTTTTCCCTGCATTATGGTTTGTAGCAACAAATATTTATCCTTTCTCATAACGTGGATAAGATATTGTAACTTTCTTATCTTAATCTTATTCGTGATCTCCATTTCCTTTGTCATCTTTCTGATGACCTCAACATTTATTATTTGGTCTACCCAACTTATTTTTAATATTCTTTCCAGGCCTCCACCCCATACAGCAGCACCCAAAACACATATGAACGTAATATTCTTATTTTGAGTTGCAAACTTAGGTCTCTAGTGCATAGTATTTTTCTCGTCTTATTAAATGTTGCTACCGCTTGTCCAATTCTCATTTTTATTTCTTCTGTATACTCATTATTTTCATTAATAATTGTACCAAGATATGTGTATTTTTTTACTTTTTCTATTGGAACTTCTCTTATGTTTAGAATGTCTTGTTGTTGTTTTTTGGAAATTGTTTTATTAAATTTCGTTTTATTAGCATTAAGCGTTAGTCCGCTTTCCTCACTAACGTTTACTACATTATCTAAGAGTGTCTAGAGATCTTGTATATTCTCTGCAATTAGTATAGTATCATCGGCATATCTGATATTGTTGATGGGTCTGCCGTTGACTTTTATTCCAATTGTTACATTTTCGAGTGATTTTTTAATTATTTCTTCCGAATATAGATTGAACAATAAGGAGGAGAGTATGTAACCTTGCCTTACGCCTCCTTTTATCTCTACTTCCTCCGAAAGTTCTTTGCCTACTCTGACTTTTGGTATTTGGTTAAAGTAGAGATGAGTTATTATTCTTAAGTCTTATTGTGTCAATGTGTTTATCTTTAAATAACTGTAACTTATTGTAATAAATAAAACAAACATAGAGTGGTTGGATTACATCCATACATCTTTGCATGAGGACGTTAAATCCAAATAATGCCTCTCGTGTACCCATGACAGTCCTAAATCCAAATTGGGTTTCAGTGATGTCTTGTTCCACTTTTCTGAAAATTCTTAAATGGATAATTTTTAAGAATATTTTTAGTGTGTGACTCATTAGACTAATTATAAGGTGGTCATTACATTCCCTTACATTAGGTTCTTTTGATAATGTAATAAACGTTGATTTAAGCCAATCTCTCTGAATAATACTCGTATTATAATTATATAGTATTATATAAGTCTACTAATACATTGATCTGATCTTCTGATATTAATTTAATTATTTCAATTGGAATTGTGTCAGGCTCGGCAGTTTTTTTAGATTTTGCCAGATTTATTACATGTACATATTATTTCATCCTTGGTTATATTTGGACCTATATCATGTTCCTCGCAATCGTTTATGCTATCTTGTTGTGTCCTGTCATCCTCAAACAATTCTTGGACTTATTGTTTCCATCTGTCTTTGATATCAGATATTATTTTACCATTCGTGTCAACCAGGGTGTTACAATTGTTGGACCGTCTTATACCTGCTAATTCTTTAATTTTTTTGTGCAATTCAAAACTATCATGATTTCTCTGGAGTTCTTCTATCTCTAAACATTTGTCCTTGTACCACTTCTCTTTAGCTGCATGTATTTTTATCCTGATCTCCTTGTGTGTGGCTTTATATTCGTTTACATTTTTGTTTTTATATGATCTTCTCTTTTGCTTAACACTCGTTAATTTTTAACTTTAGTTCTCCTTTGAGTGCTTATTTGTTGTGTCTTTTGTTGATTTTTTATTTTCTTTACGTGGATTTCGGATTTTACGATTAATAGATTGTGTTCTTATGACACATTTGTTCCTGGATACGTCTTTGCCGATTTGATGGAGTTACGGTATCTCTTATTGATACGGATATAATCTATCTGGTTTCTGATAATTGTTTCGTTGCTATCCGCAGGTGATTTCTATGTATATAATCTACGTGGAGGTAACTGAAAGAATGTATTTGTCGCTATCATTTCAAACTCCTGACAGAATTCCGTCAGTGTTTTCCCTTTTTCGTTCCTTATTCCTAGTCCGAACTCACTAATAGTGTCTTTGAACCTCTTTCTAATTCGGTATTAAAATCCCCCATTGCTAATGTTATATACCTATTATTGGTACTGTCTAGTACCTTTTTAATGTCAGTGTAGAACTCTTCCATTTCATTTTCATTTTTATCTGCAGTGGGCGTGTACACATGTATAATAATAAGAGTTCTATGCGCTGTTTGGGCTGTGATCATTAACACTCTATACGATATGGAAACAAAACCAGTTACAGCCTGGCAAAAACTGCGATCAACTACTATCGCGACGCCATTATAGTGGTGAATATCTTTATTTCCTGCGTAGTAATAAAATTTGGCACTGTAGACTTCGATTTCGCCAGATCTAGGCCATATGGTCTTACTTGGTCCGAATATATTAATTTTAGTTGTCTCATCTCATGTATTATATTGTGAATCTTTCCTGCTTCACACATAGACTTCACATTCCAGGTACCTATCTGCAGTTCGTTTATATTGTTGTGCCTTATCCGGGGTTTTCGCATATTGACGACCTGGAAGACCCCACGGTCTAACTAAAAATTGCCTCCCCTGCCCGATGTTGGTATCCAATATCCATGATCAGTAGTTGTGAAATTGCCATTTATAATAGCCATGATAATGGACAAGGGATATCTATTTGAAGAACTTGAACGTAGTGGTTTTTCGTTGCCTTCTACATCCTTCTGCCGTTAACCACTTCTTTGCTTGATCCGCCTTTGGAGTCGATTTCTCAACTCCAGAACAAAAGAGTGCCCTATCACTTACCAACTCATCCGCCCGTAACCGTTGGTCAGTGAGAGATTGCTTATACCAGCAATCATTCGGTCCCTATCTGCATTGGCCATCTATAGATTGATGTTGCCCATCTTCTACCACGTAGAAGTTGCAGATTTGGATTTTTCTTTTATTGAAATTAAGGACCTTCGGCATTTCCTAATCCCTCCAGAGCTTTAGAAGATTGATAACTGATAAAAATTTGCTAATAATGGTGTTAGGGCTGCAATTAGCTATAAAAAAGTTTACAAAACCATAGAATATCGTTTTCTTATATTTGGTCTCTTGCCTTCAGATAGGGATTTTGCTTTTAGAGGCAAAACATTATCATAATCAGTTAACACTGCAGCTCTTCGTGAGCTCTGGCCTGTCTCGAAACATTCTTCCATCGTTCCCTGTAGAGTGTCTGTCTTCTTCATTCCCTTACTCTAATCTATCTTAAATCGTCCCCCATAACGTCCATGTACCTAGTTTATGTCACGAATATGATATTATTTAGAAACAAAAAACAATACTTACTAAATATGCAGAACATGTCAGATAATATGAGGATAATTTGCTTATAACACTATCCGTCATTAGCGATATAAACAAACAAAAATTAAAACAAGATAATAGAGACACAAAAGTTATTACAATTATAGTCAGAACCAAAAATCCAGCTGCTTTGTTCATATATGTAACGGTTTCTTGAAGTTTCATTAGTATATTTGTTATCCAGTTTATTCTTTCCTGTCGCACAACTATATCTTCGTATTGAACATTATAACTTTTGATAAAATTGTTGAGAAACTTATACCTAGCGGAAAGAATGTTGCAAGTTTCCCACCAAAAAACAACGAAATAGAACATCTGGAAATGTGATGTAAACCAAAATACATTGGATACTATGATAAACCACTGCATAAAATTCTGAATCTCATGTGGATTGAACAGTGCTAAATATGGAGAAATAAAGACTGCTGTCATAGAAACAATTTTTAATAAATGTATAGATGCGTTTATATCGTTTGAAAGTGGCTCCAAAGCTACTATGTTTTGGAAAAAACAGTTCCAGCTATATATGTTTTTATATTTTCCATAATATACACAATTCAAATGGTAAATAACCATAATCAACGTATCGAAAATAATTAAAAAAATATCAGTAGCTTTCAATTTAAAACTGAGTATATACTCTCTGATCTCAAAAACCATACAGACTCCTGAGAAACAAGAAAAGATTGCAGTAAAAGTTAAATAACACAGTTTGGTAAGGAAACTGCCTTTTATAGGGAAGGGTCCCCAATATTTTCCGGCTTTGGTAATGAGTTTAAAATAATGTACATCACTTTTTAAAGTAGGACACATTATGTCAGAGTTTACACTAAATATGAGACATACAAGTCACTTAGTGTAATTGGTGGAATTAATTCAGTAATTGAAAGATAATATTTGTTTACCACTTTTGTAACACACAGTAATTTCAGTAAGTAAGTAAGTAAGTACATATAGTTAATCACGTCAAGAAATATAAGAAAAAATTTCATCAATATAAATCATTAGCATTATTCTAAAACTATTTTCTTGTGACGTTTTAATATTTTTTTTATTGATTTATTTAATGTCGTCCGAACCACTGCAGATATAGACGACAACAATGAAAATTACATATTAGAACAAAGAAAGGTTAATATTAATTACGTACTAACATGAAAGAAGATTGATATAATATGTAATATAAGTACAGACTAGATTTTAATTTAAATATCTTTTATGCCTATATCCGTTAAAAACTTTATAATATTGTCTAGATGATTATTGTCTCTAAGAAGCTCGCCTATGTCGCTGGGAAGGTTGAGTTTACTTCTGGTTTCCTGGAAAATTTGACATGCGGTTAAAATATGTTTAACTGTACTATTAGTTTGACACTGGTTGCAATATGGAGGATTATCTTTTGTAATTCGGTAAAGATGTGTATGACGGGTGTGACCAAGTCGAAGTCGAGAAAAGATGACTTGTTTTTTCCTAGGTAACACAAAGGCTTGTTTTTGTAAAACATTGTCTTTAATTTGCCTTAGTTTTTCGGAACACTGCGACCATTTGTTTTGCCACGCACAACTAACTATGTTTTTAAGCACAATTTAAGATCACTTGGCACTATTTTATTTAATTGCACTTGACCATCACTTGTCGCTGCTTCGTGAGCTAGATGGTCCATAACCTCGTTATCGTGTATTCCAATATGAGATGGAACCCAGATTAATACCACATGTTTGTTTTCCTTTTCAGCATTTTGAAGTTCTTTGCAAATGTCTTTATGAATAGGATTGCTGGAGTATATGTTTTTGATGTCACAAAGGGCATTCATTGAGTCAGTTATGATTGTGTAATTTCTCTGGTCCGTTGTGTTAATGAATTTTAGAGCTTTAAGGATTGCGTATAGTTTTGCGTTGTAAATAGTCCAGTTGTTATGCAACTTAAATTTAGCATTATAAGTATTACAGAAAAAGGCTGCGCCGACTCCGTCCGTTGTTTTTGATGCATCTGTGTAGATCTGTCGGTAGTCGCCAAATCTATCCATAATATCTTTGAAGTTGTTTATTAATATGGCTGGTGGGAATTCATGTTTATTAAATTTTGATAGATCAGTAATTACTGGTGGTTTATTTACAGTCCATTGAGGAGAAGGGTTTTCGGAAGGATGGTATATTGTCGGGAATTGTATGCTATATTTATGAAGTAATCGGTTAATTCGTTCATAGAAAGGCGGATTACATTGAGGATGAGGTGAGAAGTAGTGTCTGAAACGATTGCTGTGAACGTTATGGTAGACTGGGTTATCTAGAGAGGATAGAACTTTACAAGCAAACGACAAACTTAAATTTTTTTTTTTTTAATTCTAAAGGGGTTTGCCCTGACTCACTACATATAGTTAGTATGGAGCTTGTTCAAAAAGCACCCAAAGCGACTCGCAGTCCCGTATTTTGGATTACATCTAGTTCTGCAAGAACAGATTTCTTAGCTGAGGTATATACCACTGAGCCGTAGTCAATTTTTGATCGAAATAATGATGAAAAGATTCGTAGAAGAGTTGCCGTACCGCTGTCCCAGTTGATGTTCGACAGTGTCTTCAAAATATTATTGCTATGCTGGCAAGTACCTTTTAGATTTTTAATGTGACTTTTCCAATTCAATGTTTTGTCAAATGTAAGACCGAGGAACTTTATTTCTTTTACGAAAATCGGATTTTTACCATTCAATGTTAAAATTGGATTATCCTCTTTTCGCTTTTTTGAGAAGAGCATGCATTTTGTTTTTTCGTTAGAAAAACTGAGTCCTGTTTTGTCAGACCATCTCTGGAGATTATTTAATGCGCTTTGCAGGATTCTAGATTTGTTCCTCTTAGTAGGATAACCAGATCGTCTGCGTATTGTCTTGCTTTTACTGGATGTTGACATTGTTCCAAGATTCGAGTTGATGATAGTGTTCCATTTGATCGTACTTTAAATGTTCTGAGTTGAAGAAAATTTTGAATAAATTTTAGGAATTGTCCATTAATACCGCAGGAGTGAAGCTTTTCACTCACCATATTTCCATTTGTGCAATCGTAGGCTTTTGTTTTATCGCAGAAAATAGCTAGACAGTGTTCTTTTTTAATGAGCGCTTCGTGAACTTCGGATTCAAGATCAACTAGGTTATCCGTCGTTGATCTTGTTGATCTTATAATCTTTTCAAATAGCTTACAGGTTGACGAGGTTAGGGATATTGGTCTATAGGACTGGGGATCTGTTTTCGGTTTTTGGGGTTTAGCGATTGGGATAATATATGATTCTGACCAAGACTTTGGGAAGTAGTGCTGAATCCACATTTGGTTCAAAACATTAAGGAGGTATGTTTTAGCGTTTGTGCTTAGTTTTTGGAGAAAAATTATTGATATATCATCTGGACCCGGAGGAGAGTTTTATATGCCAAACAATGCATCGTCCATTCCTTTCAGTAAAATTTGAGAGTTCATGTAGTCCTCCGTGTTCTCTGTGATCATTATCTCCTTCAGTTCATTTCTAAATTTAAATTTAAGAAAATTTGAAGAGTAGTAGTTATTGCTGGAATTTTGTTCGTAAAGGTCTGCAAAAATTTCTGTGATTTCTTGTGTTGAGGTAATGAATTAATCATTATGTTTTAAGAAACTAATTTGGACGTTTTGCTGTTTTTCAGATAGTGGACGAATTTTCCTCTATAATTCAGGCGGGGGACGGGGTAGTAGAGTTGTTGATGGATGCCACGAAAGAGTTGCCATTTGCAGTTTTGTTTTTTGGTCTGATTAATTTGATATCAAGATTCAGCTCTTAGTTTTTTATATTCCATTTGATTTTTTGTAGTAGGACAACGTCTGAATTTGTTAAAAGCTCGCTTGTATTTTTTGATGGCTTCGTCACATTTAGTATTCCACCACGGTACTGGCGTGTGAGTTTTTAAAGTTTTGGTTTTTCCGACTGCTTTGTGGCCTGGTTCTAATATTACCTCAGAGAATTTTAGATAAGTTAAAGATATATTTGAGGTACTAGGGTCAGGGAGATATGGGAGTTTTGGTCTATTTGGTCTGAGAAAAGTGTCCAATTTGGCTGGTCTAATTTCCATTTTGAGAGAGGAGTAGTTAAGGCAGTTTTAAAAGGACGGGTTATAAGAATAGGAAAGTAATCACTCCCGTATAAGTAGGAATGGATTTCCCAATTTAAAGATGTTTGTAGGTGTTTGAGAAAGTATTTACGCATTCATTTTATATTTTTACAATTAATATTTTTCTGTTACGGTACTGTAATATGACCTAATTTGGTGCTGTATTTTAAAAGACCTTTTTGAAATATATTGTTTCCTGTTGTCTTATAAAACTTAAACTGGATATCTCATTTATGATGTTGTGAATACGGAGAATTTGGCTTCTCTTTTGTATGGTTCAAAAATATACACACAAAAGTGTCGTGTTACCGTCACAATTAGCTAAAATTATCGGAAAGGTCGCAATACAATGGAATGATTTATTGGTACACCCTCTGGGACTACCGTATAGTAGAGGGTTTCTTCATAGCTCTGACCATATCAACGCATTCTCAATTCGCCACTTCTTCGTCAGACAACGATCGATCGACACGCATCTAGTTCTCGTGTTAATCATAGCCTCGGCGCCCCAAGGCCGCAGCATCGCCTCGTGATGCCTTACGACCAACTCTTCAACCTGTTACGAATTCATCAATAGAACCAAAGGGTAAGTCTATTCTTGTATAAAACATTGATAATGAGTAAACCAGTTTATTTCTGATTTATTTCTACTTTTACAATTTATAATTACTATTTTCACCAATTTTATGTATCAATAATATCACATTTTTTCGTTATAATTATCTATTCAATATAATTTAAACCAGCGACTTCTCAAGTTTAATCATTAAACATTTGATCAACATGTTTAGTGATTAAACTTGAAAATGATTTCTAAGGCCACAATATGATTTGGTTCGCCAAGAATTCTGACCAGAATGTACGAAATGAAGAACCAATTCAATCCCTATGGGTATGTCTATAAGGTCCGATTACAAAATGCGTGATTTGATAGATCACTGATATAAAATTGGCTGTGAAGCCTGTATCGTGCAAGATACGAATTATAAGAAAGATGCGAAAACATATTTGATATGTATCAACTATATGGAAAGAAATAGACGAGGATAGTAAATGTGGTTGTGTAGCAAAATAGAAATGTTGGTATTTGAAGAAGTGATTGTCTAAAGGAACAAGATAAATTTGACGGTTGGTTAACAAAAGAAGCAAAACGCGAGGCCGTGATTCGCAAAACCGTGTTCGTTGTTTCGAATGAGGCGGAATTAGGCTGCATGCACAAGAATTATGGAGTTAACCAACGAGAAAAGTTCTTGAGGCCGTTTAGTCCCAAAAATTACGAACACTTATACCAATGATGAGAAACAGAACACAAAGCACATTTAACAGCTTTATTAGTTACCTTAGGGTGCTCTGTAGCACTAATGAAACCACAGGTAACGTATATTTTATCGAAATATTGAAATAAGACAGCGATAATCAAAAGCGAGTAGAAGAAGACAACAAATTAAATCGAAACAAAGTTGTAAGATTTATGAAAATCTACCCTGGCTACGAATAATAATGAAGGTGTGTGGTTTTGATAATTGAATGCATTTTATAGGCCTCCTTGAATCTAGAAAATGCCTAGTATGGCGCGAAAAGTTGGATTTGTTCATTTTGTTGAGCATTGTATGATACGAGCACAAAAGAGAAGACAATGCAAGAATAAATTAACAAATCAACACGAAGAGAATATCTAGATTTAAAGAAGCGAACGGTTTTAAACAAAATCAATTGCAAACAAGTGAGAATATCGTTCAAAAGGTAAGTAACGAAGAAAAATCGAAAGTAATGTGTGGAAAGTATGAGCAAAACAAAAAATAATTCACAAAAATTAGCATAAAAACAATGTAAAAAAATGTAAAACAAATCGTAAACGTAATATGTATGTGTATAATTAATGTCTGAATTAATCAAAATATATATAAAAGTATTTTACGTACTGAAATTATGAATTATAAAAATAGAAATAAATTTAAAAATTGCTACGGAATATGATCTAATTTAATTATGTAAATTTAATTTAAAAATATAGCGCGAAGGACTGTATCAGATTTAAAATAAAAAGCAACAAAAACAAATAATTAATTAAAATGAATTAATTAAAACACAATGAAATTAATTAAATTAATTAATTAAATCAAAGTTGAGAATCCGGTTCGAAGTGATCAAATGTTTAATGATTAAACTTGAGAAGTCGCTGGTTTAAATTATATTGAATAAATAATTATAACGAAAAAATGTGATATTGTTGATACATAAAATTGGTGAAAATAGCAATTATAAATTGTAAAAGTAGAAATAAATTAGAAATAAACTGGTTTACTCATTATCAATGTTTTATACAAGAATAGACTTACCCTTTGGTTCTATTGATGAATTCGTAACAGGTTGAAGAGTTGGTCGTTGGGCATCACGACGCGATGCTGCGGCCTTGGGGCGCCGAGGCTATGATTAACACGAGAACTAGATGCGTGTCGATCGATCGTTGTCTGACGAAGAAGTGGCGAATTGAGAATGCGTTGATATGGTCAGAGCTATGAAGAAACCCTCTACTATGCGGTGGTCCCAGAGGGTGTACCAATAAATCATTCCATTGTATTGCGACCTTTCCGATAATTTTAGCTAATTGTGACGGTAACACGACACTTTTGTGTGTATATTTTTGAACCATACAAAAGAGAAGCCACATTCTCCGTATTCACAACATCATAAATGAGATATCCAGTTTAAGTTTTATGAGACAACAGGAAACAATATATTTCAAAAAGGTCTTTTAAAATACAGCACCAAATTAAGTCATATTACAGTACCGTAACAGAAAAATATTAATTGTAAAAATATAAAATGAATGCGTAAATACTTTCTCAAACAGTAGGATCGGATCGCACATGTTCAGGTCGATAACTCAGGATTCTCCTGTTTGCGTATTAAATCTTGTGGGTTCCCCTTTATTCAAGATGTTTATATTGTTACTGTCAAGTAATTGTTCTAGTACTTTTTCTTTTAATGATCGAAATTTGGATCCCCAGTAGGGGCTACGACTATTAAAATCTCCTAAGAGTATAAGAGGTGATGGGATCTGTTGAAGTAGTTCCTCAATTACGGCAGTTGAAAAATTTTCACTCGGTGGAATAATATAAATATATAATATAATATAATAAATGTTGCATATTGAGATCTTTATATCACTATTAATTGTGATTGCAACTGCTTCTAAGGATGTAGTTAAAGGTATTAGTTCTGCTTCGTACATTTGGTTGATATTGATTGCTACTCCACCACTTGCTTAATCTCTATTGGTCCTATTTTTATAAAAGTATTAAAAACCCTTTAAGCTTGCATGGTAAGAATCTTTGAAATGAGTTTCTTGAAGGCAAATAACTGATGGTGTTAGTTGAGCAATTAATTTTTGTAACATTTCGCAACGGGTGTTGTACCCGTTGAGATTCCATCGTATTATACATCTGAATGTTAAGTACTTAAGTTTTCTTGAGAGGATGAGAGTTCTCTGTCCATTGAATGCAGATGTTCTGAAGAGTTGTTGCTGTAGTTTTCTTTTAATGTTTGTGATTTTTTTTCAACTTTTTTTAGCTTTAGTGTACATAGTGTCCAGATCCTTGAGGAAACCTTGTACATTGTCTGTATAGGTTTTAAGTAGATCCAATATGTCTGCGTTGTGTGAGGCTGATTTAAAGAAATTTAAAGTTTGGTTATAGTTTAGTGTAAAATTGTTTTTATTGTCTTCAAACATTTGTTGTAATTGTTGCATTTCATCGTGAATGAATTTTTCCGGTTTTATTTTCTTGGGTTTGGGTTTTTGAAATGTGGATTGTTTATGGAGGTCTTCATGCAGTGGTGTAGACTTTGACATTTCGCCCTTGCGCGTGCAAACGGAGATAAGTCCAAAATTGCCATTTTGAGATATAAGCGTTTAAAAATTTTTATGAATTTATAAGCAAATTTTAAATAAAACAACTTAAATCTAATTAAAGATGAATTAAAAACTTTATTTAATTTTACAAACTAAATGAAAATATTACCCTGTAATTTTGAAAATCATTATAACATGAGAGAAAAAAATAGTTATCTCCAAATGCACAAAACTTTAGCGTACATAACCCTATCTGCACTAATCGTCATCTAGTATATCTTCTTCTTCTTCTGAACAGTAGTCTGCAACATCGGTCTGCGTAGGTAAGTTTTTATAGAAATCGTGAAATACGTCATCTATGTATGGTAATAAATCCATTAGATTACTTTTTTTTTCTGAAGAAATTGGATTTGGATATTTACATTTTGGTAGATTTAATGGAGGAGATGAGAAACCTCTTCTAAGAAAATTCATTGTTTTAAATGGTTCATCTTCTTTGTAACTATTTTTATACGAAAACAGTCCAAATTCTTTTTGATATCTAATCCATTTGACATCTTTCCAAATAAAGCGGTTACCGTCATTATCTACCTTTCTTACTTGTAATGAACTCTTTAGTAAACTTGCAAAATCAATAAAATCATTTCTAGTCATTTCTTGAACCTTAAAGGGATATCTTTTACCACACAGTCGAACAAGTTGATACCAGTCTCTTGGATGTTCAATTCGGCTTTCATATTTTTTCTTTTTTTTTTCAATTATCGAATGGTCGCTATCACACTCCATTCTTGTGTGTCCTGGAATTAAAAATTTATGATCCAATGTATCGAGACCAGAACTAACCATTAAGACCATAAACATTGCAATGAGATGAGAGTTTTTATTCTGCCCTCCACAAGTGTCAGAATACAATGTTATTTTTCGTACTTCTGGTGGGATTTCTAAGAGCTCTTTATACAAACAAGAAGCTATTTGATTGGCTCCACGACCAGAAATCGTTTCATACCACATACAACAAGTAGTTTTGTTATTACCACAATCATGAATTGTAAGGTTGTACGTCCAGAGTTGCCTTTTATAAAAAGCTATTGAAGTGTTTAGGCTGGGCGTGGGTAAACACTGCTGCAAATCAAAAGCAAAAACTCTCTGGGACTTGTCATCTTGACAAATTATTTTATCTTTTCTTTTTGCTGCGTATGCAGCTTCTGCTTCTTCTTGATGCCGATTTAGTTCTCTTCTTATTTTTTCCTTTTGTTCTTCTTTCTTTTCATTCACTATAGTGTTATGTAACTTGTCACAAGTTTGACATGTATCCTTACTATATTTTTTTATTGAAATGTTCATTGTATGAAAAATAGTCTCATATATCTTTCTACTTACGGGACTTTGAGGTTGGATCCAAGCTTTATATTCATCATACATTCTGGTCAATGTATAAAAAGAAGGCAAAAAACGTCTATCTCCAGTTTTTTCACGACAATAATGACTTTTGTATGTAGGTATAAGACCTATATGTTGCTTTATCATGTCAATTCTGTCTGAATTTATTTTATTCGCAGGTATATGGCTTCCTCTTTTATCTTCTGTTGTTATACCGGAAAAGCTAGTTTTTGTAATAACATTTTCTATAAACTTATTCGACAAATCAAATGTTTTTTGAAAGCACTGTTTACAAACTTCAACGAGCTCACCTGCGATCTTGAAGTGATACTGATAGCTACAAGCTCTTGTTTTTGATGAATTAAGTTTCATTGTCTTTTTTTCCTGCCTCAAAATAAGACTTGAACAGTAAGCAACCCTTTTATTATAATCCCCTAACTCCCAAAATTCTGTAAATAACTGTTTACGTACTTCGGTATCAAATTTTTTACCGCATCCTTTTCGGCAATCTCCAAGTACCTTACATTTTTTGCCTTTCATCAACTTATTTTTTAGAGTCATGTATTCTTTACCTGCATTTCTTTCCATTTTTCTTTTTTTCCTCATTGCTCTAGTATCACCTTTTACCGATTTTCTTCCTTTTTTATTTTTATTCAATTGATTTGGATCTATTGTATTTTCAAACGAAACCAATGGAATACTATTCGAGTCATCTGATTCAGGAAGTTCATAATCTGGATCCTTGTCACTGTCGTCGATATCGCTTCCAAAGAACTCAGTAATCCTTTCACTAGGTGCATCTGCAAAAACATTTAGAATAAATTAATATTTGTTATTTTCTAAAATGTAACAAAACTGACCTCTGCTACAACCAGCTTCAGAAATATCAGCTTTACAAATATCAAAACGAGAATCGATATTTTCTTGTTTTTTTTTCCTGTTTTCTCGTTGTTCACATTCCAAATTCGAAAACATGGCTGTATCACTTTCTGGTGTAATGGACTGGTCAGTATTTACTTTGAGCTCAGCTGAAACAATAAGAAACATTGAAATATAATTTATTTTATAAAAAAAAATTCTAAAATTTCATTAATTTATTTATCATAATTTATTTTATAAAAAAAAATTCTAAAATTTCATTAACCCCCGACGAAATATGAGCTCAACGCCTTAATATATCTTCATAAATTATAGTTAAAAACCATCTAAATAATTTATTGTGCCGACATCAAACAAAAAAAAACGTATCATAATTTGGTTCATTTATTGAGGAGCTACAATGCCACAGACAGACACACAAATACACAAACAAACAAATTATACCTAAGAGCTGTCTCGATTACGTCAGCGGCAGCTTTAAATAAAAAAAACACATCTCGGCACAATCTTTGATGAGCTACGATGTCTTAGACACAGACACACACATATTAAACGTATAACTGGTAGTGATAACACTTCTGTTTTTGCGTCGGAGGTAAAAAATAGTTATTACTAATTTTAAACTAAAATAGTTTACTTACCTTCTGAATTTAATGCCCGTTCTTTCAGAGCGGCAAGAAATTCTCGTCTTTCTGCAAACATTTTTACTTATGATATTAATGATATTATTCTCTAATACGAGTAGTAGATCTCACAATATGTGCACGTCTCACCGTAAAGAACGCAAATGAAAACAAAATACCAATAAGCCACTCAATGTTATTCAGCTGCGAGTCGAAAACACGTGATGAGGTGATGCATCGTGTTTAGTGCAGATTTAGGCAAGTTCCGAAAAATTGGCGCATTGTAATACAACTAGACTTAACTCCATTTGCACTGACCGACATTATAGTGTCAACAGAGTCTATTTGACATAAATTCCTTTAACACATTTCAAAATGAGTTATCTTCGGTATCACTAATAAGTTTTGCTCGTAAACGTAAACAACAGAGATAAATCCTTTTGCACAATAAAATTTCGATCTAAAACGTGTTCATTTATGAAGTTATCTCGATTTGGACATTTTCAGACTTAACTCCGTTTGCACGCGCAAGAGCGATTTGTCGTTTAATGGAAATCGTTGAGGTTTCTTGGTCTACCGTTTCAGATGTTTTCATTGGTTTCGTATTCTGTTTATTTCGTTCTTTATTATTTAGATTGACATTTTGATTAACTGAAGATGCGCTTATGTTTTGACAAGATTCATCATTAGACGCTAGAGTGTTGGCGGCTTCTGTGCATTGGGCGAAATTCTCTAATGAAGTTTGCTCGTTATATGATAGAAGTCGGCATACTACAGCTAAGTGACCTGATTGTTTACAAGAATAACATTCAAGGTTATCAATTGCTAAGAAAATTCTGTATGATGTATTGTCGAAATTTATTATGAAAGAAGCTGGTAATGTTGCATTGTTTTCTAAAGGAGTTATATACGTTTGTCGGCGAAAACTGAGGATATGACTAAATTCTGGGCGAGACGCGTTTATTTTAAGAAAGTTGATAGGCGATAATAGATTTAGACCTAGCTTTATTAGCTCTGCTTCTAAAATAGAATGTGGTATGATGGGGCATACATTAGATAAAACAATTCTTTGACTAGGAGTGATTAATTTGCGGGCAGTGAGAATTTGATTGTTGACTTTAATTGAACCATAATTTTTTAAGAAGTTATCTACTAGTTCTTTTGAGGATAAGTAAATGCATATTCTATTTTGCGAAATCCGTGAGGCGAAAATAATATCTTTAGGATTTACAATACTGCACAAAGCTATTAGATAATCTTTAATTTTTACGTCGTCAATGGAAGTAAATAAGATGGCTTGCTGTTTATCGGGAAATTTGGATGATGTTTGATTTTTTGTTGTAATTGATGCGTATGATTCGGAATTGTATTGAGTTGAATTACTAGGTATGGGTAGGTTCAGAGGGGGGTTAGGAACATGGTCTCCTGGATTTTTGTTATCCATTATTTAATCGCCACATTAATAATTTAAATTGTGGGTGAGTGCGATCCTGTTCACCTGAAGAACTTATTTTGATATTTCAACTTATCAAAACTTCGAAAAATGATGGGTGTTTTTCGATTGACAATAAATGCTTAAATATATGTAAACAAACTTTGTTTACTAAAGGAGGAATACACCATTCAATTTGGTTGAACAATATGGATGATTCAACCAAAATGAACCATGTATTTTGCAATCAAAAAAAGCGTTCAACCAAATTGAACGTTGAAATGAGTCGAACCAATTTCTACTTTTGTTCAACTTCGTTGTACAACTGGGATGATTCATCCACATTGACGCGTCTATACAAGTTTTGTTGATTGTGTTCGATTTAACCGTTTATTTCATTTTGACTTTAGATATAAAAAGTAGCATTTGATAAAAGATGCCTCTATCTCATTCAGGGCAGCAGTTATGAAAGTCAGAATAACCGTGTTAGTGTCCAACATCCGTAACGGATATGCACCATAAAAAGAAGATCCAAACAATTTGAATTTTTTAACATTTTTATAACTTCGGATACTTCTTGTTCGTTGGTTGGAGAAAGAAAAAATAAATTTGATGGATCTTGAAATTTTTCATAGTTCTAAATTATGTTGTCTGGTGTATTTGGAAAGGATTTTATAATATTCTCAGCAATTTCAACAAAAAAGTTATTGAAAGAGTCACAAAATATGTTGGTTGTTAAAGTATGTAAACCATTTGTTTTATTTTGCTCATAGTTAATTACCTTCCAACACGTCTTGGATATATTCTTTGAAGTTAATATCAATTGATAATATGCCAGCTTTTTCGTTCTTTTCAACTCAGCATTGTAATCATTTTTATATCTTTTATATTAGCTGTAATGTACTGGGTTTTTAGTAAAATCAGCATGTTTTTTATATGTTTGCAAATGAATTTATATTTTTAAGCTGCCATTAAACCATCATTCACATTGTTCAACCGAATTGAATGGTGTATTTCTGCCTTTATGGTTTTTGCAGATTCAACCGTTGATCTTAGATGAATTAGATTATAATACTGTTTTTGTTTAATGAAAACTAATTAACTACATGTGTTTCACTTTTTTGAAATCGATAGCTTTGGAACTCGTATTAAATACGTCAATTCACCTTGCTGTTTCGATGCGAACTACGTTTTAATATTATTTACTGTTTATTTTGGAAATTATTCCACTTCGAAAATGGTTCTTATATTACAAATTAAACAAATTATTTTGTTTTATTACTTTTTTCCTAGAACATTTTCGAATAATTTATAAAAATTATTTTTTGTATTGCCATGTAACAAAAGAAATTTTTTAAAATTTATTTTAATTCAACTACTTAGGGTTATTAGCATAACAGGATTACTCTGGAATCCGTCTTCTGATTTACTACAATAGTCTATAAATATCTCCACAACAAACTCAAAGGTTAGCAAAAGACAAATTTTATCTTGTACAGCACAAATATTTGAACCTTTAGGGCTACTTTCATTCGTAAAAGTTACCTACATCCAAAATTATTCTTAAAGATCTCTGGAAACTCAAGATAAGTTGGAAAGTATTTACATGCTTTGGGCAAAATACTATTTCGAGCTCACAAAATTAAATACTTTAAAAATAACTAGATATGCACTTTTTTCTAACCAAGTTTCTATTTAACTTCATTGGTTTTCAGATGCTTCGGAGGCAGCTTAAGGTGCATATGCATTTATATATCCTGCACGGATATATTTGGAAGTTACACTTTAAATCTTTATAGCGCCAAAACTCGAGTTTCTCCTGTGAAACTATTAACTATCCCAAGAATCGTACTCTGTTGGGTATCGCTACTTTCTGAACTTGTTGAGAAAGTCACTTCATGTTAAAGCATTTGCTTTAAAAATAACACGTACTGGACGGATTCTAAAATTGTTATTTCATGGATAAACACCTCTTTCCATTTACTTAAAACTTTCATAGCAAATCAAGTAGCACAAATACAGAAGCTGCCTAATCTCGAACTTTGGAAGTATGCTATAACTTATGACAATCCCGAAGATCTCTTGTCACGAGGTATAAATCCTTCATTGCTTATTAATTCAAACTTATGGTTGTATGGCCCTTCTTGGCTCACTTTGATTCAAGAACACTAGCCTCAATATAAAAAACATCAAGAAGTTTGTATAACTTCTGAACTACCTGAACTACGTCATAAAACTGTTGTGTTTCATCATATCGACAATATATTTATCTTTTAAAACAAATATTCATCTTTAAATAAGCTAACACGCGTCCAAGATTATGTATTGAGATTTACTGTGGAATCCTAGACATCTACGAATTACAGGTACCCTGTCTACACTCGAACTCAGTACTCCTTTTTTAACATTAATTAAGTTTTTTTTATTTTTATTTATCCGCATCAACCACTAGGGTTATTAGCAGTTGGTTTATGATACAAATAGAGAAAATAAATTACATTTTAAAAGTCATGAATTACAACAATAGTAGAGTAAATAGACTGGCAAAAGGCTTCTAGAATAGATTTTGGTGGGCACTTTGTTGCTAAAATGTAAAACCTATTTTTTTTCGTTTCTAATATCTTTCTAATGCAAAATCACTTGGTCGTCCAAAAATCGTAGCGAGAGGGGAGTGGTGGGGAGCCTTACAAAAAAAAGTGCTAATTTTTTTTTTCGTCATTTTTCGGATCTACGATAACCGAAAATTCATTCCTTAAATTTTCATGTTGATCTCGACATTAGAAATATTTTTATTTTATTTATAAAAATACGTCAAACCATTGTTGTATACGGAGCGCCTTCATACAAAATCACTTGTTCTGAAAACCCATATTTTTAAAATCTTTTACCTCGCTCTACCTCTAAAAATATTGGGTTTAGCAAAAAATTACTTTCTATAAACATTATAGATCAAAAATCAGAGAACACGTGGTTTTTTTTTGAATTTCGATTGGATACTTAGTTTAAGAAAGAATTAAATAAATCGAACGGCATGTCAAGACGGACAGTGCTGAACGCAGAGATGCGAGGAAGGGCGAGATT
The DNA here is from genome assembly GCA_918026665.1 of Diabrotica balteata. Classification (NCBI taxonomy): domain Eukaryota; kingdom Metazoa; phylum Arthropoda; class Insecta; order Coleoptera; family Chrysomelidae; genus Diabrotica; species Diabrotica balteata. The sequence continues at coordinate 92,948,667 of OU898284.1, read as the reverse complement.
TCTAATCTGAAGTCAAAGCAAATCGACTATAGTGATGGCGATGTTGTTAGGGTCGATTTTACATTGAAACGCTGTTGTGTTGTATATTCTATTGCGAAAGTGCATCATTGTGCATTATTTTTTACTAATAGCGCGAAATCCACTGAGCTGAGATTTTTAATATTAAAAGTTTTAAATTATTAAAAGTTAATTAATTAGCTTATTGCTATAATAAAAATATTAAATATCTACTTAATATTAAAGTAAATATTTTTTTCATCTAGAAACGGATTTAACGAAAAGCAGCAGGTCTGACAGTGAACTTGAGTCAAAAATCAGATTAAGACATGTTTTTTTTCCATAAAGTCCATTTCCTTTTCAGTTTGTTGAAGGACGCGGAAACTGGAGAATACATTTTTGTTCTAGTTTTCGAAAAATGCATCCTTACTTCTTTGCATTTGGCCATGTGAACTATTCTTTTTGGGGAACATTATATTTGTTGGACATGTACAAATTTGATGATAAGTATCCAGAATTTCATAAAGACTTTATTAGAGGAAATTTTGTTGTGAAAAGTTTGAACAGAAACTTTTAACAACTATTTGTAGATATAGCTTTAAACACATAAATACAAACTCCAAAGATGCAGGAGGAATCGTGTGATTTACTAAAACCAGCACAAAACTAGACGAATGGTTTTTAAGCTACAATATCATTGGCATGATGGTAGATGAATTTCGTGCATCATGAGACCTAAGCAACCACTCAAGTCAAAACGTAGAAAGTAGAAAAAAAAACGGATGAAAATTGATGAATATTCTGTACAAAAACTACATGATCAGTTTTTACGATTTAATGTATTTTTAAAAAGCGTAGATCGTCTTCTCGTAATTTCAGCTAATGAGATTGCATCGCCAAATGTTCAAACATCCTTACTAAATATACAAAAAAAATGAAAAAGAGAGCCTAGCAAAATTTATTGTTACTGTTGGAACTCCCAATTTTTATCAGCATAGAAAAGAGAATAATCTTCCAACACTTCGTCGCGCAGATACCTATAAAACTGTCTCTGAAAAGAAGAAAATTATTCAAGCTGAGCAAGAATGTTTACAAAAAATACTAGCAACCAAGGCAATTGAAAGAGACATAAATATTATGAGGTTATTTTCAAATAGGAATTGACAGCATATCCAATGTCACTTGTACCAGCAGGAGTTTTATCGATACCATAAAATAAATCTGCCTTAGGTTATATAATAGAACAGTTTATAGTTGTTACAAAATCACAAAACGTGTCACATTTTTGATGGTATGGGATTGATTCAAGCCGTTGGCAAACCATCAAATGCCAAAACATTTGACGACTATGCAAGAATTTTGAAATCAATAGTGTTCAAGAACCCCTACAGCGTTAAAAGGATCGATTTTGTTTTGGATCACTACAAGGAATCTTCCATAAAAAACTGCACAAGACAAAAGATAGGGCCAAAATTGAATCAATACAACAGTTAATTGAAGGTCCGGATACAGTATTACCTCAAAAATGGAATTCATTTATTAATTGAATTTTTAATAAAAACCATCTTACACACTTCGTAAGCAATCAGCTAGTTAAATATTCCTTAACAAATTGTACCGCTCACTTCGTATCCAGCAGAGGATTTTGCGACGTTTTACATTACAAAACAAATTTTGGTTTGAATTCTGAAATATTAGTCTCATCACATAAAGAGGCCGATAATATTACACATTCTGACAGCAAAAATGGAGGGATATACAAAATGTATAGTCGACTGTAAAGTTACGGATGTGCCCATTTTAAAGAACTTTCAACTCCAGAAGTTTAGATGAGGTTTGGAACAAAGGACAACGAAAGATTTATAGGTATCCATGAACTCTCTATGGATTACTCCCTAAGGAAATGTTGACCAGCCTTTCATATTGGAAGGTATTTCTATTAAATTATAGTCTCCTATCTAGAGTGGAAAGTGAAGAATATTTGAGCAAAGATGTTTTCGATGATATGATATTGTTAAATCTGTTATTCTTCTTTATACACCTAATGACAATATTAAGTGTATTAATACTCTAAGAGGTATTTTGGCCACTACGAAGCCTATTCATAAACTGCCTCCTACTTTAGACAGTCTGAGGCAACACTGCCTTCGTATACACTTCCAGACGAAAATATGGCTATGTAGTGCGACACCAAGACCATGTCTGCCAAATCCGTTGCTAAGTGGCTGAAGTAAACAAAATGGAGAGCTGGTACCAGTTTTAAGCACGGAACCCATGTTGACAAAAGATACATATATTCTGAATAGTTTTAAATGTAAAAAAGGTGAGTCAACTTTTGCCTTTTTATGTGAAGAATAATTATATTAGCTTTTTTGTTATAATTTTCAGACTGTACAGGGCCCCAATGCTCGTGTAAAAGCAAACAGATCAAATGCATTGGTTCTTGTAAATGGGTGGCCCAGGCGAAATGTGGCAATAAAGGTAATATACGTGAAACAATTTTAACCGTAGAAAATATTAGTTCTTCTGAGAATACTGAAGAGTCTGACTTAGAATAAGATAACTAACATAAGATATCTAGTGAGTAAGAAATAGGTAAGTACATAGATTTAATTGTTTTTATTACTATCCTTTGTTCTTGAATCAGAAATGTATTGCCAAGGAAAACCGATGCCATTTTAGATGTGTATATTCCAAGCTTTTGAACTTTAACCACTTTACTAAGCCACTTTACTTTCCTTAGTAAGCTTTATAATAATAACAATAATCTGTACGAAAATTTTTGGGGATACGGGATACCTCTACATACTAAGTCACCTAGGGCTCGATAACACAGAAAGAGTCCCACCAGAGCTCAATCCTTTTGATATCGTAAGTATCTCAGATAAGTGAATTTTCCCCTTTGATGGAGTGCAAGCCGTATGGCTAAATCTGGATAATATTAATAATTTAATAATAGTAGTAATAAGTATCCAACCTTAAAGATATAGGTACAACAATACCTATTATGATAACATAAATACTACTATATATTTTATCACTTAACACATACAGTATCCTAAAAGTGTTCTGACAACAAAATGAGCCAAAGAAGTCACTATTTACGCAGGCAGTATTCATTCTCCTTATAATCAGCATCACAATGAAAAAACGACCATAACAACATCGTCATCAATAGAGTCGATTTGTGGTTGACTTTGGCACAAAAATCTAGCCTTTCCTCGCATCTCTGCGTTCAGCACTGTCAGTCGTGACATGCCGTTCGATTTATTTAATTTTTTCTTAAACTAATTATCCAATCGAAATTCTAAAAAAACCCACGTGTTCTCTGATTTTTGGTCTATAATGTTTATAGAAAGTAATTTTTTGCTAAACCCAATATTTTTCGAGGTAGAGCGAGGTAAAAGATTTTAAAAATATGGGTTTTCAGAACAGGCGATTTTCTATGAAGGCGTTCCGTATACAACAATGGTTTGACGTATTTTTATAAATAAAATAAAAATATTTCTAATGACCAGATGGGTATGCAAATTTGATGAATGAATGTTCGGATATTGTACATCCGAAAAACGATGAAAAAAAAATAATTGCATTTTTTTTGGAGGGCTCCCCACCACCCCCCTCCCACTACGATTTTTGGACGACCAAGTGATTTTGCCTTACAAAGATATTAAAACCAAAAAAATGGGTTTTACATTTTAGCAATAAAGTTCGCACGGGATAACACAATAGGATCCTGTTTAAACTATACTACAATATGGTATTATGTACATGTATGTAAATGTAACAAAACTTAAATCACAATTTATTAGAGTTTACAGTAATTTAAAAAAGACAGAACTTTATTGAATTTTGTAACCAGTGCTTCTTTCAGGCTGTTGGGTATCTTGAATATCGCCTTGGCTGAGGTGTACTCTGGACATTCTTTTATTATATAGTTGACTGTGAAAGGTGTTTGGCATCTTTGGCACATTGGTAGTGGTTCTTTGGAGATTATGTAGCCGTGCGTAAGTCGTGTATGTTCAAGTCGGAGTCTGCTGATAATTACCTGGTCTTTTTGTTTTGGTGGTATAGAAAGGTTTTTTGAAGATACGTCTGGTTTGACACTTTTAAGATTTGTGTTTGTTTGATCCCATATTTCTTGCCAGATTTTATTTACATCAGTTTTGAATAAAGTTTTAGTATCTGATATTGGCATACCTGTTGTAGTCGGAATGTTCACATTGTTTATTGCTTCAAACGCTGTTTTGTCTGCTAACTCATTACCAGTTATTCCGACATGGGATGGGACCCACATAAATAATATGGTTTTCCCAGAAAATTTAAGCTGTTGCAACGCTATTTAATTAGGAATTAATTGATGTGTGTAGCATAAACATATATTTAATCGCCTGTAAAGAACTTAGTGAATCCGATAATAGTAGTATTTGTTTTTCATTTGTGGTTTTACAATGATTTAGTACGTCAAGAATTGCTTGGAGCTCTGCGGTATAAATACTACAGCTCTCAGTTAATCGAGTGAAAAAATTAAGTTTTCTGGTACAGCAGCAGCTGCTACTACGTTAAAATATTTGGAGGTATCAGTGAAGAACAATTTGTAAGTGGAATATTTGAGTAAATTTGCATGATACTAAAGCCTGACCTTAGCAGAAATGTGTGAACGCTTATCATGGTGAAGTAAGAAGAGATCTACTATTGGTAAAGAAACTGTCCAGGGAGGTATCTGGTATATTTTTATGGGTGCCAAGGTGATTTGATTGATTTATTACTGTAGTCTTTTAATTAGTTCGTAAAATGATACTATCTTGGTGGTGTAATTTGTGTATTGTTCTATTGATTCTTCTGATACTAAACTTGCGAGAAAGGTATGATACTTTGCACTTAGAATTTTTGAAGCGTAGCATAGTGATAGATATCGTCTTTTAAGGTATAGTAGCATTTTCTCAATATTTTGTATATTAAGTGGTTTTTTAGTGCAGTTTTCATCTTTGTGTCACTGTAGTATTACATTTAGAGCAATTTAGGCCATCTAAGGAAAGATAAATTCTGTAGAGGGTATTCTCATGAGATATACGAAGTGAATTTGTAATATGATTATTAGTTGTTGGAGCAACAAATACTTGACGCCTAATGCCTATTATATGATTGTATTCAGATTCAGATATGCCAACTTTTAAAAATGTTATTTTAGACACTGCAATAAGCTCAAATTTTTTTAGCCCTTCTTCGATAATAGTGTTTGGAATACTGGGGCAGACATATGATATCACTACTCGGCTCGCAGGTGTAATTAATCTAGTCTGCTAGTTTCTATGTCGTTTTCTTGTGTTGAAACGGATTTGTGATGATGTAGTAATTTTTCTAAGATTGTAGTGTTACTGAGATAAATGCATACTCTGTTATTTAATATTCTGGATGCGAACATTTTTTAGTTGTACTAAAGTTCCTTTTGCTGTTGTGTATTCGTGTATTTTTATATCCGGTACTGATGACAAAACAATTGCTTGTTCTTTGGATGGAAAGTTAAAATTGCTTACGGCATTAGAGTAAGTTAGTGTAAAGAAGGGGTTGGTGCTGGAGATGTTTTTTTTTATTGGCATATACTAGGTGTCAATCAGCCAGTTACAACATGACTACTATTTTAAACATAAAACATTTTATGACCGTAAGGTCCATAAAATATCAATTACGAAAAGCTGATGCTGGAGATGTTAATAATGGTTTGGTGATTACTGTGATGATTGATGATGGAATTATCCATTTTTATTTTCTTGATTGATAGTATTAATACTAGAGCCCCTACTGGCTTAAGGTAATTGAGCCTGCTTATTGGCGTTTTTATTTGACATAAAAATAGATCTGTTGTTTAGTTTTCAAAAAAAATCTTTAAATGGATTTATGTGGATCAAATAAAAATTGTACTTACAATTTTTCTCTTCTGTAATTAGAAAACATTTTAATTTCACTCTTAGTGCAAACTTGTATTTAATTAAAAAAAAAGTACGTTTTATTCTGAGCTGAAATTTATCGACACTTTACTAATGAGTAACTTTTTTCGAATCCTAAGCAAAGTTTATTGCCAGAAAAGGCAACAAATACATGATTTCTAAAGTAAATAAGAAAAAAAAATAATACTTTTTTTTTATTTGGTATTTATTACCTATCTACATGTAATAAAAGTGTACAATATTAAGCTACAGTAAAATATTATATTCCACACAATAACACATGACTATGAAAGATGTATTATATTATCTAATGGTATAATGATTCTTATTGATGTATTATTTTTGTTGGAAAGACGCCACAATTTTACTTTAAATTTAAGTTTATTTAAATTTTGTTTTTGTTACTTGTTAAACAATTTTTCTAGTAATTTATTTATATGACTCATACATATCCACAATTCAGACATATATTATACATTTGAAAGCAGATAACTTTAAAATGATATTATCAATATTTTTGAATAGCGTTCCTGGGACTTTATTGTAAGATAATTCATTTTAATACATTTTTTTTATTAAATTTGCAAATTTACAATCTGCCATTAGAAGCTATTTTTTATGCTTTAACACATCTGGCCCATAGCTTGTTTTAGATCGAGGGTGTAGGCACGAGAGGGCAACAATTTCTACATAGTTATATAATTATTTAAAACACCATTGCGTGGGAAAAGACGACATATGCCTCAGAAACAAGACCCGACCCAGCTACAACGCAAAAGCTACTGGAAACGGCAAATATGTGAGTCTGAGAAGAATTATAGGAAATACGGTAAGAGATCGAAAAATAAGTGAAGACATTGAAAGAAAATATAACGTACAGTGAATAAATGAATGGACACAGAATATAAAAAAAATTAATGGAATAACCAATGAGCAGAATGGAGGAGACTCGTGTTGACAAAAGAGCGAAAGATAAGTCACCAGTCGGCAAAAGAAGTATCGGACGGCCGCGCAAAAGATAGAGTGACACCTTCCATAGAGGGCCTAATCCGCTAATGAACAAACAGAATTGCTTATAAAGAAGAAGAAGAAGAACAGAGTTTAGCATAGTGTGACACTAAGGATGTCTGAGTCTTAGACAAGGAAAGAAGGAAGGGGAGAGGATAGGTAATACTCATTTAATAAACCTTCGAAAAATGAAGACAGCTTCGATGTGACCGCCATGTTTTGTTCCTGTACTTTGCCTATTACTATCTCTCGCAGATTTATCAGGTCTACTGATTTTCAAGTAGATCTACTGCTTTCAACTTTGCTAAATTTGCTAAATTTAATAAAACACTATATCAATTTACTAAAAAATATGTAATGATAAAATCATGCTCAAAAAGTGATCATTATGTCAGGGCTCAATTATAAATTTCAAAAAAAATCTATTTATTGATTTGTATCCATTATCCTCAATCAAGTTACGGCTCCGCCTACACCTGTTAATACGTGCTCAACACGAGAAAAGAAATTCAAAATCAATTTATTAGAAGAAGACTTAATCAAAGACCTATATAAGCAAAGATTGGACCAAAAGCTAGAAGAGTTTCGGTATAAATCACAATAACAAATATACGAACACATAAAAACCTGCATGAAGACAGCAGCCCTAGAAGTTCTTGGAGAAGTGGACCAAAAATACACCCACCAAACTACGAAATTAACCGAAGACACACTAACATGCATAAAAGAGCATAACTCCATAATGCATAACTCCATATAAAATACCTAAATACAAACAAATTTGAGGACTTGGAACTATGCAGGAAAAAAAAAATAAAGAAGTGAAAAGAAAAGTGGCAAATGAAAAACATGCACAGAGATAGAACAGCACATAGGAGGAACGAGAAATTCGGAGTCATGGCGCATCTTAAAGTCGCTCCAAAGAAATAAGACAGAGAAAATCAAGATCGGTCAAATCAAAGAAAACGAATGGCAAGAATACTATAAAAAAATTGCTAACCGAAGACCGCATCGAATTTAAAAAATCAGAAATAGGCGGAATAGAAATTTACACACATGACGAAATCGAATTAAGCCTAGCTGAGGTAAAAAGAACGATCAAAACTCTAAAGAACAAAAAAGCAGAAGGTCCCGGCAGAATACCAAATGAATTGATAAAAAACTGATCGGAAAAGTTATTCCGTATGATACACAAAATGTTTGAGTGAGCATTGAATGGAGAAGACTTACCGACAGAATGGACCCAAGCATACATGACATCAATATACAAGAAAGAAAATAGAAAAAAACTGCGAAAACTATCGGGGCTCAGCATTATATCGTCTATAGGCAGACTGTATGGAATGACCATAAAGGAAAAATTAGAAATATATATACAACATAACATCAGAGAAGACCAGGCAGGTTTCACAGCAGGGAAAGCATGCTTAGATCACATTTACACGGTCGAACAACTAATAGAAAAAATAATAGCCAAAAAATAGATCCGTTTATCTGGCTTTTGTTGATCTTAAGAAGGCATATGACTCAATACCTAGAACCAAGCTATGGGAAGCAGTGGAAGACATCGAAGTTCCACGAAGATTAATAAACGCGGTAAAAGCACTCTACAAGAATAACGAAGTAGCTATCAAAAACGGGCAATAGAATATGCAGTCCATTTAAGACGACAAAGGGACTACTACAGGGTTGCTCCACATCCCCCACCCTGTTCAAAATATTCCTGGAAAAAACTCTGAAACCATGGAAAAGAAAGTGCGAAGGAATGGGTATAACAATAAGGAACGAATATCTATATACGCTAAGTTTTGCTGACGACCAAATAGTGATCACACAAGACGAGGATGACCTCAGTTTTATGATAATAAAACTGGAGCAGGAATATACAAAAACTATGATGGAAATAAATCTAAAGAAAACTGAATACCTAACAACGGAGAATACAGAAATAAAACAGCTGGAAATAGACGAAGGTAAACAAATCAAAGGAACAGACAAGTATAAGTATTTAGGTTTCATAACATTAAACATAGGAACAACGGAGGAAGATATAAAAAATAGATTAGGACAAACAAGAGACTGCATACAAAAATTGAATCCGGTACTATGGGATAAGAACATCAGCATGAAAACAAAGAAAAAAATATATAATACCATGACAAGAAGTGTCCTCACTTATGGGTGTGAAAATTGGACAATAAATAAGAAAACCAAAAACAAAATAAGAGCAACAGAAATGGAATTCCTAAGGAGAAGCTGCAGAGTAACAAGAAGAGATAAAATAAATAACATGGAGATTAAGAGGAGAATGGGAATGAACTTCGACATAATAGACTACATCGAACAGAAGAGGTTAACCTGGTACGGACATGTCAGAAGAGTAGACCAAAATCGGTGGATAAATAGAATAACGGAGTGGAGCCCGATAGAAAGAAGAAAGAGAGGCAGACCCCGAAGATCTTGCAGAGATGAAGTATACGAAGCAATGAGAAGAAGAAACCTACAGGAAGGGGACTGGCTAAACAGGAAAAATTGGAGAAAACGGTTGAGTGAAGGAATACAGTGAAAACTGTGGAAATCTTCATATATATATATATATATATATATATATATATATATATATATATATATATATATATATATATATTGAAAAAGTTGTATTTTATTAATTTTATTTTTATTTATAATAAATGTTGTAATTTTTAAAATATGTGGTTCGTTGTTTAATTTAATATATACCTCAGCTAGCTCAATTATGTGTTCTAAGCAATCTGTCACTGTGTGACGTCGACTCTGTAGTCTCCTGGTAGAGTTCAAAAAGAAATTAAACCAAAATTTACTTTAGACTTTTGATAAATTAACCCAAATGAAGCACGTTATTTATTAATATTGAACAAATTTAATATAAACAATAAAATTCGTCTGCAACTTAGGTTGCCTTTAACAATTTACAAAAATAGGAATCGTGTAAATCTTAATGTGGTTTAGTGTCGTGACAATAAAAATTTATTACAAAATGTGGAGACTCTCTACAAGTACCTAAAAACTAAATAAATATTGCAACTTTATAAAGTGTTTAAATGAACTATAAAGAAAAAGAAACTGAACACTTTATTCCGCTGACTTTAAACTTGCATTCAAATATAATCAAAATTTAAAATGACCCCCAAAATTATTATCCAACCTCACTTTAAAACAGTTCACAAAAGTTAAGGTACGTACTATTCTATTTTTAATTTAATGATCATTAATATTAAAATGATACATTTAATTTAATGATCATTAATTTTTAAGGCCTATCGCAATTATGTTAATTCATTATTTTTAATTTTCTCAATTTAAATGACATTTCTGTACTCCAAAATAATTTATAAGTCAAATTGTTTCTCTTACTCTCTGGAACAAATTCTGGATATCCCTGCTGTGGAAACTGTGGAAAAACTAAAATTCTAATTAGACGAGTTAAAAAACACTCCCGACCTATTCCACAGTTTCAGGGCTCCCCTTCGTCGAAAAATCCTCGTCGGCGTCCCAAAAAAAACCAATTATTATCCGTAGCTAACAGCAACCAACGTTCTTTTTTTTCTGTCTTCTATTTAAATATTTTAAACCATAAAACTGTCCTGTTTGACATATTTGTCAAGCCACATTACTTTCTCATAATCACTTTAATCACATCTAATTTGGGAATTTATAAAAAAAATGTTCAGATAATATAAAACTTAGTCTATTAATATAATTTATTCTTTTTATCTCCACATCATTGTACTTTCTTATTTAACAAAACCCCTATTAATTTAGCACCCGCAGACTTGCTTGACAGTTTATTTCTGACGTTTTTAAAATTTCTATGTTTAAATATTTTTTAAGAATTCTTCTTTTTTGTTCTTTTTAAGGTTTAGACGATTCACCTATACAGTAGGCAACTATACTATTGAGAAATTATTAACACTATACCAGGTAAGTCAAAATTAATTTATTTAACAATTTACTAATCTTTTTCTCTCTTTTATTTCAGAGTCGAACCCACATTGTGATGGCTTCATGAAATTCATTAACAACAAACTCATATAAAAATCCATTTAAGTTGTATATTTTTTAACATATTGAAATCATTTCAATATATATCCTCAATCTACTAAAGAAATAAAATATAACCTGGCAACCTTTCTGATGCCGGTTTGGTATCGGTTTGGCTTTAGCCAATTCCATATGATTATGCGTCCCTTTCTTTCCTTGTCTAAGGTCTGAATATATGTCTGAATTGTCAATATAGATGAGTCAGATGTCAGATAAATCATGATTATTATATTTTTTATCGAGCAACTAAAACAAAATATATTTAATTTATTAATACTTTGTAGTGTGAGAAATTTAGAAGTTTCAACGTCAACTTAATTTTAAAGTAAAATTGTGGCTTATTCCCAACAAAATTACTAAATTGCATCAAAATGTCATAAAAAAATAGCGTCAAACGATAGGATAAGCGATATAACGATTCTAATTCACTTTTCCTACATCATTTTTAATATATTTTTTAAAAACAGCGACATTAAACTGTAATATAACAATCAGATAAGTCATTAGTCCTGAGAATAGCTGTGGTAGTAAACGTTGGTTAATATCAAAAAATCCTGCTGCTGAGTATTTTCTGTTTAGTAGTTTCGTCATAGTTACTAGATCTTTTGCATGAGGATCTCCTGTTTTCGACTGAATGTAGACGCAAGTTTGAGCTAGTTCGTCCAATTTTTTCTCAATTTTGTCACATGACAAAATAGGAATGACAGAAAATGCCTAAAAAATATAATCATTTAAAATTAAAAACTTTAAAATTATTCAGACATGAGTTAAAAATAGAAATAATATTATACAGGGTGTTTTAAAAAGGTATGTCATTAACTAAATCACGCATTCCGGGGACAAAAATAAATTGATCGAATCCAACTCACATTAGTACAAAAGTGTACACAAAAAAAGTACAGCCCTTTGAAGTTTCAAAATAAAAATTGTGTTTTTGCATTATTTACTAAACTGCTTGACATTTTGTAATAAAAGTTAACATTTTTATTTTTTTGTGCTGGAATCATTTTCCATAAAAAAGAAATAACAAAATCTAAGCAAACTGAAAAATTTTAAGGGTTAGTGTGCAGCCCTAAATCGCCCCAAACTTTTGAGTACGTTCAAATCAAATTAATTTTGTGGCATTATTAGTTTAACATATTATTTTTAAATTTTTTTTGCCTGTTATCACTTTTTTCAAAAAACAGTTTTTATTGAATTACGGCCCTTTTCATTAACCTTTAAAAAATTACGTGCAACTAAATAAATGGCTTAAATGAATTAACAAGTACAAACAATGTCAATAACCTCTATTAATATCATATTACAATTAATGTTCAAAAGTTCCCTTATTTTGTTTAATACACATTCGGTATCGTTTTAATAAGGAAAACCTAATGCGCTGAAAAATCTTATTTTTCTGAGGAAATTGATTTGCAGCTTTAATTAGTCTAACCCTTAATTTTTGTTCGTCCTCTATTGTTACAGAATACACCTCCTTTTTTATAAACCCCCAAAAGTCCATGGGGTAAAGTAAAGACGTCGAGGTTTGGGTGGCCAGAAAATAGGTGCGTAACGACCCCTTCCGATCCACCGACCAGGATACTGACTGCAAAGATATTCCCGGTCTTCATTACTGTAGTGCGGTGGAGCCATCTTGTAAAAACCACATATTTTGCCTTATTGTAATATTCACTTCTTCCAAATACTCTTGTAAATCGTTTGCAAAGAACTACAAATAATTAGCACCATTTAAATTGTTGGAAAGAAATACTGAGCCTATTAGAATGTTATCCACAATTCCTGCCCAAACATTAGATTTGAAAGTCCTTTAGCGATGAGTCGTTTTTTTGTCGGCCCAAATGAAATCTACTCAAAATCCAATCCTCTCAGGATAATCGTCAACCAATAACTTTTGAACCGTTGTTAAGTGATAGAGTTTAAGCAGCTGATCCTTCAAATACCTCCAAACCCTAACGTGAGGAACATTTAGTTGAGCAGCTATTACCCTTGTACTTGTTCCAGGGACTTTTTCCTTGATTTCTAAAATGTATTCATCAGTTGCATCCATTATTGGATGACCACTATTGCCAGCAACTTGCGGTTGGAATGTACCTGTAAACGACGATCAATGGTCAGAAATAATCGTCTATCGGGTGTATTTCGATTGGGGTATTTCACTGCATAACGCCTTGCGGCTGCTGTACTATTTTCTTGACATTCACCTACGATATTATCGATAGGTTATTAACATCATAATTTAATCTGATACAACTTACCCAAAGTTAAATGCATACCTGCCATTTCCTGAAATATGTAGGTCAATTTAATATTAAAATTTTTATTATTAATCTTATTCACACAATATAGATAGCTTCAAATTATTGACTATTATTGATGGAACTGTTTGTAGTTAAAAATTCACTAGGAAACTAAGTTCCTGTAACTGGCTGTATACTATATATCACAAAAAATTGATTTCAAATCCTTTATAAAAGGTATATAATAAAATGCCCAAACTGGCTATCACAAATATATTACAAAACGTTTTCGGATTGTTAAAACCTATGTAGGGTCATACGTCGCCATGTTACCAATTCCAACGGTAACTTAAACATCATAATTTGTAACCACATATAATGTAAAGCAACTGTAAATTTATATCATTTAAAGGGTTTGACCCATATATTTTGGTGGCTTATAGCATTTATACCTCGTTTACACTGATGATGGATTTAATAATCCGAAAACGTTTTGTAATAATATATTTGTGATAGCCCGTTTGGGCATTTTATTATATACCTTTTATAAAGGATTTGAAATAAATTTTTTGTTTGTAATTATTGTATTCGTAGAAACTAATTGTAATCTTATAGCCAACTAGACAAAACTCGTTTTTCGAAACAGTGAAAGCAACAAAAGTTTTAAAAATAATGTGTTAAACTAATGATGCCAAAAAATTAATTTGATTTGAACGTACTCAAAAGTTTGGGGGATTTATGGCTGCACACCCCCCTTAAAATTTTTCTGTGAGTTTACATTTTGGCGTTTCTTTTGTATAAAAATGCTTTTAGAACAAGAAAGTAACGTGTTCATTTTTATTACAAAATGTCAAGCAGTTTAGGAGATAACGCAAAAAAACAATTTTCATTTTGTAACTTCAAAGGGTCGTAACTTGTAGTGTACCCTTTTGTACTGAGGTAAGTTGAATTCAATCAATTTATTTTTATCCCCGAAATTAGTGATTTAGTTTATGACATACTTTTTTGAAACACCCTGTATAAAACGATATTATCTGTATAATATTTCTGTAAAATATTATCAAAATGTTAAATATATATATATACAGTATGATGCAAAAGTATGGAATAAATTCATTATTTTAGAAGCGGGATACTCCATTTTAGAGCGTAATAAGCAATGTAACAAATTACAATTCGAAGTACCACCCACTAAGGTGGGAATAAAAGAATTACCGTGATAGAATCTAGGGAGCTCTTAGCTAATGTGAATTCTTAACTAAAAATCCAAGTAGAAAACAGTCCCGAAACACTTGAATCAGAACACATTATGTCGCAGAACACTTGAAAATTTTAAGGATCTCTAATGACTCTTAGCAATTTTTTTAATTACAACTATTGTAAATTTATGTGTCTAAGTTAAATTTTTTTTCATGTTTCTAATAATAGAATAAATTAAATGATTGTATTCGCTCCGTGCGTGACTGACGCGACACCTACCGCCTTCATCTGACAATTTTGGACCTCCCAATTTTCAGGTTAAACATATGACATATGTTTGACATTGTTAAATACATGCGAAATTGACAATTATTATTAATTAGTTTTTTAACTATATTTTTTCAGTTTATGTACAAAATAAATGTAGTATTAAAAACTGGGTTTCTCAAAATTCATCATAATATATCTTTTCAACTCCAAACGGAAAAGAAAGGAAAAAATCTAGTACTGGCAAATCAAGTTTTTCACGCAAAAGAGCAGATAATTAAAAACAATAATAGTAAAAGTTATGATATAAAAGGTAAAGTCATCTGCAGTTAGCTTGAAATATCATTCAAGGTAAATTATTTAAATACTTACCATTTCAATTGCGTAAAAATAAAATAATGTGATAATTACATTTTCGTATTAAAAGCACGAATCCATCTTTTTCTTTTCTCTAATTTATATGTAATCTTTGGAAACCTATAAAAACTACACTCACTATTTTTGCTATTATTAGCACAATTAAATATGCAACACGTATTTGCACACTTTTTGATAAAATTTATGCGTAAAAGATTCCAATTTTGTCATATTTCGCCGCTACGCACGCTGGCATCGTTTCAATGTACTCCTACCATGGTCACGCACGGAGCGAATAAAAATCAGATTAGATTTAAGAATCACAAATTGAATATTCTACAAAAATTATAACAATGAAATGAGATGAGAAAAACTATCTTTTAGACGCGACAACGGTGTAAATTTAAGAACATGTGTGTAAGCATGCGTATCAGCCAAGTTAATCCCGTTGGAATATATTACTTTTAATCGCGTCCAATATCCAAAACACAGAAATATATTACAATTCCTATTATCACTAACAACTGTTACACTGTCTAGATATCAACAAATTGTACTATAACCGCTTTCTGTAATTAGAATCTAAAGAATGTTTCTGGGTAAAAACTTACAATTCATCCCTTATTTTAAATTGTGCAACACTGTACGACTTGGTGTCTCGTAAAAATTTTAATATTTGGATAAGAAACCAAAATCAGACTGTCTTTGAACATTTTTCAATAATTAATAATTATATTTCAGAAATACTAGCTGTAACATAGTGAGTTTGTAATGAAGATATTTGAGTTTTGTTTAGATTATGATTATATACGAAGTTTAGATTATGGGGTATAAAATTGGGGACTGAAACTAAGGGGGTGGAGATAAGGCAAGCAAAATAATCGCTACTTGTGCGAAAAGTACTCAGGGTTTGGTAGGAGAGTTGGGGTCGTGGATAAGTAAAAGATAAGGGCGTTGAATTTGAGCAACTACAAAAAATGAAATAAAGGGGTCATTAATCTCTTGGGATAAACAAAATAAAAATAAACATTAAACACCTTAAGGAATTTAATATAGAACGCCATTTGAGGTGCCTAATTATACCTATTACAACCACTAGTTGCAACTAGGGAAATAATTATAAAACATCAAAAACATATCTTTTTCAAATAAAACTCAAAAAAGGGTTAGCTCAAAAAAAATAAACAAAATGTTAAGAAAAAAAAATTTAACATTTATTTTTGTGTCACCAAAAACAGTTACAACATGAAGAAATACTAGAATACAAAAAACTTACATGTGTTATCCGCTTACAAACTCCAGGAGTTGGAGATACTACATAAAACTTACAAATGTTACCGCATTACAATTTTTAAATGTTACAATTTCTAAATTTTAACGAAAGCAATTATTGTTCTAAAAAAATATATCTGCCTTTACTTTGAAATTAAACAAACAATAAAGAGTTACCTGGATTCACATATTTCCACTTAACGAAAAAAAAACTTGTTACATCTCTGGAGTATCTATCCGGACATCATCAGCGAAGAGCTTTATCCATTGGGGGCTGGAACTAGCACACTTGGAAAAACGGGAATTCTCAAAAAAACAGGAACTAAACTTGTTCAACTTTTCAACAGGAACTAGACTTTTCAAACATCTTAAAATATCGAGCGAAAACTCCATTAATTTTAGCAAATTAATGCCGGTCACTTCATAATAGATAAAAATCCACCACTACTGCTACTTATTTCCCAAAAAGGAGCCAAAAACAGAAAACTACAAATTCGACGACGAATTCGGATCCATACCTGAGCCTACAATGACCCAAGTAAGAATTTAGATCCTTACCTGACACTACGACGACCCAAGTATGAATGACGAACTTAAAAATTCGTTCATATAACTTAAAAATAAACAAAACGCTGAAATAGCAAAACACAACGAAACGACGTAGATATCCTTTTGCGACGTATAAAAATTATAAGACGATTTCGAATAAAATATTAAAAGAAATTGCCGAAGTAAATATCTTTAAAATAATAAACAACTCCGAAATGATTTTATTAACTTCCAGCAATGCAAATACAATTATTAAAAACACTTTTGCGTATTTTAACTTGAAAGATACGAACTAACAAACACGGAAAAAATTCTTCGTTTTATTTTTTAAACCTATATATTTCAATATATTTTATATACGAGGGGATTTTAATATACTTCAAAGAATCAATGAAATTGAAAATGCTACAAGTTAGGAAAACGCGGGAACCTACTATTCTCCTCCTGAATAATTTTCACCCCTAAAACAAACTGACCAAATGCTCAATATATCTGACCATTTGTCAGCGTTTTAATCTCTATCGAATACAGTCATTTGTTTTATAGATTTCGTTCAATGAGGTGCCAACATCTTTTTTTGTCCTTGAAAAGTTTTAGCCCTTAATAAAAAATTAACCATAACTGACCAAAAGCTGAAACTTGCTAACCATTTGTGAACAAAACGTGACTATTCAGACGGTAAAATTATTTTTACGAAATTCGATCAATGAGGTGCCAGTGCTAACATCCCATAGCTCAAATAATGCGTTACGGTAGTTCCGCTTGGGAGACAGCGGCAGAAGAAATGGACAGGATTTAGTGACAGTTGTAACATATGAGTCCAAAATACCAGGCAGTACATCTAGTTCCGATGATATCTAAATCTATTTCCTACCCAAAAACACACATGTACAATAATAAAAAAATACTTACCATTAGTAAAAATAGTTTTAGAATTATATAACCATTGTTAATGTGCTGTTGATCACTTGCAAAAATAAATATTAAAGAAAATTGATTTATGATACATAGATTCGAAAAGATTACAATTAAAAAGATTAAATTATCATTACGACTGTTAAATCGCATATTTTTTTTTGTGTAGCATTATCAAATGTTTTTTAATCAACTTTATATCTCCCAAAAATAAGTTTCTACACCAAATTTTACTAAGAAAGACTTCTTTAATTAATTTGATTAAGCAATCACACATATCTGAAAGAATGTAAGATATTTCGCAAACAACAATACAAAAATATGTCAGGTCTATATCTGTAACAAACTTAATGAATTCGTGTACAAAGTTTTTTATTGTAGCAAAATGGATGACAGTCATTCGAAGATCAATTCCATGATCCATTATTATTGGCAAGCTAAATGAACAAATCTGGATACAGTAGCTTAATTCATTTTTTCGTGTTCTATTTCGATTAAATTTATCCATGTTTTTTATAAATTTGTTCCATTTACCTTGGTATCGTATTTTATTATAAATGTAACAAACATCAAGTATTAGAAACTTGCTAAAGTGTACAATTCCTAAGCAAAAATTGCCATAATCCGTACTCGTAACTAATGGATGTTGTCCAAAATCAGCATATTGAAAGTATAAAAATGTTGTACAAAATATTATCCAAATTATCAAGTAAAAGACTTTAGAAATATCGTTCTTGTAGGGAAATGGACCAAAAATGCCCCCATATTTGTATAATATATTTAAGACAGTCATTTCTGTCTTCAACGGCAAGTGATCAAAAATAATTTCGTTAAGGAATAGTAGTTAATATTAAAACCCTTTAATGTATCTAACAATTTTAAATTTTTATCATTTATTGTAATTAATTGATCAAATACATTCAGCCCCTAGTTTGTGCATTATGTTGAAAAATTAATCAATTTCTGTAAAATGTTAAAAGGACATTTACAGTAAGTAATCGATTTAGTCCATTTAGCATAATCAATTATAAGTAACATAACATAGATAAATTATGTCAAATGTTTTGACTGTTTAAACAGTGCAGTCTAATGTAATAACGCCGAATTTTATTACACGAAATAAGCAAGTATTGATAAGACGTATAGTGTACTTCATTAGTCAGATATTATTATTTAATGAGGTGCGAATTTTCTTCTGCAAACTTTCAGTGCCTCCAAAATAGCCATTGCTTCTCCAGTAAATATGTTACAACTCAAAAGGAGTTGTATTTTAAAATGGTCTGCTCCATGTGTGTAAGCCGCTGCTAGTCCTGATTGAGTTTTTGATGCATCAGTGTAGATATGTTTAGAATTTGGATATTGGGATATTATTTCATGGTATGATTGATGTATTACTGTTGGTTTAGTGGATGATTTGGGATAGCGAGTAAGAGATGTATTTACAATTAGTGGACTAGTTAACCAAGAGGGAAAGTTTTGGGTTGGATTTATGATGGCACTAACTCACACACTCACTCACAGTCGTAGCCACTGAATTTGATTCTTTTATGAAAAGGGAGTGTAATTACCGGTTTATTTTTGTAATTACTGATACATTTAGGTTTTAAGATATTTAAATGCATGGGATTTTAATGATTTGATGATATACAGGTTGCATAATTTAGTGATAGTTGTTGCCTTCGTAAGTGTAAAGGTAAATCGTTAGCTAAAACTTGAAGGCTATTGGTTTGTCTAGTTCTAAATGCACACAGAGCAATTCTTAGTGACCTTGTTTGAATTTAATTTAGTTTTTTTAATGTAATATTGAATTTAATTTTAGGGAGATTAATTCTAGGTTGACATTGTTTTTGCAAGGTATTTATGTGGCTTTTCCAGTTTAGGCAATTTATTTCGTTTGTTTCTTTTAGAGTATGTCCATTTAAAGTTAGATTAACGTTCTTTATATTTTTCCGTTTGGTGAATATTATGTACTGTGTTTTTTCAGGAGAAAAGTTAAAACCAGTTTTAAGTGACCATTTTTCCAGCGTAAATAAAAACTTCTGTATTACTTCAACCGCACATTCTACACTTCTGCTTTTGTGGTAGATAATCAAGTCGTCTGCGTCTAAATTGGCTTTAATCGGTTATTTATTGCAATCAGAAAAAATGTTGAGCTTATAATGGAGCCTTGCGGAATTCAATTTTCAAGAGAGCGTGGACTAGAGTTATAACCGTTAGTTCTTACTTCAATGTGCCTCTGAGTTAAGAAACTTTGTATAAAAGCTAGTGTGTGACCCTCAATTTCAAATTTTTGTAGTGTTTTTAAGATGTTATATTTCCATGCAGTGTCGAAAGCTTTATTGATTTCAATAAAGACAGCTAGTAATTGTTGATTGTGTAAAATGCTTCATGGATTTCAGACTCAAGTAATAATAAGTTGCCGGTTGTGGATCTGGTTTTACGAAATCCGCTTTGATAGGGGGATAATAACATTGCGTTTTCTAGATGCCATACTAGTCTGTTATTTATAATCTTTTCCATTAGTTTACCCGTACTACATGTCAAGGTCATGTTCGGTCTAAGAATTGAGATAATAATTGCATGGCACCATATCTTTTGACATATATTATTGAAAAATATTGAGTTAAATAGTTCTAGGAGGATAAGTTTAGTTGATTTTGGAATATTTTTCAAGAAAATCGGTGAAATATTATCTGGACTGGAAGTCTAGTATTTTTAAGACAGTTTAGAGAATAATCAATTTCTTGTTCAGTTATTTTTTCATTTAGGGGCGATTTGCTGTCATGAGAAAATGTTGTTGTCGTGGTCTTTAGGACTTTTAGTCATGTTGTAGTATCTGCACCTGAGTATTAAGACGGCCAAACTCCATTTTTGCCTTTATTTTCTTAGTTTCGTCACAAAAATTATATTATTTAAAAGTTTCAATACAAAAAGATCAATTTCTTAAACCGGCGCCAGTGTGGTAGACTAAAATGTAAAAACCTGTGTGGTGGGGTTTTAGTTACCCAAAATAAAAAAAAAATGGAATGAAAATAACACATTTTTAGAAAATTTATATTGTAATTTATATTTCAAGATATAAGCAAACTTAAATCAAAAGGAACTAATGCTTAGAAACAAAAGAAAAACGTCACACTCATTTTTTCTCGATTATAAAAAAACATGAGAGAACTAGTAAAAATAAATGAATGTTTGGATAAACTATAACATACAGAATACATTTTAATTATTGTTTTTAGCTAAATAGCAAGAATCAGAATGCACAACTGAATGCTCTAAACATACAGTTTTTTACAAATCACACAATTATAACAGGTCTTTCTCTCATTTTTCTCTGGCAAATATTACATCTTTTGGCTACTTTTATTCGTTTGCCTGATTGCACATTATCATTTGTTACAGTTCCTTTAGGATGGACTTGTAAATTTCGCGGAAGCCTTAAGTTGGTAGAACGAATTTATTTGTATTGTGTTAGTAACTGTATTGCTAATAATTTCGAAGATTCCCTTCGTTTTAACTGAAAATCGCCAGTATTTTGTTGATAAAGTACTCTAGCATTTATACCTCCACAGTTAAGTATCGTATAAAAAATTGTAATATGCCACCTTTTGCTATTACGTGAAACATCGTATGAAGCAGACAATTCATCTTTTACATCTACCCCACATTTTGTAGCATTATGAAAAGAAATATTGTGGTTTCTTACTTTCGCCAGTATTATCGTCAATATCAGAAGTGTGGTGTAAAGTTGGCATTAGAATAACTACTTTTCCTTTTTTGGTACATTTGAAACTAATGTTCTACTCTCTTGAAATTCAATTTTTAAGCTCATAGCTTGTGAACCAATTATCGAATGTTACATTTCGTTTGGTTCCAGATATCAGAATTACAAGTCGGAGAACTACGTCGCTAGGTTTATTGCTCAATTGGAAGGGTCTCTCTGGCGGTAATCCCACGTATAGTTCTAAATTTAAAACATAATATGATTTTGCATCTACGAGAGCGGATATCTTTAATTCGCATCGTGCAGACCATTTTGGCATATACTAGCGAAAATCACAGCGGCCTCTAAATACCTCCAGCTTTTTATCAATAGTAAGGTATTCGCTTGGCGTATAGACGTCGTGGCTATTTTGTACGAATTTTTCGAAAATTGTTCTAATTGCAGTCATTTTATCGAGTTTTTTCTTTCTTCTTAATTTTCTATATTGTCACAATGTAGACAAGACTGTAAAAAAATAAATCGATGTAAAGACTGGTTCCATCGGTAGACCAAAGGTCTTCTAAATTAAACCGAGCAGACTTGAACACCCCAGTCAAGTACAATAGTCCAAGCAATGTTTTTATTTCAGTTGCCTTGGTTCTGCGAACTGAATACTGATGATTTTCATCGTAGCAAGTGGACTTCCTTCTTATTTTTCTATTTGTTAAGTTACGATATAATCCATCATACTAGGTGTAAAAAGTAAATTGAAACATTTCACGGGAGTTTTCGTCATTTTTGCGTTTCGTTTTACACCTGGTAAATGCGTAATGATATTTACTGAGCGTGTTCTTACATTTATAGGAAAGCATGTTGAAGACCATTTAGTGCCGTCCTTACCTACATAATCTTTCTTTTGACTCTCCTGTCCTTGCCCCAAAAGTTCATTTTCGATTCTCTTCCTCGCTGTCAGAGTTGTGAGGCTACTATTGTCGTCATTATCGGATTCGTTCTCGCTTGCAGATCTAATTACGACATTATTGTCTTGAGAATCGTCCCATAAAGCTTGAAGCGTCGCCTGCTCCCGTTGATATGGATAATCCATAATCTAGAACAAAAACATAAATAATTTATGTATAAAATTTCTCATTTTAATTAAAAATAAATAATTTCAATGAAAATTATATAAAAATGTAAATGCCGAACTTATATAATACCTTACCTGTGTATATATTAACTTACCTGTGTGGTGGGGGTCAGAACTAAGAAACCCTCTAATCGTTACGTGGTGGTCGAAGAAGATGTACCAATAAATCATTCTACTGTATTGCGTATAAAGAATTAAACAAAAATTTAGGAAATACCGACCACAATAGAATTGTAGTAGCGAGTACGATGACATAAACGTTCTGTGGAAAACTATTAAAGAAAAAATGGACAATGTAACGGAAAAACATTTAAAAGTAACACCTAGAAATAACAAACAGGAATGGATGACAAAAGAGATTTTACAATTACTGAACAAATGAAGAAAATCTAAAGAAAAAAATGACAAGGACAAAGAATACAAAAGACTAAATAGAATAATTCGAAAAAAAAAATAACCGAAGCAAAAGAGAAATGGCTAGAAACAAAATGTGTTGAAATCGAAGAACTGCAACAAAGGCACGATTTTTTTAATTTACATAAAAAGGTAAAAGAGTTTACATTGACTACCAAGAGAACGACTTTTCACACCATGCTGAACATGGATGGCAAACTGCTAGAATCAACGGAAGATAAACTGAAAGAATGGGAAAACTATATTAAAATTCTTTTTCACGACATACGAGGCGAAACCAAGATTGGAAAATAACAACGAAGGGCCAACAATTCTGAAATGTGAAATCATAAATGCAATTAATTATCTCAAAACAAATAAAAGCCCAGGTCCAGGCAGAATACACCCAGAAACGTTAAAATTAATCAGCGAAGAAAATATCGAAATATTTGTCCTTTTATTTAATCGCATTTATGATACAGGTAAAATACCTCAAGATTGGCTGGAGTCAATATTCATCCAACTACCAAACAAGCCAAACTAGCCCAGTCTGGTTAAAAAAAAAGGTGGAAAAATGTTTCGCAGATATTTGAAGCTTTTAAGACATAGGTGGGGGCTACTAGATGACGAATAGATAAAAAGATACTCCTAGTTTTACGTTGCGTTTTTTTTAAACAACAATTTATGGTCAAAATTTGATTTTTTATCTATAAGTTTTTTCCCTTACAATTTAAATAAACAATATTTATACCATTTTTTTATGTCAAGAATATCTTTATTTTTCCGTTTTTTCAATTAAAATTGATTTATAATTTGCGGAGATATTTGCAAAAAAGCAGTTTTTTTGCACTAATTTATAAATTTAATTAATTTTTTTATTAACAAAATAAAATGTTATTAATACATTTTAACATGGAGGAATTACCGTCCTTTAAATTTGTGCGAAATTTCACCCCGATCGGTCAAATAGTTTAAAAGTTATTCAATTTGTTTATCCCTGGGACTAATTATTTAAACCATTGAGCTTGCCCTATGCATGATGCTAGACACATTTAGCAAATTTCATAAGATTGTTTAAGACTTAGACTATCTCAGAAGTTAAAGGCATATTGAGTTTTCATCGAAATTATTTACAAAATAAACGTTTGAAAAAGGGGTATGTTTTTTACTTATAAACAATTGTAATAACTTCTATATTTTTTAAGCTACAGACTTGTACGTACAACCATTGGATAGCTGGTAATAAAGCTCACATTAAAAAATAAAAAACCTTCTATGACCAATAGGAACGAAGTTAGCGACTATTTTTAAAAAAATCATATCTCCATTGTTTATAAACATTAAGAAGTAAAATTTGCACAAATTTTGAATGAAAATCTAAACTTTATATTGAAAGTTATAGCTATAAAATGTATCTCTTTTTTTATAAATATTAATAACTACATAGTTTTCACTGGCCGGAAAATATGGGAAAACTCGGAAAAATTGAGTCTATTTGAAATTCACGCTAAATACTTACTTTTTTTAATTTGCTCGAATAGTCTGTCGCAGTATTAATAATGATGACATAATTTTCACCCCCATAAATCTCGGAAAATCCCGGAAAATCAACATATGTTTTTTCATTTTATATCAATGATGCTTACTGCTTTGATAAAATAAGTCGATTTTTTCATCACTTGCCTTATTACATTTTGCAATGTTTATTGAACTTTACTTTTTTTTATTTTCTTTACATACATTGGTTTAAAAGTTAAAATTTGGTTCATTTATTCGACTTCACTGTCAGCTCTGAACCTTTTTGTTGCACGTTGTTTGTCTTCACTTATTAAGCAAGTCTATACATATACTTCTTCAGAATCACTGTCGTCATCAAACGTAACTGTACCGAGGTTGCAGCATATTTTCTCCTCTTCTTCTTCCTCAGTACAATTTATACACAAGTTCGTACAATTTAAACCACGTTTTCTGCACCCACATCTAGTAGTTTTGCAACCTGTGGTGCATTTGCATGTAATGTGCTTTAATGTCTCTTCGGGAATTAAATTATCCAAAGTATAAATTGGTTCAAAACCAGTGGCAGTTTGTCTCCAACCATAGGCACAAGCATCTAACTTATTACCTAACTACATTTGTAATTGATAGTAAACCCGAAGAACATGCTGTTTGGCTGCACCTTCAGTTGGTGGCAGAGTTTCTAGTTTAAAAGATGATTTACCGATATTTCTGTTAAATTGTAAGTATCTTAAGATTAATGTACAATGTAATCAAAAATTTTAAAGAATTTCCTCGTAAAGAGTACAGAAAGAGTAAAAAAATGATCTGCTCCTTTTGAATGGAAATATGTTTCACTTGTCTAAAATAAATCAAAAAAAGATTTTTTTAATATTAATGAAAGATCACAATATTGCAAGCTTATATACAACGACTATTTTAAAAATATATAAAGTTAAAATAAGCATAACCGTATTGCTAAAATCTGTAAGGACTTTTTATTTTATTAAGTTGAAATTTAATTATGATTATAAACAATAAAGTAAAAGCAATAAAAATAGTTCAAAACAAACGTTTAACTTGCATAACAATAATTTAGCCATTTATAAAACAAAACTTACAAAGGAAAATACTTACTATGATACTACTACTGCTGGAATAAGTTATTGCCACAGTCTGCTGTTTATTTTAAAATAATCTATAATAAATAATATTTTTCACTAATTATACAAGTTGAAAATAATTAATTATTCATTCAATAGTTTTAAATATTACTTACAATTTTCAATCAAAAAGTAATTAAATACGTTTAGTTAAAACTTTTTTGTTAAGCAAAAACACACACAAAATAATTTTACTCAAAAATTATTGCTAAATAAGTATATTGCTTTCTAAAGCCACCACACTGAGACTGACGAAATTTTGCAGCGATGTGCTAAGACAGTTTCCCCTCCACTTTCCTATGTAGATCTTTCGAAAGTAACTTTATTTCAAAAGGCTTTAAATTTCGAAAAATTGAATGAATTTTATAGCTATAAAATTCAATATTAAGTTTAGATTTTCATTCAATATTTGTGCAAATTTTACTTCTTAATGTTTATAAACAACGGAGATATAATTAACAAAAAAATTGTCGCTAACTTCGTTCCTATTGTTCATAGAAGGTTAATTTTTTTTGTTAAATGTGAGTTTTTTTACCAGCTACACAATGGTTGTACGTACAAGTATGTAGCTTGAAAAATAAAGAAGTTATTACAATTGTTTATAAGTAAAAAACATACCCCTTTTTCAAACGTTTATTTTGTAAATAATTTCGATGAAAACTCAATATGCATTTAACTTCTGAAATAGTATAAGTCTTAAAGAATCCTATGAAATTTGTTAAATGTGTCTAGTGTCATTCATAGGGCAAGCTCAATGGTTTAAATAATTAGTCCCAGGGATAAACAAATTGAATAACTTTTAAACTATTTGACCGATCGGGGTGAAATTTCGCACAAATTTAAAGGACGGTAATTCCTCCATGTTAAAATGTATTAATAACATTTTATTTTGTTAATAAAAAAATTAATTAAATTTATAAATTAGTGCAAAAAAACTGCTTTCTGACAAATATCTCCGCAAATTATAAATCAATTTTAATTGAAAAAACGGGAAAATAAAGATATTCTTGATATAAAAAAATGGTATAAATATTGTTTATTTAAATTATAAGGGAAAAAACTTATAGATAAAAAATCAAATTTTGACCATAAATTGTTGTTTAAAAAAAACGCAACGCAAAACTAGGAGTATCTTTTTATCTATTCGTCATCTAGTAACCCCCACCTATGTCTTAAAAGCTTCAAATATCTGCGAAACATTTTGCCGTGAAATCGATGATTTTTGTATAACCAGACTGGGCTAAACCCACAACACTGCAATGAGTTCCGTCTGATAAGCCTTATGAGTCATGCAGTAAAAGTTATACTAAAAATCGTACATAATCGTATCTATAGAAAGTGCGAAACAATCATCGGAGACGATCAGTTTGGATTTAGAGCCGGTATGGGAACGAGAGAACCCCTGTTCAGTTCACCAGTTCTCGCCCAAAAATGCTACGACCAACAGATAGATATATTTATATGCTTTATAAACTTCGAAAAAGCATTTGGTATAGTAAGGCACGACTTACTATTAGAACATTTGCAAGAAGTCGGTTTAGATGGAAAAGACATCAAATTCTTAAAAAAACTTGTACTGGAATCAAAACGCCAGAGTTAGTATCGAAGGTTCCACATCCGCAGAAGTAGAAATTAGGAGGGGAGTTAGACAAGGATGTGTTCTGTCGCCTCTGCTGTTTAATCTTTACTCCGAGTTTCTATTTAAAGAAGCATTGGAGGATTCCAAGGATGGAGTCAATGTGAATGGCGTAAATATCAACAGTATCAGATACGCCGATGATACAGTGTTAATTGCGGATTCCGACTTAGGTCTACAACGACTCATCGAAAAGACCAACTCGACCTGTGAGCAATTTGATATAAAAATAAACATTAAAAAAACCAAAGTGATGTCAATCCGCAAAAACCAAAACGTACCTCAACCTTGCACAATAAATAGGCACATTTTAGAACAGGTCAAAAGATTTAAGTACCTGGGATGTTGGATCGATAGCAGCCTAAATCTTGATCTAGAAATAAGATCGAGAATAGAACAGGCCAGAAAATCTTTCGAAAAAACTAAAAAAAACTGCTTTGTGATTCTCGAATAAAACTCGAAATTCGACTAAGTTTATCAAAATGCTACGTCTGGTCGACTCTTCTATATGCAGTTGAAACGTGGACTCTTAAAACATCAACCGAAAATAAATTGAAGGCCTTTGAAATGTGGATCTACCGGAGAATACTCAAAATTTCATGGACATCGCATACCTCAAACGAAGAAGTGCTGCATAAAATAGGCAAGGAAAGAAAACTTTTTAACACAGTAAAAGTTAAAAAAACATCATACCTAGAACACATACTGAGAAATAATAAGTACCAGTATGCCCAACTTATAGTGAAAAAACAAATCGAGGGAAAGAGAGGCCTAGGAAGGAAAAGACTATCATGGCTCAGAAACATCCGGCAATGGACAGGGCTGAATTTTGAACAGCTAATAAGAACAGCTGAAGATAGAAAAGAGTTTAAAATTGTAGTAGCCAACCTCAATTGAGGAGAGGGTTCTTTAAGAAGAAAAAGGATTGTATTGCGACTTTGAGTGGCGATAATTCAAGTTAATTGTCACGTTAGTACGAAACATAACGTGGCACAAAATACAAAGCAGAAAGCCAAATTCTTTCCTTGTACTTAAAACATAATAAATGAGGTAGCCAGCAAGTTTTAGCAAGTCTTTAGAATAGAGCATTAAATTAGATCACATTACAGTACCGTAACAAAAAAATATTAAAAATAAAAATATGAAAAGCACATACTTTCCCAAACACTAGTAACACCGCGAAGCTTGCCAGATTGACATTACTTGTAGATTGGGTCCAGTTACATAATATGAATCGGTGTCTAATTATCGTTAATCGATTTAGAAGGCTTTTTAAAACATTTTATTTTGTTAAATAAATAATATTTGCGTGTGGAACTAAAGAGCCGCAGCTTCACATAAAAAGAGCCGCATGTGGCTCTCGAGCCGCAGGTTGCCGAACCCTGTACTATAGATAAAATCACGTTCAGATGGCAGTGTACGGATATAGGATAACAGCGTTGCCAATTCTACTGCCATTGTAAGTTTTGCTACTTTTGTAAAATAAGCAGGGCCAAACTCACGGTAAACTAAGATATGTTTAGGTAAGCTAAAGTTGTTAATAGAAAATTCGTGAATGAAATAAATGGTAATAATTCCTAAAATGCTTTTATACATAATACCGCAGATAATAGGGAAAAAAATATGAAAAATATTCTACAGGTTTTTTAATATTCTAAACGGTAGATAAGGGATAACTGATGATAATTCCTTGAAGAATTACAGCCAATTTTGCTTCGTTTATTTTTTAAAGAAAGATGAAGTTTGGAAAAAATCATTTTTTTTTGCCTATTTTGTTCCTCGTGCATTTTAGGGAAAAATGTTTCAAATAAATGTTGCAGATCTTAAAAAGTTTTTTAATTTTTTAGTTTGTAAATTAAAATACATAAACAAACGACTGAGATAATTGCAAAAAACCCCTAATTGAGGCCCCTAGAACACAAGGGTGTAAGTGCAGTTGCTTATCACTTAGCAACTGATATCTAACAACAGGCACGTACTTTTGGCTTCAAACTTTCTACATTAACAACAATAACACCATCAAAAATTACATGTCATTGAAAACATGCTGAAAACTGAAAAAGTGCTACCTAGGTTTTTAAATTTATATCGAACTTTGAACAAAGATTTTTCAAAACTTTGTTTTTGGCACTTACACCCCTTGTGTTCTAGGGGCCTCAATTGTGCACTAATTTATTAAATGTTCATAACTTTATTTTTTGCATAATGACGTCTAATATAACTACTTGAAATTATGTCGATTAATGAGTTATTTAAGTGTGCTACATTTCAACCAGATCAACTAAATATTTTATTACCTTTACTGAGAAAAGAATACCCCCGAAAAACAATTTTCAATCATCTTCATTTTCATAATCTAGTTCATCTTCAGAGTCATCGTTTAATGAAATTCTAATAGGTTCAATGTCATCTTGAATATTGTCTACTGTCCAAAAATTATTCTCCAATTTTATAACATGGTTGACGTAATTTTTCCAATGTCCATTGTTCTGTACTTTATCATAACCTTCATAAATCAATGTTTTAACGTCGTTTTGTTTGAAACTTGAATTCTTAGAGGACACGTACCGTTTCACTTCACTCCACACCATTTCTATTGGGTTCAGTTCACAGTGATAAGGCGGAAGTCTTAAGATATGTACATCTACGCGGCATTGTTCGTCACTGTGATTCCTGTATTTTTCACCAATACAATCAATTTTGTATTTGTCATAAATATTTTTAAATACATTAGCAGTTTCCAGAAGTTCATTTTTTAAGTAATCTTCTTCAAAATAAATGTCCTTTTCATAGAGCCACTCCTTAATTTGACGTTTCACCCAATATTGTTTGGGAAAATTTAATTTCCTAGAGTGATAAGATGCATTGTCCAAGATAATGACATTCTTTTTATTTTTTGGGAGATTCGGTATTAACATCTCTTCAAACCATTTTTCAAATAGATCTCCGTCCATCTCTTCATGGTAATCTTCAGCACATTTTTTGGCAAGAAAAGTAATGTCAGCACCTTCAACAAATCCGTCTTTGTTTCCAACATGGACTAAAACAAATCTTGGTCCTTTTCCGGTCGGAATTTTTAAACCTGTGGTAAGTCCGTTTACGAAAGCCTGTCGGTTTTTTTTTATTGTTGTATCTTGCCATACTTGCCCATTGGTTATTCCAGTATTAACCCATGATTCGTCCATATAAATGATATTGGCTCCTTCGTTCCTCAGTTTCTTCATTTCCCGGAGATAGTGACGCCTCCAAGCGACTATTTCTTGTTTTTCTATTAATATTGAATTTCTACCTTGTTTGCCATATATAAAACCCATGTCGTGCAATAGTCTTCTCAACGTACTCTTGGAAAAATTCGGAAGATGCTCCATTTGCTTAATTTTTTCTAGTACTACGTCAAGGGTTGGAGGAATATTGTCCATAAAAAAACCGTGCACTACTTGTCTTATTCTAGACCGAGTTGCTTCATCATATCTATTCTCACGACTATTCAAATAACCGATTTTTTTTTCTTATAGGAGTTACGAGTGGACCATTTTTACTTTCACTTCTATATCGGAATATTGTTTGCTCAGAGACTCCAGTCATAGCAGAAACTTCCCGCACTATTGTTGATGCACTTTTATCATTATTACTGTTTGATAAATAGTTAAAAACATTTAACACTATTTTTTTGCATTCACTATTTAACAAATTACCGTTTTTTAATTTTATTACACTCGCAGCCATTTTGACACTGACACGACACAAACGTCTGATATCAACTGAAAATTCTTTTAATGACTCTCAAGTATTTACCTGAATTTATAATTGCTGGCATTAGCCAATAATTTTGAATTTATAAATAGGTATATTTTTTTAATTCTAAATTATTTTTTAATGTCTGTAACTGTAAATGCAGATAGAGAAAGTGTGTCATTAAAAGGACATTAAGATCAAAAACGGATTGTACAAATAATTATTTCATTTCCACGAATTGTAAACAATTTTGAACAGAAGATATAATTATGAAAAGACCAGATTTCCGAAATATAACTTTCTATTTTTAAAATACCAACAAAAAAATTATATAATTAAAAAAATGTAGTATTTTTCCGTTTCACATTCATAAATATTTCCGAAATTATAATTCTTTTATAGGAGCCGGCCCATAACGCACGATTGTAGGTACGATTAAAAACTGACAACAATGTAGTTATTTCTGGGATATAGAAAGTACAGGCCTATCTCTGTAACGCTGCCATCTGAATGTGAATTTATCTATAGACCATCGAACTGTACTATACATTTAATAAATAAATAAAAAGTAAACTGCAATGCATTTCTAAATATTAAAAAGGATGAATATGGAAATATTGTCCATTACCCTATTAAAACGGTTTTTAATTAAGAAACGAATACTTACTATTATGCAAAACATGCTCGCAACCGCGTAAATATTGTTAATATGCAACTGGTGTTGATATTTTGCAATAATAAATATTAATAAAAATTCATCTAAGACACATATATACAAAAAGACTACATACAAAAAATTCGAATTAGCAGTAAGACTGTTGAATCGCACAATCTCCTTATGCAACAACACCAGACGTTTTTTAATCAACTTTATGTCTTTTAAAAACCCGGTTATATGCCATATTTCACTAAGAAATGCATCTTTAATTGAATCGATTAGGTTATCACACATTTGTGAAAACATGTTAGAAATTTCCCAGACAACAATAAAAAAATACAACAATTGTATATCTATAATACATCTAATGACTTCTTCAACTAAACCTTGTGTTGTAATAAAATAAATTCCAATCCATTGAACAGTAATTCCATGATTGACTATTATTGGTAAGCTACAACAACAAATGTGAATACAGTAGCTTGATACATTATTTCGTGTTCCATTTCGATCAAATCCATTCATATTGTTTAAAAATTTTTTCCACATACAATCGTATCGTATTTTATCACAAATATAACAGATAATAAATATTATAAAGGTGGCAATTTGCACAATTTTAATTAAAATGTGTGAATAATCTGCACTTGTAACTATTGGATATTTTTTAAAAACGCAGTATTGCAAGTAGAAAAATATTGTGCCCAATATTATCCATAATAGCAAGTAGAATACTTTTGAAATATTGTTTTTGAATGGAAAGGGGCCAAAAATGCCTCCATATTTATATAAATGATTTAAAACACGCATTTTGGTATTAAAATCTATGTAACACGAGTATGTATACACTGACAAATGGCAATAAAGTTGAGAAATACTATAAAACTACTTTGTAAGTTTGAAAATATTAACTTTTTTTCAGTATGATTAATTATTCTAATCAATTTAGCAAGTAATGTGTACATTATGTTAAAACAATTAATAAAGTTTTGTAAAACATTAACAACCATTTCAAATATTCCTATTATCCTAGTTAATAAAATATAATTAATTATAAAACATGACGCCTAAAAATTATATTAAATAATTTTACTTTTTTATTAATTTAAGAAAATAAACCTGGATAAACCCAATGGTTATATAGACCAGTCTGGTTAAAAATAAAGGTCGAAAATGTTTTTGCAGATATCTGAAGCTTTTAAGACATAGATGGGGGTTACAAGATGACGAATAGATGAAAAAGTACTCGTATTTTTACCTTGCGTATTTTTAAACAATAATTTTTGGTCACAATTTGATTTTTTGTGTATAAATGTTGTCCCTAAGGGCGAGCGCCCACCAAAGTGGCGTAGCACGTAGCAAGTGGCAAGTAGCACGCGTCTAGCATGTTTCTTAAAATGTAACCAATAAAAACAAATGATTAGAATGAATGACGTCACTGTCATTTTGGTGTACGCTGAATCATTCGTTTTCATTGGTTACATTTTAAGAAACATGCTAGACGCGTGCTACTTGCCACTTGCTACGTGCCACGCCACTTTGGTGGGCGCTCTCACTAATATTTTACATAATTTTACATCTTTATTTTCCCCTTTTTTTAAATTAAAATTAATAAATAATTTACGGAGATATTTGCAAAAAAGCAGTTTTTTGCACTAATTTATAAATTTTGTTAATTTTTTTAATAACAAAATAAAATTTTAATACATTTGAACATCGAGGAATTACCGTCTTTTAAATTTGTGCGAAATTTCCCCCCGATCGGTCTAATAGTTTAAAAGTTATTTAATATATTTAATTTATACCTGTGGCTAAATATTTAAACTATTGAACTTACGCTATTAATGAGGACCCTTAAGCTAGCGGGGACACATGAGCGGAATCCAATTTAACCTACGTAATATTTTTTCACCCATTTTTCACTAATTTATTACCACCCTAATAATTTTTCACCACCAAACCAACGTTAAGGGGAGCGATTCTGCTGGCTTAAGGTTCAAGCTAGCAGAATTCAAAAAAAAAACTTTTTGTTGATGGCATGTTTTTTCACCCATTTTTCACTAATTTATTACCACCTTAATATTTTTTCACCACCAAACCAACCTTAAGGGAAGCGATTCTGCTGGCTTAAGGTTCAAGCTAGCAGAATTCAAAAAAAAAACTTTTTGTTCATGGCATATTTTTTCACCCATTTTTCACTAATTTATTACCACCTTAATTATTTTTCACCACCAAACCAACCTTAAGGGGAGCGATTCTGCTGGCTTAAGGTTCAAGCTAGCAGAATTCAAAAAAAAAACTTTTTGTTGATGGCATATTTTTTCACCCATTTTTCACTAATTTATTACCACCCTAATAATTTTTCACCACCAAACCACCCTTAATGGGAGCGATTCTGCTGGCTCAAGGTTCAAGCCAGCAGAATTCAAAAAATAAACTTTTTGTTGATGGCATATTTTTTCACCCATTTTTCACTAATTTATTACCATCATAATATTTTTTCACCATCAAACCACCCTTAAGGGGAGCGATTTTGCTGGCTTACGGTTTCAACTAGCAGAATTAAAATAAATATGTACGACATACCATAGTGTTTTGATAGGTTTTTACGAATTTATTACCACCCTAGCAATTTTTCACCCCTTAACTACCCCTTGTGAAAAGTCAATAATTGTGATAGATTAAAATTAAAGGAGAATTTTTTTTTTCAAATTTACTCTCCTCTACTTATAACTGAAATAAAAAAGTGTTTAGTTAAGATTTTACTAAACTTTGACCATCCTGATAATTTTGCTCCCATAAACCTATTCGGAAACTTGTCTGCTAGCTCAATATTCGAACCAGCGAAATTAGAAAAAAACGTATTTTTGAAATATTATAGTATTTCTTTACCAACTTAGTAATTTTTTACCAATTCTACCATCTAAACATTTACGCTAGTTAAATACAAAGCAAATTTTTTCGGAAATATGAGATACGATAGTATTGTGCTAGATTTGTACTAATATATTAGCATCCTAGTAATTTTTTACTACCCTCCCAATCCGGAATCAATAATTCTGCTAGGTTAAAATTTAAGGTGATAAAAAATCTATTTCTATAATTTAACTGTATTCTACTTTTAACTGATTCTATAAATTGCTTGCCAGGTTTTTACTGAATTTGATCCACCCTTATAATTTTTGACCCCCTGAGCCTCAGTTAACGGGAAACATTCAAAAAGCTACACATTGAGGCTAGGTGAATAAAAAAACTTTTTGGAAACACGAGAATGCTCTCCTAGATTTTTACTATATTTTTACCAACCTGAAAATACTTTATTCCAAAAAACTATAAATTTGAACCCTTTATGAATATAAAATAACTGAAATCGAGTTGAGTTTTAGTCAATACAATGGAATTTTTATATTTCACAGAATAAATGACCAGGTAATTCAAACTAACATTCCAGGTATTATCAGGCAATAAACATTCAAAATAACATAACACACAAATTGAAATAATTTTATTACGTCTATTATATTATTTGGACGTAGTTAAGCAGAAAACGTCCAACCCAAAAAAAGTGATTGTTGGGAAATTGAGTTTAAAAGATTTTAGTGTGCCCTAGCTAAACTATGCATAATTTATTCGCCTGGCAATGATTTTAAGATAATGATATTCATCTCGTAGGCACCTCGTTTGTAATTTCTTTTAAATGTAAGTTTCAATGAAGTTATTTTGAAAATTTTAGGTTGGACGTTTTTAACAAAAAACAAAAATCCGAAAAAAATTTCGATAAAACATACTTATGTGGGTTGGAATCTTTCAGATAAATAAATAATGTCATATTTTTATAAAAATTTTAATGATCCAAAGAAACAAAATTACAATGATTTTCTTATGTAAATGTAAATTTAAAAAAAGTTTTAATTATTGTGGGTATCTACCTCAAAATCTAGAACTGGAACATTAAATCCATCAACGTCTTCGACTACATTAGCACTTGTAAAATTTTCATAAAACGGTTTAGCGTCTGAAGGAATTAGATGTAAATAGCTTTTAATATCGTTAATTTTATCCTCTGACAGGGGTTTACCATTGGGCCAGAGTTG
Source organism: Diabrotica balteata (assembly GCA_918026665.1). NCBI lineage: Eukaryota > Metazoa > Arthropoda > Insecta > Coleoptera > Chrysomelidae > Diabrotica > Diabrotica balteata. Next base: position 92,912,811 of record OU898284.1, on the reverse strand, counting down.
CATAAGCAGCGCCGAAAAGCTCTCTGTATTTAATCGTCCTCGTCGCTCAATATCCAAACATACACTTTCATCGCCAAAATAACTAGGTTTCATAAAGATGTGGTAAGGATTTTCTTTTGTTAATATAATTTGTTTTGTCTCCAACCAATTTATTTTTTCTTTATTGGTGCCAACTTTTCTGTTTATTGTGGCCTTCTCGAGCTGGTGGGTACTCAAAAACCATTCCTTTTTCATTTGTGTAGCTGTTATTGGAGACTTTTTACGACATGAATTTATTATATTTATATAGTCTAAAGGTGTATATATTCGTTCTTGACGTTTGAGTTGACATTCTATATCCCCAAAATCTTTATCATTTGGTAGAAAACTATGGCCGGAAATCAGGAATTTAAATGTTATAGTTTTTATATTATGGCTGGTTTGAAGAAGACTGGCCATGAGGAGTGTTATTTTAATATTACGGTTCTGGCCTCCACAAGAATCAGACCACAATATAAGATGTTCAACAGTACTTTCTATGTTTTCTAAATATTTTACAATACAGGAACCAACCTCCTGAGCTCCTCTTCCAGCAGTTCCTTCAAGCCATACATAGGAATAACTCTTATTACGTTTGCCTGAAAATACACCGAGATTATACAAGCAAACTTGCCTCTTATAATATATTACATTGGTTGGAATTTTGGGTAAAGGTAGAGTTTTTTGAAGATCGTATGTTAAACACTCTACATTATCCTCATCTTTAGCTCGTTTTAAATCTGCCTTTAATGTTTCTCGTGATTTTTGGGCCAAATCCTGATGAGTGTCGAGTTCAATTTGTAAAAGTTGCTTTTTATGATCATCCGTTTCATTTTCTAGTTTTATTTTAAATGAATCACATACCTGGCATGTGTCCTTCTTGGGAACATTAAATCTCAAATTAAATTTTTCGTAAAAAATCCTCTTATAAATACCAAATTTCACAGGGTTTTGAACTTCAGATTTGTATAGATCATAAATCTTTAATAATGAGAGATGTGCCGGTAAAAATAATGCAGACGTGTTTTCACGACAGTAGTGCGATATGTACTTAGGCAGTTTATTGATCTGGTTGATTATTTCCTGAATTTTATTTTCAGGGACTTTGTTTAAACCACCTTGTTTTCTACCTCTTTGATCAAGAATTGGAGCACGATTGTTTACCTTTCTCAGAGCTGTTGTTACTCTTGACGGAGTTATTCTAAGACTATTGATAAACATTTGCCTACAAATACGCTGATTAAGTAAGGAATATTGTCTGGAATACAGACGTCTTTCAGTGTTTCTTCCATACATTCTTTTTTTCGGCATTTCGTGGATATTATTGGCAATAAAGATAGTTTGGGCATTATAAGACCCAAGACTCCAAAAACGATCAAATTCTTGTTTTCGTGACTCTGTAGAAATCAACTCAGAACATTTCATCGGGCAGTTACAATTGTAGTCATATTGAAATTCTTTAGCAGCTTTCAATTTTCCTTTGTAGTCAATGTAAGATTCATTTTTGTTCCTATTAATCTTTGATGTTGCTCGCGTCATTGCAAATTTCTTTTTTCTACCCTTCTTTGGACGACCTGATGTACTGGCTAAAAATGGATTATCATCACAACTTTCATTGTTATCGGAACTCTCTTCATGTGACGATGGTATAAACATATCAGAGGAACCGCTACTAAAGACATCACTTATTGACATATTCTGTAAGAATAAAAAGGTAGGTATTATTAGATAATATTTTAAATAAAAATTTCAAAAAATTATAGAAAGCGTCTATTTTAATTAAAGAAGTTAACTTTTAATCAATTACCAGGTACCAAAAAATAAAACAAATTCAATTCATTCAAATTAATCTTTTTCATAAAGTTTACTATAGGTACTCATCGAAAAATAATTTTCATATGCTTTACATTATTGTATAATTACTTTAATCAATAATAATTGATGATCATAATAATAGGTATCAATTTAACATTGGTATAATAAGATTAATACATATGTGTTTACAAAATTGTGTGTACCTAAGGAAGTTGTATTTTTTCTTTTAGATTGTAACAATAGGTACATCAAAGTTTAGTTTTCATTAAATAGAAATAATATAGCGAATAGCATTATAAAGCATTTTACTAAACAGTATAGGTACAAAGATTTAATACTTACATCATAATCATCAACAGAATCTATGGTAGAAGCTGATTCAAAACATCCAGTTTTCTCGTTTAAAACCATTTCACGAATACGACTATTGGATGACGATGGTTCGCTGTGACGGTAGAATTCTGTCACATTGGTATCATCCATATTCTACAATATATTTAAATTATGTAATGATGTATAAAATGCATTTATTTTAAAAATTTAGTAAACAACATAAACTTTTAGAAGCCGTGTCTTATAAACTGATTATTTTTTCGTGATTTTCGGCCAGATTAAAGAAATACCACAAAACTCTATTTTCTTCTATTTTCTTTATTTTTTTTTTAAGATTTAGTAACAAAATAAATTGAAACGTCGTAAAAAAAAAGAGAGTTTTGTGTTATTTCTTCAATCTGGCCGAAAACCACGAAAAAATAATCAGTAAACAACATATAGTTATTTTTTAATAAAAAATTTCCGACTTACCTCAACATTGGTAATATTTGAATCAAATTCCACGCTAGACATTACACTATTTGTTTGGTTTTCCATAAGTTTTGCTAGCTCACACATGTATTTGCTTCTTTTCGACATAATTATTATTAAATAAGTATTTTTAAACCCGAACAGTCAGAAAAATCAGACACAACTGAATAAAAAGAAATGTTTATCAATACATAGGCACATTTACTTAAAACTAAAGGAAAGTGATTACTATGCTTAAGATGAGTACCTATAATAAATTAATTTTTATCGACCAAGTTCCAGGGTTTATACGCACAAGGCACGTTTTAAACATTAATAGGGCACATTCCCGTAATAAAATTTTATTATCGACCGAAATCGAAGATTCAAACTACTTTTAACATATTAATGAAATAGTAAACGTAAAATGATACCAAGTGGTTTGGACGATTTCTGATTATACTCTTATTTTTAACAAGTATACCGAAATTTATAAGTAGAAAACATCCAATTCACTTGGATGTTTTTAACACAAAAAAATGCACAGTAGTTTTGTTATCGCATGGAGCGTTAAAGTGATCCAACCCACTTAGCCTGTTTTAACCACTCTTTTAACACGATTACTTAGATCGACATACATTTTTTAGAAAAAATTCAACCCACTTGGATTTTTTATTATCAATGAAAATCTCAGTTAACCTAGTTTGTGGGTTAGAACTTTGACGATTATTAAAAGAGTATGTAATGTTTTCACTTGGACGGTTTCTGCATATTATAAAGCAAGAAATTATATGCTCGCTGGTGTAAAGAACTCATTTTTAACAATTTGTGGGTTGGACGTTTTCTGCTTAACTACGTCCATTTAACTAATTGAAAAGAAGGGTCGGGACCGTGCGTATCTATTGTTAAGAGATTAAAAGATTTGTATTCAGTAGGTACATGAAAATTTGAAAAATAATTTAGGTATTTAATATTATTCAAATAAGAAGAGTATTAACGATTGGTCAAAACATATTTTTAACATTATGTGTACCTATAGCACAAAGAATTTATCTTGGAAAACATTTTAGGATATAAATATTTAAAGTAGGTATATTCAAATAAATCAGAAATTACTGGTTGGTCAGAACAGCTGTTATAGATTATTTGCGTAGTAAATTAAATTTGAATTACGACAGAGAATAACTCATTATTACCTGGATAGACTCAGAGCTAAGCGAAGTGTACTTCCAATCAAGGAGTGGGGGCTACAGTCTTAATCGGATATTAGATTGATACCGCCCTCTTCATTATTATTCAATTTTTTGAATAAATTGCAAATATAGTGCCTCTGTACTGTCCCTGAGTGTCTTTTATGCTGAGTATAATAGTTTTGGAGTAATTTTTAATAGTAAAAACCTGTGCATTATATTGAGTTGATATCCAACTATTGAAATGCAGAAACGTGCATTTTTTTTATACCAGATGAAAAAGTACGACTTTACGCCCCCGAAAATTAGAGCGTAAACTGCGGAATTTACGCCCAGATTTCGTAACAATTTCGTTAAAATCTATTAAAAATAAAAATTATTTTATAAAACACTCTGGTATTTTAAAAATATATATATTTTTTTAATTCTGCTGACTCGAATATCTAGCTAGCGGGAACATTTCCAAATAAGATTGGTTTATGGATAAAATATTATCAGGGTGATCAAAGTTTAGAAAAAACTTAACATAACACTTTTTTATTTCAGTTATAAGTAGCGAAGAGTATCATTGTAAAAGAATATTTTTCACCTTAAAGTTTAACAGAATTATTGACTTCCCATAGGAGGCAGTTGAGGGGTGAATAATTGCTAGTGTAGAAATAAATTCGCAAAAACCTAGCAAAACACTGTGATATTAAAAAAAAATAATTTTTTTCTGATTTTGCTGGTTCAAATATTGAGCCAGCAGGAACATTTTTAAATAAGATTAGTTTAGAAGTGCAAAATTATTAGGATGGTCAAAGTATAGTAAAAACTTAACAAACCACTTTTTTATTTCAGTTATAAGTAGAAAAGAGGAAAAAATTTCTTCGTAAATTTTAATCTAACACAATTATTGACTTTTCACAAGGGGTAGTTAAGGGGTGAAAAATTACTCGGGTTGTAATACATTTGTAAAAACCTAGCAGAACACTATGGTATATGGTATGGTATGGTATAACCGTAAGCCAACAGAATCGCTCCCCTTACGGTTGGTTTGGTGGTGAAAAATTATTAGGGTGGTAATAAATTAGTGAAAAATGGGTGAAAAAATATTACGTAGGTTAAATTGGATTCCGCTCATGTGTCCCCGCTAGCTTAAGGGTCCTTGATCTCGTTTAAGTTTTAGAACCTGAACACCGCCAAGGCAACCATTTATCTACTGATACAAAACAAATTATTGCCAATGTTTTTAAACTCTTGTCAAAAAAACATGGACAGTAATAAGCCTTACATGAAACGGCAACTTTGACTAAAAATCCATTATCCACAGTCAGAAAAATTGTAAGTAATCCTATTATACCAAGATTAACAAGACGGGATAACACTATTTATCGGAAGTTCGATCGTGCAGATGAAGATCTTATTCCTTCTAATACAAGATATCATAGCAGGCAATTAAATAAAATTCCCAGTTCAAGCGATACGAAAATAACAATATAGAATTATTTATACGACAAAGATATTTATTTTCACATAAATAATACTGAGAAGGACTTATTGGACATTTTAAAAAGTTTCACATTAAAAAAATAATACTCCTCCGCCAGAAGACTTTTGCCATATTACTGTGTATTATATAATAATAGTAGTGTAATAATACTTCGCCACATTTAAATGTCTCTGTCCTGCATCTAATTAAAAGGAAAGTACTCAACATTGATGCGAATAGTTGAAAAACTGCAGTCTCACATACCATGAAAGCTGAGAATTCATATTTTCCTACACATAATATACAAAATATTATCATCAATTTAAGAGACGACAGTGATAGTGACACAGATTTGATATAATATCTATGTGATGTAATATTTATACTCGTTTTGTGTGTGTGTGTGTGTGTGTGTGTGTGTGTGTGTGTGTGTGTGTGTGTGTGTGTGTGTGTGTGTGTGTGTGTGTGTGTGTGTGTGTGTGTGTGTGTGTGTTTTGTGTTTTTTTGGCACTGGTTTTTACAACCAACTGACCAGTCAAATTCATAATGATTTTTTTAGACTACAACTTATCACTAACTCAGAGGAGTAATGTGTAGTGTCTGTGTTGAGTAAATATCTTGCTACTTTAGTAAAGTCGACTTCATTGTCTTTACAAAGAGACGCTAATTGTATCTGAACGTCAAAAATATGCCATCAACAAAAAGTTTATTTTTTGAATTCTGCTAGCTTGAACCTTAAGCCAGCAGAATCGCTCCCATTAAGGGTGGTTTGGTGGTGAAAAATTATTAGGGTGGTAATAAATTAGTGAAAAATGGGTGAAAAAATATTCCATCAACAAAAAGTTTTTTTTTTGAATTCTGCTAGCATGAACCTTAAGCCAGCAGAATCGCTCCCCTTAAGGTTGGTTTGGTGGTGAAAAATTATTAGGGTGGTAGTAAATTAGTGAAAAATGGGTGAAAAAATATGCCATCAACAAAAAGTTTTTTTTTTGAATTCTGCTAGCTTGAACCTTAAGCCAGCAGAATCGCTCCCCTTAAGGTTGGTTTGGTGGTGAAAAATTATTAGGGTGGTAATAAATTAGTGAAAAATGGGTGAAAAAATATGCCATCAACAAAAAGTTTATTTTTTGAATTCTGCTAGCTTGAACCTTAAGCCAGCAGAATCGCTCCCATTAAGGGTGGTTTGGTGGTGAAAAATTATTAGGGTGGTAATAAATTAGTGAAAAATGGGTGAAAAAATATGCTATCAACAAAAAGTTTTTTTTCCAAATTCTGCTAACTTAAACCTTAAGCCAGCAGAATCGCTCCCCTTAAGGTTGGTTTGGTGGTGAAAAATTATTAGGGTGGTAATAAATTAGTGAAAAATGGGTGAAAAAATATTACGTAGGTTAAAGAGGATTCCGCTCATGTGTCCCCGCTAGCTTAAGGGTGCTCTATTAATGATGCAAGACACATTTAGCAAATTTCATAGGATTCTTTAAGACTTAAACTATCTCACAAGTAAAATGCATACTGCGTTTTTGTAAAATTATTTACGAAATAATGGGTATGTTTACTTATGTACTTATGTACTTATAAACAATAATTGTAATCTCTAATATTTTTTAAGCTACAGACTTGTACGTACAACCGATGGATAACTGGTAAAAAACTCACTGGTAAAAAAACTTCTATGATCAATAGAAACGAAGTTAGGGACTATTTTGACAAAATTTTGGAGCGTGGCAGCTGCTACTCATCCCGGTTTTCTATTATATAGATGACCTTTTTCCTATTCACATGAATACACATAAAATGTAGATACACGAACACGGTATACTCTGGAGATATTTAGATCTAAAAACATAAATAAATGTAATGAAAAAGACAGCAAATATTCGATTTCATGAAAACAAATCCTATGTATCTGTTGACACGCATTTCGACCTAATAGGTCTCATCAGAACAGCTATGTATAGGAGTTCTCAATGTGAAAAATCAATATTTTCTGCCTTTTAAGAAGCAACATTAAATGGCTTCAATACGGGCGCGATGGCGACATCAAATACAAAATTCGTAAAATAATTTCGAAACACAATTCAGATTTCTGCTTATAATCTGAGCCTTCTAAAAATTGCAAGGCAAACAGACTTTGATAAAAGATATTAAAAGGGACATGGGGAATCTAAATATTTGCTGCCGAATATTTGCTGTCTTTTTCATTTTATTTCGGATTTACTCTGTGTGAGTACTAGAAGCACAATTCGCTAAGGATTTCTACTTAGTTTTAAAAGGCATGTCGTGGAATGCAAATTTTACATTTTTAAATTTTAAATTTGGAACTTTTAAAAATTGCCTGGCAACATAAATCCAAGTTCAAGAAATACGTAGTGGACAAAATGGCGGAAAGACGAAAGATTAAAGTCCTTAAACTTCCATCCTACCTGTATGAATATGAAAAGTAATTGTCTAAAAGAAAATAAATTCAGCCTTTAGACTCATATGTAAATTTTTTATAGCAAAATTTTTTCCTTCGATAGCTACAAGCGGAGGAGATTTAAAAATGGGTGTAAATTCCGTAGGTCTTTTTGATAATATCCAATCGAGCTATAAATGGTAGCAAAAATATAGGAAACGAAAAATAGGTACTTACAAGATATTTTGGCCGGCAAACATATCACGAAACGAAACTTTTCACGATAACTTCTGCACGTGGTCACCAACGTGGTCGCATATCTTCGTTCAACCAACTGTCTCTTGCTTCTCTCTTGAAGCCAATCCATGTTTATGCCGAATGCCGAATAACATCGTTGCCACATGTAACGAGGGAAAAAGGGAACCAGGGAAAAGGACATGAACCAATTAAAGCTCGACCTGGCTCGTGTACCAATGAATGATTACCGAACACTACCACTGCGAAATAAATCCAATTGAACTCACTTGGGTACAAATGAAAAGTTATGTGACTAGAAAAAATACGTCATATAAAATACAAGCTGTACGTGACTTGTTATACCAGTCTTTACAACATATTACAGAACAAAACTGGAAAATGTGGGATCTTGATAACATAATTGATGCAACCGTAGAGACACAACCGCTAATTATTAACCCTCACGACGACTCGGATTCTGTAGTTGATCCTATTTAGTTTGAATTTGAATAGTTTTCTAATCGTTATTATATAAGGTAAGAAATAGTAGTTGTAATCGTAAGGCATTAAAGGGGAAAGGCGCAAAATGTCGCCTGTTAAATGTTCAATGTATTTTAAATGTATCCATCTTTTTTTTCAAATCCTTAGAAAACTAAAAACGTTTTTAAAAAATTTAAAGACAGAATGAAATATTTATTAGAATAAATAAAAAGTTTCTTTTGCATGCAATATTTTCAATAAAAAATTATACTATATTTTTTCTTTTATTTTCACCCCTGTTACATAACATACTAAAATTAACATTGTAGAAATTTTCAGGGACTTTCTGCCCTCAGTAATAATGTAATCTTTCGTTCTGCGTTTAATTTTTTTAAAAATATTTATTATTTTTCTCCGGATTTGAAAATAATGGATACATTTAAAACATATTGAAAATTTTGAAAGGCGACATTTGGCGCCTTTCCCCTTAATTAAATAAATCTATCTTTTACAAATGGCAAGAAACTTTTTATTTTTGAATAAAATAAAGAAGTTTTATTAAAACAAAAATACAATTTAGTTAAAAAAATATATATATTTATTTAGTTCAAATAAATGTTTCAATCATATACTCTACGATACTGGTCGGTCATCTGTAACCCAAATACCTTCGTTATCGGATAATAAGGTTGACTTCTGTATTGTATTAGTTCAGATGCAAGGTGGGTTAGTCGAAAATATCTTAAACCGTCAGTTTCAAATTGGTTTTTACTATTATATCTTTTAGCATAAGAATGCTAAATTTTAAAATAAAATGAAAATTTACAACATAATCCGAGTTGTTGTATTTCTATTTTTATCTTCCACAAAAATTTTTTAAAGTTATACTTCTATACTCGAGTTCGACGTTGGAAATTTGTACGGAAGTAAATCGGCCAAATCATTACATATGTAAGATGTATAGATAAGAGAGAGACAGAAGATATATTTTCTCTCTATTTTTCTCTCGAGATTAAAAATGTTCCTTTTGTAAATATATTTAATATTTATTATTATTATTATTTTTTTAATATTCTTATTATTATGGTACATTAAACATATGCGTCAAGTAAGTTATGTATATTTTCAGTTTTAAATACTTATGAATATTGCATTTTAATTTGTATTGTATTATTGTATTAACTTATGTTGCAGTTTATTGTATTGTAATTTTTATATTAATAACAAAATAATTAATGAATTTTACTGCAGAGTATTTATAAAAAAAATTGCATTCAATTCCTTTTATACATATATGAAAACAGATATATATATATATATATATATATATATATATATATATATATATATATATATATATATTATTGTGATATTTAAAGTCTTGGTGCGCCAATCAATAATTAGCTAATTAATTTCTTTATTAATTAAAATTATTTAAATGATATGATTATGACTCTATCACAATTTTTAATTCTTTTATCTCAGGGTTAAATTCGTGCTTCAATATCTATGCTATTACATGAAAGGTAAGGTCCAAAGAATACCGGAATAATAAAAAACACATATGATCTAACACTATATATTGAAATAAAAATAATGAAATAATTCACACTCAAAAGTTTTCAATAAACAAAATCTCATATAATGATTCTCAAAATTTTGTTCTACGTACGTGAACAATCAAAATTAATGGTACAAACAATATTAGTTGAAATCTCAAAATCCAAGTATTACTCTAAATCTCCTAATCAAAATATTTATATCCTTTCTAAATTAAGTGTAAAAATTGTGTTATCAATGAAAGAAAAACTGCAGAAAACAAAACTATCTCTCTCTGATGATGAGTGGTCCAAATCCTTGTTATTTGTAGACTATACTATTTTCTCGTGGCCGCTCCCTAAGTAATCAGCAATCTTACAACAAATTATTGCAAGTATCTCGTCCTTAATGATCTCCTTCAAATGCACTAATCGTTCAAATTATGCTAGCTTCTTCTTCTCTCAATAAACTGAATCTCTCGTTGGCCTGAGTGAAAAATGACTCTTGGAATATCTTTTCTTTACGATAAACTGAATCTCTCGTTGGCCTGAACAGTGACTCTTGGAATATAAGTAGAAAAATATGACTTACAATATTTTACTGGATCAGCTTCTGGTAGATACACTAACTACACGAAAACTCACAAACTTTCACTACTACTGCTTCCTACCTCTGGGAAACTACCCGAGAACAACGGCCGTTCGCCTTGCACCCTTGGAAACCAACTGACTATGTTTTCTCCCTCAAAATTTAGCTAAACTTTCATTCCTACATACCTATCCCACCTTTTTTTTCTCCGCCAATCAAAACTCGTCACAATTCCCCATTCTTTCATTCCGATAACAAAAAAATTTTTACCTTTACTTATAAAATTTCCTAAAACTTATTTACAAATAATATTTTTCTATAATTCTTAAAAACTAACAAAAACATTTCTCCAAATCTCTTCTATTGTCTATAATCGCTGCGTCATTGTATTCGGAAAAACCCGGTTCAATTGTCTTTTTAATTTCACTTAAAATTATGCGGGTCACTCAAGTATAGTATAACAAAGGAAATAATTTATGCTTAGCTTACATTTTGTTTAATACAGGTAATCCAAAAATTTAAATATTTTCCTTCTTCGAAATGTTTGTTGGGTATTATCCTAATTATCTGAATTATTTTAATGTTTTTGAATCTTGAAATATTTTAATCAAACCAATATTTTTCTTGATTTTATATATCATAACAATATATATATATATATATATATATATATATATATATATTTATTTATATATACATATACATATATATATATATATATATATATATATATATATATATATATATATAAAATAGAGTGTGTGTAACGACGCTAAGAATACAATTCTTTGGAGGGTAACTTTCGGGAAAGCGTCAAAACAAGGATCAGCTAGAAATGGTATAAGCCAGCTTGGTGTAGAACTTTATTCTATATGTGAAATTTTCGGTGATATGTTGTCACCTTCATCAGCACCTAAATGGAAAACCTATTATAGTACAGTGGTGGAAATCAACATTTAAAAACCTACATTGAAAATGTTCAGTTGGTCCTAGTTGTAAAAAACACTGTCACAAACATGTTAAAAATATTAAAAAATACATTTAAAATTTTGAATAAAAACATTACAAACAACAGGGTAGTTTTTCAAATACAAACACAACAAAAAATCTAAAATTTACAACCTACAAAAACTACAAATAGAAAAGAAGAATTAATCTTCTTTTTTGATGACATATTTCTGTCAACATCCGGGTGTCATATGTAACGAGGTTATAATTTTCACTTTTGCACATCACAACCACATGGATACGAAAAGAAAGAGCCCTAGGCAACATAATAAGCAAGGAAATAAAGTCCCCTCTAAAGCACAGGTAGGTAATCTATGCATGTCATGATAAGTTCCCCACATTTTCCAGTTTGTTACTTCTTGTCAAGTCCTGTTGAAGTAGAAAGGAATAAATACAACTTAAGTTTTCAACATCTTTCTTACAGTTCATAGGAGAGCTGCAGTTATGGATGTAGCACATTTCTATGAAGTTTCTCTTAAATTGGTTGTCAACCCTCTTTAGTACTTGCACATTTTCATAGTTAGCAGTGTGTCCAGTATTCTTAATATGTTGGCTAAAGGCTGTGCTGGTGGGCTTCCTCACAACATCACTCCTGTCCCTGCAGTCCCTGCAGACAAAATCAACTACACTCTTGACATTTTCAACTCATATAACACTCACCTACAATTCACAGTTGAAACAGAAGAAAATAATAGTGTTCCATTCTTAGACACCTATGTAACCAGACATGAGGACAATACAGTAAGGTTAGATTGGTACAGAAAAAAAACATTCTCAGGTAGATATGTGCCTTTTCACTCGTATCATCCAGACGAACAGAAGATTAACATCATCAAAGGTCTGAAAAACAGAATAAAAAGAATTTGTCACCCTTCAAACTACAATAAGAACATCAAGTTATTGTATGAGATTCTTAGAAAAAATCACTACCCTAAGATGCTTCTTAATAAATTGCTATTTCAAGATATGCCAACAGTTAGAACACAGCAAAGACAAACATTAGAAGGAGAAACAGTAGAAGTGTTCTATGGGAGATTGCCTTACATCAAAGGTTTATCACCACAGATCACAAACCTTTTCAGACAGTTCAACATAGTGATAGCAAATTCTGTTTACAAAAGATTAGGGACATACTTTACTCACCTGACAGAAAGAGTTAAAAAACTGGATAACTTCAATGTAGTGTATTCTATTCCATGTGGTTCTTGTTCAGAAGTGTATGTCGGTCAAACCAGCCAGAAACTCTCAAAAAGAATAGCTTTGCACAGGAGTGATGTTGTGAGGAAGCCCACCAGCACAGCCTTTAGCCAACATATTAAGAATACTGGACACACTGCTAACTATGAAAATGTGCAAGTACTAAAGAGGGTTGACAACCAATTTAAGAGAAACTTCATAGAAATGTGCTACATCCATAACTGCAGCTCTCCTATGAACTGTAAGAAAGATGTTGAAAACTTAAGTTGTATTTATTCCTTTCTACTTCAACAGGACTTGACAAGAAGTAACAAACTGGAAAATGTGGGGAACTTATCATGACATGCATAGATTACCTACCTGTGCTTTAGAGGGGACTTTATTTCCTTGCTTATTATGTTGCCTAGGGCTCTTTCTTTTCGTATCCATGTGGTTGTGATGTGCAAAAGTGAAAATTATAACCTCGTTACATATGACACCCGGATGTTGACAGAAATATGTCATCAAAAAAGAAGATTAATTCTTCTTTTCTATTTGTAGTTTTTGTAGGTTGTAAATTTTAGATTTTTTGTTGTGTTTGTATTTGAAAAACTACCCTGTTGTTTGTAATGTTTTTATTCAAAATTTTAAATGTATTTTTTAATATTTTTAACATGTTTGTGACAGTGTTTTTTACAACTAGGACCAACTGAACAGTTTCAATGTAGGTTTTTAAATGTTGAGTTCCACCACTGTACTATAATAGGTTTTCCATTTAGGTGCTGATGAAGGTGACAACATATCACCGAAAATTTCACATATAGAATAAAGTTCTACACCAAGCTGGCTTATACCATCTCTAGCTGATCCTTGTTTTGACGCTTTCCCGAAAGTTACCCTCCAAAGTATATATATATATATATATATATATATATATATATATATATATATATATATATATATATATATTCATTAAAATATTGATACAATCCTTCATTTACTATTTACAGGTCAAATGTTTATATACAGCAAACGATGCACCATATAACTATATACCTAATTCTTTGTCTCTTTCTGCTCTCTCTGATCTATAGCATTACATATGTAATGATTGTGCAGAATGACGCCCATATAAATTTGTAACGGCTAACGCGTGTATAGAAGTAAAACTTTTACCGGCAGTTCCACTGGACTGCACACCCATTTTTTACTATTTACCCGAAGAGGCAAATCCCTTTATGGCTTCGACTTCATCAGCGGGATAATTTTAAATTCTGCATAAGTCAGTTCTTATAATTTTGAATGAATTTTGGTAATTCTTAACTATTTAGGTATCCCTGGTGAAATCGTGCATTAGTGTGCAAGTAAAACGTGTGGTGTTAAGGCTTATCCTCGAAAATTGTAACGGTAAAATTCAGAGAGATATCTATTTCAAAAATATCTTTCTTTACGAAAGCAAAATCCATTCACGAAGAATATTCTAAACGTCATCTTGTACTAGAGATTAGCTTTATACCTACCTTATACAACCCCCTATTGTGTAAAGTCTTGGGTCTATACAATAAACAAGAGCGGGCGGCCTTCTATTCAGTGCGGTTTTGAAAAAATACTGTTGAATAAAAACATTCATGAAATTAAATGAAAGGATTTACGTCTATTAGTAGAAGTGCGATTTATAAAATTAGTAGTTGAAGGACAAATCGCGGGAGGAATATGTGCATCTGTTTTCAAATATTTATTATTTACTATATAATTTCTAAATTGAACCACTTTCACTTCTTTAGGTAACAATGTATCTGTTTTGACAACTAAATAGGTAATTAGACAAAATAATAAGTATTATTAATTTCAAAACAGGAGTTTAAAGAATTAGAAGGAGGTAGCCCGGGCCCAGTTAAATGGTCAAGCTTATTCCAGTGGAAGCAATAATTAGGATTATTTTTCGTTTTGGCACAGCTGACATGCTCTCTCTAGCACTACAACCCATGAAACTGTGATAAAGAGCATGCTTTATTTATACGGTTATGAAACACGACGATTAACAGAGACATCGAAGAAAGATATCTCGTCGAACTTAATGCAATAAAGTATGAGAATAGAAGGTACAGTCATGGATGGCATACAACGAAAGCAGCTCAATTGGGTACAGGTCCAATAAATGAAAGACAGAAGACTCCTAAAACAAGTACCTGTATGAATACCTACCGAAATCCAGAAGAGAGGATTACCTTAGAAAACACGGATGGAAGGAATAAGAAACTTAATGAGCTCGAAAGAACTTAAAGAACAATGGAACAACCGAATTGAATGAAAAATTGACGAAAAATGGTGAGGAGGACCACGAAGCAGTAGACAACTGAACAGTTGAAGAAGATGCGATAGTTGAAAGGCAGCCTACAGATTAGGAGGTGGTGACAGTAATACAAGAAATGAAAAATAACAGAAGTCCTGGTAAAAATGACATATGCATAGAAATGATCAAGTTTAGTGAAGAACAACTACTAAGAAAAATATATGAGCTACTAGTGCAAGTATGGGAAAAGGAAGTAATGCCATCGGAGTGGTATGAGGCTCGCATATGCCCTCTACATAAAAAAGGAGACAAACTGAAGTGTGGCAACTATAGACCTTAATATATACGGTATACAAAATCTTGGCAAAAATATTAAAAAATAAACTAAATTGCTACACGGAAAGAATCCTGCATGAATATCAGGCCGGCTTTAGAAAGGACAGATCTACTGTAGGCCAAATCATTTCATTAAAGGAGATACAAACGACTTGTTATGAACGTAAAGTTCCCCTGCATGTTTTGTTTGTGGATTTTAGACAAGCATATGATAGAGTCGATAGAGTCAAAATGTATCTAGCAATGGAACATTTGGGTATACCAAAGAAACTAATCCGACTAGTTAAATAGCTTGGCAGGGTCACATATCAGATCAATTTACGGTTGCAAAGAGGTTGAGACAGGAAGATCCTTTATCCACTACTTTATTCAACTTAGTATTAGAAACTGTAATCAGAAAATGCAGCATGAAGATGGAAGAAACGATCATGAAAAATGAGCACCAGTGCTTGGCATTTGCTGATGATCTAGCGATCCTAGCAAAAACCGAGTAAGAATTAAGAAGAGTTGTGAAGAAAATCATCGAAGAAGCACAGAAACTCGGATTGGAACTAAATGAAGACAAAACCAAATATATGATCATGGAAGGGACAGAAGGAAAAAAAGAAGACTTTAGTGTGAGGTCAGTAAGTAGTAAAAGTTATAGTTTTAAAAGGGTGGACCAATTTGAATACCTGGGTTTAGTTTTCGATGAAAATGGAAAAGAGAAATGGGAGCTCGTAGCCAGAATAGCAAAAGGGAATAAAAAATTAGGTGGTTTAAGAGCCCTACTGAACTCAAAATACGTTTCTAGATAAAGTAAACTCAGAATATATAAAACAGTAATTCGACCCACAGTAACATATGCCGGTGAGACATGGACATTAAATAAGAAGGAAGAGGATACTCTGGAAAGATGGGAAAGGAAAATATTGAGATGCATATTCGGAGGACGGAAAACAGAAGATGGTTGGAACAGAAGAACCAACAATGAATTAATGGCTTTAAACAAAGAACCTACCATTACCAAGTTCGCCAAGGCACAAAGAATCAGATGATTGGGACAAGTGGAAAGAATGGCATCAAGCAGAATGCCTAAACTAGTAATAACCAGAAAATTAATCGGCCCCAAAAGAAGAGGTAGACCCAGAACGAGGAGGATTAGTAAAGCGGAGGAAGACCTTAAACACGTGAAGGTGAGGGACTGGAAAATAAAAGCACAAAATAGAAGCGAATGGAAAAATATTGTACACCAGGTCCTTCAGAGTAGTTAAGAATGTTATATATACATATTTAAGTTAAAGTTTTGTTTAAAATAATTGTAATTAGTTAATATTAGAATTATGTTGTAAAAAAATGCCCTATGCCTTAACGGCCTGTTGTGCGTAAAAATAAATAAATAAATAATAGAGTGCAAAAATCGAAAGAATCGCGTTTTTTGCATTAAATTGTTAATCATTAAAAAACGGCTCCGAACTTTACGCAGGAAACAATTAGGTTTTCTTCTTATAGGTCTACAATAACTGAAAGCGTTGTCAGCTACCTGGATTAATGAGTGTCACGAGAAAATCCTTATTACCCTGTACTAATATGGCTGAACAAGCAAGCGAAAAAACAAACTTCATATATTATGTAAACTGTACTAACAAAAACGTTCAAAATAAATATTCCTGTAAATATAAATAATCAAATTCCATATTCAAATACAGCAAAATATTTGGGTATTGTCCAATAAATATAAATAATCAAATTCCGTATTCAAATACTGCAAAATATTTGAGTAAGCTTCTAAGCTTTTATGTAAAGAAGAAAAGAAAATAATAATTCTGATTGAAATACAAAAAAATGTACTGGCTGATTGACCAAAATTCTACGCTGTTTCTACATAATAAATTCGCCTACTGCTTATTTATATAAAATTTCCTCAATTGGAACATAAACGTCTTCGTGAATTACCCATTTTAAAAACAATTAACACACTGGTTTGTCAAAAGTCGAAATAAACCCTAATAATGTTATTCAACATTATTTATGACCCACCTTCGAGAGGGTATTATACTTCTTACCTAACCAACCTAACCGTCGGCGAGAATCCAGAAACTATCGACAAGGACAGCCTGTACTGGCCGAGAGAGAAAGTTATATTTAGCAAAATTTGAGATTTTAAAAAAAGTTTATACCAAATAGCTGCTTTGTGTTACACTTTATGTTAAAAATAAAGACAGATTCGGAAAGTGGGTCAAATTCTGTAGTGTCCTATTTCAAAAAAAAAAAATTTTACGTTTATTTTAACCAAAAATATTTGAAAAAAAAATATTGTTTAAACAATTTATTAATTTACAACCAAATAGTGCACTAGACCTTTTTAACACCTTTCTTATAAAAAGAGAATCATCTCAATATCTGCCATAGTTTTTGCGTTATTTGATATAAACTTTTACATTGGAACTTAGCTATGCCCAGAAACGCAAGGAACGGCCTTAAAGGTATTGAACTATCATCTGAACTTAAAAAATGGTATCAGCTTCACTAGTACTGTGGAAAACCGTTCGAAAAGTTTATAGACCATCGATATGTACTATGAATTTATTAAATAAATTGTAAATTGCAATGCATTTCTAAATAATAAAAGAAAAATATGGAAATATTTTTCATTAACCTATTAACGGGTTTTAATTAATAGAGGAATACTTACTATTATGAAAAACATATTTACTACGGCATAAATATTGTTAATGTGTACCTTGTGTTGATTTTTTACAATAATAAATATTAAAAAGAAATCATCTATGACGCATAGATACAACAAAAGTACAACTAAAAAGCTCGAATTAACAGTAAGACTATTAAATCGCATAATCTCCTTATGCAGCATTACCAGACGTTTTTTAATCAACTTTATGTCTTTTAAAAATATAGTTGTATGCCATATTTTATTAAGAAACGCATGTTTAATTAAATTGATTATGTTATCACACATTTGTGAAAAAATGTTAGAAATTTCCCAGACAACAATAAAAAAATACAACAATTGTATATCTGTAATACATGTAATGACTTCTTCAATTAAGCCTTGTATTGTAACGAAATAAAATCCAATCCATTGAAAGTTAACTCCATGATTCACTATTATTGGTAAGCTAAAACAACAAACGTGAATACAGTAGCTTGATACATTATTTCGTGTTCCCTTTCGATCAAATCCATCCATATTTTTAAAAAAATTTTCCCACATAGAATAGTATCGTATTTTATCACAAAAATAACAGATAATAAATATTAAAAACGTGGCAATTTGCATAATTTTTATTAAAATGTATGCAAAATCCGCACTTGTAACCAATGGATATTTTTTTAAATCGCAGTATTGCAAGTAGAAAAATGTTGTGCACAGTATTATCCATAATATCAAGTATGAGACTTTAGAAATATTGTTTTTAAATGGAAATGGGCCCAAAATGCCCCCATACTTATATAATAGATTTAAAACATGCATTTTGGTATTAAAATCTATGTAACACTAACTAAGTATGTATGCACTAACAAAAGGCAATAAAGTTTAGGAATACAATAAAACGACTTTATAAGTTTAAAAATGTTAATTTTTTTCAGTATGATTAATTAATCAAATCAATTTAGCAAGTAATGTGTACATTATGTTAAAACAATTAATAAAGTTTTGTAAAACATTAAAAACCCTTTAAAATATTCGAATTATCCTATTTAATAAAATATAGTCGATTATAAAAAATGACGCCAAAAAAATTATATTAAATAATATGACTTCTTTTATTGATTTTGTAACCTCTTTGATGACAGATTAGAGGTTACACAAATTTTAGGTTCGGGCTTCAGTCTGGTAGAGTTATCTTGGTCGGGGCTCTTATTACAGCTCAAATATAAAGAATCAGTTAGAGAAGTACTGAAGACACAGAGACGAGAAGTTAGAAGATACGAGAAGAGAAGGGAATTATTTGGGCACCACCCTATTTTTAGAGGAACAGGGAAACCTTAAGACATATAGAAGAAGATAACAGAAAAGGTAAGATACAGTTAAAATAACCACGCGAGAATAAAGCAAACCGTAAGAGAAAAGGTATTATGATTGTACGGTACACACTTAACCTTCCGCAGATAACGTGAAACATTTTAAAATTTTTGATAACGTCGGTCTAACAAACCGACTTTTTCTAAAATTAAAAAAAAATAGAAATTTAGCTGTAGGTGATAAATATTTGTAATAATATAATTGTGTATATTATTCTCTATACAAATATATAAAATTTATAATTTTTTTGTTATTTTAATAATTTTAAGGAGATATTAAAAAAAAGTGTCATTTTTATGAACAGTCTTTTAATAAAATCAAAATAATTATAACAAAAAAAATAAATTCTGGTTTCACTAAAACATAAATCAGTTACTTGTATGTTAATAAACAGAGAAAATAAAATTTTACTCTCAAAATTTTCACAGATCACTGAAACTATTCCAAATTTTGGGCACCATAATTTTCAAAACAATGCCTGGATATTTTCGCCACCTTGTAGTTCCATCTTTACCGATAAGGCAGGGTATTCTTGAAGTACAAGCGGTTTCTTCAAGAATAGGTAAGTTTTGTTGATTTTCAAACTCCTCTTCAGAGTATATATCCTCAATAGTTTCTATAATATGGTCGTCTATCAAACTCACATCATCATCATCTGGTTCTGCCTCTGAATCATTTAAAACTTCCCCATGAAGCCGCAACAGCCATTCTTGTTCCCTCTCGTAATTCATTAGAAACGTATGCCCTAAAATATAATATAAATCAATACCGCAAACAAAAAATCAAAAAAATTAGTCTTACCTCAAAATGTAACGGCAACTATAACGTCGGTTTGTGGGACCGAATCGTGTATAATACTGAAAATTCTTATTAAACGATACACGCTGTCCACTTGCTAAACTATAACTGAATAGATACAAGCACGTTCGAAAGGTACTATGAGGTGCAGATTGAAATAAAAATTAGCAGCGCTTAAACCGCGAAAATTTAAATCAGTCGGTGCGAGAGACATAACGTTATCAGCCGAAGGTTAATATTTCCACACTATACATAAGTTATATGATAAAACAAATAACAATATAAATCAATAAAAATGCCTAAAAGAGATACACCTTGCACAAAAATATAAATTCATATCATAATAAAAATAAAATGCAAATAGTTCGTCAACAAAGTTATATTGTGGGAGTCCGGTCCTGAACATGGTGACACAAACTGTGTTTACATTTCAGTCCCGCAAAAGTGTACTTTTCAAAGTAATTAATATCAAAAAACTTAAACAAAAGCAGTAAGCGATCGTATATAGTGCAGTTACATTACCGAAAAAACAAACAGTGAGTTATTATTATTTTATATATCAAAACGTTTCAAAAGCATACTATTTGTAAGGTTAAGTGTCGGCCGAAAGGCCTGTTATCAGAACCACTGCTGGTTCTACAACTGGTTTAAATAATTATTAATTACCTACTAATGAGTTTATCAAATGATATCAGATCCGACCTTAAAAATTTGTCAACAGCCATGACTGACGATCAACAATCACAAAACAAAACAACATATTCTGCTGTGCTTAATAATACTTCAATTCAGTTTCCTTCTAAGAATCAAGCAATTTTATTTAATGCGCTACCTGATACTAAAATAGAAGAGTACCTAATAGCTCTTGGCGAAGTTGTTCATCCACGGAATATTTTATTTTCATCAAGACTATCAAATAACAGAATATGTATCTATCTCTCCAGCGAATCCTTGGTCGAAAAATTTATGTCCAATCTAGCAGAAATAACAATAAAAGGCGAAAATCTAAAGGCTAGAAGATTAATAACTCCGAACGAAAGACTGTTACTATCGAATGTATGCCCTTCTATTCCACATACTCTAATAGAAAATGAGTTAATTAAATTGGGTCTCAAATTAATGTCTCCTTTAACCTTCCTTAGAATAGGTAGTCAACTCCCAGAATTTCAACACGTCTTCAGTTTTAGAAGACAAACATATATTCAACCACTTGTAGATATGGACCTACCTTCTTCCTTCTTAATTACATATGAACAAACTTCGTATCGCATATTTTTAAGTTTAGATAAACCTTCATGTTTTATTTGTAAGCAAACAGATCACATTGCAGCAAATTGTACAAGTCATAATCCACAAAATAATCCCACTCTTATCCACCATCAACCACAACAACCAATACAACAACAACCACAAGAATCCTCACAGTATAACAAATCGCCCTTAGAAATAGAACCAGATCTTCCAGTCAGTAATTCTAATACCGAACCTACACCTAACCAAAAAACAGATACCAATTTAATTCCTCCCGTACTTATGGAAACTACTGGTATATCTAAAGACCAGTCATCGACCAACAAAAGAACAATTTCGGAAATCAATACTACTCCATCTCCCACTGAAGAATTAAATAAAGAATTTAAAATCCCAAAACAAACCAAAAAGAAACAAAAAAAGCAACCTGAAGCTACCATATCAATTCAGGAAATGATGATGCCAACAAAAATAATATTTCATAATATGTCAAATAATTTTAACTTAACATATGAACAAACTCTTGACTTTTTTGAAAATTATTCTAGCTCGTCTGATCCCCTGAGCTTAATACAAACGTACACAACGGATATACCCAACTTTATGAATATGATAACAACAATTAAGCCATATTTTACAGAAAAAAGCATGAAAACCAAATGCACTAAAATAATAAACAAAATACAAAAAATGCTGAACTCAGACGATTCCGCAAATCAAGAAAGTGACACTACATCAAATTCAACTCAAGAAATAAACTAAAATCTTCGATCCGATTATTCAATGGAATGTTAACGGGTTCTATGCCCGTTTAGAAATGCTTAAACATTTATGTTCAATAATCTCGCCATCAATTATTTGTTTACAAGAAACAAACTTTAAAGGACAGCATAGTTATGACATGAGGAATTATTCTTGTTTCCATAAAAACCGAAACAACGCAAATATCGCTAGTGGAGGAGTTGTTACATATGTTAACCAAAAATATGAATCGGAAGCAATAGTAATTAATAGTAAATTAGAAGTAGTAGGAGTATCAGTGTCCTTTCCACAAAAAATAAATATCTGTAATTTATATATTCCACCTGACTTAGCAATCACAGAAGCAGATATTTCAGATGTACTAGATCAGATTCCCACTCCCAGAATAATTGTTGGTGATTTTAATAGTCACAATCCAATATGGGGATCTCTTGGAATAAATTCCAAAGGTAAAATTGTAGAAAACATAATTACCTTAAAAAACCTAAACTTACTGAATGATGGACAATCAACACGATATAATATTCATACAGGTACCTCATCAGCTATCGACCTGTCATTATGTGATCCTGTACTGTCACCAAAGTTTTCATGGGATGTAATCCCGTTTTTATATGGAAGTGATCATTATCCTATTAAAATCTCTTTCAATAATAATTATGAAGATATTAATACAACTCCAATTCCAAAATGGAATCTAAAGAAAGCCAATTGGTATTTATTCAAAAAGTATATTCAACAGAACTGCCATACTTTAAAAGAAGTCACCGAAAACCGACATATAGATGAACTTCTAAATTCGTTTATATCACTAATTCATTCTGCTGGCGAAAGTCATATAGGTAAAACACAAACTCTACATAAAAGAAATTCATTACCATGGTGGAACGCACAGTGTACTGACATAATAAAAAAATATAAAAAATTCTTTAACAAATTAAAACGTCACAAAACACCTGAAAATACCATAGAATATAAGAAATTACGGGCTCAAGCTAGATATATAACTAAAAAGAACAGAAAAAAATCTTGGCAAGAATTTATGTCTTCTATTAATACCAATATGCCTATAAGCACGGTATGGGAGAATGTTAGAAAAATATCTGGAAGCAATACCTATAAAAGGATTCCATTCCTATGCAAAAATAAACAGATAGTAACATCTAATTACGACATAGCAGAATTAATAGCAAAACAATTTGAAATGAACTCCAGCAATAATAATTTTTCTAAAGATTTTATCAATACTAAGATGATTTCGGAAAATCAGTTAATAGATTTTGATTGCATTGAAGATAATCCCCTTAATATAACATTTACCATGGAAGAGCTTAATCACTCTTTAAATACCAGCAAAAAATCGGCGCCAGGACCAGACAATATTCCTGTCAGTTTCTTACAAAATCTACCAGAAAATGGAAAAAAATATCTTCTTAACCTATACAACAGAATTTGGATCAATAATGAGTTTCTCACAACATGGACGCAGGCGATAATAATTCCATTACTAAAACCAAATAAATCACGAACTGATCCTGATTCCTATAGGCCAATTTCTCTTACCAATACAATGTGCAAAATCCTAGAAAAAATGGTGAATTATAGATTGAGGTGGTTTTTGGAAAATAATAAATTAATAATCAATGAACAAAGCGGCTTTCGCAGAAACAGATCAACCATAGATAATTTAATAGATCTAGAATCCGAAATACATGAATCATTTGCAATTGGACAGGAATGTCTTGCTGTCTTTTTTGATATAACAAAAGCGTTCGACATGGCTTGGAGATATGACATTCTTAACACACTGAGTCATTGGGGTGTCAAAGGTAACATGCTATATTTTATACATAATTTTCTCAATAAGAGACAATTTAAAGTTAAGGTAAATGGAACAGTATCCAGCACTAAAGGCCAAGCAAATGGAACACCTCAAGGTTCTGTCATTAGCTCAACACTATTCTTAGTAGCGATAAACAAAATCTTAGAAAACTTTCCAAAACTTGTCAAGGCGAGACTATACGCTGATGACTTGGTTATATATTCAAGAGGAAAAAATATTCTTTCTATACAAAAAAATTTACAATGTGCATTAAATCACCTTGAAAACTGGTCGAATGCTGTGGGATTGCAATTCTCTACAACCAAAACCAAATGTATTTTATTTTCAAAAAACAGCACTCTACAAATCCAGATCTTCAGTTATATAAAAACAACTTAACTTATGTGGAACACTTAAAGTTTTTAGGAATGATCTTTGATAAGAAACTATCTTGGAAATACCATATTATGCAAATTAAGCAATCTTGTCAATCTGGTCTCAATTTAATGCGAACACTGTGCAATCGTAATTGGTGTTCAGATTTTAAAAGCTTGATCCATATTTATAAATCACTAATACGATCAAAACTCGATTATGGATCAGTTGTATACTCATCTGCAAAGAAGACACTTCTTGTTCAACTAGAAGTCATACAAAATACAGCACTAAGAATAGCTACAGGAGCATTCTGTACTAGCCCCATTAAAAGTCTGATATCTTTAACCGGGGAACCACCTTTAAACTACAGAAGAATGTACTTGTCATTAACATACGCATCTTCTATATGTGCGATAAAATCGCATCCCACTTTCCATCACACTATCGCTGAACGTTTCAAGGAAACTTATATAAATAAAAAAAGAACGAACCCTCCCTTTTATGAGAGAATCAGAAGATATCTCTCTATCCATAACATTCAATTCCCAATTTTTTTTGATCAAACAAATACATTCACACCTCCCCCTTGGACCTTTCCTCCTGCAATATGTGATCTAACTCTTTCTAAATACAATAAGCTTGAGATCCCTCATGCAACAATTATTCAATCATTTTACAACATACTTGCTTCTTTCCCAGATTATTGTCATATCTATACAGATTCATCCAAAACTATTGATGGTGTGGGATCAGCAGTCATAGCCCCGAACATTGTATTACAGTTTAAATTATCTTCCACTTGCAGCGTTTACTCTGGAGAACTATACTCAATTCTGCAAGCCCTCATTCATATACGTCTTCAAAATATTCCAAAATCTGTCATAATTACCGACTCTCTTAGTTCATTACATACGATAGAACAGTTATATACAAGTAATCCTATATGTATTTTAATAAAAGAACAATTACATTTACTAAACAACTCGGAGAAGCAAGTACGCTTTATATGGGTTCCATCACACATTGGAATTCCAGGAATCGAAAAAGCAGATTTTCATGCCAGAGAAGCAATACACAGTGCCTCTTCAGTGTTAGTGAACTTAGTGTCCGTTTCTGACTTCAAATTGTTCCTTAAAGAAAAAGTGACAAATGAATGGGAAAACGAATGGAATCTTTCACGATCAACACTACACATAATGAAGCGCTCAACCGAATCCTGGTGCGAGACAAACTTAAATCGCCAGCTGTTTGTTAAACTAACCCGTTTACGTATAGGTCATAGCAGACTAACTCACAGCTACCTAATCTCCAAATCAAATCGTCCTATTTGTGACTTATGTAACTGCGACATTAATGTAACACATATCTTAATAGAGTGTCCTAAATATATTAGTGAAAGACAAAAACACTCAATACCTAACAATATAAAGGCTTAGGAGTACATTGTAAATTTACAAATTTGTTTAACTACTTGAAGGATATTGATGTTTTAAAAAAACTGTAACTGTCAATTATTTGTAAACTCTATTCACAAATTGTAAAATGTGAACTTATCTAATTATTGTAAATCTACTAATTAATTAAAATACTGTTTAGATTTAAGCACCTATGTAACAACTATAGTACAGCTAATAACCCGAAGTGGTTGATGCTGTTATCAAAAAAAAAAAAAAAAAAATGTTATATTGTCTTATTCTCAAGAATAGACAAAAACAAGGAATATTCTTCTTTTTTTCCTTTGTCCTATCCGTTTCGGACGTTGGCTATTAACAAGGCTATTTTGACTTTGTTTGAGGCACCTCTGAACAGTTCGGGCGATGTTAGTCTGAACCATTGCCGCAGGTTATGCATCCATGAGTGTCGTCTTCTTCCCGGTGGCCTCCTACTGTCGATTCTTCCTTGGACTATTAACTGTAGCAGCCGGTACTTAGTATGCCTCGTGACATGTCCGAAGTACTCAAGCTTCCGTTTCTTTACGGTGAAGATTATTTCTTTGCTTTTGCCTATTCTCTGCATTACTACCACGTTAGTTATGTGGTTTGTCCAGGATATCCGAAGAATACGGCGATATATGCACAGCTCAAAGGATTCTAGTTTCTTCAGGGTGGCTTCCGTTGTGGTCCATGCCTCTCCTCCATAGAATAAGACCGGGAAGACATAACACTTGTCCTGTCTTAATTTTAGTTCCATTGAGATTTTGCTTGTGAACCACTTTTTCATATTGTTGAACGCGTTTCGCGCTTTTTTAATTCGTGATATTATTTCTGTTGACTGGTCCCATTTTGTGTTGACTGTGGTTTTAAGGTATATGTATGTATCCACTTGCTCTATTTTTTGGTTGTTTAATGTCAATTGCATCGGAGTTTGTTATGTTCTGCTGATGAGCATGCATTTAGTTTTGGTTGTATTGAGTTCTAAACTATATTCTTGACTTGCTGTATGTATGCTTTGCATGAGTCTTTTAAGCTCGTTGCAGTCATTTGCGATAATAACTTTGTCGTCAGCATACCTAATATTATTGATTACCTCTCCGTTTACTTTGATACCCTCCGAAACTTCTCCCAGTGCTTCTCTGAAGATTTGTTCAGAGTATATATTGAACAGGAGCGGCGAGAAGACGCATCCCTGTCGAACACCCTTTTTAATATCTATCTTCCCACTTTGTAAGTTGCCCTTCTTTATCTCAGCACTTTGGTTCCAATAGAGACTGGTTATTATGCGCAGATCCTTGCCATCAATACGCATCTTCCTGAGCATTTCCATGAGTTTATCATGTTTGACCTTATCAAACGCCTTAGAGAAGTCGATAAAGCACAAGTGGACGTCCTTGTGTATGTCTCTGCATCTTTGAATTAAAAGTTGCAGACTAAAGATCACCTCTCTTGTGCCCAATGCGCTTCGGAATCCGAACTGTGACTCCGATATATTTGCTTCGCATTTGTTATAATTCTATTGTGTATGATTTTGGTGAAAACTTTGGTAATGTGATTTATCAAGCTTATTAAGCGGTGTTGATCACAGTGTTTTGCACTTGGTGTTTTAGGTATGACTACGAAGGTCGATCGAAGCCATTCCTCCGGAATCTCCCCTTTGTCGTAAAAGGTGTTAAAAAGGCCTGTCAGAAAATCGAGGAAGTGGTCATCCGTTTGGCATAGGAGTTTTATGATCTCGCCCTGTATGTTGTCGGGACCTAGTATTTTGTCGTTTTTTAGCGATGAAATGGCTTTTTCCACTTCAGACCTTATTATTTCTGGTCCAGTCATGCCGTCATCTTAGTCCACTGTCGCTCTGCGTTCATCGTCAAAAAGTCGTTCTACGTAATCTTTCAATGTGTCAATGAGCTTGAAGTCGTCTGATATAAGGCTACCGTCTGCGTCTATTAGTATCGGGTGGGGATTATTGGTTTTCTTTTTAGTTGTTAATTCTTTGATCTTTTTGTGCATGTGGTAGTCATATCTTCTGTCGCACTCTTCGATTTCATCGCATTTCTCCTTCAGCCAGCGTTCCTTCGCTCCTTTATCTTTGTTTTTATATTATGACTTGTTTCTTGATACTTTACGTGATTTTTGCATTTGTGTTGTCTTCTTTCTTCCATCATATTAAGGATTTCATCCGTCTTTCATCCGTGTTTGTCATTTGAACAGCTCTTTTTATTTCTTCCCATTTAGCAACTGCGTCTTGTGCGGGTTCACTCAAGTTTCCAATGTTTCTTCTTAAGGATTCCTGTACTTGTTGTTTAATGTTGGAATCCTTTAATTTCCTAATGTTTATTTTGGTTTTGTTAGGCTTCCCTTCTATACGTTTTAGTTTGATTCCCAGTTTATCCACCACTGGGTTGTGATCCGATTGAGCGTCAGCTCCGGGATAGGTTTTTACTGATGTGATTGAATTTCTTAATCTTTGTGGTATGGCAATGAAGTCGATCTGGTTTCTTACATTTGTTTCTTTCGAGTCTGCTGGTGACTTCCAGGTGTAAAGTCTGCGAGGGGGCAGTATAAAAAAAGTATTAGTTATTAATAGTTTTTGTTCCTGACAGAAGCGTATGCGACCTTCCCCTCTCTCGTTTCTAGTTCCTAATCCGTGTCCGCCCACAACGTTTGACACCTTACCTCTGCCGACCTTTGCATTGAAGTCGCCTATTATTAATGTCACTTCGCTTTTCTTGGTCATTCTCATCAGGGTCTCCAGTTGTTGGTAAAATTCTTCCACAATCTCGCCATCTTTGTCTGCTGTTGGCGCGTATACTTGTATGATATTTAGATCGAGTGGATATGCTTTCAGCTGAAGGAGTGACATTCTGTCTGAGAAGGGAGTGTACGCTTTTACTGCACTTTTAAGGAATATTATAATTCTCAATATTCGTCCAATAAATTATTATTATGCCTTGAGAATACTTCATCGTTTACTAAATTTTTTATTGGATGTGATTACCTTAAATCTATATATGAAATTTAACATAAATATAACCTACATTAATATAAAAGAAATGGTCCGTAATTTATACATACATTATATCGTAAATTTATACTCATAATAGTTCATTCCGTTTAACCATAAATAGCAAGGTCACTAAACTGAATGTTATAAATCAACTTCTTACCAGAAGGTGTCAAAGTTGAGCTTTAGTCAATAAAATGTATTTACTCACTATTTATTAATCCACAGGTGGACACAGATAATGGCGTTAGGCCCTCAATAAAGTCACTTGACACTTGGTCCTGGCAACAGGTAGGTACAGCAACAAATTACGGTTTTCAATCCGTAATCCTTCCAATTGATTTCGGCAGACGAAAAGAGAAACAGCCAGACATGAACAGCTCAGGTAGTAAAAGGTATTAGAGAGAAATACAAAGACAAATGAACGTAGAGACTAATGACGGTAGAGATGAACGATGAACGATGGCGTCGAATCAACAGAAGTGACTTCGTTCCTTCTAATTGGAACACGTCTGTTTGACAAAATAGAAAATATTTAATATAGGACTCATTGTGTAAAGATATTTTATATAGATAATGGTGAATTGAAAATGCGCTTACCGCCGTTTGATTTAGACAAATCGCTTGCCACTGGAACCAACTCGAAAATGAATTCGAATTCTGAACTTAGGCAAGCTAAAGATAAAAACGGAGTGGGAGTATTGGCTGAAGGGTGACACGCCAAATTGATATTTAAATATCAGGGCTACTATGGTTATTTTTGTAAACTAGCCACTCTCTCCCGAGAGGAATTATACTTTCTCCGAAAAACAACTCTTCTGTTTTTCTGAAAAGGTAGACCGGAGATTTCACAATTGGCACTGATTCCTTTGTTACTAAGAAAGATTTCTATTTAGCAAAGGCTAGATAAAGAGAACAGGGAACATTTGGTGAAATTAATTAATTGTTAAAAAATCGTAACAAATCGCTCGTTGCTGTTGGGTTATTTTTAAGGCTTTTAACAAAATATATAGACATAAGCGGCGTGAAAGTAATTTTCTAAGGGGAATAATTTAAAGACATTTTAAACATGCTTCAATTTAAGAAAATAAAGACGCATCCAGCCATTGGTTATAAGCGACATTTCTGTGACATTAGTGACAATTAACAATTAAGTTGTATGTAACATATTAGTTTATATTACATTATTATTGTATCCAAATGATTTAACTATTTGAAAAGATATAGACAAGTCGCAGAGGTCTGATGATAACTTGTAATCTTCTGCTTCTAGCAGTGGATTTAATCGGAAAGATATCACTTTTGGTATTTCTAAAATTAAAAATCAAAGCCTATTACTTCAACGTACTTAACATATTATTAAAAAAAATTAGCGACATTCCAAAACTCGGTTTTTGATGCAACATTTATTTCGATGCCTATATCGGTTGTTGAGAACATTAGTGTCGTAACTCAAAAATTGCCAATTCTGACTACCTATCATATATTTTCCTAATATTCATCCTGATATTATGCATTATGGACGAAAGTATAATTCTACTACAAACCACTAGATGGGACTATATGTCAATAATATTCTATGATATTTAGATATACACTAAATGATCTTGATCCTTATCTTGCGTCACTAATACATGCCTCTGCATATTTTAGTGACGCAAGTTAGTTTGCGGTAGACATCGATGAGAATACGTATCATAAACTTAGATACTAGTGACGAATCTTGACTTATGTCAGTAGTGTACTAACCTGGGACATTATTTTTTAACCCATGAAATACAAATTCTCGCTTTTGAGAACACGCTTTTGGCTACAGGGATACAGTGAGTATTTCAGAGTACAGTGTGATTTCAAAACTTTCATTATTGCAAGTAACAGTTTGGATTACTAAAACTTTAGTAATCATTACATTATTCTTTCACAGTATTTTACTAAATATTTTTTCCTTTGGTGGCCTTCTTTCATTAGCTGTCGTACATTTTCTTCCCAGGCAACTGGAGGCCTTTCCCTTCTACTTTTTTGTTGTGGTATGTAATTTAAAGCTTTTTTTGGCCATCTTTCTTCATTCATTCGCTTCACGTGACCATACCATACTAGTTGTCTCGTTTCAATTCTGTCTCCACTGGAATATTAGTATTTGTCCTCCTTCTAATATCTTTATTCCTGATATGATCTTTATTGGATACACCACACGCTTTCCTTAGAAAATCTATGTCTACTAATTTTACTCTTTTTCTATCTTTTTTCGTGATCTGCCATCTGACCATACCATACTAGTTGTCTCGTTTCAATTCTGTCTCCACTGGAATATACAGTATTTGTCCTCCCTCTAATATCTTCATTCCTGATATGATCTTTATTGGATACACCACACACTTTCCTTAGAAAATCTATGTCTACTACTTCTATTCTTTTTCTATCTTTTTTCGTGATCTGCCAAACTTCTGCCCCATAAGTCATAATAGTCTCTACCAAGGTTCGATAAATTGTCAATTTTGTTTCTTGTCTAATATCTTTAGACCATAGTAGAGAGTTTAGAATGTTAACCGCTTTTTTTCCCTACCGCGTTCTGTTTTCGATGTCTGTCGAGATATTTATATTCATTGCATGTTTTTGTGTGTCTAATTTCTAACTCTGGATCTTCTTCGTCATCTCCTATTTTAAGATACTCTGTGTTTGACATATTCATATTAAGGCCCGATTTTTCATATTCTTTCTTTAGTTTTCTAAACATGTAGTCCATGTCTTCCTCATCATTCGCTACGACTAGCTGATCATTTTCGAATAATAAAGTTGTTAGACATTTACCACTGCCTATGTCTATTCACATTCCGGATACTTGTTTCCTCTACTGCTTTAGCGATAATTGAATATATATTTTAAATAGGGACAGACTCTTTGTTTAAGCCCCTTTGTGATTGGAAATTATTCAGATATAAATTTTCCTTCTTTAACGACACTTCTTGCATTTTTGTATATATTTGCGATAGCATTCACATCCTCTCTACTGCGACCTACTTTCGTCAATGTTTGATACAGTTTTTTCAAAAGTACCGTATCGTATGCCTTCTCTAAATCAACAAACAATAGGTGGGTAGATAGATTCATTGCCTTCCGTTTTTTGATTACCTGCTGCAGAACGAATATACTATTAGTGTACGATCTTCCTGCACGAAATCCATTTTGTTCTTCTATGTCTTCGTATTCTGAGTCTATTCTATCTTTTAATATTCGACTGTATAACCTCCCCACTAAGCTGATAACAGTTATTCCCCTATAATTAGAGCATTTGCGTTTATACCCTTTCTTAAATATTGATCTGATGTATCCAATATTCCAATCGTCAGGAATATTTTCTTCTTTTAAGCATTTGTTACATAGTTGAACCAACATCTCATGTAATATTTTTGGTCCATACTGGACCAACTCAATCGTCTCCAGGTCCTGCTGATTTACCGTTTTTCGATCTTTTGAGGACATCGTTTAACTCTCCGGTTGTTATCCCAATTATTTGTGTGTGTTCGGATATTTCTTTCATTTCGATCTTTTGGAATTTACATCTATCCTCTGTCAGTATGACCTCATAATAGTGTTTCCACTGTTTCAGATCTATTAACTGTAAGTTAGATTTTTCCTTTCCTTCTCTTCGGAGAGACTTTATCACCTTCCAAGCTTGCCCGACTATTGTTCCATCCATATACCTATCCACCTCTGCACATCTTCGATCCCACATCTCATTTTTACTTTTCACTACTTCTCTTTTTACATTTCGATTTAATTTTTGATATATCTTGTAATCTTCATCCTTTCACGTTGACATCAATTTCTTATAAGCAGTTTTCTTCTTGTTGACTAACGTTTGCATATTCTCCGACCACTATTCTAGATTTTTTGTTTCATGTTTGTCTTTATAACCCAAAGCTTCAGTTGTAGCTTCATGAATGCATTTTTGTTGTAATATTTCTTCCGCTGATATATTTTTCGATCCACATTTTGTAGTTTTCTGACCAGTCGTAATTTGTAAAGAAATTTCGTTGAATCTTCTTTTAAACTTTCTAGGTTATAGTTTAAGGGATGTTAGTTCTTGTCCCTTTTCTATATTCTGTACCTAAGTGTTATTGTTTTTGAGATAGTTAACTATCACGTTGGCCATAACTAAACGATGGTCGGATCCACATTCTGATCCACAGTGTACCCTTACGTCAGTTGTTTTCAGCTGGAAAGTTTGACGTTGGATTAAATAGTCGATTATCGAGCGCAAATTCCTAATAGGTTGTATCCATGTAAATTTGTGGATGTCTCTATGTTGAAAAATCCATTCATAATTTTGAGAGACATTGTTTCATAAAAATCTCTAAGACGCATTCCGTTGTCATTGCTTATTTGTTCTCCATATCTTCCTACGACTCTGTTATTTTCTTCTCTTAAGTATTTGCCGTTTAAATCTCCTAGTATAAATATTTCACAGTTTTCTTTAATTTCAAAGAGTATTTCATTCATCTTGTTGTAGAAATCGTCTTTACTTTCTGGATCTGCATCTTCATTTGGGGCATACACTCCGACAATTACGATCTTGTGCCCATTTTTTTTATTTCCAGTATTAACAGTTGTTCATTAATTTCAGGCCACGATTTAATATTGTTCTTAAGATTTTTTCGAATGGCAATAGAGACTTCTCTCTTAGCTCTGTTATCTTTACTCACTCCACTACATTCCATGTAGCCAATATTATTTTCGTTTTCCGTTGCATTAGTCGTCTTTGTTTTGATCCATCCTTTGTATTCCGAGGCTTTTGGTCGAAATGTTTAGCATTTATTTATTTTGACAAGGTATGAGTTGCTAGCCCATCGCCTCAACCCTCTCCCTTTATCCGGGCTTGGGACCGGCATCGGCATATACTGAGGATCGATTTACTTAACGGCGAAGATACTGTTTCAAAAGTAACGTTTAACAAACGATATTCCTAAATTTCCTTAAGGCTAGAAAATCTCCATAACACGCGTTGATAATCGTTGTGTTCAGGATCGACTAAAATATTAACCATCTAACTGGTAAGAGGTCCCTGAGGGCCCCTTCGCTTATTGTTTATTTAAGCTGCAGGTAAAAGTCAGGTAGCCGCAATTTTTTTTAATCTCCCCCACTAGTTCGTCTAGAGACGTTTCAAATGCATTCTAAATTCATTAAACCTTATCGTTACATTTTTGTCTCAGTTTTCAGCGACAGGTCGAGGTGAACACAGAACAATTATCTCTCATTTAAATATTTTTTTCGACGTA
Organism: Diabrotica balteata; assembly: GCA_918026665.1. Classification (NCBI taxonomy): domain Eukaryota; kingdom Metazoa; phylum Arthropoda; class Insecta; order Coleoptera; family Chrysomelidae; genus Diabrotica; species Diabrotica balteata. The sequence continues at coordinate 92,878,731 of OU898284.1, read as the reverse complement.
AAATTATGATACTACAAATAATCTAAATTTAGTGAAAACATTTTTTTATGAGTGGTTTGGAGTTTCAAGTTTCACTATATATTGTAATTATTGCAAAACAAGTATTCTGAGTGTGCTTTAGAAGCGAAAATAAAAAGGGTTCCTGAGGGACCCCTTGCCGGTTTATGTGAAGTTTCGTCTCACTTTGTTGTGATTGTTGTGTTGTGTTGTTGTGCTATTGTTTACCAACTTTCATCAGTTATTTGTTTATTTTGCTTCTGGATATGGCAGGCAATAACAGCTGGAGACAGAAAAAGTTTAATTTGTCGGTAATGACCGAAGATGAAATCCAAGAACTTATGGACTCTGTTGAAACGGATTCGTCAGGTGATTATAGCAGTGATGATCCAGACATCGACCCAGATTACAAGCAGGATGAGATCGCTCCAGATGACATGATAACAGAGTGTATCCGTGAAACGCAAGTATCCGTATTTTATTCAAAATGTGAACATGTCGCTAAATATCAGTGACATAGAAACACCTGCTGCATCATCAACAATGCTAACGGCGGTGCAAATCGAAGCTGACGAATATGTCAAATCTTTAAAAAAGGAAGAGGCTGGGCCGTCTAGATCTATGAAAGCAATTCCATCTACTTCAGTCGCCGATGTCGCACATGCTGCAAGTTCTAAGCCAAAGAAACGACCCCGTTCGCCATTACCTATAATGGAAGATTCTGGACCTTTGATCACGCCTTCTATTGGTGGTTTTACTGGGAGAGGTAATAGTTATATATTCATACTTTAGCAATAATGAACTATTTTTATTCTCATTTCATCTATTCAGGATATCAAAAAAGATTCGGAACAATTTACCAAAGTAACGTGGCGTAAGCGATCAATGAGCTTGCATGTAAACGAAGTAGCTTTCCAAGGAGATGTACGGTTGCCATCGTCAATAAAAGAACTGGAAACACAAATAGAACTCTTTAATTATTTCTTCACAAAAGAGATTATTGATTTGGTGGCCAATAAAACGAACGATGCAGCTCGTCAAGAAAATATCAATACAAAATTCGCCGCGAGTGGTGAGGAGATTCAGAAATTTATCGGAGTGTTGATGTACATGTCGATTTATAGATACCCTAATCTAGAGAGCTACTGGAGTAAAATGCGTTCGCCCCCATCCAGAAGACAATGCCTGTAAAAAAGTTTATGGCAATAAAGAAACACTTATCGTTTCAAGATGAAAGGCAGCGCATTCGAAAAGGTCAGCCAGGCTATGATCCACTGTTTTGCATCCGGAAATTGGCTGATAAGGTCAACAATCGTTTTGATTCGATTTCAAAGACGGCTAGATTGTGTGTTGATGAGCAGATGTTTTCGACCAAACTCAAGCATCATCTCCGTCAATATATGCCAAATAAGCCGCACAAATGGGGCATTAAACTGTTTGTGCTTTGTAATTCTTACGGTTACGCATATCGTTTTGAAATTTGCAACGGTGCAGGCGACAATATAATTCTTCCTGGCGCACCTGATCTTGGAAGTACATCAAACGTTGTTGTACGTTTGTCACAGACCATACCTAGCTTTTCTCATCACATCCTTTACTTCGACAATTTCTATACGTCTTTACCTTTGTTAGTTTATTTACGTGCAAGAGGAATCTATAGCCTTGGTACAATACGGACAAACAGAATCCCAAACTATAAGCTTCCGTTGGATAAGGATATCAAAGATGAAGAAAGAGGATATTCTGTTGAATATGTTGGATCTGCGTACGGTGTTGATTTCAGTACAATTTTATGGAAAGATACCAAGAACGTGCGGCTGGCATCGACTTACGTTGGCATTAAGCCGTTTTTGAGAGCAAATCCAAATCAACATATTGCAAAAGTACCACGATATGATCGAAAGAAAAAGAAATACATCGAAGTCAACTGTCCGCAGATCATTCGCGAATACAACTATATGGGAGGAGTCGATCTGATGGATGGATTGATGGGTCGCTACCATATTAGAGCGAAGACACGTAGTGCAATGGTTCGAATTTTCTACCACTTGATTGATATGGCTGCAACAAACGCTTATATTTTGTACCGTCGCATACATGCTGAAAAATGTAATGATTCGAGCAATATCTCAGCGGAACATGAAAAGTTGTTGCAGCTACCAGAATTCAGAGAACAAATTGCTGCTGCTCTCGTTGTATTCAGTGAAAAACGTGTATTTGGCCGACCTTCAACATCAAAATTACAATCGAGCTCACCGCAACCAACTACTTCTGGCATTGGAGAAAAAGCAAAACATCCCATTGATGACATTCGCTTCGACGGTATTGATCGCTTTCCACTTTGGCTCAACAAAGAGAGTGGTAAAAAAAATGTAAACTTTGCAGTGTCAAAAACTCAATGTATGTGTAGCAAATGTGATCTTCACTTATGTTGTTCTAATGCCAAAAACTGTTTTTATAATTATCACCATAAAAAATAGTGTACACACTTTCTTTTCCGTTTGATTTTAATAAAATCCATTCAAATGAATAAAACGCTATTTTTAACTTAAACCGGCAAGGGCCCCCTAAGGACCCCTTTACCTGTTTTTACCTGGAAGCCAAACAAAAAATGATAATTACATTTTAATAGCTTTTCTAGGTTTTTGAATACATTATTAAACTTGAAAAAAATTACCAAGTAAATAGAATAGTTTTTAGAATCTTCAGTCAGTTAGAGGGTTAAGATACATCTGACGAATGTCCACGCACAGCGCTAAACGATTAAGTATAAAATTCAACAAAAGCGAGAATATCTTCTGTTGTACTTAGGACCGACCAGTAAATAGTCGTTCAAAGATTTGCCCAGACTGTGACTTTTCTGAGACGCATTATACAAAACTCAAATTTTACTTAAAACACTATTCGGTTTCATAACGCAATGATGTAGAATATAATACTTTCTCTTTGCTTTTCGGATTAGGGATTAACTGCATATGACCTAAATCGAGATACTCCTGCATATGTAAAAAATATTCCTTTTGCAAACTTATTTGACGAGATAAGCACCGTTCTAATGATAGCAGTCTATTTAAAACAATATCATAACTATCTTTCAAACAAAGCGGCAATTCACGAAAACGCAAAGACACAACATATTTACCCGAGACGTCCCGATTATGGGTTTCCCGATAAATGTTCTCCTACAGAGTGTCTTCTGGTTCTGAAATTACCTTTTTTGGTATGTTTTCCAGTGTCCAAAATGTTGTTAGCGAAGGATCTAGTGGGTCTTCAATATTTGATAGACAAACAAGTGAAGTCGACGAAATATTAGGTGTGCTAGTAGGTCGTAACAAAATACATCCAAAAACGGTATTTAGGGCATCTGCTTGTCCCGCTTTACCTTCAATAACAACACCTTCGAAAATATGCTACAACCAATTAGCAAATCAATATATTGACCACAGTTAAATTCGGGATCGACTAACTTCAAATCTTTAATATAATTCCACGTCGATATGTCAATTTTGGTGCTTGACAAGTCCGAGCAAACCTGATCTGTAATAATAGCCTTCAAGGAAACACCGGTGACTCCTTCTGACGAGCTTGGATAGAAAAACGTATTTGACCTTGATTCAGTGTCGTTTGCATCGAATTGAGTGTGTTAACTTTAAATGAACAAGGAGTTTTAGATCAGCCTAGTCTACCGGCAGCTTTTCGACTAATGAATGAACTTATTCAACCCGAATCTAGAAGACATCTCAAGGGCTGTTTACACCTCTTTTTATCATTAATTAAATTTAGCCAAATTTTTCGAATCAACTACCGAGATTTTCTGTACGCCCATGCTCGCATCTTAATATGCGGTCGCACAACGACGAACATTTGTGTACCTTTTAACAATAATTAGATCGTAAGCAATTTCCTAATTATCGCTATTTATTGACAAATTACGTAACAAAACTGAGTGGAGTCCCTTCTAAATACTTAAACTTTTCTACGTGTACTATGCCTGCGTTATTATGTACAACCGAATGATATAAGTCTAAAAATGAACCAAACTCCTTAAAATCACCCTTAAATTTAGGCAACTCCATTTTAGGTAAGCGAATATTAGATTTTTGAACTACTAACGATCTAAACGATTCTGGAGTTGCATATTGTGGCTCAAATAATTCTGCACTACATAGTTTTATTTTATAAAATTGTTCCAAAAATAATTCCCAAATATTTTCTTCAGCCCTCGTATACGCGTCTGGCACAGGAAGAATATTACCAATCAATAATATTTGTGTGATGTTTTAAGGCTTCTTCACGAATTTAATCTAATTCTTCCACTCTAATTTTAAATAAAAGACGGATGGATACGTCTGAAAGAACCTTAAAACCTAAATCGAAAATTACCTAAATGTCATTCAAAGCTGTTTTTCTTAATAATTTAAATTTCTTATTTTTTTTTTCTTTAAGTTTTTCCATTTTAAATTTCTAACAAACTTCAATTAATGTTATACAAACGAAAATGTACAAGAATGTGCTTTAAAACCCCGAAGTCAATGATTTGAAATTTGATACTTTATTAAAACGACTATAATCCCTTTTTTCCAAACTCCCATTAATATCCACTTGAAATGCTCATAAATTATTCTGGAGCCTCGAATTTAATATTTTTCGACAAGAGCAGAGCAGAGCAAAGTTTTATGAACCCTCAAAACGATAAAAAATATGACGAGACGAAACCAACCATTTAAATTTAAATATATCAAAAATATGTTTTCAACAAATCAGTTTAAATCCGACTAGATAGGCCAATGTGGCGAATTAAACAAAGAATAAACTTTAACGAGAATTAATAGTAGTTAAATTAACACCAACTATATTTCCTTCGATGGTTCTGGCAAGATGAATGAACTTTAACTTAAAGGAGCAAATAATTATCAAAATTTAAATGGTTGCAATAAACAATCAAAAACAATTTATAGGCTCAGGTAAAACTAGGTAAAAACTAACCGCTTGGTATAATTACCATAATTTGCACTACTTTGCTCAATGAAGGGAAACTCCCAATCTGCACCTCCACGTGGTAGAAGATGGGCAACACTTAAGTAGTTGGCTTAGGTGGCTGACGCAGATGGGGACCGAGTGTTTGCCGGTATAAGCATTCAACGTTATTCTTAATAATAACGCGAGGGCACCCTCTTGTCCTGGGGAGGAGAAATCGTCCCCGAAGGCGGATGAACGATATCGCGTCGTCAACGGCATAGGATGCGAAAGGCAAGTGGGAAACCATCGCATCAAATTCCCAAGATAGTTAATATGGCAAGTCAAAATCAATACATGTCCCCTAGTGCCCGGTAGGCGTTCAATCGTTAAGGGGTGCTAAGAATCCCCGGGAGGAAACCTAAAATTGCTACGTGGAATCTTAAGACATTGTATAGAGCAGGCAAATTAGCAAACGCTGAAAACGAGATGAGACGAATGAAGTGGGACATACTTGGTATGTGTGAGGTGAGATGGAAAGGAGAAGGATATGTGGATACAATAAATGGAAACCGATTCTATTATGCAGGCAAAGATGATGATGCCCAATCAGGTATAGGAGTGCTGGTAACAGCATCCATGAAACAACACACGAAGGGTTTTCTACCAGTCAGCGACAGAGTAATGATCATCAAATTAAATGGACAACCATTCGAAATTAATATAATACAGGTATACGCCCCGACAGCAGACAGCACAGATGCAGATCTTGAGATTTTCTACTCCGATATTGAAAAGATTAAAAAACACATAAAATCAGATGACATCAACATATTTATGGGAGATTGGAATGCGAAGGTAGGAGCAGAAAAGGTCGAATCAATCATCGGACCATACGGTTTAGGAACGAGGAATGAACGAGGCACACGCTTTGTTGAATTTTGCCAAGAGAACAACTTGGTGGTTCTTAACACATAGTTTAAATTACCAAAAAGATGTTTGTATACGTAAAGGTCTCCTCAAGATTGCGAAGGAAATATTGTGAGGAAACAAATCGACAACATTACAATTAATAAAAGGTTCCGTAATGGTATTCTAAATGTAAAAACGTACCCAAGCTGTGACATAAATTCAGACCACAATCCTGTAGTTGCAACTGTCAGAATAAAATTTAAAAAGTAGGCAAGGCTAAACCCAGTCAGAAAGTAGCATGGAGTAGTGATGACCAGGGACAAAAATATATGTATAAAGACATGGTAGACACGCAGTTAGAGTCTAAGACATTAACTCCCACTAAAGAAGAGACAATAAAAGAAAACATTGAAGACATGTGGGGAAAAATTAAAAATGCTCTCCTGGAGGCAGCAAACCAAAATATACAGAAAGAAAACCGTAAACAAAGAAAACCATGGATGACAAACGAAATATTACAAATTATGGAGAGGAGACGGATGGTAAAAAACAAAAACCTAATATGATACAAGGAGCTTAACAGGGAAATTGAGAGAAAGATAAATGTAGCTAAGGAAGAGTGGATGAAAGAAAAATGTCAAGAGGTAGAAGATCTGCAAAGGAAGCGTAAAGATAGAGAATTATATAGAAAAGTGAAAAAAAAGTCGCTGGGATATGGAAACCCAAACATTTATCTATTGTAACAAACACGAAAAACCAAATGGAATTAGACCCTGAAAATCAGAAGGAAATATGGGAACAATATCTTAAAGATTTGTTTGGTGATCGGAGAGCAGAAGGGCTCCCACAAATAGATACCGATGAAAAACTAAGTATTCTTGCCGAAGAAGTTATGCGGGCAATAAAAGACACAAAGAACAACAAGGCACCCAGCGAAGATCTAAGAACAGCCGAACATTTTAAACACCTGAGTGATGATGCTGTCGGGAAATTAACCTACCTCTTTAACATTATATATGAACATGGCACTCTACCGCATGACTGGCTAACATCCACATATGTAACTCTTCCTAAAAAACAAAAAGCAAGGAAATGTGAAGACCATCGAACTGTATCCCTAATGAGTCATGCTACTAAGATTTTTATGTGAGTAATTTATAACTGCATTTACAATAAGTGTGAAGAATACCTGAGTCGTTCTCAATATGGTTTTAGGAAAGGTACAGGCACCAGAGAAGCAATAATGGGATTGACACTAATGGCAGAAAGGTATCTAGAGGTTCAAAAACAGCTGTATGTGTGCTTTGTCGATTATAGAAAGGCATTCGACCGCATTAGACACGAAAAATTGATTGAGGTGCTAAAAGAAGTAGGGCTGGACGGACACGACATAGCTATAATAAGCAATACATACTGGAACCACACAGGATGTGTTCGAACAGACAACGGAAATACCAATTATGTAAACATAGAACGAGGAGTGCGTCAAGGGTGCATTCTGTCCCCTCTTCTATTTAATGTCTATGCCGAAAATATCATCAGAGTTTCTCTTGAAGATCACCCTAAAGGTGCCAGAGTCAATGGAATCATCATTAACAATGTAAGATATGCCGATGACACCGTAGTATTAGCAGAAACAGAAGACCAACTAAAAATATTGATGAACATACTATCAGAAGAAAGTCACAGACTAGGTTTGGATTTTAATCTTTTCAAAACCAAAATCATGGTATTCCACAAGAACCCCGATAAACAAATTACATCCAACATACAAATCAATGGTATCACCCTTTAGAGCTCCCAAAGCTTCATATACCTGGGCAGAGATCTAAACAGTCAGCTAGACCACTCAAAAGAAATTAGAAGACGTATTTTAATAGCAAGATCTGGCTTCATGAACATGCGTAAAATGCTCTGTAACCCCAAGCTATTAATCACAATAAGGTTAAGAACACTAAAGTGTTATGTGTGGTCTCTACTACTATATGGCTGTGAGACCTGGACATTAAAATAGTATGACGTCAACAAACTGAATTCATTCGAAATGTGGATGTACCGCCGAATGCTAAGAATAAGCTGGACCAGCAAAACTACAAATGAAGAGGTACTGGAAATAATGGACACACGACCTCATCTGGTTAATACAATCAAAATTAGAAAGACGTCATATCTAGGACACATAATGCGCCATAAGGAATTTGAGCAGCTCCAGGTAATATTAGAAGGCAAAATGGGGGGTAAAAGGGGTATAGGAAGAAAGAAGAAGTTCTGGCTCCGAAACATCAGAGATTGGACTCACACAACAGGAAATGACTTAATCCATCAAGCCGAGAACAGAGAGAAATTTGCCATATTGATCGCCAACCTCAATATAGAAAGCACTTAGGAGGAGGAGGCACTACTTTGCGAAACAATTAACAAAACGAATTCAATATGAGTACATCGGTTCACTGTCGGGTTGCATCTTTCCTTCTTAACGGCTTACGCTCTTGTGTTTCATAGCGAGATGCATTTCACGAGCCCGAGCAGTGCTACAGAGATCGTAGAAATACAGGGAGAACAAATGTATTAATTACTTTACACAACCATATTTGAATTTAAACATATTGACTAGGCTGTATATATTATAAAAAAAAAGTGGAAATGTTTTAATTAATAAAAGAAATACTTACTATTGTTAGAAAGATGTTGATAAAAGTATAACCATTATTAGGGTGCATATTACGTTGGTCACCGATAACAAGAAATATCATTAAAAATTGATCTAGGATACATAGACTTAAAAAGAGAATAAATGAAAACATCAAATGATCAGTAAGTGTGTTGAATCGTACAATTTCCTTATGAAGCATGACCAGATGTTTTTTAATCAAGTATATATCTTGTAGAAATATGTTTCTATATCCAATTTTACCAAGAAAGGTTTCCTTAATAGAATTGAGGTGGTAATCACAAATCTTTGAAAAAATCTTAGAAATTTCACAAACAACAATACACAAATATAAAAATTGTATATCTGTATTAAACGAAATAATTTCTTTAACGATACTTTTTATCGAATCAAAAGAGAGAACAGTCCATTGAAGACTTATGCTATGATTTACTATTGGTGGCAAGCTAATAAAAAAAATCTTTAGACAGTCGCTTAAAACAATCTTTTTTATTCCGTTTCTGTACAGTTCGTTCATGTTTTTTATAAACTTTTCCCACATTCGCTGATATCGTATTTTGTTATATATATAACACATGTTAAACATCATAAACGTACTTAGATGCATACTTATAAACAAAATGTGTATATAGTCCATACTCGTAACCAACGGGAATTTTTTTAAATTGAAATATTCCAGGTACAAAAATGTTGTGCATAGTGTTATCCATAATATCACGAAAAATACTTTAAAAGTATGATTTTTGTAGCCAAAGGGACCAAAAATTCCCCCATATTTGTATAATATATTTAAGACATCCATTTTCGTCTAAAAATCTGTACATGTAAAAACAAACTTACAATGTAAGTTTGCGTTGAGAAATGGTAATAAAATTTAGTAGTACAAACAACGACTTTGCAATAATAATTATATTCAATTTGTGTTTCAATATAATTAATTGTTAAAACCCATTAAGTAAACAGTCAAAGTAAATTTTATTATAAGAATTCATACTAATAATATATTATTAAAATACATGCATAGTACTCCATTTATTTATCTCGTTACGTTTAATCGACTGTGGTCTATTTTTTAACCAGGAGGAGTAATTCAAATTTTTGGCGCCGTAATTCTTGTTTTGTCATTGGTCGAACCGCAGGCAAGTTTACTCCACTAAATTATAATATATTGACACTAATGACATTTGTAAAATTTTTAAATTCAAAATTTAGATCGACGATTTTTTGTATTTTCTGTGTTATTCCCTACATGTTTAGATTTTTCGTTTGCATTTATACAAAAAACAGTTCTTTTCAGAACTATTTAGCGACATGTTAGTGTTATTGAGATTACAATATGGATTCAATGCCATGTACTAGTGGTAATTATTCTACTCCACGTTAAAAACGCCAGTAGATTTGGGTCATTTATCATCAAATGAGAAACAATGTATTAAAACATGTACAAACAAATGAAAATTGATAATTCTGGAATAAAAATAACAGCCACGGTAGCAAAAATACATGCATGTTAATTTTGCAGAATAGTTATTGTTAAAATCAAGACTTACTAAAGTAATGTGCTAATTTTAGGTGTTGTTAATTCGACTATTTACCGAACAATTAAAGAATATAAGCAGGCTGGAACAGTAAGATGTCCTAAAAATATTAACGGTTGACCTTCTATTCTTGCAACATGCGATGAAAGAGTTAAAACATCTGCACGACAGATAGTACAGATATTGTTTTTCAAGAATGAACACTTTTATGCCCACCTTAAGTAAAATTTTAAGTGAAATTACCAACCGCTCATATCTTCCAAAATATGTTTAGTTCATTATTATATCAATTCTTGCAGCGAATCAATTTGAAGTAAGTAAATATGGTTTAGCCACAATTGTATAGTATTATCCGACAAGCGAGAGCTGGCGGGTGAGCTGCGCAAAAATAGAAAAAGAATTATTCTAAGAGAGATAGAGGTACTTTATCGCGGGTGTCACAAATGCGTAGTTACCGTATCAAAAATTTAGTTGGGATCTGAAAATTACGTTAATAGATATGTTACGTGGTTGTGTCATTACGTGTGTGATAAACTTATTTACCACGGAAACAAAATAAAGATAATAATAATATTGAATAAAACGTAGAAAAAAATTGTTAATAATATTTATTTTCAGAAAACGTAATTAATTCTCGAAGGGAAGGTATTTTTGTATGTATCGCGGACTCATGCAACATGTGTGTCTTAATGATTACTATTCTAAACACAACACAGAATACACGTTATTTGTTTATTTTTCTAAGTCACATAGTAAACTCAAACTCAAGTGAAGGGGTCAGAAGCAAAACCGCCTAAGTAGCAAAATACACATTTTGAGAAATAAAGCATCAAAGTTTTTGCTCTTTTAAAAATTCTGGATGTTCAAAATTAAAAATTTTAAAGTATTAAACAATTCAAAATAAGTATAAAATTTTAAAGATACTTCTGGTGAGAAATTATTTCAGTTTTTTTTTACCTCTTTCGACAAAAAAATGCACTTAAGTTGTTTTACCTTTAAGCAAAAATGGATTTATAATACACAAAAAGAACTAACAAAAGCTTAATTTTCAATTAATATTTATTTTTTCTTAAAAAAAATACAAATTTTACTTTTTTATAACACCAGAGTTACTTATAATCTGAGAAAAAACCTATGTAGTCGTCTTGTTCGACGTTGGCATCTTCTTTGGAAGACTTAACAGCAGTGCTTCCTTTTTTCATTGAGTTTTTTTTTTGCTGCTTTGACTCCTGCGGCAAATCATTATAAAATTGATGGTAAATGGGGGTATGAACTCTAGCAGCTGTTATAAATTTTGCCATTTTTGATACTTAAATTGTCTCGTACTTCTTTTTTCGTCTTCAGTTGATGATAATATTAAGTTTACCAACCGATCGCATGTATAACAAGAGTTGAATGAGGATGGTGAAATTTTAAATTGAATTCAGTATTGAAAATATAATCCCTCATCCCTTCCTGGGGGTTTATCGATATCAGTGCAATTATTATCTTTGTAAAGACCATACATTTTGCGAATGTTTAAATCGGACGAAAGGTATTTCGTATTTGGATTTTGATTATAAGAGTAATGACTCCTATTAGGTAGTAATGATCTGATATATTCAATCACTATTTTTCTTGCGTTCTCTGATACTTTGTTGGTTGGGACATATTTTCTTCTTTTATCAAGCTCCACAAAATTGTTTTTGTTAACTTTTTTACACATAACCTTAAAGCGACTGTCTCTGATATCAAAAGTTTTTAGGAAAAAGTCTGCATATACGGCGGTCAAGAAGTTTAATTCCTGTACTGTAATTTTTTTGCTATTAGCCAGTTTTTTTAGGTTCAGTTTTTCTGATATATGAAGCTAAAAAGCTGTTTGCAGGTTGGTAAACTGTCCAACTTAGAGAAGAGTCGTTTACTTTTAATGTCGTTAAATATTCCACATTGGTACCTACACGCGTATGCATATACTCCTGGACACATTTCTTTCTCTTCACTTTTTCTCTGCTTTCATATTCTTGGCCAGCAAGCCCCTTATTTTTGATTTTATTCCTCTTCCATGCATGTATGTTACGCTTCCTTTTTCGGTAAATTTTAGGAATTACTGAAAAGGAAAAATATGTTAAACCCTTAAGTTGAACTTAACTTCGAAATTTCTAAAAGTACATAATTGTAAGGTAGGTACTAAATTTACCGGTATTTACAAGTTTAATATTTACATAATAAATTAATTTTTGATAGGGATATTACGCTTAAATTAAAACTAACAAGCTAAAACATTAGAGGAGAAGGTGGTAATATGGCCCCTGCATAATTTATGGCCCCCCTCCGTATTTTAATAACAAAGTGCTGAAATCTAGTGGAGAACGCTGGAACTAGTTCACTAGTATACCAACTGGACGGTAGGAGCGCTGTGAGCCATTAAGTGCAGTCACTCAGTAATTGTGCAGTAGTTTGTGTTTTGGTCAATCTTCAAAACTTTGAAAGGTATGTAAATTTCTTGATATTAACTTACCATAACTAATAATAACTTAGTTCTAAGTATCGTGCATATGAATTAGAGGTTATTACCTACAGTTTAACACAGACTAGAATGTTGTAAGTCTTTTACATTTTATCTTGTAACCACGTGTTTTAAACTTGGAGATGTGTGTATTATGGCCCCCCTAGGTAATGGTAATATGGACCCCGGGGTCCATATTACAAGCAGTTTCAATATTTGTGATTTTTTTATTTTTCAGATGCCTAGAATCAGCTTAACACCTAAACCAGCCAGAAAAAGGCAAATTTGGGACAAGGACAAAATGAAAGAAGCAGTAGCAGCTGTCACTGAAAAGAAAATGGGTGTCAAAAAGGCTTCTAAACATTTTGATGTGCCTAAGACCACTTTAAGAAGATATGTTAAAGAGGCAAGTACATCTGAAGCCACTGAAGTTCACACAAAAAAGCTAGGTAGGAAACCAGCTATACCTGAAGAACTGGAAAATGAACTAGTGGAGTACCTGAAGTATATGGAGGCAAAATTTTACGGGTTCACTCGCTTGGATGTTCGTCGAATGGCTTACCAACTAGCAATTAGAAATGGGATTCAAACCAACTTTAGAAACGAAATTGCTGGCAGGGCTTGGTTGGACCATTTCCTTAGACGACACAAAGACAAGTTGTCAATCCGAAAGCCAACTGGAACATCATATGCTCGTGCAAAAGGTTTTACTCGTGAAAGAGTTAATGCCTTTTATGACTTGCTGGAGTCCGAATATTCAAAACACAAATACCCAGGTGACCGTATTTGGAATGTGGATGAAAAGGGCCTGAGTGTAGTTCAGACAAAAATACGACAAGTTATTGCCAGTAAAGGTAAACGCCAAATATGTTCTCTAACTGCGGCAGAACGTGGATCTTTGGTCACAGTCATATGTTCAATGAGTGCAGGAGGATCTTATGTCCCTCCGATGTTGATTTTCCCAAGGATGAACATGTCTGATCTCCTTATGAAAGGACCTCCTCCTGGGTCAATTGGAAGAGCTCACCCGTCTGGGTGGGTTCAATCAAATCTGTTTAGAGACTGGTTAGCTCATTTTATTTAAAAAACAAATCCAACAGAGACCTCGCCCATACTACTTATTCTTGACGGTCACTTTTCGCACACAAGAAACATTGATGTGATCGATTTGGCAAGGAAAAATTATATCACGATATTGTCCTTACCATCCCACACAACACATAAATTGCAACCACTAGACCGCACTTTTATGGGAGCTTTAAAGACTCACTACAGTGAAAATATCCGACAGTGGATGCTTCATGAAAGTAGACCTGTTGGGCCTTACGATATTGCGTCCTTTTTGGGAAAGGCGTACCTCCGATGTACCACAGGAGTAAACGCTGTAAATGGATTCTGGGTCACAGGTATTTACCCCCTGGAAAGAAATATTTTTCAAGACCATGAATTCATTGTAGGGGAGGAGGAGGCACCAAACGAAAATCAGGCTGAGAACACTGATAACCGACTGCATGACACTCCTGCAGTTGAAGTCAATCCTCATCCACCAACAACCTTCGCTGTGTCTCCTAAAGACATTCATCCCGTTCCAGAAAAAAAAAGAAAAAATCAAACCCTTAACGAAAACCCTGCATCGCAAACGTCATTACTAGTTCTCCTTATAAAAGAGAGCTAGAAGATTTTCTGGCAAAAAAAGAAGCTGCTGCAAGACGTCGTGGTCGTGGCCGTGGCCGTGGCAATGGCCGTGGCAATGGGAAAGGCACTGGAAGAGGAGCTTCAACAAGTGTCACTCGAAGTTTGACGTTTATTAACCCCATACCATCTTGTCCCGGACCTCAAACTAGCGCTGTGACGTTTGATAACCCAATACCGTCTTGTTCTGGGCCTCAAGCTAGCCCTAAAGGACAAGCAGCCAAGTCTGACTGTACCCCACGTGCCAACGCTGGAAAATCAAAGAAGAACAACCCTAAACACAAACGTCCAGCTGACAGCAGTGACGACGACGATGATGATGATGATGATGATACATATTATGCTGTATCTACTTATGTATAATAAAAAGGTTTTTTGTTCAATTATAATTTTCAGAATTTGCCAATATTTCCTTAAATTAATAAGGGGGTCCATATTACAAACACCATGGGGGCCATATTAACTGCACATCCCGTTTTCTGATGAATGTGTCAACTTTTAAAACATTATTTAAAAAAAATGTAAAATGAAGTCTTAAACCGCTTTAACTATTACAATTTGTTCGGTAACTAACACCATATCGTAACTAAGCTAACAATCTCTGTTTTTTATTAATAATATCAATTTTACAATAAAAAATCAAAACGGGGGTCCATATTACCACCTTCTCCTCTACTACTCAAATATTATACTCCACATGTGTGCTTATAGTTGCTTCTTCGGCAGATATTATAGAATTATCGCTGTCGTTATCTTCTTCATATTCAGTCGGAATAAAATCAGATTTTCCATCTGTAGCGTATGGATAACTATCTGACTCTAAAAATAATATCAAAACTCAAAAAACATGATCCAAATATCATAATGACAAAATATATCATTTCCGCAAACAATAGTATCACTTGAAACACTGCTGTTAATCTACTAAAGAAGTATAACCTACACGCCATAAACAAATCCAAACCGTTGAGTGGAACCCAAACAACATAAGTAATAAAACTATATTTATATCCAGCCGCTTGTTTGGAGGTAAAACAGCCTAGGTGCACTAAGGCGATTTCTGCTCTTAACGATTGGTGAATTTCATTTTGGTTGTTTTTTCTATTCATCAAAAGATGGCGATAAAGTAGGGTTAGAGCGTAGTCGATTTTACTACCAAACAATATAAGATATTCAGAACGTGAAACATCACTAAAGTCGTTTTGGTGAAAATTTTACTTAGGCGGTTTTACTTCTAACCCCTTCAAGTGTTATCGGCCTTTTATCTTGTGATGTTATTGCTTACAATATCATATTTCGTTTCCCATTTATAAAAAATGGAACGTATTCAAATGTATAATTAAAGTGTCCAGCATATCTGTAGTAAATAAATATATTCGAGAAACACGTTTCTCGTGTCATTTGAATTTTTATGTCATTTCTACTTTACATGTGTATAACCAATTGCAATAATGTAAATTTTAACATTAAGAACTGTTATTTAATGTTTGAAATAATTAGCCTGTCGCTACAGATATACGATGTATTAATAATAATAGTAAACTGTAGAGTACTAACTAACTGATCCATTGTTTACTTATTATTTACTGGTATTTTTTGTTCTGTAAGTTTGTATTTATTTATTGATTATAATTTTATTGATTGTAACTTAAACTAAATTATTTAAATCTGAATTTATTTTGAAAATGAGTATTATAATTACCAGTTAATTGAGCTACACGTTCTTGTATCTTTTTTAAATCAACTAAGAGTTTATCGGCATTAGCTTCTTCGGTTCTAAACTTAAAAAGACTGAAAATTATTTCTCGTGCTTAAGATCCCAAACGTTTGCCTTTTAATACACTTGCCATTTTAATAAATATAAATAATAGTTTCTAATATAGGGCCACTCCAAATAACAATCTAAATCCATGACAACACTATCAGAAATCTAACACCACGATATTATGAACTCCTAGCCGACTGCAATAGAAATGAGCAATCCCTTCCACTTTTCAATTTATTCTACGCGCAACCCTCCAACTCTCGCTTGTCAGATTATAAAATTATCTAAAACATTTTATAGGTTTCATTTTTATAATCGGGTATATTATTGTTACTACTAAATAGTTTTTGTAATTAAAATTTATGAGTTACATGAGAAATGGTTGTAACAATACCCTTCTTGTTTGATCAAAATATTTTTCCTATTTATATACATAAGGCCGTTGGATTAGGTAACATGGCGTTGTTACCTAATCCAACGGTAACTTTAACATCTTAAGTCATCATAAGGGATTTTGTAAACCAAATGTAATCAATTATTTGTTAACGGGTTTTTACCCATATATTTAGTGGCTACATTCATGTACTCTTAGACACTGATGATGGAATATGGATCCCGAAAACGTTTTGTATGTTTAACTTAGCCCGTTTGGGTTCTTAATATATACCTTTTACAAAAGGATTTTTTAATACAAAAATTTTTATAAATGTATGTTATTTACATATAATTTTCATAAGAAAAACGGCAACTATCTTTTAAATTTAGTATATATTGGTTAAGAAGTATGTTCATTTTGTTTTCATCACAATAAAAGAACATTAGTAAAGTAATGTTGTGTTTTAGTTTGATTGTATTGTTACAGTTGTTTTTATTCTTCCTGGTTGTAGATCATCACAAGAAAACTGCAAAATTATTCTACAATGTAACATAATAGATTGAATTTGTTGATTATTTCACAGAAATCCAGTATTTTTTAGTTAATTTTATTTATTGATAACAAATGGGACAAACTTACTGTCAAAATTAAACAAGAATCTAGCATTACAGAAATTGCAAGTACACACTTATTTATACAAAGTTTCTTTTTGCATTTTAGTGCTTCAAATATAACCTAAAGATCTCTATCTAATCAGCCTTAAACGCCTACTCTTGGGCATAGGCCTCCCCTGTTAATCTCCATTGGTCTCTATTTTGGGCGATCTGCATCCAGTCCTTTCCTGCCGTTCTCATCTCATCACAAGAGGAAATTCAACATGCCCTCAAAAATATGAAAAATAATAGAGCTCCGGGGGAAGATGGTATAGTCATTGAGACAATTAAACAAGGAGGTCCACTTTTAATGTCCCGAATCCAAACACTTTTTAATCTATGTCTGCATAGTGAAAACTATGCAGACCTGCACACTATACAAGCTCTTTACTCGAATACTGATAAACAGATTAGAAGCAAAACTCGATTTCTATCAATCAGAAGAACAGGCAGGATTTCGAGCGGGACACGGAACAAACGACCATTTGCAATGCCTTAAAACTCTCGTTGAAAAGTCCATCGAATATAACAGACCCCTTGCTCTTATCTTTGTCGACTTCCACAAAGCATTTGACACAGTTGAAACAGTTGCTATTTTAAAAGCACTATCAGAATACAGAATATATCACAGGTATGCAAATATTACTTGAAATATATACGAAAATGCGATAACAACCGTTAACCTCCATTGCATGACTGAGAAGATAAAAATTGGCAGAGGGGTGCGGCAGGGAGATATCTTGTCGCAAAAACTATTTATAACAGTTATGGAGTACGCAATTAAACGGCTAGAGTGGGAATCAAAGGGTATTAGATATTCAATCATCTCAGATATGCCGATGATATTGTTTTCATAACAGACAACTTAGGAGAAGCCAGAGTTATGCTATAACAACTACAGCAACTAAGCCAGAAAGTCGGTTTAAAGATAAACTATGGAAAAATAGAAATGATTACCAACCTCGTCCCCAATGAGCTAATAGAAATCGAAAAGTCGCCCATAGAACTTGTGGAAAAATATGTGTATTTGGGTCACGAAAATAAGGTTAACGCGAGATAACCAAACATGCGAGCTACTCAGAAGAATAAGTCTGGGTTGGGCTGCACTCGGAAAAATAAGAGACGTATTTAAAACAAATATATTGATCCATTTAAAAAGAAAAGCTTTAAACCAGTGCGTTCTACCAGTCATCACATACGGAGCAGAAACCGCAACTCTCACAAAAACATCAGCCGAAAAATTGAGAAGGACACAACAAGAAAGATGTAGAGATCAATGCTTGGAATAAGCTTAAGAAATAGAATAAGAAACAAGTTCGTAGACGAACCGGAGTAGAAGACATTATCGAACATATTACAAGGCAAAAATGGAGATGGGCAGGACATGTTGCAAGAATGAAAGACGACAGTTGGACAAAAAATTGCTTGAGTGGAGACCACGGGCTGACAAGAGAAGCCGAGGAAGACCCCCAACGCGATGGGCCGACGACCTCAAAAGAATCGTGACCAATTGGATAGCGGAGGCGCAGAACAGAAGCAGATGGAAAAATCTAGAAAAGGCCTATGTTCAACAATGAACAACTCAGGGCTGATTAATAATGATGATGATGAAGACAAAATTCCTTAGCATGACCATTTTTTCCACCCTTAGTCCTCTAAGTTCCCCCCAAATAAAAAAAATCTTAATCCACGACTCACCTCTTCAACCAAAATACGAGTAGCCGTTCGTAAACGTTTTAATTAATTTACTTGCCCTATCTCTAAGCCTAGTAATTGTTCAGTCCCTCCTTCCAACCCCCAATAAGCAAATTAAAAATTTTTGCAAACTAAACTAGTACCCTGTTTTCTTTTGCATTTAACTAAACAAATACTTACTAATGTTAACAACATATTGATAAATTTATAGGTATTGACGTGAATATCATTTTGGATGCTTACAAACACAAACAGGAGGGAAAATTGGCTTAGGATATATACAGCAAAAAACAGTACGAAGAAAAATAATAACTTCTTGGTAAGACAGTTGAATCGCATAATTTCCATATGAAGCATAACTATATATTTCTTAATAAACCGTATATCTTCTAGTGATATATTCTTATGCAAAATGTTAGTCGCAAAATATTTTTTGGTGAAGTTAATTAGATAATCACATCTCCTGGAAAATTCGTTACAAATTTCCCAAATAACAATAAAAAAATATGTAATGTGCACATCTGTTACAAATACGTATATTTGTTGAAAGAAGTTGTTTCTTGATATAAAAGAAATTCCACTTTTCAATCGATAACCAATTACATGATTTACTATAAGTGGCAAGGTAAAACCAAAAATTGGAAGACTGTATTTCGAGATACAGTGTTTTGTTCCAAATATATTAAGTTTATTCATATTGTTCATAAATGTATTCCATTTACTCGTATATCGTAGTTTACCATAAAAGCTAATGATATGAAATATTAAAAACGTGCAATGGTATGTTACTACCAAAAAAAGTTCTTCATAACCCATGTACGATGCAAAGTTTTGAAAATACAAATATTGTGATATTTGTTTTATTGTATACAGCACAATCCATATTATCAAACAAAGAACTTTAGAAACATTGTTTTTGTAAGGAAAGGGACCAAAAATGCCTCCATATTGATAGAGTAAATTTAAAACAAGCATTTCTGTGATCACTGCTAATACACATCAAGTAAACAAAGTAAGGTTGAGTCAAACATTGATAATAAAGTTCAGTGGTACATTAAAAACACATTTATAATTGTAACAATACTGAAGACATCGTTACGCATAATCGTTTATATAATAAATGGATTTGGCCGTTACTTGATGGAAATTCATTTTATGTAACAATTAAACACTGAAAACTTTGTTTTTAAAACTTCCTCAACAATTTATTATATCTGTACCTTGGTGGTAAAACAACCAATGTCAAAAATTGAGATTTTTGGTTTTTCGTCGCAAAGGGTGCAATATAATGTCCTTTATATTGTGCAAGAACAACCAATATCTTAATTAGTGCCACTTTAGCGTTGGAGTATAACTGATTGACCAATGTCATTATTATATAGAAATATATTTAATGCAATTTATACTTTGGTTATTTACTTTTATAGCCCAGGGAATTAAGCATTTTTTCATGACACTCGTCCGGCCAGGCAAACGACAATTTCTCAGACCCTCTCTGGGACTGTAATTTTCCCCTCGACGCTGGTGAGAGGGCCGAGTAATTGGTCTTGGTCCCCTAATTTGTAAGGGGAGCACGACCATTGAAACCAAATACAGTCCCAGCGTCCAGCATCTGTGCACCGGGTGAGCGCGGGACATTGCCGCTGGACGCTAAAGGGCGTCGCAACTGAGACGAGCAGATGCGACGCTTTTTTTGCCTTCAACAACACAAGTACCTACCAACTCCCCCATGGCTACTCAATCCCAATTTTCAATCTCGTCCACCCAAAAAAAAAAAAAGAAAAAAAAACACATTCTCCCAACACATTCCATATGAGTAGCAGACACGTTTACCCCACCGGTCACCTTTTCCATTACACGTCCTGTTCCAATTCCCACGTAACAGGGGAGGCAGCAGTTATGTGGAAATTCCAAGCAGACTGCTCAAACAGACTGCCATTGCGTCCGGAGGCAACCGTGAAAAAAGCCTAGGGGAGCAAACTTCGATAAAAAATCCCCACTATCACGGTGGAAGGCATCGTGCCAAAGATATGAGAGATGCAAGGGTTAGAGCATCAAAAACGATCCCTTCGGGATACCTGGCGACCTCTCGAAGTATCGAAGCCCTAGCGCGGTAAGGGCGCACTGCCGCGCCAGACGTATAGCACGTCCCGACTCGTGGGACCATTTATGAGTAAAATAAAAAAATTAAAACAGACGGGGATGAAGAATGACGACCATCGGCAAAACAATATGGACAATGCAAAGGAAATCGAAAAAAAAAGAGTAAGGAGGAACAGTCGCATGACGACTTGAAAACAGAATTAGAAGGAGAGATGATGAACAGTTTTGAGAGGGAACTGGTAAGAAGGCATAAGCAACAACAAAAACTGAATAGATCGACTGTTGCAAAGCAGTCGACATTAGTAGAAGACGAAATTACAGAAGATAGTGAGAACGATGAGAAAGAGATAGGGGAAGAACAACCACAGGAAAAAGTTGAAAAAATTAAAGATATATGGCAGAATATCGAGGGTAGTGCGCTGACCAATATCCTGTTTGACGAAGAAGAGGAGGGGAGACGATAAACATAAAGAAAAGAAAAGCCGAAAGCATGGACAGGATAAATGACCTCAAGAGGGAAAGGCTGGAGGAGAGTATAAGGTTTTCAAATGAAACAAAACAAGAAAAAACAAACAGGAAATTAGAGGAATTAAGTACAAAACTCGAAGAAATATTTAACAGAAAAAAAAGCTGGAGGTGGACACCGATTTAAAAAAATTGATAGGGATTATAAAATCCACAAACAACAAAAGGGATGATAATAGGATAACCGAAAAAACCAAACACGAATTAAAATGTGACCATTGTAAACTAAAAGAGGAGCAGGAGAAGCAGAAACAAGAACAAGAAAAAGTCAAAAGGGCATTAAACATGGGAAAAGGGAAAAACCATTTATGAATATATGCGACAGTAAATGGGAAGAGAAAGTATATCTAAAGACAAAGTAGGAACAAGCGGGGCTACTAGAAACAGTAGAAAAAAAGAACTGTATAATATTTACAAAAAAGGAAGCGAAAGGTGAAGGTGTGGAAAACATCATTAAAGATGTAGGATAGGATCTAGCGGAGATGCTAGAAGAAATAGAAGAGGGAGAAATAAATTACCTAGAGAACACTAGAAGAAAAGCAAATAAAAAAACAATATGGTATACTTTCGTTGCCAGATTAGACAAAGAGCGGGGGGAAGATGCATACGACATGGCAGAAAAGGCTATAAAGGACATAAGGAAAGAAATGAACGAAATCCCAGAGGTCATGCGGGTTGTAGTCGCAAACGACCTAAATAAGGAAACCATAAAGAAAGCTCTCGAATATATAGGGCATAGAGATAGTATATCCTGGGAGATTTTAGTAAGAGGGAAGGAATTCGGTGCAGAGAGGAGAGTGAAACAAGAGGAAGCCCTACTCATAAAGATGAAAGGAAAGAAATATAACGAAGTTCTTAGCGAAATGAGAGAGAAAATTGACATTGGAAAGATCGGGGTACAAGTGAGCAAGCTAAAAAGAACGAATGGGGGAGATCTACTTGTAAAATTAAATGGGAGAGGAGCTGCGGCGAAGTTGAGGGCCGAACTGGTCAGCAAAATGAATCCGAAGAAAGGAGACTTTCTTTAAGATTACGAGTTTGGACCCTAGGGTGAGTAAAGAAAGTTTAAAAAAAAGCAATAAAGAGCTATACAGGCATCGCGGAGGGAGAGATAGAAGTTAAGGGCCTAAGAGTCAACAACATTAGATAATAACATAATTTAACCGTCAATTTCAGCGTAATTTTTCCAGTTTGGACAGTACCAAAAAAAAGGTGATGCCTCAGGTCAGAAAAAATTTAGATTAGTAATTGATTACAGGAAGCTCAATGATCATACTGAAAGTGAACCTTACCAATTTCTTCAAATAGATGAAATACTGGATAACTTAGCAAAAGCCAGTTATTTCACAACTTTAGATTTAGCTCAAGGTTACCATCAGATTGAAGTTCATCCGGATTCTATTCGCAAAACAGCCTTTTCGGTTCTGCATGGTCACTTTAAATTTTTAAGTATGCCTTTTGGTTTAAAGAATAGCCCAACAACATTCAAAAGGTTAATGGACAATATTCTTAGGCCCTTTATTCATATATACATATATATATATATATATATATATATATATATATATATATATATATATATTACAAATATTACAAATAATTTTGACATAAAATACAAAAGAATTTTTAAAAAACACCGTTACACTACCACTTTGACAAATAATTGGAAAACAGAAATAGCAAATACCTTCCAAAATATCCTTAGACCAAACAAAAAATTTGCAATGACAATCCTTCACGAATTTAGACCTTTTATCTGTAACTATTTTAAAGAAAAAATAAACTCCACATTCAAAGCAATATTTTGCAATATACTACTTCAGGACATAGAAGAAGAAAATCAACAAATAGAATGCATAAAGAAATATCACGTGGAAAATCACAACGGAATAATTGAAACTTACAAACACTTAAAACAAAAATTTTATTGGCTCTCAATGCAGACAACTATTTCGAATTTTATCAATAAATGCGAAAATTGCCTAAAAAATAAATACGAACAACGTCCTTATAAACTTTCCCAATTAGGACCGTTGGTAGGTCAAAAACCTTTTGATATATTAAATATCTATCTATTCCACTGCAATAAAAACCTGTACCTCACAATAATATATTCTTTTTCCAAATACGGTCAATGCTATAAGCTAACCGACAAAACTTCCATTTCCATACTAAATAAATTAAGACAGTACTTTTCGCACCACAATTATTTAAAAAAGTTTATATGCGACAGCGGCACCGAATTCAATTTCGCAGTAATTAAAGAATTCCTAAATATCCACAAAATCGAAATACATTTTTTATAACAGTACACAATTATTCTTCAAACTCTCCTATTGAGCGCTTTCATTCAACTCTTATTGAAGAACTTGGGACTTTACAAGCCCAAAATCCAAATTATTCGTTAGATGACATTCTAACATATGCTATTCTCATTTACAACCAATCAATCCACAGTTCCACAGATTATTCTCCTTTCTCAATTCTGTACGGACCCTATGCAGAAGAAATACTTTTCGACTTTGATCTTCCGATATACGAAACATATAATCAGAGACATAAAGAAGAACTCCAACCCTTTATTTCAGACCTATATAATAAACAAAAACAAAAAAGACAACAACTTTTAGATAGACAAAACGAAAATGCCGAAGATATTCTGGAAATAGACCTCACAAAATCCATGTATGTTTCTAAGAAAAAACATGTCTAAATTACAAGCCCCTTGCTCCACTATTCATCCAGAAACATAAAACAAAACAAAAATTATTGGTAAAACAGATTAACAAAATTTAACAAGCACTCACCTTAAATATGTAAAACGAATTCGAAAATAAGTAGACAAACCTACTCAAGACCTAAATTTTTCACAGGACAATCCTCGCCCTGGTCCATCCACTCAGTATTCAGAAGATTCCGAATAACGGTTACTATGCTGAAGAGATAGGCAAATCGAGAGAAATCTCCCACTACCATAGACATTTTCTTCACATTCCACTAGACAAACTATCCGACACTATTGACGCTAGTCCAACAAGCTATATCAGAGATCACTTCAAAAATGCACCTCTCTCGTTACTGTACTCCCAATACACACACATACAAGAACAATCAAAAGACGATCTAAACAAGATTACGCGAAAACAAAAACTCGGACTTTTTAATTTTCTGGGTACAGCCCATCAAATACGTGACTGGAAATCCAGACGATTCTGACTTAGACTTATTAAAATCACACATAATCTCTTTAGAAAATAAACAAAATTAAATTATAAAAAAATTTAATAACCAAATATCTTATGAAAACTCTTTTAACACGAGAATCGATAAACTTTTAGGAAAACCAAATTCTGATAATGCAATTGTCATATATGCACTTAATAAATTATCAGTTTCTTTCGACAGCTATATGATTCTACACAATAAGATAATACTCCTAAATCTCCAAAATATAAACGAATTTCTAATCAAACTTATTAGAACCATTAATTTATCTGAACTAAATATGTCTAATATAGAATTATTCACTTTAAATGAAATAATAGACCTTAAAGAAAACCTTCTCAAAATTTATCCCAGAAATTCAATCCCCAATAGTAATGAACAC
Source organism: Diabrotica balteata (assembly GCA_918026665.1). NCBI lineage: Eukaryota > Metazoa > Arthropoda > Insecta > Coleoptera > Chrysomelidae > Diabrotica > Diabrotica balteata. The sequence goes on along the minus strand of OU898284.1, from coordinate 92,853,756 downwards.
CCTTATGAACTTATAGAGTCAACAAAAACTTTAGTTTGTGTAACTTCAAGTAAAATCCTCATAATAATTAAAATCCCTATACTCCTTGAAATTCCTTACACTACCTATAAAATCTACCGCATTCCAAACAAAGATCATGTTATAATTCTGTCACCTGTAAGCTACTATACAATGATCCAATTATGTACAATCCAAATGTAACATACCCAATGTAGATAATTGCACAAAAACATTAATCACAGAGAACTTTTTCCAAAAGACCAGAAAAGTCGTATTGCTAGGAATAGTTCACCCGATGAGAATGCAGCAGATAGAACTTAATTCAACCAGCCTCTTAACCACAGATGTACCAATAATGGTTGAAGGTATCCAATTTAATAAAAAGACGTCACAAGATATTTCCATTCCAGAAATTGTTACAATAAAATTAATACCAACCCAAACAAATTCAACCACTAGATACCATAGACGTACTACCCCGATTATCAATAGGACTGAGCACCACTTCTGTTATAATATTTTTAACTATTTTAGGTTTCCGAATAATCTTTTTAGTTAGACGAAGAAAACGAATTTCCAAAATCCTATTTGGAGAAGAATTGCATCCTGCCCAGATCTAGATATTGGACGAGTTGATAGCTGAAGTAACCAAAACTTCGAAGACGTAGTACCAACTAATGGAAGGAGGAGAAATGTAGCCACGAGCTCCTCTACTATTAAGACTCAGCAGATTCCGACGTCCGATGTTATAGAAAGGAAGAAATCAGTATTTTTATTATTATTGTAATTAATATGTTTTAATAGTCTAGTTTAAATCATTAAATGTAGAAGATGGTAGTATGTAGTTCTTAAAATTGTAACTTGTAATTTCGAAATAAAGATTTTTTTGGGAAACTAAAAAATATATATATATATATATATATATATATATATATAAAATAATAATATATATATATATATATATATATATATATATATATATATATATATATATATATATATATACAATATAAAATGAATGTTTCTTGGGTTTACGTTCAATAAGGATATATTACATGTGGAACTAGATTTTATTTTCCATAGCAATCAATCAACGTTTCGGCAGGAAACCATTGCCTTTGTCAAGATTCTAAAATGTATATGTATAAGGACAAACATATATTGTAAATTATGTATGTATATATATATATATATATATATATATATATATATATATATATATATATATAAACAACACAGTTTATTAGGGTTGCAGTCAGAATATTGGCCGGGAAAAAACACTCTTTTGACTTTTTGTCGAGTTTTCGGAATGGTTTTATTCCTTTTTCAAGACACTGTAAGAAGATAAATATGTAAATATTTAAAAAATATCACAATTCTTCATTGTAACTTACTAGTCGTTGAGATTATTTGTATAAGCATTGCATATAAGCATATAAGCATAAAATTTTAAAATATATATATACAATATAAAATGAATGTTTCTTGCGTTTACGTTCAATAAGGATATATTACATGTGGAACTAGATTTTATTTTCCATAGCAATCAATCAACGTTTCGGCAGGAAACCATTGCCTTTGTCAAGATTCTAAAATGTATATGTATAAGGACAAACATATATTGTAAATTATGTATATATATATATATATATATATATATATATATATATATATATATATATATATATATATATATATATATATAAACAACACAGTTTATTAGGGTTGCAGTCAGAATATTGGCCGGGAAAAAACACTCTTTTGACTTTTTGTCGAGCTTTCGGAATGGTTTTATTCCTTTTTCAAGACACTGTAAGAAGATAAATATGTAAATATTTAAAAAATATCACAATTCTTCAGTGTAACTAACTATAGTGTATTTTTATGTATGAAAGAGTAATAAAACAATAAATTATGTATGCAAATCCCTAAACTGTTGATACGGGTGACTCAATGAAAAACAGATATTTGTCAACAAGTTTACAGAAATATATAGGAAAACAATTTTAAATTGAGTATGACCACCAGGTATAAAGGTTGGAGCAGAATAGAATACAATAGTTGTGAGGGTTACTAATCCCTAAATAAGGTTGCCAGTGTCGGAGTGATGGAGGTTAACAGGTAATAACGAATTTGCAAGAAATGTAAGATGTTTATTTTATTGGTTATAAGTATATAACCAATAAAAGTTTAATAAGTACCTACCTATTTGCAAAATAAAGTTTAATTCTTTAGATAAAATAAAACGTTTTATTTTATCTGAAATGAGTGCATTCCACGAAGTAAGGGTTTCAACAATCAAATATTTAATTCTTTAATTCCAGGAATCTACGACAGTAATTGACTAGATAATTACCTTTTAAACTTATTCCACAGAAAATGTGATAGTGGGTTTTTCCATTTTGTAGGAAGGTCCAAGTGGCATATTCAAAATTCTTAACAGTTCACTAAAAGTAGGTACTTCAGTTGCAAGGTGCAGTTTATTGTGTATACTAGTGTTATGGAAAATTTGGAAGTGCCGTGTAAACGCCGAAAAATTGGTCCTTTAACAGTTAATGAAAAAACATTAATATTTAATCGTTTTAAATCATTTACAGACAAACGTTTATGTGAAAGTGTTGATGAGACCGTTGAGTTAGTTGGCAGTACACTTGGTGTTGGGAAATCTACGATTTACAGAGTTATTAAAGAAGAGAAATGTGGTAGTTTTCAAATGCCACGTAATGCTCCAGGGAAACCAAAATTTCAAATAGAATATCATTTTAAAGAAGGACTTCGACGGAAAGTGCATGAATTCTTCTTTAGACAAGAATTTCCAACATTGGATAAAGTTCTTGTGTCAGTTCGAGATAATAATAATTACCCAGAAATGAGTCGAAGTACGTTATGGAAACTTTTAAAAGAAATAGGCTTCCGCTGGAAAAAGAATCCCAGAAAGTCTATTTTATTAGAAAGAAGCGATATTGTCATATGGAGAAGACATTTTCTAAGAACCATAAAGGAAATGAGAAACCAAAAAAGAAAAATATTTTATCTTGGTGAAACATGGATCAACGAGGGTCATACACCAGATAAATTTTGGCAGGATGAAACTGTTACAAGTCAAAGGCACGCTTTTGTAAATAACTTATCTACTGGTTTAAACCCACCATCAGGAAAGGGACGCAGGCTGATAATAGTACACATTGGCAGTTCAGACGGTTTTGTTAAAGGTGGTTTATTAACTTTTGAATCAACTCGTAGCGGTGACTACCATGAAGACATGAACGCTGATGTCTTTCAAGAATGGTTCGAACAAATGATAGATCTTCTTCCTAAGAACTGTGTAATAGTAATGGATAATGCAAGTTATCACTCCAGACTTATAGAAGGACTGCCCACAACCAAGTGGTTAAAAAAAGACTTGCAGAATTGGCTGAGTTCAAAAAATATTACGTACCATCCCGGATCTATAAGAAAGGAACTTTATTCGTTGTGTGTCCTTCATAAAGAAAAATTTAAAAAATACGAAATTGATGAAATTGCCAAAAATCGTGGAATAACAGTACTTAGATCCTCACCATATCATTGTGAATTAAACCCGATTGAACTGGTATGGGCACAGATAAAGAGTGAAGTTTCAAGAAAAAATACCACTTTTAAAATTCATGATGTTAAACAGTTGTTTTTGGAGGCCGTAAATAATGTAATAACTGAAAACTTGGAAAAGGCAGTAATTCACACTATTAAAGAAGAGGAAAAAATGTGGAAGCTGGACAATATTACTGGAAAAATGATCGAGCCAGTTATTATAAATCTTGGTTCTGAAAGTTCATTTTCTGAATCTTATTTGGATTTGTAACAAGTAGCTGTAAGTTTTATATTAATATTTTTATTCATCTATTTAACATACCTTAGACGGTTTTAAGAACTCTTTTTCTCTTTTGTAATTTTTAAAAATTAAAAAAAATGTGAATTTTTTAAAACCCTTTTTAATGTAGGCCAGTCAGTTCTAATATAGTGTGTGATAACAGAGGTCACTTTTGTTTACATACACATAACACTTTATAACACTGAAATAATTCATTCATTTTTTAAAATTATTCAAAGTAATTTTTCAATTAATCTTGAGCACGCCCATGGAGTGGCCGGAGGTACCAGTTAAAATTATGCTAATTACTCTCTCGTTCATAAAAATAAACTATAGTCGTTGAGATTATTTGTATACGCATTGACACTCAACATTTACAACACACATTAAAATATACAATTATGGACAGAATACATTATAAAATTTTTAAAATTTATTGTAAAAATAGTAAAACTTAGTTGATGGCATGTTTTACTGGTATATATTAACTCATACAGAGAATGGAAAGTAAAAACACTGTAATTAATATGTAATTAGGTGTAATTGATGTTATCTTTCTTTTCAAGAAATACTAGAGGCCCTTCTTAGGTGACTATACTTTTTAAGCCTGTCTTAATGGTATGCAACATATTATACATAGAGGTGTAATTTATGTACAGGTTAATATTTATTTTATTTTTGGTGTTTTTCTAGTAAATAACAATAAATGTTGCTTAATTTGTCTATGTCGAACTTTTTGTTGATGCAAGATGTGCTAGATTTTATGAAACACATTTCCAAAAAAACACGTTTTGAATGGTTCTTTTCTTTTGCCAAAATACAGGATTCCGGATACAGGATACAGGATACAAGAAATACAGGATACAGAATATGTTTTTCCGATGAAGCAACTTTTACACTGTGTGGAAGTGTAAATCGACACAATGTAAGGTACTGCTGTGACATAAATTCACACTGAAGACTGAATCCGTGAAAACCATACTCAAAGACCACAAAAATTAAATGTATGGTCAGTTATAGTAGGTACTTATTTAATTGGGCCATTTTTTATCGAAAGAAATTTAACGTCAGATAGTTGGTGTAAATGTTCGGCGTTATTTAGATGAGATATTTCCCGGAAGATAAATTGGAGGACAAGGTAGAATTGAATGGCCTCCACGTTCACCCGATCTCAATCCTAAAGATTATTTTTATTAGAGAATACTTAAAAAATTCAGTTTGCAAAACTTAACCAGCAAGTCTTGCATAGCTAAGGCAATGAATTATCGATGAATCTTAAATAATTTATATACAATCATGGAGAAATGTGGTACACGCATACTACCATCGATTAGAGTGCTGTCAACTCACACATGGAGCACATTTTGAACACTTAATAACGTAACTAATATGTTAAAAATATTCTAAACTATCAATTGTTACGTTTTAATGTATTTGAAAATGGTTAGTATTAAAAAATGTATTGAAACAATTTAGGCGTTGCCAGACTTCTGTTTTATGTATTTAAGACCTTCCAGACTACATAATATCATAAGTGTTACATATGGTTGAAGTCGTATTTAATAGGAGATTCCAATAATGTCTGAATATACAGGGTGATGTATTTGAAAAACCAAAGTTACTAGTAATATAAGAAAAACTGAAAATCTGGCAACATTGCAAATACAAAATATGGAATCTCCGTATCCCAAATAAGACGTATCCCAAATTTTGTATAATTATGTCTAGTAATTTACGAGATAATTAGCCGTTTCCGTTTTGGGCCACTCTGTATATATACACACACTCAAAAATATTTTGCATATTATCTGTAACGCCACTGAACGTTTCCAATTTGAAATTTTTTGCACTGATTTTCTTTTGTCCACTAAAATAATGTATTTTACTGCTTGTTTTTTGTTTCTTAATTGTCGCAGAGATTCTTAGAATTCATATTGTGTTCATCAGTTTTCGAAAACCGATATTTGTAAAAATTTGTTTGCGTTTTATTCACTTTGTAGTAAACAATATGAATAGGCAAGTGATATCTGAGTTCAACAGAGCTAGAATCGTTACTTTGATTGACGAACGCCACAAACAAGTCGACGTTGCTGACCAGGTTGGAGTTAATCAAAGTGATGTGTCTCGGATTGTGAAAAAATATCGAGAGATGAATTCTGTTAGCGACCGTCCAAAAAGCGGAAGACCCAGAATTACTACCAATGTCCAAGAACGCTTTTTAACGTTAACTGCCTGGAGAAACCCCTCTATGACTGCCCCAGCTATTAGAAGAGAGCTCCAGCAAGCTTATAATATTGTAATTTGCGATCAGACTATTAGAAACAGGTTACATTCGGCGAATTTATTTACAAGAAGACCATGGTTTGTACCAAAGCTTACGTTAGAGCAGAAAAGGACTCGACTGGAATGAGCCAATGAACATTTATAATGGCATGACAACAGATGGGAAAGGTCTTATTTTCTGATGAAACAAAATTAGCGTTTTGTCGGATAATCGTCGAATTAGGATTTGGAGGAACCCAAATCGACTTAACCAAGCTGTCCAAAGAGTCCCATATCAAGGTGGCTCCATAAGGTTTTGGGGCGGCATCATGCTAAAAATACTAAAACTCCTTTAATTCCTATTGTTGGTAACATGAATGGAAAAATTTATATTAATACCATTCTTAGGCCTGATGTACGCTTGTGGCGAGGAGCTGTTGGTCCAGAATTCATTTTTATGGACGACAATGCGCCTTCCCATCGTACGAGACATGTAGCAGATTTTTTAGAGACAGAAGATATCGTCAGATTACAATGGCCACCTTGCTCACCTGACCTCAATCCCATTGAGCACGCATGGGATATGCTCAAAAGAAAAATTCAGTCCCGGCAGCCACCCCCAAGAACACTACAAGACCTTAGAATAGCAGCGATTGAAGAATGGGACACCATGGACCAGAACTACGTTAATACACTTATTAGAAGCATGGGACATCGCATTCAGTCTTGCATGGATGCAAGAGGTGGAAATACGGCATATTAAGTATTAGTTCTTATATCTGTACAAATTAAAAAAAATATATTTATAATACATATTATAAATAATAATAATAAATTGTTAATTCTTTAAATTTTGTTTATTGTTTCTTTTTTAAAACAAACAATTTAACAGATAATAAAGTATTTTGTTACAAAAAAATAGATTTGTTACAAAATTGTTTCGGATATTTGCCATTTTCAGTAAGCGCTTTAATTATTTAAACATAGCATAATACACAATTATATTTTATGACTGCACTTTTAGAAATTTCAACGTGGAACGTAACTAGGTATTAGTAAAAATAATATGCCATGAAAATAATTCAAATAAACAATTAAATTTTGATCTTAAATAAAAAATACCTAAATAAATACTTACTACTGCTAAAAACAGGTTAAGACATTTATATCCATTAATTGTCATATCATTTTTAGCGCTCACAAAAACAAACATAAACGAAAATTGGTTTATGATAAATAGACCGAAAAAAAGTAGAAAAAAAAGTAATATCTTTTTGGTAAGGCAATTAAATCGTACAATTTCCTTATGAAGCATCATTAAATACTTCCTAATAAACCATATATCTTCTAATGATACGTTTTTATACCAAACTTTTGTAACAAAAACTTCTTTAGTGAAGTTAATTAGGTAATCACATCTCTGGGAAAACACGTTACAAATTTCCCAAACAACAATACTAAAATAAGTTAGCTCTATATCTGTAACCAATACGAGCATTTGTTGAAAAAAGTTTGCTCTTGAAACAAAAGAAATCGTATGATTTAATTGATAACCAATTGTATGATTTACAATAAGTGGCAAGCTAAAACCAATAATTTGAATAGTGTATCTTAAAATACTTTTTTCTTTTGTAGATATCTGAAGTTCGTTCATATTGTCCATAAATGTAGCCCATTTACTCTTATACCGTAGTTTACCATAAAAGTAAATAAAAATATATATTAGAAAGGTGCAGTGGTATGTTACATACAAACAAAATTTTTCACCACCTACATACGATGTGAAATCTTGAAAATACGAATATTGTAATCTTTCTGTCGTTATATACAATGTAATCCATATTATTAACCAAAGAACTTTGGAAATATTATTTTTGTAAGGAAAGGGACCAAAAATGCCTCCATATTGGTAGAGTAAATTTAAAACAAACATTTCTGTCATTACCGCCATTACACAAGTTTTCAAAATACGTTTTTAGTCGAAAAATGGTTACGAAGTTTGATATAACATTAAAAATACATTGATAATTCTACTAGTATTTTAGATATGTATTATACCTACATATATCGTTTTAGTATAATCGTTTTTACAAAAGATTATCTCAACCAAATGATTGTTAATAATCCACCAATAGTTAATGGTGTATTTCGGCTGGGTGACGAGAAAATATAAAAACCAATGTTAATAACTATAAGGCATAAGGGATGCCACATTTATGGATAATTGTCAGAGAGAGATTGTGTGACTTTAAACCTCAACTGGTGTCGTGGTTTATTCTGTTGTTAACTGCGTCCTGGGGTCTACTAGACCAAATTTTTTTTGAGTTGATTGTGAAATTAACCCTTTGGTACACGGGTGATACTTTGATACGCGTAAGAACGGGTTGGGTCTGAGAAACCCAAAAATTTAACTAAAATTTTTTTATGTCTAATTTTTTAACAACAGGTGTGCGTTAGAACTACTACTATAGACAACTTACATACATTAAACGAAAATGAACTTCTATTATACTACTAAATCTAAAAATAAAAAAAATTACGATGGCCGATGTTTAAAAAACACCTTGTATATAACGTATTCAGTCATTTGGTCAATGCTTATGCGACAAACGGGTACGGTATGTTCCAAGCAAATAAATTTTTTACAATAGTGACACATGTATCAAGTTTCACGATCTCTACAAAAAGCATAACGCTCCCTTTTATTTTGCAATTCCACAGGTGCTTGTACTGGTCCAACAGCACTGAGTTTAGCAGCAAGCTCTCTTATTTCTCGTGCCAAATAAGGAGATTAAACTTTTTCTTTTATGTTGTTCATTACTAACTGAAGTCCTAGTTCTTTTAAAAAAATCTTCTTTTGCTTGTTTTTAGATCCAGTTTGTTCGTTCTCTATATCACAAATGCATTTATTCCAGCAACATCAATCAATCGATAAAAGATGATCATGGGCGAACCTTTTGTATTTCTTGTGACAGTATAGGAACCTCGAAGTTGATCAACCGTGTTCACACCACCCTTCGTAGAGTTATAGAACGTTATCATTTCAGGTTTACTTTCGTCACCCGTTGTCCGATCGATTTGGTCATCATGGTTTTGGTATATAGGACAATATCGTCATATCTCTGTTAAATCCAAACATGGTTGATTTTGGCAGTCTATTGTTCAATAAAAATTCGGTTGAGATATGTCTCTTGTTTTGCCGTAGGGTGCCTACAATTGTTAGACTATGATTTGTCAGTAAGTTTGGTGCGACTTCAATTGATGTAAACCAATTGAAGACCTTATTGCAATATAATCGTAAGCCACAATTTTACAGAATTCTATATTATTGCATTACGTATTTAAAGAAACATATTATGTTAAGCCACACAAAAATTATTTGGTAATTATTGCAATAGATGCCGGAGTTATTGATGAATCGTGTTTATGCAATCGTCCGTTTCTGTTCACTTTTTCGCGTAAACCGTGTTAAGTTGTTAAGTCACATCAAAATGGCGTCGACATCAGGTGCACGTGCTGAATTAAGAGCAGTTTTAAACTAAAAAACACTTTAAATGTAAATTTTATTGATGCTAGTGATAATAGTTTAGCAGATAAAGACTTTAGGCCCAGTAGCGATGATTTTTTATCTCAATCTAGCGAGGTTAGCTTTTTTTTCTGATTTTTTGTCCTACCATGTTTTTGTACAAAAATATTTCGTGTATATTACATGGAAAAGTATGGTTGCCATGTGGCTTATCGAGTTGTTGATATAAAAATTCTGAAATATTCGCAAATTCTAGAGTCTAATGCAGTCATTTTTTGTTGTATGTTAGGATGAATTGCAGTAACCAATACCAAGGCTTTTTGAAGGTAAGGAGGTGAATCCAGAGAAGAGAAAACCAACAAGATAGAGACAAAGAAATGAGGAACACTATGATCAAAATGACAGAAAAAGAAGCCGTAATTCTGGACAGCAGTATACTTCGCAGAAAACCAAGACGATTTTTAGTTCACGTGAAATTGGCGAACCGTGTGAATGTAAAAATAAATGTAGGAAGGAACTGCAAAGTAATCATGAACATTTATTTAAGAAATTTTGGGAGTTGGGCTTATTCGACCTTCAAAATAGCTATCTGTCTGGGTATATCAGAGTAAAAAATATGAATAGATCGTATAAGAAAAAACAAAAACGCAACATATCTAGAAGAAAATTTAATTTAAAATTTATATTTATATATTTTATAGGATTTTTATAGGATATATTTTATAGGATTTAATATCCCAAAAAATATCCCAAATAAAGAAATCGCTATCATCATGGGTGATTTAAACTCAAAAATCGGTGTTACTATGGCTGACGAACATATACCAAATATTGTGGGTAGATATGGAATAGGTGAACGCAATTCAAGGGGAGACCGCCTTATCCAGTTCTGCGTTGACAATGACTTGACAATAATGAACTCTATGTATAGGCACCACCGCAGAAGATTGTACACTTGGATCTCACCTAACGGATGACACCGAAATCAGATCGATTACATAATGATTAAACATCGCTGGAAAATATCTATTAGCCAATGTAAAACACGACCTAGCGCTGACTGCGGCTCTGACCACCAACTTCTTGTTGCGACGCTAAAGCAAAAATTCAAGGCATGTGCTATGATCCGAAACAAGAGGATATCAAAAATAAAAGATACACAACAATTTAAAATCCAATGTAATGAAAGATTCGAAAATATTTTACCAACTATCGTCACTCATGATTCCGAAAAGATTTGGTTATCTTTTAAAAATACCTTGATACAAACCTTGACTGACTGCGAGGCACAGTCTAATGCCGTCTCAACCGGACCAAAAAAAGTGTGGATGTCTGCAGATACTTTTGACCTCGTTGAAGAACGTAGAAAACTTAAAACTGCTGGAATCGAGAACCCTCTCAGGAATTCCCAGTACCGACAGGTATCTAGAGCTATTCAGGCTGCTTGTAGACGAGACAAAAACAAGCATATAGAGAAAATCTGCAGAGAAATTCAACTACACACCGACACGAATAACACCAAAGGACTCTTTGATAAAGTCAGACAACTCACACGTAAATTCAAGCAGAAATCTTGGTCTATCAAAGATGATGAAGGTAATGTACAGACGGATTTGGACAAGGTTATTGATGTTTGGAGGGCGTATTGTCTTTATAAGTCTTTATACGCCAATACGGACCAGACGCCAATATATGCCAGCGGACGCCCCGTTTGTACCTGACTGCCATACCTCCACTTTCCATTCTCCTTCAACAGAGACACACCACACTAGTTTTGAGTCTGAACCTGACATACTTTTTTCCGAGGTGGAATTCGCTTTAAAAAGACTTATTACTGCAGACGTCTTGAAGCATCTTCCGGAATGTGGAGTGAAAATATTACATCGATTGTGCAATGAAATATGGCACACAGGCGTCTTGCCTGAGGATTGGAGAAAGACCATAGTCATACCTCTTCATAAGAAAGGTTCAACAAATAATTGTAACAACTACAGGCTATTAGCTCTAATATCACACGCCAGTAAGGTGATCCTCTACATACTGCAACGGCATCTAGAAAACTTTATAAGTTGGCAAATAGCACCTGAGCAGGATGGATTTGTAAAGGGCACAGGTACTAGAGAACAAATCCTTAATGTACGAAACATCATAGAAAAAGCCAGATAATACCAGATCCCGATATTTATATGTTTCGTCGATTACACAAAGGCCTTTGATAATGTTAGATGGGACAAACTATGGAACATATTGACGACAATGGGTGTACCTAAACACTTGACTCACCTTATTAGCAAACTGTATCAAGATAACCTGGTATATATTCGAATGGACGGATATCTGTCTGACAAATGCACTTTGGAGAAGGGAGTACGCCAAGGATGCGTTTTATCTCCCTTAATATTTAACATCTATTCGGAGTTCATAATGCGCAGAGTTTTGGATGGTTGGGAGGGAGGAGTAAACCTAGGTGGTGTTAAGATATCTAACTTGCGTTTCGCAGACGACACTACACTTCTAGCCTGTACTCCAGAAGAAATTATTAAAAAAACTCGAGGTAGAAAATGCTAAATTTGGACTCATGGTTAACTACAACAAAACCAAAATCATGGTTATTGATCGCCAACAACAGTTTCCTGAAACCCAAACTATTGCGGGATGCGAGGTAGTCTCATCTATGATATATCTTGGAGCTCTAGTTAACAACACAGGCAGTTGTGAATCCGAAATTAGAAGACGCATTCAACTAGCAAGAGCAGCAATGAGTAAACTAAACGGGGTCTGGCGTGATCGTCACATTACTATGACAAACAAAAAGAGACTCGTTTCAACTCTGGTCTTTTCCATATTTTACTATGCATGCGAGACATGGACAGTCAAAGAATCAGATCGACGACGTATAGACGCCTTTGAAATGTGGACATGGAGACGCCTGCTTCGAATTCCATGGACGGCTCGCCGTAAAAATATCTCGGTTCTGGATGAAATTAAACCGGATCAGCGTCTCTCCAGTACCGTTTACTCTAGAATTTTAAAGTTCTTTGGCCATATCCATCGAAGTGATCACAAAATGGAGCGGTTGATGGTCCAAGGAAGGCCTCAGACTCAACGCCAACGCGGAAGATCTCCACAGCGATGGGCGGACATTACTAAAAAGCTTCTCAATAAACAGTATACTGAGGCAATACATATAACTGATGACCGCGACCAGTGGAGAAATATTATCAATCAAACTGTCCGAGCTGCTGAAGCCCAATTATGAACCACAACACATCTACTAAGATGCTAATGACTGTGATGATGATGATGATACAGATTTTTATGTGCCATGGTGTAAAGAAATGAACATTAGGCCAGTTAAAGAAAGAAAATACAGAAAAAAATTTTGTATTCATTATAACATAGGGTTTAAATTACCTCATTCTGATACGTGTAAAACTTGTGATGAGACGACTAATAAAATTCAGGCATCAAAAGACGTTAATCACGAAAAATAAGAAAAAGAGCTAACTACTTTCTTAAACGTACATACTGCTCGAGCTGACGCAATGCAAACTTTGCTAAAAACTGAAAAAAAAAAACCGAATGTGTTACAAACAAATCAAAATTGGTAATCTCGTTTGACTTACAGAAAAGTATGCTGCTGCTAAAATTAACCACTAGTACTGCATTTTACTGCAGAAAACTGTTGCTTTATAAATTGGGAATTCACGACTGTACCAATGATAAAAGACACCTGTACTTATGGACCGAAGATCAAGCTAAGCGCGGAGCATATGAGGTTATTTCTGTTGTGATGAAATTTTTGAAGAACAAGTCAATTATGACGAACTCGTTGTTTTTACTGATAACTGTCCTGGTCAGAACAAGAATTGGCAGTCAATAACTTTTTGGTTGCAGTTAGCTAGGGAAAAGAAATTTAAACAAATAACGCATCACTTTCTAATTAGTGGTCATTCTCTTATGCCATCAAACCGAGATTTTGCTTAAATTGAGAAGCGTCAGAGAAACCGTGCACCCATTATTTATTCGCCAGAAGGTTGAGTATATATTATTACGAAAGCAAATAAAAAGAATCCTTTTGTTTTTATCCAGATGACCCAAAATGATTTTTACAGTTTTGAACCTCTTCTCAATATTATTAATAAAAATGCACGTTTTCCGGACAAGCTGGGCTTTAAAACATACTGTCAATGGAGACTATCAAGACGTTAATATATTAAGGAAAAGCAGACCTGTAACAATAGAGTTGTCAAACATTCTCATGAAATATAACGAGTCTCTGAAAATTGGGAAAAATAAACTGGATAATATAAAAAGCTTGTTACCTTATATTTCGCCAGTCTACCATAGACTGGCGGAATTGTGGTGAAGTATGTTCATAATTTCTTTAAATTATTCCCTTTAGTAAAATATTTTCACGCCGCCCATGCCTGCTTATCTTCTAAATAACCGACACTTTCGAGCGATTCGTTACGCCTTTTTTTAACAAAGAAATAACTTCGCCAAATGCTCCTCTCTTCTTTTTATCTTGTTTTGGTACATAAAAATCTCTCCTAATAACAAAGGAAAAAGGTCTCTATTGTGAAATCTTCGAGCTGCCTTCTTAGAAAATCAGAAGAGTTGTTTTTCGTAGAAAGTTACTTTCCATTGGTAAAAGCTACGAAAATGAACCCCAGTAGCCCAGCAATTTAATGTCAATTTCGCATGGCATCCTTCAGCCAATATCCCCTCCCAATTTTCAACCTTTGCTTGTCTAAGCCCTTCTAAGTTCACAATCCGATGTTCATTTCCAAGTTGGTTCCTGTGGCAAGCGGTCTTATCTTCGACAATCGGCGGTAAGTGGATTTTCAATTCACCCTTATTTATCTTTATACAGTGTGTCTTATATTAATTATTTTCTCTTTTGTCAAACAGACGCCTTCCAATTGAAGTCACTTCTGTTTGCTGTTCAGATTTTACCGTTCATATTCTACTCTACACCATTCTTCTACTACTCTTCTCTCACCGTATTGTACTACCTTGGTCTAACTGCCTCTTTTCGTCGGCCTAAGGTAATCTAAGGGATTACGTTAAGAAGACCGCACTTCTTTGTGGCTGTCATCCCAACTACCTGTTGTACGGACCGAAGTCAAGTGCCTTATTGAGGGCGTAATACCATTATTTTGAATACACCTGTTTTGTGAGTACCTATAATTTTTATTGACTACACTGTGATAACGAAATCTTTAGAAGTTGATTTATGACTCCAGTTCAGTGTACCTTCTTATTTATGGAGGTTTAGTTTGACTGAATATTTTATAAAAATACAGGATAATACATACGTATAAATAACGGACAATTTATTTTATATGTAGATTACATTTCTGATAAATTTTATTCTTAGATTTGAAGTGATCACGATCAAAAACCTAGTAACTTCATATTCAGGTATCCTCAAGGCGTAAAATTCACTTGCTTGCCAAATATTAACGTAGATATAATTATAATGTTCCTTCCTTTTTTCTAATTCTTGAGGATACTAAATTATTTATAACTATTTTTCAAAGAGATATTTTTTGCTTGTAATTAATAATAAGTTGCGCAATAATCATGCCATTTAACTATCCAATAAAATTTGGTATAGTAGATACATTTACTTTAACAACTATACCTAAATATAATTTTGTTAAAGATCTATTTGCTTTTTATTTCTTTTATATTTTTGTATATAATTTGAATTTATATTTTTGTGTTTCTCTTCCAGGCATTTTTTATTGAATTATATTATTATTTGTTTGATCGTATATTTTGTGTATATGTGTCGAAATATTAGGAGTGTACCGCATAATTCCGATATCTTTTCTCTCACGGTTTACTTTATTCTCGCGTGAGTTCTCCAGCTGTACCTTACTTTTCTCGTCTTCCTTTTCTATGTGCCTTAAGGTTTCCCTGTTCCTCTAAAAATAGGGTGGTGCCCAAATAACTTTTCTTCTCTTATCTCTTATCTTCTCTTCTAACTTCTTGTCACTATGTTGTAAATACTTCTTTAATTGATCCGTGATATTTGTGCTGTAACAAGAACCCCGACCAAGATACCTCTACCAGACTGAAGCCCGAACCTAGTACCGTTCTTTGTGTAACCCCCAATGAATCACCAAGAGGGTACAGTGGCTTACCACTATTTTGCAAGAAGCTCTTCAATTGTCCATTGTGACATTCCGGTTGGATTTGGAGATTGCTTTGTGAAAATTGTATTCTGCAGAACTGATAGAATATAGACCTGGTGGTTGTGTACCGGCATAGATTTCTAATTGATAAGTATATAACGTGCGAGAATCCCCCAAAGAATATACCTTTAGACCCTATCAGCCCGGTTTGTTTGTATGGTATATTCTTAAACTACAGCGACCTCTAATGCCTAAAAGTATCTCATCGATAGTGACATATTGGCCAATGGTGTAATATTTTTGAAAATTTTCATACATCCCCGAAAACGACTCTAATTGCTGCAAGTTTGTATACTTGTTTAATGTTAAAGTAAAATTCAAATAAATTAAATTTCTATTTAAAAACAATATATTTTCCAAATAAAGCACAAAAAAATTGATTTTAAAAACTTTTGGTCAAACTAGATTTTTAGTATAATTTCATGAGAATTTTTTTTTATTGAGTTTAATGCGTCGACAAAAAATGGTTATTGGCATGGTACAGTGAATTTTTATAGTTAGGTACCTAGTGTAGAATGTAGTGTGTGTGTAGAGTAATTGTCTTGATACCTAGCAAAGTCGACGTCATTGTCTTAAATAATTGGTTTAATAAATTAAAATTAACATCATATGTACATATATTTTAAATTGCAAATTACTTTAATAGAGGGAATAAATTATTAAACCAAAATATATATTTGTTTTACAATACAAACATTACACTACAGTACACTACAAACAGTAAAATAATTGTAATTTATTTATATGGTTTAAAATGAGATTCAATATTTATAGAATCAAAAACATGTTTAGTTTTCATTTATTTTTCTTTTTTTAGTAAGTTATACAATTTTCTCAGAATCATAACAATTCATCCAAAACGTCCATCTCATTCTCACATTCTTTTTCTGCGTCATCTAGTTCATATTCAGCAGTATGATAATTTTCGCAACTCTCTCTTACAATTTTCGTGCATTCTTGTACATTTTAGGCTATGCTTACGACATTCGCAATGTTTGCCACATTCGAAATCAGTGCTACATTGAAAAAAGATAAACTTTTTTCGTCATTTTTACTAATAAATAATGATTTTAATTTAACGAGAATACAAATAATTGAAAATATAGATTTTTAAGTGGTTAATGACGCCAGATTCGTTTTTTAATTGTTATTAATAAAGCCTATGTGATTAAAAAAAAATATGGTAACTCTGCTCCTATTTGTCGTAGAAAACTCTTTTTTTTTTAATCTGTGTCTCGAAGCCAGTTACAATAATCTGCAATTTAGAAATTTGTCGGGTACATAGGGGGCGCTGCAGCTCCCCAATGTTTATAACTGCAATTTTACAACTTCATAAATAATTGTTTTTAACGGGTTAAAACATTTTTTTATTATTATTTTCTAGTGGATTATGAAAATTTAAGGCATTAACAAGAGAATGAAATAAAAATTGGCCCACTACCACTTTTTTTGGCAATAATATAAGCATTCAAAATTAAAGGTCGTTCGATAAACTAATTAACGTATCTCAGCAGCAAATTAAGTGATATAGGCATACTATGGCTCATTCGATTCGTACTTTTATAGGCTTGAATGTCATATATTTGAAATAAATAAAAAAGCAATTTTACAATAAAAATTACGTTTTTTAATTTTGACCCTTATTCGTCATTTTTGCAATAACAAATAAATTAAATTGAACGTATATCGGCTCAAATTAATAGTACATTGTTTACCGGGTAGGAAAAGCTTAACATTCCTGGACGACTGTGAAGATTGCTAAGTCGAGGCGCAAGCCGAGACTTAGCAACACAGAGTCCAGGAATGTGACTTTTCCTACAAGGTAAACATACTATTTTTCCGCTAATCGTTTAAAATTCGACAGATATTGATTGATTTAAAAAAAACGCGATAATTTTATTCCCAAATAAATGGTGCTTTGAAATTCCTAATAAAATTACTTGGGTTACTATGGAAACGTATTGAGGTTGAATTGTCAAACTTGACGCTTATAAATTTAATTGCTGGTGTTCTCGAAAGTAAAATGATAAGTGATGATGAAATTTCCATTCCTGGGACTCCTCCAGAGCTGGTTGAGGCAGTGAATACTGCTTCATTAGAATTATTGCCAAAGAAATCAAGAGAAAATTACGAAAATGCATACAGACGCTGTATGGATTATCGCATGAGTAAAAATACGAGTTCTTTCTCAGAAAATGTTGTAATGGCATACTTCCTAGACCTTTGTTTAAAAATGAAATCTTCAACATTATGAGCCAATTATTCAATGCTGAAGTCAACCCTTGCAAAGCTCAAGGCAAGCTCAAGGTTATAGGGCAAAGAAATCTCTAAGATTTTAACGAAGGAAGAAATTGAAAAATTTATCCAGGAAGCTCCAGATAAAGAAAATTTAATGATTAAGGTAATTTACAATTTTTTAATTTCTATTTAGATTATAGCTTTATTTATTTTTTAGGTGGCTGTAATATTTGGTATTTCTGGGGCCTGTAGAATGGATGAGTTAGTCCGAATGACTGTACACGATATAGAAGACTTAGAATCTAAGCTTTTAATCAGCATACCTGATTCGAAAACCAACAAACCAAGATCATTTGTAATAAATCAGATCTACTTGAATGTTTATCGAAAGTATGTTTCGTTAAGACCAGAAAATATGAAAAGTGACCGATTTTTCTTTAAATATCAAAGCGGAAAGGATTGTAGACAAGTGGTAGGAATTCATCAATTTAGAAAAATGCCCAAAATAATTGCTACTTATTTGAACTTGGTAAATCCGACAGAATATACTGGTCACTGCTTTCGTCGGTCTTCTGCAACAATATTGGTTGACTCTGGTGCCGACATAACTAGTTTAAAGAGGCATGGCGGATGGAAGTCATCAAACGTTGCTGAAGGATATATCGAAGAATCGCTTAACAATAAGGTTGAGGTGGCAAATAAAATTTTCACAGTACAAAATATTCAACAAAATGACACTTCCACCCTGCATGTTGTCCAAAATGTTTCTCATAGTTCTAAGAGTGTTCCTCCAATGTTCAATAATTGTAATAACTATCAAATTACTGTAAATATAACAAATTGATCTTAAAAATGTATTCAGCAATGACTTGATGTTTTCAAAATATAAATTAATTATTTATAAGCAATGTGTTTTCTATCATTTATGTAGAACACTAACAACTGTACGGAAATATCATTTCCTTACAGTAAGGAAATGACATTTCCTTACAGTAAGGAAGTCCTGACTTTTTCTTCAAGAAATTTTGACACGAATGTCAAAATTTTCTGGCGATTTGCGGAAAAGGTCTTTTATAGTACTTTCATAATATATACAGAAATTACCCATTACAATACTTTATTCACAAAATAAAAAAATCAAAAAATACGTATTTTGCATCTATAAACAATGCTTATAAATAAACAATAACCAAAAATATGTTGTTAAATGAACTGGGGGATTACTCCTGAGGTTGCCCTTATAACCTAGGTCACATTACATAAATTCCTAGATTAGAGAATCCTTTTTCCCCAACAGCCTGGGCGAAAAGTGTAAGGACAAACACCTGCATCTCCACTTAGTATTAGTAAAAATATGCCATGAAACTAATTTTGAAATCATTTCGAAGCCTATGGATGTAGATCTGCGACGACGTACATTAGGACAGATTAAAAATATGGGTAATTAAACTTCCAAACGGGTTTTTTGCAAATAACCAAACAATTCAAATAAATAAAATATAACTAAAGAAATACTTACTAATACTAAAAACAGGTTAATACATTTATATGCATTAATTTGCATATCATTTTTAGCGCTCACAAAAACAAACATAAGGGAAAATTGGTTTATGACAAATAGAGCGAAGAAAAGTACAAAGAAAAGTAATGTCTTTTTGGTAAGGCAGTTAAATCGTACAATTTCCTTATGAAGCATCATTAAATACTTCTTAATAAACCAAATATCTTCTAATGATATGTTTTTGTACCAAATTTTTGTAACAAAAACTTCTTTGGTTAAGTTAATTAGGTAATCACATCTCTGGGAAAACACGTTACCAATTTCCCAAACAACAATACCAAAATAAGTTAGTTGCAGATCTGTAACCAATATATGCATTTCTTGAAAAAAGTTTGCTCTTGAAACAAAAGACATGGCATGATTCAATTGATAACCAATTGTATGATTTACAATAAGTGGCAAGCTGAAAGCAATAATTTTAATAATGTATCTTAAAATACCTGTTTCGTTTCCAGATATATCAAGATTGTTCATATTGTCCATAAATGTAGCCCATTTACTCTTATATCGTAGTTTACCATAAAAGTAAATAATATTATATGTTAGATAGGTACATTCGAATGTTACAAATAAAAAAAATCGTTCACCACCCAAAAACGATATAAAAGTTTGAAAATACGGATATTGTAATATTTCTGTCATTATATACAGTGTAAACCATATTATTAACCAAAGAACTTTAGAAATATTGTTTTTGTAAGGAAAGGGACCAAAAATGCCTCCATATTTGTAAAGTAAATTTAAAACAAACATTTCTGTCATTACCGCTATTACACAAGTTTTCATAATAAGTTTTCAGTCGAAAAATGGTTATGGAGTTAAATATAGCATTAAAAATACATAATAATTCTTCTAGTATTTTACATACATACATATAATGTTTTAGTATAATCGTTTTTATAAAAGATTATCTCAACATAATGATTGTTGATAATTTGATAGTTTAGTTAATGGTGTATTCGGACTAGGTGACGAGAAAATATAAAAACCCATGTAAATAATATAATATAGGAGTTGCCACATTTACGGATAATTGTCAGGGAAAATTTTTTGAAAATTCCCACGAGATATTTTTGCGTAATCACACTGTAATCTAAGAATTATTAGCAATATTTACTGGAATTAAACATCGGTTATTTGAACAGAGGCAGGAGAATCCGATGATATTAAAATCAAACGTGGAGTCCGACAGGGATGTACACTATCATCCTTGCTATTTAACATATGGTCTAGGGAAATATTTTAAAAAGCAGTAGAGGATAATAATATATATATATATATATATATATATATATATATATATATATATATATATATATATCGGAAAAAGGAGTACGACCGTCAATCCAATATATATAAGGATCACTCAGATGACTGGTGGGTTCTTATATCGGTCTCAAGGTGGAGAACCTTTGCCTTTGGAGAAATAAAAGACAAAGTCTTTTATTTCTCCACCTTGAGACCGATATAAGAACCCACCACTCGTCTGAGTGATTCTTATATATATATATATATATATATATATATATATATATATATATATATATATATATATATATATATATATATATATATATATATATATATATATATATATATATATATAACCCCAATTAAAATTATTAAAATTATATAATAAATTATATGATAAGTTATTTTATACTTAACTATAATTAAAATTATGATTTTTTTAGGATCCAAACAAAGGACACATTCAACACCTGCTCAGAGAAATACCAAAAAAATTTGATGTTAAATGGTATAGTTTCTACGATGTCAGTTGGACAAGTATAAAAACAAAATTCGACACTCAAGTGCCGGCTTCCTTTGTAAAACATAGGCGGCGCAATAGAAATTAAATAATAAACTTTTATTTTTAAATTAAGGTCTAATATTTTGTTAAACAGTAATAATATTGTTAATTATTCACATTTCTTTATGAACTTGACACCAAAGATGATTAAAAGTTAATACACATAGTCCATTCACTAACGGTAAAATATTGTAAAAACCTCTAAATTTTAAAGGACCACTGGGATTGACATATAGCTAACGTGTCAAAGAAAAAAAGTTATATTGTGCCGATGTGTATTTTTGCCCTGGGGGTGGGTACCGCACCTTCTCGGGGGTAAAAAGATATACATCAAAAATAAGTCCGGAAGTGGATAAACTGACTAATTCTAGGCAACTTTTGTTCTATAGAGGTTTTTACTAAATCAATACTTTTCGAGTTATTTGCGAGTGAATATATTCATTTTTCAACAAAAACACCACGTTTTTGGACGATTTCTCGCAAATAACTCAAAAGGTAAGTATTTTATGAAAAAGTGTTCATAGCAAAAATACAGTTTATAAAAAAGTAAAAACAATGGTATATGTATGAAATCTGTATACCCAGCAGAAGCAGAGTTATAGCTAATGAAAAATAGATTCTTACCTATTCGTCAAATTCCATATCGAATAATTCAACGTGAAATAATCAAAAAAATGTTTTTTTACTTTTTTTTTAATTGTTTAAAGAAATCTTTATTTTTGATTTTTAAAAAAGCTTCTAGCATTAAATGTAAGCAAGTTACGCTCAAAACAAAGTTGATCCCTTTTTTGGTAAAATATAATCATGAATATGATCTGTAAGTTTCATCGGTTTAAAGAGCTTATTTTTGAAAGATACTTACATGAAATCGGCCAATTCGTCTTCCAGTCGAATTGTTTCTTAGGTTATAGATTAATGGAGAGATCACATTTATTTCGATACACAGAACATATTTTTGACAAGTTGTGGAAGTCCTTGTAGAAATATTCAAACAATTAAACACTATCACTATCCGTGTGTCCAGAACTTGAGTCGTCGTTTGTGTTTATAACTACCGGTTCAATTGGTGGTAAAGTAGGATATTCTTTTTCTTTTACTTGAACATGCGCTACACAATTTTTCCAAATGTCAGTTTTGTTAAGTTCTTTGATCACTGTTCTTATATTTTGGACAACAACGTCACTTAATTGGGGAGATTGATTCATTTTCCGCAATTTCTTTTTTACATCGGCCATATCATTTCAATTGGGTTGAAAACACAATGATATGGAGGGAGCCGTAAAACCGTATGCCCGTGGCGTTCAAAGAGTTTATCTGTTACATATTCTTTTTGAAAATTTTGTTGCTTAATTAATTGCAACAATTCCTTTTTGGTACATTTACTAGGTGTTGCCATGCCTTTGTTCTCCATAAATTCTATGATATCTCCCTTCTTGGAGCTAGTATATGGAATTTTGGTGTAGAGTCTAGAATGGTATGACGCATTATCCATTACTATCACTGAATTTGTTTTAATATTCGGTAACAGCTGTTCCGTTGCCCATTTTTCGAAAAGTTCAGCCGTCATATCCTCATGATAGTCAGCTGATGACTGTTTAATGTTTTTGGCCGATAATAACAAGGCATTAGGTACAAACCCACTCTTAGTTCCAGCATGTAGAATTATAATTCTTTTTCCTCTCGAACAAGGAGTACTCAAGCAGCACTTTTTGCTATCATCCATCCAGCCATATTGAACTACTTCATGGGTGTCAAACCACGTTTCATCAAGATACACAATGTCTCTATTGTCGTCTCGATATTCCTTTATTTTACGTAAATATTGTTGCCTCTGTATCACAATCCTTGTAGATTCCATAATTACCATTCTCTTATCTAATTTTTTATAACTAAATCCGCATTCTATTAAAACACGCCTCAATGTATCAAGGGATTTATATGCATAATCGGGATATATTTTCAACTTGTCCTGAAGCATTTCCAACGTTGGAACTTTGTTGTCCTGATAAAATTCGTACACATAGCGACAAATAACGTCTTTAGTGGCCTTATCAATCTTTTTAAGGTTTTGTCCAACTCTTCGACGTTTAAAGAATGATCACTTACATCCCCAGCTGCAATAACACGTAAAACTGTCGTACGTGCAAGTTTGGTAAGTTCACATATCCTTAACACAATATTATTTTCCGAAAGTGTAATATTTTCGCCTCTTAAACAGTAATTTATATTTAGAATAATCCTTTGCGCTTGAATATGTAAGTTCTTATTTAGAAATTCCCAATTCATTGGTGTTGGATCTAAAAGAAATATTTTTACTTTTAATTGTTAAAAAAAGTAGATTAAGGGTGAATATTATGACTGAGCATCCCTATACAACTAATTATTAAACTAGTTTTAAATAAGAATTTACATACCTAAATCGTCCGTTGGATTGCCGCTAGTATTCTCGTTGGTATCACATTCAAATGGTCGCCAAAAAGCCATCTTTAATGTATTTACAACTTATTTTCTACTGTCTTAACTCAAACTTAACTAAAACACAACACTACTGTTTGCACAAAAATATTAAAAATATACGTGAACTTGCTGTCGTACACGACGATACTGAATATATCGTTTAGTATGAGAAACCTGAGAAGGCATTTTTGACCAGATAACGATCAAGTTTGAGCGTAATAACTTCCTAAGAATTTGACTAATTACACTTCAGTAGTGTCCGATAAGATAGGTAGAAAGTAATAAACCACAGCTGCAATATGGACAATACCGTTAGTGATCAATTACAAATAATGTTTATATTTCTGAATTATTCGGGACTGGACCCTAAAAATTCCTTAACTTTTATTGAAATTTAAAATTGATGATTAAAAGTATATACATACAATTTTACTATAAAAATAAAATAATTTATATAATAAGTTTAAAATAAAATAAAACAAGTTTATCACGACAACACTGTTATTGTGTTTATTTAAATTCTTGCCGCCTTTGAAACATGAGAAGCAATTTTTACCTGCTAACGGCAAAGCCAGATTTGGTTATAGTGTATGCACTTCCGAAAAATTTGACCAATTACATTTCAGTATTACCCAATAAGATACGTTCAAATTAATAAGCCACACCGTGGACTAATACCAGGAGTAATCAATAATTAAAATTACAAAGATTTATCTTTATTTCTATGTTCGCCGTAGAATTACTGACCGTACCCCAAAAATTGTTCTTTTCCAATTCATATTGTAACAACTTTACCATCTGTCTTTCTCAACAGATCAAGATTGTCTAATGAAATGAATCTATCAGTGTCAAAGGTATAGAAAACATTATTCAATTTCTTCATGATATTTGAAAATGTCATTAATATGAAATATCCCTCTAATTCTATTGTCTGCATCTGTCAACACATAACTATTTTGTCCATTCTGATTTTCGATTCTGTATGGACTTTCAAACATTGGTTGTAATTTCTTACAACGATTTTCTCTCAAATTACCTTGTCTAAGTGAACGAATTAAAACTTTGTCTTCTTTTTGAAATGTGATTGGTTTTTTTATTGTTCGATTTTGTCTTCTGATATATTTTTCAGCTTTCCTTTGAATTCTTCTGTTCACCCTTTGCATGACTTGTTCTAAGATATCTTGGGTATATCCAGTAATCCATTTCCTGTTCACTATATGTCCAAACATTAAATATTCTGGGAGTTCCTCTGTATTTAAATTATGTGTATTATTTAAAAATATTTCACTTGTTTGATATGTCCTTTCCATCTCAAATGCTGCTCCTAGCATAGTATCCTTAAATATTTTATAAATTCTTTAATATACCTTTCTGCAGGATTCCCTTGAGGATGTCTGATTCTTGTAAAATGAATGTTGATCCCCTTTTTCTCACAAAATGCCCGAAATTTTTGGTTGTTAAAATATGTAGCGTTATCTATTATGCAATTTTTAAATGGTCCTATTTCTTCGAAAAACTGATTATATACATACATATATATATATATATATATATATATATATATATATATATATATATATATATATATATATATATATATATATATACATATATATAAGGATCACTCAGACGAGTGGTGGGTTCTTATATCGGTCTCTAGGTGGAGAAATAAAAGACAAAGTTGATAGGCTACTTTATCTATTTTGAAGACGTTTCGCTTTCGAGTTTTGAAAGCATCATCAGTTCATCTAAAAAATTTTACAATATGAGAACCACACCATCATGGAAACGATGTTAATTGTTACCTTAAAAAGATATGTAGCAGTCAATGTTATTAACAAACATGTGAATGAAACTAAGTAAATGGACATAATACGCTGATCTTGTATAAACAGTTAAGCAACTAACAACATATATGAACTTTTAAAAAATTAGCACAGCAATTGACCATGTGGTCTAAAGTAAATTCAATGTTATTTAATGTTAATAAGTGAGTAAGAACCAAGAAAATCATAGATAACTTCCAACTATTTAATTTAATATCCATTAAATAGTTGGAAGTTATCTAGTATATTAGTTTCATTCACATGTTTGTTAATAACATTGACTGATACATATCTTTTTAAGGTAACAATTAACATCGTTTCCATGATTGTGTGGTTCTCATATTGTAAAATTTTTTAGATGAACTGATGATGCTTTCAAAACTCGAAAGCGAAACGTCTTCAAAATAGATAAAGTAGCCTATCAAGTTTGTCTTTTATTTCTCCACCTAGAGACCGATATAAGAACCCACCACTCGTCTGAGTGATCCTTATATATATATTGGATTGACGGTCGTACTCCTTTATATATATATATATATATATATATATATATATATATATATATATATATATACATATATAGTAGTTTTGAGTTTCTTGAACCGTATTATATTTAATATAAAATTAATATTTCTTGGGTTAGGTTCAATAAAGATATGTTACATGTGGAACTAGATTTTATTTTCCATTGCAATTAATCAACGTTTCGGCAGGAAACCCTTGCCTTTGTCAAGATTCTAAAATGTGTATAAATTTAAGAACAAACAGATATTGTAAAATATGTATATATATATATATATATGACTTACCAAAACGTAAAACGTGACACAGACATTAACGAACTGACATATAAAAGTTGATATCTGATATCTCATTGTTTACCGTCATTAGTATATAATTATTTTTATATGGGCGTATCGTTGATGTTTTTGAAAAAGGTAAGGTGGAGATATGTTATGACTTTAAGAGCTTTTTATGATGTTATATTGTTATTGTTTAAATCAGATTGAAATATATTTTATTTAGGTTTTGTATATCTTTTTTGTCATTTATTGCGTTGGTGTTTCTTTTTATTTCTATTGATTCGTATATCTCCCTTTTCTTTTTGTTTTTTTCTGTTTTTAAATTTTAATGTTTTCAAAGTCAAATTTATGCTTCTTCCCGCTTTCATGTTTTGTGAGCGCAGTGACGTTGTTCTTGTCGTATTTGTGAGAACGAATTCTGGATTGAAGCAGTTGACTGGTTTGACCGATATAGACACCTTCACAGTTTGTATATGGTATCTCGTAAACAACATGTGATTTTTTAAGTTTTGGAGTTTGTGTTTTTAGTTTTGTGAAGTATTTATTTAAGAGGTTGTTGCCTTTGTGGGCT
This sequence comes from Diabrotica balteata, assembly GCA_918026665.1. Taxonomy (NCBI): domain Eukaryota; kingdom Metazoa; phylum Arthropoda; class Insecta; order Coleoptera; family Chrysomelidae; genus Diabrotica; species Diabrotica balteata. The sequence continues at coordinate 92,826,643 of OU898284.1, read as the reverse complement.
ACTGTTATATTATGTTTGGCTAAAAGATTTGTTAGTTGTTCGGATAAACCTTTTATATATGAAAGAGTTGTATAAGTGGTTTTGATACTGTTGGGTTTGTTGTTAGTTGTATTGTTATAAAATTTATTGAGTCTTGATTTAAAAATAGTTTCGATTAAATGTTCGGGATATGCATTCTTTAGAAGGGCATTTTTTGCTTTTTTTATTGCAGTTGGTCTGTATTCTGGATCTGTTAGTTTTATAGATTTATCAGCGAGACTTATAATTACAGACTTCTTATGGGAAAATGGATGATGGGAATTGTAGTTAAGATATCGTGAAGACCATGTTTCTTTTGTAAACCACATGGTTTTAACTGTATTGTTAATGCGATGTAAGGTGATATCCAGAAAGTTTATTTTATTATTTTGTTCAATTTCTATAGTGAACTTTAATTTTGGATGGTAACTGTTGAAAATATCTAAGATTTCGGTTGTTTTATTTGTTGGAATAGCACAGACACAGTCATCGATATAGTGGTAGTAGAATGGTACATTAAAATCTAAATGACTCATGACAGATTCTTCTAAGTCTTTCAGAACCAGTTGGGCAATGACACTAGATATACTTGCACTCATTGCGCATCCATCCATTTGTTGGTATATTTCGTCCTTATATAAAAAGTATGTTGAGTTTAACGTTAACTCTACAGATGATTGGAATTCTTCTAATGGGATGTTAGTGTATTCTTTTATGTCATTCCACTTCTTTTTAATGATGTCAGTGGCAAGTTTTATTGGGATGTTAGTGTATAGTGAAATGACATCTAAAGCGATTAATTTATAGTTATCCGGTACGTGAATGTTTTTAATTTTAGAAATAAGATCGTTGGAATCTTTAATATAATAAGGATTTTTATTTGTGACATTGGAGATAATGTTTTTCAAGAACTTTGAAAGATTTTCGAAAGGTGATTGAATGCATGAAACGATAGGACGTAGAGGTATGTTTTCCTTGTGTGTTTTAGGTAAACCATAAATTTTTGGTGGAATAGCGTTGTGTATCTTAAGTGATTTTGCTGTATTTGGTGATATATATCCACTTTTGTCCCATCTGTCAATAAGAGCATTATTTCTTTTTTGGAAGATATTGGTAGGATCATTTCTAAGTTTATGATATATGGTGTCATCTTTTAAAAGATCATTCATTTTATTGTCGTAATCATTAGATTCCATAATAACGGTTTTGTTAGTTTTATCAGGCTTTAATACAACTACATTAGGATTTTCCCTCAAAAAGGCTTTTGTCTTTTGAATTTTTTTATGTAATTCTTTATTTTCAAATGAATATTTATTTTTGTTTCTAAAATTGGATAAAATATTACAACACTTTGTTCTTATTTGATGTTGTGAAGTTTCATTTAAATTAGAAATTGAATTTTCAATCGAACATATAATATCAGACACAGGAATTTCGTTTTTATTATGAATAGGAACTGCAAAGTTGTCTCCTAAACTTAAAATCTCTTGTACGACGAAATACCTAACGACGTATATATATGGTTTTTCCTGGATTTGTCAGTCTATTATAAATAAAACACTTAATTATTGCATGAAAGTTTCGGATATTTCTCATTTTCAGTAAGCCTTTTCATTATTTAAACCTTGCATAATACACAACTATATTTTATCATTGTACCTTTCAAAATTCCAACATGGAATATTATCTAAGGATACTAATCAATTAACTAAGTATTAGTAAAAATATGCCATGACAATAATTTGAAACCATTTCGAAGCCTATGGAAGCAAATCTGCGACTTAGATTAGGACAGAAGAAAAGTATGGGTAATTAAACTACCAAACGGATTTTTTTGCAACTAACTAAACAATTCAAAGAAATAAAATATAACTAAAGATATACTTACTAATACTAAAAACAGGTTAATACATTTATATCCATTAATTTGCGTACCACTTTTAGCGCTCACAAAAACAAACATAAGGGAAAATTGATTTATGACAAATAGAGCGAAAAAAAGTACAAAGAAAAATAATGTCTTTTTGGTAATGCAGTTAAATCGTTCAATTTCCTTATGAAGCATCATTAAATACTTCTTAATAAACCAAATATCTTGTAAGGATATATTTTTATACCAAATTTGTGTAACAAAAACTTCTTTGGTTAAGTTAATAAGGTAATCACATCTCTGCGAAAACACGTTACCAATTTCCCAAACAACAATACCAAAATAAGTTAGCTGCAGATCTGTAACCAATATATGCATTTGTTGAAAAAAGTTTGCTCTTGAAATAAAAGAAATCGCATTATTCAATTGAAAACCAATTGTATGATTTACAATAAGTGGCAAGCTAAAAGCAATAATTTGAATAGTGTATCTTAAAATACTTTTTTCATTTCCGGATATCTGAAGTTCGTTCATATTGTTTATAAATGTAGCCCATTTACTCTTATATCGTAGTTTACCATAAAAGTAAACAATATTATATGTTAGATATATGCATTGGTATGTTGCAAACAAAAAAAATTTTTCACCGGCCACAAACGATGTAAAATCTTGAAAATACGAGTATTGTAATATTTGTGTCATTATATACAACGTAAACCATATTATTAACCAAAGAACTTTAGAAATATTGTTTTTGTAAGGAAAGGGACCAAAAGTGCCTCCATATTGGTAGAGTAAATTCAACACAAACATTTCTGTCATTACCGCTTTTACACAAGTTTTCAGAATAAGTTTTCTCTTGGAAAATGGTTATGAAGTTTAATATAACATTAAAAATACATTAATAATTCTACTTGTATATTAGATACGTACATATATCGTTTTAGTATAATCGTTTTTACAAAAGATTATCTCAACAAAATGATTGTTAATAATTTGGTAATTTAGTTAATGGTGTATTCCGGCTGGGTGACGGGAAAATATAAAAACCCATATAAATAACATATTATAAGGGATGCCACATTCACGACTAATTGTCAATGAACAATCTTTGTGTGACTAAGAATTTTTCACATTGATGAAAATACGTAGGTTTATGTCTTTTAATGAGTGTTTGTTCATTACACATCTAAGAAACAAGATCTGTGAGTAGACAAGGCAAAATCTCGGGTTTGTTCGGAAAAATATTCCCACGAGATTTTTTGCATAATCCCTTTTAGGAGATATGCCAAAACAAGGTTCAAGGGGTCGCCAAAGCTAAAAGTTGTTCAATTTTTTTTTTAAACAGTTTGTAACAATATTTTTTTGACGCGGACATTTTTTTTCTTTCGAATATTTTAAACAAAATACGTCTCTTGCAGTTTTTCTGTAAACTCTATCTTTTTTCAGTTATAAATAATTTAAAACTGAGAAATAATATATGCAAAAATGCGATGATCAAAGCTCAAAAACACAAGTAAAAACATTATGTTTGAATTCATCAGAACCTAAATATTTTGAGTATACTTCATTTTGTCTACTTCATTTTAAAAAATTGTTGTTTAATCGTCAATAAAGAGTTCATGACAGGACCGGCGCTCGGGCTGCGGCGTTTATAAGAGGAAGAAACAAGATCTAGGGCACACATTTTTGCTGGTTTAAATTCTCATTGTACAAATGAGCACCCGCCCAGCCATACACGCTTCATTATCAATTAAAAAATTATGGTTTAATAGTTATTTATGCATTGTTACATATACAAAGGTACAGTGACGTACCCGGAATTTGCCTAAGGGGGGTTTTGAAATTTTTTTATACGACCTCCATTTTGTGTCCCTAAAATTTAAGTTTTAGTTTAATTTAAAGTACTAAAGATAGCAGTGCAAAAGATTCAGATTCAGAACCCCTCCCAAACAACAGAAAGATGATGCAAAATAAAATGGAACAAACAAAACACCTAACCGAAGAGGTAAAACGAATAAAGGAAGAACAACGAGAATACAAAAATAAATCCGTGAATTGAAAGAAGAAATAAATGGATTCAAACAAAGTAACCAACAGCTAAAGTATAAGTATGAGCTATAGTATAAGAGGCTTATCGAAACTTTGCGAATCGCAACCATCGATGACAAGGATTTAAGAATACAAGCCAATCTCTATAGAAAGCAAGTATCCAAGATTTGAGTAGACAATCAATTATCCGATGAAGTCGCAATACAAAGAGGAGTACTACAAGGTTGCATACTCTTGCCTTTGCTGTTTAATGCTTACTCTGAACATCTATTTCAAGAATATTTGGGAGAAATGACTGATGGCGTGATTGTTAACGGTGAAGTAATAAATAATCTAAGATATGCAGACCGCACTGTCCTTGTTGCGGATAGTGCTAAAGGATTACAAAGACTGATAGATCAAGTAGTTAACATCGGTAGAAAATATGGGACAAAATTCAATAATTAATAAGAATACGAAAATTATAATCATTAGCAAAAACCAAGATACAGATGCAAAATTTATGGCAGACAATGAGGTATTGGATAAAACAGAAAAAACAACATACCTAAGATGCAACATCACAGATTGCTAGGATCACTCATACTAGATTAAATGTAGGATTGAAAAAACAAGGAGTGGCTTCCAACAGATTAAGAAACTTTTATGGAATTTAACCTTGAACTTACATCTTCGATGCAAAATCCTTAATTTTAAACTTTGATGGTATACAAGGCAACTATCGAACACAGTGATTAATTAAATCTTGCCCAAGTACTTTCGATCAATAGATCATCTTCAGGGGCATTTCGTCAGTTGTGGCCTATCCGACATAATTAGAATGTCATAAATAATGTAAATGTTGAAATCCTTAATTGTTATGTGTTTTATGTATGGAGCAGAGGCATGGACACTCACTGATGTGTCTTGCAGACGGTTGCAGTCTTTCGAGATGTGCTATCGTCGCATGCTTAGAATATCATAGGTACATTATATAACTAACGACGCAGTAATGCAACGTTTTTAAAAAGAGCCTGAAGTCTTGCAATCCATTAAAGAGAGAAAGTTAGCATGCTTCGGACATATTGTGAGAAATGAAAATATATACAGAATCCTACTAATGATATTAGAAGGGAAAATAGAAGGAAATAGACGACCAGGACGCCGCCGAATATCCTGGTTTAAGAATTTGAGACAGTGGACAGGTATGACCACCACAGCAGTGGCGGCCAGTCAGGGTCGGCAGGGTCGGCAGTGCCGACCCACATCTTTAAAGATATTATAGATTTTTTTAATATTTAATTTAATCAGTATTTCAATAAATAATTGTGGCAGGTAAGCAGTTGATGTCATTTCATTTTGTGAAACAAAAAAAATATCTGTGAGATAATAAAGACTAAATTTTATTCATGGTTTTTAAAAGAATTCGACCAGACTAAATTTTATTCATGGTTTTTAAAAGAATTCGTCCAATCTGAGCGTTAAGTGATCCCTGCGTAGACACTTTTCAAATAGATGATTCGATATCGGAGACATCCATCCGCCTATGAATTATTAAAAAGACACGTTTTGTTTTTTCGGCAAACCGATTTCAACCTTGACGATTTCCTTGTAAAAATCAACGAAATATTAGTTATGAACTTAATTACCAAGTACGGCAAATTTAAATTTGCCGATGTTTCATTTGGATTGGTGATTGGTCGCGAACTGTACATTGCAAGCGTGGGACGAAATGTTATTTCATATATGTAGTAAAGTAAAGTAATATTCAGTGCACGAACTAGCCTTTCTTTTTGTGATTAATTTTTATTTTTTAAAGTAATACTGTGATACGTTACGTCTGCCGTAAATGGTTAAAGGTTAAAGGGTTTTTTGACATATTAGAAGTTTTTTTTAATTAAAGTGTAAACAAATTCAGGTAAATTAACCTAAAAAATGCAAGCCATGGAAGAAACTGTAAGTATTGATAAGTCTGATATTGTAAATTATATTATGCATAATGGGTTTTCATCTTTTCCATACGAAGAACAAATTGTTATTAAAAATAAGGGGCGTCCTTTGCCTAAAATGTCCCGGCTTATAAATATTAGTTCGGATAAGGGAAGTCATAGATCATTTTTAGATAATTGGTACAGCAGGTACTCATGACTTACCGGGAGTGAAATAAAAAACAAACTTGTTTTTTACAAATATGGGCAAACATCAAAATCCGTGGTGTGAATCTGGTTACGATAATTTAAAGGAATTATTTAGGGCTTTACATAAACATGATATTTCGAGAGATAATACTTACAGCCAGATTAAATTAGATTTATTTGGAAAACAAAATATCTATGTTTCATTAGATAATGCCCAACTTAAAAATGCTATTAAACATAACGAAATTGTAAAAAATAATCACGCAGTTTAACGTCGTTTAATTGATGTTGTAATTTTTTAAAGTTGTCAGGAATTATCTTGTAGGGGACACGATGAATCGAAGCATTCGTTAAATCAAGGTAATTATAGAGAACTAATAAAAATGTTTAAGAAATACGATTTGGAATTTTCTAATTTACTTTCTGATTCGAAGACATTTAGCGGTGTATCTAAAACAGTCCAGAATGAATTAATAGAATCAATTAGTTACATTTTGAGTAACGTTATTGAATCTGAGATTCAGGAAACCATTTGCTTTTCACTAGAAGTAGATGAAACTATCGACATATCAAGTCATTCACAATTATCAATTGTTGTTCGATACACGTTACGTAGTAATATCTATGAGAGGTTTTTAGGGTTTACAGACGTGAAAACGCCATAAGGCAGAACATATTTTTGGTGTGTTAAAGGACAGATTAAAATTTTTTGATATCAAAAATAAATTGGTAGGGCAAACTTATGACGGCGCTGCCTTGATGTCTGGGGAATTAAATGGTCTCTAAACTATTGCACCGTAAGCTTTATTTACTCATTGTTATGCGCATAGAATGAATTTAGTTTTGCAAGATACATGTAAAAAAATTGAAGAATGCCGTCTTTTTTTTGCCAGTTTAAGCGGATTTCCTTTATTTTTTTCAAGCTCGACTAAATGGACTAATGTTTTAGAACGGTTTGTTTCGAAAAAAAAAAACGAAAAAAATGCCAACAGTTTGTCAGACGCGATGGAATTTTAAATCTCGGTTAGTTTTCACTGCAACAGATTTTCGTGAACAGCTTTTGGAAGTTTTTGATTTTATTATTGAATGTGACGATTTTGAAAGTGATGATATCCGTGAAGCAACCGGTTTGAAAACTTTATTAAATGATTACTCTTTTAACATACTTTTAAATATTTTTAAGAAAGTGTTTACCCAAATCGATTTGATATTTAATATTGTTCAAAATCAGTTAACTGACATTATTTATTCCAAAAATAGAATAACAAGACTGGTGCAAAATCTCAGAGATTTTCGTAATGATAGTAATTTCCAGTATATACGCAGTGACGTTTTGGACTCGCTTGATATTTCCGAACCCCCAAAAAAAGACAAAGGCGTGACACAGAAACAGATCTCGAAAAACGAGTATATTTTGAAATTTTTGGATACTATTATTATGCAAATAGATACTCGTTTTTCGAATTTTGAAGATTTGCAAATTTTTGACCTCTTTGACGATTCAAAATTTAAAAGTTACGACAAAGAATTTTCAAGATATTTATTAGACAGGTTAATTAAAAATTATCCATCATTTTTTAATAAAATAAAATTAGAAAATGAATTAAAAGTTTTATATGCTGAAATTAATAAAATATTAAAAAAAATCCACAAGGAAAACAATTCCTGTAGCTGGCTGTATACCACGTATCACAAAAAAAGAGGTTAATCTTTGTAAGTGGGTATATTTATTTAAAAACCCTTAAAAGGGCTACATCAAAAAAACAAACGTTTTCGGACCAAACAGTCCATCATCAGGTTTAAAATCTCCCTAGATAAGTACAAACCATTTAGTTAAAACAAACGTGATTATAAAATTTTGACTGTGGTTAAAAAAGCAAAATGGCTATACTTACTAGGTTAAAATGCTTGAGCCACCAAAAATACATGGGTAAAAACCCATTAAATTACTTATAGTTATCAAAGATTATACATCTTGTTGAGATGTACAAAAAACTGTGATGTTAATTATTAAATTAAATATGACTTCAGGTAACATACATTGCAAAAAGTTTGGAGTTCCAGAGCCGGGGAGAAAACCTCTACGCCCGGAGAACAGCTGGAAACTGATTTACAATATACCTATGAAAGGTGTCAAAGCAAAAATGTCAATGTAACATAGAACTATATTAGTTATACCTAGTATTACTACAGCCAAAAGATTCAAAAATTATTTTTGATGATTTTAAAAATAATAACAGCAATATAGGTGTTGGGATTTAAAATTTGGGTTATAATCTATGTGAAATTACCAATGGTGTTAAAGTCATGTTTGAGAGGATGACCTGTGTATTAGGCAACCTATGTTGCTTTTTGTCGTATGGAATATGGTCTAAAAGTGTATTTTATGTTAGATTAGCTTATATATATATATATATATATATATATATATATATATATATATATATATATATATATATATGAAAATTATCCTTTTATGTTTATCACATCTAGGACAGGTAAAAATTTTTAATAGTAAATATTTGAAGCTAATATAAGACCTTGTATTTAAATGACTATTTAAGACTGTTAGTATGGTGAGAAATTAATGAAAACAAGTTTGGTAAATTGAAAATCTACAGGCTGAAGAAATCAGAGTTATAACCTATCTGATTAATTTAAAATTGAAGAGGCTGAGCTCCTCAGAGACTTGATGAGAAATAGTAGAGAAAATGACTAAAGAAGGAGGGGATGGTTAAAGGAGAAAAGGAGTTAATCAACAATTAGAGATAATAGATGTCCTTTATGCTTGAAGCATCTAGCACCCTGAACAAAATGTATTTTAGTAGTAATAAATTCGGTTTGTAAAAATCTAAAATTTGAAATATGAATGTGCTACTTAGTTGTTGATCAAAAGAAGGTGAGCAATGTTGGATAAGAATTTTTTTTAATTAGGGGAAAGATATATGAATTTTGAAAAACAGTTAGATGATGTTTGAATGATTACTGACTTTAAAACTATTGAGTTCATGTTCACGAGATATATGAATTGACCAAGAAATAATGAAAGAAAAGAAAGGACAGGAATGTGATGTAGATGTGAAGAGTGAAGAAAATGATAAAATATTATGGTATGATAGATGTGGGTGGTTATAAAGTTAACACTAGGGTCGAACAGTGATGAAGGGAAGGAGTGGAAAAAGTTTAGAGACTGGTTGTTTGAAGGAGCACAAATAATATGAATTTTGATAAATGTTAGATAATGTTTGAGAAAATAAATAGTTAAAAATATTGAGTACATGTTTGATAAATGAGTTGACCAAGAAATAATGAAAGAGAAAAGAATGGATAGGAATGTGATGTAGATGTGAAGAGTGGAGAAAATTGTTAAAATATTTGGTTATGATATATATGGATAGTTCTGAAGTTAACAATTGGGTCGAAAACTTTTTTTTGAGGTGAAGGTGTGGCAATATTGTAGAGGAAGATTGTTTAAAGAAACACAAATATTATATAGGATTAAAGGTGTTGAAGTTTGTATAGGATAGACGGGCAAAGAAAGTAAGGCAATATTTTGAAGCGTGGACTATGAGAAGAGTTGTCGATGTAAGGGTTGAAAGTCCCGGTTCAACGATACATGACGATTGACGCAATTGAGGCTACTTTGCTTTTCTTTGATTAGATCTATGTGAAGACTTGGAAATACTCTAAAAAACATTTTAAAATGTTAAGAGAGAGTTTAAAGTGTTTTATGAGAAGTTTTTGTATAAAATCTGTTTTTTTTAATGATTTATCTCGTGCTATCAACATGATATGTCGAGCTGACATAGTGTCCCTCTTTAATGGTTTCCAAAAGTACTTTGGAAAGGAGCTCAATCTGTTCATCTATTTGTTCGTCATTGAATGGACCCGTATAGACTGCCATCAGCTGAAGAGCTGAAATTTTTTTAATATACCCCTTGAAGTACTCAGTGACCAGCGAAGTATTGGAAAAATCTATCAGTATATTAAGGGTATATTTTTATTTTCCTGTATGTCTAGAAATTTAATCATAATCAAAATATACATAAAATTCTTACAGGAACATAAATAAAAACACACACAAAGTTGGTATCTCTATGTGTCTTAGTTTTTCGAAATCAAGATTTAAATTGATGTTGTCATAAGCATCTGAATGTCATGAAATTGGCAGATAGATAAATAATATTTGAGTAAGATAACTGAATGTAAAGCAAAAAGAAGTCAAAAGACTTCTCTTCGATGGCGAACTAGGTGAACTGCTAATCCAAGTTTGCTACGATATATTGGACGATGTTAGGAATAACCTTTTATTCCGACAATACATCTATAGTTTACACTTGTTTCAATTCGAACTCCACTATCATTCTATAAGTGTTTCAAGTTATTCAACTCTCATCAGGAACACTTGTGGTAGTTCAAACTGAAATAAAACGCAATCTAGTTGGCCGTTATATACATACAAGATAACATGCCAAGTACACTAGTAGCGACCTCTATACGAAGCAATAAGAGGTCAGGAGACTAGTCTTCAAACGCGAATTAGGTGAAATGCTAATCCAAGCTTGCTGGAAGCTATTGGACGATGTTAGGAACAATTATTTTAATAATTTAATATTTATTGTCACTAACAATAACCATTAGCAGTTGATGCGACTGATATTATATAAAAAGAAAAGAAAAATACTTACTACCATCCCAATTATTTTGCAGAGTTGATACATAATTACAAAGTACGTATCATTTTTATAGTTTCCAAAAACAAATATGTACGAAAATTGATTTATGATAAAAAGCAGGCAAAGTAGTAAAAAGAAAAATAATATTTTTTCAGTAAGATTATTGAATCTCACAATTTCCCTATGCAGCTTCACCAGATATTTCTTAATATATTTTATTTCTTTTAAAAATATGTTTCTATGTTTAATTTTTTCAAGAAATATAATTTTGGAAGAATTCATTACGTAGTCACATCTATTGGAGAAGATACTACAAATTTCCCAAATAATAAGAAACATAAACCATATTTGCATATTTATAGTAACTACGCAGAATTCATTAATGAATTTTTTTTTCGATAAAAAATAAATTTCAAAGGTCATTAGAAAATGTATTGCCTGAATGACTATTACCGGCAAGGTAATGACAAAGACCTGGAAACTGTAGCATAAAATATTCTTTTCTCTTTCGGATGTGCTAAGTTCGTTCAAATTGTTTATCATTTTTTCCCATTTACTTTTGTTTCGTATTTTACCGTAAATATAGCAGATGTTAAAGGTTATAAATATAAAAATGTACGAAACTACGAAAGATATTTTTAAATAATCAACATTTGCTAGCGATGTAAAGTTTTTGAAATTGTAATACTCTAAGTACAGAACTGACGTATACAGTATAGTCCATAATATCAAGCCAAGTATTTTGGAAATATTGTTTTTGTAGGGAAGTGGACTTATAATAGTCCCGTATTTATAGATAAGATTCAATACAAACATTTCTTCTCTCACGTACATTTCACAGCTAGTAATCAACCAAACTAGTAGCAAAACTGTTATACGTTAAGTACACATTTATAATTGCCACAATATTTAATTTCTACATTAAATTATAATTTATTACATATAAATGACCTAAGTAAATGATTGTGAATCATTTGTTAGTTTGATTTATTGTGTAATTCCTGTGTAGGGGAAAGGCTTGTATTTTTACCTTGAGCAGGATTTTTTTTTAAACAGATATTACAAATACAATATTGAAGTTATATTTTAAAAATTTACACTGGGGCAGATATAAACTATTGTAGTATATAAAATAAAAATAACTGATTACATGAGTTGGTTTTCCTTAAAGAGAAAAAAATTCTGAACGTATACGAAAACTACGTATTATACCTTCTGCCACCAAAGGTTGTACCTTGGGCCATTGGCAAACATAATTACCAAAACTTTTATTTTAATAATTAACAGACACATTTATACTTGCATAGGGGAAATCCTTTTAATTAATCCAATTTGTTTTATTAAGGTTTGTTTAAAATAAGGACCATTTTAAACAAAATGAGTTACCAATAAAATAATCATCATTCAATCTTTGCTTATCCACTGCTGAACATAGATCTCCCTCATAATTTTCCATCTATTTTGATCTTGTGCCTCTTGCATCCAATTCCTATGACAACGTTTTAAATCCTCAGTCCAACGTGTTGGTTGGTGACCTCTGCTTCGATAGGCATCATCTCTTGGTCTCCATTCCAGTATCCGCTTTGTCCATCTGCTATCTGTCATTCGAGCCACGTGACCTGCCCAGTTCCATTTTAGTATTGCTACTCTCTTTACTGCATCAGCCATTCCTGTTCTTTGTCGTAGCTGGTGATTTGGGATCTTGTCTCGTAGTGAAACGCCCAACATAGCACGCTCCATTGCCTTTTGACACATATGGATCTTTTGAACTGTTCTCCTTGTCATGGTCAACGTTTTTGCACCTAAGTCAACACTAGCAAAACACACTGATTAAAGGTTTTTCTTTTAAGACATATAGGTATATCAGACGATTTGAAAATATGGTTCAACTTGCCGAAGACTGCCCAAGTCAGTCTTATACGACGGAGAAGTTCAATGGTTTGGTTATCTTTTCCTATGCGGATCTCATGACCTAGGTATTTATAGGCCATTACACAGCTTCTTTTTCAAGAATGAAATGCCCACTTTAAGTGAAATTAACCACCTCTCAGATCTTCCAAAATATGTGTCGTTCATTATTATATAAATTCTTGCAGCAAATCAGTTTAAAGTAAATAAATATGGATTAGCTACAATTATATAGTAAAAATATCTAAAACATTTTATAGGTTTCATTTTTATAATCGCGTATATTATTGTTACTATTAAATAGTTTTTGTAATTAAAATTTATGAGCTACATGAACAATGATTGTAATAGTACCCTTCTTGTTGGATCAAAATATTTTTCCTATTTATAGACAGAAGTACAACAGCGTTTGTGTTACATGTTTTTGGAAATATACCAGTGTACAAATATTTTCATTTTAAGTATTATGTACTTAGATTTCACTGTTCTCATTTAAAGATATTATACTTGGTATGTTTGATGATGAGTATACTAAATAATGATCTCATAAAGTAAGTTATTAAAAAAAATAAATTTTAAATTGTATACCCTACTGGAATGACGTCAAGTATTTTGTTTCAACAGATATAAGAACATTGAAAGGGATGTTTATAGGATGATTGATTTATTGTCTATATTATGAATGTCTTACCATAGTTATTTTTTTAGGTGAAATTATTCAAAGAATGGTTTATACATTGGTCTGCTGACTAAAAACAAAACTTTCTTGTTCAAAATAATAAATTCTTTAGTTTTTCCTAAAAAACTAAATGAAGAAATTCAAAATGGTGTAATTGTTCATGAACCTCACCAAGACATAAATAGAGAGAATATTTTGGAAGATTAATACATTTTTACATACATCCCGAATATATATTATGCACAGGATATTATTTTCCTCTAATATATAAATCTACTTTTGACTCTAGGTTGTTTGTAATAACTTGGACTTGGTGATATGCGAATAGTATTTAATGTGATATTTTTCTAGATAATATTTATACTAAATATAGTTTAAGGTGTTTATAAATTTATAAATGTGTTATTTATATCTAATTATCATAAGAAAAACGGCAACTTTCTTTTAAATTTAGTGTATACTTGTCCGAAATTCCACACATTTCATCACCTTAATCTCCTCCCTCACGGTCGATCCCCAAGACATTCTCGCCAATTTCGATGTATCATCCCTATTTACCAATATCCCCATACATGACTCTCTAGTTGTTCTGCGAGATCACTTGACCAATGATAACAAGTTTGGTTTTGGCAGATCTTGCGGAAAAATGCCTCCTTTCAACATATTTTTCTTTTAGAGGCAATTTCTACAAAAAAATATCTGGAACACCAATGGGTTCTCCCCTTTCCCCTGTCATTGCTGACATTTTCATGGAAGCCTTTGAGTCTTTAGCCCTAGAATCTTACCCCTTAAAACAAAAAGTCTGGTTCCGCAACGTTGATGATACATTTATCATCTGGCCCCATGGTCAACATACCCTTTCTCCCTTCCTAGATCATCTTAACTCACAACATCCGAATATAAAATTCACAATGGAAGTAGAAAATAATCGGTCCCTTCCCTTTCTCGATGTGTTAGTCACCTCCAAGCCCAATGGTCGATTGGGTCACTCTGTTTATAGAAAAAAGACTCACACGAATCTTTCCGTGTGATCTGATGTGTGAATCTGTGATCAACTCTCTCATCCATCGGGCCATTTCGATTTCTGAACCTGACAACCTTAGAGAAGAACTTGGCCATCTGCAAAAAACCCTTGTGGCCAACGGTTACTCCAAGTCCACAATTTAAAATATTACACACCGACATCTACATCCCCCTTTACACCCTAGGACGGCAAATTCAGAATCTTTGGGTAATACTCCTGTGGCTTTTCTTCCGTATATTCGAACTGTCACTGATAGGATTGGCAAAATTCTTCGCAAAGAAGGTATCAGGACTACTTTTCGACCACCAAAGAAAATCTCACAATATCTACCATCTCCTAAGGACCCATCACCGCCCCTATCTTCCTGTGGTGTCTATTCTATTTCTTGTTCATGTGGACATGTGTATATTGGCGAAATTGGTCCGAGTCAAAACTCGGATTCAAGAGCATCAAAGATGCATTCGATCAGGTCTTTTCTCCCATTCTGCAGTTGCAGAACACTGCCAACAAACCGGTCATTCCATATTGTTCGAAAAAACCCATATTATTTCTAAGAGCCCCTTCTTTTATTCCAGGAAAATCCGCGAATCTCTAGAGATCCGAAAAAATCCACATAATATCAATCGAGAGGAAGGATACTACTTGTCTTCTATCTGGAATCTCAGTCTAGAGCCGCCGTCCGGTCCCGCTACCACGATGCAGCCACATGATTGGCCAGCGCGCGCTTCTTGACGTTCGCGCCACGGAGTGTGCCGATACGTCCCGACACGACAGGTCACCGCGACTATAAATAGAGCGGTAGCGGAGTAATCGTCGGATTCACTCCCCGCCTCTCGACGCGTTAGTGTTCTGAGCTATTGGACGTGAATCCCTGTTCTGGCATTTGGTTTTCACCTCTGGCTGCGTTAAGTAGTTGAGTTACTGTGACCAAATGCCCATCTTGGTAGTTAGTATTCGCCTCTGGTTGCGTTGAGTAACTGAGTTACCGTTGCTAACTACCCATCTTCCTGTCTTTTGATTTCTTTTTCTTTGTTCTCCTGAAGAAGCTACATACAATTGTAGCGAAACGTCGAGATGAACCCACTTTTGGGTCACTCACAAATGACACGGTCCAAACCCGGAAGACGAATAAACTATAATTCTGACTCTGGCCGTAGAAGCCTACGATTTCATTTCACACTTATAATATTTTAACCATAATTTATTCTGTGATATGAAACACGAAATCAAAGTCAAAGTTAACTCTCCTGGGAAGAAAAAAAAACTAGATTCAAGAAATTGATCACACCAGAATAAGAATATGGTCTCGACAGTTTAAAAGAACAGTGTTTCAGAAATCTTTGAACTCTCTCTAACTTTTTGATACATGCAATTACATAGCTTTGTTTCATAAAAACCTATTTGCAAATTAAAAGACAAATTTTTGTGAAAACCATACTTAGATCTGGAACATTATTGACTCATTGAATCAAAATATTCTCTAAGTTATAATTAAATACCATAGTCTCAAGAGATCTATAAAACTGGATCATCCGATATTTAAATATATATACATGGGACCAAATGTAAAAAACGTTCTTTTTTATTGTAATAATTGTAAAATATATTCGAAGTGAATTGAAAAAAATTATTATTCAAACATAAATAAATAAAGTTAGGTTAGAATTGACGTGTAAGGTTGTCCGATATACATTACTCGATTACCGCAAGGCCGAAATAATCAACAAAAAAAGAAGATGCATTTGGTAACTTTTCTAGTAACTTTCTTGGGTGTGAATCTGTCTCTTTGGTTTACTCCTCCTGGTTAAAAAACAGAGTATAGTAAACAATTACATATTGTGACAGTATTATCCATATAATAAGGTGCAAAAGTAGAAGATTGAGAAAGAATCAGGAACATGGTAAATTGATCTATAAAATGTAATTGATGGTACGTAGTCAGTTATTGGTCTGATGTTGTTAGATACTGATATTAAGATCTATCATATCATATATTGTTTAGTATATTACAGTAGATATTACTTAAATGGTTGGTGTCTGTTTTATAATTGATAGATCCTGGAGTTTTATTAATGTGTACCATTTCAAGGAAAAGTCGATTTTTATAATTATCAATTTGTTCCAAGATTTTTACATTATTAAAGTCAAAGTTATGTCCTGTCTTTAAGTGGTGGTCCACTAAGGCACAAGCGTTTTTTTCGTAAGTTACAGTCACTTTTGTGTTGAGTGACACGTTGTTTAAGCCACTGTTGACTTTGTCCAATATAACAACTTTGACATTGACTGCAATTTATTCTATAAATTATATTACTCATTAGTGAATTTGGAGTTTTAACTTTTATTTTTGAGAACAACCTTGAATTTAGAAGTGAATTGTATTTAATTAATTTAGTGTTCAGAAATGTTTTGAAAAGTGGGACAATTTGGTCTATTAAATTTTTTATGTAAGGTATTTTTTTCTATAAAACTGGTTGTGGATTATAGATTATATTTATAGATTATAGATTATAGATTATATATTTATAGATCAATTTACCATGTTCCTGATTCTTTCTCAATCTTCTAGTTTTGCACCTTATTATATGGATAATACTGTCACAATATGTAATTGTTTACTAAAACTTATTCGCTAAAAATTGTACAATGGGAATTCATTCTATAAAATATTGCGGTTACCATAACTCCCAAATAAATTAAAATCAAATAAATGTCATTTTTTTAATTTCTATATGTTATCAAAATTTAAATTTTTAATCTTAAGTTGTAAGTATTGAAATATTCATTTTGTTTACATATAATAATTATAATAAATTTACAGTTTTCTCCTGAAGAAGTCACAAAATCCTGACGAAATATTGAGAAATAACAAATAGAGTTTCATTTCATACAGACCAATTGCTGAGACTACAAATAATATTTAACACAGTACGCTCGAGAATAATTTGATAAATATATATATATATATATATATATATATATATATATATATATATATATATATATATATATATATATATATATATATATTCTAGTCGTTTCGTAATTAATTTTGTAAATAGTTTATAAATATGCGAAAGTAGACTTATGGGCCTGTAATTCCTGAGGTCGGTAGCATCCCCATTTTTATGAAGTATGATAATTTCTGCGTTATACCACTGGATTGGTGTTATTGCTTCCTGCAAACATCTAGTGAATAGTTTGGCAAGGGCCTGCCATAATCTTTTTTCAGCCACTTTCAACGCATGTGCCACTATTTTATCGCCTCCGAGGGACTTATTGTTTTTTATTTCTTGCACTGACCTTCGAACTTCATTGGGTGTTACTTCCGGTAAAATTTCAGGTCCCTGATTGATTATCTTTGGTAATGATCCACTCCGGTTACATTGCTGTTCTTTGTATAGTTGTCTATAAAAACTCTCTATCGTGTTCATAATTTGAACTCTATCACCAATGATTTGCCCCTGTTCATTTCTTAATTTGTGGACGTTTTTCTTCCAATGGACATGCTCTGTCTGAGTAGTTTTAAGCTTTTGTTTTCTTCTATTACTCTAGGTATTTCCTCGTATTGTATCGTCTCAGATCTTTTCTAACTTCCTTTTTAATTTTCTTATTTAAAATTCTTAGTTCATTTTGGTTATAATTCTGATTTTCCCTAAGTTTTCTTCTTTCGCCTAGAAGATGTTTTGTATTGTGGCTTAATTTTTTGTTACTATTTTTAGGACGAGGACAGTATTTCTTTTCAGCTTCTTTCAATATTTGAGTAATCGTTAGGTTAGAATGACAGGGTTCCAACTAACAAAATCGCATATTTGGAGTTATTAGTGTGAAAAAATTCCAACTGACCTTCCCTATCTTTTGATCTGACAACAGCGCTGGCTAACAACGCAATTCTGACTAATTACAATGCCAAGGTTCCATCTGTGAACATAAACAAAACAAAACTAGAATGACATGGTTTCAGGTGACACATGAAACCTTGTCACTCAACAAATAATTAAAATTTGCATGTATTCGTTTGACAATGTTCCAACTGCAACAGCTGTTCATGTTCACTGTCTAGTATTGAGGTTATGTATGTTATTGTTTATAACAATGACGGAACTAAATGAGTTGGGACGACTTATTACTGAAGTAATAAGTGAAGATGCCGAATTAGAGGACTCTGGTGATTCTTACTTCCCATCATCAGAAAATGTAAGCGATGAAAATGAAGAAATTACTGACAGGTAAGCTAACCTATATTTTTTATTGTTGAAACCTTTACTTCGTGGAATCTAGTCATTTGTATGAAATCAAACTACAAATAACGTTAAAAATTCCATAATTTATTATTTAAATCCACATTTTTCAAAACATTTAAGTTTTATCGCTTTAGTTTAGTTTTTTTAAATAGTCCACTTTTCAAAAGTTCTATTGCACATAATCAATTTTTAAACTTTCATTTGGAGAGTAAATAGACTTATGGTATTTCAAATGATTCATTTGAGGTTTTTAAACTAGTATATAGTCATAGTCCTACTATTTTAGAAGCTAATTCTAATGGTATTTTGCAGGCGACCCAGAAATAAAGCCAACAAGCGTGTTTCTGCAGATATTTCAACAACTGCAACTAAATTAAAACCAGCGTTGATGCCCATAGATCTCCCATCAACTTTAACCGCTGGCACTCACCAAACTACTTCAAATGATGAGGTCCATTTGCCTATAAATCCGGTTGGGGAAGAAATTATTATTGATCAAATAACAAACACTAAACCTCCTCCTGTTAAGAGAAGAAAAAGGGATGTTTCTTCTTGGAAAAGCCAGAAACGTTCTATCAGCCATCAAAAAGGGGAATCTTATGTGAGTCGTAGAGGAGTTGCAGTGCCCGCTAAAGAAGTTAAAAGTTTGAAGGACTGTTTAAATAACTGTAAATTTAAATGTGGGGTATCTATTAGTGAAATTGAAAGACAAGCTTTGTTTAAGGCGTTTTATGGCATGAATCAAAATGGAAAACATCAATATATCTTGAGTACAACCACAAAATATCAGACAGAAAGACCTAAAGATAGAAACAGAGAATCATACAAAAAATTCACTTTTAGGTACTTCTTTAATGTTGGTAACCAAAAGGTAAAAGTCTGCAAAAAATTTTACTTAGGAACCCTAAGCATCTCACAAAAACCTGTCTATACGGTTCATAAAAACAAAGATGAGGTTAGCAATACACCCAAGCCGGATGGTAGGGGCAAAAGTGCCCAAAGTTCAAGACGCCTCAATGAAAAAATAAAAGAAACTGTGATAAATCACATAAAATCGTTTCCCAATGTTGAGTCTCATTACTGTAGGGCCACAACACAAAGAAAATATCTGGATTCAAACCTCAATTTAGCTAAAATGTACAAACTTTACACAGAAAAGTGTAGGGAGGAAAATGTTGTGCCTGTTAAGCTAAGTATGTATCGACATATTTTTGTGACAGAATTTAACCTAGACTTTCACGTACGGAAATCTGATCGCTGTGATCTTTGTGAGGAGTATAGGATTGCTTCCTCACAAAATATTGCCACCAATGAAATGAAATTGAAATATGAAGCGCACGTTAAGGAAAAGGACGCTATGCGTGAAAATCGCAAACAAGACAGGGAAAATAAACTAGTTCCAGTACTCTGCTTCGATCTGCAGAATGTCATTGGCTGCCCCAGGGCTGAAATTAGTTCTTTCTTTTACAAAAGAAAACTGAATACATACAATATGACTGCACACTTGTCTGTTAGTAAGACTATTTACTGCGCTTTATGGACTGAGGTCATTGGAGGACGCACCGGCAATGATTTGGCTAGTGCTGTGTACAAAATTTTGAATCAAGTGGCACTTGAGCATGAAATAACTGAACTAATCTTGTGGAGTGACTCATGTGTTCCACAAAATAGGAACTCGTTTATGTCTTGCGCAATTCTGAATTTCATGCACAATAACCCCACTATAAAGAAGATAACTATGAAGTACTCTGTACCAGGTCATTCTTGCATACAAGAAGTGGACAATGCTCATAGTCTTATTGAAAAGGGCATGTCTCAGAACGAGTTCTACTCTCCTCTTGGATTAATACGCATCTTAAAAGGTTTGAACCGTCAGCACCCAATCCGAGTACTTCAGATGAGAGACAGCGATTTTCTTGACTTTGGTTCATCCTCTAAAGTATTAAACTTTCAGTTGGTTCCATTCTTTCAAGTTTCAGTTTTAGAATTCACACAATGCCTGCATTTGATCTCATTCAAAACCTCTTTTTTGGAAGAGAACTTAGTGACCGTAATCTTGAGGTTTGCTGTATCGGCGTCCAAGAAAGGAAGAGTGACACAAAAAAGCAAGCAAACAGTAGCCGAAGCAAACACATCAATCTGGAAATTGATAAAACCCAAACATCTAGTGAACTCGAAGGCAACACTCTCAGCGGAAAAAATAAAGGACATCAAGTCAATGTTAAAGTTTATGCCCTTGCAAGACAAAGCGTTCTATACCACATTAAAACTGTGAAAATGTTGACATAGGTCAAAAACACTTACTGTACCTTTCTTTAAAATAAAATCATAGTAATTGAAATTTATACCAGTGTAATTATTTCAGAATCTCACTAACTATACCTATGGATCAGACTAAATAAATCATTTACTTTGGTATGAGAAGGTTCCACCTACCACATAGAACCTTGTCATACATAAAATGTCAAGTTTAAAAAGTGACAAGGTTCCAACTATAATCAAAAAAAATTGTAAATTTCTTACCAAGGAGCATTTTTTTCTTTTTTACCAGTTAAAACCTTTTTATGTATATAACTAAGAAGTGTATACACAAAAATCAAACAATATATCAAAAACACTTGTGTAGTGTCAAGATTAAACTTTGGGGACTGTTTTCTCAAAACTAGGTTGTGGTTAGTTGGAACCCTGTCATTCTAGCCTAACGTAATATTATTGTTCATTTCATTGATGCTGATATTCTCGTGTGTATCCAAACTAGTCTTATATTTTCTTCGTAAATTGTTATATCTTCCTGGGAACATCTACCTTCCACTTTTCTTTTTAAGGACCATTTTTGTTCTTTCAACTTCAATGTTAAAAGTGGTTTTTGCTCTAATTAGTCTATGGTCACTCCCTGTTAAAAATTTATTCAATACTGTTTGATCCTGAACAATATCTTTCCGATTTGATATTATAAAATCAAACTCATTTTTTATTCTTTGGTTCGGAATCTTCCATGTCCACTTACGTTGTGGTTACTTTCCAAAGAATAAGTAAATCACAAACAGACTTTCCTGATGTAAGAAATCAAGAAGCCTATTACCTCTCTCATTTCTCTCACCAAATGCAAAGTTTCCCATAGCAGATTCTGCATCATCTTGTTTGAATCCCAATTTTGCGGTAAAATCTCAAATTATCAATATGTAATGTGTTTTTGAAGTTTGTATAGCTGCTCTGATATCTTCATAAAATTGATCAACTTCCTCATCTGGGTGGCTAGTTGGTGCGTAAACCTGTATAATTTTAGGTTTAGGTTTAGGTCTTGGGTTTAATTTAAAAATAAGATAAATGACTCTGGTACATATACTTTTTATTGTGATTATGTTTGGTACCCTTTTTTTTATGAATTAAAAAACCCACTCCTCCAATAGATGAATCTTCGTTTCCTCTGAAATGGAACATATTTCCAGACTTAAGTATTATTTGATCTTCTTTTCGACGCCTAACTTCACTTATGCCGATTATATCCCATTTTATGTGTTGTTATTCATTCTCCAGTTCTATTATTGATGCTTCTGTTGATAAAGTTTGTACATTGTAGGAACACGTATGCATTTGTCGTTTGTTTTGGTGGCACGATCTTTTCGGGTGATTCTTAGCACCCTCTGCTCTAACATTGTTCTGACCGCCACCTTGGTAAGGGAAATTGGAACCGCCGGGGACTAAGGGACTTACACTTGATGTATCCATTATGAGGGGAAAATTAGCCTTGAAACGCCGCGCTGGCCAAGCGTGTTGGCGAGTTTTAAGTATTATTTATTAGGTCTTTAAAGAAATACTTTTCGTGTAGCGGTCCTTAAGAGAGGACACGTACCTAAATCATTGTTTTCTTACCGTCTCTGTGCTTTTTCTGTTTTAGTGTGTATACACTTATATAGTTTGAGTTTCGAAATCTAATACTATATTAGATTAAATATAGTTATAGAGTACCTTTAATTTTTATTAACTTCAGTGCTGGATACAAGTAAAGTATTATAATAAAGTAAATTAACTTCAGTGAATTAGTGCAGCAGTCATCAGGAGTTACTGCAAGTTACCATAATCTTAGTATCTCCACTTATCTGGGCGAATAATATGGTTTGGTATCATCTTATCTGCAATCATCTGGGCAAATCTAAGTTCATCCATGTCTTCACCCGCAGTTGAGAGTAAAGTTTTTGTATTCAATGATTTTTGTATTCAATTTAAAGAACATTCAATAGTTTTTACGAACTTTCTAGAAGCTGCTAAGGAATTTCAGTAAATAATAATTACGAATATTTAGTTCTCGATCATTAAATAACAATGCGAGATAGATAATTAACTACGACCAAATGCGGTTTGGTTAAGTTTTTATTTCTGTAACCTTTTTGTATTCTTGTAAATTTAGATTTGATTAATCTTTGTTATTTGCTATAATTGTTGTACAGTTTTAACTCAGTATCTCGAGGTATGCCCATAAAACAACAAAGAGAGCCTTTCTTTAATCAACTTTTGGCTGAATTTTTTTCTTACTCTGTAAGAGACTTAAGATTATTAGACTCTCTTCGCTGATAATTGAACCTGTGCATTAATATGTTGTTGTATTTGTAAAGGTACTTATTATTCATATTACTGCTTATTTTTATATGTATACGATCATTTCATAATTGATGGTGTATTTTTATCTTGTGTGTGCATTCAACTACCGATATCATTGTGTTGTTGAATATATTGTTATTGTTTTATGTATGCATTTTATTTGTCGACTCCTAACAAGTTTCCTAATATAACCATACCCCTGAATAACGGCTTTTTACCTTTAATTATTACTATACCTTTGACCAGGAGAAAGATCAGGCTGATTAAATTTCGTAGGTAAGTAGATGGACGGAGGGCACCTAATATATTTATTATTGGTTTATATAGTGTGTTGACCAACTTTATTTAATAATTATCTGTTATTATCTTTTCTTGGGTTTGATCGCTGAACCTAAATATATTTCTTTACCCCTTTCTTTTCTAAGGTTTCTTAATTTTCTCCTTAAACCCCAAAAAATTGAGTGGCGCCCTGGTTCTATCATATCGTATCTTTGGTAATTTTACCAATATATCTTTTTGTTTATTTCTGTATCTTTTCTAATATATCTTATCTTGTCCTATCTTTACCACTCCCGGTTCCAAAAGGTAGTTTCGAACCCACGACTCGTTCTCCACCATTCATCTGGCTGCCGTGCGCAGTGTCTCCATTGGTGACCTTTCTAACACCATCTAAAAAAGGTTTCCGAGGTTACAATTTTTAAATAATTTTTAATATACTGTCATGTACAATTTATGTTAAATTTCATGTTTATTACATTCTGCGCTTGCTGGATAGCCCAAATTTGACGAAATGCCCCTGATCATGCTGTAGAAAGCGAAGAATTTGATTATTAAAGTGCTCGATATTTGCCTTGAATTTTTCAAAGTTTAAAAAATATATGTTTTTCACATACACCAAAAACGTATGGTGAATGTTGACATTCACTAGTGAATTTTAGAAAATATGTTATTTAGCCAATAATTCTATTATTAATTATTAATTGTACGTTGTCGCTGTGTTTTAAGGCTCATCCTCGAAAATCCTAACGGTAAATTTCAGTGGGCTATCTCTATTTTAAATATTTCTTTCTTTACGAAAACAAAATCTGTTCATGCAGTAATATTGTAAACTTCGTTCAAATATCTCTCTCAAGCCCAGGTCAAAAATGCGTTAATCTTTTACTCGAGCCGATTATACAATCGGGACAACCCCTGAAGTGACAGGTTTTGGGCTTACAGTAAAACCATAAATTTCTCATTAGTGGTGTTTTGAGTAAATAGAATAACAGATCAAAGTAATATAATCTATTCATAAATTTACAATGTAACAAAGGTACATACATAATTTATTTGTTACTTCTTTACGGAAAAATTGACGGTCTGAATTTTAACGTAGATTTAAGTTTACGGAAAATAAAAATTATAAAAAAAGATTATAATTATATATCATAAAAATTTGATTAGTATCACGATCATTAAAATTGATAAAATGAAACTATATAAATATAGAATTATGTCTAATCTTTTTTTAGAAGGTGTTCCAAATAAAAATTGTAATAAAAATCTTGCAATTTTTGTAGCATATTTTACCACAGTTCCATACCTTTATCAACCTTTTCAAATAAAATATTTTTTGGGTTTTATACCGCAAACTAACAGTATTCTCTATTCGATATAAATATCAAAATAACTGTCTTTGCACTGAATAGTAATAGGAATCAGTTCTTTTTAAAATTTCTTGAAGGAAGAAATAATTTAGTCACGCTATCATTTCCAATTTTGATTTTTAATATTGAATTTGATAGGTTGTGGTTTATTACACCAAAATCTAATACGATATGACATGACACAAGAAATAGTTTAAGAATAAGTTTGATGTGTTGTTTATTATCATTCAGTAAGAGACTAATTTACTTATTACAATACTAATACAATACAATACAATACCAGACAATTATTATTGTCAAATGAAAGAAATAAGATAATTTACTTGTGGTTAGTAAACGTCGGCACTATGCAACTAATTGTCAACAAAGAACGGATTACAAAAGTTTAGATTTATGAGATTTATGAGGAGCATTTATGAAACTTAAACGTATACTGAATACTTATTTCAAAAATTTACAACTAAGGATTTTTAATTTGTTATATGTAAATATACTCCAAGATATAGAGGAAATGGGAGTGCGACAATGGGAATTACTGGCACAGGACCGACAAATATGGGAGGCAATAGTAACCGCGTCAAAGACTCACGAAGACTTGAAGTGCCATTGATGATGATGAAATATACTGTATTACTATTTACATGGATGTGAAATATGGATCATGAAGGATAATATGATGGACAATTTAGGACGTGACTCAGGTATATGATAAAGTATGGCAAAGATGCCATAACTATAAACTAAGACTACATTTACCAAAACGACATTCTCAAAAAATTGACTCCAGCATCTTGTAAAGATATTTCAGAATTAAACAGGAAGAAACATACACGGAACTGAAAGAAATTACAGCAGGACTGCCACAAAGAAGTGTGTTTACCTTTTGTATACGTGTTATATTATTGACCTAGAAAATAATACAATTGCAACATTTACCGATGATACTGCTATCATAGCAATATGCAAAACTAGCGAGGAAGCGGCAAAGAAATTACGCAGATATTAATCAAATATATACTCCAGGGAAATAAGCAAAAAATTGACCTTGTTCGTGACACTCAATAATCCAGGTCTCTGACAACTTTTTTAGTTATTGTAGACCTATAGGAAGAAAACCTACTTGTTCTTGAATTTGGAGTTGTTTTTTAATTATTAACAATTTAATGCAAAAACGCGATTGTTTCTATGATTATTGATACTAGTATTGAAAAAAATAGAATTTTGGAAAAAAATTATTTTTGCACGAATTGTTTAAACAAACTAGACTATTTACTAATTTATTTATATATAAACAAATTACATATTTGTAATGTACGTAGAAATTACATACACATTAAAAAAAGAATGATCAAAATCCATTGAGTAGATCTGGAAATATAGAAAATTTTATTAGTTTAAAATTGCTTGTTCGATATGGATCACAGAATGGATTTGTAGGTTCTTCCTAGTTACCATTTGAACTACATTTTAGAAAATTCGTAGAGGATCCTGTAAAGGTACAATGTTTACAAAGTATACTCCGATAATGTTCAGGTTTTCCTTCTCCATTCTTATCTTTGCTGTTACTATTCTTTCTGATATGTATTGACACTCTTTAATGTAATTTTAATACCTTTGGTGTATTAGTAAGGCTACACCTTCTTTGGCCCTGTTTTCTTTTGCTACTCCACTGTAGATTAGTATGTATTCACCTAATTTTGATTGACCTTTTCCTTTATTTATTGTTTCATGTAGAGCACAAATGTCTATTTCTTTTTCTTTCAGCACTTGGGTTATTTCTTGGTCCCTTAAGTTGAGTGATCTGATATTCCAAGTAGTAATTCTCATCTGGGTTTTGGATGTTTTTCGCTTGTCCTTACTTCTTGCCGTAGTCGTCTTCATAGTATCAATCCGGTTCTGAGGCTGTACATTGTTCTTTTGAGCAGTATTTGTTTTTACGATTGGTAGGTTGCTAACCAATAAATATATATAATTAAATTTCATATTCAAATACTGAAAAATATTTGGTTATTACTCTGAGCTCATGTAAAGAACAAAAGAAAATAATAATTCTGATTGAAATAGAAAAAAAAATGTACTTGCTGATTGACCAAAATTCTACGCTGTTTGTATGTAATAAATTATTATTATATAAGCAAATACTGAAACAATAGTATTATTATAAAAACAGTATACATATTAAGAAGGAAAATGTCACAAATTAACAGAAAATATTTCTATTCATATAAAAATTTAATCAAATTATGGGTACCTACTTACTGCTTATTTATATAAAATTTCCTATTTTAAATACAGTAAACACACTGGTTTGTTAAAAGTCGGAATAAGCCCTAATAATGTTATTTAACATTATTTATCCTCTTCCGAGGGTCCTACCTACCTGCTGGCGAGAATCCAGAAGCTACCGACAAGGACAGCTTGTGCTGACGGATGGAGAATTACATTTAGCAGAACTTTGAAATTTTTTAAAAGTTTATACCAAATAGCTGCTTTGTATTACACTTTATGTTAAAAATAAAAACATATTCGGAGAGTGGGTCAAATTCTCTAGTGCTCTATTAAAAAAAAAATTTTTACGTTTATTTTAACCAAAAATATTTGAAAAAAAAATATTGTTTAAACAATTTATTAATTATTGTTCTGAAACTATTTGCTTGTGGCATTGTAAATTAATTACTATTAAACTGGGAATAAGCCACAATTAAAGATAAAAATACGTTTATTGACGTTTCAATTTCCACTTCGGAAATAGTTCTCAAAATACAAACAGTAAATTAAACAAATTTTGTTTTTTGTTACATAGTGAAAAATTCTGCTAATAATTTAATTTTATCTGACTTATTTATATTGACAATTCAGACATACATTATGCATTTTAAAGTAGATGACTTTAAAATGATATTGCCAATATTGTTGAGTTGCGCTCCTGGGACGACTTTACTTATAAGATAGTTCATTCGATTACATGAAATCAACTTTAACTTGAGAATATCCGTCAGAAAAAAATCATAGCATGTAATTCGTCTTTAAAAAGACAAACACATGACATGATGACAGTAAAATTCCCCTGTTAGTGATTCCATAGTAAATTATGAGGGAAAACCAGGAAAAAACCTCATAATACTATCCCGACATTGTAAGTATTTGTTCGTGAATTTAGTTTACCTTCAACAAACATCAAAATTCTGATTTTATATGTTACGTTATTTAAAAAACATAAATGATGTATCCTCTATATGTTACTGACTTACTAATACTGGTATTTTCTTATTAATAACTTCCTCTTTTAATATTGGTAACCAGATCCTACTACATTCTGCCGAGGAATTTGCGACACAATTGGCCTCATT
The DNA here is from genome assembly GCA_918026665.1 of Diabrotica balteata. NCBI lineage: Eukaryota > Metazoa > Arthropoda > Insecta > Coleoptera > Chrysomelidae > Diabrotica > Diabrotica balteata. The sequence goes on along the minus strand of OU898284.1, from coordinate 92,798,463 downwards.
TAGCATAATTAGCGCCGCTTCTTTGATTTTTCTTTTTTTACCATCCGTTTCTTTTAGGACTACATTTGAATTATTCCATTGAACCCTATGTTCATTATCCCATGCGTGTTTACAGATTTGAGATCTATCAAACTTTATTTTTAATATAAGATTGATGTTCACTAATTCTAACATTTAATGGCCTTGATGATTCACCTAAATAAAACTGATCGCATTCACAAGGTATTTTATAAATGCAATTCTTTGTCCTTTCTTGTTCATTGTTAGGTTTGATTTTGGACAAAATAGATCTCAACGTGTTTGTTGTTTTGAATGTTGTTGAAATGTTGAATTTATTTCCTATTTAAATTTATAGACAAACACATCATGTCATGTGTTTGTCTTTTTAAAGACGAATTACATGCTATGATTTTTTTCTGACGGATATTCTCAAGTTAAAGTTGATTTCATGTAATCGAATGAACTATCTTATAAGTAAAGTCGTCGCAGAAGCGCAACTCAACAATATTGGCAATATCATTTTAAAGTCATCTACTTTAAAATGCATAATGTATGTCTGAATTGTCAATATAAATGAGTCAGATAAAATTAAATTATTAGAAGAATGTTTCACTATGTAACAAAAAACAAAATTTGTTTAATTTACTGTTTGTATTTTGAGAACGATTTCCGAAGTGGAAATTGAAACGTCAATAAACGTATTTTTATCTTTAATTGTGGCTTATTCCCAGTTTAATACTAATTAATTTATTAATTTACAACCAAATAGTGCACTAGAACTTTTTAAGACCTTTCATATAAAAAAAGAATCGTCTCAATATCTGCCATAGTTTTTGCGTTATTTGATATAAACTTTTACATTGGAATTTAGCTAAGCCCAGAGTCTCGAGGATCGGCCATAAAATGAATGTTGCATGCATATTTTTTTAAACATTTTTAGTGCATATTTTCTGATCACGTATTATTGTACCAGCACAGAGTTTGTCTAATTTAATAAAAAAAATACTTACTATAAATAATATCATATTAATAAATAGATAGCCATGGACAAAGTAAACGTCACTTGGATTTCTCGCCAAAACAAACATGAACGAAAATATATTTAAGATCTTTATAGCGTAAAAAATGACAAAAAAGAATAATATTGTATCTGTAAGGTTGTTAAACCGCACAATTTCCTTATGAAGCATTACTAGATATGTCTTAATCGACTTGATTTCTTCTAAAAATATGTTTCTATACCGAATTCTGCTAAGAAATGTACCTTTAGTTGAATTGATTAGGTAATCACATCTTTTGGAGAAGATGTTACAAATTTCCCAGACAACAATAACTAGATACAACAGCTGAACATTTAAAGTAACCGAAATAAGTTCATAAAAAATATCGAATTTCGAAACAAAAGCAGTCCTTAAATTCAATAGAGTATGTATTGCGGAATTCACTATTAATGGCAAGCTGATACAAAAGATCTGAAGACTGTAGCTTAAGTTAGTCTTTTCTTTTTCAGATGTATTTAATACGTTCATGTTGTTTATAAATTTTTTCCAGTTTCTTTTATTGCGTATTTTACTACAAAGGTAAAATATTTCAAATATTCCATATTTGTAAAAATAAATTATCAAACCATTTTTTTCATAATTCGTCGTGGTTAATGTTGATAAATGTGCCACTTTTAAATATTCCATGTAAAAAGATGTTAAATACAGTGTAATCAATATTATTACGCAGAGAAATTGGGATGTATTATTTTTGTAGGAAAAAGGGCCAAAAATGCCTCCATATTTGTAAAGCAAATTTAAGACAAACATTTCTATTTTTTAAATTCTGGATATACAAATAGTCGTACTCTCGGGAGAATAACGTTAACAAATAAAAATAAAACATAAAAAATACTTTTTTTAATGTTAAAATATTGAATTTCTATCCATTAGTAGAATTAATTACCTATAAAAACTAAACGTTATTAAATTATTGTAGAACTTAGTAGTTTGATTAATGCATAACATAATGTAGCAATGGGATTTTTAAATAGTTTATTTAAAGAATTTTTTGTTGGATACAAATAATATTAAAATATATAAAGTAAATCTGAAAAACTGTACTCATTAATAAAGGGTCGTTAATTTCAGCTTGGAATAAAACGTTTGTGTCGTTTCAACTGACAAGTACCACGTGCTATAGTTTATTTTTATGAACGAGAGAGTAATTAGCATAATTTTAACTGGTACCTCCAACCACTCCATGGGCGTGCTCAAGATTATTTGAAAAATTACTTTGAATAATTGTAAAAAATAAATGAAATATTTCAGTGTTATAAAGTGTTATGTGTATGTAAACAAAAGTGACCTCTTTTATCACATACTATATCAGAACTGACTGGCCTACATTAAAAAGGGTTTTAAAAAATTCACATTTTTTTTAATTTTTAAAAATTACAAAAGAGAAAAAGAGTTTTTAAAACCGTCTAAGGTATGTTAAATAGATGAATAAAAATATTAATATAAAACTTACAGCTACTTGTTACAAATCCAAATCAGATTCAGAAGATGAACTTTCAGAACCAAGATTTATAATAACTGGCTCGATCATTTTATCAGTAATATTGTCCAGATTCCACATTTTTTCCTCTTCTTTAATAGTGTGATTTACTGCCTTTTCCCAGTTTTCAGGTTTTACCATTATTTACGGCCTCCAAAAACAACTGTTTAACATCATGAATTTTAAAAGTGGTATTTTTTCTTGAAACTTCACTCTTTATTTGTGCCCAAACCAGTTCAATCGGGTTTACTTCACAATGATATGGTGGGGATCTAAGTACTGTCATTCCACGATTTTTGGCAATTTCATCAATTTCGTATTTTTTAAATTTTCCTTTATGAAGGGCACACAACGAATAAAATTCCTTTCTTATAGATCCAGGATGGTACGTATTATTTTTTGAACTCAGCCAATTCTGCAAGTCTTTTTTAACCACTTGGTTGTGGGCAGTCCTTCTATAAGTCTAGAGTGATAACTTGCATTATCCATTACTATTACACAGTTCTTAGGAAGAAGATCTATCATTTGTTCGAACCATTCTTGAAAGACATCAGCGTTCATGTCTTTATGGTAGTCACCGGTACGAGTTGATTCAAAAGTTAATAAACCACCTTCAACAAAACCGTCTGAACTGCCAATGTGTACTATTATCAGTCTGCGTCCCTTTCCTGATGGTGGGTTTAAACCAGTAGATAAGTTATTTACAAAAGCGTGCCTTTGACTTGTAACAGTTTTATCCTGCCAAAATTTATTTGGTGTATGACCCTCGTTGATCCATGTTTCATCAAGATAAAATATTTTTCCTTTTTGGTTTCTCATTTCCTTTATGGTTCTTAGAAAATGTCTTCTCCATATGACAATATCGCTTCTTTCTAATAAAATAGACTTTCTGGGACTCTTTTTCCAGCGGAAGCCTATTTCTTTTAAAAGTTTCCATAACGTACTTAGACTCATTTCTGGGTAATCCTTATCATCTCGAACTGAGACAAGAACTTTATCCAATGTTGGAAATTCTTTTCTAAAGAAGAATTCATGCACTTTCCGTCGAAGTCCTTCTTTAAAATGATATTCTATTTGAAATTTTGGTTTCCCTGGAGCATTACGTGGCATTTGAAAACTACTACATTTCTCTTCTTTAATAACTTTGTAAATCGTAAATTTCCCAACACCAAGTGTACCGCTAACTAACTCAACGGTCTCATCAACACTTTCACATAAACGTTTATCTGTAAATTATTTAAAACAATTAAATATTAATGTTTTTTCATTACCTGTTAAAGGACCAATTTTTCGGCGTTTACACGGCACTTCCAAATTTTCCATAACACTAGTATACACAATAAACTGCACCTTGCAACTGAAGTACCTACTTTTAGTGAACTGTTAAAAATTTTGAATACGCCACTTGGACCTTCCTACAAAATGGAAAAACCCACTATCACATTTTCTGTGGAATAAGTTTAGAAGGTAATTATCTAGTCAATTACTGTCGTAGATTCCTGGAATTAAAGAATTAAATGTTTGATTGTTGAAACCCTTACTTCGTGGAATGCACTCATTTCAGATAAAATAAAACGTTTTATTTTATCTAAAGAATTAAACTTTATTTTGCAAGTAGGTAGGTACTTATTAAACTTTTATTGGTTATATATAGCCAATAAAATAAATATCTTACATTTCTTGCAAACTCATTTGTACCTGTTAACCTCCATCACTCCGACACTGGCAACCTTATTTAGGGATTAGTAGCCCTCACAACTATTGTATTCTATTCTGCTCCAACCTTTATACCTGGTGGTCATACTCAATTTAAAATTGTTTTCCTATATACTTCTGTAAACTTGTTGACAAATATCTGTTTGTCATTGAGTCACCCGTATCAACAGTTTAGGGATTTGTATACATAATGTATTGTTTTATTACTCTCTCATACATAAAAATACACGATAATATTCGAGCAGGGAGACATGTAGTCCCTAAAGTAATAAAAATTTTATCCATTGTCATCGACCTGGAGTCAAAACATTATTAAATGTAAAATTTGGAATACTGTAAATCCATACATGGAGGTCTTATAGACAACTTTACTGTTAGCAACAAATACACAAGGCACTGAGGATGATCTGCTCAGATTGAAAACGTTCTGTCAGAATTTAAATGTTGACGACACTTTTATAAAGTTTTAAATATTTGTTTGTTTTTATACCACAATACACATGTGTGAAGTGTTTCAACTTCTGTGTTTTTTTAAAACGTGTTTTCTGTTAGTTTATAAAAATGGCAAAAATTTAAATACAAGTTTGTACTAAGAGTGAAGTTAAAGTGTTTTTTAATAAGAGAAGAGAAAAATTGTAAGTACAATTTTTATTTGATCCACATAAAACCATTTAAAGCATTTTATTGAAAATTAAATAACAGAAGATCTCTTTTTATATTAAATAAAAACGCAGATAAGCTGGCTTAATTATCTTAAGTCAGTAGTGGCTCTAGTATTAATACTAATAAATGAAGAAAATAAAAAAATAGATAACAATTTAAAAACTGACACAGTAACCTCTTCTTCAACATTAACTTACTCTAATACTGTAAGCAACTTTAACTTTCCATCCCAAGAACAAGCAATTGTTGTATTATCAGTACCAGATATAAAAATATACAAATACATAACAGCAATAGGAACTTTAGTACAACCGAGAAATATCATCTTTGCGCCCAAAATCTCAAATAACAGAGTATGCATTTATCTCAGTAACAATAAAATCTTACTAAAAAAAATTACTACATAATCACAAGTCCGTTCCAAGACAAGAAAACGACATATCGATGGCGTCACGACAAAAAGGCATAAGCGCCAACATTTCTAAATTTATGTTTTGGTATCAAAATAAAATACATTTTACGACCTATCTACAATTAAAAAGACGCAGCTGTAAAAAAATTCCAATTCAACTAAAACAAGGTTTGAATTTTCTAACCGCCAAACGAGTTTCTTAAAAGATGAGACACCGAAATCAGTACCTAAGCGACAAGATCCGTAGTGGAAGGCGGTGCTTACGTCTTGGGTCTGAAAACGTGGTTATATCAAAAAGGTAAAAAATAATTTGAAATATTAATTATATTTATTGTTTTGTTAAGCGTTTAGTTAAATTATTTATCTTAAGAAATCATAATATACCGTAAGAATCTACAATTTTACCGATTGTGGACTACGCCTTTTCAGAAAAATTTTTTTCGTTTATCTAACCGCCATTTGTCCATTTAAAATACACTTTAACTTAAATTTGCCATAGAAAAGTTACTACTGTCATGGGCGACTAAAAAATTGTATCTACCAGCATTTCAAATCTTTTTTTTTTTTTTTTATTTATCCGCATCAACCACTAGGGTTATTAGCGGTAGGTTTATGATACCTACCAAATACAGAAAATAAGATACATTTTAAAAGTCATGACTTACAACAATATGGTATTATGTACATGTATGTAAATGTAACAAAAATTAAATCAGAATTTATTATAGAGTTTACAGTGTTTTAAAAAAGACAGAACTTCATTGAATTTTGTAACCAGTGCTTCTTTCAGGCTGTTGGGTATCTTGAATATCGCCTTGGCTGAGGTATACTCTGGACATTCTATTAATATATGGTTGACTGTGAAAGGTGTTTGGCATCTTTGGCATATTGGTAGTGGTTCTTTGGAGCTTATGTAGCCGTGTGTAAGTCGTGTATGCCCAAGTCGGAGTCTGCTGATAATTACCTGGTCTTTTCGTTTTGGTGGTATACCAAGATTTTTTGAGGATACGTCTGGTTTGATATTTTTAAGATTTGTGTTTGTTTAATCCCATATTTCTTGCCATATTTTATTCACATGAGTCTTTAATAAAGTCTTAGTATCTGATATTGGTATATCTGTTGTAGTCGGAATGTTTACATTGTTTATTGCTTCAAACCCTGTTTTGTCTGCTAGCTCATTACCAGATATTCCGACATGGGATGGGACCCACATAAATGATATAATTTTTCCAGAAAATTGGAGCTGTTGCAACGCGTCCTTAATTAGGAATAGATTGATGTGTGGGATAAACATGTTTAATGGCCTGTAAAGAGCTTAATGAATCTGATAATATTAGTATTTGTTTTTCATTTATGGTTTTACAATGATTTAGTGCGTCAAGTATTGCTTGGAGCTCTGCGGTATAAATACTACAGCCGTGAGTTAATCTAGTGGCAGAAATTAAGTATTCTGATACAGTAGCAGCTGCTACACCGTTGCAAGTTTTGTAGGCATCAGTGAAGAACAATTTGTGAGTGGAATATTTGAGTAAATTTGTATGATACTGAAGCCTGATCTCTGCAGAATTGTGTAAATGCTTATCATGATTAAGTAAGGAGAGGTCTACTATTGGTAAAGAAACTGTCCAGGGAGGTGTCTGGTATATTTTTATGGGTGCCAAGGTAATTTGATTGATATAATTCGGTAATCTTTTAACTCGTTCGTAAAATGGTACTGTCTTGGTGGTGTAATTTGTATATTGTTCTAGTGATTCTTCCGATACTAAACTTGCGAGAAAGGTGTGATCCTTTGCGCTTAGAATTCTTGAAGCGTAGCATAGTGATAGATATTGTCTTCTGATGTATAGTGGCATTTCTCCTGCTAGCACTTGAAGGCTTCTTATTGGAGTAGTTCTAAAGGCCCCAAAGATTAGTCTTAGAGATGTGATTTGAATAACATCCAGTTTTTTTAGTTGATTTTTATTTGCTGTTTCATAACAGATGCATCCGTAGTCGAGTTTGCTTCTTATTAATGTCTGATATAAATTAAGAAGAATTTTATTATCTGATCCCCATTTATGATTGGATAAAACTCTTAGTAAGTTTATTCCTTGTTGACAGGATTTGATCAAATTGTTGATATGTGAAGTCCATGTGAGTTGTGAGTCAAATATTACACCCAAAAATTTGATTTCGCGGACTTGTTTTAGAGGATGGCCATTTAGATACAAGTTTAAGTTGTATTCTCCTCTTCGTTTGTCAAACATTATTACTTTAGTCTTCTCAGTTGAAAAAGTTAAACCAGTCTCTAAAGATCACATTTCTAAGCTGTTTAATGTTCTCTGTAAAATTTGCGTAGCTAATTCTATATTTTTACTTTTAACATATATTACTAGATCATCAGCAAAAAGATTAGCTTTTACGAGAAGCTTTATGTGGTTTGTTATATTATTTATTGCGATTAAGAATAATAGTGGACTTAAGGCCGATTCTTGAGGAATTTCATTATGAAGTGATTTCTATGTTGACATGAATCCATTCGTTTTTACTTGTATGGACCTGTTTTGAAGAAAATTTTTGGTGAAAGCGAGAAAGTTACCATCTATTTTCCAGTTTTTCATAATTTTAAGGATATAATGCTTCCATGTTGTGTCGAAAGCTTTTTTAATGTCGAAAAATATTGCAATTACTTTTTGTTGATTTGTAAATGCTTTATGTATTTCGGATTCTAGTGCAACAGTGTTATCAGCTGTCGATCTGTCTGAACGGTATCCGCTTTGTATTGGAGTAAAAAGTTTTTCCTTTTCCAAGTGCCATTTCAGTCTTTTACTCAATATTCTCTCCATTGCTTTGCAAATGTTACTGGTGAGAGATATTGGACGATAGGAGGATGGTAAGTTTTTTGGCTTATTCATTTTTAAAGAAGGAATTATAATTGCTTGACGCCATATTGAAGGAAACGTTTTATTTGTGTAAATATTGTTAAAGATATCAACTAAAATTTTCTTTACTGTTTCAGGTAGTTTCTCAATAAATATTGTTGGAATATTATCAGGTACTGAAGAAGTTTTTTTAGCATTGCCTAAGCTTTCGTTTAACTCCTCTATTGTAATCGGTATATTGAGAGGGCATAAAATATCTTCTATTTTGATTTGTGATAATTCGGTTTTTTCTTTGTGTTTTAAAAATGTAGAGTTGTATTGATCATTGCTCGAATATAGTTGATAGTGATCAGCTAAGATTTCTACAATTTCTAGTTTATCTGACGTAATTAAGTTATCAGTAGCAATGGTGTCAATATGATTAATTTTGGTTGAGCCTTTTATTTTCCTTATTTTCTGCCAAATATCACTTATTGGTGTAGATGAATTTATTGATGAGACATAATTGGCCCAGCTTTCTTTTTTAGATTTGTTGATTAGAAATCTGGACCTGGCTCTTAACGCTCTAAATCTAGTTAAGTTAGTTTCGGAATTGTGTTTTTTCAATATATTAAAGGAGTGTTTTGTTTGTTTCAAGGAAGTTTCTATTTCGATATTCCACCAGGGCAGAGGTGTTTTTGTGGTAGCTTTAGTTTTTCCAATCGCTTCTCTGGCTGAATCTATTAGGATATCATTAAAATTTGATATCGTGATGTTTATATCTTCTAATATTTTGAAGTCTTTCATCCGTTCAGTTATTAAACTAGTATACTTTTTCCAATCCGCCGATTTTAATTTCCATATTTCATATGGTTTTGTATTAATCTTTGTGTCTTTAATATGAGTAATCAAAATTGGTCGATGGTCGCTGTCAAATAAGTGTGAAAGTGTATTCCACTCAAGTAGTGGTGCTAAAGTTGAATTGCTGAGGGATAAATCGATGGTTGAAAACTTGCCAGTGTATGAGTTGAAACGGGTAGGCATTCCTGTGTTTAATAGCACCATTTTAAGGTTGTTAATTATTTCTAATAGAGTTTTGCCATTTTTGTCAGTTTTCAAAGATCCCCAAGATTCGTTATGACAATTTGTGTCAGCAAGAATTAGTTTAGGAGATGGAATTTGTTCTATCACTTTTTGTAGTTCCAGGAGTATGGATTCTTCCGGATGTGGTAAATATACACTGCAAATGTTAATTTTGAAATGATGAATTATTGATACTGCAACAGCCTCCAGATTTGTATCTAACGGAATTTCTTTGGATTCGACCGTAGATTTCACAAAGATGCCAACACCACCACTAGCTATTTGCTGCCCTGGTCTATTTCTGATGTATGGTGTATAGTTTTTCAATTTTACATTATTATTAGAAAGTCGTGTTTCTTGTAAACATATTACTAGAGGTGAGAATTTATTGATTAATATTTTTAAGTTTTCGATATGGCTGTAAAAGCCATTCAAATTCCATTGAACTATGAATTTGGTTATTGGATAGAGTTGCTGTCGCTTTCTTCCTCAGTAATAGAAGAGTTGTCTGTTCCATGTATCTTTTTTAAGATTCTTGAAATGTTGTTTTTAAGATGTCGATCGTTTGTGTTTGTGTGTACCATTTGCAATTCAGCGCTAAGTCCTTGTAGGTCATTTGTATAATCCTTTGCTACGTTTTCAGGAAACTTTGAACCTATAGCATTTGTAATATAGTCGCATAGTTCTGTGTATCTTAGTGTGTAAGGAATAGTAGCTGACGATAAAATGGCTTCTATAGGTTTCATTGAGGTTTCGATGTTCAAAGCTTTTTTAATCCTTTTAGGTGCAGATTTCTTTGGAGTAGGAATTATTATTTTTTGATTTTCTGACTCTATTATTTCAGGAGATGTTGACATTTGTCTTTTTATAGAAGTGTGTGATATTATGTTGGTATTATTAGATAGTGATTCAGGTAGGTTTTGTGATTTGGAGGAGGTATTTGGTAGTGATCTGGTTGAGGAAGTAGCAGCAGGAGTACTGGATTGATGAGCAGTTGGGGTTTCTGATGTAAGGGATGTTTTATTTATTGGATAATTTTCTGTTTCAGAAATATTAACATTTATAGATTGAGATAGCTCGTCAAAATTTTATAAATTAATTGGTTTGATAGTGCAGTTTTCATCTTTGTGTCCTGTGGTATTATATTTAGAGCAATTTAGACCATCTGAGGAAAGATAAATTCTGTAGGGGGTATTGTCATGAGATATTAGAAGTGAATTTGGGATATGATTATTAGTTGTTGGAGCAACAAATACTTGACGTCTAAAGCTTAATATATGATTGTATTCAGATTCAGGCATGCCAACTTTTAAAAATGTTATTTTAGACACTGCACTAAGCTCCAATTTTTTGAGCTCTTCTTCGATAATAGTGTTTGAAATACTGGGGCAGATATTTGATATCACTAGTCGGCTCGCAGGAGTAATTAATCTTCTAATTTCTATGTCGTTTCCTTGTATTGAAACGGATTTGTGATTATGTAGTAATTTTTTTAGGATTGTAGTGTTACTGAGATATATGCATACTCTGTTATTTGAAATTCTGGACGCGAAGATGATATTTTTTGGTTGTACTAAAGTTCTTATTGCTGTTATGTATTTGTGTATTTTTATATCTGGTACTGATGACAAAACAATTGCTTGTTCTTTGCATGGAAAGTTAAAGCTGCTTACGGCATTAGAGTAGGTTAATGTTGAGGAAGAGGTTGGTGTTGAAGATGTTAATAATGGTTTGTTATTACTGTGTCTGTTTTTAAATTGTTATCCATTTTTAATTTTTAATTTCTTCATTTAGTATAATTTAGAGCCGCTACTGACTTAAGGTAATTAAGCCGGCTTATCGGCGTTTTTATTTGAAATAAAAATAGATCTTCTGTTTAGTTTTCAATAAAATTTATTAAATGGTTTTATCTGGATCAAATAAAAATTGTATTTACAATTTTTCTTTTCTGTAATTAGAAGACACTTTAATTTCACTCTTAGTACAAACTTGTATTTAAATTTTTGGTATAAACCAACAAAAAACACGTTTTATTCGGAGCTGATATTTATCGACACCTTACTAATGAGTCTCGATTCGAAGTCCAAAATATATTTTATTTTGATACCAAAACATAAATTTAGAAATTTTGGCGCTTATGCTTTTTGTCGTGACGCCATCGATATGGTAACCGCCTTTGCTAAAATTGGGTAAATTAAATATTAAATTGCTAAAATAAACCCTAAAAAAATGGGTTTAATAATAAACATTAATAAAACGGAATACATGAAAATAGGTCCACAACCAGAAATACAACGGCCACTTGTTATAGAAAACGACGTCATTGAAGCAGTTAACGAATTTGTATACCTGGGAACGCTCGTCAGTACTGAAAATGACACTTCCACAGAGATAAACCGCAGAATTTGCACGACTAATAGATGCTATTTTGGCCTTAATCCCCTTTTTAAATCTACAATTATATCAAGAAATACAAAAGTAAAACTCTACAAAACAATAATACTCGCAGTCCTAACATATGGTTCAGAAACCTGGACTTTAACAAAAAGCAATGAAAACATGTTAGGATGTTGCGAAAGAAAAATACTGAGGCGAATCTATGGAGCGGTAAATGAAAAGCGTGTCTGGAGAAGACGATACAACTTCGAACTCTATATAATATACCAGGAACCAGATATCATAAAACACATTAAGATAGGACGTCTGAGGTGGGTAGGCCATGTAATGCGGATGGAGCAAACCGACCCAGCTAGAAAAACGATCCTTGATAGACCTATTGGTCAAAGAAGAAGAAGAAAACCCCTAACAAGATTCCTAGATAACATAAGACCAAGATATGAGAAATATGGAAATACGTGCTTGGCGGAGGAAGGCGATGGATAGGGACGACTGGAAGAGAATTATTTGGGAGGCTAGGACCCACACAGGGTTGTAAAGCCAAAATGATGATGATAAAGCTTCATTTAAAAAAATATTTTTGTGTTATAATAAAAACACTGATTTAAGGATTTGATTGAAAGTTTCAAACTAGGTTTTCTTCATTTTCTACTTTTGTTACCTTTTTCACTCAAGCCCTTCAATTATAAATACATATTATAATATTAGTTGTGCAAATTTGTAGATTCTCTGCCGTATTTTAAAATGAATGTTACATGCATATTTAAAACATTTTTAGTGCATACAGTATTGTGCGAATTAATGGAATCATACTCTGTTTTAATGAAAAAACAGTTTATTTAGTAAAAAATTATATTTTGACAAAACTATAAAGGTAAACTTACATCATTCAGTAGGAAATATGTCCCCCTTTGGCAGCAATTACTGCTTTTACCCGTTTTGGCATATATTCTATGAGTTTCTGGCAGTTGTCAGATATCCTTTCATCTCGATACCAAATCTGAATGGCCGCTTCTATCATTTTTGTTTTAGTGGTACAGTCGATTTTTCGCAGTCTATTTTTCAATGGGGTTGAGGTCGGGCGAATTACATTAATCTTCTTATTTTTGAAAAATGCCATCATTTCCTGTGATTTGTGACAGGGAGCAGAGTCCTGTTGAAGAATCGCTCCTCCTTGGGGTTGACATTTTTGGAGTTGTTTGTCCAAATACTTTTCCAACATGGATTTGTATTTTTGGCTGTTCATCATGCCTTCAATTGGCACTAAAGATCCAACCCCCATGTATAAAAAACATCCCCAAAACATTTTCTTGACTAGATGTTTTACGGTTTGATCAATATGAGATAGTGTAAGCTTTTCATTGTCAGACTTCCTGACGAATTTCGACCGCTGTCCCTGAACTATAAAGTGGGTTTCATCTGTAAATAGGACTTTTTTCCAGTCGCCTACACAATTAGAGTATTTTTTGGCCCACAGTAGCCTTTGTTTCTTCATTCGTTCAGTTAGAAGCTGTTTTTTCTGTGGACGAATTGCCCTTCTACCATTCTCCAAAAGTCTTCTACAAACATTTGAGTCATGAATCGCTATAACTGATGCTGCTAGATCTTATTGTAGGTCTTGGCTTGATTTTCTTGGGTCCAATTTGCTCTTTCGAAGTAAAAATCTATCATCTGCTGGTGTTGTTTTTCTCTTTCTTCCACATTTTCCTAACCTTTTCACATCCACTGATCCCGTTTCTCGTTTGCGCTTCAAAATTTTGCTTACTACCCTCTGACTCACTCCACACGTTCTAGCAATCTCTCTTTGTGACATACTAGTGTGTTCACTCAACGTGACAATCTTTTCATGCTTTCTAGGCGTAATATCCATGTTGGAATAAAACCAAAAACAACACAAAATAGTACAAAAACCCCCAAAACAACACAAGCTTGGTAAGAAATGACCTAAAATACACTCAAACACACCAACACACAGTAAGGTTATGTTTTCAATACTTGGTCAGCTGTCAACTGTGTAGGTAGTGTTGCCAACTGTGAATATTGAAAAAATGAAAAAAAATTCACAGTGATTCCATTAATTCGCACAATACTGTATTTTCTAGTCACTTATTACTGTGCTAGCACACTAATTTAATAAAAAAATACTTACTATAAAGAATATCATATTAATAAATAGATAGCCATGGAAAAAGTAGACGTCAGTTGGATTTCTTTCGAAAAGAAACATGACCGAAAATATATTTAAGATCTTTATAGTGTAAAAAATGACAAAAAAGAATATTAATATATCTGTAAGATTGTTAAACCGCACAATTTCCTTATGAAGCATTACTAGATATGTCTTAATCGACTTGATTTCTTCTAAAAATATGTTTCTATACCGAATTCTTCTAAGAAATGTATATTTAGTTGAATTGATTAGGTAATCACATCTTTTGGAGAAGATGTTACAAATTTCCCAGATAACAATAACTAGATACAATAGCTGAATGTTTAAAACAACCGAGAGCAGTTCATGAAAAATGTCGAATTTCGAAATAAGAGAAGTCATTAAATTCAATAGAGTATGTATTGCAGAATTCACTATTAATGGCAAGCTGATACAAAAGATCTGAATACTGTAGCTTAAGATAGTCTTTTCTCTTTCAGATTTATTTAATACGTTCATGTTGTCTATAAATTTTTTCCAGTTACTTTTATTGCGTATTTTACTACAAAGGTAAAGTATTTGCAATATTCCAAGTGTGTAAAAGTAAATTATCAAACCAATTTTTTCAGAATACGTCGTGGTTAATGTTGATAAATGTGCCACTTTTAAAGATTCCATAGAGAAATATGTTAAAAGCAGTGTAATCGATATTAATACGCAGACAAATTGGGATGTCTTATTTTTGTAAGAAAAAGGGCCAAAAATGCCTCCATATTTGTAAAGCAAATTTAAAACAAACATTTCTGTTTTTTCGATCATGGAAATACAAATAGTCGTATTCTCGGAAGAGTAACGTTGAGAAATAAAATGAAACATAAAAAGCACTTTTTTAATTCTAAAATATTGAATTTTTAGCTGTTAATAAAATTAATTACCAATAAAAACCAAACGTTATTAGATTATTGTATAACTGATTAGTTTGATTAATGTGTAACATAATGTAGCAATGAAGTATTTAAATAGTTTAATTAAAGAATTTTTTATTGGATAAAATTTTTTAATCAATTCTTTAAAATATATCTTTTTCCTATGCCGTCCCCATTAACGGAGGTTTCCGACCATATTTCTAAAAGTTTCTGTGTCTTTTGCAACGTGGAATAATTCGTCTAAAGTCACGTTTGTCCAGTGTCAAATATTTCGCAGTCATGACTTCCTCTTTCTACCTATTCCCTTTTTGCCATTAACTCTATCCCGCATGATGCCCTGTAGAAGACTATATTTATCTCAGTATGTGTCCACGGTATGCAGTCTTTTGTTCTCAACAATTATTTTTTATCTCGACTCATCCTTCTCAACACTTTCTTATTGGTGACCCTGGCAGTCCATGAAATTCTCAACATTCTCCGATACATGCAAAGTTCAAATGCTTCAAGATTTTTAACTATTTGCGTACAGACGTAACATTCAACAAATCTCAGTCTCAGCGCAGTATTCAGATTTTTGTCACAGAACAATTGCTTAAATTTTAAGAACGCTGTCCTTGCCATTTCTATTCGTACCCTGATCTCTTGGTCTGGATCTAATTCTGTGTTGATGTAAGCTCCCAGATATTCATATTTTGTAACTCTCTCTATTTGTTGTCACCACACCAAGGGTCAGTTGTTCATTATTTATTGGACTCCTTGATACTATCATAAATTTGGTGTTACCTGTGTTGATGTCAAGTCCCATTTGAACGCATTCACTATTTATTGCATCTAGTAAAGTTTGTAGTTCTTCCATACTCTCAGCCATAATTACCGTATCATCTGCAAATCTCGTGGTGTTTACGATTTCTCCACAAATTCTTATTCCCTTTTCTTTCCCATAAAGCTTTTCTGAATATGACCTGTGAGTACATGTTGAAAAGCGTCGGAGACAAGACGCATCCTTGCCTGACCCCTCTTGCAATCGGTATATTATTTTGTAACATTTTTCTTTATAATTAATATATTAAATTATTTCTAGTTCTTTTACCCCTGTGGATGATTTTTATTGGGAAAGTAACGAAATATGACGTAAGAATCTACCTACCTATTTATTTAAAGACGCCAGTTTGGCTAATTCTTTAGTTAAGTTAGTTAATCCTTTTCCGGGTTCTTTTTCATAAATTTGGATTGTCGTCGAACGCACGTTGTAATGTTTTTCGAAAAAACCTAATCCACAAGGTTTATATTTTATCACGTTTCTAGCTAGAAGAGTACCGTTAGTTTAGATGCTCATTAGAATCCTACCTTCTCAGAAATACATACAACTGTCCGATCATTTTTAAGTCGGAGATATCCCACCTTTCTTTGGTACTTTGGTAAAATTTGAGGAGAAACCAATTTACTTCTGAGTGAGCTCTCGTTGAGTAAAGGCTGACATCTCGTGAGACGCTTCCCTTACAATATCGTATCTGTTACCTTACCGTTACCTACAGAAAAGCTGCAGGTAAAGATAGAATTCCAAATGAATTATTGAAATATGGTGGAGAAGCGTTAACAGAACAGCTAACAGCACTAATTAACAAAATCATCAAACATAATAAAATATCTGAAGAGTGGAAGAAAAGCGAGCTTATCCTCCTATACAAAAAAGGAGATAAAAAACAACCTGAAATCTACAGAGGTATCAACTTATGAAACACCACTTTGAAGCTTACAACCAAAATATTGCAAGGCCAAATAAATCAGAGAATTACCTAAGCGGTTGAACAGCAGGGTTTTCGCACAGGAAGATCGTGCACAGATGCAGTATTCATCATAAAACAGATTACCGGGAAAGCACTAGAGTATAACAGACCAGCATTCATATTGGACATAAGAGCACTAACATCTGCAGAAATAGGAAGCGACCATAAGATTATACTTGGAAAAATCAGAATGACGACACGCATATGTAACAATAAAAACAATAAAAGTAAAAAAGAAAAATACACCACAAAGGTAAAAGTCGAGAGTCTGCAGAACGAATCAACAAAACTTCTATACCAAAAGAGAGTCAAAGATAAACTCGACAACGTGCACATCGTAGAAAGTGATGGAATCGAAGAAAGCTGGGCGAAAATTAAAGCAAGCATCCTAGATTCAGCAAAAGAAGCTATAGGAGAAAGGAAAATTCTTAAAAATAAATATTTCCAAAAGCGGAAAACTCCGTGGTTCTACGCAGAAGTGAAAGAAAAATGCAAAGAAAAAAAGAAAGCTTACTTAAGATACATGTCTAACAAAACACCACAAGAATACAACAATTACAAAAAGATAAGAAACGAAACAATAGCACTAGTAAGAAAAATTAAAAACGAACACTGGGAACGCTTCTCAAAAGAAATGGAACACGACTTTTACGGTCTACAAAAGGAAATATGGCGTTTCATAAGAGGCCAAAGATCAGAGATGAAAGACTTAATCGAACCGAAACACATAGATAACGACACATGGATTGAATACCTAAAGAAGCTTTATAATGATGAACAGCAAATGATGTTAGAACCAGAAACACCAGAAATCATTACAAACGAGAAAGTCGAGATAACCGTACAAGAAGTAAAACAAACTTTAGAAAAACTGAAGAACAGAAAAGCTGCAGGTAAAGATGGAATTCCAAATGAATTATTGAAATATGGTGGAGAAGCATTAACAGAACAGCTAACAGCACTAATTAACAAAATCATCAAACATAATAAAATACCTGAAGAGTGGAAGAAAAGCGAGCTTATCCTACTATACAAAAAAGGAGATAAAAAACAACCTGAAAACTACAGAGGTATCAACTTATTAAACACCACTTTGAAGCTTACAACCAAAATATTGCAAGGCCAAATAAATCAGAGAATTACCTTAGCGGATGAACAGCAGGGTTTTCGCACAGGAAGATCGTGCACAGATGCAGTATTCATCATAAAACAGATTACTGAGAAAGCATTAGAGTATAACAGACCAGCATTCATATGTCTAATAGACCTGAAGAAAGCGTTCGATAAAGTAAAGCTTAAAGATATAATTCACCTTCTTTACGATAGAGAAATTCCACTAAATGTTATAAAAACAATAGAGAACATTTACCAGAACAACAATATGGAAGTCAGAATAGATGACCAGCTTACAGATCCAATAGATATGGGCAATGGAATAAGACAAGTAGACTCGCTTAGTCCAACGCTATTCAATCTAATCATGGATGAAATCATCAATACTATTAATAAAGAAAGAGGATACAAAATGGGGAACAAAGAAATCAGAATACTCTGCTATGCAGATGATGCGGCCCTAATTGCATCCAATGAAGTTGATGTACAAAGACTAACCCATAGATTAAACACAAGGGCAAAGGACTTTAATATGGTGATCTCTACACAGAAAACTAAAACAATTGTAATCAGTAAAGAACCAATTAGATGTAAACTGGAAATCGACGGTATCAGCATTGAGCAAGTAATGGAGACAAATTACCTAGGAATTACACTATCTAGCTACGGAGATGTGGAGAAGGAAGTGAAAAATCAAGTACAAAAGGCTAATAAAATAGCAGGTTGTCTTAATAACACGATATGGCGCAATCCCCACATTAATACTGACGTAAAATCAAGAATCTACAAAGCAACAATAAGACCCATAATGACATACACTTCAGAGATAAGACCGGATACCTCCAAAACTCAGCAACTACTAGAAACAGCGGAGATGCGTTTACTGTGGAGAATTACAGGAAACACACTGAGGGATCGAATGAGGAGTGAAGAGATCAGAAGAAAATGCAATATACCAGAAATAAATGAGTGGACACTGAACAGAAAAAAGAAATGGAACGAACACATAAACAGAATGGAAGAGACCCGATTAGTCAGAATAGCGAGGGACAAATCACCAAAAGGTAGAAGAAGTATCGGGCGACCACACAAAAGATGGAGTGATAACCTCCAATAGAGGCATTAATCGACATTGAACAAGCATTTTGCTTATAAAAAAGAAGAAGAAGAAAAAAACTTATTAGCATATGTATATTATCTGGTTTACACTCTGCTTCAAGTTGATATGCATTTGTCAAAGGATGAGGATAAAGAAGTGCGTATTCTAAGAGAAAGCATAAGCCGACATAGATTTATAATTTTAATTTATAATAGTGAAGAAACCACTACATCAGTGTCACTTAGTATATGGACGTCAATCTAAATTTGCTTTACCACATGAAACCAGACTCGACAATATTGGCCACATTACAAAAAGAGACGATAGTGCAAAAATGTAGGATGTACAAAAGTTATACTATTTATTTATGTAAAAAGTATAGAATGCGTCTACACCCCGAATGTTTCGAAAATTTTCAGCTGAAAATTTAATTTACGTTTAAGATAGAATATGTTCCTTTATTAAGAATTGTACAGTTTTCCTTAAAATGAGAAAAAAATCTTTTTGGTTGTAAATTAGTCCTAATTTATGTGTTTTAATCCAATATAATAAATTAATTGTCAAATTTCTCTTTGTATATTGAGCGGCCGTTAAGGGTTTAATACTACGACTATATAAAGAATAAACTGGCCTCAAATTTACTTTACTTACCTTAAAACTATTTTAAAGTTAATAATAAAGTCTATTTAATAAATATATTCCCAATAACACACTACGCCTATGCACATATGTATATAATCTCGGAGGAATAAACTAAGATATCATATTTCTCTCATTAACATTCTTTCTAAAAACGTAAATATATATATATATATATATATATATATATATATATATATATATAGACCAGCAAAATATTGATAAGTTTACCGATGTTCCAATCTATTCAATGAATTTGTCTCATTATACACTCGTGAATCGCACCAATTTATATTGTTACGGGGGCAAATTTATCTTACATGGGTTACAAATTTACATATTTACATGGGCGAAGCAGACACGATAAAAATGACCCCGGTAAGAATTTACTAATATTTTACATGGTTGCCGCTACCGTTTAGTTCAATTTGTAGATTAGTCTCTTTTAATTGAAAATATTCCGACTATATAAATAAATACATATTTGAATATTATTTGTGCATGTTTAGCCTGTTTTAAAATGAATGTCGCATACATATTTTAGAGATTTTTTAATAAATAATAATAATAATAATAAAAATACTTACGATTAAGCACATCATGTTACTAATTTGAGAGCCATTCAAAAAATCAAAGTCAATTGGTTTTCTCGCAAAAATAAACAAGAACGAAAATAAATTTAAGATCAATATAGCGTAAAAAATGACAAAGCAAAATAATAATGTATCTGTAAGATTATTGAATCGCATAATTTCTTTATGAAGCATTACTAGATAGGTCTTAATCGACTTGATATCTTCTAAAAATATGTTTCTATACCGAATTCTGCTAAAAAATGTAATTTTAGTTGAATTAATTAGGTAATCACATCTTTTGGAGAAAATGTTACAAATTTCCCAGACAACAATAACTAGATACAATAGGTGAACAGTTAATGTAACCGAGTAGAATTCACGAAAAATGTCATCGTTCGAATCAAAAGAAATCCTTACATTAATTCGAGTATGTATTGCAAAACACACTATAACTGGCAAGCTGATACAAAAGATCTGAATACTGTAGCTTAAGATAGTCTTTTCCCTTCCAGATTTATTTAATACGTTCATGTTGTTCATAAATTTTTTCCAGTTATTCTTATTTCGTATTTTACTGCAGAGAAGAAGGATCTTAAATATTTCAAGTGTGCAAAAGTAAGTTACCAAAGCAATATTTTCATAATCCATCGTGGTAAATGTTGAAAAATGTATAAAATTTAAATATTCACAATAAAAAGATGTAAAAAACATTGTAATTGATATTATCACGCAAATAATTTTAGATGTATTATTTTTGTAGGGAAAAGGGCCAAAAATGCCTCCATATTTGTAAAGTAAATTTAAGACAAACATTTCTGTTTTTCCAATCATGGAAATACAAATAGTAGTACTCACGGCAGAGTAACGTTAAGAAACAGAGATGAAACACAAAAAACACTTTTTTAATGTTAAAATATTGAATTTCTATCCATTAGTAGAATTAATTACCTATAAAAACTACACGTTATTAAATTATTGTAGAACTTAGTAGTTTGATTAATGAATAATCTAATGTAGGAATCAGGTTATTAAAAAAATTCAATTAACAAATACAAATTTTCAATTAACTCTTTAAAATATATATGTGCCTATTTGCCAAAACTTGATATATCAAATCACATTTTCAGTAGAGTGAAATTAAAAATATAAAAAACTTTATGGCAATTTGTTTTTATTTTTTACTTGCTCAAATTTTCTTAGATTTGTATGAAATTTCGTATGTAAATAAAAAAAATGCTGCTTAAACTGATAGTGGAAAAAAATGTCATGTTTTAGCAAATATCTTAGATACCATATATAGACATATCTTGTCAAAGTAAACTATAAAAATTACAAAAACAAACTGAAAATTAATGGGAAAATCCCAGTAGTTGACTGTATACTGTCGTTTAAAAAACATACAGAAGTAAAACACTTTACAATTGTATTTTGGTATAAAAACATATAGTTAAAACTTTTTAAAATTTATGTAGTAGCATAACGTTTGCGATCAAATCAGACCAACTTATGTAGTTGAATCTAACAATAAAGTTGTGGCTCTGACATCCATATATGGGTTTACATCATTCCAAATTTAAATTATGTTTTGACTATAGGTTGATGACATTGGATAAAATTTATTACTTTGGGGACTACATGTCTCCCTGCTCGTTTTTTAACACGTGGTAAACTTTTAACGTGTCGTTTTAACTTGTCACTTAAATCGACACAGACCAACTGGCTGAGGTGACAGGAACATAATTTAAGAAGACAGCTAAACATGACGAGGTGTTCCGAAACTAATGTAATTTTTAATTGAATCACATATTTCAGAAACCCCATAACTCCATTTTTATAAAATGTTGAGAAATTAGAAAAAACCTTATTTCATGAAATATTTTTAAGAACCTGTTGTGCTTTTGTAATAAAATCATGAGATTAATGTGTTTTAATCAGTTTGCATAAAAAGTGGTGAATTTTAGCTTTATATTATGTTTTTTTTTCCTTTTTTACTTTTGTGGATTTTTGGGGTTTTTGAAATATACACATTTTTCAAAGATGTAAAAATAAGAAAACAAGTTTTATATAAACATTTATTCAAAAATATGGGCATACAGAATAATATATCAGTAGTAATCACTCATCTGGTTGTATTATTTCATTTGAATCTCCCTCGCATGTTGGCAAATTAAAAATTTCTCCGTAAAATTCCTTGACTTCTTCATTATCTGGTAGATACTTTTCCAGTTTTCTCAAGTCTTGCATCTTCTTGATATTAATAGGAATATGTCCTTCGGTGTACGCTTTTCTGGTAGGGAAACTAATAACATCCTTGTTGCTATTTCGTAGCCGAAAAGAATGATGTATCAAGCCATCTATGTACTCTTTTGCAATAACAATTCCATCGTGATCACTCGAATGAATAAAGTGTCGAAAGTTGGATATTTTAAAAGCAATTTTTTGATCTCTTGGGATATTTCTGCCCAAAGATTCATTGGAGAGCATTGTCTTTTTAAAATACGTGGGCCACCATCCTTTAAAGTTCAATATGTCATCAGAATTCGGCAAAACTACAGTAAATCGGTTTAAACTCTTGTTAGATGTTATGATAAGCTCTACATACTCTTTTAAGGTATAAATCCTGTCTGATTTTTTAATTTTCCTTTTAAGAACGGAAAAATCCCGATCACACGGTAGAAATGAATGTCCCCGTGTGGGATAATATTGTTCAATCTTTTTGAATCTATTGGTTGAAACTAATGCAGAAAAAAGTCTAACTATTGTATGGTTCTTGTTCTGGGCGGCACATGCATCAGAAAAGAAGTGAAAATGGTTAATATTTTTAAATTCTGGATTGTTGTCAAGAAAATGTAATAAAAATGATACAACTTCATTAGGCCCTTTAGTTCCTGTTCCCTCATGATACACATAGAATGTTACCTTATCATCTTTCAGATTATGAATACATAAAACATTAACAGTAAGTTGTCTTAAATAGAATGTTTCCTGGACAGGAATAACTGGTAGTTGCAGGTTTTGCATATAATCAATGCAAATACCACCTACATTCTCATCTACTTTACAAAGTTCTGAAATGGTTTTAAGTTTGTTATAAAATTTGTTTGCCCGTTTCTTATGAACCATTTTTTCTGCCAGTGCCACTCTTTTTGCTGTTTCATTTAAGAATTTACTTTTTATTTTAGTTTCTAACTCTTCACATGTAGAGCAGGTGTCGACTTGTGGGCGACCGAAAGATAATGAAAATTGTTCTTTAAAAATCTTTTGATAATATGAATATTTAACGTTTTGTTCTGGGTGAACCTCTTTAAACAACTTATACATTATAAAAATATTTAATTTTTCATTTAGATACCTATATTCTCTACTAGTATAATGGGCCGTTTTGACCGGAAACGAAGCAATATGTTGTATGATTGAATCTATAACAAGTCCTGACTTCGCATTGCCAGATTTATTTTTACCTCGTTTATCTATAGGAACTTGCCCCTCTCGTCTTAACGTGGTTAAGCGACGCAACCGATCATTAGTAATGCCAAAAATGGCAATAAAAGCTTTTCTACAGATTTTATTTGTACCTGTTGGTCCCTGAATTGTATATTTAAAAGAAGCTAGTCTATCAGGCTTGCAAGAAATATCAGCTGGTTTTTTGCGCCTTCGACGTGCAACTTCATGGACTGAAATAAGCGATTGTAGCAAACAATCTTGTTCGTTCTTGGTGTTAAGGCTCCTGAAGTTTCGGAATAATTGAATGCGTGCTTCTTCAGAAATTTGTAAAAAGCATTTTTGGCGACATCTAAAAATAAGTATCATTCAAATTACGATAATAAAATATTAGATATTGTCTAGCTAGTTAGTAATATTTTAAAGTTTTAAGGCTTACTTGCAGTCTGGTCCTTGGTTCACTTCAGGCGCCAAGACACCACTCCAGCGTTTATAGGCAGACCCTTTAACTCTAGAGTTTTTAATAACTTCTCTTTTATATTCACTGATATTACGTATTCCACGCTTTTTTTTGCGCGTTGAAGACTGATTTTCAATTTCCATTACTTAAATTATTATTAATTTTTACTGTAATAACAACTAACCCTATGTA
The DNA here is from genome assembly GCA_918026665.1 of Diabrotica balteata. Taxonomy (NCBI): domain Eukaryota; kingdom Metazoa; phylum Arthropoda; class Insecta; order Coleoptera; family Chrysomelidae; genus Diabrotica; species Diabrotica balteata. Next base: position 92,774,430 of record OU898284.1, on the reverse strand, counting down.
GAGATCACAAATAAATAATGTGCATAACCTCAAAAACAAAAACCTGTCATGTCAAAAATCAGTGTGTTCAAATATTATATTTTAGAAACACCAAAATTCCTGGAGTTTTGGTGTTTCTGCAATACATGAAATTTTCATCTGGCAACAAATGTATGTAAATTTAGTGAGTTTTGGGGTTTCTGTTTACTGTTAAGTGCGTATACCTATATACTACCAAAAATTACAGAAAACTGTAATTTCATAAATTTGTGATTTTTGGGGTTTCTGAAATACGTGATTCAATTATAAAAATTATAAATTTTATTTTGTTGTTATAATACCTAATATCTTATTAATAAACCTGTAATTAAAATTAAATTTGTTTAAATGATTGTCATAAATCAGCAAATCTCTATTATTGAAAAAAAATGAGTTATTAAATTAGTGGAATTAATGTTTAAGGTTTAATTTATGACATAAGTATTATAAAAAATGATGAAGGTAGAAGATGAAAGGAAGTGATGTGGTACTATTTACATAATATTGTAAGAAACGGTATAAAAAATTAGTATATACTGAAATCCAATGAAATGGAAGTAAAAAAAATTTTTTTTATTGGGTAATGGTGGTTGCTTAGCAACGGTAAGAAACCTGTTGTGGAAATATCTGGTAGTTTACAAATTTAATTAGTGTAACCCCCTCTGTGGCTCAGTGGTAAGAGCGCATGCCTTTAAACCTAAAGGTCGTGAGTTCGAATCTCACCTGGGTGGAAATTTTCGTTTATTAAAAAAAAATATTAATAAATGAAAATAATTTCTATCCTTGTGTGATCGGTACTCACCGGAGGGACCGCAGACGTTCGGATACAATTAGCGTCTCTTAGCAAAGACAATGACGTCGACTTTGCTAAGTATCAAGACAATTACTCTACACACACAAACACACACACTACATTATTAAACTTAGCTTGATTGAGACTGGCTGAATGACAATTGTCCAAGCCAAAACACACACAAAAAAAAATTTAATTAGTAAAATAAATAAGCCTATTAAAAAGTTTTATGAGATATTTTAACAGAATATGATATTCTAACTATTATTATATTGTAGTTTTTGATAGTGTTAGTATAGTATTACCCTATTGTGAAGTATGTTAAAATAAATATAAATGAAGCTGAGAAAGAATGAATGAAAATAATCATATATGAAAGAGGAAATGTAAAATGTTGATCGAATAATATACAACAGCAAAAATAAATCGGATACTATGTTGTTGTGAACTGTATGGACAAAGTTAGATAATTAAGTACGTAAATGGGAAGCCAGACAAAATGATATGTGTGTGAATATGTATTAGAGAAATAATGAAATAATAGAAACTATATGTTGAGTTAACATTCAACATACATATTAACAGAGTTAATATGTGAAGATAAATGATGGAGTTGAATTTTAGTGATGGAGTTTAAGTTTAAAGTTAATGATGCAAGGTAATAATGGAGAATAATGGTTAAGAATGGTACAAAGACAAGTAAGGAGACCCCAAGAAGTAAGATACATGGGAAAAGAATGTGTGAAGAAGTGAGTCATAAAAGAACTGGCAGAAGGATGAGAAAAAAGAAAGAAACTGCCATGGGATAAGATGGTGAAAGAGGAAGGGGTATGATGAATAGAAATAAAGAAAACATGCCATACCTAAATTTTTCCACCATCTTATTTTCTACGTTTGCGTTTGCGTTTTCTACGGTCATTTATTTCCAGAATGACTTCTTCCATAACCAATATGGTTGAAGAATTCTTCGTTGATTGGTTTTGATTTTTAAGTGCTTGAATATCAGTTTGTAAAGTTTAATCCTTTCAGATCTTTTATTTGGTTCCCAACCTGTGTACAACTCATGCAGGACCAATCGAATTCTTTATCATTATCATTAAACAATTCCAGTTTTACATTACTAACATTCACACAGGTATGTCTAAAAATTCTATTGCAAACGGAACATTTTATCATTAAATTCGATTTATACGATTAACTACAGCAGGAACAAATCATATTCGAAGTCGAAGGCATAATAAAAACCGTTGAAGATACACCTATGTATTTATACAGTAATGAAGAATTCCCTTTGTTGTTATTATTATCTTAATTGAACCACCAGTTAGAAGAAGGGAATGAATCCAAAAAGTAGATTTTCGGGAAATCAATAAAAACTGTTTATTCGTTCTATTTAATTTTTTCGTGTTTACTAATGACATCTACTAGAAAGTACAGTTTATATAAGTTAATTTGGATTGGAGAAAAACCATCCAGTGATTTTCGTTATCTAGAAAGACGATAAAGAAAATCTTGGATTTATCCCTTTCTTACAACTTATATTTTTTTGACATGAATAAAGACACAAAATTGTATGAAAAAGCTTATTTTATTTAAAGTCATTTATAAAAAACAAACAAATACACAAAAAAAAACATTTCCCTAAACTACCCTTCTTCCTCAATGATATTATCTGATGCAGTAGTTGGCCATGTAAGCATGGTTTCATAAACTTCTTTTTTATCTTCTGGAAATATGGAATTATTTTCCGAACGTGTTCCATATTTTTCTCATTTATTGGTATTTTTGCCCTGTATGCTCTGGTAGTAGGCAATAAAGGGATCACCCAATTTTTTTGAAGTAGAAACCTCTGTTTCAGAAAGCCATCTATTTGTTCTGAAACTGTTACGTAGCCTTTATGGGAAGAAGAATACTGTAAATATCTATATTTGGATATCATAAATGTAGAAGGTTTGTCCACCGACTTACACGTTTTTTTTGTAATAATTTTTCCAAGTGTTTTTAAAGTCGAATATGTCGTCTGAGGAGATTGGTGTTACCGAAAATCCTCTTATTTTGGCAGTAGAGATCATTATGTTGTATTCCTCTGGTACGTAAATCCTATCTTTTCTCCTGTTAAGTCTTTTTGCTGTTCCGAAATTCCGATCGCACTGTAAAAACGAATGTCCACGCACAGGAAAGTACTGATACACTTTATCGAACCGTCCAGTCGAAAGCAACATGAGCATGGACCGTATCAGAGTATTATTTCTATTCTGTCCTCCGCAAGCGTCACTAAACACGTGAAGTTCGTTTATAGCAGGATCCATATTCTGAATTGTCTTCCAAATTAGGGTACATACATCATCAGGTCCTCTTTTAGCTTCTACTTCATGGTACGTGTAAAAATCTGCACAATTTGTTTTCAAATCGTGGACACAAAACACGTAAAGCCATAGTTTTCTGAGATAGAACATTTCCTGTACTGGTATTTTTGGAAGCGGCAGGTTTTGCATTTAGTCGAAAACAATAGCTCTGACATTTTCCTTTTCTTGACATGGTCTCAACACTTCTTGCTGCTTCAGGTAAAACTTTTTAGCTCGTCTCAGATGTACCATCTTTTCTGCAACTGCTACACGCTTGGCGTTTTCATTCAGCGTTTGACTTCTTATTTTCGCCTCAAGTTCTTTACAAGTTGAACAAACTTCAACCTGCGGTCTTCCAAATCTGTAGCCATGGTTATCATTATAGTATTTTCTAAAAAAAATCGTATTTAACGATGTTGGCATGTTCGGGATACTTTTTGCAAAACAGTTCATGCATTATCTTCACATTGAGGTTAGCATCAAAATATTGAATTAATCTGGTGCTGTAATGTGATTCTTTTAACGGAAATGATCGAATCTGATGATCGATCGCAAGAACTAGGTACACTGTTATCTAAATTGTTGCCACGATTAAAATGAATACCACGGTGATCCACCGGTAATTTTCCTTCGGCAATAAGAGAAGTCAGTCGAAAAATTGCTTTATTTTTTATAGCATACAAGATTGAAAAAGCTTGCCTACATACCTCAACTCTTGCTGAATTTATTTGGATAAAATAACGAAAAGTATTGTCACGCCTTTGGGATTTTCATTTTTGGATCGTCTTCGAATAACTTTCGAGCAGTTTATGAGGCTCATAAGAAAAGTATCCTGTTCATTTTTTGGACGTCCACTGTAGTACACACTTTGTAAAATCGTTTGCTTTTCTTCTAAACTAAACTTCTGTGTGCACCGTTTTTTACATGTACACTCACTAACAGTATTTGATTTTGCTGGTACAATACGCCCTGTAGTTGAACTAGTATAGGTATCACCGTGTAAACGATGTAATTTTTGTACCTCGTGTTTGTATAAATGTTTATTTCGTACACCCCGTTTTCTCTTCCGTGAAGTCGCCAAATCGCAAAAAATGCTTATGTTACTGTCCTCACTGCTATTACTATCACTAGTACTAGACATTTTTCTGTTTAAAATATCAACAAACAAAACAAGAACGAGACTTACGTAGATGTCAAATGTCAACAGCAACTGAATTGTATTTTCAGCACCGACAGTTACAGCATGTCGCCGTAGGCCGCCAAAAAACACGTGACAAACAGATTAAACCGTAATTTTGAAGAAATAAATAATTCCTCTTATTTATTCCCTTCTTAAAACTGTCGCACATTTAGTGTTGGAATATCTCCGTAACTTATACGATGTCCTCTTTTTTGAAGTTATAGTGTAATTTAGTACCCTTTTTGGAGTCCTCGTGTTCGGCATCCTTTCTAGGTGACCTCGCCATCTTAGTCTCTGTGCCTTTATGACTCCTATTTTGTTAGGTTGATTATATTATTTCTTTATCTCATCATTTGATCTTCTTATCCATAAACCGCCCATTAATATTCCTTCATATATCTTCCTCAAGATTTTCCTTTCCCATATCTCCAGTAAATTTTGTTCATTTTTTGTCATTGTCCACGTCTCACTGCAGTATGTTACTATTGGTTGTATAGTTGTTTTATAACTGTATTTTTGCCATTCTTGATAAAAACTTGCTTTTCAACATTATACTAAGAGCATGTACACTTCTATTGCCTGTCATTATTCTAGCTTGCATTTCTTCTTTAATGTTAGGTTTACGTGATACTATTGTACCTAGGTACGTAAACCTTTCTACCATTTTGAATTCGTATGATGATCTTTCTTCTACTTCTACTTTAAACTTTTGTCCATCCCTAAACTGATCATCTGTCCACTGCATACATTTTGTTTTAGTTTCATTTATGTAAAGTCCCATTTTCTTTGCTGCTTTTACTATTCTCTGTACTATCTCCTGTAGCTCTTTTTTTTCTCTTGCCAGCAACACTATATCATCCGCAAATGCCAAAACTTGTTATCTTTTATGATATAGGAGTCTTTCTCTATTGATTCTCGCTTCTCGCATTATTTTTCTAGGCATAAATTGAAATGTAATGATGACAAAGGATCGCCCTGCCTTAATCCTTCGTTTACTGTAAATTTGTCTGATGCATGATTGTTTACTTTGACTCTGTTTTCTGTATTCTCTAAAGTAAGATGTATCATGTTACGCAACTTTCTGCTAACTCCCAGTTCCTCAAGGGTCTCTTTTAATTCCTTTCTTTTTATTCAATCGTATGCTTTCTTGAAGTCGATGAATGGCGCTATTGTTGGTAAGTTGTGTTCACAGCTTTCTGCTTGTAATTCTCTGATTATGAATACTTGGTCCGTTGTGCTTCTCCCTCGTCTAAATCCACATCGATATTCGCCTATTATATGTTCAGCTTCTTTTTCTAGCTTGTCTTTTATGGATTTTGATAGAATTTTATATACGGTATTTAGTAACGCTACTCCTCTGTAATTACTGTATTCCGTTTTGTCTCCTTTTTTGTGTAATGGGCAAATAATGGCTTCCTTCCAATCTTCTGGTATTCGTTCTTTTATCCATATCTCTTTTATGATCTTGTGTATCCAATTATTTAGCAGTTTTACACCATATTTCATCATCTCTGCTGTTATGTTATCGCTTCCAGGGGATTTGTTGTTTTTCAAATTTTTTATAATTTCCTCGATTTGTTCTTTGCTGGGTGAATTATTTTCTATGTCTTCTAAGTGTTGGAATCTTGCTTCTGCTTCCACATATTCTCATTGGTTTGACTTAATATTGCCATTTAGTAACTCATCAAAATACTCTTTCTATCTTTCGACTATTTCTGCTTTCCCGCTTATATTATTTCCTGCTTTGTTTTGAACGAATATGGGTTTTTGTTGAAAACTTTTCATTTCTAACACCTTGATATAGGTTTTTTTTTTATTTCTGTAATTCTCTTCTATTTCTTTTAGCTTATTTTTTGTGTTTTCTCTTCTTTTCTTTCAGCACCCTCTTCACTTTTTGTGTTTGTTCCCTATATCTATTCTTTGTCTCTATTGTTTCTTTCGTGATCATTTCCATCCTTAATGATTTTCTGAGTTCTATTTCTTTTTGGCACTCTATTTGCTTTTGGTTTATCCATTTGTTTTCAGTTTGCTCTTCTATTTGTATCTTTTTTAGTTCTCTTTCCATTGTTTCCTCGTATATTTCTTGCTCTTTCTTTGTTGCTAATCGAATTGGGTTATGTATACATTTCTTTTTTTTTATTTTGTTTTTGTTTTCTGATATCGGTTGCTTAATTTTGATGCCCACCATGTAATGATCTGAGTTAGCGTCTGGTCCTCTGTATGTTCTTATCTTTTTTATACATTGCTGTTTTTTTTTTCGATGAGCACGTGGTCTATTTAGTTTTTAGTCTTTCTATCAGGCGATGTCCATGTTTCCTTGTGTCTTTCTTTTCTTTCGAAATATGTGCTCATTATGATCATATTTTTTTCTCTTGCGAAATCTATCAGGAATTATCTGTTCTCATTAGTTTCATTGTGTTTACTATATTTTCCTATTGTCGGTCTAAATACTTCTTCCTTCCCTATTTTGGCATTTGCGTCGCCTAGAATAATTTTCATATCATATCTGGGTATATTTTTGATTGTTCTGTTTAATTCACTGTAGACACATTCTTTGACATCATTATATTTTTCTTCTGAAGGTGCGTGAATATTTATGAGGGTGATTTTTTGGTATTTTCCCATGAACCTGATACTACATATGCGGTCTGATACTGGTTTAAACTCACAAAGTCCATGTGTTTTACTGGTGATAAAACAATCCAATAGCCGGAAAAATTGACATGAACTAGGACATTAAAAGCAATTTGAACGAAACCTACGAACTGATTAACCCTGCGATGCTCGGGTTGGGTCTGTCAGGCCGTCAATTTTTCTAATATCTCTATTCGGTCAGCGAGTCTAAGTAAGGTCCTGGAGGTCTAGGTACCTTTCGACGACATGGCCAGGTATAATCCCTCAATTACTATTGCCACATAATATACCATCCCAACAAGAAGCGAATCGAAGGGCTTTTTCGCAATCCATATTTCTTTGCGCATGTGCTAATCCGCCACGTTTTAATTAGTTTCGCTGTCAATCTAAAATTGAAGTTTGTTTATGTATTGAGAAGTGTTTGGTGTTTGTTTTTAAATAGTTAGTATAATTAAGTTAGTTAGTTAATTTAATATATTTGTTTAATAAACTTATTGTGATGGTTGCACAAAAGGGAGGATTTTATTGTGTTGTTCATGGGTGCCCATCGAAATCTGGTGAAGGAATTAGTCTCTTTTCAATACCGACTGATCGTAGCAGTTAAATAAATTAAATTTTAAATTCAAGCGTGTTACAAATGTTTATATTTTAGTTAAATGTTTATATAGCTATAGTCTGAATGTTTATATTTTAGTTAAATACACTTTTGTTTTTACACGGTGAGTACACGGGGCAATTGTGTAACAAGTTACTACTATTTAGGAACCACCATAAACGACCAATGGGATCACTCAGTTAAGATAAAACAGAAAATTGAAAAAGCCAGGTCAGCGTTTGCCAGAATGAGCAAGATATTTAAGAGCCACGACCTACCCTTAAAAACAAAAATCCATTTATTGAGGTGCTACGTATTTACAGTGCTGCTCTATGAGGTTGAATCATGGACACTAACCGAGGCATCATGGGAAAACTCGTGACGTTTGAAATGTGGTGTTATATATATACTGAGGATCTCCTGGGTCGGCCGAGTAACAAACATTAAGGTTCTACGTCGGATGGATAAGACATGTGAAATTACATCCACAGTGAAACAGCGCAAGCTAGAATATCTTGGACATATAATGCAAAACGACAATAGATATAATCTGCTGCAACTTATACTACAGGGAAAGGTCTACGAAAAGAGGGGACCAGGAAGAAGAAAAATATATTGGCTCCAGAATTTACGAAAAATGGTTTTCCTTGACCACTTCAGGACTATTTCGAGCTGCGGTCAATAAAGTTAGAATTGCCATGCTAGTTGCCAACATCCGTAACGGATAGGCAGCACAAGAAGAAGAAGTGTTGACAGACAAGCTAATTCCATCATGACGGACGTAAAAAGTGAGTGGAATCATATCAGGAGGTAAATTTGAATCCTGTGGTAAGAGCTTACTAACGTTTTCCTCTGTTTATAAACCTAAACCTTCTTTTAGGTTTAGGTTTATAAACAGAAGTTAAGTTATAAATAAATATACAGTAGACATTCCAGAATTTAGACAACTTCTAACCAAAATTCATTTATATACATCCGAGCGCTCATTAAAATTGAAATGTAAAAAGCGAAACAAAAACATTACGAGACAGCTCTGAGGCTGAAGAACTTGACACAGATATATCGATTGAATTATGCCAGCAGCTGAACATTCAATAATTACAACACTATAGCATTCAATTTATTACAGTGGAATATAAATGGGTTTTATACCGATTATGAAATGCTTAAACTTTTAATTAATGATATTACCTCTGCTATCATTTGTCTCCAAGAAACGAATTTCAAAGACCAATATTGCTACACACTTAAAATTTTTTTAACATTTTATAAAAATAGTAACAAGCAGAAAAAGCAAGTGGTAGAGTGGCCATTTATGTTGAAAATACTCTTGAAGCACAAACGATTCCTCTAAAAGCAGACATCGAAGATGTAGCCGTCTCAGTTAAAGCTCCTCAATGAATTAATGTATGTTGCATCTATACTCCCCCAAATACACTTCTCACCTTAACCGACTTAAAAGCACTAATTTAGGAGATTTATATAGTCATAACCCAACGTGGGGCTCAAGAAATTTTAATATCAAAGGTAGACTAATCGAAGACTTGTTAACTAAAGAAAATTTAAATATTCTCAATGATGGAAGACCAACCAGAGTTAATGTACATACTGGTACAACATCGGCAATCGATCTATCGATTTGTGACCCAACTCTTTTAATGGCTCTTAATTTTATTTTTTATGTGGGAGCGACCATTATCCAATAAAAATTTCTGTATTTTCTGATCTCTGAATACCAACCAGTCCAAAAATGGAACTTGAAATAGGATGCCATAGAAAAAAAAAACAGAATCACAAAAATCTAGTTTTGAAAACACTGATATAAATGAAACTCTCAACATTTTTACGAATATTATTACATACGCGGCAGAAGCACATATAGGAAAAACTAAAATATCAGTGAAACACAGACCTTTACCATGGTGGAATACAAAATGTCAAAATGCAATCAAGCAATATAAAGCATCTTTTAATAGAATGAAAAAACATAGTAACACAACTCACATAACTGAATAAAAAAAACATAGAGCACATGCACGATATATAACAAAAAATGTTCGAAAAACCAACTGTAGACAACTTGTCTCAAATATAAACAGTATATATAATTTAGCTCTCCAGGCCTAGAAGGCCCATGGCTTGGTTTACTATTCTTTTCCATTCTTTTCTATTTGTTGCTTAATTTTTTCAGTTTGGTATTTGAAGTTATGTCTTTTACAACATCCTTCTTCCACCTGGTTTTCGGTCTGCCTTTCTCCCTTTTCCCTCCTATTCCTCCTATTAGCATTCTTTTTGGCAGTCTCGTGTTTTCCATCCTTTGGATGTGTCCCAACCATCTCCTCTAATTTCATATTTGGTCTTTTTATCCATATACCATTCCATAATTTACCTCTAAATATTTTCCTGAGGACTTTTCTTTCCCAGACTTGCAGCAAGATTTGCTCGGATTTGTTCATTGTCCATGTTTTGCAGTCATATAATACAATAGGTCTTATAACTGTCTTATATATTCTTATCTTAGCCCTTCTAGATATGTTTTTGCTTCTTAATAAATTGTTTAGTGCATAAATACAACGGTTCTTTCTTCTTCTTCTTCTTTTGCCCTTTAATTCGTCCAATTTTGAACATAGGCTTCCCCCAGTTTCCTCCATTCGCTTCTGTTTTGTGCTTTCTGTTTCCAGTGTATTCCAGGAATACACTGGAAATACAACGGTTACCGGCCATAATTCTCGCTTGGATTTCTTCTTTCATATTTGGTCTTCTCGTGAATGTCGCTCCTAAATACTGGAATATTTCTACTTCTTCGAATTTATATGTTTTTTCATCTGTTATTACTGTCAGATATTGTTTTTGTAGGTAATCTCTTTCTGTCCATTCCATATATTTGGTCTTTTCTTCATTTATGTACATCCCTTTCTTTCTCGCTTTCATTTCTAATCTTTTTGTTATTTCTTTTAATTCTTGCTTACTTCTGGCTATCAGTACAATGTCAGCGAATGCTAAGCATTGGTGTTTTCTTTGATACATAAGTCCTGACCTGTTGATTCCTGCTTCTCTGATGGTAACTTCGAGGACGATACTGAACAACAGCGATGACAGTGGGTCTCCTTGTAGCACCCCCTCACTGACCTCAAACTTATCTGTTTCTTCGCCATTTATTTTAACCCTATTCTCTGTTCTTCGTAGTGTCACTTTTACCATTCTTATCAGTTCTTCACTAATTCCCATTTCACGTAGAGCTTTGTATATTTCTTTGCGTTTTATCCTATCGAACGCTTGTTTAAAGTCGATGAATAGGGCCATTATAGGTTTCCCATATTCGTAGCTTTCTGCTTGTATTTCGCGCAGTATGAAAATTTGATCCACTGTGCTGCGCCCTCTTCTGAATCCACATTGATATTCTCCTATGTCATTATCTTTATTTTGAGATAGCTTATCTTTTATATATACTGCAAGTATTTTATATGCAACATTTAGTAGGGCTATTCCTCTGTAATTGGGACATAAACTTTTGTCACCTTTTTTGTGAAAAGGGCACAGTGTCGCTTCTGTCCATTCCTTCGGTAATTTTTCTTGTTCCCATATGTTTTTAGCAACTTTTCCAAATGCTTAATTAGTACTGGTCCTCCATATTTAAACATTTCAGCTGCTACTTCATCTCTTCCTGGGCTCTTATTATTCTTTAGTTTCTCTATTATTTCTTTTATTTCTTTTTCGTTAGTCGGTCTTTCCTCTATTCGTTCTTGATCGACATTTTTCTTCACTTCGTCTTCCTCTTCATATTCTGTTGTGGGAATTTCATTTAAAAGTTCTTCAAAGTATTCTTTCCATCTGCTCAATATTTCTTCGTCACTTACTAACTTTCTTCTACTTTTGTTTTTGTAGTGTACAGGTTTTCCTTGGTACCCCTTTTTCTCATTTTTCATCCCTTGATATAAGTTTCTAATTTCTCAATTTTTTTAGCTCTGTTCTATACATTTTAATTTATCTTCATTTTTTTTTATTTGATCTTATTATTCTTTTGGCTCTTCTCCTTTGTTCATTGTATTTTATCTCTATCTCTGTTGTTTTTTTCTTGCATCATTTTCATTCTTAATTTATTTCGTTCATTTAGTTCCATTTTACATTCCTCGTCGAACCATTCTTTGTATTCGTGTTTTATATTTCTATTACTGGCCTGAGCTGCTTTGGTTATACATACTTTTATTTGCATCCATGTTTGTTCAATATCCCCACTTTCTGCAATATTATGGAAAAATGCAAAAATGGAACCTGAAATAGGATGCCATAGAAAAAAAATACAGAATCACAAAAATCTAGTTTTGAAAACACTGATATAAATGAAACTCTCAACATTTTCACGAATATTATTACATACGCAGCAGAAGTACATATAGGAAAAACTAAAATATTAAGGAAACACAGACCTTTACTATGGTGGAATACAAAATGTCAAAATGTTATTAAACAATATAAAGCATCTTTTAATAGAATAAAGAAACATAGTAACACAACTCACATAACTGAATAAAAAAAACATAGAGCACATGCACGATATATAACAAAAAATGCTCGAAAAACCAACTGGAGACAACTTGTCTCAAATATAAACAGTACAACACCTTTATCTACAGTCTGGTCCAATATTTGAAAAATATCAGGAAAAAACAAATTTTACCAATTGCCTTTTATTAATTCAAGAAAGAAGAAGCATAGGAAGAAGACGCATCTCCTGGCTGAGAAACCTTAGAGAATGGTTTAACTGTAGTTCACTACAACTTTTCAGAGCAGCAGCCAACAAAGTGACCATAGCCGTTATGATATCCAATCTCCGATAGGAGATGGAACTTTAAGAAGAAGAAGCCTTTTATTACTCATAATATTAATATAATAACAAAACCTAACGAAATAGCTGATGCTTTTGCTACATACTTGAAAAAACTCCAGCAATAGCAACTATTCCGAAGAGTTTATACAACACAAAATCATCACAGAAAAACAACAGCTCGATTGTGAAGATAGAGATCGTGAATATAGAGATAATAGTAACTGTTCCCTCAATACTAGAAAAACTCTGCTCCTGGACCCGACAATCTACCTTTTGTATTCTTGGAAAAACTGCCAGACTAAGTGTACTCTTCTAAAAATGTTCAATCGAATATGGTTAAATAATGGCTTTCCAACTTCCTGAAGGGATTCAATAATTATACTTATTCTCAAACCCAACAATGCACTAACTAAAATTTCCTCATATAGACCTATCTCTCTCACCAATGTAATATGCAAAGTCAGGGAAAAAATAGTTAATAAAAGATTGCTATGGATATTAGAAAAAAATCACCTTCTGGTCAAAGACTAAAGTGGATTTCTTCAAAATCGAACTACTACTGATAACTTCAATTAAGAATCTGATATTCTTGAATCTTTTGCGAACAAAGAGGAAACTATTGCAGTATTCATAGATATTAAAAAAGCATTTGAAACATCCTCCCTGGACATTAAGCATTCCTCAATCCGATACATCCCTAAATATCTTAATAAAAAATACACGCCTTAATAAAAAATACTTTTATTACCAAACTAACAAAATTTTCTAAATCCTATCATATACAGATTGAACCAAATTAAAACGGAACATACAATTTAATACATGTCTGTTTGAACTGCATTTGAAATAGTGGACCAATATAAAACTTGGACAAAAATTAATCCATACCTGGGTATAGACATTGTATAAAATATCGTTCAACTATCTGTCTCGCAACAAAGTTGTTTGCGTAAGACGGGTTTGTCTAAGGAGGCGATAATAGTTCAGGAAATGAAGCTCGAAAAAAGTTAAAACCTCGCAATTTTTTCGTCCTGCATGTATCCAGTTGAAATTTTAGCAGAAGGTATGTAATAGCCCGAGGATCAAAATCTATATCGAACCGAAGTGCACTAAAAGGTTTTAGGGGTGAAAACTACCCCTAATTGTCAAAAATTATAAAATAACATATTAAACCTGAATATGGGTAAGATTTGATTTGAATTAGTTAAATAATGATTATTTTATACTTTTGAATAGAGTTCCATCATATTTCAAACCTTAAAAACAAACCCTTGTTAGAGATTAATGTAAAAAATTACTAATTCTAAAAAAATGATTTCGCCTTGGATCGATTTGGATAAAAATTTGGATTTAAGCTCAATTCACCCGCTGCTTTATAGTTTATGTCATGTCGACGAACCCTGTTTGTTCTTAGGGGTGAGAACTACCCCTAATTGTCAAAAATTATAAAATAACATATTAAACCTGAATATGGGTAAAATTTGGTTTGAATTAATTAAATAATGATAGTTTCGTGCTTTTGAATAAAGTTCCATCATATTTCAACCCTTAAAAAGCGACCCTTATTAGAGATTAATATAAAAAAATTAGTAATGCGAAGAAAATGATTTCACCTTGGAACGATTTGCATAATAATTTGGAATTAAGCTCAACTTACCCTCTGCTTTATAGTTTATGTCATGCCGATGAACCCTGATTGTTCTTAGGGGTGAAAACTACCCTTAATTTTAAAAAAGTATAAAATAATATTACAAATCTTAAGATGAGTAAAATTTGTTTTGGATTAGCTAAATAGTGAGTTTTTTATACTTTAAAATACAAATTCATATATTTTCAACCCTTAAAAATCAATTATTATGAGTGCTATAGGTGAAAACAATTTTTTGCCAAAATTTTGCAACTTTTCAACTTTTAAAAATCACCCTTTACAACATTGCAGTTTTTATAAACTAATTTATAAGATATAAATTGAAAAAAGTAGAATTAAATACAAAAAAAATTACCAACATAAAAAGGCACCATATATTGTTATATATTTACATAAATAGTTGAAAATATTTACATTTATAGGTAAAACAATTATAATATTAATTTTATTCGTCATCAATATACATATACATTTTACAGAACAAGTAGAGTTACAGGATAAACCAACTTTTCTGCACCCATATGAAACGCCGCATCTTTTTTTCCATTGGCAAAAAATAATTTTCAAAAATTTATCGGGTGCAGGTTGTTTGTTCATGCGTACGGGTAATAACAAACCATATTTGGAATACCATCCCCAATCTGTTGCTCTGATATTTTCATTGCCAAGCCATAGACATATGAGCAGATGTTTTATTCTGTTGTATGGGATTTCAAAATAAGAACGCTTAAAATTTCGAATGTATAACGCCCCACTAGCTAATATACCGGTTTTGTAGATTATTATGCTCCGAAATGTACTGTACTATACTAATCGAAATTTCCGGAAAAAAAATTAACTGGTTTTTTTAACGTATTTCCTTTAATTTTTAACGATAGAGTGTTTCTTTAAAAACGATTTGTAGAGGTTTTTATTAGCTAGAAGGATCTGTAAATTAAATCTTTTTGGAACCCTTGGTTTTTAAATGGGTTGAGTTTAAAGGGCTCGAAAAAAATGGTGCCTGATCGTAAATCGATGCTTTAAACGGCTATATCTCGCCAAATATTCATTTTACAACAAATCTAAATAAAGTATAATTTTAGCAACAATTTGGTAATTTTTATTTTTTTCATATATTCAGTATTTTTGGGCATATTTAAAAAAAGAAGAATAAAAAATATGAAATTGTAAATCGTTTCTCGCTTTAAGCTGTACTTTTTCTAAAACCAAGCATTTTTAATGGGTCAAACTCCTTGGACGTATTAACAATACATCTACAAAGGGAATTGCAGAAGGGTGAAGATCGATTTTAATTATGGGGGTGGTTAGGGTGTTGTTTTCCTCGATTTTTTCGTAAAAAATGAGGTATTGACCTTATTTTTTTATGATAGGTCTATTTATGCTCTTTAAAAAAGGTTTTGTGAGTTTTCTTTCAAAAATGCATCATTTTCCCGATATTTGACTTTGAATCTTTCAAATTTGGCATTTGAAGAAAACCGCTGAACATTGATATTGTATTTGTAATTGTATTTGTCTTTTTCAAAGCTACAAATTTGTTCTCTACAATTTTTTTGGTAAAATGCACCATTTTCGAGTTATTCGCGAAAAATCGGTTAAAAACGTGGATTTTTTCGTCTACTTTTAATCGCGAATAACTTGAAAAATATCATTTTATAAAAAAAATGTATAGCACATTTTTTGTTTAGAATCACTTTTCTAATCGAAACTTGTAGTTAAAACGTAAAAAAATTTTCACCCCGGAGATGGGGTGGCAACCACCCCCTAGGCTTTGGCGCACTTTGGTTCGATATAGATTTTGATCCTTAGGCTATTACCTACCCTCTGTTAAATTTCAAGTCAATCCACGCCGCACGAAAAAAATGCTACATTTCCTGGACTATAACTGGTTTGACAGCATAATAAAATCGTAAATTTATATGTAGCTTTCAATTTTTATGAGTCCAGAATCCAGCAGCCCGCTGAAGTATGGGATTTTTTATAATATAATTATTTGACAATCTTTTGTTGGCCAACCAGCTACAGCAGAATTGAGCCGAAATACATTATATTCCTACGTTCCGAATTTATTTCGTTCAATCTATATATACAGACGCTTCCAGAACATCTACTGGGGTTGGGGCAGATGTCATCTCTCTGTGAACTACCATCTCTAAGCTGTATACGTCGTACTGGCGAGTTATATGCTATCTATCAAGCTCTCGTTCATATTAACTCCAGTAATATATCTAATGCTCTTATAATTTCCGATTCGCTCAGTTCCATCAATAGCATTAACCAACTGTATACGAAGCATCCAATTGCTGTACTAATCAAAAAAGAACTAGCTACCATTCAAAACAATAACTATACTGTACAATTTTTAT
The DNA here is from genome assembly GCA_918026665.1 of Diabrotica balteata. Taxonomy (NCBI): domain Eukaryota; kingdom Metazoa; phylum Arthropoda; class Insecta; order Coleoptera; family Chrysomelidae; genus Diabrotica; species Diabrotica balteata. Next base: position 92,758,026 of record OU898284.1, on the reverse strand, counting down.
GGGTTCCTTCACAAATTGGCCTTGAAGTAAATGAAGACGCTGATCATACAGCCCAACAAGCCAGGAACAGTGAAACCGCGAGTGAAGTGAGAGATGTAGTTCTTAACGATTTAAAATCATTTAATAAAATGAAAGTCGAAAATCTGTGGCAAAACCAATAGGATAGTTCAACTTCAAAACTTAGCGAAGTGAAAACGTTTGCAAAACCGTGGAAATCTCAAATTCCCAACATAACTCACCAAGTCCTTGTTACTCGTCTTTGTCTAGGACATACCCGACTTACCCACCGACACATAATTGGTCACACTAATCCCACTTTATGTGAAAACTGTAATATCCCACTTAGTGTTAAGCATGTACTTGTAGAGTGCCCAAGATACCAATTGCAGAGAAAGAACAACCACATCATCGGATCAACAAGTGAAAATTTTGGAGAAAATTGTAAAATTTAACATTTGGTAAAATTCCTTAAACATATCAATGTATTTAACAAAATCTAACATTTGTAAATAAATTATGTTATGTATATGTATATATGTCGCTAATCCTCAGAGGTTGATGAGACTATTTTGTAAAATAAAAAAAAAAGTAAAGAGATACTTACTATTGACAAAATTACGTTCACAAATTTATAACTATTGGCAAAGTACGTATGGTTTTGATTGCTCACAAATATAAACGAAAACTGATTCAAAATAAATAGAACTACAACTAGTAGACATACAAGCAATAATTTTCCAGTGAGCCGATTGAATTGCACAAGTTTCTTATGGAGCAACGCTAGATATTCTTTAATCAACTTGACATCTTGTAGAAATATGTCTTTATACCAAATTTTTGTTAGAAATGTTTTCTCGGTGAAGTTTATTAAGTAATCGCTTTCGTTGGAAACGACGTTAGAAATTTCCCAAACGACGATATAAAAATATAATATCTGTATTTCTATAAAAACTGCTATTAATTCCTGAACAAAATTGTGTATAAAAACAAAAAAATTCGTAAAATTTAATTGAAGACACAAAGTATGGACCACCATTATTGGTAAGCTAATAAAAAAGATCGTCATAGTGTGGCTTAAAATACTCTTTTCTCTTCCAGATCTACCAAGCAGATCCATGGTTTTTATAAATTGTTTCCATTTATTTTTGTACCGAATTTTACAATAAAAGATACATGTAGTAAACATTGCAAGTGTACAGTAGTAAACTATCAACCAAATTCTCTCATAAACCATATTTATTTGTGTTGTCAAATTTTCAAGTTCCGAATATTGAAAGTACAGATAAATTATTAATAATGTATTACATAACAGCAAGCAAAAGACTTTCGAAATGTTGTTTTTGTAGGGGAAAGGACCAAAAATACCCCCGTATCTATAGAGTAGATTTATGAACGACATTTTTGTTTTTCTGTGTTTGTAACGAACAGAAAAAAAATTGACTAAAATCAGGTGTTATTATTAAATTCCATAATGCGCGAAAGATAACGACAAAAAGTTAAAAATGTTTGTGTCTACAACTGGTAACGACTCTAATATGTAATAAATGTAATACATTAAATGTAAATGTAATACATTAAAAAGACATTTATTGCTGGTACAGTGTTAAATTTGTATCATTTGTATATTTGTATCATTATTGCAAATAATTAGGCAGTTTGATTAATGCCTTATCGATTAGGCACTTGTATTTCCAACAATTTTTTTCTTTACTATGGATAAAGGGTAAGAAAATCTATATATATATATAAAAGAAAGTCGTGTTAGTTACACTACTTATAACTCAAGAACGGCAGAACAGATTTGGTATGGTATGAAAATTGGTAGGAAGGTAGCTTAGAGCCAGGAGATGGACATAGGATACTTTTTGTCCTGTTCGACAGCGTTCCCGTGTGACTTGACATGAAACGTCAGTCACTATAAAACGTGGTATAACAAAAAAGAATCAGACTTGGAATAACAAAACGCAAATGACAGCTATGTAATTGACGTAAAATGACAGCTATGTAATGACGTATGGATGACAATTTGATATTTGTAAGAAATCAATATTAAAACTATTTCTATTAAATAAATAATTAACAAGTGGATTGAAGTGAAGTGAAGTTTAATTAATAATGCCGCGACCAAGACGATCGAATCTTTCCCGACAAAGCCGTAATTGAAGTGAAGTGAAGTTTAATTAATAATGCCGCGACCAAGACGATCGAATCTTTCTCGACAAAGCCGTAATGCAAGAATAATACAAAATACTGCAAATGAAAGGACTGAAGAAGAACAAGAAATTGCACGTGGACAGCGCCGCGATAGTATGGCTCGACTTCGTGCTTCTCAATCACGAGAGCAAAGTGAAGCAGCCCATGAAACAGCTCAGTTGGCAATGCAGAATCGTCGAGCGAACAACAGAAGGCAACAAATAGATAATTTGCGACGCAGAACAAGATATTTAGCTGATTTGAATCGAGCAGCGTTTCGATACGATTGCAGCAATGATTACAGCTTGCATCCTAGCGTTTGCATTGGGCAAATGGACGTTGTTTGCGAATATTGTGGTGCATTAAAGTTTTCCGGAGAAACGCCTGGATTATGCTGCCTTAATGGTAAAGTGAAATTTCCAGTGTTGACTCCGCCACATGAGCCATTGTATTCATTGCTTTGTGGCGAAACATAAAAATCACGCCACTTTCTTGCAAATACTCGAAAATACAATAGTTGTTCCCAAATGACGTCATTTGGGGCAGACAGTATCGAAGAAGGAGGATTTAATCCGACATTCAAAGTATTTATTTTTGTACTTACATATAATTTAGTTAAAGAATAACTTACTTTATCTATTGGTATGTATTATATTTGCTAATACTGAACTCTACTCTCCCGCAGAAAAAGTGTTTATAATCCAGTTAATACTGTCTGGTTTTTATTTTGTAGATACAAGGACAGATTCACCATCGAATTGGATCATTACTACCTTTCGAAGATACACAGAATAAATTTTTACAAATATATTTCATGGGCAACATGGAAGAACACCTTGATCGACGCCTAGGGATCAATGCAGGAATGAAGCGAGCAATTATTCAAGACTTGCAGTGTCTGCGTCATGAACATCATGTGTTGGTCAGGTTGTTTAAGAGTGCTTTAGAGCGCATGCCAAATGATGACTATAAAGTTGTCATCACAGCAGATAAACGACCATCTGGAACACACGAACGCACATTTAATGCTCCAACAGTAGACGAAGTTGCCATCCTGATTGTTGGAGAACAATTGGAAAACCGCGATATTGTGCTTACACGTCGCGATACTGGGCAACTGCAACAAATATCTGAAACTCATCGATCATATAACGCATTGCAATACCCACTGATGTTTTGGCAAGGAGAAGATTTAATATTAAAATGATAAATCCATTGAATGGTAAAGTATCAGTATCTAAATAATGGTTAATGTCTGTGTTATTTGTCTTTGAAATGGTTAATTATTAAATTTTTAATTTCAGGTGAAGAAACTACAAAGAAAGTTAGCTCAATGAATTATTATGCATATCGTTTGATGATTCGTCAAAATACTGACAACTATTTGCTGCGGTTTCTTCGATTGTTTCAGCAGTATTGCGTTGACATGTATGTAAAAATAGAAACGGAACATTTAACATTTATTAGGTTGAACCAAGCCAAACTGCGTTCTGAGGAGTACATCGATTTACGTGATGCAGTTAGTACTGAAGGAAATGCAGCTAATATTGGTCGATTAACTATTCTGCCGGCGACGTACATTGGTAGCCCACGTCATATGCATGAATATGCACAAGATGCAATGACATATGTTCGTCATTACGGCCGGCTAGATCTCTTTATTACTTTTACCTGTAATCCAAAATGGATAGAAATTACTTAATTGCTGCTTCCCGGACAAACATCAAATGATAGACACGACATCACAGCACGTATATTCAGGCAAAAAATTCGGTCCCTGATGAACTTTATTGTTAAACGAGTCTTTGGAGATACTCGATGCTGGATATATTCAATCGAATAGCAAAAGCGAGGCCTGCCGCACGCACATATTCTTATTTGGTTAGTGAAAAGAATTCAGCGTGACCAAATATATGATATCATATGTGCCGAGATTCCTGATCATGAAGTCGATCCAGACCTACATGATGTTGTTACTACTAATATGATTCATGGACCGTGTGGTGCCATCAATCCCCAATCACCTTGCATGGTCGATGGAAAGTGCTCTAAACGATATCCACAGAAACTAACGGCGGAGACTGTCCCTGGCAACGATGGGTATCCGCTGTATCGGCGTCAATCACCAGATGACAACGGTCGAACTGTCACAACGAAAGTGAAAAGAATGAATTTCGTTGTCGACAACAGTTGGATTGTTCCGTATTCGTCACTTATTTCTAAAACGTTCAAGACACATTGCAACGTTGAATACTGCAATTCAGTTAAGTCCATAAAATATATTTGCAAATATGTCACGAAAGGAAGTGATATGGCGGTTTTTGGATTGCAATCCTCAAATACCAACGATGAAATTTCACGCTATCAAGTTGGTCGTTATGTGAACTGTAATGAAGCGATTTGGCGTATATTCGCATTTCCAATTCACGAAAGTCATCCTACTGTTATACATTTGGCGGTGCATCTGGAGAATGGTCAACAAGTATATTTCACGGATTCGAATGCAATTGCTGAAACACCTCCAGCAACTACATTGACCAGTTTTTTTGCAATCTGCCAAAGCGATCAGTTTGCACGAACTTTGCTTTACTCGGAGATGCCACGTTATTATACTTGGAATGCTTCATCCAAGAATTTTCAAAGACGGAAGCAAGGTGATGCGGTTTCTGGGTATCCAGATGTGCGTTCTACTGATGCTATTGGTCGTATGTATACAGTTCTTTCAAAGAATGATGAATGTTTCTATTTGCGGTTGTTGCTGGTAAATGTGCGTGGGCCAACTTCATTTGAGACACTACGAACTGTTAATGGTGTAATATTCCCAACATATCGTGCTGCATGTGAAGAATTGAACTTATTAGAAAACGATACCAATTGGGATACGACAATCGCTGAAGCCATTATCTCTGCATTTCCAAGTCAGATACGCACATTATTCACTATCATAATTTCGACATGTTTTCCATCAAACCCATGTAACCTGTGGCACAAATACAAGGATAGTATGTCAGAAGATATTCTACATCAAAGTCTTGTCAGTTCCAGAAATCACGATATTGAGATAAATGAGGAGATACATAATCGTGATTTACTCTTGATCGAAGATATGTGTTACCTCATGTGCGGTAATTTATTAATCAGGTTAGGAATGCCAGCGCCAAATCGTGAAATGAATGACGCATTTAATCGAAAATTGGAATGGGAACGTGAATATGATCACCAGGAATTAGATTTAGTAGTTCAAAGGATTGTACCCCTATTGAATTACCAACAAAAGGAAGTTTATGATACTTTAATGAAGGAAATCGCTGATGAAAATGGTGGTTTATATTTCCTAGATGCCCCTGGTGGAAGTGGCAAGACATTCCTTATGTCATTAGTTTTAGCAACTGTTCGGGCGAGATCCAACATAGCGGTTGCAGTTGCTTCTTCTGGAATAGCAGCCACATTGTTAGAAGGATGCCGTACGGCTCATTCAGCATTCAAGTTACCGTTAAAACTTCAAACTATTGAAGAACCAACGTGTAATATTGCAAAACACTCAGCAATGGCCAAAGTTTTAGTGGCATCGAAAATCATCATCTGGGACGAATGCACAATGGCGCATAAACGTGCATAAGAAGCACTTAACCGAACATTAAAAGATTTACGCAATGACTCGAGATGTTTTGGAGGAGCAATGATTTTACTGTCTGGCGATTTCCGCCAAATACTGCCAGTAATTCCAAGATCTACGGCTGCCGATGAAATAAACGCTTGCCTCAATTCGTCAAATCTATGGCGCTATGTGAAGAAACTGCAGCTGACAACAAACATGAAAGTTACATTGCTTAATGATACATCTGCTGAAGATTTCTCGGAGCAATTGCTGACTATCGGTAATGGTAAAGTACCTGTCGATGAATCGATCGGATTAATATCATTTCCAAATAATTTCTGTAATTTTTTCTCATTAAAAGACGAACTTATCAACAATGTATTTCCAAATATTATTTCTAACTACAAAAATAATAAATGGTTGAGTAAGCGAGCAATTTTAGCGGCTAAGAATAAAGATGTAGATGACTTGAACTACATAATTCAAAATAAGATCATTGGAACAATGCATTCATTCAAATCTATTGACTGTGTCACAAATGAAGATGGAGCCACCAACTATCCAATTGAATTTTTAAACTCTTTGGACGTGCCTGGCTTACCACCGCACAATTTGCGCCTAAAGGTTGGCTCCGTAGTAATTATGCTTCGAAACATAAACTAACCAAAACTGTGCAACGGTACGCGTTTGGTGGTTAGTAAATTGTTGAACAATGTAATTTACGCTACGATAATGATAGGAAAATTCAAAGGTGAGGAAGTTCTCATTCCGAGGATCCCGATGATCCCAACCGATATGCCGTTTGAATTTAAAAGACTTCAATTTCCGATACGTCTTGCATTTGCCATGACCATCAACAAATCACAAGGCCAATCCTTAAAAGTGTGTGGTTTAAATCTAGAACATTCATGTTTTTCCCATGGTCAATTATACGTAGCATGTTCATGGGTCGGAAGACCATCTGCGTTGTTTGTTTTTGCGCCTGATAATAAAACAAAAAATGTCGTGTATCACAAGGTACTTAAATGAAGAGCAACCTATGTACTAAAATACGGAAATAATAATGAATGATTAATGTAGTTATTTAATTTTTTTTGTATTTTTTCCAAAAAAAAACACAATCTGCTTATTTATTGCCATTAAGGCGGAACAAAGTTCGCCGGGTCAGCTAGTGTTTAAATAAATTCATAGATTCATGTATGGTCATAAGTAGAGAAACACGTACACGCTAAATCAGGAGTTTCAATTCTTATAAAAGAAATTCGGTTCTGCATCGATAACTATAATGTTGCATTCAATATGGGCTCCGAATATTTTTAACAATAACAAAGTTTAATGTAAGGTATATATTGGGAATCTCAGTGATATATTGAAATAAACTGTAAGTGTACAAACTATTTACATAATATCCAGTTAAGTTAGCATTAAAGTCAGCAAATTGCAGTTATTTGTTATTATTGTCAATAAACAAATTAAGTTTTACTAGCAAAATAACCGTTTTTCTCCAATGTTGTATTGTATTATTCCAACGTTGGTCTTTCTGTCTAGCAGTGTGCCCCGCGAAGCTCCATTTAAGTTTTGCAATTTTTATTGTTATGTTCTCGACTTTTGTTTTGGATCTTACCCAGTCGTTCCTCTTTTTATCTGACAGTCGTATACCTAACATTGCTCTTTCCATTGTTCTTTCTGTTGTGGCTAGTTTATTCATGTTTGCCTTGGTTAGGGTCCAGGTTTGACATCAATATGTCATGATAGGAAGGATGCATTGGTTGAACACTTTGCTCCTCAAGTATTGGGGTATTTTGCGGTTCTTAAGTATCCAACTAAGTTTTCCAAATCCTGCCCATGCTAGTCTTACTCTTCTAGTAATTTCCGCACTTTGGTTCTCTTTGTCAAGTCTCAGGATTTGGCCTAGGTAGATATATTGCTGGATTTGTTCTATCTCACTGCTGTTTATAGTTATATGTCTGGGGTCATCTGTGTTTGTCATTATTTTTGTTTTTTTCATATTCATTTTTATTCCGACGTACTAGGAGCTGGCTGCTAGTTCCCCCAACATAATTTGCAGTTCCTTAAATTATCTTTAGTGCCTTAGAAAACACCAAACTTCAAGATTACCTTCTCCCACTTGGAAATATAATTTAACCGAAAAATAAAATCTTCTCTTCTAAATTATCTAATAATCGCATATGCATGTATTTATCCAATAAACAAATAGTGGATGATTTTATGAATAATCATGGTCAAATAGAAATACAAGGTGAACTTGTCAGAACAAGAAGGTTAGTTACACCAGCGGAACGACTTGTGCCCTCCGGCGTATGTCCTTTAATACCGCACGACTTGCTAATCAATGAGAAACAAAAAATCAGCATAGTTCTTGTCTCCTCTATGACATTCCTCAAAATTAGTGTTTCTATGCCTTGTACAATCACATCCTTAGCTTTCGAAGACAAATATATATATATATATATATATATATATATATATATATATATATATATATCAGTCCTCACAGTCTAACACTACCAGAGTCATTTACTCTTGTTTTTGACAACACAGTATATAGAATATTCATTTCTCAAGACAGTTTAGTTTGCTTTAGATGCAAGAAGCAAGGCTACATTGCTTCACAGTGCTCCGAACCACTAACTCAACTGAACCCCAACCAAAACAATGAAGCATCGGTATCCAGCGCAACAAATGTATCCTTGCAAGCACCCAGAAACCCTCCAGAAAACCCGATAATATGCATAGGTGACGATACTATAAAACACGTGAAACCTTTTAAATACCTTGGCATCACAATCAATGACCAATCGAATCCACAACACGAGATAAAAACCCGAATACAAATGGCAAGACAAGCTTTTGTGAAATTCAGACCGTTCCAATGTAATCAAAACCTAAATTTCGAAATACGCTACATAATGGTCAAGTGCTACATATGGTCCATCTTGCTTTGTGGCATGGAAACGTGGACTTTGAAAAAAACATCATTTAAAACAGCATTTAAAATGTGGTCATTGAGAAGAATGATGCGCATACCTTGGGTGGATAGAGTTCGAAACGATGACGTCCTTAAGAGAGCCGGCGTGGAGAGAGAACTCTTTGTATTAATTAAAAAACGCAAGATTGGTTACCTTGGGCACATATTGAGAGGAGCAAAATATGAAATACTACAGTTAATACTACAAGGGAAGATCGAAGGTAGGAGAGGAGCCGGCCACAAACAATTATCCTGGTTAAGGAATATTAAAGAATGAAGAGAAATACACAATACAGGCAAGCTGTGTCACGCCGCCAAGAACAGAATTCTAGTAATGAGATAGACAGAAATCATTCTGTCTCCGACTTCTATATAAAATGTAGCTTCTCCATTTCTTAAATTTTAAAGTGTTTGTTTGTCTTTGTTTAGTGTATTTGTTATGTCCCAATTTACATTTATAACATTTTATTACTGCTGGATAGGCCACAACTGACTAAATGCCCCTGAGGATGATCTTGTGATCGAAAGTACTTGGGCAAGATTTGATTAACTACTGTGTTCGATATTTGCCTTGTGTACTATCAAAATGAATAAATATGGTGAGATATTCCCTCATAGCGCGTGTAACGGCGGGTTAAACTTAAATTGTAATTGTAAATATCTAATGTATATTGTAATATACTAGTAAGTGATTTGTTAGAAAAAAAATGAAAAACAATTTTAAAAAATAATAAAGAAAAATAAAAAAAAAATAAAAAAAATATATAAACGAAACAAATAAAAAAAGGGGACTTGGACAGCCCGCAGTAAAGTAGCTAATGAATTAAGTAGATATCTGCAGAAGAGTTTGCTGTGGAACTCTCAGGATCTCCTCACTTATTTTATATATAAGTAACTAAAAAGCACCTAATAGAAAAAAAGACTATATATTAGAGATCGATACTAGTAATATATTTAGAATAAGATTGTATAGGAAACAATGACTAATGAAAAAATGAGTATAAATTGTAAGATGGACGAATGGATTTAGTGTCTGCAGTCATTTAAATACAAACAAACAAGAACAACAGTTTAATGTGTATTTTATTACCAATTATACTTTTGAACGCTTTAAACAGCAGATATTCTTCTTCTTCTTCTTCTTCTTCTTCAGCCTGTGTTCGTCCACTGCTGGACATAGGCCTCTTCCATTTGCTTCCATCGATTTCTACTTTTGGCAATTCTCATCCACTGCTTGCCCGCGACTTGTTTGATATCGTCTGTCCACCTCTTCTGCGGTCTGCCTACTCCTCGCCTGTTCTCTCTTGGTCTCCAGTTTGTTAATCTTTGTGTCCATTTTTCGGGATTATCTCGGGCAACGTGTCCGACCCATTGCCACTTGAGCCTTGCAATACGTTCTGAGACATCAGTAATTTTTGTTCTTTCACGAATGACGTTATTTCGAATCCTGTCTCTCAAACTAATCCCTAGCATGGCCCTCTCCATTGCTCTTTGGGTTGTACTGAGCTGCTCTAAGGTTTTCTTTGTGAAGGCCATGGTCTCCAGTCCATATGTAGTTACAGGCAAGATACATTTGTCATAAACTTTACGTTTTAGACACATTGGTATATCTTTATTCTTCAAAATAAAGCTTAATTTGCCGAAAGCTCCCCAAGACAGTTGTATGCGTCTTTTTATTTCGGCTATTTGATTTTCTTTGCCGATTTTAATGGTATGTCCAAGATATATATAGTGGTCTACATTTTCAAGACTGACGTTGTCAATAACAAGATTAGTTTGTAAATTACTCATTATTTTTGTTTTCTGAAGGTTCATTTTGAGACCTATTTTATTTGACTGCTGGTTTAATTCCTTCAACATTTGCTCCAGTTCCTTGATATCTGTACTAAATAATACTATGTCATCCGCAAACCTCAAATGACTCAAACGTACACCATCAATGTTTACACCTTTTTCCTCCCAGTCAAGCTGTTTGAATACATTTTCCAATGCTAAGGTAAAAAGCTTTGGTGAAATAGTATCACCTTGTCTAATACCTTTATCAAGGCGCATTTTTTCAGTTTTTTCGTCTTCATTGATTTTGATGTGGAATGTGGCCTGTTCATAAATGTTTTTAATGAGTGTAGTGTACCGTGAGTCTATTCGAGCATCCTTCAGGGCTGACAAAAAGGACCAAGTCTCAATACTATCGAAAGCCTTGTGAAAGTCGATAAATGCCATATGTAAAGGTACATTATATTCTGTGGTTTTTTCTACTAGTGTTCTGATGGTTTGTAAGTGATCATTAGCGCCAAACCCTTTTCTAAATCCCGCCTGTTCAACCGGTTGATATAAATCAAGTTTTTGTGTTATGCGGTTGGTTATTATTCTTGTTAACAATTTGTATAAGTGTGACAACAAACTAATAGGTCTGTAGTTTTCAATATTAGTAGTGTCTCCTTTCTTGTGTAAAAGTATTATTTCGGCGTTTTCCCATAGGCTGGGTATTCTTTTTTCTGTTAGACACTTATTCAGTAAGACTTCCACAACTTCTACAACGATGTTGCCGCCCATTTTTAACATTTCAGACGTTATACGATCCTCGCCGGGAGCTTTTTTGTTTTTCATTTGCTCTAAGGCATGTCTAATTTCCGAAGAGGTTATTTTAGGGAGGGTTTCTGAGCCGACGTTTAGAATTGTTCTGTGGTCTGGTTCGGGGTTCTGTATAGTAGATGTATAAAGATTCTTATAGAACGTTTGTATTTCCTTGATTATTTGAGTTTTTTCGGTCACCGTATTCCCCTGTTGATTTTTGATTTTAGTTATATTTGATTTTCCTTTAGTTAAATTTGATTTCAATACTCTCATGTTTCTATTGTTTTCGATGGTTTGCAATATTTGTTTTGTTTTATAAGCCCGCAAGTCTGACCTTATGCTCTTTTTAACTTTATTGTTGATAGCTTTATACTCTGGTAATTCTTTCGATGTTCTTCTTCTTTCTTCCATTAAATTAAGTGTTGTTTGTTTCAGTTTCGTTTTTCTGGGATTTTTATTTTTATCACAGATCTTTTTTGCAGTTGATGTTATGTCGTTCGTTAATTTTTGTGTTATTTCATTTATATCTTTCGTGTTGAATACTGGTAGAGGCCCTAGTTTCTTTTTTAGTTCACTTTGATATTCCTCTTGATTCATTTCGAGTGCTTCTATGTTTGGCAATTTATCCTGTGTTAATAATTTTCTTCTATCTAATTTCGTATTTATTTCTATTCGCGTCCTAACTAATCGATGATCACTACCAGTGTTGAAAGAATTTAGTACAGTAAGATCTTTAGCAATGTTTTTGAAGTTAGAGAGTATAAAGTCAATTTCATTTTTTACTTTGCCATCTGGGCTTAACCACGTCCATTTTCTCTGCATCTTTTTCTTGTAGAAGGTATTTAAGCAGAATAGTTTTTCTTTGCTGAGGAAATTTACGAGCATATCTCCCCTATGATTTCTACTTCCCAGTCCAAAATTTCCAATATATTCGTTGTCGTTGTTATTTTCGTTCTTTCCTATTTTAGCGTTGAAATCTCCCGTAATTATTACGTAATATGTTTTCTCTAGGTTTCTGGCTCTTGTAATGTCTTCATAAAGTTGTTCTACCTCTTCGTCATCTGCAGAAGAAGTTGGTGCATAACAGTGGATTATTTGAATGCTGTATCTACGATTTAGTTTTATTACCATATAGATAACTCTATTAGAAATTGCTTGGAATTTGGTTACCATGTTTTCAATTCTCTTATGTACTAAAAAGCCTACGCCTCCTATACCTTGGTTATTTCCTGAATTGTATTGGTACAAAGTGTGCCCTGATTTTAGTAGAGTCGATTCTTTGCCTTTAAGCCTTGTCTCGCATAGGCCTACTATGTCCCATTTGATGGTCTTAAGTTCTTCTTGCAACTCTTCTAGGTTATCTTCTGTCCTCATCGTTCTGATATTATATGTTCCGATGTGCATTCTGTGTGTACTAAGCGAATTCTTGCCTCCCCCATATTCCACGAGGCAGACCCTTTTCTGGGTGTGGGATTTGGCATAACATACTCCACCCACCTGGGGACCGTTCCGTTTCGTTTTAGTATTCGCCATTTCTATATTTGGAAGGATGATTAGCCTTGAAACACCACGCTGGCTAGACGGGTTGGTGAGTTTTATATCAGCCGCCCATTCTGGGTCAGACGCTGTTCGCAGCCGTCCATAAACAGCAGATATAGCTTACAGATAATACATGGATATGCACCGACAGAAAACTCAACAGACGAGGAAGCTGAATCATTCTACGAGGATCTGACAACAGCAAGGAACCAAGAAAAATCACACTTCGTAATAATCACAGGAGATTTTAATGCAAAAATTGGTACAAAAGAAGACGGCGACACACAATATATCGGTCGCTTTGGGCTGGACAACAGGAACGAAAGGGGTGAGATGTTGTACAACTACCTTAAACAAAGAAAATTTATTTTGTCTCAACACTTTCTGTAAAAAATCTAAACAACGTAAATGGACATGGATCAGCCTAGACAAGAAAACTAAGAACTAAATAGACTACATACTCTCCAATAACAAAAACATATGCACCGACGTGACAGTACTAAACAAATTCTATACCGGGAGTGACCATAGATTGGTTAGAGCGAACATTAAAATACAGACGAGAGTAGAACGAAGCAAACTTATTAAACGAGAACGATACCAAAAAGAGCTAAGCACAAGACTAAACTCAATAGAGACACTGAAACAAATGGATGTAAACGGACTAGCCACTAAAATAAAAGTAACTGTAACAACATCGGTTAAGAAAATATGCTCAAACACGAAAACAGCCAAAACATCTAAACTCCAACCTAATACAATTAAACTACTCCAAGAAAGACGAAACAGAACAGATCGAACTTCGGACAACTTTGAAAGTTTAAACAAAAATGTGAAGAAAAAATCAGGAACGATCATAGAAACTATAATAACAATCTAATAAAAAATATAATACAAGATAACTGCAACATGAAAGTACTCAAAGCAAAAAACTCAAGAGGCACAACAAAAATCATAGAAATAAAAAATGAGACAAACGTCACCGTCAGAAACAGAAAGGAAATAAGCGAGGCCATTGAAAAATTCTACACTAAACTATACTCGGTAAATACACAACCACAACAACGACGTACTCAACGAACAATAATTTACACCGGCTCAGAAGAAATACCGGACATAACCGACTATGAAATAAGAATGGCCCTAAATCAACTTAAAACGAATAAATGTCCGGGAGAGGATAAGATTAAAGTTGAAATGTTGAAAATTGATGGCAGAAAAATGGAACAGGTATTAAATGTTTTATTTAATAAAGTAATTGATGAAGGAAAGATTCCTCAAGAATGGTACAACTCCGAGGTCATTTTACTATTCAAGAAAGGAAACAAAGCAAACATCGAGAATTACCGACCAATATCCTTGCTATCACATCTGTATAAATTACTAACTAAAATCATAACCAACCGCGTAACACATAAGCTCGATTTCTATCAACCTATCGAGTAGGCAGAAAACATTTTAATACCATAGATCACTTGCACACCGTAAGAACACTGATAGAAAAATGCAGCGAGTATAATGTTCTAATTCATATAGCGTTCGTCGATTTCCATAAAGCATTCGATTCCATCGAATTATGGGCAGTGCTTTAATCTCTAGAAAATGCACGCATAGATTCAAGATATATTAACATAATTAAAAACATATATGAAAATACCACCATGCATATAAAGCTGGACGAAAGCACAAAAACTAATCCCATAAGACTACAACGGGGAGTAAGACAAGGAGACACCATCTCTCCCAAACTATTTACCCTTGCTCTAGAAGATATTTTTAAGAAACTGGAATGGAACAATAAGGGTATCAACGTCGACGGATCATACTTAAACCACTTGAGATTCGCAGATGACATAGTTTTAGTAGCCGATAATATCCAAGAACTAAATAATATGTTACAACAATTAAATGCAGTTTCAGGAGCGGTAGGCTTAAAAATGAATTACAGCAAAACAAAAATACTGAGCCGAGACCAGACAAATATAACAATACAAAATCATACCATAGAAAATGTAGAACATTATGTATATCTAGGTCATGTTTTCAAACTAGGAAAACCAAATCAAGATGCTGAAATTAAAAGAAAAACACAACTGGCTTGGGGCGCTTTCGGCGAACTAGCACATATATCGAAAAACACCTCCATTCCTATAAACTTAAAAAGAAAAAGGTGTATAACACATGCATATTACCTGTTTGTATCTACGGCTTGGAGACAGTAGCACTTACCAAAAAATCTGTCAAAAAATTAGAAACAACGCAAAGAGCAATGGAACGAATCATGCTTGGAATATCACTAAGAGACAAGATTAGAAACACCGAGATAAGACGTCGAACGAAGATTAGGGATATTGTGGAAGAAATTACAAAAATGAAATGGCGCTGGGCAGGTCACGTAGCCCGATATAATGACAACAGGTGGACACGGAGAATTCTAGAATGGAGACCAAGGACAACAACAAGAAGCATGGGAAGACCTCAAAAAAGATGGGTAGATGACATAAGAGCAGTGGCAGGCAAACAGTGGATTAGATTGGCGCAAGATAGAGAAAGATGGAAGCAATTGGGAGAGACCTACATTCAGGGGTGGATGGAAAATGGTTGACAAAGAAGAAAGAAGATACTTTTGAATTGAGTTTATTATTATTTGTGTTACGTTCAATATAATTCATATATTTTATGTCTGATTGCATTATATTGTTATATGTGCGCATATTTTTTACTGTTTATGCGTTATTTCTAATCATACTCAACCATAGCAACCGAAATCTCAAATTCCTTTGTTGTTATTGTGTTTTTGAAACCTATTCATCGATATCCTGCATCCAGAGATTCTTGTTTAGTTCTAATTAATTGTATGTTTGTTTGTGTATATTTATGTTTAATTTTACTTTCTTTTTAAATATATTGTATAGAGTCTACTCGTTTATTATTTTTCTATAGGAGTATACATATCCAACGTGAAAGGGAGAAACCAGCGAGTTCTAGATTAAATTCTAGAATATTCAATTAGTATTAAAAAAACAAAAAAACAAACTTACTTATTCTCTAATTCTTCTAACCTCCTAAAACTATCATCAACCATCAGATTCACAGAACTTCACAATGAGAAAGTACATTAAATATAAAGTTATCTCTAAAAACGTCTCGGCAATTTTGGCTTCAATAAACAAATACACTACACTAAACTCTCTCTTAACGGCACCTCTCTTCACCGGACACCTCTATACGTATGGCTTTTAAAATTATAATCAGTCGGCGATATATGAAATTGTATGTAAATTCTCGTTACTTTTTAATCTGTAACGACTCGGTACTTTAACTATCAATAGTTGGTATGTTATACCCGTTACTTTCGAAACTTAAGAGTACATCTACGCAAAGCAAACAAATATTTAAAACTAACAAAGTGAAATATGTGCTGGTATACCAGCACAGATTAGACCAAAAGTTGCTACATAATATAGAAGACCAGTCAGTAGAACAAGTTTACGAAAACATAACGAGTAGCATCAAAGAAGCAGCAGAGGAGGCCATTGGACTAAAAACTAATTCCGCTAGTAAAAAACTTTGGTGAAACCAAGAAATTGAAGAACTAGTACTTCGGAAGAAAAAAGCATACTACAAATGGCTAAACACAAAACATGAGTTGGATAGAGAAGAATACAAAGATATTAAAAGAAGAACACGACAACTAGTAAACACAGCTAAACGAGAAATGTGGGACAAAAAATGCAAAGAGATAGACACATATATGGGAGGTAGAAAATGCTCAGAGACGTGGAAATTCCTGACAAAAGTTAAATCGAATAAAAAAAGAGAAACAAACATACAATTAATAATAACAGAGAACTGGATCCGACATTACGAAAATCTATTAACAGAAAACAGAGAGGAATATAGAGAAATGTCTTAAAATGAAATACATATACAGGAAAAAACGATAAACATCGATGAGAGGACTATCATAAAAACGATACAACTATTAAAAAATGGTCGAGCTGCAGGTCCGGAGGGAATTCTAGCTGAACTAATTAAATACGGCACTAACAAACTGTTTGAACGATTAACCTGGTGTATAAACCAATGTCTAAACGGTGCACCAGTCCCGCATGAGTGAAAAGTATCTTTCATATCATCTATACATAAGAAGGGAAGTAAACTGGACTGCTCAAACTATCGAGGTATATCAGTAACCAGTACCTTAAGTCGCCTATATGGAAGGATACTTCGAGACATTATCGAACAAGAATATAAGAAACAAAAAGAAGAGGAACAATCTGGCTTTAGAGCGGGAAGGAGCTGCACCGATAATGTGTTTGTTTTGAAACAAATAATAAAAAAAAAGATCAAGTACCAACCAAAAAACCCATCTTATGTTTATAGACGTTAAGAAGGCCTATGATACTGTACCCACTTAAAAGCTATGGAAAGTTTTGCAGGAAACAAACATTAACACACAGTAATTAACGCCCTTAAATAGCTTTATGAAGGATCAACGTCGGGAATAAAAATTGGAAATAGACTTTCAAAAAAATTTCCTGTAAACAAGGGACTCCGATAGGGGTGGTGCATATCCCCCACATTGTTTAAAATCTACGTGGCGAAAGCACTGTATCAGTGAAGAGAAAGTGCAGAGGAATGGGCATTGACCTGGGAGAAACTTGCCTATATACCCTACGGTTTGCAGACGATTAAGTCCTTATAGCCAACGATAAAGAAAACCTGACATATATGGCCAGAAAACTACAGGACGAATACAAAAAGTGGGGTTTAGAACACAATATATAAAAAAAACAAAATATCTCCCAATAGATGCAGAACTATCCAACATTCAGATGGACACAACCGAAATTGCATTCTGCACTGAGTATACCTACCTAGGAAATGATTTCGACACCACAGGCACAGACAATAGGGAAATTAGAAAACGAATAACCCAGGCCCGTAAAACAATTGGATGCCTTAACGGAGTTCTTTGGAGCTCAGAAATTGATAAAAGACGAGAATAAAATATGTATGAATCTCTCATAAAAAACAGCTTAACTTATGGTACAGAGACATGGAGACTAACAGAAAGCAATAAAAGAAAACTCGAAGCAACAGAAATGGATGTATTTATACGATCACTTCGAATATCTAGGGCAGACAGAATTAGAAACGATGAAATAAGGAATCGGATCGGGTAGATGGATCACTGGCAACAGACATAGAAAGGAAACAACTTATATGGTATGGCCATGTTCAAAGAATACCAGAAACAAGACTACCAAAAATCGCCATGAAATGGATACCACCAAATCGTAAGAAACGAGGAACACCAAAAAGAATATGAAAACAAAGAGAATTGAAGGGAATAACAAAGGCAATAAGCTCACGAGTCTTGACCGAAGAACAATGGAATGATAGAAATTCATGGAAATTAGGCATCGGACAACGACGCAAGACGTTTTGAAACCGATATACATATATATATATATATATATATATATATATATATATATATATATATATATATATATATATATATATATATATATATGTATATATATATATATATATATATATATATATATATATATATATATGTATATATATATATATATATATATATATATATATATATACAAAGTGAAATATTAGATCCTTTTTCTGGTTTCTAAATCATGGTTCTGCCGATTCCTTTTAATTTATATTAAGAATGGTATATTTTTTTATTACAGTTGCAGTACCTAATAAAGTAATAAAATAGTGTAATATCAAAGAAATCCGGCACGCCTCTTGGGTGTTTACATTTCACGGAAACCTAACCCAAATGTCTTATGAACACATTTTGGCTTTATAGACGTCATTGTATTTATTTGTAGGACCGTTTGCGTAAAAATTTTTGTTATTTTCGGATTAAATTTCACAATAAATTTTGCGTCTATCTGAATATCTATTAACTGAAATAATTTTAGTTTAAGTGTCAAACTAACAGTAGATCCATTAATTGTAATACTGTTTAGTCTAATTTACTTTCAAACTTCTACTTGCGCAGTAAAATATTCGTTGCCACAATAATCAAAAACATTCGTATATTCGTGGAATAACCTATAACTGCTCAATAGTGACCAGATGTCAGTTTTATAAACACAGTTTAGTAGCGTTTGAGTAAAGAGATACTTACTATTGACAAAATTACGTTCATAAATTTATAACTATTGGCAAAGTATGTATGGTTTTGATTGCTCACAAATATGAACGAAAACTGATTAAGAATGAATTGAACCATAAATAGTACACATAAAAGCAATAATTTTCCAGTGAGCTGATTGAATTGCACAATTGTCTTATGGAGCAACGTTAGATATTTTTTAATCAACTTGACATCTTTTAGAAATATGTCTTTATACCAAATTTTTGTTAGAAAGGTTTCCTTGATGACATTTATTAAGTAATCGCTTTCGTTGGAAATGACGTTACAAATTTCCCATACGACGATATAAAAATATACCATCTGCATGTCTATAAGAAATGCTAATAACTCCTGAACAAAATTGTGTATAAAACCAAAAAAATTCGTAAAATTTAATTGAAGACACAAAGCATGTTCCACTATTATTGGTAAGCTAATAAAAAAGATCTTCATAATGAAGCTTAAAATATTCTTTTCTCTTCCAGATCTACCAAATAAATCCATGGTTTTTATAAATTGTTTCCATTTATTTTTGTACCGTATTTTACAATAAAAGATACATGTAGTAAACATTGCAAGTGTACAGTAGTAAACTATCAACCAAATTCTCTCATAAACCATATTTATTTGTGTTGTCAAATTTTTAAGTTCCGAATATTGGAAGTACAGAAATGGTATTAGTAATGTATTCCATAACAGCAAGCAACAGACTTTCGAAATGTTGTTTTTGTAGGGGAAAGGACCAAAAATACTCCCGTATCTATAGAGTAGATTTATAAACGACATTTTTGTTTTTCTGTGTTTGTAAGGAACGAAAAAAAAATTGACAAATAAGTGGAGTTATTATTAAATTCTACAATGCGCAAAAGATAACGACAAAAAGTTACAAAAGTTTGTGTCTTCAACTGGCAATGCAGCTATATAATACATTAAAAAGACATTTATAGTTGGTACAGTAATAAATTTGTATTATTTATTATAAATGATAGAAACATATAACGTCAGAGAATGATTGTAAATAATTAGGTTGTTTGATTAATGCCTTGTCGATTAGGCACTTTAATTTCCAACAATTTTTTGTGGTCACTATGAATAAAGTGGAAGAAAATGTTTAAATAAATGTATGATCTTACTGGTGGTTTAAGACTGGTTTTGGACCTCAGAGGTAATATAAGATCTCAACTCTTATATTGCAATAAAACTCTGAGAACTGTCCACCCGTTTCCCAACGAAAGGGTTGGGGATTCTGGAAACAGAACTCGGCTTTGCCGGTAAATCCTACTCTCACATACTCGAAGACATATAAATATTGTTTTCCTTGATTTGTCGGTCTATTATAAATAAAATACTTAGTTATTGCATAAACGTTTCGAATATTTGCCATTTTCAATAAGCACTTTAATTATTTAAGCATTGCATAATACACAATTATATTTTATGGCTGCACATTTGAAACGTTTAACATGGAACTTAACTAAGTATTAGTAACAATAGACTGTGAAAATCATTTTGAAACTATTTCAAAGCCAATGGAAGCCAATCTGTGACGTATATCAGGACAGATGAAAAGTATGGGAATTAAAATACCAAACACGTTTTTTTACAACTAACTAAACAATTCAGATTAGATGTTAAATAAATAAAATCGTCGGCTTACAAGCGAAACACACTAAGTTAATTTTTTTCACTTTTGAGTTATTTGCAGCATTTTATTGTATTTTTTTACTCTTTAGACTGGTTAAACTCACTAAGTCATACAATAACAAAAACGGTTATTTTTATAATTATCATGTTTCTCACTCAGTATCAAAAATTATATACAGTGGTGAGTGCGATATCACCCTGCTTTTTAACGTAAGAGATAGAAAAAACAGTTACCTTGTGAAATAAAAGGAGATGAAACTCGTAGAGGTGGGAAATAATCGATAGAAACCTATAATTTACATTACATTACATTACGACTATCGATAGTCTCACACCTTTAGACGTTACCTTGGATCTAAATCACCTCGGTCATAATTATTATGTTTGACAGTTTGACGTCGTATGTGTGACGTATTTCCATTTTTTAATTTAGATAAAGTAAAAACTGATTGACCATAATAAAGCAAAAATGTGAATAAAATAATTTAATTAATAGTGATTATTTATTCTAAAGTTTTAAATTATTAACCAAGAATAATTTCTACTATGATTTGAGGAGTTTCATACACTCTTGTCACAGAATAATTAGCAATACTTCGTGGATTAGTGGTAAGAATTCGACTCTGCGACGCAGATGATTAGAGTTCAAAACCTACATGAGGTTTTCTTTTTTCTTTTTTTAATAATTTGAAATTTTGCAGAGATCGTTTTGCTTTGAATCACTAAACATTTATGTCAGTCGTTACTAGTATTTGAAGTGTTTAAAGTTAAACATAAATATCTTATTGAAAAAATAGTGTCGTCGTACTTTCGAAACTAAAGTAAAATTCTTCAAAATTAAAAGAATGTTTAAATAAGTAAAAATTTTACAAAAATAAAAAAATATTGTAAATAAACGTATTTACAATATGTTCAAATAAACCTTCATTAGCAGCAGAATAATAACCCAAACTGTCACTAAAGAATTATAAAAGTCTGATAGATCAGGGCTGAAGGCACGATGTACTCATGCAGGCGGTTAGGGTTCAAATCCTACAAAAAGTTTTTACTTTTTTAAAAATTTGAAATTATGCAGATATTATATCGTTTTGCTTTAAATCATAAAACATTTATTTCAGTCTTTATTAGAAGTGTTTATAGTAAAACATGAAAATCTTATTGAAAAACAATGTACTTTCTAAAATAAAGTAAAAATTCTTTAAACATAAAAGAACGTTCTAAATAAATGTACTTACAAAAAA
Organism: Diabrotica balteata; assembly: GCA_918026665.1. Lineage (NCBI taxonomy): Eukaryota > Metazoa > Arthropoda > Insecta > Coleoptera > Chrysomelidae > Diabrotica > Diabrotica balteata. The sequence goes on along the minus strand of OU898284.1, from coordinate 92,736,070 downwards.
TGTTTAAATAAGCAGAAATTCTATAAAAATATTCTAAGTAAACGTATTTTATTCTAATGAAATGTATTTACAAAAAATGTTCAAATAAGCCTCCATTAGCAGCAGAACAATAACCCAATCTATTATAAAAGTTTCGTCTAACATTAGTTAATGTTTCTGGACTAATACCTCTCATTGAATCAAAGATCTTTTCTCTTAATTCTTGGAGAGAATTAGGCCTATCGTCTTCAATTCCATATAGTTTGGACTTGATATATCCCCACATAAAAAAATCACAAGGTGCAAGATCAGGTGATCTTGCAGGCCAAAAAATATCTTCGTGTCCACTAATCAATCGATTAGGAAAAGTCGCACTGAGATATTCACTGACGATGCAAGAATTATGTGCAGGACAACCATCGTGTTGAAACCATATGGAATCGAAAGGAATTGGTAAATTACGAAGGGCTGGGACAATTTGATTTTGCAGAAGTTCCAAGTATTTCCGCCCAGTCAACATACCGTCTATAAAAAATGGACCAATGACATGATTCCCTATTATGCCTCCCCAAACATTTACTTTTTGAGGACGTTCGGTACGAGCAACATAAATCTGACGAGGATTTCCTCGGGACCAGTACCGAGCATTCATTGAATTGTGACGGCCATGCAATGAAAACGTACATTCATCGGTGAACAAGACGTTCTCTAAAAAATGTTCATCTTGATGTGACATTTCCATTGCAGTTTGACAAAATTCTAAACGTCTATATTGATCCCCAGGGAATTGTTCGTTGGATTTATGAAGTTTATAGGGTCGGTATCCATTCCTTTTCAAAATTTTACCAACTCTAAATCTTGAAATTCCATATTGTTCTCCGAGACGAGATGTTGATTGGGTAGGATTTTGCTCAATACTTGCACAAATCAAAGTGTCTCTTAGTTCCAAATCTGGATTTACCTCCCTTCTCCTACGAACTCCTCTTGGAGCGAACACGGATCCATAAGTAAAAAAATTACGTATAATAGATTGAATTGTTGATCGTGATGGAGCCGGCCTATTTGGAAACATATTTACAAATTGTTGTCTAATCATGTTGTCTGAGAATCCATTCACATGCCAGACAACAATTTGCACTTTTTCCTCGACCGTTAAAACCATTTTCACGAATTGTTTTTTCAATAAAAAGTTTCTGTTTACCGTGCAAAAACACTTCTCGATATGTTATTATTTGATGGCTTAAAGGCTTTGCTTCGCGCGCATCCATTCCAATGTTGTCAATTGTTTTGAAAATCATTATCTGTACAGAGGAATTGATATTAACATTGAGAATTTAGTGATGGATTTGATATAAACAGTCTTCACCGGATTATTTTGCATTCACAACTGAAGACTGTATGAATTGAATTTGAATCATTTTGTATTTCCGTTTTATAACATTGGAATAAAAATAAATTGTAAATAATGAGTTTTTCGAAAATTTGTTACCTAATATGTATCATATTTTCTATTATTTTTTTATTGATAAAACAAAAGTTTTATCCTTGGTGTGGAATTGAACCCCAATTTTCTCGTCAATAGACAACGTCCCTAACCACTACACCAATTTCTCACACATTAAGTGTTTCCAGACAAAACATACCTACCTTTATTTTAGTCAAATATTTCAGTTGAGTTATTTTTACTATTAAGTAAATTTAAAGATTTATAATTTAAAATCGCTACTAATGAATGTTTTTTACTAACATATCTTAATTTATTCAAGTATTTATTCTAACATCAGAAATTATTAAAATAAAATATTTTTGAGGGTATCCGTATAATTATGACTGAAGTCAAATAGCCACGTCTAACGTCTAAAGGTGTGAGACTGTCGATGGTGGTAATGCAATGTAATGTAAATTATAGGTTTCTATCGATTATTTCCCACCTCTTCGAGTTTCATCTCCTTTTATTTCACAAGGTAACTGTGTTTTCTATCTCTTACGTTAAAAAGCCGGGTGATATCGCACTCACCACTGTATATGATTCAGGCAAAACACACTAAAGTGACTTAATGTATTTCACTTGACTACGAATGAACCTACCGACTGACTTACGCAGAGCAACTTGTCCAATCTTGTAAAAATTTAATTATTTGTTTGGGTATATTGCATAGGTTTGGTCAGTTTTATTCCAGTGTTTTGCGTGATTAGTTCGTTAATAGTTTTGAATTTTGTGTGTATTTATTAATTAATTTCTGTAAGAAAAATGAAACGTGCTGATAAAATACTGAATATGTTAAATAAGGGTAAGTAATACACAAACAGTATTATATTAAAATGTTTTGAATTATCCAGCATTTATCAAGATCTAATTATTTTGTTATCGTTTTGTTAAAATCAAATATTTAACTTTTCGATTGAAAAATTGGGTTAGTTATGAATAGATTTTCACAAGGCATTTACAATTTTTAAAATAAAATGCATGCCATAACGTAGTCGAACTTGTATAATTGTATTTGTTATTAATTATATCAACAAATTATAAGAAAAGCTTTATATCTATTTAAGAAAATGTGACAGATCCAATGTCTCGATCTCCACTGAGTGACACGACCAATACAAAATTGGGATCATCTTTTATAAAGAGTGTAATTGGACAAGGTTAGAATTTAGACCTACTTATTAATTTATTGATAATATTGTGGTCACAGTTTTTTTTTTAAATAAATAATAGTGCATGTTACTAATAGCATGACATTATAGATCCATTTTGTTAAGAACTTTACAAACAGTAAAACCTGTGTTTCTATTTTAGAAAAAGAGGCATCCTCAGGGTTTCCAACGTCATTGACTGATGCGCCTACAGAGGAGAAGATCTATACAACTTTGACACCATTTGTCGAGAGAGAGATTTCAGGTAAGCAATTAATGTAGTCACTGTGTATTAGAATACCGACCAATTTTATTATAGATTACAAAGAATATAATTGGATCAAAAAGCTACAACGATTTTTATAGATCTTTATGAATATTAAGATTTTTTCTATTGTTATTGATTTTAACCTCTTTTTTTAAAAGAGCTAATGAATTAATTGTACTCATTGGATACATTTTTTTACAGACATATATCAACCAATCCAACCTGAGCCAACTTTGACGTCATTTTCTGTCGAACTACCTACAGCGATAAACAAAGACGTGAGCCTAAACTCTGATAATTTTTGTCAAGATATTCAGTCAGGTCCTCCTCAAATAAGTGACCAGGATTCTGATGAATGTATGGAGGATAGCGTCTATATTCCTTCAGGTAATGAAAGTGATAATTTAGATACCAGCGAAGGAAACTCTACAGCAGCCGAGGGAAAAAAAATTCAAATATAAATAGTCAAGTAGGACCTAAAAGAAGCCGATGGAATACCATCGGTGTGGAAAAAAAATGTTGAAAAAAGCAAACGAGTTGAAGGAAAACCCTACAAAAGTAGCACTAGTAAAATGCAAGCTCCTAAAATTCCAAAAGCGGTTGATTGCTTTAAATGTCGATTTAAGTGCCAAAATAACTTTTCTGAAGAGAACCGGAAGTTGTTATGTCAAACTTATACAATGTTGTCATTTCAAAGACAGAAAGATTTTATATTATTGAATGTGCTTTCTAATGAAGTAAAGAGTCGCAGGCAAAGAAAAAGAGCAAATAGCAAAATGCGATCCAACGCAAAATCTTATTTTTTCACAAATATGGGAAAGAAAAGTCAAGTGTGTCAGAAATTTTTTTGTAAAACATTGTCTATTTCTAATATGCCTATAATTAATGAATTTAAAGAGCAAAATGAAAGCGGCGAATATAGTGGAATAGACAGAAGGGGCCGGAAGATTCCTGGCAATAGTCGAAAGGACTTTATTTAGATTGCAATCCTAATATTAAAAAAATGCACGACCTGTTCGTTAAAAAGTGTAAAGAGGACAATTTGCCAAGCTTATATCATTTTTCAAACCTAAGAAAAACCAATGTTTGACCTGTAAGGAATACACAAAAGCATCGCAACAAGAAAAAGAAGCGATGGAGCTTAATTATAGGAGTCATTTAGACAGAAAAGAGGCTGCAATGAAAGAAAAAAATTCAGACAAAGAAGTATCGAAAAATAATAAAAAATTTAAATCAATTACATGTGATATGCAAAGCGTTTTACAAATTCCATCATCGCAAGTAAGTCTCTTGTATTATCTTAGAAAGCTGAACCTCTATAATTTTACAATTTATGAATCTGCTCCACCAAATGAGGCATTCTGTTATTTTTGGACCGAAGTCAATGGTAAGCGTGGAAGCTGTGAAATTGGTACTTGCCTAGGAATGTACATTAATTCATTATCTGATATAGAACATCTAACGATTTTTTCAGATACGTGTGGAGGACAGAAGAGAAATATTCAAGTATCTGCTTTGCTTTTACATATTGTTAAAAACCATCCGAGTCTTCGGATAATTGAGCAAAAGTTCATGGAAAGGGGATACTCCTATATGGAAGTAGATTCCATGCATAGCGCTATTGAAAGTGCCAAAAAAAATGTGGAGATTTTTAGTGTTCACGAATATGAAAATGTCTTTAAAATGGCCAGAATGGGCAACAAGGGGAATAAAAAATCTTCCTATAATACTCGTGAAATTAATTATAACGAATTCTTAGATTTGAAAAAACTTGCACAATATACTATTATTAATAAGACACAGGATCAAAAAGGGCAAACGGTCAACTGGTTAAAGGTAAAGTGTTTTAAGTATGAGAAACAGTTTTCTAGCATTCTATAGTACAAGTATAATTTTCACGACGAATATGAAAATATTAACGTTAGTTTTGTACGTCGTGCTTCTAACAGAACAGTCAAAGAGGATAATAATAATGAAAATTTGGTTATTCTTCAATTATATTCTAAACAGCTTCCAATTTCGGATGCAAAGAAAAAAGATTTGATAAAGCTCTGTGAAAAAAATATAGTTCCGCAAGAGCTCCATACCTGGTTCAAAAATCTACCAAGTTCTTCTTCTGTTCAAGACCAAACAGCGGAGTCAGCTGAAAAGGACTCTGACGAAGAAGACTTTGAAAATTAGAAGCATATTTTTTTTTGTTATACACGTTTTGTTTTGTTATACCTGTTTTTTTTTAATAATGGTCTTGTTTTGTGAAAATATACATGAAAAAAGTAAAAACTTATATAAGCAAAAATTATTGTATTATTTACAATGTAAACGAAGCCTGCAATAATCGTATGACAGTAAGTAAATAAAAAAAATACACGTAAGTCATACTTTTATAGCAAAATTAAACAAGTAAAACACACTAATTTAAATGCTACATGTAAAAAACATTCAGTCAACGTGTTCAAATCGAAAATTAAACAAAAAATAATAATTTGGTAATATATAATTTACTTCTCCTCGTCAGTAATCATTATTAATACTTTATGAAAACTTTGGTATAATTACAAAACAACAAATAAAAGTTTAAAATGTGAATATTGATCAAACTTTTTAAAAAGAAATTTAAAACACGATTATCTCAAAACTATATTTTTTGACTTAGTGTGTTTCGCTTGTAAGCCGACGAAATATAGCTAAAGAAATACGATTAGATGATAAATAAATAAAACATAACTAAAGAAATACTTACTAATACTAAAAATAAGTTAATACATTTATATCCATTAATTTGCGTACCACTTTTAGCGCTCACAAAAACAAACATAAGGGAAAATTGATTTATGATAAATAAAGCGAAAAAAAGTACAAAGAAAAGTAATGACATGTTAGTAAGGCAGTTAAATCGTACAATTTCTTTATGAAGCATCATTAAATATTTTTTAATAAACCATATATCTTCTAATAATACATTTTTATAATAAGTTTTTATAACAAAAACTTCTTTGGTTAAGTTAATTAGGTAATCACATCTCTGGGAGAACACATTACAAATTTCCCAAACAACAATACAAAAATAAGTAAACTCCATATCTGTAACTAATATGTGCATTTCTTGAAAAAAGTCTGCTCTTGAAACAAAAGATATCGCATGATTCAATTGATAACCAATAGTATGATTTACAATGAGTGGCAAGCTAAATCCAATAATTTGAATGCTGTATCTTAAAATACTTTTTTCTCTCCCAGATATATGAAGTTCGTTCATATTGTTCATAAATGTAGCCCATTTACTCTTATATCGTAGCTTACCATAAAAGTAAATAAAAATATATATTAGAAAGGTGCAGTGGTATGTTACATACAAACAAAATTTTTCACCACCCACATACGATGTAAAATCTTGAAAATACGAATATTGTAATATTTGTGTCACTATATACAACGTAATTGATATTATTAACCAAAGAACTTTAGAAATATTATTTTTGTAAGAAAAGGGACCAAAAATGCCACCATATTGGTAGAGTAAATTTAAAACAAACATTTCTGTCATGACCGCCATTACATAAGTTTTCAAAATAAGTTTTTATTCGAAAAATGGTTATGAAGTTCAATATAACAATAAAAATACAGTAATAATTCTACTAGTATTTTAGATACGTACATATATCGTTTTAGTATAATCGTTTTTACAAAAGATTATCTCAACAAAATGATTGTTAATAATTTAATAATTTAGTTAATGGTGTATTCCGGCTGGGTGACGAGAACATGTAAAAACCAATGTAAATAAAATACAGGGTGAGTCATGATTAACTTTGCATACTTCTACCATATGTAGAGTCCCTCAGGAAGCATATCATGTGGCCACTCAAAAATGTCAACTCTTTTTCTTTATTAATTAACAGGATGATTTGTGTAATTGACCATTTATTTCATTTTTCTGTAGTGTTTATACGGCTTATTTGATTTTTTTAATTTTTGTATGATACAGTACACTACTATCAAGCATTCGACTGGTACTAGCTAAACTAAAAAATTCCAGGACTGGCTTTGGAAAAATTAATTTAGGGATTCGTATTAAATATTACACCCTGTATATATATATATTTTTAAATGCAATAAGTGATTTTCAAACTACATAAATAGCCAATGAAAACGACATATGCGACAATGTTGTCGCACTTTTATTAAATTTTTAGTGAACGATCAAATCTTACCAAAAATAGAACAACCATAATGAAGTATCAAATTATAAGAGAGACAGAATCATATCTCCGGCTTCTATATAAAATGTAGCTTCTCCAATTTTAAATTTTAAAGTGTTTGTTTGTCTTTGTTTAGTGTATTTGTTATGTCCCAATTTACATTTATGACATTCTGTTACTGCTGGATAGGCCACAACTGACGAAATGCCCCTGAAGATGATCTTGTAATCGAAAGTACTTGGGCAAGATTTGATTAAATACTGTGTTCGATATTTTCCTTGTGTACCATCAAAGTCCATAAATTAGAACTGGAAAAGATACAATAATGGTAACAAAATAAAAATAATTCAAAATAGATTTTCGAAATGGAACCCTGCAGCCTGTACACATTTTTAATGCCGAATTGTTAATTGACGTATTGAATTACGGATACTCTGGGAATCGTTTCTATTAGTATTACAACAATGTATAATTCTATCAATTAATTGTTGTCGGTTATTAATATTCACTGTGTAAACTAGTTGCTTCAATCGTCCCCAAATATGGTAATTAACGGGATTGAAATCAGGGGATCTTGAATGCCACGAAATAGGACCTGCACGTCCTATCCACCTGTTGCCATAAACATTATTGAGATGTTGTCTCACTGCTAGTAAAAAGTGTGGGGGTGCCCCATCATGATGAAAATATATTTCTCGGATAGCAACGTTCGCGGTGGCAAGCAAATTCGGCAAAACATTTTGTAGAAAGTTCAAATAGACCTGCCCTGTTAAAGGACCATCAAAAAAGTGAGGAGCTACTAATTGGTTATTTATGACACCAATCCACACGTTAAACGAAAACCTTAACTGAGAACGACGTTCTCGAATAGCATGGGGATTTTCTTCTGCCACACATGTGAATTTCGTGAATTATTTATCCCGTCTCTGGTAAATTGGGCTTCATATGTAAATAGTGTCCAGTAGAGCGTTGGTCGATTATTGTTAATCCATCTACAAAATTCCAACCTATCGATCTAATCTCCAGCATGTAGTCGCTGAATCATTGGAATGTGATATGGGTATAGATTATTTTTTTGTAAGACTCTACTTACTTTTGATTGAGTAACATTGAGTTCTCGACTTACTTGTCTAGTGCTTATTGTAGGGTTTATAGTAACGGCGTCCATAATGTCATCTTTCTGCGCTTCATCTACATGTCGCTCTGTTGTCCCACTAGGAAAAGTGCCATTTTCTCGCAAATAATTAAAAACTGACCCAAATGTTGGATGACTGGGAGTTCGACGATTAGGAAATCTCCTGCGATATTCTCTACTAGCAGCCCTACCATTCCCATTACAGACATGCATTAACAAAAATTATGTCTGTATATTCTGTGGTCGAAAACTGATGTGGCATTTTTGAACGAAAGTAACAAAAGCTCTACCAAAACTAACATAATGTACTTAACGTAGATATGACAGAAGAAATATGTATTCTTGTACACATAAATAACAATTGATAATGACAATAATGACAATGGGTATAAAATATCAAGAAACGTCAAACGGTCAACGCCAACCTTTATTTTAAACTTTTTTAGATTTATTTTTATTTAGTACAGTTGGTGCAATGTATTATTATTTGATATAAAATTTTAATCATTTACAATCAACAAAAACTAACACATACAGGAGGTTTGACTTTTTAATCAATTTAATTTATTATTTATCGAAAATAATGCCCCAATACGATCTATGAGTAAAAATTTAAAATTGAAAAACAATTGATTCTATCGTAGAGATAATACAAAGTGACAGTAAACATGTTAATTTTCTACGTATTAGATTATGTTGTAGGAACTCATTTTAATTAAAATGTTTGAAATTTATAACATTTGTTTAAATTAATACCTTATAATTTGATACTTCATTATGGTTGTTCTATTTTTGGTAAGATTTGATAATTCACTAAAAATTTAATAAAAGTGCGACAACATTGTCGCATATGTCGTTTTCATTGGCTATTTATTTAGTTTGAAAATCACTTATTGCATTTAAAAAAAATATACAGGGTGAGTCATGAGGAACTTTACATACTTCTACCATATGTAGAGTCCCTCAGGGAGCATATCATGTGGCCACTAAAAAATGTCAACTCCTCTTCTTTATTAATTAACAGGGTGATTTGTGTAATTGACCATTTATTTCATTTTTTCTGTAGTGTTTATACGGCTCATTTGATTTTTTTAATTTTTGCATGATACAGTACACTACTATCAAGCATTCGACTGGTATTAGCTAAACTAAAAAAATCCAGGACTGGTTTTGGAAAAATTAATTTAGGGATTCGTATTAAATATTACACCCTGTATACATTTTTTTTTAAATGTATTACGTGATTTTTAAACTACATAAATAGCCAATGAAAACGACATATGCGACAATGTTGTCGCACTTTTATTAAATTTTTAGTGAACGATCAAATCTTACCAAAACTAGAACAACCATAATGAAGTATTAAATTATAAAGTATTAATTTAAACAAATTTTATAAATTTCAAACAATTTAATTAAAATGAGTTCCTACAGCATAATCTAATACGTAGAAAATTAACATCTTTACTGTCAGTTTGTATTATCTCTACGATAGAATCAATTGTTTTTCAATTTTAAATTCTTACTCATAGATCGTATTGGAGCATTATTTTCGATAAATAATAAATTAAATTGATTAAAAAGTCAAACCTCTTGTATGTGTTAGTTTTTGTTGATTGTAAATGATTAAAATTTTATGTCAAATAATAATACATTGCATCAACTGTACTAAATAAAAATAAATCTAAATAAGTTTAAAATGAAGGTTGGCGTTGACCGTTTAACGTTTCTTGATATTTTATACCCATTTTCATTATTGTCATTATCAATTGTTATTTATGTGTACAAGAATACATATTTCTTCTGTCATATCTACGTTAAGTACATTGTGTTAGTTTTGGTAGAGCTTTTGTTACTTTCGTTCAAAATGCCACATCAGTTTTCGACCACAGAATATGCAGACATAATATTTGTTTATGGATTCTGTAATGTGAATGGTAGAACTGCTAGTAGAGAATATCGCAGGAGATTTTCTAATCGTCGAACTCCCAGTCATCCAACATTTGGGTCAGTTTTTAATTATTTGCGAGAAAATGGCACTTTTCCTAGTGGAACAACAGAGCGACATGTAGATGAAGCGGAGGAAGATGACATTATGGACGCCGTTACTATTAACCCTACAATATGCACTAGACAAGTAAGTCGAGAAATCGATGTTACTCAATCAAAAGTAAGTAGAGTCTTACAAAAAAATAATCTATATCACATATCACATTCAAATGGTTCAGCGACTACATGCTGGAGATGAGATCGATAGGTTGGAATTTTGTAGATGGATTAACAATAATCGACCAACGCTATACAGGACACTATTTACAGATGAAGCCTAATTTACCAGAGGCGGGATAAATAATTCACGAAATTCACATGTGTGGGTAGAAGAAAATCCCCATGCTATTCGAGAACGTCGTTCTCAGTTAAGGTTTTCGGTTAACGTGTGGATTGGTGTCATAAATAACCAATTAGTAGGTCCTCACTTTTTTGATGGTCCTTTAACAGATCAGGTCTATTTGAACTTTCTACAAAATATTTTGCCGAATTTGCTTGCCAACGCGAACGTTGCTATCCGAGGGATTTATTTTCAGCATGATGGGGCACCCCCACACTTTTTACTAGCAGTGAGATAACATCTCAATATTGTTTATGGCAACAGGTGGATAGGACGTGCAGGTCCTATTTCGTGGCCTTAAAGATCCCCTGATTTCAATCCCGTTGATTATCATATTTGGGGACGATTAAAGCAACTAGTTTACGCAGTGAATATTAATAACCGACAACAATGTAATACTATTAGAAACGATCCCCAGAGTATCCGTAATTCAATACGTCAATTAACAATTCGGCAACAAAAATGTGTACAGGCTGCAGGGTTCCATTTCGAAAATCTATTTTGAATTATTTTTATTTTGTTACCATTATTGTATCTTTTCCAGTTCTAATTTATGGTTTTATCAAAACTATGTACATATTTTTAGTTTTTTTTTTAATTGTTCTTTGTTATTGTTAGTAGTTACTGTTTGTTGTTTTTTGTTGTGCAGTGACTCAGTTTATGATTTTAATAAAAATGTTTGAAATTTATAACATTTGTTTAAATTAATTACCTTATAATTTGATACTTTATTATGGTTGTTCTATTTTTGGTAAGATTTGATCGTTCACTAAAAATTTAATAAAAGTGCGACAACATTGTCGCATATGTCGTTTTCGTTGGCTATTTATGTAGTTTGAAAGTCACTTATTGCATTTTAAAAAATATATATACAGGGTGTAATATTTAATACGAATTCCTAAATTAATTTTTCCAAAGCCAGTCCTGGAATTTTTTAGTTTAGCTAATACCAGTCGAATGCTTGATAGTAGTGTACTGTATCATGCAAAAATTAAAAAAATCAAATGAGCCGTATAAACACTACAGTAAAATGAAATAAATGGTCAATTACACAAATCACCCTGTTAATTAATAAAGAAGAGGAGTTGACATTTTTTAGTGGCCACATGATATGCTCCCTGAGGGACTCTACATATGGTAGAAGTATGTAAAGTTCCTCATGACTCATCCTGTATAAGCGATGCCACATTTATGGATAATTGTCAGAGAAAAATTTCTGTGTGACTTTAACCGTCAACTGGCATCGGGGTTTATTCTTTTATTAACTGATATAACTGTAAAATTAATAAAGACATCATTTATTATTTCGTTATAATTTGTAATCATTTAAGCGGAAATAAAACCATATAAGCATATTGTCTATTTATTTATCATTTTTCTTTTTCAAGTTCCGCTCCTATCGGAGATTGGAAATCATTCTGGCAATTCTAATTTTGTTGGTTACGCCCCTGAATAGTTCAATTGAACTGCATTCAAACTATTGACGAAGATTGCGTTTCCTTATTAATTCGTATTTTTCACCTTTCATAATGTGCCCCAAGTATTCCAATTTTCTGATTTCTATAGAATTTAAAACTTCGCATTTTTGCCTAGTTGTTCGAGAACTTGTTCGTTTGTTTTGCGATCCATCGATGATATTTTCAAAATACGTCGGTAACACCACATTTCGAATGCTTCTAGGTATTTAATGTTGGATTTTTTAAGTCTACAAGCTTCAATCCCATACAATATAGAGAAAATATAACATCGAAGCATTCTTATCCGGAGCGATATATTGATATCGCGATTACAAAAAAGTTTTCTCATTCTATCAAAAGTTGACCGTGCAATTTCAATGCGGCATTTATTTCTTTTGTCTGATCACTATCTTCTGTGATCCATGCTCCAAGGTATTTTTACGAAGACATTTGTTCAATTTCTGTATTATTTAGTACTAGCTTAACTTTGATGTTTTGTAAATACCATGAAATTGGTTTTCTTCAAATTTATTTTTAGTTCATACAACTGTACGACATATACAACTTGGATAATTGGACTTGGTTAAATGGATTTAACATTTCGTACCAAAAATGTGTCGTAGTATTTTTTTGAAGAAAACACCCTATTTAACATCACGCTGTAACCTTACATGGCAATGATATTCCAATTGTTTCGGAATTTAAATATCTTGGTGTCATACTTGACAGAAAATTGCTTTGGACTCATTATTTTGAACATATTAATTATACAATTGGTCGCTGCGAAAAATATATTAATTTTCTTAAAATGTGTGTAAGAGATCGTGGGGTGCAGATCAAAACATTGCATTAAATTTTTATCGAGCCTATATAAGATCTATAATAGATTACTGTTGTGTGGTATATGGGTCAGCTAGCATAACCAATTTATGTAAACTTGAGAGAATCCAATTTAAAGTTCTAAGGATTGTGTTAGGATTGATGAAAAGCACTCCAAATGAAGCCACCCTAGCTCTAGCATCTGAAAACCCACTCTCATTGCGCAGAGAATATTTGGCAAGCAAATATTTCCTAAACCAACATTATCGTAGCCACAACAGAAAGAACAATGGAAAGAGCAATGTTAGGTATACGACTGTCAGATAAAAAGAGGAACGGCATTAGAAGAATAGCCGGAACAAATTGGAACAAATATGTTGTTCAGGATAGAGACCGATGGAAATAGTTGGGAGAGGCCTATGTCCAAACATGGACGACAGAAGGCTAAGAAGAAGAAGAAGAACATTATCGTGGCACTTATAATGCAAAAATAATTAATGCATTAAATACAGCTGATTTAACATCTACATACCTACTTCATTAAAAAACTCTCCACCACTTGCAAGAGCAATTATAACTTGCAATCTTATCTGGGAATCGTTGGATATACCACATCTAACAAGTGTTCTAGCTACAAATATTATTATTCCAAAATACCAAAACGCATTTTGCTAAACTACTATTAAAGAAATCTTAAGTGGCTATTCAGATCATATTGTGATCTATACAGACGGGTCAAAATCACCACCATGTACAACCAGTGCTTACTTTGTACCAAAAATGAAGATTAAAAAATCATTTATTTTAAATAATCAATTCAGCATTTTTTCTGCTAAAGCATGTGCTATATACAAAGCCCTTGAATTGTGCTGTGAAAACCAGTGGAACAAAATTGTCATATGCAGTGATTCACTGTCAGTATTATACTCCTTACAAAACTTTACTCTATACTCCTTTACAAATTTTTCAACAGTTACTAAAACTATCAGATCTATATGGTACTAAATTTCTATGGGTTAAGGGACACTCAGATATTGGTGGCAATACTATTGCTGATTCTATAGCTAAAAATCCATTACAGCACCCACATATGGTGATAGAAAAATTTAACACATGTGACCTACTTGCCTATATTAAACAACATATTAAATTTAAATGGGACAGACAATGGATTCAGTTTGGTGAAAGCAGGGGCACTAATTTATACAAATTACAACCCACAGTAGATGTAAAACAATTTTACAAAGATGTTACACTAAGCAGAAACACAGTGTCAACTGTCTTAAGATTAAAATTAGATCATGGATGTTTTACGAAATATCTACACAAAATAGGAGTTCTCCCAACAGACCGATGTGAGTGTGGAACTAGTATAGCTGATTTAAATCACATATTCTTCAACTGTCCACTACATCGTAATACAAGCACGTGGCTGATAAAAGAATTGATAAAAGAGGGATTAAGTACACCATTAAACTTAAATCTTCTATAAAGTGAAGACAATATAAAAATCTTTAAAATAATTATGATATTTCTTGTAAAAATTAAATTACAGGTATGAGTGTAAAATTGATCGTATGCTTGAACATTTCCTTTGTATGTTTACCATATAAGTTGTACCATATATGTTTATATGTTTACCTAACCTTGGCTTATGTCTTGTTTCTTACAATAAAGCCGCTCTGATGAATCCCTGAGCGTGAAAAGTGTCCTCCTTGAGTGTGAAAAAAAATGTAATGTACAAGTAACCGTTAACCATTTATTAATTGAATGCCATAGATTTGCCAATTTTCATGTTACATTTAACATACCTAACAGTTTAAGTCAATTTATTAGTCACCAATTTTTTTAGCTAGTAATATTGTAAATTTTTTAAAATCTATAGAAATATTTTATAAACTCTAATTTTATGCATAATAACCATTACGGTGGATGCGGATGTAACTTCTAAATAAAAAAAAATCTTCTTATGTTTATTAAAACAATTTTCCCAGATAAAATCATACTCAACTAATATTTTACTTTTACTTGATAAAAAATATATGTTTTTATCATACACCAAAAATGTATGATAAATGTCGACATTCACTATAGTTTATTTTTATGAACGAGAGAGTAATTAGCATAATTTTAAGTGGTACCTCCGACCACTCCATGGGCGTGCTCAAGATTAATTGAAAAATTATTTTGAATAATTGTAAAAATTAAATGAATTATTTCAGTGTTATAAAGTGTTATGTGTATGTAAACAAAAGTGACCTCCTTTATCACACACTATATTAGAACTGACTGGCCTACATTAAAAAGGGTTTTAAAAAATTCACATTTTTTTTAATTTTTAAAAATTACAAAAGAGAAAAAGAGTTTTTAAAACCGTCTAAGGTATGTTAAATAGATGAATAAAAAAATTAATATAAAACTTACAGCTACTTGTTACAAATCCAAATCAGATTCAGAAGATGAACTTTCAGAACCAAGATTTATAATAACTGGCTCGATCATTTTATCAGTAATATTGTCCAGCTTCCACATTTTTTCCTCTTCTTTAATAGTGTGATTTACTGCCTTTTCCCAGTTTTCAGGTTTTACATTATTTACGGCCTCCAAAAACAACTGTTTAACATCATGAATTTTAAAAGTGGTATTTTTTCTTGAAACTTCACTCTCTATCTGTGCCCATACCAGTTCAATCGGGTTTAATTCACAATGATATGGTAGGGATCTAAGTACTGTCATTCCACGATTTTTGGCAATTTCATCAATTTCGTATTTTTTAAATTTTTCTTTATGAAGGGCACACAACGAATAAAGTTCCTTTCTTATAGATCCGGGATGGTACGTAATATTTTTTGAACTCAGCCAATTCTGCAAGTCTTTTTTTAACCACTTGGTTGTGGGCAGTCCTTCTATAAGTCTGTACACAGTTCTTAGAAAGAAGATCTATCATTTGTTCGAACCATTCTTGAAAGACATCAGCGTTCATGTCTTCATGGTAGTCACTGGTACGAGTTGATTCAAAAGTTAATAAACCACCTTTAACAAAACCGTCTGAACTGCCAATGTGTACTATAATCAGCCTGCGTCCCTTCCCTGATGGTGGGTTTAAATCAGTAGATAAGTTTTTTACAAAAGCGTGCCTTTGACTTGTAACAGTTTCATCCTGCCAAAATTTATTTGGTGTATGACCCTCGTTGATCCATGTTTCATCAAGATAAAATATTTTTCTTTTTTGGTTTCTCATTTCCTGTATGGTTCTTAGAAAATATCTTCTCCATATGACAATATCGCTTCTTTCTAATAAAATAGACTTTCTGGGATTCTTTTTCCAGCGGAAGCCTATTTCTTTTAAAAGTTTCCATAACGTACTTCGACTCATTTCTGGGTAATCCTTATCATCTCGAACTGAGACAAGAACTTTATCCAATGTTGGAAATTCTTGTCTAAAGAAGAATTCATGCACTTTCCGCCGAAGTCCTTCTTTAAAATGATATTCTATTTGAAATTTTGGTTTCCCTGGAGCATTACGTGGCATTAGAAAACTACCACATTTCTCTTCTTTAATAACTCTGTAAATCGTAGATTTCTCAACACCAAGTGTACTGCTACCTAACTCAACGGTCTCATCAACACTTTCACATAAACGTTTGTCTGTAAATGATTTAAAACGATTAAATATTAATGTTTTTTCATTAACTGTTAAAGGACCAATTTTTCGGCGTTTACACGGCACTTCCAAATTTTCCATAACGCTAGTATACACAATAAACTGCACCTTGCAACTGAAGTACCTCCTTTTAGTGAACTGTTAAGAATTTTGAATACGCCACTTGGACCTTCCTACAAAATGGAAAAACTCACTATCACATTTTCTGTGGAATAAGTTTAGAAGGTAATTATCTAGTCAATTACTGTCGTAGATTCCTGGAATTAAAGAATTAAATGTTTGATTGTTGAAACCCTTACTTCGTGGAATGCACTCATTTCAGATAAAATAAAACGTTTTATTTTATCTAAAGAATTAAACTTTATTTTGCAAATAGGTAGGTACTTATTAAACTTTTATTGGTTATATATAACCAATAAAATAAACATCTTACATTTCTTGCAAATTCATTAGTATCTGTTAACCTCCATCACTCCTACACTGACAACCTTATTTAGGGATTAGTAACCCTCACAACTATTGTATTCTATTTTGCTCCAACCTTTATACCTGGTGGTCATACTCAATTTAAAATTGTTTTCCTATATACTTCTGTAAACTTGTTGACAAATATCTGTTTTTCATTGAGTCACCCGTATCAACAGTTTAGGGATTTGCATACATAATTTATTGTTTTATTACTCGCTCATACATAAAAATACACTATAGTAAATTTTAGAAAATATGTTATTTAGCCAATAATTCGAACATACGCCAAGCGACTTGGTGAATGTTAATATTTACTGGTGTATCTCGACATTCACTGGGTTTTTGGACTTTTATAGTAATACGTATATCTAAATTATAAATGCGTATTTGAATATTAGTTGTGTATATTGGTGCATTGTCACTCTGTTTTAAAATAAATATTGCATGCATATTTTAAACATTTTTAGCGCATATTTTCCAGTCACTTATTTTCTGTATTTGTACACTAATTTAATAAAAAAATACTTACTATTAATAATATTGTATTAATAAGTAGATAGCCATGGAAAAAGTAAACTTCAGTTGGATTTCTCTCAAAAACAAACATGAACGAAAATATATTTAAGATCTTTAAAGTGTAAAAAATGACAAAAAAGAATAATAATATATCTGTAAGATTGTTAAACCGCACAATTTCCTTATGAAGCATTACTAGATATTTCTTAATTGACTTGATTTCTTCTAAAAATATGTTTCTATACCGAAATCTTCTAAGAAATGTATCTTTAGTTGAATTGATTAGGTAATCACATCTTTGGGAGAAGATGTTAAAAATTTCCCAGACAACAATAACTAGATACAATAGCTGAACATTTAAAGTAACCGAAAGCAGTTCATGAAAAATATCGACTTTCGAAATAAAATGAATCTTTAAATTCATTCGAGTATGTATAGCAGAATTCACTATTACTGGCAAGCTGATACAAAATATCTGAATACTGTACCTTAAGTTAGTCTTTTTTCTTTCAGATTTATTTAATACGTTCATGTTGTTTATAAATTTTTTCCAGTTACTTTTATTACGTATTTTACTACAAAGGAATAATATTTCAAATATTCCAAGTGTGCAAAAGTAAGTTATCAAACTAATTTTTTCATAATACTTCGTGGTTAATGTTGATAAATGTGCCACTTTTAAATATGCCAAGTAAAAAAATGTTACATACAGTGTACTCGATATTAATACGCAGAGAACTTGGGATGTATTATTTTTGTAGGAAAAAGGGCCAAAAATACCTCCATATTTGTAGAGCAAATTTAAGACAAACATTTCTGTTTTTCCAATTCTGGCAATACAAACAGTCGCACTCTCGGAAGAGTAAGAAATGAAAATGAAACATAAAAAATACTTTTTTTATGTTGTAACGTAAATATTGAATTTCTATCTGTTAGTACAAATACTTAACTATAAAAACCAAACGTTATTTGATTATTGTATAACTTAGTAGTTTGATTAATGCTTAACATAATGTAGCAATGAGGTCTTTAAATAGTTTATTTAAAGAAATAGAAAGCAGTTCGGGAAAAGTTAAAATGGCGAAAGCAAACATTTTTTGTCTCTAGTAGCCTCAATTAATTTTGATTGACTTTGATTGTCCTGAATATTTAAATATACATATTTTAAAAGCGTGCTAGCTTTTAGTAATTAGTATAGTATTGCGTACTGTAAATTTCATATATACAGATTGAACGAAATAAATTCGGAACATACGAAATATTATGTATTTCGGCTCAATTCTGCTGTAGGTGGTTGGCCAACAAAAGGTTGTCAAATAATAATTCAAGAACTCATTCATAGGTGGTCAAACCACCTATCGCTTCCTAAAGCCGGCCACTCACCGTACAGCGGTGTCGTTCGACATAATCGGACAGAGGCGTTGTTCAATTTGTTGGTATATCTGATGCTCCCACACACCATATTGCGCCGCAGTATTTGTTAGGTTCTCGACCATGTCAAATCAAACAATCATTTTAGCGTTTCTTACTTTCTCTATAAATTCTTTGTGTATAGATTCTGGTGCAAAGAATCCAAGATTTTGGTGGAAAATAAATCTCGTCTGCCCCTGCACCCGATTTACTGGACTGTTATTCTTTTGTTATTCTGAATTGTTAATTCTTTTTTCTTACATACTCTTCATTCGCAACTTTTGTTTACTTCTTGGAACTTTAATACCAGAATGTCCATTGCCTGTTTTCGGGCGTTTCTATCGTGATACCTTTTACCTTTTATTCGCTATAGCATTCTTGTTTTTTCTTCTTCAAGTGCCCTGTCCGTTGCGAACGTTGGCTATTAACATGGCAATTTTGATCTTGTTTGCGGCGCTTCTGAGTAGTTCGACCGATGTGAGCCCGAACCACTTCCGCAGATTTTGGAGCCACGAGTGTCTTCTCCTGCCTGGCCCTCGCTTACTGTCTATTTTTCCCTAACCAACTGACTGTATTTTTTTCTTCCAAAACTAACTGAGGTCTCATTCTCAAACCAAACCTCCCACCTATTTCAATCTTATCCAATCAAAACGCGTCATACATCTCCCATTTCTTCATTTCGATAACACAACAAATTTTTACCTACAATTATAAAATTTCCTAAAACTTATTTACAAAATTTCATTTCCTACTAATTCTTAAGAACTAACAAAAACATATCTTTCTAAAATCTATTCTATTGTTCTAATTACTGCACAACATTTATTTGGAAAAACCGCTTCCATTGTCTAGAAATTCACTTAAGCTTATGCGGGTCACTCAAATATATTTTAACAAAGAAAATAATTTATGCATATCTTACGTTTTGTTCAATACAGGTAATCCAAAAATTTAAGGACTTTCCTTCTTCGAAATGTTTGTTGGTTATTATCCTACTTATCTGAATTATTTTAATTTTTTGGAACTTTGAAATATTTTAAGCAAACCAATATTTTTTTTGATTTTACATATCATAACAATATATATATATATATATATATATATATATATATATATATATATATATATATATATGTGTGTGTGTGTGTGTGTGTGTTTGTGTGTGTTTATCTTTTATCTTTTTATGAGTAATGTTCTACAGATATAAAATAATAGTTTGACATTTAGTAGTAAGAATATTTTTGCTTCTATTATGAAAGTTTTCTTTCTTGTTGTATTGTACATTTTTATACAAAAGTAGATACTAAGAGCTTTTTTTTATTTACTTGTGTCAGCTTTTTCATTATACATTTAGTAATTTAAGTGACAGAAAAATTCAAAACTGTTCAACTCTGACAAAATTACGTTCATACATTTATAACTATTGGCAGGGTATGTATGGTTATGATTGCTCATAAATATAAACGAAAACTGATTCAAAATTAATTGAACTATAACTAGTAGACATAAAAACAATAATTTTCCAGTGAGCCAATTGAATTGCACAATTTCCTTATGGAGCAACGCTAGATATTCTTTAATCAACTTGACATTTTTTAGAAATATGCCTTTATACCAAATTTGTGTTAGAAAGGTTTCCTTGATGAAGTTTATTAAGTAATCGTTTTCGTTGGAAACGACGTTACAAATTTCCCAAACGACGGTTTAAAAATATAATATCTGTACCTGTATAAAAAATGCTAATAATTCCTGAACAAAATTGTGTATAAAAGAAAAAAAGATCGTAAAATTTAATTGAAGACACAAAGTATGGACCACCATTATTGGTAAGCTAATATAAAAGATCGTCATAGTGTGGCTTAAAATACTCTTTTCTCTTCCAGATCTATCAAGTGGGTCCATGATTTTATAAATTGTTTCCATTTAACCCTGGTAGGGGGCGTAACCTGTGAAGAAAACTTTGAAAACCATTTTTTTTTAGAAATATGCCCAATTATACCAAGTGTTAAATAAGTAAACTAGAAAAAGGCCTTAATTCTTCACAAAGTTGTTCAAGTACTTTTTTTATTTTTTCAAATAAAGGGTGGGGGAGAGTGGGGAAGTATTTGTGGATAAATACCTTTGGATAAATTACTTTGGATTGGATTAACCGATTTTAACGAAATTAGTGTCATTAGAACGAGTGTGGATGAATTAATTTACATCTACTATAAAATAATTGCATTTAGTTTTAATTGTCGTAGGTAGAGGGTACTTTCGAATAGAAAAAATTAAAATTCGTTTTTCTTCAAAATGTTTAATGAACACACCTATTTATTGTAAACTATAATCGAACTGGATTAAATTCGTAACAAAATATCGCAAACCGCATGTTAATAGCTTTTGATGAACTCGAGATATGAATAAAATCGCATAAACATAAGTAAGTATAGTATTGACTCACCTTTTATTATAAATTCAATTAAAAAATAAGTCAGTAGGTACTTTTAATTTTTTTTATAGCAAAAGAATCTTAATGCTGATACCTATTTTGACCATTGTTATTTTATATGATTAACAATAGTTTTTTCGAAAATGTTATATTATAATCCGAATGGAAGATTGCACTTTTTTCAATAAATATATTAATATTGGATACATTAGTAATTAATTATGAGTACTAATAATCCGTGATGAGTATATCAAATGCAGAATTGTATGATATGCTTGGAGTTTATTTCAAATGTCACCAAAATGCCGCTATTGCGTCACGTATATATTTTGTAAAATATCCTGACAGGAGACATTATAACAAAGAAGTATTTAAAAGAAAGGTATGAAGATTAAGAGAAACTGGTAGTTTTCATCGTCCTTGTTTTAAACGATATAGTAGAGGTATGGCCGAAGATAATTCAATCAATGTTCTTGCTTTAATTGAACAGAATCCACATATAAGTAGTCGGCAAATCTCTATAGAATTAAACATACCCAAAACTACTGTTCTAAGGATTTTAAAACATCACAGGTTGGTTTTCCATATTAGCAAGTGAACGTTTAGGTCATGGAGTTGGAATTCCCTTTAAACTTTAGATTCAACTGTTATTTTCATATTCCGATAAAGACGGCAACACGGCGCTTTTATCCTTTTATCCGTTTCTTAAAAATACTTATGCACGATTTATCTTGTAAAACAATTGTAGATTTCTTAAGATTTTTGAGATTTAGTAAATATAGTGGTTTCTTTTTCACCAATATTTGTTGTCTGTTTTTCAGACTGCATCCTGATCGTGTAGTTCTCCACCAAGCTTTGCATGAGAGAGACTTTGATGCAAGGCTGGATTATTGCAATTGGATGTTAGATCTGCTAGAAGAATAATCGCGTATCATGTCAAAGATTTTGTGAACAGACGAGGCTACGTTTAATAGTGCGGGTTTATCTGCATAATATGCATTATTGGGCTAAAGAAAATCTGCATTGGATACATGAGGTGCAGGTTCAAGGTCGATGGAGTCCTAATGTTTGGTGTCGTATAGTTAATGGAAAGATCTTAGGCCCATATTTCTTTGATATAACTTTAAATGACGAAAAATATTTGGATTTTCTGGAAAATCAGTTGCCTGTTTTATTGGAAGATATTTCCTTACAAACAAAAAGAGATATGATATTACAACATGACGGGTGTCCTGCGCACTTTTCCAGACGAGTTCGAGATTATTTGTATGCAAGTTATTCAAATAAATGGATTGGAAGGGGAATCTCCAGACTTAACATATCTGGAGTTTTATCTATGTAGAAGATTGAAGAACTTAGTGTACCAAACTTGACCAACCACGCGAGTCGAGATGAAACAGCGCATTATAAACGCAATAAATAGTATATCAACAGCTGAGATTGAAGCAGCTGTTAGGTCTACGCGCGAAAGATTACATCTTTGTGTGGACAATGATGGTAAACAATTTTAACATTTAATTTGACATTAAGTTTTAATGATCGACATGTTTGTATGATCTTTCACATATTAAATTTTAAGTTATAATAAAGGGTGAGTTAATACTATACTTATTTATGTTTATGCGTTTTTATTTCTATGAATTCTACAAAAGCTATCAACATACGGTTTGCGCCGTTTTATTTTGACTTAATCCAGTTTCATTATAATTTACAATAAATAGGTGTTTTGATTAAACATTTTAAAGAAAAATAAATTTTAATTTTTTCTATTCAAAAGTCTACCCATGACAATTAAAACTAAATTTAACTGTTTTATAGTAGATTTAAATTAAATCATCCATGCTCTTTCTAATGACGTTAATTTCGTTAAAATCGGTTGATTCAAACCAAAGTTATAGGTATTTATCCACAAATATTTTCCCACTCTTCCCCACCCTTTATTTAAAAAAATAAAAACAAAGTACTTGAACAACTTTGTACGGAATTTAGAGAACATTAAAAAGACATTTACTGTTAGTACAGTGTTAAATTTGTATCATTTATTATAAATAATAGAAAAATATATCGTCAACAAATGATTGTAAATAATTAGGCTGTTTGATCAATGCCTTATCGATTAGGCACTTGGATTTCCAACAATTTTTTATGGTCACTATGGATAAAGTAGAAGAAAATGTTTAAATAAATGTCCCTCACTGGATGCAATAATGACACATCTAATAAATTAGACTTTTAGAAAATAAAAGTTTCTAAAAAAATTGAAAAATTTTACGTCAGTTCGAAATATTTTTCTTATGTTTTGTTATTTATAAAAAAAACATAAAATGATAAAAAAAATTTTCTTTATTTTTAAGAAAAAAATTTAAATTATTAAAAATGTGTCATTATTGACATTTACATTTTCTTTAAAACAATTATTAAAATAAGTAACAAATTGAAGACGAAGGGTATAAAAATAAATATAAAAATGCTTTTATTGGGATTTTTATTCGACAAAATATTACAACTCGTTTCTGTAAAAATACCCTATTTCTAGAAAAATGAAAAGAAACAAACTCTAACAAAAAAAACCTAAACATTTTGAAAAAGCTGACTGCATGAGTTTCTAGTATAGTGAATAAAAAACAAAAAGTTACAACCATAATCATAAAAGAAAAAGACTTCCTAATAATATTTTTCATATGAACCATTTAAAATATGTTCTTGACTTATTTTGAACACACTGTTTACATTATAACATTCTAGTTTGCAAAAGCTAAGATAATAAAACAAACATAATATAAAAATAGTACATTCTTGTTCTGCTGAAATGGAAAAAATCTCAACACAAAGAACGCAAACTTTTTTTTACCGCATCAACCCCTAGGGTTATTAGCAGGGTGGTATATCGTTATTTTAGAAAAGTTACACTTGGTAAATTATTAAAATTTACATAACAGAGTTTTAAAAAATACAAACATTTTATGTTATGTTACAGTTTGTTATACAGTTTATAATTTTTGATAAAATTTATTGTATTACTGACGTCGTTTTTTAGGGTTTCTTTTAAATTGTGTTTTATTTTTGCTGTCGAACTTGCTGTTGAGTACACTGGACAGTCTATCATTATATCTTGCACTGAAAATGGTATTTGACAGGTATAGCAAATTAGCTGAGCGTCCTTGGAGATGATGTATCCATGTGTAAATTTTGTATAACCTAGCCGCAGTCTGTTAATAACTTCTTGGTCATGTCTTTGAGCTGGTAGCGGTAGTAAAGCAGAAGTAACATCTGGTTTGATAATTTTTAATTTTGCTTCTGTTTGGCTCCATTTTACTTGCGAGCTTTTGTTATGTAAGTTTTTATTAATGTTTTTGGTCTGAAATTTGTATGTTTTGCATAATAGGAATTGTCATGCTCTTAATAGTTTCTGTTGCTGCTTTATCATCTGCTTCATTACCCTTTATCCTAACATGGGATGGTACCCATAAAAATGTTATGTTTTTACCACGTGTTTGGGCATTGTATAGCATGTCTTTTATTAGTGCTTAATTGGTATGAGTACAATACATCTACTTGACACCATTTAAGGCACTCAGAGAATCTGATATAATAAGAAAATTTATATCATTGCTGGTACATTGGTTCAGTGCGTTAAAGATTGCTTGCAGTTCTCCAGTATATATGCTACAATACTTGGCTAGACGGGTGACAGAGGTGTTATCTTCAAAAATAGCTGCAGCAGCTACACCATTAGTGCTTTTAGAGGCATCGGTAAAAATTAGTTTGAAATCAGGGTATCTAAAGATGCTAGATCGGAATTATTGTTTTATTTCAAAAGGATTGTGTGAATTTTTGGGATAGTTAAGTAAGGTAAAATCTACTTTTGGTATTTGAACTTTCCAGTGAGAACACTGGCATCTGTTTGTAGAAGTGGCACTTAATTGATGTATATCCAATTCAAATCGATTTATTCATTCATTGAAAGGTAAATTTCTAAAGCAATAGTTTGAGTACAGATTTAGAGGGTTCCTCCTTATTAGGCTTATCATAAACGGGTTTTCATTTGCACTGAGATATTTAGTAGCACAACACATTGAAAAATATTGTCTTCTGAGAGTTAATGGCGGTTCTCCTGCTAGGACTCGAAGGCTGCTAATTGGCGTGGTTCTGAAAGCTCCGAAAACTATGCCTAATGCTGTGGATTGGATGATGTCCAGTTTGTTCGATTGACTTTTAGTAGCAGTTTAGTAGCATATACATCCGTAACCTAGTTTGCTTCTAATTAGAGCCTAATATAATCGTAGAAGAATAGTTGTGTCTGCGTTTAATTTATGATTGGAAAGAAATTTTAGAAGATTTATTCTTTGTTAGCATGATTTAATTATTTCATTTATGTGCGATGTCCATTTGAGTTGAGAGCCCAATGTCATTCCCAAAAATTTGATTTCGTTGATTGTTATAAGAGTATTTCCGTTTAGTTTTAAATTTAGGTGCTGTTGTGTTTTTCTTTTGTCAAATATTATTACTTTAGTTTTTTTGGTTGAAAATCTCAAGCCTATATATATGGACCACCCTTCTAATTTATTTAGTGTATGTTGAAATATTGATGCAGCTGATTTTAGGTTTTTACTTCTCATATATATTACAAGATCATCGGTGGAAAGGTTTGCTTTTACTGGAAGCATAAAATGGTTAGATACGTTGTTAATTGCTATTAAAAATAGCAGCGGGCTTAATACAGATCCTTGAGGGATACCATTTTCCAGTGATTTCTTAGTTGACATGACACCGTTTGTTTTAACTTTTACACTTCTGTTTTCCAGGACGTTTTTGATGAAGGCTAAGAATTTGCCATCTATTTTCCAAGTTTTAATTGTTTTTAAGATGTGATATGTCCACTTGGTGTCAAATGCTTTTGTGATGTCAAAGAAAATTGCTATTAATTTTTGTTTATGTATAAAACCTTCGTGTATTTCAGATTCTAATGTTATAATATTATCTATTATAGACCGTTTAGATCGGTACCCACTTTGGATGGATGTGAGGAGATTTTTCTTTTCTAAGTATCATTTTAATCTTTTGCTTAGAATCTTTTCCATTATTTTGCAGATGCTACAGGTAAGAGATATTGGTCGATACGAAGAAGATAAGTTTTTTGGGTTATTGTCTTTTAAAAATGGTATTGTAATTGCTTCGCGCCAGAAAGATGGAAATTTATGGGTCGAATAAATTTTGTTAAAGACCTCTGCAAAAGTTACCTTCGCGCTAATAGGTAGTTTTTCGATGAAAATTGGTGGTATGTCATCAGGTCCAGGTGAGGTATTTTTGGGGTTATTAAGACTTTCATCTATTTCATCCAGTGTTATGGAAGTGTTTAGTGAACCAGCAGTATCTTCTATATTAATTTTTGATACTTTTGTTCTTTCTTTATGTTCTAAGAAATTTGGTTGGTACTGCTGATTGCTTGAATACAACTAATAGTGTTCTACTAAAATATCTGAGATTTCGTGTTTGTCTGAAGTTGTTAGATCATTTGTAGTTATTGTGTCAATATGGTTAAATGTTTTTGAACCTTTTATTTTCCTTATTTTTTGCCATATATCCCTTATGAGCGTAGACGAGTCAATTGACGACACGTAATGGTACAGCTCTCTTTTATTTTGCTAACTTTATTAAAAATCTAGATCTGGCTCTTACAGATCTATAATAATTGTTCAAGTTATTAAGTGTGTTATACTCCTTGTATATATTAAAAGCACGTTTTGTTTACTTTAAAGCGGATTCGATTTCAGTGTTCCACCAAGGAAGAGAAGTTTTTGTGATATTTTTGGTTTTTCCTATAGAATCTCTGGTTGTGTCTAAAATTATACTGTTGAAAGATGATAGAGTAATGTCTATATTATCTGATATAACGAAATTTGGTATACGTATGCTTACTAAGTTCGAGTATTTAGCCCATACAGCTGACTTTAATTTCCACGTTTCATATGGTGCTGTACAGGTTTTTTCATCTTTGTCATGAGTAATTATTATTGGAAAATGATCACAGTCGTATAGGTGGTTCAATGTATTCCACTGTAAAAATGGAGCTAAAGTTGAATCACAGATAAGTCTATGGAGTAAAATGTGCCATTATGTGCATTGAATCTAGTAGGTGTTCATGTATTTAACAAAACTAGTTTTATGTTAATAATTGCTTCTAATAATATTCATCCATTTTTATCTGTTCTTTGTGATCCGCATGCGATGTTGTGATGGTTTGTGTCACCCAAAATTAATTTTGGAGATGGAATTTGTTTAATTACATTTTGAAGTTCTTAGAGTAGTTTCGTCAGAATGTGGTAAATATACATTGCATATATTGATTTTAAAATGATGTATTACCGAAACTGCTACTGCTTTCAGATTTGTATTTAACGGAATTTCTTTGGATTGGATGGTTGAATGTACAAAAATTCCGAATCCACCACTAGATATTTGTTGTACTGCTCGATTTTTTGTATAGAGCATATTATAATTTTTCAGTTTTGCTTGATTGTTGGAAAGATGAGTTTTTTGTAGACATATTATTAGTGGCGACAGTTCATTGATTAACATTTTAATGTTTTCAATGTGGCTATAATAGCCATTCAAGTTCCATTAAAGAATTAATTTAATTGGACTATTGAGATAAATCGTAGTCGCTTTCTTCAGTAAGGGAAGATTCATATATGTTGGATTTATTTTCTTTATAATTCTTGTGATATTATTTTTCATGCGCCTATCATTTAATTTTGAGTGAACCATTTTTAATAAGGTGTATAAGCCGTCAAAATCTTCTGTATAGTTTTTAGCTGTGATTTTAGGAAATTTATATCCCATTGCGTTTATAACGAAGTCAAATAATTCAGAATTTAGCGTATGTGAAGGAGATGCTGTCATTAAAATGTTTTTAATTGGTTTTAATGTGGCTTCGACATCTCAAGCCTTTTTCTTTTTTTTTTGGGTGCGGATGTTTTTGGAGTTATAGAAGTTTCGTTTAGGTTTTTAGTTGCTGAGATTTCAGGATAGGTTGAAATTTTCCTTTTTGCTTGATTGTTTGTTTTAGTATTATTGTTGTTAGCTGTAGTTGAAGGTATTTTGTGTACTATAAGCGAATCATTTGTCGTTGGTATATCTGCAGAAATGGGGTTGGAACAGTTGGTTGTATGATCTTAAATATTTGTTGCTGAATTATTCTGATTTACTTCCATGGTTTCGAGTTTTGAGGTATATGTTTGTATCACTTGAGATGGATCTTTAATTGTTTATGTACCAGTTGATGTTGATGTGCAGTTTTCATCTTTGTGGTCAGTAGTTATTTATTTATCTTATGGCATACAATAAGAACACACAATTAAAAAAATCAATATAAAAACGTTACATGAAGTATTACAAACGAACATCTAATGTATTATTAATATAATGTAAAACATTTTCGGTCGCATTCTGGAACTCATCGAAAACTCCACGGAATCGCCTTCGGGAACATTCTTCAACAATGTGACGGACGGTCTGTCGTTGCGCAACACAGTCACACTCAGGAGTAGGGGCTTTTCCCCATCTATATAAGCTGTCAGCAAATCTACCGCTGCTTGTTCTTATTCTGTTTAGCGTTGTCCATAATATATTGCGGGTCAGTTTAAAGCCTGGCGGTTTCTGATCGATACAGGCCATTTGATGTGCTTCCTGGGGTGAGTCGCTCTCCCATTGTGCTCTCCAAGCTTTGGTCAGGTTGAAATGTTCCTGATGTAAGGAGTTGGCTCTTAGCAATAGAGGATATCTGAAGCGCAGTCTGTTTATTTCGATATCAAGCTTATCTTGGTGTATAGGTAGTTGATGGTTAGCCTCAATTTTTCGATATTCTCTGAGAAGAAAATGACTTCTTCGCAGTTTCGGCGGTGGAATATGACTCAGAATGGGAAGCCAATAGTTTGGTGTGGGTCTAGTTGTACCTGAGATCATTCGCATTGTCTGGTGTAATTGAGTGTCAATAATCTGACAGCCTCTGGGAGGCTGAAGACTCCCATGTAGTGCCACATAGCTTTTGGACTATATTATTTCTCGTTTTCAGCTTTGCTGTCGTTCTTTGAAGATGTTCTTTAAAACTCAATGTTCTGTCCAGAGTCACTCCAAGATATTTGGTGTTGAGTTATGAGTGAGCAGTCTGTTTTCGAAGTGGATGGAGAATTTTTTGTTGACTTGGGCATTATTCAGATGGAAACAGCACACTTCGGTTTTCGTTGCATTAGGCTGTAGCCTCCATTTGCGAAAGTATTCTCCCATAATGGCAAGGTCATCCGCTAATATTGTTTCTGTGATATCTATGTTATTATGTCTTGCTGCATTGGCCCAATCGTCAGCGTAGCCAAATTTCTGCGAAGTTGTCCTAGTAGTGTGGGCAGTAGTATTACATCTAGAGCACTTTAAACCATCTAGGGATAGGAAGATTCTGTAAGGAGTGTTGTCATAGGTTATTAAAATTGTATTTGGTATTGGTTTGGTGATTATCGGAGAGACAAACATTTGCCGCCTAAAGCTTAAGACATCACTATATTCAGACTCGGACATGCCAACTTTTAAACACATTTGATATTACTAGTCTCCTTACTGGCGTATTAAGTCTTGGAATTTATATTTTATTGCCTTGGATGACTACAGTTTTATGGTTGTTTAGTAAGGTATCTACTATGCTAGTATTGTACAAGTAAATACAAACTCAGTTGTTAGCTGTTAGTGATGCAATGATAACATTTTTTGGTGTGAGTAGAGACCCTATGGCTACTATGTATTCATGTATTTTAATACTTTGGATAGCTGACAGAATAATGGCTTGTTCTTTTGAAGCAAAATTGAAGTTGCTTGCTGCATTAGAATATGTAGATGTTGATGATGTAGTAGATAAGCTAATATTTTCAGAATCATCCATTTTTAATTTTTGTTTACTTTATTTGATGAAATTTGGTGCCGGTCCTGTATCGGCTAATTAGTTCGACTTCGAAGTTGCCAAAAAACTAGAAACAGGATTAATTGATGTGTTGTATTGAATTATGGGTTATATATAATACTTAATAATATTGAATTTGTATTATGTTGGTAATGTACTTATAGTTTGCTTTTTGTGTGAAGAAACTATGTTGTTTAAATACATTATTTAGCTAACAATATCTTACGTTTCTTGATTATAAACCGCTGAAAAGTTAGTCTAAAGTAAGAGCAGATTTTAATCGGCACTTTATCAACTAAGCGCAGTGTTGGAATGTCCCAACGCAAAGTTTGTTGCGGTTGTATATCTTTATAGGATTTGAGACTGTTGTAAAAATGTGCATGGCACTTTTTAATAGCATTGGTCCTCAATAATTCCATTATGTCTTCATATTATTTTCGTGTAGGTATCTGTAGAGGCGCTTTGTAAGCACATTCTACATAATTTTTTTCTAAAAGGCAGAAAGGCAGTGTTGTTTTTTCGCAGATTTTTTCTAGGTTTAATACTTACAGCTCTATATTTAGACTTACGGAATGACGACTTATAGTAAAATTGGTCCAAATTACCTCTTTCAACTTTAAACACGCATGCTTCACCAAACTTCACAGTATCATTTAAAGAGTCTTTAGTAAAATTAAAGAAGCTTTGCAAACTTTTTTATATCAAAAAAGTCATCTTAACCCATTTCCACTACTGTAAAAGGTTTACCGGTTTCCTTTCCGTTTGCACTAATGTTACATACTGATCTGGTGTTGAAATTGGCCTTGATCTAAGACTCATTTTTATAATTTTTTCTATGAGGGACTGGATATTGTCTCCTTCATTTTGAGTATGTCCAGTAACCAGGTACTTATAATTAATTGATTTTATTTTACTGTAATGTATTTTACAAATTTGTTTATCTGCTGTCCCGAACAACATCATCATCATTGGTTTTTACAACTCTTCGTGAGTTTTTGCTGCGTTTACTATTGCCTTCCATTGATTCCGAGTGCTATTATTTCCCATGGCCTTACTTCCATCTTCTCCAGGTCTTCTCTGACTGCGTCTTTCCACCTTTTTCTATGCCTTCCTGTCGATCTTTTACCATCTGGTCTTTCCCAAAACACATTGCTAATCAGTCTGTCGTCATCACTCCGTACCACGTGGCCTGCCCATCTTAATCTATTGGCTTTTATGTATCTTACGATGTTTCCTTTCCCGAAGATAGTCTCTATTTCATTGTTGTATCTGCTCCTCCATTCATTTGTCACGCTGTCCCTGCAAGGGCCATATATAATTCGCAGGATTTTGCGTTCCCACACTAATAGCTTATTTATTTCTTTCTTTCTCAATGTCCATGTTTCACTTCCATATGTCACTGCTGGTCGTATTATGGTTTTGTACATTTGGATTTTGGTACGCCTTGAGAGAAGCTTTGACCTCATTAGATGTTGAATGGCAAAGAATGATTTATTCCCCGCCAGTATCCGTATTTCAACATCCCGTTCTCCTGTGTTTTCACTGGTAATTGTTGCTCCTAGGTATTTGAATTCTTTGACCACCTCAAAATTATGATCGTTTATGGTAGTGTTTTGTCTTATTCGCTGTCGTTACTTTTTTGATACGACCATGTATTTAGTTTTTTCTTCGTTTATTTTCAGGCCTACGCTTAGTGTTGCTTCTTTAAAGTTCGATACTATATCCTTAACTTCCAGTGTAGTCTGTGCTACTGCATCTACATCATCTGCAAATGCAAGAATAATCTTTGCTCCTCTGGCAGTTATGCCTGGTTTGACTCTGGTATAGATTTTTCGCATTGCGTATTCCAATGCTAGGTTAAATAGTAATGGGGCAGCGGGTCTCCCTGTCTGAGCCCGGTGCTTATGCCGAAAGCCTTTGAAGTTTTACCTTCTATTCTAATTTGTGCAAAGGAATTGTTGACACACATTCGCGCAATCATGGTCAGCTTCTTCGGTACGCCTAAGTCCATTATTGCACTCCACAGTTTTAAGCGATCTATGGAATCATGTGCTTGTTTGGAATCTATGAAGATCTGGTGTACTTCTTTATTATATTCCCAATACTTTTCTAACATTTGTCTGATAGTAAAT
Organism: Diabrotica balteata; assembly: GCA_918026665.1. Classification (NCBI taxonomy): domain Eukaryota; kingdom Metazoa; phylum Arthropoda; class Insecta; order Coleoptera; family Chrysomelidae; genus Diabrotica; species Diabrotica balteata. The sequence goes on along the minus strand of OU898284.1, from coordinate 92,703,619 downwards.
ATTTTATCGATTGTTGATCTTCCAGGCCTAAAGCCGCATTGGTAATCGCCAATAATTTTCTCTGTATATGGCAGTAATCGTTTTAGTACAACTAAAGCTAATATCTTATATGTAGTGCTGATTAGTGAGATTCCCCTGTAGTTGCCACATGTATCCTTTCTGCCTTTTATATGTATTGGCACGATAATACAGCCACTTGTAGCGTTTACGCTACTGACTAGTCCAATTTAAACCCCTCAAGAAATTTTTATTACCCGCCTACGATCGATTTTAAATCGACATTTTTCCCCACACGCGCAATAGTCGCTTAAAAGGAAGATTGATCGATTTTGTGCGGAAGCGGAACGATCAGTTTTGGTCAGAACTCTACGCAGCCACGTCAACCGGTGAAATTTTTTCACCTTCAAAGTGACGGAAGTGGAGCAAGGAAGATAATTTGGGGAAGAATAAAATAGAAATATTAATATCTAATTCAAAGAATCATATCTCAGTAATAAAAATAATAATAAGTAAATTTTTTAAAATCAATATTTATAAGAGTTCCACATAAAAGGAAGTTTTTTTTGGCGTGCTGCAGCTCCATGTAAGTAAATCATTTCATACGTATTATCTCTTTATCATATAATCAAATTTATCATTGTATTTAGTATTTCTTTAGAGATTTATTTTTGAGTTCCGAAATAATTTAAATATAAAATTTCCTTGATTTACTTGCAAAGAACAAAAGGTCATTTTTTTTTATATAGTTAAACTTAAATTCTGTTTTATTCCACGTCGTTATCATTAAGTTTTTTTGGTTCCCATTTTGTATCTAACTTTTTTGGTGGAATATAAAAAGGTTCGACAAATATTGGACAGCCTTCTATATTCTGCGCATGTTCTTTTCATGGCGCAAGCCTGTCATGTCTACGAAGTAAATTCGGAAGTTCTGACATGTTGACATAACCTAATGTTTTGATGTTTTGTTTTGGTGCAGTCAATCCATGCTGCTACACCTATTAAATTACATATTTATTAAATTAAATAATCATTTTAGAATCCGTCACTTCACTTGAGGATATGCTCTTCAGAATATTCCCTCAAGGTCTCAAGTAACTAAATTTCTTGAATAGTTAGCAAACCCGTGGATTTTACTGTCACCCAGAGACCAGTGACTGGTTGTGGCTTTTGTGACCAGGATTCGTCTTTACAGCCATAAACTGATGTAGCCGTGCCAAGAGGAGTTTTTCCTATGGACTTATAGTGCTGTAAAGATAAGTTGTTTAACTATTTGACTTTTTGTTACTATCTATTTACTGTTAACCCTCTTCATATGCATATGATAAGGTGAATACCTTTGTGATAATTTAATTTTTGATATAATCGAATTCTAAAATATTGGGGAGAAGAAAATACATTACATGTTTTATTGGGTTTTTAAATAGATACAGAGTCTGACCAAACTCACTTTTTTTTGATATAATATTTTTGTTAATCTAATACAATTTGATATTGAGAGAGGGACATAAATTTAATGTGGTTTTTTTTTAAATATGATATAATGAGTATGGAACAACTCATTTTTTGGATGTAATATATTTAATAGAATTGTAACAGAGTTATCATTGTTGATATCTGTACAATACAGTAATTATTTCTCATTTTAGTAGAACTATTTAAATTTAAATTACTACCTTTTTGTGTTAAGACTTTGGCTACCCTACGGACTATTCTTGATTTATACTAATATTTCATATTTTATTTGGCCAGTGGTAGTGACTATTCGTTTGTTGAGGGGCTATTAGGTCCCATTATATCTGTACACTATCCACTACCAATGTTATTTGGCTTTGCATTATATGTAAATTGTTTAGACACATATACCTATATACATTTTTTATAAATATATTTATTGTTGCTATTTCGAGTTTTATTTCAGTTCTACTAACCAGTATATAACATAGCAAAACAAGATTATTATTTAGTATTTTGTATTTCAGAGTATTATCTCCAGATTCATTTGTTACTTCAAAATCTCAACTATCGTTGAGTTGGCGCCCTTCTTTTCTCTTCTTATTGTTTGTTTTTCTATAAATTTATTCCCAGTGACCTTCTTTAGTTGTATCACGCTTGATATTACCAGTTCTCATTTCGTTTCTTGTCTCATTAGCTCATTATCTCTTGTTATTGTTGTTTATATCTTTAAAGCCACAATCCAGTGCATTGAAGCTAGCCCGAACACTCACTTGAGATTTAGCGTCTCTTCGGCTATTTAACTTTGTTCCTCTGTGTTACGTCCCTCCACACATATTCTCATTTTTTATTAAGTATTTCGTATTATTTTATTTTATATTTAATTATTTTATTAACGTGTGTGTATGTCTTACAATCGTAAATTAATACGGCCCTGGACAGTCTACCCCTACTATACTTAAGTAAGGGGATGCGAAGCTACGAGGCTACAGGCAAATCAATTTTGAAGAGAGTCTTGTATAAGTCGGCGCGCTAAACAGTCACAGTATTATTTGTGTAAACAAGAGTCCTTGAAGCCACCCCGAGTCCTGAGTTGTCCCAGTGCACTGTGGAAGAAGCAGACGTATATCAACATCACAGGTACCGTAATTTGATTGCATACACACACCATATTTATATTAATTGATAAATTTACATAAAACTTATTTACATATTATATTTATGTCTTTTATAGTATACATTTGTACACTCTGAGCTTAGCCATATTTTTAGTATTTTCATCACCTCTCTTCCAGTTCTTCTGGAATTTGGAAGTCTTACACTTCCTAAAATCCAATACTCCCGGAGTATAGAGCGTTTCACACTCCATTCTTTTGGCATTATTTTTTGTTCCCAGGCTTCTTTCATTAATTGGTGTATTTTAGTTCTAAGTTCAAGCCCTCCTTTTTTAATCAGTTCTGCATCAATATTGTCTAGTCCCGGGGATTTGTCATTTTTTAGGGTTTCTATCGTGATAATTTCTTCCAGGCTTGGCGGGGGTACTTCTATCTCGGCCGTTTGGTACTCACAATTTGCTTTATTTCCTAACTTATCCTAACCATTTTTTTCTTTTTGCTTTTCTCTTCCGGCCTATACACTTCTCTGCTGTTTCTGTAATGATCGTTTTAATGGAGTGCCATTTCTGGTCTATATTTTCTCTTTTATTTTCTTTCGTTTCCAACACCTGGAATCTGTTTCTCAATTCTAGTTGGTATTGTCTCTTTCCCTCTACTTCTTCCAATTTAGACACATTCCATCTTTCGATCTTCATCTGTTTGTCTGTTGTTTGTGTTGAGATTCTAGTTCTGAGCTTGGCCTTTACTAGGAAATGGTCTGTATCACTAATTCTATCTGAATATCTGAATGAAATACAATTTCCAAATTATTTCCCTAGTGTTCTTCAGATTTTCATTGCAGATATTTTAAGAGACATGACCCTATTTCATTAAGTCCACGTTTTTCCTGACCCTCATGCAACATAAAACAATAGACCAACCCCTACCCTTTACTCGCCAGGTCGCAAACTGTAAAACTGTACATAGAAAATTTTGACTTATGATAAAACGTGGACACATCACTTTTTGTAAGCGGTAATAATTAAAAAAAAATTTCCTGTTGACGGAAAAAATGTTTATAATCTTGGAGTAAGTTTTGTTGGATAATATGCTCTTACAATTTGAAATTTAAATGTACTTATATTTTAATATATTAATAATTATACATTGATTTATAATATTATTATTTAATAGATAGGTAGATAATAAACACTTATATAAGTTTTTTATATATACAGAACTAAAGAGAAGACATCTTAAACTGTAAAATAATAATTAGGTACGTCGACAAATTGGAAAAAACGTAGGCAGAAGCCGCTGGTTAATATCAAAAAATCCAGCTGCCGAAAACTTGGGAGTGAGTTCTTTTGCCAACTTGGCTATAACCAGAGCATTTTCGTCACCTGTGGTGGCTTGTATATAAATGCAGGTCTGTATTAATTGTTCAGCTTTTTTCTCTACTCGGTCGTAAGACATGATGACGATCACGGAAAATACCTGGAACATTACAAAAAAAAAAAAGAATCAGTCAATGTTGTCTTACATCTTATATATAAAAGAGTGTAATATATTTTATTTAACCTCATACACATATCTGTGGCAAACTAAACAAAAGTGAGTGTAAATTAGAAACATTGATAATTATAGTATATTTAATAGTGGAAGTATAAATTATAGGTATTTTTGATGATTAAACAGTCGCACAATTTTTAGGAATAGATAATGCAGCAATAGTAATCAATCAAGAACGTATCCAAGCTAGGAAGTTAGTCACACCTAGCGAAAGACTGATAATTCAGCGGCGGCCGGCCAGGTGAAGTAAGTGAAGGTGAGGTTCACCAAAAAAATATAATTAAATTGAGACAAATAAATAAAAAATAAAAGCAACATTATTATGGCTAAATTCTGCAATTAAATATTTATTCTCTTTTAATTAATCTAAAAGTTAAAAAAGATAACTAGTTTTATTAGCGGTAGGTACTTGACGGCCAAGTCATGACCTGTGTCACTAGCCGTGTACGATTCAGGAATAGGTGAATATCATTTTTGAAATGCGAAATTCATCTGCACAAGCGTTCACGGTTGTCATGGCAACGTGACGTCAGCCTGTCGTTGATGATAGTTCATAAAACTGGGAAGTGCACATCAATTGAAAATAAACTATCCGTCTTCACCCACTAGTTTAATGTAGTCCAAGAATTCAATTACTACTCAATACAAAGCATTTTTTTAAATATATGATCATGTTTTAATGAAAATTATAACAAGAACCAGGGCGAGAACTGCGGAAAGCATAACCGAGCTATCAGCAGCAGAACGAATGGGGTTACATATCAATCAAAATAAAACCAAATTCATGGCGACTAACACAAACACAAGAGCTGGTTATGTTGACGCAGATTTAATCATCAATGACCAAAACTTCGAAGCAGTCAAAGAGTTCATATATCTTAGGATATCGGTTAACTCCAATAATAACACATCTAAGGAAATAAAAAGGCGAATAATAATTGCAAACAGGTATTAACATGGTCTATCTAAGTACTTAGATAACAAACGACTGTCTCAAAAAAACTCATATAAAGCTGTATAGAACACTGATATTCCCCGTTCTCACATATGGATCAGAGACATGGACGCTAACTAAAACAGATGAATCCGCTCTATCGATTTTTGAGAGAAGGGTGCTACGCAAGATATTCGGAGCGGTCTGTGAGAAAGGAATATGGAGGCGTAGATATTATAACTTTGAACTGCAGAATATTTACAAGCATACGTTTGGTGGTAAGGATATTACCACTATAATTAAGCGAAACCGCCTGCAATGAGCAGGACATGTAGCCCGGGCTCCTGAATCGAACAGGATAAAAAAGATTCTAACAGCGCAACCCGTGGGAATGAGAAGACCAAAGCTGAGGTGGCGTAGAAAGCTTGAGAAGGTCAAGGCCCTCTAAGGGCTTTAGCACCAAGATGATGATGAAAAGATGTATGAAACAGTTGAGGAAATTCATAAATATTTATTTAAAGATTTGTTAAAAAAATTTATTTTTATTTTAAAAAGAGAGGGATGTGATGTATGTAAATAAGTACATATTCGGAATGCACTCAGGTTGATAACATTATAAGAGCGACATGACTGACAGGTGCAAGGACGAGGAAATAAAATCATTCTAAATCTAGACACGATAGAGAGAAGGTGTTTCCCTAACCTCCACTTTCTAGACCCTAGTAACACAGGACGCCCTATGGACGTCCAATATACGTCCAGTTTTGGTCCGGACGTCCCTGGACGTAAAATGGACTTACTATGGACGTACGAAGTGGGACGTACTTTGGGTGGACTAAATATGGACGTTCTCTGGACGTCCGTACTCGGACGTTCCATGGACGTCCATACTCGGACGTTCCCTGGACGTCAGAACTCGGACGTTTTCTGAACATCTGACATTTACCAATTATGGGATCAAATAGCAAATGTTTTAATAAAATAAAAAATTATTTACGTTAATAAAATAATTAAAAGCGAAAAGGTGAAATCATGATTAATTAAAAATTGTATAGTTTAATATATCCAAAACATGTTTTTTTTAAGGTAAAGTGTAAAAATATTTTATTTCTAGATAAATTCGTTACAATTGTTTTATTATTCTGGTTTTCACGATGATATATGTTTGCTAATTCTAATAAGTAAAAATATGATTTTTATCAACAAGATGAATCTTGAAATCATTTTTCAAAGATGAAAAAGTAGTAGTATATACTCTGGCTGAACAAAATAATGATGATAATGTCATTGTCTGTCATATCATACCTATTTAAACAAATGGCACAGTTTAATTATATTTATGTTATTAATGCTTTAATAAATGAAATAAAAGAATTCTATTTAAGCAGTATACAGTGCATTGGTTTTTTGATGCTTGGCTTTGTGTTGTGGTTATAGTATGTTGTTAAAGGTTTGGTACCACGTGTTCGGTTATACTTCAGAAATTGGTTTTATTTTAAAAGTAAGTGTAATTTTTACTTATTAATTATGTTTAAAAGAAAACAATTTGTTTCTAAGCGTCATCAACAGAGGAAGGTTACGAAAAACGTAGAGAATATTGTTGAAAATATTAATAACCTCGATATTCCATCTTCTTCAAACCTTTATTCGGAATCCCTGACTGATCATTTTGATGAGAGTTTCACTTCAAATAGTTCAGGTTACAATACTTTCGATTTAAACTTTTTATTAACATGTTAAGTACCTAAAATAATGTGAATTACCACGTGGACGACCATTCCGGTGATACTTTACAAATCACTTCTTTCAATGAAACTGAAGAAGGGTCTAAACATGGTTGTAACGAGAATTCTGGAGAACCTTATCGAGATGTTTTAAATTTTTCTAATAAGTTATTCAACTGGACTTTGTCCTTTAATACTAGGTGATTTATTCTTCTTCTTATGGTGCCCTATCCAATTAGTGGATGTTGGCGACAATTATGGCATACTCCTCTCGATCTTGTGTGGCTCTAAAAAGTGCATGGTCGTCAAGGTTTGTCTAATCCCTTATGTAGGTGATTTATTAAAAATTTATGATGTTCCTGACCTTGCTCATTTGAGTTCAAATGCTAGAACTTTTCTTCCTTCGCTTCACCCAGAGAACAATACTCTGATCCATATGATTCAAATTTCAGTGGTATTTTTATCTTCACAAAAAAAAACAATGTTATAGAAATTTGTGTACATTTTGATGGAATCCCACTAAAAAAAGAGTTTTAGTAGTCAGTCATATCCTATATTGTTTATATATCCTAAAATTGTAGATTTAATAGGCATTTACCATGGTTATGAGAAACCAAAATTTGCAAATGAATGTTTGATTGATTTTGTAACAGAGGCTGTTTTTTTATTAGATAGTTTAAGCTAAAATAATTAAGCATGGATGATTAAGTTTGTGGGGTAGTTAGATTACTGTTACATGTTGATTTATATTTTAGGATATTGAACTTTCCAAAATTGGTGAGGAGACCATAAATGAATTTGTTAGGAAAAGCCATAAGAAGCTGATCTGGAATAAAATTTAAGGAAAAGATAGTTGGCTAGGAAAAAAGCAATATAAAGCTTTTGAGGACACACATATAGCTCTGATTTTAAAAGGTTTGTAACTTGTCCACATAAATCAATTTAAGGTACATTTAAGAATTTACACTTTCACTTAAGTGGCCACATACAGCTGATTAAGCATATTGTTTACTGTGTCTTATATGTAATTTAGATGGAAAATTTTACCATTAACTCATAAATGTTCAGGTCTGGCTATGAGATTGCTTTAAGAACTACAGCTAGCTTATGAGATAAAGGTTTGTTGTTGGCCATATATTTTATTTATACAGTTATTTTTATTTTTTGCGTATAAAAGTGTAATTACTGCTCATTTGGTCAATAGAAATAAATACCAATGGTTGGGTTGGTATTCTTCTAATTCAGGTGAGATTCATTAAAACTACAGCACTTGAAATTCGTATGTTTAATTTTACTTTGAATTATGATTTATTCACAAGAAGCAAAGTATAATGAACTAAATCTGAAATTAGTTTGTTCAATTTATGAATGTACATTAATTTTGTTTTCAGATGTTGCTTGGAAAAACTCCAAAACCAGCGTTGTCATGGGGAAGGAAGTTGAAACTTGATAATGAAATATCTGAGGAAATATTTAAAGAGAGAGCAGATAAAGTTTAACTTGCATGTTGCATTAGCAAATATGATTAATTTTGTAATGATTAAATTGTGTGGTTCATGGACACAAAGGAACAGTCCAATTTTTGAGACTGTTTTATATATTAAAAATAAATACCTAAAAATTAATCTATTGTTGAAAGAAAACAGACAAAGTTCCATATTAGGTATTGATCTTTTTCATACTTATGATTTCAACTTTAAAACTCAACAATTGACCTGTCTGCTTTTAATTGCAGACCACACAATTGTAAGGGAAATCAGAATGGGAAGGGATAAGGAAGTTGAACGGTTCTGTTTTTAAGAACCACAATTTACTTAACAATTATTCTTTCTCTTGTGTAGACAAGTGTAGTCAAAGATCCCATATCAGTCACAGCCATATTCACTCTTTTAACTATTAAAATTTGTGACGCATGCTTACAGTGTCTTAATACCAATACCAATAAAGGTCTTGGTCCAGACATAATATCTTAACTTATTTTTAGGGAATTGTGCATTCTTTTATGTAGGCATTTATGGCTTATTTTTTATAAATCTCTGACTGACCATAGGACGTTTGGCGCAGCGACATTCGGACCAATATAGGACGTAAAACGGACGTAAATAGGACTAAAGCGGTCATTTGAGGGACGTCCCTAAAGTCCGCGAGGGACGTACTATGGATGTCCACTGGACGTACATGTGCTATTAGGGGAGTTAACCTGTCCTATAAGGCCAACCACTTGTCATCACATAAATCATAAAAAATCTTAGCGAATATGCCGTATAATACTCACCACGTTTTCTGTGTTAACTACTAGAATATTTGCGTTGATCCATGCATCTTTTATAAACAACGTGTAATAAAGTGTTTCCATTATGAATACAAACAAATTTAAGAAATACACAAACAATATAAATCCAGTAATATATTTGAAGTTTCGTATGATATTATAAAAGTAGAGCATTCTCTGTTTTAAAATTCTTAACCTGTACAAGTTAGAAATGTTTCGAATCGCTTCTACAACAAATATTTCGTCTACCAAATTTGTCAAATTAATATATTCAGAGCAGAAAATTTCAGAAACTCTCCAAAAAAATGTCACCATTACCAATCTTTCCAACTCGAAAACATGATTTAAAATTATGTAAAGTATTGAAGACCATTCCAGATGATGGTACCTCAAGAAAACTAGGATGAAAGAACTATGATTTATTACAACCAGCACAGCTATTCCAATAATTGAAAATACACCACTGATAACTTGTACGTTGTTGGTTAATGCCCTGAGTTGTTGAAGAAACTTCTGCCAGTGTGTTTTATAAAATACCTTTCCATACAATATAGTTAAGTGAAAAACATAAACAAGTAATTTGCTTGAAGCGTGGAAGAATGCATGTAGACTATTTGGGCAATTACACGCTTTAAACGAAAACCACTTAACACCGTAAGCAAATGGTGAGAGAAAGACAACCAGATTAATCGTGTGGTAAAACCAAAATCCAAATGAACGTCTGTTGGAAGGTAACGGCCCTAAATACATACAAAGTTTAATAATTTGTGTTAACATTATATTACTTTTAGCAATAGTAGAATTACATATTGACTTTATAAACTGGTTTATATAAATAAACTTTTATAAATACGCAATACATTATTACATTTTCTAAAAGTTCATTAATCATATTTATGTGTTACTATGTAATCGTTTATGTTTCTAAAAGACCTATTAATAAGGCGGCTTTATGTCCCTAGAAAAATGATGTACCGGGTGGTCCAATAAGCCGATCTCTCAGCTATATATCAGAAACTATTCATGTTATAACTTTAGGAAAAAAAATTCCTTAGTAAAAGTGGCCAAGAGAAATCGCTGGAAATAATTTTCAAGATTCTGGATTAACCGCTAGGGGGCGTAACCTGCGAAGAAAATTTTGAAAACCAGTTTTTTGGGAAATATGTCCAATTATACCAAGTGTTAAATAAGTAAACTAGAAAGAGGCATAAATTCTACACAAAGTTGTTCGAGTACTTTTTTTTTATTTTTTCAAATAAAGGGCGGGGGAGAGTGGGAAAGTATTTGTGGATAAATACCTATAACTTTGGTTTGGATCAACCGATTTTAACAAAATTAGTGTCATTAGAAAGAGTATGGATAATTTAATTTACATCTACTATAAAATAATTGCATTTAGTTTTAATACCTTTTTAAATGTATTAAAAATAATTGCATTTATTTTTAATACATTTAGGTAGAGGGTACTTTCGAATAGAAAAAATTAAAATTTGTTTTTCTTCAAAATTTTTAATAGAAACACCTATTTATTGTAAATTATAATAGAACTAGATTAAATTCGTAACAAAATGGCGCAAACCGCATGTTAATATCGTTTATTGAACTCGAGATATGAATAAAAATGTATAAACATAAGTAAGTATAGTATTGAAACACCCTGTATTATAAAATAAATTAAAAAATAAGTCAGTAGGTACTTTCATAGTTTTTTATAGCAGAAAACTCTTAATGTTGATATCTATTTTGACCATTGTTAGTTCGTATGATTAAAAATTGTTTTTTCGAAACTAAGTAGGCTACGACAATGAATTTGACAGGGAGTTCATATTGTTTATTTATTCACAGCAGTCAAAATATTGTTAAGAAGTGTTATATGTAGTATAATTCGAATTGAAAATTGCATTTTTTTCAATAGACATTAATATTGGTAATATTAGTAATTAATTATCAGTACTAATAATTCGTGATGAGTATATCAAATTGTATGATATAATTGGAGTTTATTTCGAATATCACCAAAATGGCGCTATTGCCTCACATATATATATATATATTCTGTAAGATATCCTGGCAGGAGATATTGTGGCAAAGAAGTAGAGATTTCGGACTACTTATATGTGGATTCTGTTGAATTAAAGCAAGAACATAGATTGAATTATCTTCGGTCATAACTCTACTACGTCGTTTAAAACAAAGACGAGAAAAACTAGCAGTTTCTCTTAATCTTTTTGCCTTTCTTTCAAATACTTCTTTGCCATAATGTCTCCGGTCACGATATCTTACAAAATGTATACGTGAGGCAATAGCGGCATTTTGGTGACATTCGAAATAAACTCCAATCATATTATACAATTTGATATACTCATCACGAATTATTTGTACTGATAATTAATTACTTATATTACCAATATTATTATCTATTGAAAAAAGTTCAATCTTTAATTCGAATTATAATATAGCACTTCTTAACAATGTTTTGACTGCTGTCAATAAATAAACAATATGAACTCCCCGTCAAATTCATTGTCGTAGCCTACTTAGTTTCGAAAAAACTATTTTTTACAAAATAGGTATCATCATTAAGATTCTTCTGCTATAAAAAAATTTGAAAATACCTACTGACTTATTTTTTAATGTAATTTATAATACAGGGTGAGTCAATACTATACTTACTTATGTTTATGAGTTTTTATTCATATCTCAAGTTCAACAAAAGCTATTAACATGCGGTTTGCTCCATTTTGTTACGAATTTATTCCAGTTCCATTATAATTTACAATAAATAGGTGTTTCCATTAAAAATTTTGAAGAAAAACAAATTTAAATTTTTTTTATTTGAAAGTCCCCTCTACCTACGACTATGAAAACTAAATGCAAGTATTTTATAGTAGATGTGACTTAAAATTCATCCACACTCTTTCTAACGACACTAATTTCATTAAAATCTGTTGGACCAAATCAAAGGTATAGGTATTTATCCACAAATACTTTCCCACTCTCCCCCACCCTTTATTTGAAAAAATAAAAAAAAAGTACTCGAACAACTTTGTGCAGAATTTATGCCTCTTTCTAGTTTACTTATTTAACACTTGGTATAATTGGACATATTTCCCAAAAAACTGGTTTTCAAAATTTTCTTCGAAGGTTACGCCCCCTAGCGGTTAATCGAGAATCTTGAAAATTATTTCCAGCGATTTCTCTTGGCTACTTTTAATAAGGAATTTTTTTTCCTAAAGTTATAACATGAATAGTTTCTGATATATAGCCGAGAGATCGGCTTATTGGACCACCCGGTACAAACGATGAAAAACAATTAATTGTATTTTATGTTTTATATTCACACTTTTTTTGATATATTTTTTTAACCGTATCAACCCCCATTATTATTTGCGGGTTTGATTATTTATATTTTTTTAATAAGTTTTGGTAAATATTTACATTAAACGAATTTGCCAAAAATCGCGTATTCTCTTGGACTCAGACTAAAAACAGAAGCCACAAAAAGTTGTAGCCATTAAGTGAACTAAGCAGGAAAAATATTGTAACAAGGTGTGAGAGAGTAATCATAGTATAACATTATAACATTAATAACATATAGTATAGTATAACATACAATTATAACATTATGTTTCATGGTTACTACTACCGGCCAGTATGTATCTCCATCAATGGTGTTTCCCAGAACCCATTTTAAGGTATATATACAACATAGAGACCCTCCTGGTTCTGGTACCTTATACCATGCTGCACCCAGTGGATAAATAATCGCAAATTTATTCTGTACAGTAATGGCGCATTTTAATAAATATTCGCCAGCTCCAAAGAAAATCCGCTCCTTTTAATTTACGATAACTACAAAAGTCATCTTGCATTGCTGTTTTTAACCTAATAAAATACTAAAATACTCCAATATTATCATTTTTCTTCTGACTTGATCTACTACTTGTAGTAATTCGTCATAAAATGTTTTTCTTATTGTTTGAGGCTTGAAGTAATTCTAGAAGCCAAATACAATAACGCAAAGCAATATTATCCACACTTATGTCTTGGAGACCGATAAGCTCATTGTAGAGCTAGAAACGCTCAGGCAGAAAAACTTATAAAGATGACCAAAAAACTAGACCTAACTTTAATTTAAGTGGACTTTACCGCGTGGCTAGATTGGGTAAAGTGAAGATTTCTGGATTGATTTGAGACTTTGGACTGGGAATAAAGAATGACGTAGAAGAGAAAATGTTAACAACACAACGTTGTTTGCGTTGGCACACAAAATAAATGATTTAAATTATATATCCGCAGATTATACGCTTGTACTTCATCACAATATATTGAAATCGGAGTAGCTCGTAACCAAATAGATTATGTGTTGGTAATAAGAGATTTCACAATGCTTTCATCTTCTTCTGTTCTTTGTTAAACATTTTCCGTTTATTTCTGCATGTAGATATCTCGCAATTGCTTCCATATCTTACGCCATTTAATCCACTATAGTCCTTTTCCATCATATTGATAGCACATTATGTATGCAAATCCTCCACAGGTCAAAAAACCATAGGCGTCACCCCACACTTGTTTTGAAATAAATTTAAAAAATCGTCGATATATATGCCACACGATTATTGTTAATTATACACGGGTAATTAATGAGAGAATTCAATGTTTCACAAAATAAATTAATGTGAATAGTAATTTAAAGGTGATTATTGTTTTCTATACAAGTTTTCGCCTGACACAAAAAGAATACCTTCTTTGAAGGATTACCTGAAATTACTGATAAGGCTTTACTAATGATAGTTTAAGTAGTTTTTATGCCAAATTACAGCTAATACCAATAATATAAAATAGAAATTGTTTGCATCTTCCATTTATTTTGTAGATGTACATTGTTCATGTCTTACCTACCTACGTTTTTGGTATCGATATTTTGTTATTTGCATTTAAAAATAACGTCGACAACAGGTTTTATCCCGATTAAGTGTAGTTTTAAAGGTGCCTTCAGTCTAAGAGAGAAAAATATAATATTAAATGTACACGATGCACTTGTACATCAACGCCCTTTAAGTAATGTTCGTGAAATCGTTAACATGTGTTCAAATATGACAGGGGTTGGAGAAGCAACAATTTATAGATTCGTATAAGAAAGAAACGGAGGAACTGTTTCATCTCCCAAGAAGAGTGAAGGTAGTAAACCCTTGGAAATTGAAGAAATACATAAAAACATGATAAGACGAAGCGTCCACTCATTTTATTTTTAACAAAGAATTTCCAACATTGGACAAAATCCAAACATTAATTAGAGAAAACGAAGAGTTACCAATCATAAGCAACAAGAAATTATGGGGACTATTGAGAGAGATGGGATTTCGTTGGCAAAAGAATAGAAGGAAATCTGTTTTAATTAAAAAAGATTACATTGTATGTTGGAGACGAGATTATCTAAGAACTATTAAAAAGTACCAAGAAGAAGGGAAAACAATTTTTTATTTGGTTGAGACTTGGCTAAATGAAGGTCATACTGTACCATATCTATGGGTTGATACAAATGTGAAAAGTTCCCGTCAGGCATTCATCGAAGGTGTATCTACTGGAATAAACAATATACCCGTTGGAAAAGGACGCAGACTCATAATAACCCATATTAGAAACGAATTCGGTTTTGTCAATGGTGGATTATGAAGTTTTGCCTCAAAATCAGCCAAAGATTACCACGAGGACATGACTGCTGACGTTTTTGAAGAATATTTTGAGCAAATGTTGGATTCAATTCCTCTGTTCTGTCATAGTCATGGATAATGCTAGGTACCATTCAAGACTAGCAAAAAAATTGTCAACAACGGCATGGAAAAAAAGAGAGATAATCGAATGGTTGGATAAACACGCAATTAAGTACAAGGAGAATTCGACAAAAAAGAAATTATTTCCTATTGTAAGGCAACATAAAGCAACTTATAAAAATATATAATTGATGAAATGGCATTAAACCGTGATGTAAATATTTTACGTTTACCCCCATACCACTGTGATCTGAATCCGAAAGAAAATATATAGTTTTAAGTAAATGGCGAAGTCGGACGCAACAACAAAACTTCTAAATTAGAAGACTTATAACAACTATTAGAACATTCCTTAGGAAAAGTAACTCCAGAAAATTGGAAAAATGCTGGTATTCATGCTCATAAGGAAGAAAATAAAATGTGGAATTTGGATAATATGACTGATGCAATGCTGGAACCGGTAATAATTAACATTGGAGTTGAAGATTCCTTAGATTCTGAAGAAAGCAGTGAATCTGATATGGAATTTTATTAGCATATTATTCATTTTTTTACAAATCGGCCCCTGTTACGGCCACAAATGTATTTTATATATAACCAATAAAATAAACGTCTTACATTTCTTACAAATTCATTAGTACCTGTTAATCTCCATCACTTCGACACTGGCAACTTTATTTAGGGATTAGTAACTCTCAAAACTATTGTATTCTATTCTGCTTCAACCTTTATACCTGGTGGTCATACTCAATTTAAAATTGTTTTCCTATACACTTCTGTAAACTTGTTGACAAATATCTATTTTTCATTGAGTCACCCGTATCAACAGTTTAGGGATTTGCACACATAATGTGCTATCAATATGATGGAAATGGACTATACCTGCTTACCACTGCTGTTATGTCATCAACCCATTCCCATAAATATTAATATCCCCCTTCGTTTCCATTCTAGAATTATCCGTGTTTACCTATTATAATTACATCTGGCTGTATAACTGCCCAGAGCCATTTTATTTTTATAATTTCTTTGTTTCTAATGTTATCCTTAATCTTCGATCTACGCCTTATCTCGGTATTTATAATTTATTTTCTTAGTGAAATTTTAAGCATATTTTGTTGTAAATTTTGTTAAAGAGACTACGAAGTGCTTTAATTCCATTTTTTTTTTCAAAAACTTTGGTATTTCAGCTTTTACTTCATCGCGGCCAAATACTTTTCCATTTTTTGCCGTTTTTATTGCCCAGGTAACCTCACTTTCAGGACGCTTTATTTTTTATGGTATTGTTATCATTTCCTGGTTCGAACATGCTTTTTACATTATATGTACCTATTTTTCTTTCATCAGAAAATATCTTCATGCTTTTAGTTGATCCAGATATTCTTAGCACTCTTGCTCCATTTAAAGAGCGTCCATATTTGAATATGTTGTATTTATCAGCCATTTTTATGACTGTTGCTTGGAAAAATTTGTCTCTAGGTGGTTTCTCGTTGCCTTACTAGAGTGTGTAGTAAAGGGAAATATAGTAACCCGTCTGCCCTCAGAAACCTAACAGCCATTCGTGGTCGGAAGAATCAGAAGTTAGCCAAGAGAGACTAACAGAAAAGATTAAAGACATTTCACTTAAGGCAAGTTGAAAAAGAGTAAAATGTAAAGGCCCTTATAATCCGCCAGTTGCGTTTTATAAGAGAATATCTATTGATACACCTTAGGTTTCCGCTCATACCTCGAGCTGTTGACTAAAGACTGTATAGAGTGTCCGTCATTTTTACAATGTCAGTCATCATTTACATCCCAATTTTATAGCCTGACACTCACTGTTACACACTGCTACACTACTAACATCACTGGTGCACGTTATTCTATCTATCTATCTAATTAGCCTTCTTTGGTCCATCTTTGGACATAGGCCTCCCCAATCCTTTTCCATTCTTCTCTGTCTGTCGCTACTGTCATCCACCTAGAGCACACGTGCTTCTTGATATCATCTGCCCATTTCATTTGGGGCCTTACTCTGCTTCGTTTATATTCCCACGGTCTCCAACTTATAAGAATTTTGTTCCATCGGTCTTCTTTTTGTCTTATATTGTGTCCGGCAAATCTCCATTTCAATTTTGCAACTTCTTGTCTAACATCCCTCACTTTTGTTTTCTCTCTTATCCACTCATTTCTCTTCTTATCCATTAGTCTTATGTGCAACATTTGTCTTTCCATTGCTCTTTGGGTTTTTATGATTTTGTCCATGTTTGCTTTTGTAAATGTCCACGTTTGGGAACCATAAGTAAGAACAGGGAGTACGCATTGATTATGGACGCCATTATCAGTGCAAAAATATATCCGGGAATTGACATCAATTGTGATCATAGTCCTGTTGTTATAAAAGTGTGCCCAAGATAGAAACTAATAAAGGAACAATAAGCTCAAAACAAACTAGACATCCAATTATTGAAAATCAACACCAACAGGCAGTACACAAAGATTTGTGTATCACCGATATGCGAATCTGATGGCGTAAACATTATGTGGAAAACTATTAGGAATCAGATACATAATGTATTAGATAGTTATAAATATGGTAGTGATAGTTAGCAAACAAAATTATATGCAGGATGACGGTATAAAAGTCGGAGATGCCACACTGGACAGAGTAGAGAAACTCGTGTATCTCTTCAGTAATATAAATGAGAGCTGGGATCCAACCGCAGAAATTAAAAGTTGAATAGAACAAACCCGACAGAAAAATTCGAAGCTTTGACGTGCGGATTGAAATCGCAGCAATCTTTATTTACAAAAGTCAAAACTGAACAAGAGGCGGCAACTCGTGCCAGCTTTCGTGTGGCTCTTGAAATTGCAAAACGTGGAAAACCATTCACCGATGGAGAAATGATCAAGGAATGCATAATTGCAGTAGTCGAAGAAATGTGCCCTGAAAAGGTAAATTTATTAAAAACTGTCAGTAGCATATTCCTGATTTATACACTAATATCAAGTCATTCCGGATGAAATTGATACTGTTTCAATCACAACTACGAAGTA
This sequence comes from Diabrotica balteata, assembly GCA_918026665.1. Taxonomy (NCBI): domain Eukaryota; kingdom Metazoa; phylum Arthropoda; class Insecta; order Coleoptera; family Chrysomelidae; genus Diabrotica; species Diabrotica balteata. The sequence continues at coordinate 92,685,761 of OU898284.1, read as the reverse complement.
AATGTTTTTCACATTTTAAAACATGTGAAATATTCAGCCACACTACTGAGACTGAGTTTCCTATCGATTTTGCAATCGAAACTTTGAGTGCTTTGAAGATAAATTTTGATACTCGTTTCTCGGACTTTGATGCCATTGCGAATCAAATTAAGATTTTTCAGAATCCTTTTGATGCTGACATTGAAACCCTAGCCCCGAAACTTCAAATGGAAATGATTGATCTTCAGTGCAGTGATATAATTAAGAACAAATATGAAAACTCATCTTTGTTGGAATTTTATAAGAGTCTTCCACTGACACAATTTGATAATTTGCATAAATTTGCTCGTGGGCTGTTTTCCGTTTTTGGTACTACTTATTTGTGTGAGAAAACCTTCTCCAAAATGAAGTACACAAAAAATGTATACAGATCTAAATTAACTGACGAGCATCTTAAATCTCTTTTAATAATTGGTACAAGTAAAATTAGTCCGCAACTACAAACTATTGTCGGTGGAAAAGCTCAATTACATACATCTCATTAGCATTTCATATGTCATGTTTGTTATAAGGTATGTGTTGTTCATTACTTGCAATGTATAAAATGTTAGTTGGATTCATTTCAATAATTTGTTAGTTATGCTGAAGTTAAATTTACTGCATAAATTATACATGTCTTTACTCATTACAATTCTGTGTTTCTTTATCCAACTTATCACAAACATTTTATTTGCTATAAAAAATATTTGTTCTCTAAAAGGAGTTTTCAAGTATGTCTCCGCGGGCCGGACAAAATCTGTCTGCGGGCCGGATGTGGCCCTCGGGCCGTAGTTTGGAGACCCCTGCCTTAGCCTAATGTAATTCACCAATATAACCAATACATGGGTGGAGTGGGTGGAGATCTCAACAGCTGAATCCCTGAGTAGCCGACTTTCACCGATTATCGCGATTTTAGGGAGGTATAACTATTACCTTATAACCTAAAATTATTATTTATTTTAATTAACTCAAATTTATAAAACAATAACAAAAAGTATTGGGTTTTACGGCGTTGTATGGCGATGTAGTATATCTTTTCTAAGTAAAAATATTAAGAAAATAAAAGTTTTGATTTTAAAAATACTTCGAGTGGGAGATAAAAAAATTGAACGTATTAAATGAGCACTGAAAGACGTATGTGGCGTCCTTCATCATTTTTAATGGCGAATTTAGATTTCTCGTCCCAAACAACTCAATCTTACCAAATTTCATGTTGTTATCCCATGCCTGTCACGAAATATTCAAAAATAAAAGTTTAACTTTGACACCCTTTAGTTTGGTTATTATCAACTTTCGTACTTAAGTAAGTTAGCTTAAATCGGTCTATTTTAATCTCAGAAATCTAAGATTAAGTCTGTCTAAAATCTAAGACAGCGGTCGCAAACAAAACTGACGGTCTGAATGCGGACCGCGGTCCGCCTTTGGTGACCCCTGTTCTATAGTAATATTTGGTAATTGATTGGCCTCGATTTTGTTATTTACAGGGTTTCCTAGGTGTGATAACATAATAATAACAAAATACAGAGTATACGTTAATATGTACAACACTTACCAAGTTTTCTGTGTTTAATAATAAAATAATTGTAATTGTCCAAATATCGTCTTGGTACAACGCGTAAGCTAGCGTTTCCATTATGGAAGCAAAGATGACTAGGAAAAATGCAAAAAACATAAATCCAGTAATAAATTTAAAATTTGATATGAATCGATAAAGGTAACTCATTCTTTTCTTCAAGATTCTTAATTTGTTTAGGTATAAAATGTTGTCAGTTGTGGCTATAGAAAAAGTTTCTTTTGTAAAATTTAATAATTTTTCGTATTCTGAGTAGAAAATAAAGGACACATTCCAAAAAAACATTGCCACTACCACTTTTTCTACTTCAAAAGTAGTATTTATAATTAAATAAAATACTGTATACCATTTCATATAAAAGTATTTTAAGATAATGAATATCACGGGGATGTAGTTTATAATAATCAGCGTAAATATTAGAGCTGTTACAAATACGGTAGAGACACCTTGCACATTGGTTATTATTGTGAAAAGCGTTCGAAGAAATACTTGCCACCGTCTTTTACAAAACAGTTTTGCATACAATATCGTACAATGAAAAAAATGAGCAAGTATTTTACTTGAAATGCAGAAGAGATTATGAATACTGTTTGAGGAGCAAGAACCAATTTTATGTTTATAAAATATAACATAATTAACAAATGGGTATAGAAAAACCATTAGGTTAATCACGTGGTAAAACCAGAAAACAAATGAGTTTATCTTGCATGGTACTGGTCCAAAATATGCACAAAGTTTAAGAATTGGGATCAAAAGTATATGACTTTTAGCTACAGTAGGGTACATGTTTATTTTCACACTGAGTTATTATACTCAATATAATAAAATTTATATTTTTCACAATTACATTAATCGTATTTACTTATACAGTATTGTGTGCACTTAAATTTTTCTAAACGATTATTAATGTTTATATGACATTGTTTAATTTGCTTACTGCATAAACCATTAATGGTTATTTGTATAGCTAAAGCTACAAAGTAAAATACAAAGTAGAGGAAAGGCACGAAATTTGAGACACTTTTTTTGAAAACAAATTTAAAACAGAATATTAAAAATTTTTTAAAACAATTATTTCGAAAACTTAAATTTAATGTTTCTATACTTGAGGATCAAATTTATAGGCAGTAAATTCTACGAATTGTGAATATGATAAAGCGACAACATCGTAGCCAGTTTGTGATAATAGATATTCTAGCAATTTGTAATTTAATCATTGACATGCAGCAAAATTATCATATTAAGGATCGTTTTGTATTTAAGTTATCTAATAAAATGTATTTAATAACATCAATATTTATGTACAATATTATATATAGAAAACATCTAAACTACGATAATATTCTTTGTAAAAGTCATACATGACAACATCGTATTCTAGGATCGGTAGAAAGGAATAGTAGATCAACGTTGTCATCATGCTTTATAGTTAATGTCATGCCGATGAACTCTGATTGTTCTTAGGAGTGAAAACTACCCCTAATTTTCAAAAATTGTAAAATAACATTACAAATCTTAAGATAAGTGAAATTGGGTTTGGATTAGTTAAAAAGTGATTTTCTTATACTTTAAAATACAATTTCATACATTTTCAACCCTTAAAAATCAATTGTTATGAGTGCTATAGGTGAAAACAATTTTTTGCCAAAATTTTGCAACTTTTTAACTTTTAAAAAACATCATTTACAACATTGCAGTTTTTATAAACTAATTTAATAGATATAAATTGATAAAAGTAGAATTAAATACAAAAAAATTTATCAACGTAAAAAGTCACCATATATTCTTATACATTTACATAAATAGTTGAAAATATTTACATTTATAGGTAAAACAATTATAATAATAATTTTATTCGTCATCAATTACATCTTTATCGTGATCTATGTCATCTACATCTTCTTCAATTATTGGTGGACTATTATTGTACCCTTCACCTGAGCACCCAGAACAAGTAGAATTACAGTATAAACCAACTTTTCTGCACCCACGGCAAAAAATAATTTTCAAAAGTTCATCGGGTGCAGCTGTTTGTTCATGCGTACGGGTAATAACAAACCATCTTTGGAATACCATCCCCAATCTGTTGCTCTGATATTTTCATTGCCAAGCCATAGACATATGAGCAGATGTTTTATTCTGTTGTATGGGATTTCAAAATAAAAACGCTTAAAATTTCGAATGTATAATGCGCCACTACCTAATATACCGGTTTTGTAGATTATTATGCTCCGACATGTACTGTACTATACTAATGGAATTTTCCGGAAAAAAAATTAATTGGTTTTTTTAACGTATTTCCTTCATTTTTAACGATAGAGTGTTTTTTCAAAAACGATTTTATAGAGGTTTTAAAGAGCTACAAGGATCTGTAAATTAAATCTTTTTAGAACCCTTGGTTTTTAAATGGGGTGAGTTTAAAGGGCTCGAAAAAGATGGTGCTTGATTGAAAATCGATGATTTAAATGGCTATATCTCGCCAAATATTTATTATACAACAAATCTAAATAAAAGAAAATTTTAGTCATTAAAAAAGCTACAATTTAATATATTTATATTTTTTTCATATATTCAGTATTTTCGGGGATATTTAAAAAAAAAGGTAAAAAATATGAAATTGTAAATCGTTTCTCGCTTTATGCTGTACTTTTTCTAAAACTAAGCATTTTAAATGGGTCAAACTTCTTGGACGTATTAACAATACATGTACAAAGAGAATTGCAGAAGGGCGAAGATCGATTTTAATTATGGAGGTAGTTAGGGGGTTGTTTTCATCGATTTTTTCGTAAAAAATGAGATATTGACCTTATTTTCATAACTCACTCAATTTTTGAGCTAGAGTCTTTTTTCTGTGAAAGGTCTATTTATGCTCTTTAAAAAAAAATGTGTGAGTTTTCATCCAAAAATGCATCATTTTCCTGATATTTGACTTTGAATCTTTCAAATTTGGCATTTGAAGAAAACCGCTGAACATTGATAGGCCGTATTTCGGTTCCTGTTATATCGCAAAAACATTTTAAAAAATGAATTGTATTTGTCTTTTTAAAAGCTACAAATTTGTTTTCTACAATTTTTTTGATAAAATGCACCATTTTCGAGTTTTTCGCGAAAAATCGATTAAAACGTCGATTTTTTCGTCTAAAAGTTGTTACTTTCAATCGCGAATAACTTGAAAAATATCAGTTTTACAAAAAAAAAATGTATAGAATATTTTTTATTTCGAATCACTTTTTTAATCGAAACCTGTAGTTAAAACGTGAAAAAAAATTTCGCCCTCGAGATGGCGTGGAAACCACCCCCAAGGCTTTGGCGCACTTTAGTTCGATATAGATTTTGATCCTTGGCTATTACCTACCTTCTGTTAAAATTTCAAGTCAATCCACGCAGGACGAAAAAATTTCGAGGTGAAATGCTTCATTTGCTGGACTATAAGTGGTTTGACAGCATAATAAAATCGTAGATTTATGTGTAGCTTTCAATTTTTATGATTTCAGAATCCAGCAGCCTGCTGAAGTATTGGATTTTTATAATATAATTATTTGACAACCTTTTGTTGGTCAACAACCTACAGCAGAATTGAGCCGAAATACATAATATTTCGTATGTTCCGAATTTATTTCGTTCAATCTATATCTATATCTTAATGAAACCTTAATGAAACTATAACCTTTAATGAAAGTTTTTGTTTGTTACAAAAATTAGTTATCGAAAAGGCAGGTAGAGAGATTTACCCTGCTGTTATTTCAATGAAAGGTTTCTTTTTATTGGACTTACTTATACTTTAAATATACTAATTTACATAATTAGGAAAATCCAATTCTGAACTTACAAATTACATGAAGTGAACTTTTACTTTTAGTGAACATTTAAACAATCACACATATATATTATAATTAAATAAAATATATCGAATCGAATATACCTAATATAAGAAGTATTCATTTTTTTAAAGCAAAGTATATTGGTTCAAAACGTATTTTAGTTGATAAACTAGGTTAACAAAATAAACTTACATACGAAAGAAATCTTGATAAAATGGTTCGGCCTCCACAGGAAGTCAAAGTATTCATCATCGTACGAAGACGACTCGTCGACTGATGAAGAACTATCGCGATCACCATTACTATTATTTACATTGATAATTAATTAATGGTTCAACCGAAATATCCACTCTCGTGTCTAAGTCCCACATTCTATATTCTTGTTTTACAGTGTGTATGTATGGCAGTCGTTAACAAGCACGTCACCTCCTTCATTTTAAAACTCAAGTTTTCTCTTGCCACTTGGTTTTTTATTTGAGCCCATATAAGCTCGATAGGCTTCAGCTCATAATGATAAGGAGGGAGGCGATGTACAATTATGTTGTTTCCACGAGCCATTTCATAGACTGCATATTTCTTGAAAACGCATGTATCCTCGCGAGGTTTAATAATTGTACTTGCAACATGTTCTCGTCAAATGATTTTTTTTTAGAGAGCCAGTTGATTTAGATAGACCATTTTATTGTAGTCAACTACCCACTGTCCAATAGATCGTTTGGTCTATTTCTTTCATTCACACTTTATGTACACTTCTTTTAGCCTTAAACCTACAACCTTATTATCACAGATGGGTGTGAGTGTGAGATCTGGATTATGCAATCTAGTTTAAATCAAAATATTCTATATGTCATACTTCATCTAGTTCTAGTCGGACTTTTGGCCAATGACAACTTATACAGAATTTTAATATGTGCTGATCACAGATCCATAACTTTGACTACCTATCAAAGTTGTCATTATATCACATGTCACCGTATCATTTCCGCTTAGATCATTATCCCTCCAGATACTGACAAAGAATGTAGCGTAGAATCTTTAAAGTAATTTTAAACTGTTTGTCCTCGTTTTAGTATAGTGTTTTGTACAATTTTATGTTATTATTAATGTTTCCACATTCTACGCTTGCCGGATAGTTTATATTGTGACGAAGTAAGACTAAAACGTTAATCTCAAAAAAATTTTTTTTTTTTCATTCATTAACTTCGAGTTTTTTATCGAAGTTAACTAATTTCCTTCATCTAAAAAAGTTTTCTTGGCTTATTTCACATGCCCCTGAAGATGCTATTTTAAGCGAAAGTACTTGGGCTAGATTTAATTAACTTGTGCTCGATAATAGCCTTATTTTTCAAAGTTCATATCTTAATATGTTTTATGATATCTGGATCCTGATATATTCTATAAAGTTCGAAGTTGTATCGTCTCCATACAACACTGTCATTCACTGCTCCATAAATTCGCCTTAGTACTTTTCTTTCGAAACATCCTAATATATTTTCATTATTTTTTGTTAGAGTCCAAGTTTCTGAACCATATGTGAGTACTGGGCGTGTTATTGTTTTGTAGAGTTTTATTTTTGTATTTCTTGATATAATTGTGGATTTAAGGAGGAGGTTGAGCCCAAAATAGCATTTGTTGGCCATGCAAATTCTGCGGTTTATCTCTGCGGTAATATTATTTTAACATTAACCCCATAATGCATGAATTTGTGAATTTATTTAAAAAAAAAATGTTTGGTTAGGTATTAGTGCTGTGAATAGGTAAACAATATTTTAAAAAATCTTTTGCTTTTATATTATATATTTTTTAGTTTTTTGTGTATCACATATGCTACAACATGCACTTATGATACAAAAAAAAAGGAAAAATAATTTTAACCCCACAATGCATCATGTAGCATATCTGCTACATATAAAATATTGAAGAGTTCCATTATTAGTGTATTGATGAAAGTTGCCAAAACAATTTTTATTTTTATTCAAATATAGGTGAACTTTGCATTTTTCACAAAAAAATTAAAGAAAAGCCTTTGCAGCCGGGTATTTTACATCGTTGCCTGGTATTGCTCCAGCTTGGAATGTGACCAAAGTTGTCAGTTCTTACATCTTTTGCAGGAAGTGCGGTTGAAGATGATTTTTTCTTTTTCTGTTTTAAATTTCGGTCAAGTAAAGAAGATGGCCTTCCACTCTTTTTTGAACCATTCTGCCCAACGTTTCACAGACAATTGGCGGTTTAAGCATAAAATTTTTCCATTGACATTGCGGCTGTGTTTTCTATTTGCCTCGCTACCCTCCGATAGATTAGCCGTGCGTTAATGATGTTAATGTCAACTAAATGATAAAAAATTCTGCAGTACCATTTTCTGGTTCTCATTGAGGTTTTGTAATGCCCTAAAATACTATATAAAAGATCCACTCCGCCCATATGTTTGTTATATTCTAACACTAAGTTTAGACATAGTACTTCCACTCGTTTTTTCTCTTTTTTATCAAACCTTTTTACTTCTTGAACTGGAGAAGAACCCGTGTATCTAGAAAGTAATGTGACTGCTTTATTATTCAGCCATAAAACTGAGACAAACGGAGCATTTTGAAAAGTTGGGCAAACGATTCCTTCTCACTGTACCTAACGAAAGAATGCCATTTAACAATAAATATGACATCAGAGGAATTCGTGTATAATAATTATCAAAATAGACAATGTAATTGCAGTTTTTCGGAATTGACCGGAACAAGCTTATAACAACGTTAGCTGAAGCTCCAAGATCAGGCTCATTTGGAAAACGGTATATTTCAAATTAGTACACATGTCCCGTTAACACCAGATAAAACAAATAATTTATAGCCCTATTTGTGAGGCTTTAGTGACATGTACTGTTTCATGTAGTGTCGGGCCTTTGTTGCACACATTTGCTCATCTACAGATAGACACTTTTCAAATGGAACAGTTTGGAATGTTTAGTTCAAACAGTCAATAACTGGCCATAATTTATGCATACGATTATGACCCGCATGATCTTTGGGGAGCATTTTCGTGTTATCGTTGAAGTGTAGCATTTTGCGAATTTTTTCAAATCGATTGATACTGATAGTGTTTTTTATTTTTTTAAATCCATTAAATCCACCAGTATCTTTTGATATTTATTTATCAGAAGATACTGGTCGGTATCAGAGGGTACTGATTTGACATTTATTACAGGTATTGTTCTGAAGCTATTTTCTTGTGGCATTTTAAATTAATTACTATTTAAATGGGAATAAGCCAAAATTAAAGATAAAAATACCTTTATTGACGTTTCAATTTCCACTTCGGAAATCGTTCTCAAAATATAAACAGTAAATTAAACAAATTTTGTTTTTTGTTACATAGTGAAAAATTCTTCTACTAATTTAATTTTAGCTGACTCATTCATATTGACAATTCAGACATACATTATGCATTTTAAAGTAGACGACTTTAAATTGATATTGTCAATATTGTTGAGTTGCGCTCCTGGGACGACTTTACTTATAAGATAGTTCATTTGATTCCATCAAATCAACATTAACTTGAGAATATCCGTCAGAAAAAAAATCATAGCATGTAATTCGTCTTTAAAAAGACAAACACATGACATGATGACAGTAAAATTCTCATGTTAGTGATTCCATAGTAAATTATGAGGAAAAAAACAGGAAAAACACCTCATACCATCCCGACATGGTAAGTATTTGTTCGTGCATTTAGTTTACCTTCAATAAACACCAAAATTCTGATTTTATATGTTTCGTTACTTAAAAAACATAAATGATGTATTCTTCTTCCAACTGGCATTCGGCAACTTTTCAATTAAAGAGCTATGGTATGAGGCATTATCCATAATAATTAGAGATGGTTCCTCCAACATTGGTATCAGCTTTTCAGAGACCCACTATTTAAAAGACTATCCATAGAATTATGATAGTCTGCACTCTTCGATTTCGTAGAAAACGGTAATCCAGCATCTTTAAGAAACCCTTGCCCACTTCCGGCATGTAAAACAACAAAGCGTTTACCTGTATTTTCGTGTCCTTTTCTGATGCTTTTCACACAGTCATCTTGCCAAGTACGTTTATATGCAACTTTTAGGAATATCCATGTTTCATCTAAAAAAACGAACTGAAGTGGGCTTGGACTTAAAAAATTTCTCATATAATGCCTCAAAAAATACAGTCGTTTGGAGACAATACATGGTTTCTCACATAGCACTCGTCTACTATTTTCTAGTTTGTATGAAAACCCACAATTTTTCATAAGACGCCACAAACTTGTATCAGAACCGTCATAGAGATGCTTGTTTCTTAATTGTGTATTTAGAACTTTAATTGTAACGTGCTCTCCTTTTGCTTTCATGCCATACAGTACATTTCTAATCTCTCCTTTTATAGTATTGCTGACATCATTAGTCTTTTTTTTTGTACATTATGTGACTCTCCTGGTGTAGTAAGAGCTGCTCCTGTCTTGTATTCACTCTTTATTCTTGTCGCTGTGCAAAGACTGATTTTCAAAGCGTACGTTACTCGTTCATGTACCAATAATAACGAAAGCAAAGGTCCGTTGTTTTTTTTTTCTTTTTTAAAATACTCCAATAAATGAACTACACATTGTCGCATTTCTCCTGTTATCGTTTTTCCGACATTTTTTTTATTAAATAGAACAATTAGTTATTCACAACAAAAAATAATAAATAAAACTGTTCGGAACAAATTCCAACAATGACTGACTAAAATCGACTAAAACAACATAAAATATCAATGGTAATTACTACAATTATAAACCTATTAGCCAGCTCATTCAAGAACAATGCCACAAGTCAATATTGCAATGGGTATCGGAAGAGAGAGAGTTAATTTATAATAAACTGAAATTTTTAAGGTGTCGAGAGTATTATTTTATGTAATGGAATTCCACACAGTAAGAGCAAAAAATATTAATTAATTAAAAACTGTTTACTTATAAAAACTATTTCATCAGCTACTTCAAACCTGCACAGATCAGGGTAACATGTTAAAAAAAAACACGTCACTGCCAGCTATCTGTATTCGTAAAGATGCCGAACTTATCACCGACACCGTATCGGCCAAACGCATCGGTGTTATTGCTACAATACTGGGAGACGTGAGTGGTCTCTTTATTCCCTTCTCATCGCACTTTACCATGACAAACGTGACTCGCACAATTCAACTACGCATCTGTGTATCAGAGAGAGACGAATATTAAAAATTCCGTAGTAGCTTATTTCAGGCACACGCCAAGAACGATGAAAACAAGTATAGTAACTTTTTGTCAGGAACTATATTATGCCTACCACTGTAGAAAAACGTACATAGGCCAGGTATAAAGGTAAAGGCAAAATGCCACGGTTGTTAAAGTGTGAAAATAAAAGTTAGATCTTAGTACACAAAAGTTGGGCTTACAGTACTATGATAACAAATAAATCATGCAAAATATCTATTCTAACTAATACTTACTAGGTATTTTGTGTTAATTATAAAAATATTAGCTTCTGCCCATATATTCCCTAAATATAAAAAGTATGAAAGTGTTCCCATTATAGAAACAAACAAATTTAGTAAAATCAGTAAAGACATAAATCCAGTGAGTAATTTGAAGATTGATATTATTTCACAAAGGTAAATCATTCTATTTTTAAAAATGTTTAACCTATGCAGCTTCGTCCTAGTCTGAATAGACGTCCCCGAGAATGTTTTTTCTAGAAAAATTATCAATTTATCATATTCAGACACAAAAATTATAGAGGCATTCCAGATAAATATCGCAACTACCAATTTCTCCATGTCAAATATGTGACTTACAATGGCAAATACAAGGTGGAACCATTTCACCCAGTAGAAATGTAATAACAAGATGATCACAGGTATTTGATTTATTACAATCAGAGTATTTATTCCTATAGTTCTAAATACTATACTCGTTCGTTTTATATTGTAGTTAATTGTCCAAAGGCACTCAAGAAATATTTGCCAGCGTCTTTTATAAAACACTTTTTGATGTAATATCGTCAAATGTAAAATATAGACAAGCAGTTTATCTAGGCCGTAAAAGAATTCATGGATTATATGTACAAAATAAAAAGATTTAAATTCAAAAAACTCAAAACCGTATGCAATTATAGATAGGAAAACCATAAGGTTAATCACGTGATAAAACCAAAATCCAAATGACATTGTTTTCGGTGGTAACGGTCCAAAATATGTACAAAGTTGAATGATTTGTTTCAAAATCATATTACTTTTAGTAGCAGCAAGGCACATGCTGAATATGAACTACTGTTGTATTGTAAGTAATACAACTTATTGTTGGGTTTTCAAAAAAACTCATTAGTCTGATTTATGTATTAACATTTAACATACGCACATCAATTTATCTAAAAGATAAATTGTTTCGACAAATGCGTCGTTTTAAATAATCGTTTAGATCATTATCATTAATTTTTTTAACAAAAGTGTTTTACTTCGATCTTTAAACAAAAAAATTGAATTAAATTTAGTCCAGTCTACCAAGGTAAAAATTAATTATAACCTCCGATTTTTTTATACCTTGACTGAGGCGATTAAATATTTAATATACTACTTTTAGTTCTTGCGTCACATGCCCCCGGAGATACTTTATGGTCTATTCCAGTGGTTCAACCTTTTCATCACTGAGGACCACTTGTACCTTTCAGAACTCTTAGCGGACCACTTAGATATTATTATTAATATTTCCTAATAATAGGTAAAATGAGATGAACACTGAAATTTTCCTAATGAATTTATTATTTACAAAATAAAAAAAAAAGAAAATACATAGTGAAAGACAAAAAATATATAAAAAACAAAATAAAAAGTCATAGATAGCGCCAAATTAAGACGTTAATGACTCCCTTGGTCTTGCTTCTCACTTGAAAGTTTCTCAATATTTGGATCGAAAGAAGTTAACGCCATTCTCATAGGAGCATTTAAATTTAGCAACCTATTTCTGTGTTTATTCTTAATGACATATAATGTTGAGAATGATGCCTAACAGAGATAAGTGGAATGAAAAGGAAGAAGTTCCAAAGCTTTTTTACTTAGCAGTCGACTTTCATCAAGTAATCCTATCCAAAATCTGCAACATTTTCGCAGTGAGATTTTATCACTTTTAAATGATCATCGGATGAAATTTCAATAAGCTGTTCATTTTCCTGAATAGACAGATTATTATTGTGGGTAGCTAAAAAGGGATCAATCACCCACAGATTATTTTTCCTCACATCTATATCAGCAGGGAAGTACTTTTCAAAGTAATCTTGAAGCGACTTAATGTAGGACTTAACCAGTAAATGTAAAACATCCTCATTAATGCCTTTATTTTCAGAGATAAAATCTGAAAACAAGTTGAACATTTCAAACGATCCTTTTCCAGCTTCGGACTCCCATAGCAACAATTTTTTCTTAATTGAATCAATTTTTTTCCAAAGTTCAAATGCGGTTTTAGATGGTCCCTGCAGGCCTAGATTCAATATGTTGAGCTGTTTAAAAATATCTAACAATAATAATTTAAATAAAAAAGCTAACTGGGCCATAAATTCTCCGTCACGCAGTGTTTTCGCTAAATCAGATTTTTTTTCATCAAGATACATACATACTTTTTCTCGAAGTTCATAAAATCTGGCTAAAACCCGGCCCCTGGACAGCCACCTAACTTCGGTATGTAGAAGGAGATTGGAATGGAAGGATTCCATGTCCTCGCATAACAAAGCAAACAATCTCGAACTAAGAGCATTACTTTTTATAAAGTTCACGGCCTTTACCACAGTAGTAAAAACCTTGTTTAGGTCGGGATTTAATCTTTTGGCAGCAAGCATTTCGCGATGAATAATACAGTGTGTTAAAACAATATCACGGTTTCCTTCTTTTCTTACAAAACTTGGCAAGATTGTTTTGTGACCTGTCGTTGCCGCGGCACCATCAGAGCAAAGTCCTACACAGTCTTTCCAAGAAAGATTTTTAATTGTGAAATATCCGTCAATGGCTTTAAAAATGTCTTTTCCGGTTGTGTTACCTTGCAACTCAATCGAGGTCAGGAACTCCTCAGATAATTTTTTATTGTCTTTATCTATGAATCGTATATAAACAAGAAGAATAGCTTTATTGGTAATATCTGTAGATTCATCAAGTTGTACAGCAAAAATTTTTGAGGAATGAATTTTCTTTAGAAGTTGGGTTTCAACATCTGATGCCATTTCTTCAATTCTCCTACTAACGGTGTCATTGGAAAGAGGAATATTTTGCATTTGTTTAGCGTATTTATCACCTAAAATTGCTTTAGTTGCATCTACGATACATGGTAAAACTAATTCCTCACCAACAGTAAAGGGTTTTTTGGTTTTTGCGATTCTAAGTGAAAGTTGATACTACGCCTTCAAAGGAGCTTTATCATAAGTTGAGTATAACTTAAGGATATTTTTTGACGATTTTAGTTTCGTCTCCTTCCTCTTAAAGAAATCTACATGTTTTCCGGCAAAATTTTTATGCTTTGTTTCAAAGTGTCTAGTTATTTTTGCCGGCTTCATTGCCTCGTTACTTAATACCTCCGCATAAATTACACATTAAGGTTACTGGTAACCAAATTCTTCAATGAATTTAAATTCACATGCTATGTAAACAGGATTGTACTTACGGTTAGCAGCCTTTCTTTTAGGACCAGTTTAAGTTAATATTGTGCTATCACTGTCAATATTACTAGTAGAACATCCTGCTTTAACGTTTTCACTATCCGTCTTCTTAAAAAAACCCGAAAGTTTCATCTGTTTGCTCATTTTAGTAAACTACAATCACCAAGCCAAAAAAGACGCACGCTTGTCACTTGCCAGTTGAGTCAGCACTGAGTCACTTAGTAGTGGCGCGATCAAAAACGCAGTGGTTGCAGTATCCTGTACGTACACGACAGTGGCCGAAACTAAACGAAGATAATGCAACTAACTATTTGGCGCGTGAGGGAAAATACGCGGAAGATTTAGGTGAATGAACCTGTGTTCAGGCGCGCTTGGTCGTCTGTAAACGTTTTGAGTTAAAAAGATAGGCCGGCGCATTAATTTAGGTCTCAAGAACCAAGATTTAAATTGATTATTTTATGACTCTTCACTTCGCGGACCACATGAAAACCGTTTGCGGACTACAGGTTGAGAATCACTGATCTATTATATCTGTGCGTCACATGCCCCCTATGACATGTATGAATATGTAAGTACCTCATGCCCTCTAGTACACAGAAGTATAACTTTTGCATATATTACATATAGAAAATTATTATAAAAGTATTAATCTACTTTCCTCTCAAACAGGACATTCCGCCATCATCCGGTGTATCACAGACTGCTAAATAAATTTTCTCTTGGGCGTAACTAATAAAATTAAAGTTGTATATAAAAACAAAATACTTTATATTAAAATAAACATAACAAACGCATTTTAAAATTGATTGGCAATTTCTGCTTCGTCTTATTAATTAAAAAGTTATAATCCTACGAACTTTTTTATTTACTTCACGGTAACTTAAACCTAAAGATTTTAATACCTGACGACATTTGTTCCTAGTATCACCTCAAATACTACTTTCCTAAAAAAAATAATAAGAAAGGGATATTAAAATTATAACTTATTTTTTTCCCTTGCCGGTACCATTTCAAGCTTCGACATAGCACTATATGGTAAGATGACATCTGGTCAGAATAGTATACGCCTTTCTTTGCAGAGTTGTAATCACAGACCACTAATAACTAGACGTTTCACGTAGGTAACTCAAGGTCAAACTAAACTGAATGTCATTTGTAGTACCGATACAAAACTTTTGATGTCGCTATACTCCACATATAGTCTATACTCTGCAGTTTAGGTTTAGAACCAAACTAAAAATTATAATTGTCAATCGCCAACTGTCAGTTATGAACAAGCGCATTGACAACAAGATCATAAATATAGTGCAAACATTATATTGGAACCAAAGTGCCATAGTTCAAATTGATGGGCAACACTCAGAAGAAATGAGGATCTGTAGAGGAGTTAGACAGGTGTTATCACCACTTTTGTTTAACTTATATTCTGAAGAAATTTTCCAAAACACGCTCAATAATATCGAAGCGGGAGTCACCGTTAACGGAAAATTAATTAATAATTTAAGATATGCAGACGACACTGTGATCATAGCAACGAGTATAGAGGATCTACAACATCTTATCGAAACCTTGAGTAAAAATAGTGCTGAGATGGGAATTACTATAAACGCTAAAAAAACGTAGTACATGCTGATTACAAAAAGGCCACAAAATATACATCACCTATTGACAATAAATGGTAACGTGATAGAACAAGTAGAAAAATATCAGTATTTGGGAACTTTGATTAATGAAACCAATGATCATACTGTAGAAATAAACAGACGAATAGAGATTGCCAGATCAGCATTTATACGAATGAAGCCACTCCTAACGTGCAAAAATCTAAATTTGGAGATCAGACTACGTACCATTCGCTGTTATATATTTTCAATATTATTATATGGAGCTGAGACTTGGACATTAAAAAAATGTAATTTAAAAAGAATCAAGGCCTTCGAACTCTGGTTATACTGCAGATTATTGAAAATATCATGGACTGAGAGAATTACAAATAAAGAAGTACTGGAGAGAGTTGGTAAAGAAACAGAACTAATCACCACTATACAAACCAGAAAACTGGAATACCTAGGCCACGTGATGAGGGGACCAAAATATAAAATTTTGAGACTGATAATACAGGGAAAGATTCAAGGAAGAAGATCTGTTGGCCGAAGGCAGAACTCATGGTTAAAGAATCTACGTGATTGGTACCAATGCAGATGGATTGATTTGTTTAGAGCAGCAAGTTCTAAAATAAAAATAGCCATTATGATTGCCAACCTCCGTAGGGAGACGGCACTCTAAGAAGAAGAACTGTCAGTATCAGTAATAATAATTGATTAGCATCTATATAATCAGATTTCAGATGGTTATTATTCGTCTAAATTGTTTCGATGTGTCTAAAAATCCTAATTTAGATATGGTGAATTGCTTCTACATGAAGTCATAGTTTGTAGCAAAATGCAATTTCCGAGAACAAATAGCTGATTGATTTTGGATTCTTCTTCTAATCTACATCCCAGAAGTATTTCAGTGTTGTGCGCGGAAGCAAATGTAATATAAAGTAAGTAACCCTAATATGTAATGAATAAAAATAATTTTACTTGAAGTGAATCATGGTATAATAGTATATTACATAACGAGAGTTGTAAGAAGCTTATTACATGCGAGTAAAAAAGTTGCGCGCGAGCCGCGTAGCGGCGAGCGCAGTAATTTTACAAGCATGTAATAAGCTTACAACTCAAGTTGTGTACTATACTTTTTCTACCATTATTTTCGTTTATAAAAATAAAAATAAAATTACCACTATATTTACACTGACAGATTATACATTTTTAATCTGTCAAAATAACGTCTGTTAATTCGTTTCCATGGTAACTCGACCAACTGACTTACGAGGCTTATGTGATATTACACATTTTTATAAAACTGAAGCGTAATTTTTTTTATTACGTGCTAGTCATTACGTGTCAGTATCTGTTATGATGCATTTACTTAGCATCCAAATAGTAGGTAATATACAATTTACTAGTAAGAGAGTAGAAAAATTATTATATCAACTTTTTGTTTTAGTTGAAAGTTCTTCAACAAGTAGAGATGCACAATCTACACACATGTTTCAATCATTTGAGATACCCTATGTAGTATTGTACAATTGTACTGTGAAAATTGTACAATTTTCAGTGGTAATAAAGCATATTTCTATTGTATTCTAAATTAATATACAAAGTGGTTTTACATGTATTAAATAAATAAATAAATTATATTTTGTTTTATTTTTTCGTCAATGGTATTGTGTATATTTGAATTTAAAAATAATTTGCACCTTTTAAAATTTAAAATGCAATTTTTTTCAAATATACCAAATTATATTTAAATATTGTAAGCCTTATTTAAATTTTCCCACCAAAATTAAATTTTGAAATTCCCGCGTAATTTCCCGCTTGAATTAGTTCCGATACAAATCTCTTGGAGCGCTGAATTTCATTTCTTAATAAAGTATTGTCGTGAAGTATCTAGAAGTAGGTGATTTGTGGTTGTAATTAATTATATATTTCGGTTTCACAATATCCTCTTTTTGCCTACTCTGCTTTCCTGTTGTAATTAACTATTTAGTATGGGCTATGACACTTGAAATTATTAACAGAGGTCTCTTATTCATCCACTTAATAATTCTTAGTACATCTTTATTTTTGCCAATGACCTCTGTTCGGCTCATCTTCTTCTTCTTCTTTGATTACCGTGCCCAAGTTTTAGGCGTGGGTAACTTTCACGACGATTTGCCGATAAAGTTCTCGATCTTGCGCGGCATGTAATATTTCATCTGCTACTAAGCCAGTTCATTGACGAAGTTTTCAGAGCCATGAGTATTTCTTCCTACCAATTCCTCTTTTTTTGACGATCTTTCCATTGAGTGTCAACTGCATTATCCTGTATGTGCTTCTTCTCATTATATGCCCCATATATTCGAGTTTTTTCTTTTTTATTATCTTTATTAAGTCACCTTCACCTTGACCTACTCTATTCAAGACTTCTCTGTTTGAAATGTGTTGAACCCATGATATTCTGAGCATTCTACGATATAGCCATATCTCGAAGGCTTCTAATTTGTTTATCATGTTAACTTTTATAATCCAGGTTTAACATCCATATAGTAATACAGGATACACATAATATTGTAAGAACTTGCTTCTCAGCTATAAGTTTAACTGAGAATTGCTCAGAATAAAACTAAGTTTCATAAATTCTCCTCTTGCAATTTCTATACGAGTTTTAATTTCTTCATTCAGATTTTGTGTCTCGTTTATCCAACATCCTAGGTCTTTAAAAGGTAACTTTTGTTATCGGTTCATGATTGACAATTGGCCACAAGTAACTTTGTCTTTGTTGTATTTATACTTTATAATATCGACTGCTGCTTGTTCTATCGCGTCTACTGTCTTTGTTCTGGTTCTGATCCACTGGTTACGTTTTCTATCTCTAAGTGATACACCCAACATTTGTCTCTCCATCGCTCTTTGTGCCTTCCTTATCCTATCCAAATTGGCCTGTGTAAATGTCCATGTCTGTGCTCCGTAGGTGAGCACCGGTATGATACAGGAGTTATATACCCTGCTTCGTAAGTATAGAGGGATTGTTTGATTTTTTAGAACGTAAGAAAGTTTGCCGAACGCTGCCCATCCCATTCTTACTCGTCTCGATATTTCGGCTGTTTGATTTTCTCTATTAGCTCTGATTGCTTGTCCTAGACAGATATACTCATTTACATGTTCTATTTTTTCTGTTTTTATTTTTATTGCCTCTTGGTCTTCCGTGTTTGTCATTACTTTTGTTTTGTTGAAGTTAACTTTTAGGCCTTTTTGCAGTGATTTTTCATGAAGTTCATTCAGCATCAATTCCAGTTCTTGTCGTTCCGAGGAGATCAGGAGTATGTCATCCGTATATCTAAGGTGATTTAGGTATTTTCCGTTAATACATATTCCTCTGTTTTCCCAATCTGTTGATTTTATTATGTCTTTGAGGGTCAAGGTAAACAGTTTAGGTGAAATTATATCGCCTTGTCGGACTCCTCGTTTAACTTTTATATTATCCGTTATTAATTTGTCGTCCAGAATTACGGTCATGATTGCGTTTTGGTAAATATCATGTATCAATTGTCGGTATCTTGAATCTATTCTACTATTGACCAGAGCTTCTTCAACCGCCCAGTGTTCAATGCTGTCGAAAGCCTTTTCATAATCTACGAATGCTAAGTACAGCGGAAGGTTGTATTCATTGGTTTTCTCAATTAAGATTTTGTCGATTGTGCTGTATCCTTTTCTGAATCCGGCCTGTTCCACTGGTTGGTAGTTATCAAGTTTATAGGTTAGTCGGTTGTTTATTATTCTTGTGAAGGTTTTATATAGTTGTGACAAAAGGGAAATAGGACGGTAGTTGTTTAGGTCTGTTCGGTCTTCTTTCTTATGTATTAAGATTGTGTTGGCATTTCTCCATTGTTTGGGTATTTTACCTTCAAACAGACATTTGTTGAACAGTATTTTTAGCATTTTTTTTATCGTGTCTTCTCCTTCTTTTAGCAGTTCCGCCAGTATTTTGTCCTCACCGGCCGCTTTATTTCTTTTCATGTCGTTTATGGATTTTTCGATTTCATCTTCAGTTATTTCTGGTAATACCTCTGAGCCAATATTTTGTATTTTCCTCGTGAGATTTTGTTTAGATGATAGTGGTGGGTCATTTTTAGAACTGTATAGCTCTGTGTAATATCTTTCTGTGATTTTTACTATTTCTCCTAGATCTCTTTCTTCATAGTTCTCAGCTTTAAGCATGATTAGTTTTCTTTTTCCTATATTTGTCTTCATTGTTTTTAAACTTTTGTTCTTCTCTATGATTTTCTTAATGCGGTCTTCTTCGTATTTCTTTAAATCTTCGTTTATCTGTTTTCTTATGGTTTTATTCAGTTCGGTATACTCCACTGTATTTCTTTTGTTATCGTTCAGTAGTTGTCGTCGTTTGTTTAGCATATCTTGTGATTAAGCGCTAATTTTTTTGTTGTTTTCGCTTTTGTTTATTAGCAATCTTCAGGCCTGATTCTAGTAGTTCTGTTGTTATTTTATCGTTTAATTCGTCTAAGTCTAAGTTGCAGACCCTTTAGCTGTGATATGTCACTTCTTTTGAGCTGGTTTATGTATTGTTCTTTGCGTTCTTTAAGAAGTTCTGTATCTATCTCTTTTTTAGATGGTTTAAATTTTTGTCTGTCTGTTGTGGAGTTAATTTTGATTTTGGCTCTAACAATTCTGTGATCACTTTCTACGGAAATCATGTTTATGACCGTAACGTCTTGTACTATGCTCTTTTCTTTGGATAGGATGTAATCAATCTCATTTTTTGTTAAACCATTGGGCGCGACCCACGTCCATTTTCTCTGTGGTTTTTTATTGAAAAAGGTATTCATCGCATATAGACCGTTCGTTTCCATATTATTCATTAATGTTTCTCCTCTTTCGTTTCGTGTTCCATATCCAAAGTTGCCGATTTTATTTTCCGATTCTTCTAGTTTTCTCCCTAATTTGGCATTGAAGTCGCCTATAATGATTGTGTAGGTGCTTTTGTATTTGTTCACTGTTTGTGTCAATGATTCGTAGAATATATCCACTTCTTCATCCGTATGTGATGATGTAGGGGCGTAAATTTGTATGATCTTTAAACTTATATTTTTATTTATGTCCATTATTAGAGCCGCAATCCTTTCTGAAATTCCAATATATTGTCTAATGTTATGGATATGCTGATTAGAAATAAGAAAACCGACACCAGCTAATGATTCTTCTTCAGTTCCTTTATAGTATAGTACATTCCCGGATTCCAACTTCATACAGGCTTCCCCTTTTCTTTTTATCTCACTTAATCCTAATATATCCCATTTTATCTTTTTTACTTCTTCTTCCAGTTCGGCTAGCTTTTCGTCTCTCATCAGTGATCTGACATTATAAGTCGCAATATCCAGTTTCGTTGCTTGTTTTCGTTTTTTCTGGCAATCTTCTAAAACCCAGGGATTTTTAGCACCCTCTGCTCTTTCCTCGATCCTACCATTGCCTTGGAAGGTGACTCCGGAGCTGCTGGGGACTGAGGGCCAATTCTTACGTGTATCTGTCATAAGAGAGCAGATAGAACAAGCAGCAAAACTGAAATGGAAATGGGCTGGACACAATGAACGTCTCCAAGACGGACGATGGAACAATGCCATCGGAAAGTGGCGTCCATACAATGCAAAGAGATCAAGAGGCAGACCACAGATGAGGTGGAAAGATGACATCAGGAAACAAGGAGGTCCCACATGGCAGAGAACAGCTCAAGATAGGGAAAGATGGTGAGAACTGGGAGAGACCTATATTCAACAATGGAAGGATAGAGAATAGGTTCAAAAAAAAAATATCGTCTATCATCTATCTATGTCATCTGCATATCTGATGTTGTAAAAATAGTTTCTCTCCTGATTCGAACACCACATTGCCCTTCCAAGGCTTCGTTAAAAATTATTTCTGCGTAAACGTTAAACAAAGTTGGAGACAACACACAACCCTATCTTACACCTGATGGTATTTGGTCGGGACCTGGAGATTTCCCATTTTTGCTTTGTTTGATAGCTCTCTCTACTTCTGCTTTTAAAATACTAGGACCAGTATTCGTATACTTTGTGGTATTAAGTGATGGCCTCGTATCCAGGAAGAGTTTGTCTATGTAGTTGTTCCATTCGTCCTTTTTTAGTTTAAGTCGAGAATAATTTTACCTTTGGAGTTTCTCATAAAGTGAGGAGTTTTGTTCTCTGTTCCATCTGTTCCATATCTGTTCCATCTAGGCTTCTCTTGCTTACTTAACCTCGTATCTTATTTGTCGATATATTGCTTTATATCGAGTCTCATAATAATTTAATTTTTTTCTTTGCTGAATAAGGTCTAGAATGTTTTTTTGTTCAGATCGTTCTGGATATTTTTTTAATTTCATGATTTATCCTATTTCCGAACTCATCTGCTCCTACGGCATTTTTTAGAAGTCGATTATTATGTTTTTTTTTTGAGCTGTCGGGTTCTTATTATTTTTAATTTTAGTTTGAATCCAGCATAGAGCAGATTATGATTAGTTGCTGAGTCTGCACGTGGGAATGTTTAGTAATACTGTTTCTTCTAAACCTTCTTTTTACTAATAATGTAGTCGATTAGATTCTAACTACTTTTCCCTCTTGATCAGATGGAGATTTCCAGGTATGTAGTAGTCTTTTATGTTTTTGAAACAAAGTATTTGCTATAATGCAATTTTCTTCTAAGCAGAACTGTCTCTGCCCTCTTTCGTTCCTTTCTGCAGAAAGTCCATACTTTCCGGTTATACCTTATTTCGGCACCAACTTTTGCGTTAGTCTCCCATAATAATCGTAGCTTCAAGTTTTTTGTGCTCCAGAGAATTTGTTTAATTTAGTTGTAGAATTCCTCAATTTCGTCATCTGGTTTGTCAGCTGTTGATACATATAGTTGTATTAAATTAGTATTCATTAATTTATTATGCAGCTGTAACATCATGATGCGATCATTGAAAGGAACAAAATTTCTAATATAATTACGAATTTCGTCTTTGACAATAATTGCGACTCCGTTACGTCTGGGCCCTTCTGCACTTTTCGAGTAATAGACAATGTATCCAATACTCTCGAATATGTTTGACCTCAGCCATTTCGTCTCGCAGATACCTAGGATAGGAATGTCTAGTCTGGTCATTTCCAACTGAATATTGTGTAACTTCGCGCCTGAAAGGCCTCGTGGTCTGGTTGTGATCTTCCTCCACTGCCGGATCTTGGATTTCGAAGTCCATGATCGTTAAAAGTATGTTTTATTCCTCTGTCATGGAAAGCTGTACTAAAGATATCCACAAGGATCTTTAATGTAGTGGTTGCTCCTGGCCTTCTACATCCTGATGCTGTTGACCATTTCTTGGTTTCTTTGAGATCGATTTCTCAGTCTTAGGACAACAGAGTGCTCTACCACTCATCAACTCATACGCCCGAAGTCGGCAAATATAAATGCTTATACAGGCAATCATTCGGTTTATCTGTAACCCTAGACAAGGGGCCCTTACAGGGTGTTATGAGCCGGGCCAGCTGAACCCTGGTTTTTATAGAGGTGTTACTCCTCTCTCCTCCTGTTTTATCCGGGCTTGGGACTTATCTTTTTGGACTGGTTAAAAAATAGATTGTATTCATTTTCGCTTTCCTCTTAGAGTCCTTCAGTACATCACATTTTCTGCTAACAACATTTTAACGAGAAGTATTCCTAAATAAACGTTATCAGCAAATAATATTTTGCCAGCTTTATTTGTAATACACTGAAGTAATTTTAGAACAACTGCTTCAGAGTGTGCTACATTAACTAGTTGTTGTTCATTTTTTCCTGTGTAAATACTTACATTAAAAGTAGAGCCTTTAGGAGAACAGAGTTTGTATAGTTTCACTCCATATTTATGAGTCTTGTTGGGTATGTACTGACAAAAATGGAGTTTTACTCTGAAAGGTAGGTATCATATATGTAGGTACTCTAACGAGAATATTGCCAGGCTCCGTTATTCTTTGAAAATTTTGAATCAACTTAACTAAATTTTCTATTTCGCGTAATATATCAGTGGTATCAGATGTCTCTTTATTTCTTTATTTTTTAAATGCAGAAGTTCCAATAAAAGCATAAAGCGGTTTCGAGTTAAAATTTTTGCGATACATTCTACATCATATTTAGACCAATATAAATTTAAATGTGGTACCAGAGTGAGACCCATTGCAATTATCACCCCTAGGAAGGCTTATTATTCAGTTTTTTTGTGGCTGTCCATAAATTTAACCCGGATTTTCTTAAGTAATACTTAATTATTGAACAGCATAAATGTTGGTTTTATTAACAATAATATCCAATCAGTTACAAAATGAATAAAGACGTCTACTGTTTTCTGTACTGCATGTGGTTCAATCCCAACTAATTTATTCTTTCTTATTACAAAATCATCACCATCTACATCTTCTTCTAAATCACACCATTCATCACTAGCATTATTCTTAGCGCTCTGTTCATTATTATCTGATGGAACTTGCTCATATGGTGCAGTAATAATTTCGTCATCACTATCAATGGAAGATTTTAAATCGGAGGATGAAGCAGATTTAGGAAAATAACTTTTATCTAGCAATAAATCGTCACTGTCAAAGGGATCTTCGATACTGTCGGCATCAGATGAAGATTTAATTGCTGTCTGCTCATTTCCATATCGAGTTTATTTGGTTGTTTGTTTTCATTATTAAAATTTTTATACCTTTTAATCAACCCTGTGTTATCAAGTAATTCATTTAAAATAGTATTTGTATTAGACTCTCTCCAAAATTTTTATGATCACTGATTGTTTGCTCATTTTTAGCTCCTATCACCTATTGTTTCACTATTCAACCATATATCTTGCTATTTTTGACATTTTAACAAGTACTACTAACACTTTAATAAACTACAATAAATTCAAACTAAATACATACAGCGACAAGCACCAACAGGTTGAAACGAATGGCAATGACACATACCTCCCGGCGTCTGTGACGCATAGTAACAATAAATTTTTGTTTATGTGTGGCACGTGTCTCCAGGGGCACGCCTCATATTACCGACATCTTCTTCTTCTTCTTCTTGTTATTTAGCCTTAAATAATCCAACTTTGGACATAGGCCTCTCCCAAATTAATTCAGTGTTTTCTATTTTGCACCACTTGCTTCCAGTTGTGTCCTCCGATCTTCTTAGTATCATCCGCCCATCTCATTTTTATTGTTGTATTTTGTGGTTTCAATCTCTTATCCTTCAGTCGGGCATTGTGTCCTGCGAAGCTCCACTTTAATTTCGCAGCATGCTCTGCATCTTTTACTTTGGTTTCTAATCCATTTCTTTGTTTTTTTTTTGTCTATAAGTCTCACCCCGAGCATTGATCTTTCCATAACTCTCTGTGCTTTTACTATTTTATCCATATTAGACTTGGCGAGTGTCCATTCTCTTATTTTTTTCGACCCCGAATGGCTATTAGGTTTCCGAGAGCAGACGGGTCACTATATTTCCTTCTATTGCACACTCTAGGAAGGCAACGGGAAACCACCTAGAGCCTAATTTTCCCAAGAAACAATCATGGAAATGGCTGATAAATACAACGGCCCCGAGTACGGGCGCTCCTTAAATGGAGCAGGGGTGCTAAGAATCTCCCGGTCAGCTAGAAACATGAACAAATTTTATAAAGAAAGAAAAATAGCTATATGGAACGTAAGAAGCATGTACGAACCAGGAAAAATTCACATCACCATTAAAGAAATAAATACAAGTATCCTTGGAATAAGTGAAATAAAATGACCAGGGTCTGGAAAATTAACTGTAGATGATCACATTATTTGCTATTCAGGAGAAGACAGCCTGAAACACAAAAATGGTGTAGCAATAATTGTGTCGATGAAAACAAGTAAAGCTGTAAAAAAACGTCGTCCTATTCTCAGACAGGATACTAATGATACAAATACAATCAACAACAATCAATGTGAACAAATTACAAGTATATGTACCCACACAAAACTATGAACAAGAAGAAATTGAAAAATTCTATCACGATTTAGAAAAAGTATTAGCACCTACAAAGAAACACGATCTCAATATTATCATAGGAGATTTTAATGCAAAGATTAGTGAAGGTGAACAGGAAGATATCATAGGAAAATATGGTCTGGGAATACAAAATGAAAGAGGAGATATGTTGGCATCTTTTTGCGGAAAAAAGCAATTAGTAATAACAAACACAATTTTCAAAATTCCAAAACGTCGTCCTCACACCTGGAAATCACCAGCAGATACACCTGAACGAGTTGTTCGTAACCAAGTAGACTTCATTTGTATAAATAAGAGATACAGAAATTCAGTATTAGCAGTAAAAACATATTAAGACGCAGATGTATTAACAGATCACAATATTTTAGTAGGAAAAATAAAACTGAGATTAAAAAGAGTTGCAAGGACGAATAAGCAAACAGTTATTATTGATAGAGAAAAGATGTTAAATGAAAGTGATACTGTAAAACAAGAAATAGCGAGTATATTAAAACAAAAAATATAGTTAACATCAAGCAAAGAGGAAAGTACTAAGGAAAACTGGACGAGAATTAAAGACATCTTAAAGACTGTTCAAGAAACAAAATTGAGTGCGCTAAAAGCAAGTAAAAACAAGGTTGGATCTGGATGACAGAATAAATACTCAGACTAATGATTCAAAGAAGAAAAGTCAGAAATAAAGATAAAAACGAATACAAAAGGATCCACGCAATAATCAGGCAGAAGATAAGACACGCGAAAACACAATTTCATAGTAAAGAATGTAATGAAATTGAACAATATGAAAATAAACACGATACTTTTCATCTGCATAAGAAATTAAAAGAGGTTGCTGGAAACAAACGGAAACAACTATCCCAAAGTTTAGAAGATAGAAACGGATACAGAATATTATACATCAATGAACAGTTACAGGAATGGGAAAACAATATTTCTAAATTATTTAAAGATGATATAGTAAAACACTATACACCAATTGCTATATCAGGTCTATTTATAACAGAAAGTAAGGTTACACGTTCAATACAAACGGCAAAAAATGGAAAAGCACTTGGCCCCGATGAAAAAGTGCTGAAATACTAAAGTTTTTGGGAGAAAATTTAATTAAAGCTCTGTGTAATCTCTTTAACAGAATTTATCACACTGAAATATTACCAACTGAAGGGTTAAAGTCGACATTCTCAATTTGGGTTTAGAAATGGCTTGGGTACAAGA
This sequence comes from Diabrotica balteata, assembly GCA_918026665.1. Lineage (NCBI taxonomy): Eukaryota > Metazoa > Arthropoda > Insecta > Coleoptera > Chrysomelidae > Diabrotica > Diabrotica balteata. Next base: position 92,658,824 of record OU898284.1, on the reverse strand, counting down.
GAAGCCTTGTTTAGTATACAGATATAAATCAAAATGTGTACATTTGTGCAATCGATTTTGAAAAGGCTTTTGACAAAGTCCGACATAACCGAATGCGAGAAATATTGAAAATAGCTGGATTAGACCATAAAGATCTACAAATAATTACAAATCTATACTGGTATCAAGTGGTAAGAATAAAGGTTGAACAATAACTGTCAGATGAAATAAATATAAAAAGAGTAGTGAGACAAGGCTGTATATTGTCGCCTTTACTTTTTAACTTATTTTTGGAGGAAACATTTAAGGAAGCCTCAATGAAGACAATCAAAGGTATTATTGTGAATGGAGTAATCGTCAACAATATTAGATATGCCGACGATACCTTAGTGCTTGCTAATAGCGGAGAAGACCTTTAAAATCCAATGAACAAAATAAAACAGACTTGTGATCAGTATGGATTAAAATTCAACGTTAAGAAAACTAAATATATGATAATTAGCAAATAAAATTATATACAGGATGACGGTATAAAAGTCGAAATACCACACTGGACAGAGTAGAGAAACTCGGCAGTAATATAAATGAGAGCTGGGATCCAACCGCAGAAATTAAAAGCCGAATAGAACAAGCCCGAGCTGCTTTTGTAAAAATAAGAAACGTAACTTGCAGTCACAATCTTAGCATTGACCTTAGAGTTCGAATGACATCTTGCTACATCTTTCCTGTCCTGCTGTATGGAGTGGAAGCAAAAACTCTAACTGAAGCTATCCTTAAACGCTTGACAGCCTTTGAGATGTGGGTATACAGACGACTACTGAAAATAAACTGGATCGACAGAGTTAGAAATGAGGAGGTCCTTAGACGGCTGAACCAAACAACACAACTGGTCAATAAAATAAAGAAATGCAAGCTGGAATACTTTGGTCACATTATGAGACAACCTGAAAATTATGATCTTCTACATCTGATCATTCAGGGAAAGATCCAACATCATGGCTGAAAAATCTAAGGCAATGGTATGGAAAATCAACTACATCATTATTTAGAGCTGCTGTCAATATATGGTAGCCAACATGATATCCAACGATCGATAACGGTCATGGAACTAGAAGAAGAAGAGTGTCCATGTCTGTGAACCATACGTGATTATAGGCGGGATATACTGATCGTAAATTCTGGTTTTCAAATATTGTTCTATTTTAGTGCTTTTCAAGATCCAACTAAGTTTTCCAAATCCCGCCCACGCTAACCTTATTCTTCAGGTAATTTTTGCAGTTCGATTTTCGTTGTTAACTTTCATTATCTGTCCCTGGTAGATGTATTCGCTTACTGTTTCTAAATTTATATTGTTCAACGTTATTTCTCTAATGTTCATTATACTTGTCATTATTTTTGTTTTTTCCAAGTTCATCTTAAGACCTACTTTTTTTTCCAAGTAAAATTTAATAAAATATTAAACATCATTCATTTTTAACAACAATATGCACATTTTTTGGTAACTTTAATTGCTGTAAAGGATTTTACCCTAATATTTTGGTGGCTCAGGCATGTTAACCTTTAGGTATAACCTGTTTTTTTCTAACCTTAGTCAACATTTTAGTCACGTTAGCTTTAATTAAATAGTTCATAGTTATTTTAGGCTTTAAACCTGATGATGGAATTATTATTCCGAAAACGGTTGTTATTTTGATGTAGCCCTTTTAAGGGTTTTTTAAATATGGATCTTTACAAATTAAAGTGTGATGATTGTGATGCGTCTTATGTAGACAGAACCATTAGAAAGCTATCTACTAGAATATCAGAATATTTAAAAAGACCAAACTCTTCAAGTTTTGGTCAACATTTAAAGTCTAGCAAACACAATTTCAACATCAATACTGGTTCGTCTATTTTGCATGACATCAGTAGAAAGAAAAACTATTTGGAGTTGAATCTATTGGAAGATTTGGAGATCACAAGGAAAACGAAAGGAAACTCTCATTGTCTTAATACTCAAATTAATTTAAACTGTACTAAATTTAAACCTATTTTTAAAAACTTTATTACAGCTTCACTGTCTAGACTTCCTGCACTGAGTTTATACATTAAGAGTCTACCAATTTCAGGCTTTGTTCAGCATTACTATTGTATTTAACAATTTACACAACTAGCTTGCTCAGATTCAATTGATCCACAGTTGGAGTTGATTTCACTCTTCATACCTCTGCATAATCTAAATATACTAATTCCACAGTTTTATATTTCAACACCTGTAGGTCAGTTGGTTTTTAGTAATGCTATTACATATTAATTTTATAGTTTCCCCATTGGCTTGAGGTTTAACTGAACTACTTGAACTATACCCATTTACACACTGCTTTCAATTCTGATTTAATTTTAATATTTCAATTTCATAGTCAATTTTCTTCTCGTTTTGCAGTATAAACAGTGCCTGGTAGACCATTTTATTGTAGTCAACTACCCACTGTCCAATAGATCGTTTGGTCTATTTCTTTCATTCACACTTTATGTACACTTCATTTAGCTTACAACCTACAACCTTAATATTACAGACGGGTGTGATTGTGCGATCTGGATTATGCAATCAAGTTTAAATCAAAATATTCTATATGTCATACTTCATCAGCTGATTTTTTCAGTAGTAGTTCTAGTTGGACCTTTGGCCAATGACAACTTATACAGAATTTTAATATTTGCTGATCACAGATCCATAACTTTGACTGCCTATCAAAGTTGTCATATGTCACATGTCACCGTATCATTTCCGCTTAGATCATTATCCCTCCAGATACTGACAGAGAATGTAGCGTAGAATCTTTAAGTAATTTTAAACTGTTTGTCCTCGTTTTAGTGTAGTGTTTTGTACAATTTTATGTCATTATTAATGTTTCCACATTCTACGCTTGCCGGATTGTTTACATTTTGACGAAGTAAGTCTAAAACCTTAATCTCAAAAACTTTTTTTCATCCATTAACTTCGAGTTTTTTATCGAAGTTAACTAATTTACTTTATCTAAAAAACGTTTTCTTGACTTATTTCAGATGCCCCTGAAGATGCTATTTTAAGCGAAAGTACTTGGGCTAGATTTAATTAACTTGTGCTTGATAATAGCCTTATTTTTAAAGTTTTTTTAAATATACCTACTTACAAAGATTTAAACCTTTTTTTAGTTGTCTTTTTCTTATTACAATGGTTTCGCAGGTTTACTACAGAGAAAACCTTGTACTTATCTATTTAACTATCGCAGTACCACAACCATTCAAACTGCTCCAGTCATGCTCGTGGTATTCCAGTTTCAAGCTAGTCCAGGATCATTTTCTCTTCGCCTTGAGCTGGTTCTGATAATCGCTGCTGCCCTTCACAAGAGTGGAATAGCAAATAGGTAACTATATTTTGGAAAGACAAAGGGATGGAACATGACTTCTCTCAGTAAGGAATTGAGAGCAAAGCATGGCTCGCGTTGGCAGGGTCGCTTCCCTGAAGTAGGCCTATTCTCTACCGGGATCGTAGAAAAGTGTTTACCCGCAAACATGTCTTTAGGCTTTAAAAAATGAAAAAATAATACTTACCAAATACATAAAAATGTTAAGAAAAAACGGTATATTCTTAACTAATCCTTTGAATCCAAATTGTCCGTAAACAAATAAGAAACAGTTAAATATAAATAACGCATTCAAAAATGATATCAAGAATAGAACAGTCATTAGCTTGCCAGTGGTTTTATTAACGATATTTACTACTGTGTGTATTAGTAAAACACATCTCTTGATCCTATTTATTTGCTCATTGTATAGTAAATCACTTTTATTCACAAAGGCACATTTTATATATTCGTTTAATGATTCATACTTTGATGACAGAATTGTACAAGTTTCAATTACAAATAACATGAGAAAATATATTCCAAAAGTGACTTGAAGATAAAATAAATACTTTCCTACTCTGTACCATCTATAATCGTAAAGTACTAATGCATCGTAGATGAAGAATAAGGTTCCAAAAATAAATAGCACTGAAGTTCTCAAATACTTAAGAAAATACTTATTCTTTATTTCCAGCCAATATATATTTTGAAGGTGCTTAAAAAATCGCCTCCATTTACTTTGGTGCGCAATGATATTATAAATACTTAAAATCGTAAAAGTTGTGTAACAAGCTTCTGTCAGAATGTACAAATAGATCTCCATTATTTTAAAATGACTCTTTGCAACATCATCAACTATTTTAAAGGGTACAGATATAATTCCAAATATGCACACAATTATAATAGAATATTTGAGGAACTTGGGTTTAGTTTTCAACGGAAAAACTCCAGCAAAGCCTCCCAGCTTAAACAGGAATTGTAAAAAGTTTGTGTCACTTTCCAAATTCGATTTCGTTACGTCCATCTCGTTCAAATACTAGTGCAAGACTTGTCGACGTTATTGTTTATTGATTAATTTTTCAATGTTATTTATTATATGATTTACATCGTTTATTTTTGTAAAGATTACTAAACGATGGCACTTTTTGTAAATTAAATAAGTAGATAAAATCTATTATCAGTGGTACCACAGCCCTGGTTAAGACCAAGTGTTAGCAACTCTAGCGAATGGGCTTATTCTGTCACGGTCGTAAAGTTGTAGCAAATTTAATTATAAAATTTAATTTTATCGCATTTAGTAATGGTAAATCGTTATTAATTATTTTTATGAAACTATTATTAATGACTAATGAATATTACTAATGAAGATTATTAAAAATTGGCTCACATTTTAATCAAATCGCTGTTGAGCTTGAAAAAGGAGACAAGCCAGAAAACATAAAAAGACTTACAATTAGAGACTGGATTATATACGAAATGCATGTGCATATAATTATATGCAGCATATTTGTGGGTTTCTTTATAAATGTATATGCTATTTATATTTACTTGATTAAGAGCATATTGCCACATATTTGAAAATATCACATTAATAAAATGGTTTTTTTTTATTAACAAAATCGCATCAGCCAAATTGGCTATTAGCGAAACAATGATGGCGAACAATAATTTCTATTACATTTATAATATTAGTTTAGATAGCGTTTAAAATATTAAGTGAGGTTAAGAAACTTTTTATGTTTGAAATATTGCGCTGTAAACCTAAAATATCACTTAGTTTGTTGGGTATACTGTACAATATGCGCTTTGGCGTTAATGCTGGACATTTTTCCAATATGTTTGACACTTTCCACTTTTCTTCCCATATATATCGCACTTTAAATTTAACCGTTGCTTTCACGTCCGCACTCCTAAATGTCTTAGTAGATTCAGTTGAGCGGTGTGAATTTCTTCTTTTATCTTGATGACTAAAGGATTAGTTGGGTAGACATATTGGATTGACTGGACTGAACTTAGAGTCTATGAGTATGATATAATTGGTGTTATTGGATGCATTGACAGCAAGGGTAGCCTGGTATAGAGCATACAGTTCAGCAGAGTAAAATATTTATTGTCTCGGCCGTTAATGGATTACGTAGACACGCTGTATATTAAAATTAAACATCACAGATATAGATAATAAAATAACAAATACCTTACTTTTTTCGTGCCTTTCATTGCTTGTTATCGAAATCATTGCAATGTTCCGTGTAAAACTGTTGTAACTCTGTTACATTAGAATTACAACAATTTTGCACTGAACTTATGTACAAAAACCCAAAATAGTTAAACTGTTGTTGTTCTAATATTTAGCCTGTTAAGCATTTGAAAGTTACTAAAGTTTTACAGGGGATAGATAATATCCAAATACTTACCAAATACACAAAACTGTTTAGGAAAAACGCAAGCTTAAGAATTAGTCTGTTCAAACTAAGATTTTCATAAAAATATAAGCCAAAAGTAACTATCGACAACAGATTCAAAAATGAAAACAATATCACAACAGTTATCAACTTCCCAGTAGTTTTATTTATGAAATCGACAATATCTTTTATCGTTAAAATACATCTCTTGGTCTTTTTTATGTGTTTTTTATAAAGCAGATCATTTTTATTAACAAACATTGCAAATTGTATATATTTTGTTAGTGCTTCATATTTTAATGACAATATTGAGCACGTTTCCACAATAAACAAAATAAACAAATAAATTCCAAAAGTAATTTTAACGAAAAATAAATACTTTGCTAGTATGTACCATTTAAAACTGGTAATTGCGAATGCAATGTAGACAGCATAGAACAGTGGTCCCAAAATAAACATCAGGAAAACTCTAAAGTACTTCATACAAGAATTTTTATTTATTTTAAGCCAATAAATGCTTTGAATGTGTTGGAAAAATTTCGTCCATGTACTTTTGTATGCAAATATATTATAAAAACATAAAATGGTAAACACGGCACTACAAGTTTCTAGAATAATGTACGTAGACATCACCATTTTTGTTAAATGAAACAATGCAAACTCTTCTTCTATTTTGAAGGGTGTAGCTATAATCCCCAAAATGGACACAACAAATAACACACAGCTAATAAAATATTTTAGTAACTTGTGTTTAGTTTTCAATGGAAAAATGCCTGCATAGCCTCCGAGCTTAAACAAGACTTGTACAAAGTTGGTGTCGCTTTCCAAATTCGATATATTTCCGTACATTTTGTTCGAGAAGTAATAAAATGTTTATCGACACTGTTACTTATTGATCAGTTTCTTTGTTTTTGTTGTTTCTTATATCATTATTATTGTGTAGTTAGGAAAGGAGCTTAAGTGATCTCACTTTAATTAAATTAGAAAATTATATTTTCTACTCTAATGTACCTTTGGCTTTTCACATTTGCATAAAACATATTATCTAGAATGACATTTTTATCTATAGTTGTATGTATGTACAGCGTTAACAGGCCTTTAAGGCCCATTGCTGGATGGATAATTTTCATCGTTTTCTATTCTTAGCTAACAGCTTCCAATCTCTGATTCTCATGGTTCTGACATCTTCCATCCCTACATCTCACCATTTCTTTCTTGGTCTTCTTCTCTTCCTTTCTTACTTCCAATTTTAGCGTTAAAGTCTCCCATTATTATACTCCGTTTTTCGATTTCGATGGCTTCACGAATGATTCTTGATTTTAAGGAGCGGATGGGGGCGATGGTTTTTACTTTTTCGAAGTCTATTTTGTGGCCTGTTTGAATGTGATGTTGGGCTAGGGCTGAAGTAGTATCGGAATGTTTGACTGATATAGAATGTTCGTAAATACGGTTATGGATTCGTCGGTTTGTCTGTCCGATGTATGTACGTGGGCAACTGGAACAAGGTGTCTCGTAGACACCATGGTCTTCATTAGGGATTTGGTCTTTTACGGATCTGATGAGATTGGACAACTTGGAGTGAGTAGTGAAGATGGTTTTGATGTTTAGAGGAAGAAGAGTTCTACTGATTTTGTCAGTGACACCTTTAATAAAAGGTAAAAAGATTTTGGGTTGATCCGGCGGCAAGGTTTCTTTTTTGGATGGAATGGGGTTTAGATGTTTTTGAATGCTCTTATTGATTTGGGTTTTGTGGTAGTTGTTTTGTAAGAGTGTTTGCCTTATTGAATTGATTTCGGATGAGCTATGATTGATGTCGCTAAGTCTTATGGGACGAGAAATGAGAGTGTTGACCACTGAATTGAGTTGGGCGGGGTGATGATGTGACTGGGCATTAAGATATCGGTTTGTATGAGTGGGTTTCCGGTACACGGAATAGGAAAAACTGTGAGGTAAGATTTTCTGAATAAGGACATCAAGGAATGGCAATGACGCTTCAGACTCGACTTCCATCGTGAATTGAATACTAGGATGTATTCCATTCAGAGAGGAATAGATCTAACGCGTCCCTACCATGAGGCCAAATGACAAAAGTGTCATCAACATACCGTGACCAGCAGGTGGGTTTAAGATTTGATGAGGACAGGGCTGCTGTTTCGAAATGTTCCATGAAAATATCAGCTATTACGGGAGAGGGGAGATCCCATTGGGGCACCTTTGATTTGACGATAGAAATGATTTTGGAATGAAAAGTATGTATTAGACATGCAGTTTTTTATAAGAGATAGTGTGTGTTGGGGGATTTGATGTTTGGAGTCCAAGATGGAAATGGTTTCATCGATAGGAATATTGGTGAACAAAGAAACAATGTCAAAACTAACTAGTATATCTGAAGGAGAAATAGAAATATTTTTCAGAAGGTCAATAAAATAAAAAGAGTTTTTGACAAAAGACGAAGCTTTTTCGGCTAATGGTTGTAAAGATAAAGCGAGATGTTTTGCCAATTTCTGACTGGGGCAGTTGTATGCACTGACGATGGGTCTTAGGGGAACATTGGGCTTATGGATTTTTGGAAGGTCGTATATCTTTGGATATAAGAGTATTCTTCTTAAATCTCTGGGTATAAGAGATTTTTTGATGTCTGAAGGTAGAGTAGACCTATTTATGATGGATTTGGTCGTTTTTTCTAGATAAGTGGTGGGATCGTTTGGGACGCGGAAGATGTAGCGTTTACGCTACTGATTAACCCCTCAAGAAAATTTTTGTGTTCCGCTAGCGATCGATTTTTAAATGGACATTTTTCCCCACACGCGCAGTAGTCGCTTAAAAAGGAAGATTGGTCGAGTCTGTACGAGAACGATCAGTTTTGGTCAGAACTCAGCGCAGACACGCCAACCGGTGAAATTTTTTCACCTTTAAAGTGACGGAATTGGAGCAGTGAAATAATCTGGGACGAATAAAATAATATCTAATTTAATAATCATATCTCAATCATAATAATAAGTAAATTTTAAAAATCAAGATTTCCTAATATAAGAGTTCCACAGAAAAAGGAAGTTTTTTTGGCGTGCTGCGGCTCCATGTAAGTAAATAATTTCATACGTATTATCTCTTTATCATACAATCAAATTTATCATTTCAGTTAAGTATTTCTTTAGAGATTTATTTTTGAGTTCCGAAATAATTTAAATATAAAATTTCCTTGATTTACTTGCAAAGAACAGAAGGTCATTTTTTATATAGTTAAACTTAAATTCTGTTTTAGTCCATGTCGTTATCATTAAGTTTTTTTGGTTCCCTTTTTATCTAACCTTTTTTTTTGGTGGAATATAAAAGGTTCCACAAATGTGGTACAGCCTTCTGTATTCTGCGCATGTTCTTTTCATGGCGGAAGCCTGTCATGTCTACGAAGTAACTTTGAAAATTCTGACATGTTGACATAACCTGTTTTAATGTTTTGTTTTGGTGCAGTCAATCCATGCTGCTACACCTATTAAATTACATTTATTAAATTACATAATTCTTTTAGATTCCGTCACTTCACTTGAGAGTATTCTCTTAAGAATATTCCCTCAAGGAATAGTTACAGAATTTATTGAATAATTAACAACTTGGTTATGGAGTTACCGATTTCTCGGAGCAGATAGACCAGTGCCTGGTTTGACTAAATTATACTCCCCTGGGTTTGTCCTTAAAGCCACAAACTGATGTAACCGTGCCAAGAGGAATTTTCCTATGGACTTATGGGGCTGTAAAAATAAGTTGTTTGACTGTGTAATTTTTTTTGTTACTATCTATTTTGTTAACTTTTCATATGCATATGATCAAGTGACTACATTTTGATAAAATATAATTTTGATATTATTGGGAGAGGGAAAATACCTTTCATGTTTTATGAGGTTTTATTTTAATTAGGATTTCAAGAGTATTGACCAAACTCACTTTTTTGATATAATATTTTTTTTAATACAATACATTTTGATACAATAGAATTTTGATTTTGGGAAAGGGAAATAAATTTCATGTGGATTTTTTTTAAAACATTATATAAAGAGTATTGAAGACTCACTTTTTGGATGTAATATATATTCAATATAATTGTAACAGATTTATCACTTTTGATATCTTTACAATATTGTAATTTGTATCTCATTTTAGTTGAACTAGTTAAATTTAAATTACTACCTTTTTGTGTTAAGACTTTGGCTATGATACGGACTATTCTTGAATTTTTACTGATATTTTATACTTTATTTGGCCAGTAGTAGTGATTATTCGCTTGATGAGGGGCTATTAAGTCCTATTGTATATTTACACCATCCACTACCACTGTTATTTAGCTTTGCATTATATGTCAATTGTTCATACATATTTATCTATATACACGTTTTACAAATATATTTATTGTTACTATTTTGAGTTTTATTTCAGTTTCTACAAACCAGTATATAATATAGCAAGACAAGATTAGTATTTAGTATTTTGTATTTCAGGTTATTATCTCCAGTATCATTTGTTTCCTGTCCTTTGTTACTTCAAAATCTCAACTATCGTTGAGTTGGCGCCCTTCTTCGTCTCTTCTTATTGTTCTTTTTCTATAAATTTATTCCCAGTGACCTTCTTTACTTGTATCACGTTTGATATAACCAGGCCTCATTTCGTTTCTTGTCTCATTAGCTCAGTACCCTTGCTATCTGTTTATATCTTTAAAGCCACAATCCAGTGCATTGAAGCTAGCCCGAACACTCACTTGAGATTTAGTGTCTCTTTGGCCATTTAAATTTGTTCCTCTGAGCTTAGCCATATCTTTAGTATTTTCATCACCTCTCTTCCAGTTCTTCTGGAATTTGGAAGTCTTACACTTCCTAAAATCCAATACTCCCGGAGTATTGAGGTTTCAAAGAACCGCGTTGAGAATTTAATGCTCGACGTTTCGGCTCCCATTTTGGAGCCATTATCAAGAGAGATACGGTTCGGTTCGAGTTCGGGGTCTCAATCCGCCTACTCCCCTCACTCGAAACGTACCAGTATCGTGTTCTGTATTATAAATACAAGAAGTGTCTCTCGGCACTGAGGTCTCAATCTGCCTACTCCTCAGTGTCGAGTAACAACCGCTCTTACCCTGTGACGCTGCTTTTATAATCGCTGCACGCGCGGGATCGGTATGTGCTGACGTGGTCTGAACTGACGTGGCCTGAACGGTGTGGGCGAGAGGTCGCTGAAGTAGGGATCGCCATGTTGGCGGCAATCGTTTTGCGTCGTCGCGCGTATCTATAGATAAGATATATATATATATATATATATATATATATATATATATATATATATATATATATCTTTATATATATATATATATATATATATATATATATATATATATATATATTCATCCACCTTCTCGAATTTTACAACTGATCTATCCTTTACCTAAAATTTAAAGGATCCCCCGGTGTTTATTCCTTTTTTGCGCGAGATCTCCATGTACTTCGATTTATTAATATTAACTTTCAGTCCCATTTTTGAGCTGCCGAATCAGTCTTTTTGTTATATTTGATAGTTTTTTTTCCATTTCTTGCGATGAGAACCACATCATCAGTGTATGCTAAGCATTGGTGCTCCTTGTATAAAATAGTTTCGAACCTATTTATCTCACTAACCCTTGCAATTTTTTCTAGAACTATATTGAATAGCAATGTAGACAACGGGTCTCCTTGGCCAAAACCTTTTTCACTTCGAATTCTTCTGAGACTGTACCGTTGCATCTCACAGCACAAATGTTTTATCTAATTGTCATTTGTACCAATTTTATTATTTTTTCTGGCACTTGGAAATTTTTTATTGTTACTAGTAACTTTTTTCTGTCCATTGTATCGTAGGCAGCTTTGTAATCAATGAAAAGTACTTGTGCTGTAATGTTGTATTCACAGCAATTATTCAGGATTTGTTTTAGCATAAAAATTTGATCGGTTGTTGATCTTCCTTTCCGAAATCCTCCCTGGTATTCTCCTAAATTATTGTCTATATATATTTCTAATCGTTTTTAAATTAGTATGGCGAGTACTTTATAAATTATCTCTAATAAGGATATTCCTCTATAGTTTGCGCATTCAGTTCTATCTCCCTTTTTGTATATAGGAATTATAATCGACTCATTCCACTCTTGAGGCATTACTTCGGCATCCCATACTTCTAGTATTAATTCACCAAGTTTGTTTATTAAGGCCTCTCCTCCATATTTTATGTTCTCTGTCACAATGCCGCTCTACCCGGGGCTTTTTTGATTTTTCATATCTTTTATTATTTCCCAAATTTCTGCTCTTGTGGGCTTTGGTATTTCTTCTATTACTATTTGAAGTTTAGGAACATAACAATTTTCTTCAGTAGTCACTTCTTCATTTGGCATCTCTATGAAATATTCTTTCCACCTTTCACATATTTGGTCTTCGTCTACTATCAGGTTTCCTTGCTTATCTTTTACATTTGTCGCTCTTCCATGGTACCCAGTTTTAATGTATTTTACTTCTTTATACATTTTTTTTTCATTTTTCTTGTAATTTTCTTCATTGCGCTTAATTTTATTATCCATATATTTTCGTTTCCGCTCCCTAAAGCTATTGTTTGTTAGAACAGTGAGCGACGCATAGCTCACAGTCAGTCGAATGCCGCATAACTCACAGTCAGTCGAACGCAGTGCACGTTCGTCAAAATCAAAGAAATGGTTCTCTATGATAACGATTTGCTAGGTTCTGCTGAGCTACGCGCACAGCAGACTGATAGTCGTGTACGTCGACGGTGTGCGCTGGAATCAACCGCGATTTGATTTGGACGCAAACGTTCAGCTGAGCTGACAGCGTACACATCTATACCGAAATTATAATTGTATTTTTATAAAGTTGTTAATATTGTAATAATTAAGTGATGTCTACCAAATTTAAAAACTCCTTCTGTATTAAGACATGAAAAAATTTCGTTTACATTTTTATGTCTTTTATTTAAATTTAACGTTATCAACTCTTCTTTTTCCTCCTCTTCTTGGAGTAATCAAATTATTGCATATAATAAAAGTTTGCGTGAATTCATTTTTTTAAATGTACAATATTTGAGATAATAAACGTGAAACCAATTTCTAAACTTGTTTTCAGAGCGACAGAATGTTTATGCTAAATAATCTAACATCCAAAATTAGTTAGTTTAGTACTGAACATAAAGAAAAGAGAAGGTAGAAGATAAAGAGAAGGGAAATAATTGGGCCCAACCCTATTTTTAAAGGAACAATGAAACCTACAGAATATAAAATAAGGTAACGAGAAAGGTAAGATACTGTTAGGATGATGACGCGAAAATAAAATCAACTGTGAGAGATAACGTAAGTATTATGGTTAAGCGGAACACTTAATATATCACCACATATACATTGTTTATATAATAAATCAAATCGTAATATCAATCATTAACAATGTCTGAAAGAGATACACCATGCACATGAAATAAATATATACATAATAAAAAAAAAATAAACGGCAAATAGTTCATCAACAGAGTTATATTGAGGTATAGTTAAAGTAAATGCTTTATACAATTTTATTGATTAGTTAAATAGCAAGAAGTATGTTACTGCACAATTTATTATTAAATGCAACGAATTTTATTCTGTGAAAAATAATTATGCGTAATTTAGTCTCCCTAAGAATAAGAAAAATTCAAGAAATATTATAGATGTATCTACGTATATTTGATATAACTTATAATAAAACAAAAAAGTGATTTTTACGTCTTAAGAATACGTAAACATGAAGTTACAGAATTGTTTGATTGTGATCACCTCAAATACGTGTATAAAATCTATACTAACTATAAAATACATAAAAAACAAGTATATATATATATATATATATATATATATATATATATATATAAAACTGTTCTGGATGGGTTGGAGTCAATAAAAGGGGCTATTTGCTTTTCCAAAAAAGTTCTTTTAAATTTATTACTTTTACTACATAAAATTTTAATTTATCAAAATCCATAATATGGTCTTTGTCTATTACATGCTCTGCCAAAGCACAAGATGGTTTCTTAATTCTGCAAACACTTTTGTGAGAAATAATGCGATTTGAGAGATTATTTAATCTTCTTAATAAGAAAATTAAAAATGAAGAAAAGATCTGAGACGATACAATACGATGGAAATAACTAGAGTAACAGAAAAAAACAAAAGCTTGAAACTACTCAGACAGAGAATGTCCATTGAAAGGAAAAACGTCCACAAATTAAGAAATGAACAGGGACAAATCCTTGAGGATAGAGTTCAAATTATGAACACGATAGAGAGTTTTTATAGACAACTATACAAAGAACAGCAATGTAACCAGAGTGGATCATTACCAAAGTGAATCAATCAGGGATCTGAAATTTTACCGGTCGTAACACCCAATGAAGTTCGAAGGTCAGTGCAAGAAATGAAAAACAATAAGTCCCCCGGAGGCGATGAAATAGTGGCAGATGCCTTGAAAGTGGCTGGAAAAAGATTGTGGCAGATCATTGACAAACTATTCACTAGATGTTTGCAGGAAGCAATAACACCAACCCCGTGGTATAACGCAGAAATTATCATACTTCATAAAAAAGGGGATGCTACCGACCTCAGCAATTACAGGCCCATAAGTCTACTTTCACATATTTATAAACTATTTACAAAAATAATTACGAAACGACAAGAAAATAAGTTGGAATTTTATCAGCCCATAGAACAGGCGGGTTTTAGAAAAGGCTATGGAACAAACGATCACCTACTGGTAATTAAAAATCTTATAAAAAAATGCACTGAATATAATAAACCACTAGCTTTAATATTTGTCGACTATGAAAAGGCATTCGACACCGTAAATCAACAAAAAAATGTTGGAAGCCTTGACATAATGCCGAATTGACTATCGGTATATAAATATAATTAAACACATATACCAAAACGCAACAGCCAGTGTTAGAGTGGGTGATCGTCAAACCCAAAAGTTCCCGATACAACGTGGAGTACGCCAGGGGAAACCATATCGCCTAAACTGTTCACTACGCTTTTGGAATATATATGTAAAAGGGCAAAACTGACCGACAAGGGCATAAACATAAACGGAGAAAAGCTTAGCCATCTAAGGTTTGCAGATGATATTGTAGCGTTTTCAATTTCATTGATTCTTTGAAGTATACTGAAATCGCCTCGTATATGTAATATATTGAAATCCCCTCATATATGTTTAAAAAATAAGACGAAGAATTTTTTCCATGTTTGTTAGTTCGTATCTTTCAAAGTAAAATACGCAAAAGTGTTTTCAATAATTGTATTTGCATTGCTGGATGTTAATGTAAACCATTTTAGAGTTGTTTATTATTTTAACTTTCTCGGCAATTTCTTTTAATGTTTTATTCGAAGTCGTTTTATAATATGTATACGTCGCAAAAGGATATCTACGTTGCTTCGTTGTTTTTTGTTATTTCAGCGTTTTGTTTATTTTCAAGTTAAGTAAACGAATTCTTAAGAGCGTAGGCGCAAAATTTCGGACCAATGCTTTTTAAATGCAATCATTTTTTTCGAATCCCGAGAAAACTAATAAATATTTTTGAAAAATTTAAACGCAGAATGAAAGATTACAATATTACCGAGGGCCGAAAGTCCCTGAAAACTTCTATAATGTTTATTTTAATTAGTTACAGGGGTGAAAAAGAAGAGAAAATTTAGTGTGATTTTTAATCTCAAATATCTCATTCAAAAAAAACTTTTTGTTTATTCTAAGGGACTTTCGGCCCTCGGTAATAATGTAATCTTTAATTCTGCGTTTAAATTTTTCAAAAATATGTTTTAGTTTTTTCAGGATTCGAAAAAAACGAACACCATGTCCGCGGTAATATTTTCCAAATCGAACATTCGCTATCTTTGTCATACAACGCACTCAGTCGAACTGAAAATGGTGGCAAGGCTATTAAATGTTTGACACGGCTTCAGGAATATTTTGTGTTGCTTATTAAATAATATTAATAGTTTATTTGATAAATATTTAATTTAAGATGTGAAATTAATAAAAAATTATTTATTGTTTATTATTTATGGAAGATCCAAGTATCAGATTAAGTCATTAAAGTTCAAATAAAAGTATTATTTTATAAGAGTTTGTTTTCATAATCGTAAATGCGAGTTTAGGAATAAACTAAAGTGCCCATGGTGTAGATATAAAAAGCTACGAAGGTGGCGCATGACAATATCTTGTCATGCTTGTCATGCTTGTCATATCTTGTCATCAATTATTAAATTTTGACATCATTATAATAAAGATGATTGTAAGAGTTTATAATTAAAGGTTTTGCTTTTCATGAAGAGGTTTCACGCTTTTTTTTCATTTTACACGTCTACATATTTTTTTGTTAATTTTTTTTTTAGAGTTTAATGATTAAAACACGTTTCAATGTTGTAGCTTTCAGTTCAATGTAGCTTCATTGTTTATTTACAATATTTATCTTGGACTATATCAATGGACTTTTAAGACTTAAAACTTAAATTGTTTGTCTATTTATATAGAAGAGAGTGGTTACATAGGCCTCTAGAAAATACATAGTATAATAACTTGATACCTACATTGAAACTAAAATAAAAACTAATAATTAAAAGATATTATGTTAATTGTAATAAATATTCTCTGCAATAAGATCCTATTAATCATAATTAATAACTTTTCATTATTGGATTATTTCAAAAGTGTGTTTCCTGGATTGTTTTATATGCTTTTTATTACCCTTAGAAATTACATATAAATGAGTGTTTACAAGAGGTAAAAACATCTGTTTTTGAAATTTTTGGGTGTCGATGCCCTACTATTATATTATTTTTATCTATGTCGATGCAGTTCTAGGAAAACGTGTCTGTCGACTCTCAAAACAGATGTATTATCGAAAGTGTTCGAAATATTTGCAATGGGAATGTAAAAGCAATTTTAAAATTATTTTGAAATATACGAGGGGTCTCATAAAGTGGACGTATCAAACGTATGTTTGTTTTTATGGAACTCCCGTATTTTATTGCACTTTTTAGAGCTTAATATTGTAATTCCGGAGATATTTCGATTTTCCTTAAATTGTAGGGCATTAAAAAATAATAATAACTCCTAAACCAATGAATTTAGCCAAACAATATTTTAATTGTGGATAAAGCGTAATAATAGAGAATACCCACGTATTTAAAGTTATATGCAAATACACAGGGTGTCAATTATTTATAATTATTATTTTATTATTTGTTATATCACAATTATTTCACAATTAAATTTTGTTTTTTTAGTTATATTAAATTTTTTAATATTTTTTCCTTATTTTTATTAGTTGTTTATCTTAAACAGCAATTAAATTGTAACGCAGAAAGTCACGGCGAAACTAGAATCTAGGATAGAGAAGGCTAGAGCTGCTTTTAGATGTCCAAGGTGTTATGTAACAGAGACCTAAAATTGGCTTTGAGGAACCGCCTACTTCGCTGCTACGTAATCTCGGTGTTACTTTATGATGTCGAGTCCTGGACTGTAAATAAAATCGATCTAAATCCTTGCCTTGAGGGTTTCGAAATGTGGTGCTATAGAAGAATTTTAAAAGTTTCCTCGGTGGATAGAAGATTCGAAACTCCACAATACTAGAATGTCTCAGCAAGACTACTGAGATCATAAAAAGCACCAAACATTGAAAACTGGAGTGTTTCGCACATGTAGTGAGAGGTCCCAAATATAGGTTGCTACAAAATATCATGCAAGGAAAAATAGCAGGCAAACGCAGTCAAGGACGAAGAAGAACCTCATCGTTAAAGAACTTGCGAGATTGGTATGGTGTTAATACAAGCATGATATTTAGGATAGCAGTGAATAAAATTAAGATATCTATGATGGTAACCAACGTTCTGAAAGGACATGGTACATGAAAGAAGAAGAAATATTTTTTCCTTAATTAGAACAATTTGTATATGAACGTATGACTATAGTTTAATTATTTTATCGTTTAAACAATATTTAGGATATCTTAAGCGCAGAATAATAAACAATCAGAATGCACACTCTGCGTAAAAAAATAAGTACGCGCATTTCGTTCGCGCAGACGGAATCAGCCATGTTTTAGTCGGAATTAGTGCTGTTCAGTGATATTTTATCTTGTGTGCATAGATAAATTTACCCGGTTTAATTTATTTACGGCAACTACATACATTTACAGTTCTGTCGTAGCTTGTCACAAATTTCTCAATTCGAGTCTATGTTTCCGTCTAAAACATGGCGTTTGCGTGCTGACAAACTTTAAAGGCGGCATCTGAGAGTGGGCATTCCGATTGTTGTGTGTGTATTAAGTGTACCAACGTGTTTCAACATTATTAACAATTTATATTTTTTCGAAATTCTGAGTAGGCTTTAGTAAAAATATAGTATTTCCTTTAAACGCCATCCTGTACTTTGTATACTTAAGTTAATTCTAGGTGTACCATTTTTCAATCTCAATATATCAATCTCCTGGAATATCAATCTTTTCGGGGTCCACATGCAAAAGTAACAAAAGTTTTTATTTTCTACAAATAGCTGCCCTTGAATTTGATAGTAATATGCATGATTTCTCTTTAAAATATATCTGTCATCTTTCACTTCCATATACTTTAGTTTCTTCCTATCTATTGCATCTTTAAGCATATATCTTTTGCTGAAATTAGACATTTAATTTCGACAATCATATTATTACCTATGAGTCCATCTGGTGTTGCAGCTAAAAAAGGATATTCCTGATGAACATACATTCCTGATGGACAAATATCTAACGCAAGCATTTCGCTTAATTCTTGTACTGCAATGGATTATTTTTCTAGTCCATGGGCTGTGAATTTATTTCCTTTAAAAGAATTTAAAATAATGTCTTTGGCAACATTTCTTTTGTCGGTTATTACCTTTAATTTACAAATTCGACCAAAATTCGAGGCTGTCAGACGTTTCCTTCTTTCTGAATACCATTCACTTGAATTTCGTTGAGCTATTGTGTTATTGGATAATTGAATACATTCCTCATTATTCTTATGAAGTTCCGATCTAAATTTTTCTTTAATTTTCTCTAATTCTAATAAAATAAATTATTAAGTAATTCTAAATAAATAAAATAATTTTTTGTGCTTGTGGCCATAATCTTCATCTGGAGCATGGTTTTTTGTTATATATTCTATTGATTTTTGCAAATTTTTGTAATATAATTTTCTTCGTAATGTATTTTTGGTACACACTGAAATAAATTTTTTTGTATATACGCCAGGACTTCTTTCTGTGATGCTTTTGTGAAGGGCTTGGTGATATTGACCTTTAGAGATGTACGACAAAGCAGCAGCGTGGCATCTCATTTCATAGAACCCCCGAGAGCTCTAATTTTTTCTTTTACCTCCTAGAAACTTTGCTATTACATTATTATATTATTCAGCATTGTTACTCATATTGTTCATAAGACTATTTGCATGGAATTTTAATCTTGCTGTACATGAGCTAATATCTTTTAAGAGGCTGTATTCTTTCATTAGTATTATATAGTCTGTTTCTGATAATTTTCTGTGACAAAAATAATCTGCGAAATTCGAATGATTTCCAAATACATGAAGATGACTATTAGATATATCGTTTTTCAAAAACTTTATTTTTAAGTCACTTGGTTTATCTCACTGTTGATTGTATTCAGTTGCTTTTGTAACAGTAGTTCTTAATCTTAATACGTTATTTTTTAAAAGCTTTCGTAAGAAAATTGGTACCAGTTTGCCATCGGAACTATATCGTTAATTTTTTTATGAACACTACTATCTCCATCGGCTATTAAAAGTTTGTAAGTAATTCCATGCATGTATTTACTACATTTAAATCCATCTAGAATTATTTGACTTTCCATCGCAGTCGAAGCTTTTGTCCAATTTTTATAATATACGTGTTCTTTATTTTCTCCGTATAATTTACAGTAGGAACAGTATTTGTTCCTAATTCCAAGATACAGAATCTTTTAGGTTATGTAACCAATAATGGCTGCAGCTCCAGAATTGGCGTTATAATTTGTTTTATATAATATCTTTGACGAAGAGCAGTCCGCAACAATAGTTATAAAAGGATAGCCATCTTCATTAATATCTCCACACTCTTTTGCTAATTTGATTTCTTCTTGTCCAGCCTCAAGCATTGATGTCCAAGAAATTTCATGGTGTAAGTCAATTAAATCATTTTGAATTGATAAATAATATTTTTTTGATAGTAGTGGGATATTTAAACTGGACTTTAATTCAGTTAGTTGTGCGTATCCTCACCAATACTAACTATTCCAGTTATTGCTGCAGAATTGACGTTGAGGGATGGTTGTTTATATTTTTCAGTTTCTACTTCATGTTTCACGCGACACATTGGGCAAAAGAGAGTGAATTTAGAATAAAATCCTTTTCGCTTTCCACTAGTCACCGTAATATCGTAGAAGAATGTCCTGGATGAGAACTTTAAGAGAGTGGTTTGGCTGTACCACTAACGAATTATTCACAACAGCAGTAAATAAAATTAGAATCGGCCTAATGATATCCAATCTCCGATAGGAGGGGCACGCAAAAAAGAAGAAGATGTTCTCATCGGTAGGTTCTTCGAAATTACGGGAGTGCTTGTTATAGAAAAATCGTATTACTTTCATGTTAAAAAAATTAAAAGTATGGCTTACTTAATAACTATCACCGCTACTTTTTGAGCCGCCTCTTCAGAATACCGTGCTCGTCTAGAATAGTCCAAATTAAATAATTAAAAAAAATTAATTACTTACTTAGTACCTACAGTTTCCTTATAGTGTATTAACATGTAAACCTTCTACTACAATGCTAGCAGTGTTAACCACAAACATACAATCCACAAAAACCAAACAGATAGTTTATTCCTTTAAGCGAAAATAAAATTTAATGAAAAAATTCTTGGTTTACTGATCGATTTTATAAATGATATTTTCACTATATATTTACAAATCAGTTTAATAAAGATAACAAATAAAGAAATAAATAGTCTTTATGAATTAATTGAGCAATATCTATACAACACAGCTTTTCACAGATATACATGTGCTAAGCCGATTCTGGATAAACTAGATACCGACAGTTTTAAAGCCTTCATACCAGTGAGAATTTTACTACACATAATTTGCTGTGTAAAGAAAGATAAACTAGGGATAGGACAGTCGGTGTCGATTGGCTCTGTCTAAAGATTGCGCCTACGCTCTTAAGAGAATTTCGTCATTCTTACTTGGGTCGCCGATAGCATCAGGTGTGAATCCAGATAGATTCTTACTTGGGTCGTCGTAGTGCCGAGTATGGATCCGCAAATTCTCCGTCGAATTTGTGTTCTTCTGTTTTGGCCCCTTTAGTGGAAACATGTTACAGTAAAAAATAATTTGTGTAGTATACCAGAACATGGTATAATTTTGAAGCTATATATAGGATGTCCCGTCAACTTTTTTGCCGTTTTCCCGTTTGATCCAGCCCATCTATGTCAGATCTTCATTCCAGATTATGGAAATGGTTTCCTTTTGTTCCGGTTAATTTCAGTCCCAGAGAAGTAGCAATTTTCAGAAGTTTAAGTGCAAAAATAGTAAAAATCAAGGTAACTTTTATTGTTTGTTTAATTTTCAAAGCGAAGACAGACATTTTTTTTTGCTAAATTAATAATTGCTTTCATTGTTTTAAAAGATAATTTTTATTTGTGATAATTTTTATATTTGCCACAGTTTATACGTCAGTAACATAGTAAGTTTTGTAGCATCTTCTAAATTTGTAAATTAGTAAAATGCATGTTAGTTTTTTGTATTTTGCGACTATCGTGGTAATATTTTTGTATTTTTTTTTTAAACATTC
The DNA here is from genome assembly GCA_918026665.1 of Diabrotica balteata. Taxonomy (NCBI): domain Eukaryota; kingdom Metazoa; phylum Arthropoda; class Insecta; order Coleoptera; family Chrysomelidae; genus Diabrotica; species Diabrotica balteata. The sequence goes on along the minus strand of OU898284.1, from coordinate 92,637,177 downwards.
TTAGTTCTCTATGTTTTGTAACTGTTTGTGGTATGACACAAAAATAAATGGTAAATTTTGTTTTCTTAACATTTTGTTTATTTTTTGAACTAACCCTTTTTTGAGTTTTATTTGAAAAAGATATGTTTTTGATGTTTTATAATTATTTTCCTAGTTACAACTAGTGGTTGTAATAGGTATAAATAGGCACCTCAAGTAGCGCCCTATATTAAATTCCTTGAGGTGTTTCCTGTTTATTTTTATTTTGTTTATCCCAAGAGATTAAGTACCCCTTTATTTATTTTTCTTGTAGTTACCCCAATATAACCCTCTTCTCTTTTACTTATCCACGACCCCAGCTCTCCTACCAAACCCTGAGTACCATTCGCACAAGTAGCGATTATTTTGCTTGCCTTATCTACAACCCCTTAGTTTCAGTTCCCAATTTTATACCCCATAATCTTACTCCGTGTGGTGGGCAAAATACTTTCGTTACAATATTGTACTAATAACTGATAGGATAGATAAGGCTAAAGAACTTTTAAATCAGCTCTACCTCTCCTCGCTAGAAGGGGGATTAAAAATAAATATATCTAAAACCCAGATGATATCTTGTAGTCAGCGAAGATATATGCGTAAGAACAAGATCCATAGACCAGGTAATGGTCTATAAATACCTAGGTCATAAGATCCGCATAGGAAAAGATAACCAAACCGTTGAGCTTCTCCGTCGTATAAGACTGACTTGGGCAGCCTTCGACAAGCTGAACCATATTTTCAAATCGTCTGATATACCAATATGTCTTAAAAGAAAAACCTTTAATCAGTGTGTTTTGCCAGTGTTGACTTACGGTGCAAAAACGTTGACCACGACAAGGAGAACTGTTCAAAAGATCCGTGTGTGTCAAAGGGCGATGGAGTGTGCTATGTTGGGCGTTTCACTGCGAGACAAGATCCCAAATCGCCAGCTACCACAAAGAACAGGAGTGGCTGATGCAGTAGAGAGAGTAGCATCACTGAAATGGAACTGGGCAGGTCACGTGGCTTGAATGACAGATAATAGATGGACAAAGCGGATACTGGAATGGAGACAAAGAGATGATGCCTACCGAAGCAGAGGTCGTTCACCAACACGTTGGACTGACGATCTAAAACTTTGTCATAGGAATTGTATTCAAGAGGCACAAGATCGAAATAGATGGAAAATTATAAGGGAGATCTTCGTCCAGCAGTGGATAAGCAAAGATTGAATGATAATGATAATGATGTATTAATACGTCTAAAGCAGCGTATATGATTTAATTAAGGTAACGAATTAAGGTGGATTCAAACAGCACATCAATCATCAAATTAATGAAGGTACAGGTAATACATCAGATCAATCCTCACAATAGACTAGACTGGAATATAATAGACTAAACTGAATGGATGGAGGAAACAACAAACAGAATTGACTTAGAATCACCGAATTGGAGGACGTCTGTTCGACAAGAGAGAAAAAATTTAATGTATAAAGCACTGTATGAAGATATATGGATAATGCTGAATTGAAATTACACTTACTGCTGTTTGATGAAGACAACTGCATTCAACAGGAACCACAACGAAAATGAACTCGATTTTCGATATTTAGACCAGCTAGGCATAAAAAAGAATGGGAGTATTGACCGAAGAGTGCCACGCGAAAATGATACTTAATTGACAAATCTGGCGTGGCCTTATTTTCTATAACCTCTGTTTTCTCTCAACAGAAAAAATTATTTCATAAAATATCAACATCTCAGTTTTTGCTTAGAAAGTAAGCTGGGTTAATGTGAGCTATTTCGTTGTTGTAAACAGGCATGACAAATCGCTCGTTGCTTATGGGTTATTTTTAAGGCATCTAGCAACGTATATAAACATAGATGAAGGGAAAATAATTTTCTAATTGAAATAATTAAGGAAATTTTAAACATGCTTCAAGTCCAATGTCCATTTGTACCTTCAAAAGGAAAGAAATTGCTTTTTTGTATTTCATGTGCGCTAGTTTTTTAGATACTTTTGGGTAAAATTAAGCCGTAATAAATTATTTTATATATACATGTTATAGTTTTTGAAAAAAGTATTATATGAACTGGTTTAAGTTTATTTTAGACAAAAAATATTTTTTCGTTTGTTGGAAAAAAAACGCAGATTGGACAGGATTAGACTTTCAGAGTTTAATAAGGAAAGCTCAAAATAGGGAAGGCTTTGTAGAGGTCATCGCCAACCTTCGCTAAGAAGACGGCACCCAAAGAAGAAGAAGAAAAAACAGCGGTATTGAAAGGGTTAATACACCTCATTACTCCAGTACATTGGTAGATTATTTTTAAGTTACCGTATTGCTAAATTACCTTTGGACTAGCTATTGAAAATATCTAAATTACCAAATATCTTTGGACTTCTGAAAACTGAAACCAACACTTACCAAGTACATAAAACTGTTTAGGAAAAACGCAAGCTTGAAAATTATTCTGTTCAAACCAAGATTTTCATAAAAATATAACCCAGAAGTAACTATCGCCAACACATTTAAAAATGAAAATAATATCACAGTAGTTATCAACTTTCCAGTGGATTCATTAATGACATCGACAATATCTTTTATTGTTAAAGTACATCTCTTGGTCTTTTTTATGTGTTTTTTATACAGCAGATCATTTTTATTAACAAACATTGCGGATTGTATATATTTTGTCAGTGCTTCATATTTTAATGACAATATTGAGCACGTTTCCACAATAAACAAAATAAACAAATAAATTCCAGAAGCAATTTTAACGAAAAACAAATACTTTGCTAGTATGTACCATTTAAAACTGGTAATTGCGAATGCATTGTAGACAGCATAGAACACTGGTCCCAAAATAAACATAATTAAAGCTCTAAAGTACTTCATACAAGACTTCTCTTTTATTTTAAGCCAATAAATGCTTTGAATATGTTGCAAAAATTTCGTCCATGTACTTTTGTATGCAAATATATTATAAAAACATAAAATGGTAAACACAGTACTACAAGCTTCCATTATAATGTACGTACTCATCATCATTTTTGTTAAATGAAACAATGCAAACTCTTCTTCTATTTTGAAGGGTGTAGCTATAATCCCCAAAATGGACACAACAAATAACACACAGCTAATAAAATATTTTAGTAACTTGTGTTTAGTTTTCAATGGAAAAATGCCTGCATAGCCTCCGAGCTTAAACAAGACTTGTAAAAAGTTGGTGTCGCTTTCCAAATTCGATATATTTCCGTACATTTTGTTCGAGAAGTAATAAAATGTTTATCGACACTGTTACTTATTGATCAGTTTTATTGTTTTTGTTGTTGCTCACATTATTATTATTGTGTAATTAGAAAAGGAGCTTAAGTGATCGCACTTTAAGTAATTTAGAAAATAGATTATAATTTCTACTCTAATGTACCTTTGGCTTTTTACATCTATTAATAAAACATATTATCTAGAATTACATATCTATCTGTAGTTAACGTATTGTGTTATTGAAATGGGATTTTTATCTTATTCAAATGCAAGATGACCCAATAGAGTTCATTCGAAATTATAAGAACTGACTTATGCAGAATTTAAAAGTATCCCGCTGATAAAGTCGAAGCCGTAATGGGATATGCCTCTTCATCCTTCATGTAAATAGTAAAAAGCGCTGGCTTATCGAATTTTATATTTTATTTGGCATTTACATAACATATTTAATTTAAATAAATATCTAGATAATTAAGGAAATAAAGTACATAAACAAATGGAGTATTAGAATTAATTAATTATTATATTTTTCTGTGTCGATTAGTTATTGAATATACAAATTTTGTATGTAATACACAATTTTTGTTACCGTAAACAAATTGTAAGTAAAATATTAAAATAGTTTTTTTTTTTTTTTGTTTAATAAAACTCCAACAGGAATCTTATGACTATTGCTATCTGATCATTCACTATGATCAATAAGCAAGTTAGTTCTATATATAAATATTACAAAAAACTTATCTAAGGTTATATTCAGCAATATTCCTTAGGCTCTAATACATTATAGTACTACTAGCTAACGTGTACACTTTAGCCGCACTTTACTCTGCTTTTTCACTTTCACTCACTTATAGCACTAAATCAAACGGCTTCGTTCTCTTTAGTCTTCTTATCTGGTTGGCGTTGTCTAGGAGTTTGATGGCCTCGACGTTCACGTGGTTGGAGAGCCTCTGTTCATGACTCTCGGCAAACTTACTTATTGTCTGGATAACTGTATCCATCTGGAGGTCTCGATGAAGATCACAGTTTCTAAAGTACCATGGAGCGTTAACGATGTTCCTTAATACTTTATTCTGATATCGTTGTATATGTTGGATGTTGCTTTCTTTTGTACAGCCCCATAGCTGTATTCCGTATGTCCATATCGGTTTAAGGACTTGCTTATATAATAGCAATTTGTTGTAAATAGACAGAGTGGATTTTTTTCCCATCAACCAGTACATCTTTCTGAACTTAATTTCTAATTCCTTCTTTTTTTTCTTAACATGTGCTTTCCAACGTAGCTTGGAATCTAACGTCATACCCAAATATTTTGCCGTATTTGCATAAGGTATTTGGTTTCTATTTATATGTACTGGGATATGTTGTTCTCTTTTGTTAGTAAAATTGACATGAACAGATTTTGTTTCATTCAATTTGATACGCCATCGGTTGGTCCAGATGTTAATTTGTTCAACAGAGTTCTGTAACATGGTAGCTGCATCCTCGTGGTTTTGTCCGACTGCTAGTATGCATGTGTCGTCTGCAAATGTCGCAATTGTGTTAGGTTCTAATGATGGAATATCGCTGGTATAGAGCAGGTATAGCACTGGCCCCAGGACACTTCCTTGTGGAACTCCAGCTTTAACTTCTCTTAATTCTGAATATGCTTCCTCATATTTAACTCGAAAGTATCTGTCTGATATATATGATTCTAGTAGTTCAGAATATTGTTTTGGTAAGTAGCATCTCATTTTATGATATAGTCCATCATGCCACACCTTGTCAAAAGCCTGCGCTACATCGAGGAAAATTGCGGAACAAACTTTTCCTTCTTCTAGAGCTTTTTCTATGATATCTGTTATTCTATGCACCTGATCTATCGTTGAGTGGCTTGCTCTAAACCCAAACTGATAATTAGGAATTAAATTTTTTTCCTCTATAATCGGTTTTAGTCTCTTCAAGAGTAATTTTTCGTATAATTTAGACATGACAGGTAACAGTGAAATAGGCCTATATGAAGAAGCTTCTTGTGGAGGTTTTCCTGGTTTTAGTGTCATTATAATTTCTGCCACCTTCCATATCTTTGGTACGTACCTCAACCTAAAGGAAGCGTTTATAAGATGTGTTAATTTTATAATAGCTTTCCTTGGAAGTTGCTTTAACACTTCCCCAGTAATTAGATCAAATCCAGGAGCTTTCTTTGGATTTATGTTTTCTTTTATTTCCAAATATACTTCTTTTGGAGTTACAAGGCTAATCTCCATTTCGTCTTGATCAGGAAGCTCCCAGTTTATTCTTTCTTGTTCTTCATTTGGTTGAAAAGTATTTTCTAGGTGGTCAGCAAACCTGTTGGCCTTTTGTATATTGCTTCTTGCCCAGCTACCATTAGTATTTCTAATTGGTGGATACTGTAAGATTGGCCTTTTTAATCGTTTAGTAGCCTTCCACAAAGAGTAATCAGTAGCGCTATCATTTGATAGTTCACTTAGGTAAATGTTAACCGATTCGTTTTTAATTTTTTGTATTTCTCTTTTTAATTTTTGTGTGGCATTATTTAATCTAGTTTTATCAACTGGTGCTCTAGACTGATGCCACTTGCGTCTTAGTTTTCTTTTTTCGGTTATCATTTCTCTGATTTCTTTCGGGTAGTTATTACCTTTTATTCTTTCGACACTGTTCGTGCTGTTGTTCCAAGCAGCTTGTTGTATATTTTTATTGAGTAATTCTACTTCTGCTTCTAGTTGATCAATGGTTCTTAATGGCACTGAGAGGTTAATCTTCTCTTCAAGGTCTATCTGGAAACTTTTCCAATCAGTATTTTTGTTAACAAGTCTAGGGGGGCTTTCTTTTTTGATAACAGTGTCACTGAGTGTGAGAATAATTGGAGAATGGTCCGAGGTCATATCCAATGACTCTTCTATCTCTATGTAATTTGTAGAAATATTTCTAACTACAAAGAAGTCGATAAGGTCTGGAATTTTATTTGTGTCAGTAGGCCAGTATGTTGGTTTTCCCGTTGATACTGCGTCGCATTTTATGTATTTCATTGCTTCTAAAAGTTCTTTCCCTTTGGTTGTAGTCAGTCGTGACCCCCAATGCGTATGTTTTGCATTGAAGTCTCCTCCAAGGATAAATCTATGTCCTTGACTGGTCAGGAAATCTACGTATTGATTTTTCTTGATGGTATGTCTTGGCGGACTGTAAACTGCTGTGACGATTACCTCATAATTTTTACATTTAATTTTTACTGATGTGGCCTGAAATTCTTTTGTTCTGTACCCAATTTCCTGATAGTGCATAATATTTTCCTTGATTATTACTGCACTACCTCCTTTGGCTGCATTATCAGGGTGAGTAGTATGATAAGTTTTGTAACCCCTAAATCTAATATATGACTCATTCGTAAAATGGGTTTCAGAAATGAGGCATATGTCTATTTTTTCTATATCTAGTATCGCTTGTAGTTCTTGCTGATGTTTCAAGATCCCATTTGCATTCCATTCTAGTATTCGTAAATTACCCGCCATTACCAAGTCTTTTAGGTATAGCTCCTTTGGTGCTATATTCTATTCTGGTTATACGCTCGTCTAGGTTAGTTAATCTCTCTAATATTTTTTGTAGTGTTTGTTCTATTTTCAGATCTTTTTGACTACTATAGTTTTCTTCGTTACTTTTACCAGCTGCTACCATACTATAAGTTCTTGTTTTGTTTTCTTCTTGTTTTGGATTTTCTACAGGTTTTGGATGCATTTTTTGAGGTTGTCTGGGTAAGGTCTGTTTCTTGTTATGTTTATCTTTTATTTTTTGTATTTCCTTTGCCACGATACATCCTCTATAGTTAGCCGGATGCCCTTCTCCACAGTGGACACATTTAGGTTTTGCGTCCTTGGGTTTCTCACATTTGGCTGTTAGGTGTTTTCCTGTGCAGCGGACACATCTCGGTTCTTTCGAACAGTAACCTTGTGTGTGTCCATATGCCTGACATCTCTTACATTGAGGTACCAATTTTGATTTTCTGAGCGGAAGTATTTGTACTTTTACGTTCATGATATCTGAGATCTCATAGATTCTATTGATATTTTCGTCATTTCTGAATACCAGCATAAACATATTTAGTGGTTGCTTTGTTTTGTATTTTAATTTTGGTATGACATCTATTATCTTGAATCCTTTATTACTTAAATCGTTCATGATCGAATCCTTACTGGCTGAATGATGTAACTTATTGACCATAACTTTAATGGGTCGGCTTTGCTTATTTTCATACGTATGCCATGGATAATTTACTTCAGTCAACTTTTTCGTTAATTTTCTGAAGTCTTCTTGACTATCTACATTAATTTTAGCGCTCTTGTCTCCAAGTACTTTTATCTGGAATTTAGCAGTATGTAGTCTGAGTAGTTCATGAAATTGGCTAAATTCGGCAATACTCTCCACAATTATTGGAGGTGGGATTTGTGTTTTTCTGGTTTTTTCTTCTCTTTGTTGGATATATGACTCTTTTTGTGGTGGGGTCAATGATGTATCCATTTTACGTTTTTTGAAGTTTTTGACACGTATCCACTCTGTCTCCTTAGCTAATTCCTCATCGTCATTATGAAACTCCTCATTCTTAGGTTCTTTCTCTTTGGACAAGTTTTTCTCTAGATCTGCAAATTTTAATTGCAAGCTTTCATTTAATTTTTGTAAGGTATCTAACTGGAGTTGGAGCTGATTTATCCTATCCGTAGCGTAAATCTTTTCCATTTCCGTCTGTTTCCATGCCGTGTACAGCATCTGTTCATTCTGGGACCTTGCATAATTTTCCTGAAAGAGTGCACTATTTTGTTGTATTAACAGTACCTCGTTAGGTGTTTGCGGACCCGCATTTTGTTGGATCATTTTAACGAGAACCAACAATCCTGGCAGTCACTAGGTGCCCTTCATTATTTCTAACCAAGCGCCCGGACTATAAACAATTCAAAAGTAATTTGGATTATCTTACCAGTTTTTGTCACTTAACTATTTTCGACTTAATTATCAAATGATAATTAGCAAACACGGAAACACACAACCTTTATGATACGTGGTTAAATGAATACTTATATTAAAATAGTGAAGTGAAAATTAAAATGAATTAATGTAGGTATTCACATATACTAGGAGTTAACGTTAGGAGGAGAAGGAACGTTACTAAATGTGTTAAAAAAGATGTTCAATGCTTGTTTGACAAGAGGCAAAACCCCCTCCCACTGGCATAATGCAATAATAACCATAATGCACAAAAAAGGTGACATTTCAGACCTAAAGAACTACAGAACTATTAGTTTGCTCTCCCATACATACAAATTATTCATGAAGATAATAACAACACAGTGGATAATTACCAACCTTGTGAACAGGCTGGGTTCCGCTCCAGATACGGAACAGATGATCATCTGCAAGTTGTAAAAAGGCATATAGAAAAGTGTACAGAGTATAACAAGCCCATCTTTCTTATATTCGTAGATTATGAAAAGGTGTTCGATACTATAGATCATCATAAAATGCTTCGAGCATTGGCTGTCTGCCGCGTTGACTACCGATATATTGCATTGATTTAAAGTATTTACGAAACTGGTACAGCTTGTGTCCGCCTTCATGAAGATACCAAGAAGTTTCGAATAGAACGTGGAATTAGATAGGGTGATACTATCTCCCCTAAATTGTTTACAGCTGTTCTTGAATATATGTTCAAGCAAATGGAACGACAGGATAATATGGGAATTAACATAAATGGTGAAGATCTGAACGACCTAAAATTTGCCGATGACATCGTTTTAATATATGATATAGTTGATAAAGCTACAAAAATGCTGCACACGCTCTCTAAAGTGTCAAAAACTAGTATAAATATCTAAGGCATGAGATTCGCCTAGGTCGAGATAATCAGACAACTGAAATACAAAGAAGGATAGATAGATAGCTAGATAGATAGTTTATTTGACTGTAAGTTACAACTAGGTTTACAGCAAGTCAAAACTAAAATTATAAATATTAAATATTACAAAAAATGGAAACAATACATTAAAAATATTTAAAACATTAAAATATTTAAAAAAACGTACAATATGGACATATAATTAAAATATTAATAAATTTGATTATGTTGCAGCTTAGGCATTCACAGATACACCCTCGTAATATTCACCTAATGTATAAGGACACATGATCACTAGGTACTCTTTGACTTGGTTTTTAAAAGCTGTAGTTGAATTAATGTTTTTAAAATTTTGAGGAAGTTGATTATACAGTAGTAAACCACAGATAGTAGATGACGTCCTGCTTATTTCTAAATGTCGATAGGGTACTACAAACTGTCTCTTATTTCTTGTGTTGTGTGAGTGAATATCACTGTTACGTAAAAAAGTTCTTTTATTTTTATGAATTAGTATCAATAATTCCAAAATGTAAATTCCATACACTGTTAATATATTCAAATCTCTAAATAGGTTTTTACAAGACCAACCATACGGAACACCTGCTATACATCTGACAATACGCTTTTGGGCCTTGAAAACGTCCTTTATACTAGAAGAACCACCCCAGACAGTTATACCATAACTTATTGTCGATTGTACCTTATCAAAATAAAAAAGACGAAGGTGTTGCAGACTAAGTATTCTACCCAAATTTCTCAATTAATAACATTTAGAATTGAGTTTTTTACATACATTCCAAGAATGAATCTTAAAAGATAAATGAGAGTCGAAAGTCACTCCTAAAAACTTCACATCACTACAACTCAAAATATCTTCACGATTAATGGAAATACTTAAATCAGGTTTATTTGAATTTGAACGTGATGTAAATGATAAAAATTCAGTTTTGTGAACATTGAACAGGAGCGACTGATTACTGGACCAATCAGAGAAGGTCTTCAGAGAGTTTGTTATTTTATCTTGTAAAAGATTTATGTCTTTATCGCTATTTATATAGAATTGTTGAGTCATCCGCATAAACTGATACAAATGCATCAGGCATTACATGTGGTAGTTCATTAATATACAGAATAAATAATATAGGGCCCAATATTGAGCCCTATGGTACTCCATTCTTATTAATAATCGGATCAGACATTGAAATCTTAAAGTTATTTTTCAGTTTAACTATTTGGTGCCGGTCTTTCAGATAGGAAACAAACCAACTATGGACAACTCCCCTAACACCATATCTGTACAATCTATCGAGGAGCACATGGTGACTGAGATCACAAAAAATGGCAGTTGGATTTTCACTGTTCTCAATTGAGAGTAAGACTTCCTCATAAAAACTGTTAATGGCTGTGGAAGTAGAAAATTTATTTCGAAATCCATGTTGATGCTTTGTGATAATTTGGTTGATATCTAAAAATAATAAAAGTTCTTTTAGCATTGCATATTCAATAATCTTAGATATCACAGATGGAACAGACAATGGTCGAAAATTTGACATTAATTCAGGATTACCTTGTTTTAATACCGGTGAAATGATAGAAGTTTTCAGCATATTGGAAAAAACACCAGTATTGAAAGAAGCATTTATAATGTGAGTCAGTGGTGTCAAAATTTGAGACGCAATTTTCTTAATTACTATACCTGATATTTCATCAAAACCACACGATGCTTTGTTTTTAATTTTATATTTTATTATATCTAAGACATCCCTCTGTTACATAAGATAGGAACAAACTACTTTGAACAAAATTATTGGAATGCTGAAAATTTAAATTTGGTTTATCTTACTAATTATATCCACTGGTGCATCTATAAAGTAATCATTAAATTTGTTTGATATTATATCTGAATCTGTAATCCTAGTATCATCTATTTTAGACAGATATTTTTGTGATTTTTTTGTTTTCCATTAAGTTCATTTATAACAGCCCATGTGGTTTTGTTTTTGTTAGAGGATTTAGAGATTTTTTTAAAATAAAATTGACCCTTTGTGGCCTCAACAAGAACTTTGTGCTGATATTTTTTTGTCTATGTAGAGTTTTTAGCTTAGGGTAAGTCTTACTTAATATATACAATTCCTTCAGACTATCTGAAGAAGATTTTACTTCTTGGGTGACCCATGTATTTTTTTTGTTTTGGTAATGTTTGGTTTCTCTAATAGGACAACTAATATTGAAATAGAACGGTAATTTATCATGAAAGGCATTATATTTACTCCCAACATCAGTTGCATGATAAACATCTTGCCATGTTTCTTTACTCAAGAGATTGTTGAATGCATCTATAGCGCCCTCATGTGTTACTCTGAAAGTATTTCGAACTGTTGTCATAGTTAGATTAATAAAATTCAATCTTTAAAGGAATATATCGTGATCCGATTCAGTATTTACATTTACAGTACCTACACAATCATCACAATGTGTATATACCTGATCCAAAATATTTCCGCATGTGGAAGTCGACCTTGTAGGTGTAAAGTTCCTGGGTGACAAACCATAAGATGCTAGAAGACCAGAAAATCTGTGTGAATTATTTAGTGTCATGGAATTTACATTTAAATCGCCTGTTAAAAATATGAATTGATTTGGTTTAAAATTTGAATGTAAAATAAGGTTAAGTTTATCATAAAATACATCAAATTTACCTTTAGGAGATCTGTAGCAAACTAAAATTGTGTGTTGGTTTGAATTATAATGCCACTTCAGCCCACATACTTCAATGTCTTTTTCAACACAGTACTAATCGAGTAAAATGGAATTAACCTTCATATCATCCCTTGCCCAAACTGCAACGCCACTACATTTATATTGGGATCTACTAAAAGAATTTACAATTTTAAAATTTGGAAAATTATAATGAATCACCTCGTCATTTGCTGCCCACGTCTCAGTCATACAAAGAAATTTCAAATCCGACTCCTTATAATTAGCAAATAAACAATCCATTTTAAATTGATTTAGTCCCTGAATATTTGACGGTAGGAGATCGTACTCATCCCTTCCTTTTTCCTGTTTAAAAGTCAATTCTTCATACTTCACTTTATTTGCGTATGTGTTGAGCGCTTCATAAAAAACCTACTTACATAAGAGCCTACTGGCCATAGTTTTGGGTCCATCGCTTTACCGAAATTTTGTTCAAAAATTGAAACTTTAAAATATGAATATATGTTGGGATGCTTAGCCGTTAACGACGTACATATTAGTTCTGGAAAGTGTTTTTCTAACATCTTCTTAAGATTTTCTGCCGTTGTATGTTGGTCTACTCTAGTAACATGGAGATGGCTAAATTTTGGGATACCACTGATTTCTGAGTTCTCATTATTACCTATAACAAAACGTCCATTCCTTTTTTTGTGCCTAAACATTTTCTATTCTGGCCCACTATTATTTGTAGCTGAATTTGTATTCTCAATATTTATCAAATTTTCATCGTTTGTTAAATTAATAATATCTGAACATTTTGCTTCCGTTTGTATTTTTAAAATATCAGCTGATAATTGTTTATTATTTTCGATTACGGAAACAACTTGTTTATTTTCATTGGTAACATTTTTAAAGACAGTTTTTGTTGGGGAACTCCTTTCTTTATCAACAGCTAGACTTTCATTAACAGCAATATTTTTTGCGGGTGTAGTTTTTTTTTTGTTTTTTGGGTATTCTTTACTGCTATACTGTATCGGTCGTTCAAAATTGAGGTTTCTGTTAGAATTGTTTATTAAATTCATATTTTGTTGAGTAGATGGCGACTGGTCAGTTAATTGCATATATTTAAATAAATCTAGTTGTTCTTTTAGTAAATTTATCGTTATTTGTTGATTTGATATTACAATATCATTCTGATTAATAATTTTCTTTAAGCACCTGATTTCAGTTATCCTCGGATCCTCATCGTCAGCCTCTTTATCCAAGATTTCGTTTGATGAATCACTTAACCTAACACTTTCGTCACAGCATATAACTGTTTCTTCGTCGATATATTTAATACATTTTAATTGATTCAGGCAGCCACTATGTGATAACGTTTCACATTTTGCACATAAAAGACCACTTTGTGCAACTTTAAGGCACTTTTTACACCACTTAACTACCGAGTCGTAAACACGACCGTTTCTGTGAGGAGCCATCTTGGATAGGTCTCATATGGGCTGCCTTTGGTAGATTAAATAACATTTTCAAGTCTAGTATCTCGGTTTGTTTAAAAAGAAAGGTTTTTAACCAGTGCGTTTTACCGGTTCGTACATATGGTGCAAAAACACTGACTTTGACAAAAAGAACAATAGATAAAATAAGAGTTACACAAGGCGCTATGGAAATATCAATATTAGGTATTACCATTAGAGATAAAGTACTAAACCTAGAAATAAGACGAAGAACAGGAGTCACAGATGCAGTTGAAAAAATAGCCAGGGCTAAATGGGCTTGGGCCGGACATGTCGTCAGATTAACGGATGACAGATGGACCCAGAAGATTCTGGAATGGCGACCAAGGCAAGATGCATATCGAAGCAGAGGACGACCACCGACTAGATGGACGGATGATATCAAGCCGCATCACCACAAACTGGATGCAACAAGCTCAAGACAGAAATAGGTGGAAAATTTCATAAAAGGCCTACGTTCAGCAGTGGACAAATATAGGCTAATTGATGATGATGATGATAATGATGATTTACATACACATTCCCCTACATAATGGACTGACGATCAAATATATCAATGACTCAAAAATATGTCAAGAAATTGGATAAAAAGTGCTCAAAACAGAGCACAATGGACAAAAATGGGGGAGGCCTATGTCCAGCAGTGGACGCAAAGGGCTGGGTGGTGGTGATGATGATGATGATGATGATTCACATATAGCTAAATATAATTATATTTTATATTCCATATAATGGAAGGGAAGGAAAGTTTTTCAATTGTTAGTAATGTATTCGCGATAGCCAATTCCGACAGAGGGCGCTCAAGATTTCAAAGATGGACGATAACTTTGGAAAAACAAATCATTTGTTCATTTGATCTCAAAGGAATAAAACGTTAAATATAAATCATTTACACGTCTGTTTTGCATCATGCAATCATGTTTTGCAAAAGTAAAAGTTGGATTACGTTCTTCGAAGTGTATTTGTTTGTGATTCGAGTTTATACATAAGGAAATTAACTCCAAAACCTGAATAAAAATAAAATTAAATGTTTGTTTTTGTACAGTATGTCTGAAACACGGGAAATAAAATTTACTTTATCCCAATTATTTATGTGGTTGCAAGGTCGGCAGAGATCATTAGTTGAGAGTGAGGCAGTGTTTGGAGCTGGCCACGTGATATTTTGCAAACTAAAAAAGCAAGATGCCCTGGAAGTAGTTGCATTATGTGTGCAAGCATCAAGTATGAACAGTCTGCCCCATGAAATTATAAAAAGAATTTCGTGTGAGGAGGATATTACAACATGAAGCTGTAAATGTTCATGCAAGGCTGGTGAATCGGGATGCTGTAAACATGTGGTGGCAACTTTAATTTACATAAATCTGTTAATATTGTATATTATTGAAAAGAGGTATTGTATTATTGGTTGTATATTAATGATATTATTTTTTGATACAGGAACAGCAAATTAGAGTTCTGCAGCTCAACTGAAATGGAGCAAGCTTGGGGTGTTAATAAACCCCTTATAAAAGAAATGTATCAAGGGGAGAGGCTAGTCGACTTTATCCCAAAGAAAAAGTATTGTCCAAATATCTCCAATCTTGATAACAGCAGAAAAAACTTCAAGATTTTGAGTGAATGTAAGTTTTTAAAATGTCTATTTTAAACTTGATGTCTAATTTATACTTTTTTATTATTAGATGGCAAATTTAATTCCCCATTATACCAAATTAAAAATGGAAGAAATAAGGACGAATTTTTCGGATATGAATTAATAAAAAACAATTTAATGTGCAATCAATCAATATTTAGAGGTAATGAAGATGAATGTACCAGTACCTTTTATTTAAATAAGGTTGTAATAAATATTGAAGAGGCTGAAGAACTGTACTTTGCCACTCTAAGCCAAAGTGGTAGCAAATGTTTAGAAGCAAAAAGATGCAGAATAACTGGATCAATTTGCTACCAAATATATACATATACATTTAATAGTAACCCCAACTGGGAGCAAAAAATAAAATCATTATTTTATTCCACATTTAGGGGAAACGCAAGTACAAGGTATGGAACGGAGCAAGAAGTATATGCCTTAAAGTTGTACAACGAAATCCATAACTGTGCAGCAAAAAAGGGAGGCCTTATTGTTAACCCTTAATTACCATGGGTCGCGTTTAGTCCTGATGCTTTATTAGACAAAGATGACAAACTAATACGGTTGATTGAAATCAAGTGCAATATGTTGGGCAAATCAAAAACTGTCTTAAGCATTTTAAGGCAATTAACTCATATAAAAGTTGTCAATGGGCAATTGCAATTAGATAAAAAACATCAGTATTATGCACAGGTACAATTAGGAATGGGCATTTTGGGAATATCAGATTGTGATTTATTTATATATTGTTCGTATGACAAATTATTTTTTACTGTGCCTATAAAATTTGATAAAAAATTTTTAACAAACATGTTAAACATTTTGAAAGATGCTTATTTTGAAAAAATTGTGAAGTATTTGGAAATACATAGTCATTAATATTAAAATTTGTTTTTGTTTAAAGTAGAATTAGATATGTTTACGATTACACAAATTATCTTTAATATATCATCGTAAAATGGTATTATAATTTTATTTAATTTTTATTTAATAAAAACTAATACAAATTTAGAATATTAATATTCTTTATTTAAAAAATTATACAGTTATAATACAATAGAAAATAAAATATATATATATATATATATATATATATATATATATACATTGTTATGATATGTAAAATCGAGAAAAATATTGGTTTGCTTAAAATATTTCAAAGTAAAGTTACAAAAGTTAAAATAATTCAGATAAGTAGGATAATGAACAACAAACATTTCAAAGAAGGAAAGTCTTTAAATTTTTGGATTACCTGTATTAAACAAAACGTAAGATAGGCATAAATTATTTTCTTTGTTAAAATATATTTGAGTGACCTCGCATAAGCTTAAGTGAATTCCTAGACAATTGAAGCGGTTTTTCCAAATAAATGTTGTGCACTAATTAGGACAATAGAATAGATTTTAGAAAGATATGTTTTTGTTAGTTTTTAAGACTTGGTAGGAAAATATTATTTTGTAAAAAAGTTTTAGGAAATTTTATAATTGTAGGTAAAAATTTGTGTGTTATCGAAATAAAGAAATGGGAGAGGTATGACGCGTTTTGATTGGATGAGATTGGAAAAGGTGGGAGGTTTGGTTTGAGAATGAGACTTTAGTTAGTTTTTGAAAAAAAAGGAAAGTCAGTTGGTTTCCAAGGGTGCAAGGCGAACGGCCGTTGTTCTCGGGTAGTTTCCCAGAGGTAGGAAGCAGTAGCAGTGAAAGTTTGTGAGTTTTCGTGTAGTTAGTGTATCTGACAGAAGCTGATCCAGTAAAAGATTTTAAGTTATATTTTCTACTTATATTCCAAGAGTCACTGTTCAGGCCAACGAGAGATTCAGTTTATCGTAAATAAAAGATATTCCAAGAGTCATTTTTCACTCAGACCAACGAGAGATTCAGTTTATTGAGAGAAGAAGAAGCTAGCATAATTTGAACGATTTGTGCATTTGAAGATCATTAAGGACGATAAACTTGCAATAATTTGTTGTAAGATTGCTGATTACCTAGGGAGCGACTAAGAGTAGATAGTATAGACTACAAGGAACAAGGATTTGGACCACTCATCATCAAAGAGAGGTAGTTTTGTTTTCTGCAGTTTTCTTTTATTGATAATACAATTTTTACACTTATTTTAGAAAAGATATAAATATTTTGATTAGGAGATTTAGAATAATATTTGGGATTTTGAGATTTCAACTAATATTGTTTGTACCATTAATTTTGAAGGTTCACGTACGTAGAACATAAATTTTGAGAATCATTATATGAGATTTTGTTTATTGAAAATTTTTGAGTGTGAATTTTATTTCATTATTTTATTTGAATAGATAATGTTAGATGCTATATGTTTTTTTATTATTCCGGTATTCTTTGAACCTTACCTTTCACATGTAATAGCATAGATATTAAAGCACGAATAGAACCCTGAGATAAGAGAATTATAAAGTGTGATAGAATCATAGTCATATCATTTAAATAATTTTAATTAATTAATTAAATAATTAGCTAATTAATTGCTTGGCGCACTAAGACTTTAAATATCACAATTATATATATATATATATATATATATATATATATATATATATATATATATATATATATATATATTCTATTTTCTATTGTATTATAACTGTATAATTTTTTAAATAAAGAATATTAATATTCTAAATTTGTATTAATTTTTATTTGGTAGGGAAGGGTTTAATAAAAGAAATAAACACTTAAATAAAAGGAGGGAAACTCCTTCTACTCAGTAACGACATAATTGCTTAAGTTGTCTGAACATAGTGAGTTAAAAACCCTCATTTATTCTAAATTAAAACATAAAAAATACATTTTTAGAAATAAGACAAAAACATACTATATCTAACATAATATAAGTATTCAATAATATATTCTCAAAATAAACAACTTTGAATCGAACAAAGATTAGATCTAATAAAGAAATAAAATAATATATTGAAATTTTAAAAATAACAAATTTGAAAAACAAATCATGAACAAAAAGTGTATTCAAGCTATTGATAATCATTCAGACATTTTGAGAAATAAGAGAAAACAAACTACATCTAACATACTACAAGTATTTAATAATGTATTCTCAAACTAAAAAAACAAATGTCAATTGAGGAAAGCTTAATTATAAAGAAGAAATAAAACTTAATTTGTATGAACCTTGTTAATTTTAAAACTTATTTTTTTTAAGATTGGGTTTGATATATTTATAATTGCACAAATTACTTTTAATATATCATCACAACATGGCAAAAGGTAACCACCAATTTTAATTCTTCTTTAAAGTAGATATGACTAGATAGTCTAGTAAATATGGCGACTACCGTACCATGAATATGAACAACCGTATTGTTTGAAAAAGGTACATTTTTGATTTATTTAGCTGCTGATTCTCCAATCAACCATCACTGTTACCATATCAACCGCTGCAGGTAAGATCAGTTCCTCAGCAATCGTTTGTGGTTTTTTAAGTTTGGCAACACGGTAAGCTACCATATAAGGGGTGGGCAATTCTTTGGTAGGAATTGATGCTCTTGAAACCAAAGCGGTGGTCTGATGTTTTAGCTCTCGCAGTTTTCGTCCAAAAAAGCCTCTTTTCTTACCTTGTAAATGACTGAGTTGATTCCAAATGAAGTTTTAGTTTATTAGGATGCATACTTTCAGTTGCCAACACTCTGTTACAAACAACACATTGTGGAAGTTCTGCATTCCCTTTAGTAACACAGGTAAATCCAAAATCCAAATCTTTTAACTTTTGACTATAAGTCAAGAATTCTGACTATAAGTATCCATTATAGATAGCAAAAAACTCCGCGTGTGATAAAACAAAATAAAAGCTTGACTAAATGGCATAACATGCGCGATAGTAGGAAACACGTAGGTGTTCAGAATATCAAATAAATATATTTTCTGTATTAAGGCCGATCCTCGAGACTCTGGCATAGCTAAATTCCAATGTAAAAGTTTATATCAAATAACGCAAAAACTATGGCAGATATTGAGATGATTCTTTTTTTCTATGAAAGGTCTTAAAAAGTTCTTGTGCACTATTTGGTTGTAAATTAATAAATTGTTTAAACAATTTTTTTTTAAATATTTTTGGTTAAAATAAACGTAATTTTTTTTTTGAAATAGGGCACTAGAGAATTTGACCCACTTTCCAAATCTGTTCTTATTTTTAACATAAAGTGTAACACAAAGCAGCTATTTGGTATAAACTTTTAAAAAATTTCAAAGTTCTGCTAAATGTAATTCTCTATCCGTCAACACAAGCCGTCCTTGTCGGTAGCTTATGGATTCTCGCCAGCAGATAGGTAAGACCCTTTGAAAGAGGATAAATAATGTTAAATAACATTATTAGGGCTTATTCCGACTTTTAACAAACCAGTGTGTTTATTGTATTTAAAATAGGAAATTTTATATAAATAAGCAGTAAGTAGGTACCTATAATTTGATTAAACTTTTATATGAATAGAAATATTATTTGTTAATTTGTGACATTTTCCTTCTAGATATGTATCTTCTTCTTCGGGTTCCTTCTCCTAGCGGAGGTTGGAAATCATCATCGCTATTTTAACTTTGTTGGCCGCATTTCTGAATAATTCTAATGAGCTGCAGCCGAACCACTCTCTCAAATTTCTTAGCCAGGACATTTTGCGTCGTCCTGGGTTTCTCTTCCCTTGTATCTTCCCTTGCATAATCAACCTCAGTAATACGTACTTCTCACCCCTCATTAAATGTCCCAGATATTGAATCTTTCTAATTTTAACAGTTTTTATGACTTCACATTCTTTCTTCATTCTTTGTAACACCTCTAAATATGTATACTGTTTTTATAATAATACTATTGTTTTAGTATTAGCTTATATAATAATAATTTATTACATACAAACAGCGTAGAATTTTGGTCAATCAGCAAGTACATTTTTTTTTATTTCAATCAGAATTATTATTATCTTTTCTTCTTTACATGAGCTCAAAAGTAACAACCAAATATTTTGGCAAGAAGTAAGGACAAGCGAAAAACATGCAAAACCCAGATGAGAATTATTACTTGGAATATCAGATCACACAACTCAAGGGACCAAGAAATAACCCAAGTGCTGAAAGAAAAAGAAATAGACATTTGTGCTCTACATGAAACACAAAATAAAGGAAAAAGTCAATCAAAATTAGGTGAATACATACTATTCTACAGTGGAGTAGCAAAAGAAAACAGGGCCAAAGAAGGTGTAGCCTTACTAATACACCAAAGGTATTAAAATTACAATAAAGAGTGTCAATACATATCAGAAAGAATAGTAACAGCAAAGATACGAATGGAGAAGGAAAACCTGAACATTATCGGAGTATACACTATAAACATTGTACTTTTACAGGATCCTCTACGAATTTTCAAAAATGTAGTTCAAATAGTAACTAGGAAGAACCTACAAATCCATTCTGTGATCCATATCGAACAAACAATTTCAAACTAATAAAATTTTCTATATCTCCAGAACTACTCAATGGATTTTGATTATTCTTTTTTTAATTTATATGTAATTTCTACGTACATTACAAATATGTAATTTGTTTATATATAAATTAATTAATAAATAGTCTAGTTTGTTTAAACAATTCGTGCAAAAATAATTTTCTTTCAAAAATCTATTTTTTTTAATACTAGTATCAATAATCATAGCGTTTTTTGCATTGAATTGTTAATAATTAAAAAACAACTCCAAATTCAAGGCAGGAAACAAGTAGGTTTTCTTCCTATAGGTCTACAATAACTAAAAAAGTTGTCAGAGACCTAGAATATTGAGTGTCACGAACAAGGTCTATTTTTGCTTATTTCCCTGGAGTATATATTTGATTAACATCTGCGTAATTTCTTTGCCGCTTCCTCGCTGGTTTTTCATATTGCTATGATATCAGTATCATCGGTAAATGTTGCAATTGTATTATTTTCTAGGACAATAATACAACACGTATACAAAAGGTAAACACACTTCTTTGTGGCAGTCCTGCTGTAATTTCTTTCAGTTCCGTGTATGTTTCTTCCTGTTCAATTCTGAAATATCTTTACAAGATGCAAGGGTTAATTATTTGAGAATATCGTTTTGGTAAATGTAGTCTTAGTTTATAGTTATGGCATCTTTGCCATACTTTATCATATACCTGAGTCACGTCCTAAATTGTCCATCATATTATCCTTCATGATCCATATTTCACATCCATGTAAATAGTAATACAGTATATTTCATCATCATCAATGGCACTTCAACTCTTCGTGAGTCTTTGACACGGTTACTATTGCCTCCCATATTTGTCGGTCCTGTGCCAGTAATTCCCATTGTCGCACTCCCATTTTCTCTAGATCTTGGAGTATATTAACATATAACAAATTAAAAATCCTTAGTTGTAAATTTTTGAAATAAGTATTCAGTATACATCTAAGTTTCATAAGTGCTCCTCATAAATGTCAAAAATCTAAACTTTTGTAATCCGTTCTTTGTTGACAATTAGTTGCATATGGCCGACGTTTACTAACCGTAGGTAAATTATCTTATTTCTTTCATTTGACAATAATAATTGTCTGTTAGATTAGTGTTGTAATAAGTAAATTAGTCTCTTACTGAATGATAATAAACAACACATCAAACTTATTCTGAAACTATTTCTTGTGTCATGTCATATTCTATTGGATTTTGGTGTAATAAACCACAACCTATCAAATTAAATATTAAAAATCAAAATTGGAAATGATAGCGTGACGAAATTATTCCTTCCTTCAAGAAATTTTAAAAAGAACTGATTCGTATTACTATTCAGTGCAAGGACAGTTATTTTGATATTTATATCGAATAGAGAATACTGTTAGTTTGCGGTATGGACCCCAAAAAATATTTTATTTGAAAAGATTGATAAAGGTATGGAACTGTGGGAAAATATGCTACAAAAATTGCAAGATCTTTATTATAATTTTTATTTGGAACACCTTCTGAAGAAACATTAGACATAATTCTATATTTATATAGTTTCATTTTATTAATTTTAATGATCGTGATACTAATTAAATTTTTATGATATGTAATTATAATCTTTTTTTAAAGTTTTTATTTTCCGTAAACTTTAATCTACGTTAAAATTCAGACCGTCAATTTTTCCGTAAAGAAGTAACAAATAAATTATGTATGTACCTTTGTTACATTGTAAATTTATGAATAGATTATGTTACTTTGATCTGTTATTCTATTTACTCAAAACACCACTAAAGAGAAATTTATGGTTTTACTGTAAGCCCAAAACCTGTCACTTCAGGGGTTGTCCCGATTATATAATCGGCTCGAGTAAAAGAATAACGCATTTTTGACCTGGGCTTGAGAGAGATATCTGAACGAAGTTTAAAATATTACTGCATGAACAAATTTTGTTTTCGTAAAGAAAGAAATTTTTGAAATAGAGATAGCCCACTGAAATTTACCGTTAGGATTTTCTAGGATGAGCCTTAATAGTCTGCGCTGGCACAGACGCCCCTGGGACAACGCAGCCTGGGGCGTCGCGACGCACAGTTTGGGAACCCTTGTCCTATATCGTCCACATTACTAACCAGGATGTTTTATTAAAAATGCAAAAAGGAAAAGATTTGTTAACCATAATAAAAAAAAACAAAACCGAAAACCTCGGTCACATATTGAGAAATACCGAAAGATATGGGTTGCTGCAATTACATCTACACGAAAAAGTATAAGAAAACGGTACTAGAAAAGCGAAGAATTTCCTTGCTGCAAAATCTACGTGTTTCAACACAACAACCACAAATCTTTTCAAAGCAGCAGTTTGCAAAATAAAGATTGCCACGATGGTCGCCAACATTCGAAACGGATAGGCACTGCAACAAGAATTGAATGAATTCCAGGTTTTCTAGTAAAGTGATTAAACGCGAAGATTAGTATTGAAATATCCAAAGAGATAAGGTATTCTTATATATATAAAATTGTTAATGGTTAAATTCTTATTTTTAATAATATAATATAATAAGCAACATTAGCCGTGAAAGTTTTAATTGTTTTTTGCTACATATATTAGTAGTAGAACCAATTAATTTTAATAAATAAACACCTCATGAACGTCTATGATGATATAAATTTTACGACCGTTTTATGACTTTGAGGCAGATTTCGTGCTCTCAACAATTTGTGAACAGAACATAGGGATTAAAAAATGGAAGAATTAATACTTACCAAATACATACAACTGTTAAGAAAAAACGGTAAATTCACAAATAGTCCTTTGATTCCAAATTGTTCGTAAATAACTAGGCAACAGTTAAATATAAATAACGCATTCAAAAATGAGATGAATAACACAACAGTCATTAGTTTGCCAGTTGTGTCATTAATGATATTCACGGCTGATTTTATTACTAAAATACATGTTTTAATTCTTTTTATTTGCTCTTTGTATTGTAAATCACTTTTATTTACAAAAACAGATTTTATATATTCATTTAATGATTCATACTTTGATGACAGAATTGTACAAGTTTCAATTACAAACAACATGAGAAAATATATTCCAAAAGTGACTTGAATATAAAATAAAGTCTTTCCTACTCTGTACCATCTATAATCGTAAAGTATTAATGCATCGTATATAAAGAATAATGGCCCAAAAGTAAACAGCACTGAAGTTCTCAAATACTTAATAAAGTATGCATGCTTTATTTCCAGAAAATATATACCTTGGATGTGTTTGAAAAATTGCTTCCATATACCTTTGTGTAAAAATATATTATAAAAGCTTAAAATCATAAACACAGTATTACTAGCTTCTGTCAAAATGTACGTACAGGCCTCCGATGTTGTGAAATGCAACTTTGCAATATCATCCCCTATTTTAAAGGGTACAGATATAATTCCAAGTAGGGCCACAAAAAATAGCATATAGCTAATGACGTATTTTAGCAACTTGGGTTTAATATTCAACGGAAAAAGTCCTGCATAGCCACCCAGCTTAAAATAGAATTGTAAAAAGTTTGTGTCGCTTTCCAAATACGATTTCGTTACGTCCATTTCTTTTAAAAACTAGCGTAAGACTTCCGACGTTATTGTTTATTGATTAACCATTCTGTTTTATTTATTACATGATTTAAGTTATTTATTTATGTGAAGATTACTTAACGAAAGCACTTTTAGTAAATTAGATAATTTATTAAAAATAAAATGGATGGCAGCGAGGTAGTTAAATTATTAGAAAAAAAGTAAATAATTAGTATGGAAAAGTAACAACAAGATTAAAATTAGCTTTTATGCTAATAATTGTAATATTACATGATATACAAAGATGAAGTCTTCAACCCCAGCATCTGGCCTGAGGGTTCAGTGGTCCGCCGTTTTAACTTCAAATACAAGAATTTTACCAGCCGCGGTCCCCATCAAAACCAGAAATGATTGTTATGAGTTATTAATTCACAATCTATTATAAACAAAATAAGTCTTATCGAATTATTGCTTAAAACCGAAAGTCCGGATTTGCTGTGTATAACCAAGTCATGGTGTAGTGACAACAATATAATTTCCTTATATCTTCCAAATTATTTCTTAGGTTCGTACTATAATCCAAGTGATCATATACATGGTGGTGTACTTATATTTATAAAGGTTAATTTTAAATTTAATATTCCAAGTTTTCTCACGAACATCTTTCAAGATTTTAACTTTGAGTGCTGTTGTATTAGTTTTAGATGTGACTCAAAAAAAATTTGTTTACTCAATGTGTGTCGCTCCCCTAATGGGGATATTGATATTTTTATACATAAATTATATTATATATTTAATATTTGTTACGTTAAATATGATTGTATTATTCTTTGTGGTGATCTTAACATCGATTATCTTAAAGAGTCAAGGCATAAATCTATATTGAAGGATTTTATGATTAGCTATGGACTTAACTGTAAAAATACTGAACCAACTTGAATATTTACAAATAAAAACGGTGTAATTTCACGATCGAAACTAGATTATTTTCTTACTATGAAAATACTAACTCGTTACTTTAATTAAACTCATTATTAATGAGGTTGTCGTGAACTACAATTTAGGTGATCATCTAGGACTTTAGTTTAAACATATTTGAGAGTAACAATACTGCTGCATGCCAGATAGCTACTTATAGAAACTTATCAAAGAATTGTTTGTCTAATCTTTTGTTGAGTTTTGATTCTGAGAATTTCGAAAATGTTTATACATATTCAAATGATGTAGATGATGCATATAGAGCTTTTTTGAACTCTGTCTCCTATCATATTGATACAACATGTCCTTTAATATCAAAACTACTAATACCAACAGAAAATGGATCAATACTGAAATTCTTCAGATTAGTAAAAAGCTGAAAGATTTATTTTGGCTAGCAAATGTTAGTGGTAATTCAGAGTTAATGTTTAACTATAAAATACAAAAGGCCAACTTTATTCGTGAGGTAAAGGATATAAAAAAAGCATCATATCAAAGTTATTTACATAATCAAAATAATAATAAAAGAAGAAAGGAGATATGGAAAACTGTGAATCGTCAAACTGGTAAAATAAAAACAATTTTGAGTGGAGCATTACTGATAATAATAAA
This sequence comes from Diabrotica balteata, assembly GCA_918026665.1. Lineage (NCBI taxonomy): Eukaryota > Metazoa > Arthropoda > Insecta > Coleoptera > Chrysomelidae > Diabrotica > Diabrotica balteata. The sequence goes on along the minus strand of OU898284.1, from coordinate 92,611,572 downwards.
TTATTGATACATCCAGAACACATAGCAAACAAATTTGGTGAGTATTTTTGTACATCAGTCAAACACACATTATTAAAACATAACGATTTCACAACTATGATTATTAACAAGACATTCTTTTTTTCTGAAGTCTCACCATTTGATATTGAGAATGCTATATCTTCCTTAAACTATACCAGCTCAGTTGGTATTGATCAAATCCCCACTAAAATAATTAAATACATTTCTTCATATATATCTCCAGATTTGTCTCACATCATCAACCTATCTGTCAAGGATGGCAAGTTTCCAAGTGACCTTAAAACGGGAGTAGTCAGTCCAATTTTTAAAAAGGGAGATCCGTGTTTGGATGATAATTACAGGCCAATCACCGTAACATGTGTACTCTCTAAGATTATTGAAAAGTGTATTTATAGTAAAATGTTAAATTTTCTGAATAAATATGATATCTTAAATAAATGCCAGCATGGGTTTCTTCCTAATAAATCTACAGAGAGTGCTTCTATTTCAATAGTTAATTATATCCACGCTGCTTTGGATCGAAAAAGGTATGTGGGTGCACTCTTTTGTGACTTAACTAAGGCTTTTGACTCTATTGACATTGAAATTATACTGCATAAATTAGAAGCCCTTGGTTTTCGGGGTTATTTCTTGAACTGGTTAAGGTCATACTTACAACATCGTAAATTCCTAGTAAAAGTCGATAATAAGAAGTCATCTGTTTTTAATCTTGATCGAGGTGTACCACAAGGCTCCGTATTGGGACCCCTAATATTTCTTTTATATGTCAATGATTTGACACATTTTTTAACTGCAGACCATATAGTTCTTTATGCAGATGATTCAACAATAATTGTAGTTGACGAGTCAAATGAAGTCGAACTCATATCAAAAATGAACTTAGTAGCACAGGAATTTACTTCTTCTTCTTCTTCACGTGCCATCTCCGCTACGAAGGTTGGCTATCATCATGGCAATTTTGACCCTGGAGGCTGCCGCTCGGAACAATTGTATGGAAGTGCAAGCAAACCACTCCCTGAGGTTTCTCAACCATGACATTCTTCTCCTACCTATGCTGCGCCTACCTTCAATCTTTCCTTGCATAATTAGTTGTAACAGTTGATATTTATTCGCACGTGTAATATGTCCCAGGTACTGTAGTTTCCTCATTTTAACACTCAATACGACCTCCTTTTGTTTGTTCATCCTGTCTAATACAACTTGGTTAGTTATCTTATTCTATCTTATCCTTCCAGGAATTTACAACCTGGTGTAAAAGGAATTCTTTAATGGTAAATGCAAAGAAAACTATTTGTATGCAGTTCTACTCGCGCTTTAAGCCATCCCATGGTTATAAAATCACAGTTAGTTCTGAGGAAATACCTTTGAAAATGAAAATGTCATTAAAGTCTGCAAAACAATGAATAAGGGTTACTATGCGATCCTTCAGTTGAAAACTCTATTTAACACCAATCAATTGATAAGTGTGTATTATGTATTGGTTTATTCATATATGGCCTATAATGTTATCTTGTGGGGAAACTCTAGAAACTCTTCTAGACTTTTTATAACTCAAAAGAGAATTCTTAGATTGAAATTTAATATTAATAATAGACTTGACACAGGCTGTTGACTTTTTATGCTTTATATATTTATAAGTGTATTATTCACGTCAAAACTAAATTTCAAAATTTTACCCTCAACTCTGACTTTCATAATTACCCGACAAGACACGGAAGGTTCATAAGCGTGTGTAAACACTTCACAACTCTTTTTGAAACTAGTCCTGATTTTGCAGGATCTAAATTTTATAATTGTTTGCCACTTAATATAAGAAATAAAAACAATATTCAAAAATTCAAAAATAAATTAAAAGCATGCTTGATCCAATTATGCGTTTACAACCTAAATGAATATTTTGACTTAATAAAAGACTACAGAGAATAAGGACCGACGGGTTCAGAGACGCTCTATACATTTTGTTTTATGTAATTGTCCTATATAACTTGTTGATCATGCTTTATGTACTACATGACTTGTCCTATATCACAATGTGATCTGATGGGATTAATAAAGAATATTCTATTCTATTCTATTCTATTCTATGATCTCTAAACATATAAGGACGATAAAAGGAAAACAATTTATCTGTATAAATCACTTCAAAAAATGCATAGCAAACGCAATAAAATAGATCATTAGTCATCATTATCAGTGGCATTACAGCTCGTTATGAGCCAAAGCTGTCTTCAGAACAATCTTCCATTCGCCCCTGTCTCCAGCAACGCTTCTCCATGCTTTAACTCCGATGGATTTTAGATCCTCCTCTATGTTATCTTGATACTTAAGTTTTGGTCTTCCTCTGGCTCGTCTTCTCACTGGTCCTCTTCGGTCGAAAATTTTTCTGATCGGTGCAGCTTCATTTCGCCTAATTACATGTCTTATCCATCAAAGACGTGCTAATTTAATAAATTTTACAACGTCAGGTTTTTCGAATCCTCCATATGTTTCTTAGAATTTTTCTCTCTAAAAGTTTAAGCAATTCTTGGTATAGGATTTTTCACCTAAGAAGACCGCTTTGCAGTTAAATGATGGTAACTTTATTACTAGCGGACCACACACAGTTCGATTGTAGCAGCGGAAGCGAATAGTTCTCTGTGTGATCGAAGTGCTAATTAATAGAGTTGTTGTTGTTTTTACCAAAAAATGGAATTAAATTCAGATGGTAGAGGAAATCCACCTGACAGAGGAAGGACTGACGATATTGCTAGTAATATGGATTATGAAGTTAATGAAAAACAAAAGCAGTCTGAGGAAATTATAAATATTGATATTAATACACAATCAAAACAGGTACCGATAACAAATTCAAAAAACTTTTTACCAGATTATCAGGTAAGCAATAAAACAAATATTAATATAGGCCAGCCCATAATGTCAGAGTTGAAAAATAAATACAGTCAAGGTGACCAAGGTCCTTATTTTGTTTTTATGCAGAATAAGGAAGGTAACATTGGCCGATTGCATCGCATAGCGACAGCACGATTAATTTTAGGTGCAGTACCTGCAATTAAAGATAATATTGTTAATATTAATATTATAGGAAAAAAATAAAATTAAAATTGAATGTAACATATATAAAAGCGCTAATATTTTAGTGGAATGTAAAAAGTTAATAGAAAGAAATTACGATTTATATATTCCAAATTTTTTTACTCAGAAGAGTGGGGTAATTAAAGGGGTAGACAAAAATATTTCAGAAAACGAATTAAAAGGTATTATTGTTCCAAGATACGGCAATTTTAAAGTAATAAACGTTAAAAGAATAAAGCGAAAAGAAAATGATCAACTGGTGGAGACGGGTACGATAGTGGTGTCTTTCAGAGGCCAAATGATTCCAAAACAAGTAATCATTGAACGAATGATCTACCAAGTGGAACCTTACGTTCCGAGAGTAATACAATGCCTTAATTGCATTAGATACGGACACGTTACGTCACAATGTCGAGGTAAGAAAAGATGCAGCAAGTGCGGACAGGAACATGATTCAGATGTATGCGACTTAACAGATCCCACTTGTATATTATGTTTCGGAAACCATTCAGCATTAGATCGAAACAAGTGCGCTGAGTTTGAAAAACAAAAGGGCATTAAATATATAATGGCAAATGAAAATTTACCTTTTGAAGAAGCAAAATTAAAATACAGCAGTAGCTATAGGACAGTCCTGAATTCAACAAACACAGGAAATAGGTACACAGTGACAACCAAGAGAAAATGGAGCGAAGGAGCTCAAAATAAATCAGTTTATCCTTATTCAAAAGAACACGAAAATATACTGGACACTGCAAGCACTTCTGCTTACCCGTCGCTACCAATTATAAACAACCCATTATATCAAAATCAAACAAAAATAGTCCAACAAAACTCACTAACTAGTAAACAAATTACTGATAATATAGTAACAATATTTAAAAATTTCTTAGGCAAAAACTTAATTCCAATAGCAAACAAACAAATTTTAGACGACATTAAAAGTAATATAGAAAAAGTTTTAAATGGGCCTAGTAAATAATATTTTACAATGGAATTCACGATCAATAGTGAACAATAAAGGCCATTTTGAAAGGTACATTTTCGAAAATAAATTCTTAGCTATTCTTTTAAGTGAAACTTGGTTAAAACCGAATTCAAAGATAAGCTTCTCCCAATATAACATATTCCGTGAAGATAGATCAGATGGTTATGCCGGAGTAGCGATATTATTAAGAAAAAATATCAATTTTCAGAACAATTTAAATTTTTATAAAATAAATAATGTCATGTGCGTTGCAGTACAGATTAAAATAAATAATAAAAACTTAAATTTATATTCCATTTATGCAAAACCCAAATTATGTGTGTCAAAAAACGAATGGGTTAAATTTTTTAATAGTTTACAAAAACCTTTTTTAATAGGGGGAGATTTCAACTGCCATAATAAAATGTGGGGCTGTGATGTCACCGATCAAGAAGGTATTTATCTTTTTGAGGCTATGGAGGAATGTGGACTTAATTTCCTAAATGATGGGTCAGAAACATTGATTCGTAGACCTATGAATTTAAATAGATCTGCAATAGACTTAACAATTTGCTCTAGGGATATTTATTACAAATTTAATTGGCACACAGAAACTTTGAGTCTGGGTTCTGATCACTACCCAATAGTAATAGAATTTAACCATAATACTGATAATAACGTCACTAATAGCATTGGTGTCATTGAAACTAATGATATATCTAGATCTAGAATTACATGGAATATTAAAAAGGCAGACTGGGCTTTCTTTACCTATCTCTTAAACAATGAAAAGAATAATAATATATCAGATGGTTCAGAGCAAGAATATTCCACATTTTGTGACTCTATCAATTTAGCTAGTAAATGCTCAATTCCAGAGAGGAAAGGGAAGCCCAATGCAAAATTTAATAAACCATGGTGGAATGATGATTGTAGGGACGCTATAAGACAACAAAAAGAAGCTTTTTTGCAGTTTAAAAGACTATCTAATTACGATAATTATTTAAAATATCAACAAGCAGAAGCTTATAAAAAACGAATTATTTTAGGCAGCAAAAGAGCTTCTTGGAAAAACTTTTGTAATAGTTTAAATAAAAATACACCAATTAGCAAAATATGGAATGAAATAAGAAAATTAAAAAACGTTTATAATCCTCCCAATAATCCGATAGTTGTAAGTGAGTGGACAGATAAATTTTTTAATAAAATTGCTAGACCTTGGGTTATAGAAGGAGAAATTAATCACAGGAACCCTACAGATAATAGACATGACAATGACGAAGCAAACAAAGACAACATATTTCTCACACAAGCATTTAGCATGGAAGAATTAAAGAACTGCCTAAAAAGACATAATAATTCAGCTCCAGGATTAGATGGTATACACTATAGTATGTTGTATAATTTACCCATACATAAAAAAGTTCAACTACTAAATGTAATAAACAATATCTGGATGAGTATGGATATACCAAGTGCATGGAAAGAGTACATCATAGTTCCAATTCTCAAGCCACACAAATCACCAAACTGTCCGGATTCGTATAGAGGCATTTCACTATCATCATGTGTGTTAAAAACAATGGAAAGAATGATTAAATGTAGACTAGAATTCTGGTTAGAAAAAAATTCTAAAATACCTGTAACACAATTCGGCTTTAGAAAATCATGTTCTACGATGGAAAATTTAACGCACTTAATACTGGATATATATATAACTCATTTTCCGTCAACAAGTCGGTATTTGCTACATTCATAGATATAGAAAATGCATATGACAATGTGAACCTACAACTTCTATACCATAAAATGAAAGAAATCGGACTACCAGATATACTCTGCTGGAAACTTCATCAACTTTACATCAATAGAACTCTTTATCTTCAAATTAATAACAAACTAATAGGACCGAGAGTTTCAAACATCGGGTTACCTCAAGGGAGCATCTTAAGTCCAATATTATATACTATTTACACAGCTCATATAGGTCAAAGCATAATAACTAGCAAACAAGGTAAAATATTACAATTCGCAGATGATATATGCATATATGTAGATCAATTGGAAATCGAACAAGGCGGTAGAAAAATAAATACAGTATTTAAACATCTACAAGAAGACCTAGATCAAATAGCATTAAACATATCAACCAAAAAAACACAAGCTTGCATATTCTCCCGAAAACGAAACATTCCAGAAGTAGTGGAGTTGCAAAATGTCTCGTATAAAGTTCAACACAAAGTTAAATATTTGGGTATTATACTGGATAGAAAAATGATTTGGAAAGATCATGTTGAGTACATCATAGCAAGAGCTGACAAAGGGTACAATGCGTTACGAGCAGTAAACTATACAACCTGGGGAGCAGATCCCAACATAGCATTACTAATGTATAGATCATATATAAGATCAATATTAGATTACGGATGTTATTTTTACAATCAAGCCGCCAAAACCCATCTTCAAAAAATAGACATCCTTTCAAATAAATGCCTCAGATTATGTATAGGAGCTTTGATGAGTACTTCAATATCAAATCTAAGCGTAGAATGCAATGAACCACCACTATGGTTAAGAAGGAAAACTATGTGTGAAAAATTTATAACTAAAATGATAACTAAAGAGAGCATTATATGTAACAACTGCCACAAACTTTATATAAATGACCTAACCACTGAATACTGGAGGAAAAAGCCAACATTACTACTTGCCGAAAGTTACAATAGAATAAGACAATTTAAAAATAATCTATACACATCAACTCTGTCATCCATGCATCAGATAAATCTCAACAATATACCAAACATACAACCAACCTACATGAGAGATTACTCGAAATTTCCAGTTTACTTAAGGAATGCCATGTTTAATGTGGATATAGAAACTTTATTTCCGGAACATTACCAAATTTATACCGATGCCTCAAAAATGAATTCGAGAGTGGCCGCTGCCGTGTGGGACCCTAGGACAAGGTATAAAGAGGGTATACGACTTAATGAAAATTTTGCAACATTTTCAGCAGAACTTATTGCAATACTAAGAGCAATGCAGTACATAAGCAGTATAAACAATAACGAAGAGAAATTTCTAATCCTTACAGACAGCAAAAGTGCTTTACTTAAACTGGAAAGTTTGAAGGACATATCAAACTACATATGTATTGACATTATTAAAGCATATATCGCACTTAAAGCTAAGGGCAAACAAATATCATTTTGTTGGGTAAAAGCTCACTCTAATCTTAAACACAATGAAATAGTAGATACTTTAGCTAAGAAGGCCACCGAACAAGAAAATGAAAGTGAATATAAATTAACATTAAATGATGTTTACGCAAATATTACCAGCAATAAAACCAAAACCTGGCAGCAATGGTATAACCACTCAACTAAAGGGCTATTCTACAAAAACATACAATTAAATATTCCAGCTAAATCCTGGTTTAATCATTACCACGGCGAAAAAATCGTTGTTTCATACATATGCAGACTTAGATTTGGACACTGCCTAGTTCCAGAACACAAATTTAAAATAGGTCTTAGTGATAGTAATCTTTGTGAATGTGGTGAGTTAGGATCTGCAGAACACATGATACTAAACTGTAGACTAAAGATAATAGAAATAAATCAATTAATAAATCACGTATATAGCGAAACCAATATTACAAGACCTTTTAATCTAAAAACAATATTATCTAGTTTAGACGAACGTGTATATGAGATCCTAATTAAACACATACTTAATATAAAATTAAAATTGTGAACTATTAATACCTGTGTTTATCCCATTTGTCTACCTATCTTTCCGTGGTCTAGTCTTGTGTGTGTGCATTGCTCTGAAAGACCCCTGAGCAGAAGTACTCCTTGTTGACATTCCTTATAATGTAAAAAAAAAAGAAGGAAAAAAAAATTACATTACATATATATAAAAAAAATAAAATGAAAAAAAAAAATAATAATAATAATAATAATAAAAAACATACAATAAAGAATAATGTGAATAATACTAGAATATATTTTATGATATAGATATATCTATATCAATGTGTAATAATGTATGATTGTAACCGAAGATTAAATTATTCATTTATTGTTATAGAATCTAGGTATATCTTTAAAATACAAAATGTTATCTTAATAGTAATATGTGACATAAATATCTGTAGAGCAAAAATAAGTTCGGCTAATGGATTAAGTCCACAGTCAGGAAATTCGATGACACACACACACACATACTAGCGGACCAGATAAGCGGCGATATATTTTACACTACCTCTTTGAATAATATTTTACTGCTCTTTTGTTTCAATCAGCACTGCTCAACAAGTTATCGTTTCTTGGTTTATAATTTTATTGCAATGTTAATTTTTTTTAAATTTCTTCTGACGTATCGTATAATGTAGGTTTACCCAATAATCAAAGTTATGCATTTACAAAAACATATTATTTGAAAAATAAATAGTAAATACCATGTGTCATAATAATTGTAATCTCAGGAAAAAAGACAGTTAAGATTTTATACACACTTAAAAATTTGTGTACTAATGTATTTCTTAAATCCACATAATCATTGAAAAATGATTCATGCTGTTTAAAATATCTTTCTGTTAACGACAAAGTAGATTAAATTCAAACGTCATCATATTTATCTTTTGTTTATCGTTAAAAATTAATTGATGGTCGTGGGTTGTATTTTTGTGTTTTAATAATTTAACAAAATACATAATCAGCAAAAACCTTATTTAAAACATGCGGACGGTTTTTGCAATCACAATCAATACAGTGTTTATGTTAGTTTTGCATTGGCTGTTAAATAACTTATGTTCGATTGTTTTTAGTCCTTAAACCCTCGTCCTTTTTAGGATGTAGTAGTTGTATATAAGTACCTATTTTTCATAGTAGTGTAGTGAAGTGGTACTTTAAAACAAAATGAGTAATTTGGAAGAAAATAAAATACAGTCGAAATGTAAAGTGTTATCTCCAGAAGAACGGCGTTTAATTCTAAAAGTCGAAAGTTATTTCAATTTAGAAAAAAATATTATGGGTCTAATGACATCTGTTATGGCAGTTCAGAAACGCACATTCGATGCTTGCGGTATCTCATAAAGAACATTCCGAAGAATTAATAACATGAGTAAGGATGAAATAAATAAAATAAGCAAGAGAAATCGTCGACATCCAAAAACTTTAGATTTGCACCAGTCAATTAAACTTACAATTAAAAATATTATATATAATATGTATAAAAAAAAAGAACATGTAACAGTCAGTGCTGTGTTGCAAAAAATAAAAGACAAGGAACTGTGTGATATTAGTTTAACAAGTTTGTGGAGAGTGTTAAAACATTTAGGTTTTCGATATAAAAAGACAAATATTATATAAGTATAATATTTGTATATATAAGTATATTATTAAATAAGTATTGTGTGAACTCTCTAATGTTGTTTCAAAACGGTGGCATTTTTTAAGAAAATACATGAACAATAAAATATCTGATAGTCCGAGGCAAGTTGTATTTTTAGACGAAACTTGGATTTTCGCTAAAGGAAATATGTCAAAATCATCTTGGCAAGATGGCACCACGAAATGCTATTCTTCTAGTCGTTTCGGTAATGGTAAACGCTACATTATACTTCACGCTGAAAATAATGAGGGTTTTATTCCTGACGCTAGTTTAATTTTTTCGTCCACAAAGAATACAGGTGATTACCATAGAAATATGGATGCAAATATTTTTGAAGAATGGTTTGAAGAAAATTTGTTAAAAAAATTGGAGCGACCATCCATAATAGTCTTAGATAATGCATCCTACCACTCAAGAGTAGAAGAGAGATTTCCTTCAAATAGCTGGACAAAAGAAGAAATAAAGTTGTGGTTGACAGAAAAGAAAATTTATTACAGTGACATATTTTTAAAAGTCGATTTACTTCAAAGGTGTGGAGAGTACAAAATTCAAAAGAACTTTGTTACTGATCAAATGGCTCTTAAATATGGCCATGAAGTTATTCGACTTCCGCCCTACCATTGCCACTGTAATGCAATTGAGTTAGCTTGGGGTATAGCCAAAAATTTTTATGATAAACATGCATCCAAAACAAAAGATGACGCTAGCGTTCTTGGTTTATGGAAAGAATCGCTAGAACAAATAAAATCAGAACAATGGCAAAATTGTATTAGACATACGGAAGACATATTCGTTCAGTCTTTTCAAACCGAGCGGGTTATAGATGAGGTCCGGCCTCTAATTATTCGGATAGACAATTCAGATAGTGACGACTCTGTTAGTGAAATATCAGACAGTGAATAGGACAAATCTTTTGCTAAAAAGAAGAAACAAAAAAGTGTTTCGGGAATTTAATTCAAACTTTGTGGTGTGTTTTACTTAAATGATAAAGTACCTTCGGTCTCATTACTGCACTGCATACTCTCAATAGCTTTGGTATTAATTACTGGACTACACATGTTTAAACATTTTGTTTTGCTGAAAACTAGAAAGTGATTTAGTGCCAATTTGTTTCAAGGTTATATTTAATACAGTGTCTGCGGAAAGTAAAGTCTTGGATGTATTTTATTCAAATTTGGATATACCAGCAACTTGACAAGTATTTTCCAATTTAACTGCATGCAAAACCACTCATATAATTTTTACTCTACGCCAAATAGAGACTTATAGAGACCTTGATGAACATTTGATGTCGACAAATAATTTCAATTATTCGAAATAATCCGTCTCACTTCTTTTAAGCGGCCTGTATATACATATTATATTTATTTTATTTGCCTTTCATACAGCAAAATCCAATATTATTACTGAACATAAAATACAGGAAATTAAATATTTTTTCTTTTCAAGCGATCGAAATTAAATATTAAGTAACGCCCCAGTGTATGAGACCCACTGATCATATTTTAATTACATATCGGACTTCATAGGCTAAAAGAAGTATATTGGAGCTTGGAAATGAGTTCTCACCATAGGCGGTTACACTACTACGACCTATGTAGACCGTAAAATGCCTTTAGGCATTAAATAATGAAAGAATGATACTCACCAAATACATATAATTGTTAAGAAAAAAGGGTATATAATATACTAGTCCTCTGATTCCAAAGTGTTCGTAAATAAATAGGAAACAGCTAAATATAAACAACGCATTCCAAAATGATATCAATAATATAACAGTTATTAGTTTGCCCGTTGTTTCATTAATTATATTCACGACTGATTTTATTACTAAAATACATGTCTTGATCCCGTTTAATTTCTCACTGTATTGTAAATCGCATTTATTTACAAAGACAGATTTTATATATTCGTTTAACGATTCATACTTTGACGACAGAATTGTACAAGTTTCAATTACAAACATCATAAAAAAATATATTCCAAAATTGACTTGAATATAAAATAAAGACTTTCCTACTCTGTACCATCTAGAATCGTAAAGTATTATTGCATCGTAGATGAAGTATGCGGGTCCAACAATAAGTAGTACTAAAATTCTAAAATACTTAAACAAATATGTATGCTTTATTTCCAGCCAATATACACTTTGGATGTGTTCGAAAAATTGCCTCCATTTACTTTTGTGTGCAAATATTTCATAAAAGCTTAAAATCATAAACACAGTATTACAAGCTTCTGACAGAATGTACATACAGATCTCCCGTTTTGTAATAGGGTTATTTGCAATATCATCCCCTATTTTAAAGGGTAGAGATATAATTCCAAGTATGGACACAAAAAATAGCATATTGCTAATGACATATTTTAGGAATTTGGGTTTAATATTTAACGGAAAAAGTCCCGCATAGCCACCCAGCTTAAACAAGAATTGTAAAAAGTTTGTGTCGCTTTTCATATTTGTTATTGCTACGTCCATTTGTTTCAAAAACTAGTGCAAGACTTGCCGACGATATTGTTGATTGATTAACCTGTTTTATGTGAAGTTTATTAAACGACTGCACTTTCAGGAAATTAATTAATCTACGATAAATAAAACAGCTACCAGCGAGATAGTTACATTACTCGCATACGAATTACATGAAAAATCTGAACCGAAATTAAAATTTAGAAGAGAACCGCAAAAATTCAAATGGTTAATGTTTTTTATTTTTAAAAATAACGAGTTTCGGCAGCTCATGGTCATTTACATGGGTACAGTTTACAACATTATACATATTTTATTTACAACATTTAATATGAACAATTTTTTTTGTCGAAAAGTTAAATCAATAAAGCTTATGCACATGGACGTATAAACATAGATGAACACAGCAATAACATAACTTTAACACACAATGTTTTGAAGCTTGGATAGAATGTGATGCTTCCGCAATGAGCATAAGCGTGCTTGAATTTTTACTCGCGGGTAATTATTCAGATTTTAAAAATTGGAAGTAGTAATAATGTATAAAACACGTTCAAAGAATTTAAAAAAACGAGAGTTTAACTATTAACAAATCACGTCTTTATAGAAAAATTAAAATACAATTTTATTTGCTTTAAAATTAATACAATAAAATATAGTTGAATTCAAGTTAATTTTTAATAGGTATCAAAATAATGCTACAATAAAAATTTTTTATGTTTTCTCCTAAATTTGCTACCAAAATAGTTCAATTGTCAATATTATTTGGAAACCTACTTGGAAAAATAAATGAGTTTTATTCATTTCACTAATTTATTTGCATCCATGGGAAATAATAAATTAAAACATGAATAAACCCAATGGCACGCCTATTAAAATGTAAACAAACACGCTTCCTCATTTCCTCATCTTAAATAATGTAAATTGTATGTACTTACAAATGAAATGAGAGATCAGGATGTAAATATTTCGTTTATTACTCAAAATACAGCCAAAATATTGAAAAACAACTTTTACTAAATAGTAAACAAACATGGAACAGCATTTGAAGTTTAACGTAGATCCATAAGATAGAGAAATGTAAACAGCCGTTGCCATTTATAAATAGTTTTCAGTGCTTCTACATATAAAATAATTGATTGATATCTATTATACGCTATTATTAAATGATAATGTACACTATGTGCACACTTTATATTTTGATTACAATTAAATATATTAATCTAACCAATAAATTATTATTTTGGTTTGATAGCACCTGTAGAGTATAAAATACGGAGTAATATTTTCAGCGACTCGCGAATAAGAAATTTTAAAACAAAACGTGACAACAGTTGAAGGTGCTGAGAATGTGACCTATTCAAATAATTTTGACTACACAATTTTATGTAAATAACTGAGTCCATCTGTGTTTATACGTCCATGCTTATGCACTATTTATATTAGCTGAATTAAACTTGTTTTTTTTTTATTTTAAATTAAAGTGTCTCAGCAATTATGGGCCATTGACAATGGTACAAAATTAATTACAGTATGTTAATGGTTACATACATATATAATCTGTTTATATACAAGTTTTCATCAGTCTCGTTCAAACCTTCGTGTCGAAAACATTAAAGGAGAACAAGTTCTTATAATTATCTAAAAAATTATCTGAATGTATAATTATCTTATCTTTTGTAATTAGTACCTATAATTAGTATAAGCCATTCGTTATCAAGAAAGTTAAAAACAATAACCGAAAAAAGTGTTTGTATTTAATGTTGTTATAATTATCCAACAAGAAACTAATACAAATTTAATTACTACATTTATTAACATAAATATAAATAAAATAGTCCGGTATATTAACAAAATATGCCGGAATGTCTCAATGATTCCAAATTGCAATTAGTGGAAAACTATGGATCACCAACTAGATAACCAAGACCCAACTAGTTATCAACGCATTGAGGACGTAAATCCAGCCATTAGAAAATCCTGCCTAGCCCGCACTGCTCCACCTAGAAGAAATCGAAAAGACAGTTACAACTCACTAGATGAACAGAAGAAAAAATTTAAAACACGCAACAACGAACTACATACAAATTTACTAAACTTTCAAATAGAGAAACCAGAAAAAAATCTCACAGATGAAGATGAGGTAAAAAGTGATAGTGAATGGGTATCAGTCCACCACAAGAAACGTCAACGCAACGATGATAGTCCTGAATTGAAAAACTCTAAACAAGCTACACTCAAAGATTATTGCCTAAGTAAAACTGTTCTTATATCAAATAGATACGAGGCACTTTAAAATGATAAACCTAGTGAAGAGGCTGAAATGCTGAAAGACTAAAAAGATGAACAGCCACCACCTATATTTATACAAAATGTCGAGTGTATCAAACGATTACAGAAAATACTACAGCAGATAACTTCAGGTAAATATAGTTTAAAATGTCTTGCTAACAACAAAATTAAAGTTCAAGCTGACTCATCCAAAAACTATTCATTAATTGTAAAATTTTTAGCAGAAAAAAATACTCAGTACCATACATATCAACTAAAACAAAACCGTGGATTCCGAGGTGTTATACGTAATTTACATCCTTCAACAGATCCAGATGACATTAAAAAAGCGCTGCTGGTGCACGGACATACAGCACTGAACATCTCCAACATTAAGCAAAGAGGCACAAAAAAATATCTGCCATTATTTAATATAAAACTGGCCATTCAAAGTAATAATAAAGACATATATGATATGACAAAATTACTCAACTCTATTGTCACAGTTGAGCCACCGCACCCGAAAAGGGAACTACCCCATTGTCAAAAATGTCAGCATTTTGGCTATACGCACAATTATTGCCACAGGAGTCCGCGCTGTGTAAAATGCGTGGGCAATCACCTACCTTCTCAATGTCCAAAACAAAAAAACATAAAAGATGTTCAATGTGTAAATTGTCTAGAAAATCATCCTGCCAGCTATAAGGGATGTTCAGTGTACAAAGGGCTGCAGAAAAAAAAATTTCCTACACTGCGAGAAAAAAACGCCAGTCCTCGTGCAGTAAATCCTTCAATGACTCAACCAACCATCAGCTATACGAAAATTACTGCAGGAAGAGATAATAGAAATACATCTAACTAGATGAGACTTCGCATGCAATAGAAACAACAACTCCCCAACATATACAAAATAATCTAGAACTACTAGTACATAAGTTAATGGAAAGAATGGAAAAATGTTTGATCTCATAATGTCTCTGATATCTAAGCTTAACCTTCAACACTAAACTAAAGATGGCTGTTGGAATGCCAATGGCTTAACCAATCATTTCCACGAAGTTAAATTTATTTACTCCCATAATCTAGATGTCATGTTTATTTCCGAAGCACACATGACTAATAAGAGCCATTTTTATATTCCCAAATATTTAACCTATGTAACTCATCATCTATTAGGTAAAGCCCACGGAGGTACGGCAATTATTATAAGAAACAACATTAAGCATCATGAAATAAATAAAATTAGTAAAGTTAACATCCAAGCCACATCAGTGTCGGTCGAAGATTCACAAGGCCCGATTATTCTATCTGTTGTTTACTGTCCTCCGAACAAAATAATTAAAGCTAATTATTTTACTGAATACTTTAAGATGCTCGGACACCGTTTCATTACTGCTGGAGGTTTTAATGCCAAACATCATAAATGGAGTTCCAGAATCATAACCTCATGTGGACGAGAATTACTAAAAAGTATTAATGAGAATCATTTAATTCCTTTCTCTACTGGAGAGCCTACGTATTCGCCCACCGATAGCAAAAAATTCCTGATCTTATTGATTTCGCTATAGTAAAAGGAATATCACATACCTATCTCCAAATTTCTCCTTCATTTGACCTCTCATCTGATCATTCCCCTTTCTTCATAGATCTACATAGCCAAATTCATAACTGTCCTAAATACCTAACACTCTCTAATAAAAGAACAAACTGGAACAGATATAGAGAAGAAATAAAAACAACCATTAACCTAAACTTGCCTCTTAAAAGTGATAGCGACATAGAAAATGCAGTTGCTCGCCTAACTACAGTTATTCAGCAAGCTGCTTGGACGTCTACCCCAGAATTTACTCACAAACAGAACTCTGAGTCCTATCCTGCTTACATAAATTCACTCATATTGGAAAAAAGAAAACTGCGAAAGAAGTGACAGCTCACTAGACATCCAGAAGATAAAGCAAATCTTAATAGAGCTTGCAGACTACTCAAAAGAAAACTGATCCAACATAAAGACAATGAAATCAACATATACTTAAAGAACCTCTCACCTGCAGATGACACAAACTATTCGCTGTGGAAACTAACAAAAAAACATGAACACAACGATCAAATGAATATGCCAATCAGGAAACAAAATGGCACTTGATTTAAAACTGACATAGATAAAGCATATACTTTTGCAAAACATCTATGCGAGGTATTTCAACCGCATCAGAGGGAAGTCTCAGTTGAAGAAGAGCAGGCTATTCATGAAGTCGTAAATGCACCATATCAAATGGCTCCACCTATTAAATCTATTAGGAAATCAGAGATCAAAGAAATAATTAATAATCTGGAAAATAAAAAGTCACCTGGATATGACTTAATATCTAGTTTAGTACTAAAAAATCTACCCAACGAAGGCGTAAGTTTAATTACTTACATATTTAATTCAATATTAAAAACAGGTTATTTTCCACTCCAATGGAAAGTTGCTCAAATTATTCTTATTCCAAATCCTAATAAAGATCACACGGAAGTATCTTCATATCGACCAATTAGCTTGTTGCCTATTATATCCAAAGTATTTAAAAGGCCTTTTCTGAGAAGATTGGAGATTATTGTATATGACAGTAATGTTTTACCGAATTATCAATTTGGGTTTAGGAAACAACATGGTACCATCGAGCAAATTCATAGGGTGGTAAAGACTATCAGAAATTCGCTCGAACAAAAAATTGTAAATAACTGTACTGCTGGATTTCTAGATGTCTCTCAAGCATTCGACAAAGTTTGGCATGCAGGTCTTATCTCTAAAATTAAATCCTTATTTCCTTTACATTACATTACATTTAATGTATTATCAGAAATCACCTGGTAGATAAAGGGAAAGTAATTCCCGGGGTTTAGTATATATGTTTAATAAATTCCAATAAATCATCGGGTAAGTAAAGAAAAAATAATCCCCAACACCAATCGTGGTTTAGTATCGTAATTAAGTTTACATTTAATAGAGTCCAAGAAATCAGATAGCTACCTAGAATAAATAGGTATTATACCTAATGAAACGGCTTATTGTTAGCGGCAATTTAATATTTTTATTTCTGCACATGTTTCTGATAGCCACAAATCCTTCGCTTTGTAATGACAATGCCATAACAAGGTAGAAACATTATTTGTAAAACTTTGAATATTTTTATTTAAATTCAAAACAAAAGGACTATAATAAAAATATTTAAATCAGGCTACCTTGAGTAAAGTGATTAACAAAAGGATTGGAATCTTTCACATTTCGCATAGCACAAAGGATAATATCATATCGTTTCGTTCACGGTCACCAAAGCAGGTGGCGCCTTTGTAAGCTAACTACGCAGTAGTAAAGTTCTGGGAGACATTCGTTTTACTTTCCGAGTTTGAATTTGTATCAGCCCAAGTGTCTGACGATGGCTGGGATAGGCCGAAATGATCATAACACTTTAGTGATACCGATTCGAGCACGGGAAGTTTAACGAATTTGTCTCCTAGGCCATATATTTGGCCTTTTAATTTAATAAAGCGATAGCGGCTTTCGCTAAAAGATTTAATCTTTCACATTTCGCATAGCACAAAGGATACAGAAAACGAAATTATCATATCGTTTCGTTCACGGTCACCAAAGCAGGTGGCGCCTTTGTAAGCTAACTACGCAGTAGTAAAGTTCTGGGAGACATTCGTTTTACTTTCCGAGTTTGAATTTGTATCAGCCCAAGTGTCTGACGATGGCTGGGATAGGCCGAAATGATCATAACACTTTAGTGATACCGATTCGAGCACGGGAAGTTTAACGTATTTGTCTCCTAGGCCATATATTTGGCCTTTTAATATAATAAAGCGATAGCGGCTTTCGCTAAAAGATTTAATCTTTCATATATATCAAAAAATCAAATTTATCAAAACACACTTGTGCCCTGGCACAACACGCGATAAATACCAAACATGAAGTGGATTTCAATGAAGTTAAGATCCTTGTCACTGAACGCAATCTAGCTAAAAGACAGTTTTTGGAAATGTGTTCAATACTAAAACACCCTAATGCTTTGAATAAGAGAACTGACATAAGTAACTTGAGCCAAATATATCATGCTTTAATTTTGCAGAATTAGGCTTCTTCATCTTTTGACTATATTAAATGTCATAATAGGTGTACTACTTGAACTTTTTTCCATTTTTCATGAAATAATTTATATACATCAAATTGAAATTCTTCTTCTTAAGGTGCCTTCTCCATTACTGAAGGTTGGCTATAACTACAGCAAATTGCTCTCTATCTTGAGCTGTTCTTAGTATCGCATGTGTGTCCATGCCTGTCCAGTCTCTTATGTTCTTCAACCAGGAGCATTTTCTTCTTCCTGGACCTCTTCTTCCTTCCACTTTCCCTTCCATTATAAGTCGTAGGAAGTTGTATTTTTCTCCTCTGTAGATATGTCCTAAATAACTCGTTTTTCGGTTTTTTACAATATTTAGGAGTTCTCTGTCAGTACCCATTCTTCTTAGCACCTCGTTGTTGGTCACGTGCTCTGTCCAAGAGATCTTCAGCATTCTTCGAAAAACCCACATCTCAAAGGCTTCTATACGCCTCATACTTGTAATTCCGAGAGTCCATGTTTCCACTCCGTATAGCAATATGGAATAAATAAACGTTTTTACAAATTGGTATCGGATGTCCAACGATAACGTAGAGTTTATTAGAAATTTTTTCATTCGCTGAAATGCGGACCTAGCATATTCTATACGAGCACGTATTTCGACCTCGTGGTCAAGATCGTTTGTTATCCAGCAACCAAGATACTGGAATCTTTGTACTGGTTCTATATGTTTGTTATAGATACGAATATTAATGTCGACATTTGGTGCACGTGTAACAGCCATCACTTTTGTTTTATTTGTGTTTATATTTAGTCCCAAGCTATCTCCCTCTCTGGTTATGACATTCAAAAGTCGTTGTAAACCCTCAGCACTGTCCGCAATAATGACGGTGTCGTCTGCGTATCTTAAGTTGTTTACGTATTCTCCGTTGATTTTTATTCCTTCTTCAATATTTTCGAGGGCATTTTGAAAGATCTTTTCGGAATATATATTAAATAACAGTGGAGAAAGTACACAGCCCTGACGAACTCCTCTTTTTATTGGCAATTCTGCTGTCAGACGATTGTCTATTTTGATAGATGCCATTTGATCCCAATATAGTTTTTTAATAAGTGCTACAGTGTTATGGTCTATACCATGTTGTGTTAGGGTTTCTATGAGTTCTGTGTGTTTAACTCGATCAAACGCTTTTTCGTAGTCGATAAAACAGAGAAAGACGTCTTTTCGCTGATCTCGGCATTTTTGTAGTAATACCTGGATGCCAAATAATGCCTCCCTTGTACCAAGCCCCATACGAAATCCAAATTGATTGTCGCTAAGGTTTCTTTCGCATTCTCTGTATATTCGTTGATGTACAATTTTGAGTAAAATTTTCAGAAAATGGCTCATCAGGCTAATTAATCTGAACTGTGAGCATCTATTTGCTTTATTTTTCTTGGGTATAGGTATAAATGTCGATCTAAGCCAGTCTTCTGGGAAGATTCCAGTGGTATATATTTTGTTAAATAATATTGTTAATGTCTGAAGATTTTCTTCATTGATGAGCTTTATCATCTCTACGTATATTTCATCTGGACCTGAGGCTTTTCGTGACTTTGCCGTATTGATTGTTTTTGTAACTTCAGATGTTAATATATCAAGTATTGTTTCTTGTACTATATTCATTTGTGGTTCTGTTCTCTCGTCATCAAACAGATCTTCGATGTATTTTTCCCACATGTCTCCTACTTCTTCTGGACTAGATACTATTTCGTTGTTATCATCTACTAAGGTTGTTGTAGTGATTTTTTTCTTCATATTTGTGACTTCCTTAATCTTTTTGTAGGCATTAAAGTAGTCATGCTTTTTTAGTAAATGTCCCAGTTCCTCACACTTGCTGCTCATCCATTCTTCTTTGGCTTTCCTAATTTTGTTTCGGATGATTCTCTGGGTTTCTTTATATTTTTCTACATTACGATTTTTGTAAGATCGCCTTATGTCCATCAGTTCTAGGATTTCTTCTGTCATCCATGTATTCTTTGTTTTTCTGGTGCTGTCTTGTAGTTGTTCTCTTTGTATAGTTGTCATCGTTGTTTTGAAGGTGTGCCAAATACTTTCTATTGTCTCTTCTGCTTCCGCGGGGGTTTCACTGAACTTTTCTTTGAGTGTATCATTGAGTTTTTTCTCTATTTCTGCCTGTACTATTGGGTCTTTAAGTTTTTCTAGGTTAGGTTTTATATTCTTTCTGTATTTGATTTTTTTTAGTCTAATTAAAATTTTACCAACAACAGGATTGTGGTCGGAACCGATGTCCGCCCCGGATATGTTTTAACTCCCTTGATTCCATTTCTATAACGTTTCTCAATTAATATATAGTCAATCTGGTTTCTTATTATGCGGTTTCGATTATCGCCAGGTGCTTTCCATGTATATAACCTTCTTTTGGGTTGTTTAAACCAGGTGTTTGCGATCATTAGATTTTCTTCTTGGCAAAATTGGACCAGTATTTCTCCTCTATCATTTCTTTGGCCCAAACCAAAGTTTCCTACTACGTCTTCGGTCCGCCCTTCACCTACTTTGGCATTAAAATCTCCCATAATAATGTTTACAGCATTTTTCTTTGTGATCTTCATTAGCTGCTTGATCTCTTGGTAGAATTCTCGTACTTCTCTTTCTGGTTTTTCTGCTGTAGGAGCATACACTTGAATAAGGTTAATATTACGAGGAGTGGTATTAATTTGCAGCATAGCTACTCTATCAGATATAGGTATAAAGTTCTTTATACATTTACTGCTTTTCTGGTCAACTATAAATGCCACTCCGTTATAATGATGAGGATCGTCGTTACCAGCATAGTATATCACATGGTTATCGATGTTTGTCTGTCCAGATCCAGGCCATCTAACTTCACTGACTCCGAGAATGTTGACTCCCATTCTTTTCATTTCTTTCACGATGTTATGAGATTTTCCTGGCATATAGAGAGATTTTGCATTCCAGGTTCCAATTTTTAACTTGTAATTTTTGTTTTCCACTTTCGGGTGGTTCCTAGCATTTGTCGTGGGGATTCTTAGCACCCCTTGACCATCTAAGGTCTGCCACGGACTAGGGGCCTTTTGTTTTCCGTAACTTGCCATAGTTATAATATCTTGAGAATTTAGTGTGTTGGTTTCTCCTTGCCTTACACACCGCAGTATTATAACCGATTAAACCAATATCTGATTGTCGCCCATAATTATCTGCTTCCAAACCTGTTAAGAAGTCATTCTTCCCCAGCCTTGGAGTTAGTAATGACATAGCTGCTGCCCTATACCATGTCCTCAGTTGATCCGCGGGTGCTTATTTGGCGAACCTTATTCGCACCTATCCTGTATAATATATACAGGACGTTCCCGATCAGCCATATGGGACGCGCCGTGTCGGGGATGAGGACTTCCCCACCCAGTCTGTCTTTTGCGAAGCGTTGAAGAATCCCTACTTAGTTCAGAAATCTTCCTCCACAAAAGCTGAGACCGGCACGGTCAAATTGAAATACAATACATAAAATAACTAAATAAAATAATTAAATATTCTTTACTTAACTTATTATTACATATGCAACTTACATTGCATTTTCATACACTGATTACTTTGATTAGTGTGAACAATTTATACTTAAATAAAATAATACAAATAATATAATTGATTCATAGAATCCTTTGCAAATTACAGTTCCAAGTACATGAACCTTAGGCTGTTGGAAATTAATGTGTCGTTAACCACCTGTGGCTGATTAACTAGCCATAATGATTAACGTTATTACATACATATGAGGTTGAATGAAAATCTCCTGTTTGTAAATCTAGGCTGATTAGTGAGAGGAGTTGCTATTACAATACCAGTTTCTTTCACTGTTTTGTCTTTTACAACCGGGTAGTCATCCAAACTCATTTAAACTTTTAAATTGATCGCCCAATTATTTGGGTTGGTACCTCCACCTTGCTGATCTGTCAAAAGTATTTTGACCTCAAGGTTGGCTGTCTTTTCGCGGTTTAGTTCGTTCCGGTTCATCTAACGCCATTTTTCCGGCGACACTTGTAGGGCTTTGATCGGTAACTTCATTTACACTACTTATATAATTTTTATTAATATCACTTATAATGCTACCTAAAGTTAAAATCAAAGCTTAATAATCATAAAATAGTTGGAAATTATCTATGACTTTCTTGGTTCTTGCTCACTAATTAACATTAAATAACATTTAATTTACTTTAGACCACATGGTCATTTGCTGTGCTAATTTTATAAGTTCATATATGTTGTTAGTTACTTAATTGTTTATACAAGATCAGCGTATTATGTCCATTTACTTAGTTTCATTCACATTATTGTTAATAACATTGACTGCTACATGTCTTTTTAAGGTAACAATTAACATCGTTTCCATGATTGTGTGGTTCTCATATTGTACTTTTTTAGATGAACTGATGATGCTTTCAAAACTCGAAAGCGAAACATCTTCAAAATAGATAAAGTAGCCTATCAACTTTGTCTTTTATTTCTCCACCTAGAGACCGATATAAGAACCCGCCACTCGTCTGAGTGATCCTGGTTCGATTTTTAACAGAATATCTAAAATCCTTTTTTCAGAAAGATCTGCATCCCTTTCTGTATGTTGATTTCCAGTCATTCTAGAAACAAATGCATTTAAGCTTCCTTTAACAAATTCTGAGTCGCTACCAATGTGACTAATAATAAAGCGTTTCTCTTTCCAGGTGGGACTTTTTAATCTATCGCAAAACCAGTTAGTAAAGCTTGTCGTTTGTTTTTTACATTTAAATTCTGCCAAAGTTCTGTCACAGTAAGTCTTTTATATTTTTGGAATATTTTATAGATTAAAGGGCAGAAGCAATTTTTTTATAGTTGGTAATTCCTTTTTAAAATAAAATTCATGTCTTGCACGACGAATGGCCTGCTTGGTTGTATCATCAAATTTTATTTGTTTCCATCCTCTTCCAACCTTGAAAGTATTATTATTGTTTGTTTCATCGTCTGTTTTAATTACTCTGTACACACTTATTTCAAAAACTTTGGTCAAAATACTACATTATATAACTATATAGCTTACATTCATATTTTGTTCTGTGGCTCTAAGTTATTCAAACATATTTCCAATTATAGTTTTTTCTTCGCGTGTTAAATTTTGATGTTTCTTTTTTATATACGATTTACTATACTACTGTCAGTTTTATTTATTATTTGTCACCAAATGTAAATAAACTAAATTACTCACAATTCACAAAAAATAAACACGTAAAAGCTCCTTTACGGGTAATAATACCACAAACAATTCTGTTTTTTGCTTTATGAAATCCCTGTCAAGAGCTTATGAAACCGATGTACAGATGACAGACAATAAAATAGCTACCGGAGACATTATCTACCGTTAGAGAAAGATTTTGACTACAATATTATTGCAGATAACTTTAAGTTGAATCATACATGCTGACAACGTTAGATTTTTTTTAGAACCAAAATCATTGCCAAAACATTTGAACAATTTAAAATTCTATCTTCTTCTATCTTAACGCATATTCGTTGAATGGTCAGAAAAAGGTTTTTGATAATGTTTAGAGATTAAAGAGATTCTGCAATAATCCGCTAATTTGTTTATTACATAATAATTAAATTTTCTGATTTTGTCTTAACAAAAATATTTCTATCTCTAGGGTAAACGCCCAATTTTATTGGCCTACAAGAAAAAAATAAAACATGAGTCACTTGCTACAATTGTGGTATGTATTTGATTATAAATTCGGACCAAAAATGGACTTTGATCGGTCTGTACTGTGACCCTTCATATGTAAAAAAAACCAAGAGTGTTACAATTTCTTTTAGTTTATTTTTTATTTGTGATAATTATTTGATTATTATTTCTAAAGTTTTAAATATTTAGTTAGTTTTGGTTGTTACGAAATGGTTTATTGACCTAAAAAGTTTAATTGCAGAGCACATAAAGATTCAAAAGATGGTTTTGTCCGTTAAAATAAAAAATTTATAAACATTTGGATTTTTAAAATTTTATTAACTTATTATAGTTACTAAAACTTTGATTACGCCTAATCAACTACAAAGAGGATATTTTAAACTGCAATATAATAATTAAGTACGTGGACAGATTGGAAAAAAATATCGGTAGCAACCGCTGGTTGATGTCAAAGTATCCAGCTGCTGAAAATCTTGGTCTTAGCTCTTTCGCTAAGTTTAATAAAGTAGCAGCGTGCTTATCTCCTGTTGTGGCATGGATGTGAATACAAGTTTGGATGAATTTAGATGCTTCTTTCTCCACTTTATCACAGGACATTATTACGATGATTGAAAATACCTGCAAGAAATATAAGATTTTATTGGTATATATATATATATATATATATATATATATATATATATATATATATATATTGTTATGATATGTAAAATCAAGAAAATATCGGTTTGTTTAAAAATATTTCAAAGTTCAAATAATTAAAATAATTCAGATAAGTCGAATTAATAAACGACAAACATTTCGAAAAATGAAAGTCCTTTTATCTTTGGATTACCTATATTGAACAAAACGTAAGCTATGCATAAATTATTTTCTTTGTTAAAATATATTTGAATGACATGAGCGAACTTAAGACAATTGAAACGGGTTTTCCAAATACATTAGTGCAGTGATTAGGACAATAGAATAGATTTTAGAAAGATAGGTTTTTGTTAGTTTTTAAGAATTGGTAGGAAAATATTATTTTGTAAACAAGTTTTAGGAAATTTTATAATTGTAGGTAAAAATTTGTGTGTTATCGAAATGAAGAAATGGGAGAGGTATGACGCGTTTTGATTGGAAAAGGTGGGAGGTTTGGTTTGAGAATGAGACTTTAGTTAGTTTTTGAAGAAAAAAAGATAGTCAGTTTGTTTCCAAGGGTGCAAGGTGAACGGCCGTTGTTCTCGGGTAATTTCCCAGAGGTAGGAAGCAGTAGCAGTGAAGTTTGTGAGTTTTCGTGTAGTTAGTGTATCTGACAGAAGCTGATCCAGTAAAGGATTGTAAGTTATATTTTCTACTTATATTCCAAGAGTCACTGTTCAGGCCAACGAGAGATTCAGTTTATCGTAAAGAGAAGATATTCCAAGAGTCATTTTTCACTCAGGCCAACGAGAGATTCAGTTTATTGAGAGAAGAAGAAGCTAGCATAATTTGAACGATTCGTGCATTTGAAGGAGATCATTAAGGACGATAAACTTGCAATAATTTGTTGTAAGATTGCTGATTACCCAGGGAGCGGCTACGAGTAAATAGTATAGTCTACAAGGAACAAGGATTTGGACCACTCATCATCAGAGAGATAGTTTTGTTTTCTGCAGTTTTTCTTTTATTGATAACACAATTTTTTACACTTAATTTAGAAAGGATATGAATATTTTGATTAGGAGATTTAGAATAATATTTGGATTTTGAGATTTCAACTAATATTGTTTGTACCAATAATTTTGAAGGTTCACGTATGTAGAACAAAATTTTGAGAATCATTATATGAGTTTTTGTTTATTGAAAACATTTGAGTGTGAATTTTATTTCATTATTTTTATTTCAATATTTAACGTTAGATCCTATATGTTTTTTATTATTCCAGTATTCTTTGGACCTTACCTTTCACATGTAATAGCATAGACATTGAAGCACGAATAGAACCCTGAGATAAGAGAATTAAAAAGTGTGATAGAATCATAGTCATATCATTTAAATAATTATAAATAATTAATTAATTAGCTAATTAATTGCTTGGCGCACTAAGTTTTTAAATATCACAATAATATATAATATAAAAAAATCAATTATTCTTACATACATTTGAAATAATCAATTATACCACGATAAAGATGTGGTATAACCTCCAATTTTCATCAACACGCATATACTTTGATCAAATTTTGGAATTTAACCTATTTACCCTTAACTTTAAAATTTACTTTATACGAATAGGTGATTTTATTTTGAGGCATAAAAATTATCCTTTAAAGAAAAACTCAATATAACTGAATTATTTAAAAGTTGAAAAACATTATAAGGTTTGACTTAAAGATGTACGAGACTGTAAGATAGTATTTATGATTTGTCATTGTTTTTTTATTTATTTTAACCCCTATAAAACGCCTCTTCTAAATCTAAACATTAAACAACCAATACATGAAATAATACATTAAATACAATTGAATAAATTGATGTCTTTTAAATAGCTTAACACTGTTGAAATTTTTTTGGTGAGAACTGTCTTGACATCATCATCTGTGAATCCGTGGGATCTTCTTTTTTCCATGAATTGAGGACAATCAAGCAGGATATGTTTGACAGTCAGTGGGTTAGGGCAGCTGGAGCAGATAGGTAGTGGTTCTTTTGTTATTAGGTATTTGTGTGTTAAGACAGTATGGCCAATTTTTAGACGATTAATAATGACTTGGTTTCTTCTGTTTAAAGAAGTCCCCAGGACATCAGTTATTTTTGGGCAAATTACATTTAATTTAATACCTAATTTTTCCCAATAATTTTGCCAAGTATTAATACAATGGATTTTAATCAGGTTTTTTAGATCGGTGTACGGATATGTCTTCAATTGTGCAGTATGGTTTGAGGTCCTTCGACTTTTGTTAGCCAGTTGATCTGCTTTTTTATTTTCGTAAATACCTGTATGTGAAGGTACCCAAATAAAAGTCGCTTCCTTTCCTAATGATGGAAATTTTTCTAGTACGTTTTTTATACTCTGTATAATAGGGTTGTTGGTATATATTTGTTTCAGTTTCAGTAATGCATTTAATGAGTCTGTTACGATAATGCACTTCATCGTTCTACTCTTTTCGAAGAAGATTAGGGCTTCCAAAATAACTGTAGCTTCACCTGTTAGTATACTGCAGTTGGTTGGTATCAATATGCTATAAGAATTAATTACTATTTAACTGGGAATAAGCCACAATTAAAGATAAAAATACGTTTATTGACGTTTCAATTTCCACTTCGGAAATCGTTCTCAAAATTGGTACAAACAGTAAATTAAACAAATTTTGTTTTTTGTTACATAGTGAAAAATTCTTCTAATAATTTAATTTTATCTGACTCATTTATATTGACAATTCAGACATACATTATGCATTTTAAAGTAGACGACTTTAAAATGTTATTGTCAATATTGTTGAGTTGCGAAAAAATCATAACATGTAATTCAAACAAAACATTCAGACAAAAACATGACATGACGACAGTAAAATTCTCCTGTTAGTTATTGCATAGTAAATTATGAGGGAAAAACCAGGAAAAAAACCTCATAATACTATCCCGACATGGTAAGTATTTGTTCGTGCATTTAGTTTACCTTCAATAAACTCCAAAAAAAAACATAAATATTCTCTATATGTTACTGACTTACTAATACTGGTATTTTCTTATTAATAACTCCCTCTTTTAATATTGGTAACCAGATCCTACTACATTCTGCCGAGGAATTTGCGACACAATTGGCCTCATTTAGCATAATTAGAGCCGCTTCTTTGATTTTTCTTTTTTTACCATCCGTTTCTTTTAGGACTACATTTGAATTATTTCATCTAACCCTGTGTTCATTATCCCATACGTGTTTACATATTTGAGATCTATCAAATTCTCTATTTTTAAATATTTCGCATACACTGATAAACTGATGATAAACTGATCGCATTCACAAGGTATTTTATAAATGCAATTCTTTGTCCTTTCTTGTTCATTGTTAGGTTTGGTTTTGGACAAAATAGATCTCAACGTGTTTGTTGTTTTGAATGTTGTTGAAATGTTGAATTTATTTTCTATCCTTTTAAGTTTTTCTGATAATCCTTTTATGTACGGTATTGTTATTTTCCTCGTATTATTCCTTGTGTATGCTGTAGGATCTCGTTCTAAGTTGTTCTGTTCTATTCGATCGATTGTTGAAAATTCCTTATTTATAAAAGATAAAGGATAATAATTTTTTAATAAAACAGATGTTAACAAATGTTTCTCCTTCAAGGACGAATTTTCGTTAGAACAAGTAATTTTGGCTCTTGTAACGAGTCCGTTACTTTAACACCCACTTACTGTCCTGTCACTGGAATCCTTTAACTTAATTATAAATTAAATTCATTTTGAAATATGCTTAAAATTCAAATAACTTCAGTAAATTTTATGCCTAAAAGTTGGCAGCAAGTTGCGCCCTCTATGTAAAAATTCTACTTCGTTTCCGCCGTAACATCGTGTGCTCGTTACTTGGTCTTGGAATCGTGAAGTGAGCAGACGTGTTCAGAGGCGGCTGTGGGGGCCATCTTTATTCCATGAGTTTGGTTTAATTTTTTTATTTTTTGGAAAATCAGTTGTGTTGGAAGAAGCCTTTTTGTTATTTTGTTGGTTTTGGGAAAATACTTTAAGTTTGGACCACAGCCGGTGAGTTTTAAATTATAAATAAATTATATATAAAAACATGTCACATCATCCGCCATTGTTAGTGAAATTTAAATCTATTTCTTTAATCCTCTTTCAAAATACATTCTGGTCTATTTAACTATTCCATTTATTTCCTAAATACCTAACAGATTACAAGTAATAAATTTTTATAATTTTATTTCTTTACAAGTATGAAAACCAACAATTATCTATTATAATTCCATACCGTTTAAACCGGCTAATACTTTTTTTTCGATTCTATAATCTATATACCAGGCGTTCCTTAAAATTACCTGGTTAATATATCCAAACATTTTCATACAGTCCCAAGGTTTTTTTTTTCAAAGAAACACATTATAGTTTTTGCTTCAATTTGAAGCAACGTGTTGACATTTCTTGGTTTTTCTTTACTTTCTTGTATGAACAAAGGACTTTGTAGTAACACAACTGTGTTTTTTTAGCCTAGTTACGGATTCCAGGACAAGTCGGGGAGGGAAGAAACACTTTTAATTTAATTTTATGGGGATTTAAACACAGGGGAAGAATTCTATGGTTTTAGTTTAAAGAGTAAAAAGTCTCAGTACCTTTTATTGGAGTCCAGTTTTGGACCTCTACCCACCTGCATCTAGTTCTTCATCCTGACCACCTCCCAGGTCCACGGAGAAAGAAACCGGCAGGAAGAACTAGTTTTGTTTTTTTTGTTTTTTTTTTCATTTAAATATTTGTAATAATACCTTTTAACTTCCTCTTCAAGGCTTTAACTTTTCATTAATAATAATTACCTTCACTTTTTCATAAAATATTAATCCTTGTAACTTAATTTAGTAAAACATTTATTGTCCACCAAGGGTTGAGATTGTAACTCCCCTGGACTCTCTCGTTATCAGGTTATAGTGTGCACACATATCCGGAGAGGTTTTATTTCATTTATTCGATAATTGTAACATTTATATTATTATATATTTCATTTTATATTATATTTATATAACTATTGCATAACCTTAGTCAACATTTCACATAAATAGGTACATTTGGGAAAGGGGAAACTGTTTTATCATTGCATTCAGGGGTTTTCATTGTAAATATAGATTAGTTAATTGTACATAAGAGGTGGTGGGTCATAGATAAGTATTTAACCGTTGATTGAATAATCCAAATAGATCTGCAGCCGTACACAAATTAAACGTAGCAACTATTCTGTTCTCAAAAACCGTGTCGCCATCTATGTTCGAGAGAGACAATTACACTACGGTTCAACATAAAAGATTTCTTCTCTTCATATTACCTCCCCTTAATTCTCAACGTAAATATTGCTTCCCCACTTTAATTCCTAAATACAATCATACATTCAAACTGTGCGTTTTGAAATTCTGTAACTTTTATCTACGAACTTTTAGGTAGATAGAATGGTACATTTTATAGGAAGAGAAGTCAATTACCGTTACGGTTGTATTCTATTGTACGAGGTTGTACGACTATTTTTAAGCAATTTATGGTTTTTCAAAGCTTATACTTTTAAAGATTCTTGATATTTTTTATGATTACTTTTTAAAATTCGCATTAAACTTTTTTTCTGGTACCTTTGGGTATATACCTGACTCAATTTTTTTTATTCAGCAATGTATATATATATATATATATATATATATATATATATATATATATATATATATATATATATAGATATTATGTACTTAAAGGTACCAGAAAAAAAGTTATGAGAAATCTTCTTCTTCTTACGGTGCCTATCCGTTCCGGATGTTGGCGATCAACATAGCTATCCTAACTTTGCTTGCTGCTATTCTTAATAGTCCGGTTGTCGATGTATTAAACCACTTTCTCAGGTTTTGAAGCCAAGATATTCTTCTTCTCCCTGGTCCTCTCTTTCCAAATACCTTGCCCTGAAGAATGAGTTGCAACAAGCCGTATCTCTGTTCATTCCTCATAACATGGCCAAGATAT
Source organism: Diabrotica balteata (assembly GCA_918026665.1). Classification (NCBI taxonomy): domain Eukaryota; kingdom Metazoa; phylum Arthropoda; class Insecta; order Coleoptera; family Chrysomelidae; genus Diabrotica; species Diabrotica balteata. The sequence goes on along the minus strand of OU898284.1, from coordinate 92,580,870 downwards.
TCTAGTTTGCGCTCTTTGATGGTGTTAATAATCTCGCATTCCTTGTCCAGGCCTCTACTCCGTATAATAAGGTAGAAAATACATAGCATCTAATGAGAGAGATTTTGGTAGCAAGTGGTAAATCGTGACTTCTGAAAAGATACTTCATCATTATGAACGCTGATCTCGCTTTTCCTATGCGTTGTTTTATTTCACTGGAGTGATCCCATTAGCTGTTAATGTTGGTACCAAGGTATGTGTAGCTGTCCACTCTGTCAATTGGATGTTGGTTAACCAAAAGCTGTGTATTTAATATTTCGCGCTTACTGACTACCATGTACTTTGTTTTCTTCGTATTAAGATCAAGTCCGTGTTCTCTACTTATATGTGATATATGCGACATTATTCTTTGCAAACCGTTCAGACTATCTGCAAAAACTACTGCGTCGTCGGCATATCTACTGTTGTTTAGACGCATTCCGTTGACTAATACGCCTTCTTGTAGTTCTCCCAGCGCTTGCTCGAAGATATATTCAGAGTATATATTAAATAACACCGGGGACAGAATGCATCCTTGCCTCACTCCTCTATCTATGGAGACTGCCTCTGTCAATTGATCATCCACTTTAATATTGGCTGTTTGTAAGTTTATCATGTTTTACTCTATCAAATGCCTTTTTGTAGTGGATAAAACAAATATACACATCGCAGTTAACATCCCTGCATCTTTGCATAAGCACTTGGACAGTGAATAGAACCTCTCGGGTGCCTAAGGAATCGCGGAATCCAAACTGCGTCCATGATACTTGTTCTTCGCATTTTTTATATATTCTGCCGTGTATCACTTTCAAGAACGTTTTAAGTAAGTGGCTCATTGGGCTAATTGTTCTGTAGTCTTCGCATATCTTGGCATTTACTTTTTTTGGTATGGTCACGAAGGTCGACTTTAATCAGCTTTGGGGTATTTTTCCAGTTACGTATATGTTGTTGAATACAGTTGTTATCCATTTTATTCCCTGTTCATCCATAAGTTTAAGGAATTCTGCACAAAACTCGTCAGGCCCTACCGCTTTACCATCTTTAGTTCTTTTATTAGCTGACGTGACTTCTTCAATGGTAATCGAGGGTCCTGTTTGGCATTCAGTGTCTTCAATGGTAGTCTGCCTTTCATCTGCAAAGGTTACTTCCACATAATTCTTCCAAGTGTCTAGTTTTTCTTCCACGGTAAACAATTGTTTGCCTTGGTTATCTGCCAAACACTCAACTCTTGTAGGTATATATAAGCCTGCGGTTGCTTTAACTTTTTTGTGCATATTAAATGTATCGTGTTTATGTTGCAATTGCTGTATTTCCGAACACTGTTTTCTTAGATGTTATGCTGTTCCGGAATCTTTTATTAATCAGAATGTAATCTATTTGATTTCTCACTATGCAGCCTGGAGTATCTTGAGGTGATTTCCATGTGTATAATCTTCTGTGTGGGAGTTTGAAGTAAGTGTTAGTAATCACAAACTCTTCTTCTGCTACAAATTCACCCAGTCGGTCTCCTCGCTCATTTCTTTCTCCAAGTCCAAATTGTCCTATGAATTCTCCCCCGATTGTCTCCTACCAATTTTGGCATTTAGATCACCCATAATCAAAGTTAAAGCCTTTCTGGGGAAGCATTTTAAGGTGTTAGGGAAGAGAGACAAATGAGAATGGTCAGTTTCTAATAGACTTCGCAGCTGGAAAGAATATGGTTATCAGTTCGACCTGCTTCCCACATCGGGACATACATAAGGGCACTTGGATATCACCTGACGGAAACACAGTCAATCAAATAGACCACGTACTGGTTGAAAGAAGAATGGCCACAAGTATATTAGATGTAAAAAGTAGGCGTGGAGCAAGCTGTGACTCCGACCATTTACTAGTTCAGATACGGTTCAGATGTAAAATCAGTCGACAAGCAAAGGAAAAATATCCGAAACAAGAAAAACTAAACTTAGATAACCTAAAAGTCTCTGAGGTACAAGAAAGATTTGAGAGAACAGTGAGTGAAAAATTACTAGAAGAAAACATAGAAGAATTCACAATAGAAAATCATTGGAACACCATAAGCACTATCATACTAAACACGGCACAAGAAGTTCTTGGAACAAACACTCAACGGAGAGAAGAACAGTGGTTCGATGAAGAATGCAAACAAGCTATTCACGAAAGAAATGAAGCACATAAGAATTTCATACTCAGACGAACTAGAGAGAGAAGGACAGAATTTGAGAATAAAAGACGAAGAGCTGATAAACTATGCAGACAGAAAAAGAGAGGTTACGAAAACAACCGGATACTAAACATAGAGAGGGCGTTCAAGGAAAACGAAATACGCAGTGCATACCAACTTATCAAACATTTAAGACAGGGTTACAAGCCGAAGACTAGCCTATGCAAAAATAAGAATGGGGAAATAATTAGCGATATGGACGAAATTAAGAGAACCTGGATGATGTATTTTAAGGAATTATTAAACGAAAGGGCACAAACACCACTACAACAGCGGCAGCAGCAGGTAGAACAGAAAGGTCAACAACAGGAGCAGATAATGAATTGGAGGAGAAGATGGAGAAGATAATGAATTGGCTAGACCTCCAGAGGAGGTTCGAACAGCAATCCAAATGCAAAAAAGCCATAAAGCGCCGGGAATAGATAAGATACCGGCAGAACTTTTCAAGCAGGGAGGAACAAATTTGACAGAACAGATGTACCAGCTTATACAAGAAATATGGAGAGAAGAAAAAATCCCACAACAATGGAAGAAAAGTATAATCTGCCCTATTCATAAAAAAGGAGACAAACTGTTATGCCAGAATTATAGAGGCATCTCTTTACTTTGTTCGGGATACAAAATACTCACAAACATTCTTAATCGAAGACTTCAACCCCTCACTGAAAAAATTATCGGGGAATATCAAGCAGGGTTCAGGCGAAATAGATCTACTATTGACCAACTATTTACAGTTAAACAAATACTAGCCAAAGCATGGGAATATGACATAGACGTCTACAATCTCTTTGTAGATTTCAAGCAAGCCTATGATTCAATAGATAGAACAATACTACCTAATATATTACAAGAATTTGGCATACCATCAAAATTAATAAGACTAGTGCAAATGACAATGACAGAAACAGAAGCACATGTATGTATTCAAGGACAGATCACTGATGCGTTTATGACAACGCAAGGACTGAAACAAGGTGACAGACTAGCTCCAACACTTTTTAATCTTGTTCTTGAATATGTAATTAGACGGTTGACGGTGAGCAGAAATAACATACTTACAAACAAATCTACCCAATTAGCAGCATACGCAGATGACATAAACATAATGAGCAGAACAAAGACTGCGGCAGAAGAAACCTACGTTCAGTTGAAACAGAGTTCAGAAGTTGTAGGGCTAACAATAAATACAAATAAAACAAAACTACTCATACAAACCAGATCAAATAGACAGGCGCAACAACAACAATTTATAGACGATATAGAATACGTGAATAGATTCACGTATTTAGGAATGGATCTGGTCGAAAAAAATGAAGAAGAACCGGAAATAAATAGAAGGCTTATGCTGGCAAACAAAGCCTATTTCGCGATGGGCCACATATTCAAATCGCGAGACGTACACCGGAAAACAAAACTCCGGGTATATAAAACAATGATCCGACCCATAGTAAGTTATGGGTGTGAAACATGGGTTATAACACAGAAATATACCAATGCATTAGACGTGTTCGAAAGAAAAATATTGCGTAGAATACTGGGTCCAATAAAGGAAAATAACAACTGGCGAATTAGATATAATAACGAAATATACGAACAATACACTGAACCAACACTAGCACAATACACTAGACTGCAGAGATTACGATAAGCAGGGCATGTGGCCCGCATGCATGAGAACAGAATCCCCAGAAAAATACTAAACGCAAGAATGCAAGGAAAAAGACCTGTTGGAAGACCAAAAAAGAGATGGGAAGACGAGGTAGATGAGGATGCCAAAAATCTCCTAAAAACGCGTTCATGGAAAAGAACAGCAGTAAATAGAGATGTTTGGAGAGGTTTAATGAAGGAGGCTTGGGCTGTAGTGCCATTGGATGGATGGTTTTAAGGTGTTCGTTAGTTCGTTACAAAATGCTTCACTTATCTCGTCCGGTTTGTCAGCAGTAGGGGCATATACCTGGACAATGTTAGATGTAATTGGGTAGGTATTAAGTTGAAGGAGGAGTATTCTTTCCGATATAGGTACAAAGTTTTTAACATGTCTGGCAGTTTCTTGATTTAAGATTATACCTACCCCATTTTCGTGTCTTCCATTAGGGTTACCTAAGTTTTTTAAAGAAATCTTCTATTTTCTTTTATGTTATCGTTTGACAACGATATTTTGCAGCTATATATCTCCATCGTTCCTTTGCAGAACGTCGTGAATTTGCCTCATTTTATCGTTAGACGAAACGTAAAGCAATCTGAAAAGGACAAAACTTTATACAATGATAACAAAAATTAAGAACCTAGTCGTCTCCCTAACATATTAAGCCTACTGTATAAAATTCTTGTCCTTAAAGCATTGAAAATCTCGTCGGCGGTCTCATGCTGCCTGTTGTCTGTTGGGTCGTCATCTTCGTCGTCTGATACGCTCAGGTTGTCTGGATGAGGAACCATATCAATGATGTCCTGGTCGATGAATTCACTTTCTAAATCGTCGGCTGCTAACCACTCACGTATCTCTTCTTATTTAATTTCGTCACATCCCGGCAAATTTTTTATCAGAGATTTAATTTTTTCTGTCGTTTCTTTGCCATTTTCTTCTTCAGGATCGTCAATCAAAATCCTATCAAAAAGTTAGTTCCAGCATTTTTCAAAAGTTGAAGATTTGATCTTGGCCCAGAACTCAGCACACCGATAAACAACATGTTTCATTGTTGAACATTTGAGGATTTCAGGAACACTTTTGGATTCATTTGTCTCCTGTAATAACGAATGCTCCTCTATAATGTCTCTCGAATGTCTCTATTAGTCCCTGGTCTAACAGCTGAATTAAGCTCGTGACATTCGGTGGCAAAAATCTGACAATTATCACTATTAGATTTTGAGTCAACAAGCAACAATGCTTTGATAGGAAGGTTTTTTTATTTTAAAAAGGATTTTACGCTTGGGACTAATTTATTTTCGAACCATTCTGAAAATACAGTGGTCGACATCCATTAGCTTTTTTGACTTCTATAAAAAAAAGGAAGTGCTTTTTCTCAAATATCTTTTAGAACTCTTGGTTTTTTGATTTCCCAACACACATATGCATCAATCGGTGAGTGAAATTGATGGAATTTACATTTTGCGATAAAAATTTACTTTTTATTGAAACTGTCAGCGTTTCGGTCAAACGATGATTCGGTTAAAAACGTTTCGCTTAAGGGAGGTTTTACTGTATATCTTAACTGTAAAAGTGTTGATTGTAGTTTTTGTTTTTTCAGAAAAAAAATACAATGTTTTTAAAAGTTTTTGTAAAGTATTTTCATTCATTAATTTTTAATAAACGAAAATTTCTCCACCCAGGTGAGATTCGAAGTATAATAAAAATTCGGCTTGGGCTGATATTATTTTATTTTATTTTTATCATTCGAAACAAAAAAAGGTCATTTGTAATTTTTCTCTGAAGTCGATCGTTTTCGAGTTTTAAATAATTTAAAACTAAAAAGAAAAAAAGAAAAATTTCGATTTTCAAGGCTCACAAAACAAGCAAAAATATTAATTTTGTAATCATCAAGTACAAACATGCGAAATTTCTTGTATCAAGTCCTGATAAGAATGTTTGCCATATTATGCATGTTTTCAATTTTTGCAAATATTTTTTAATTGTTAATGAGGAAGGTTCTTTGTGGGAAGACTGGGCTGGGCTACATTAATAATTAAAAAACAATTATTTAAAATGAAAGTCCAAAATACTTATCAAGACCTAATAAAATAATGTTGAGCTTGAACTTAGGTACTTCATAATTTCAAAAATGAAGTGAACTTAATTATTCTAATCCTTGAAGATCATCATCTCTCGTTATTTTTTGTTTTAAATTGTTTATAACAAAAATTAAAAAAGCACTTTTTTGTTTTGAATGAATCTAGAATAATATCTGTCCGCAAAATTTTCTTTATAAAATAAGTTATTATTAAATTATTAATTAATTATAGTCACAACAAAATTAGATCGGGCACCCCTTGATTTTATAATTATTAACATTCTAAATTACATATCAAATAATTTTCATTGCAGTCGATCTTTATCGTATCTGTATACAAAATATAATATCGACAAATTAAATTCAAACGTTGGCGAAGTGCTAAATGCTTCACAGACATATTTCTTAGAAATCAGAGATAACGCTGGGGTGATGTCCAGTTTTCTGACTCACTACACTTCGTATTTCGTAAGTACTGCCATAAATTGGTTGTGGAAGGGGTCGATAGGGGAGGTAACGGCAGCTCTTTCTACGATCATTCTCGTATGAGCGCAAATTCGTAACTAGTTGTTTCCCGTAATATCCACTAGAGGCGCTGATTCTTGATGAAATTTTAATTTTTTGGGTTGCACGTTTCTCTCCATAAGCGTTGCGGATCTATTTGGATTACTCAATCAACGATTTAACATAGTCTGTACATAAATTTTGGGTAATTATTAAAGTTGTGATTAAAAATTAATCTTTCAATTAGTATCCAACTTTTATTATTTCAGCAATACAAGATATCTTGGAAGAAAACATTCAACTTCCTGGCGCCCAAACATTCAGTAGAGCAACTTTATCTTTCATCTGTTTATTTCTTGGTAGATTTCTTGTCATTAGTTCTTCTATCTTACGGTCACTGTAGGGCATGCAAATTGGCCTAATCCCTCTTGAGTGTCAAGTGGTCATTCTCCTGCATAGTCGCTAGCCAGCATTAATTTTATTATATTTTAAAGTTCATATTTACCCTTTATTTATTTCTTTCATATAATTTATTTCTATCTAATCCCTTCCATCTTCTGTTATTCCAGATATTAGTTCGTTGGTGTATCAAGGTACATTTTAGAGTTTACCCTATTGCTACACTACACATTCTTGTTATATTGGCATCCCAGCCAGTCCATTTTTGTTACATTGGCGCTCCAGCCACTTCACAATTTGTTACATTGGCGTTCCCAACGTGGTGCCTTTTCTCAGTTCAGACCGTACATTCTGAAGTATATTTCTCTTTGCAAAATATTCTTTATTATTTCTAATTTGTTCCTGTTGCTCTTTGTTCATATTGTTTTTAACTCCTTTATTTATTTATTGTTTTTCCTTATTAGAGTTACATTTATAGATATACTTGTATTGCTGTAGTTTACTTATACTCATATTTAAACCCTCACCTTTTAATCTCATTGTGTACAGTTAACTATCTATTCTACTATTATTGAACTTTAAGAATTTAATAATTTAGACATTACTATTTTTTATACATATATATATATATATATATATATATATATATATATATATATATATATATATATATATATATATATATATATATATATATTAGCCAATATTGGTGAATTTTTTATATTCAAGTATTTGTTAACCATATACTTGCTGAAACCATTGTGTGTTGCTTCAAGGATTGTGTTTATATTTACTTAACTTACTTAACCATTTTGAGATTTTTGTGAATAACTTGAAATTATTTTTGGATTGATTTTGTGGTGTGTTGGTACATATTTACTTATATATTTTTTTTTGAAAACTTTATATTACTATTCGATTGGTTTTGTGGAGTGTGAGTATATTATCTCCTTGTCTATTCTACCTATTCATCTATTTGTTTTTCTTTCACAATGTCTGCATTCAAGGTAGAACATTTATTAGTTAAAGAATTAGATTATGAGTTGAGAATTAGGGACATTCCCATTGATGCGTCTTCCAATGTGGATTTAAAACGCAAGATATTGCGTGGAGCTCTAAGGCAAGAAGAAGGAAATAGGAGCTTTCGACAAATTTCTGCCACCAGTATTCCCTTTTTGGAACAACAAGAAGAGATTGATGAGACTATGGATGATTTGGCTAAAAGGATATCCGATTTTAGAGGGACTGTCCAAAATAGCCTATACTCCAGGCTGATATCACGTCTAGCTCATGTCTCAGGCCGTATTCATTTATTGTCTTGTTCGAATGAGGAGCAGCAAACTTATAAGCGCTCAATTTCAATCCGAATTCTTAGCCTAGAGGGTGAACTTGATTCACGAGTAAATCCCATTGCTACATCAACTCCTATTTCTTCTGTCCAAGCAGCTAACTCATTTCTACACCCCAAATCCGTTCAGGTTCATAAATGGGGGATTACATTTTCTGGTGAAGGTCATTATGACCAAGTAATTTCTTTTTTGGATAGGGTGGAATGTCTTCGCATATCAAGAGGAGTGAGTGAAGATGATCTTTTTGCAGCTTCTGCTGAGTTGTTTACAGGCACAGCTTTTACGTGGTTTATGAATAACCGCACTAACTTTTCAAATTGGTCTGATTTGGCTCAGAAACTTAAATCTGATTTTCTTCCATATTCATTTCAAGATGACCTTCTAGACCAAATCAAAAATCGTAAACAGAAGCCAAACGAGTCTGTTACGATGTTTATAAATAACATTTTGGGTATGTGTAGTCGCCTTGAAACACCTCTGACAGATTCTGCAAAGATTAAGATCATCCTCAAATGTCTACTGCCATTTTATCATCAGCAATTAGCTTTAGTAGACATCACCAGTATAGCGGACATAACCGAGAAGTGTAAACGTTTGGAGGAAACTTTATCTTGGTCTTCTCAACCTCCAACCACTTCTAAACACTCTTCTGACTCTTTCGGTCATCAAAATTCTTTTAGACACCGTTCTTGGCAACCTAAGGGCTCTGAACGTAATATATCAGTTATTAGTTCTGTAGTGTGCTGGAATTGTCGTGAGTCTGGCCATACTTTTTATGATTGCGGCATCCCTCGTACCCGTATTTTCTGCCACGGTTGTGGTAAAGAAAATACCCTCAAACGCAATTGTTTTAGGTGTTCGGGAAACGAACGATCGGAGGTCCGTCCCCTGAGCGTTTCTCCGTCCACACCCCCATCAGGGAATCAGACCGTTACATCAAACGAAGTCACTGTTCCAACCACGTCAAGCCACCCAAACCCATCTTCCAGTCGGAAAGGGAAAGGGGTTGTCTCCAAAAAACCAACACACACCACACCAAATCATTCCAAGAAGTAACTTCCCAATATAATACATCGGATTTACATAGATTATCTTCCCCAAAAATCTTCCCAAATTTTAGTAATAAACATAATAGTAGCAGTGTAGTAGTTCCAGTATCTATATCCGAATCTACCACAATTCAGGAGGATTCTTTTATTTCTGATTCTTCTTGTTTGCCTGTTGCATCCTCTGATTGTGTAGGTAGAGACAATAAGTTTAGTTTAGCACCATTTAAAATTTTTGACCAATCAGATAATGATTATTTTGATTTAAATTCACTATTAGTGAAGAAACATAATGATAATAGACCTTATCTTCCTATTAAGATTTTAGGACAATCTTCTTTAGCTCTTTTAGATAGTGGCTCGAACATTTCTGTGATAGGTTCACATTCATTAGCTTTACTGAAAAATGCTGAGATTTCTATTATGCCCATTTCTTCTCTACAAGTGTCTACTGCAGATGGTACAGTTCAGTCTATTACAGGCAAATTTGAAACTGAAATCACAGTAGCAGATTTATGTAAACAAATTACATTCTATATTATTCCCTCAGTTCAGAATTCTATAATTTTAGGTATGGACTTCTTAAATGCTTTTAATAGCACTCTAAATTGTTCTAATTTTTCCTTTTCTATTTCTCAATTTAATCTGTCCTTACTTAGTGCTATTCAGGATTTTACTAGTTTATCTAGTTCCGAACAAAGGCAATTAGAGAATATGATCTCTAAATTTACAACTCTTTCGTCGAAAGACAAGTTAGGTCGTACATCCTTAGTATCTCACACTATCGAGGTGGGAGATACCACACCTTTTAGACAATATCAATATCCTATTCCTCAGGCTTGGCAAGTTGACTTGGAAAAGGAAATTGATTCCATGTTAGAGTTGAATATCATTGAACCTTCCAAGTCTTCTTACTGTAGTCCTTTGTGGTTAACCAAGAAAAAGGATGGATCTTTTAGGGTTTGCTTCGATGGTCGAAAGTTGAATAATATTACTACAAATCGGGATGCTTATCCTATTCCCCGAATAGACGTCATTCTCAGTAAACTTCAGAACGCTAGGTATATTTCTTCTATCGATCTATCTAAAGCCTTTTTACAAATTCCTTTGAGTGAGGAAAGTAAAAAGTATACAGGTTTTGCAGTTAGTGGGAAAGGATTATTTCAGTTTGTCACTATGCCTTTTGGTCTTGTTTCAGCTCCTCAGACAATGTGTCGTCTGATGGATTTAGTCATTGGTCCTCAGTTAGAGCCCTATGTTTTTTATTATTTGGATGATATTTTGGTCGTTACTCCTGATTTTTCCCTTCATATGGAAATTTTGGATAAGTTGTTTTCACGTCTCAAAGAGGCTAATTTGACTATTAATTTAGATAAATGACAGTTCTGTCGTCCTAGTCTTAAATTTTTAGGATATGTAGTCGATAGTAAAGGTTTAAGGACTGATCCTGATAAAGTTAGTGCTATCAAGGATTTTCCTATTCCTAAGACTACTACTCAAGTCCGTAGGATATTAGGTATGTGTGGGTATTATCGTCGGTTTGTGCCGTCTTACTCTACTTTGTTATCCCCACTTACAGATCTCCTTAAAAATAGGAAAAAAGGCCAAACTATTACATGGACTTCAGAAGCCGATGATGCTTTCCGGCGCATAAAAGAAGCTCTTACTAGTGCTCCTGTCATGACATCTCCGAATTTTAAAGAGCATTTCTATCTCATGACAGATTGTTCCAACACTGCTTCAGGTGGTGTACTATTTCAAATGAAGGATGGTTCGGAACATCCAATAGCTTATACCAGCAAAAAGCTCAATAAAGCACAGAAGAATTATTCCACCACAGAGAGAGAACTTCTTGCAATTATCCATGGTCTTGATGCCTTTCGGTACTATCTTGAGGGTCGTAAGTTTACTATCATCACAGATCATAGTTCTTTATTATGGTTACATTCCATGAAAAATCCGTCACAACGTTTGTCCCGTTGGATTTGTAGGCTTTCTGTTTTTGATTATAATATTGTTCATCGCAAAGCCAATGGTGTTGTGGTTGCAGACGCGTTGTCACGTACATTCGATATCAATCTTTTAGATCTGTCCACTTTATCTCCAGATAATTGGTATCGAAAGATGATTCATAATGTCACCCAAGAACCTACTAGGTATCCTGATTTCAAGGTGGAGAATAATATCCTCTATAAACATGTTATCAGTCCAGTTGAATCTCTATCGAATATGTCTGATTGGAAGATAGTAGTCCCAACAGCAAATAGGGATGAAGTCTTAAGAACTTTTCATGATGATGTGACATCAGGTCACTTTGGCTTTTATAAAACGTTTAGTAAAATAGCTGAGTTATATTACTGGCCTGGTTTGCGCAACTCAGTTAAGAAATACATCTCTAGATGTAGAGTTTGTGCAACATGCAAGCCAAGTAACCTACCTCAAGCTGGATTAATGGGTTCATTTAGGAACATTAATTTTCCATGGCAAATGATCTCTTTAGACCTTATTGGACCATATCCACGCAGTTATTTAGGTAACACATATTGTTTAGTAGTTGTAGACTACTTCACCAAATTTCCTTTAGTTTGTCCTCTGCGTAAGGCTACAACTCCAGCCATTTTGAAGTTCTTAGAGGAACAAGTGTTCTTACTATTTGGTATTCCCCAAATAGTATCATGTGATAATGGTCCACAATTTGTTTCTAAGGCATTTAAAGATCTATTAAGTAAATATAAGGTCCAAAAGATATTCTACAATGCAGCTTATCATCCGCAAGCTAACCACACTGAACGTGTAAATCGTAGCATTGTTACTGCTCTTCGATCCTACACTTACAGTGATCATAGAGCTTGGGATAAGTACATCCATTCAGTTGTTCAAGCCATCCGAACTTCTGTTCATGAAATCACTCAGTGTTCTCCAGCTTATGTTAATTTTGGTAGGCATGTTCCACTGTCAGGTGATTATTTTGGTTTAATTTCTGAAAATTCAACAACTCTTCCTCAAATTTCTGAGAAACTTCACCGCATGGAAGATCTTCAAAACTTACCTCCAATATTCGCTGACATTAGGAAGAAGTTGAAAGCTTCTTACCTTAGAAATCAGCATCAGTATAATTTGAGGAGACGAGAGTTGCGATTTTTTGTGGGCGATCGAGTTTTGAAACGGAATTTTGTGAAATCAAATAAAGGTGATGCCATTTCTGCTAAGTTTTGTCAGAAATATGTTCCCTGTACTGTCGTTAGGGTAATATCTCCTTTAGTATATGAATTAAAAGACAATTCGACAAATAGACGAATTGGTCAATTTCATATAAAGGATTTACTCCCTGATAACACAACAGATGAGGCAGCATCTTCATCTTCAGAGGAAGATTAACTTAATATCTATTAAGTTAACTTATTCCTATGATTGTTATTGTTTTGGCTCGGTTTGGTTACGATTTGGGTATTTTCTTAGATTTTTGTTATTAATCACCAGATTTGGAATATCTACAGCTTATAATTTGATTAGTATTTATTTATAAGTTAAATTTATTAAAGCCATTAGATATTTTTACGTATATTAGGTGTTGCACTGGTATGGAACTAAATATTGTAATGCTACTATACTGTGCTATATGTTTATGTGTTGTATCACTTTCTTCCCATTTTACTTACTTGTTTTGCCAGTTTGGAGAGAATGTTGTAATTTTTATGTATATGGATTAAGTTTATTGGTCATGATTAGTTTATAATAACGTGTATCTCGATTTGCTATGTGGGATGTTTTTTTCTCAAAGTCAGTCATTAGGAATTTATATAGACAATCAGTATGCATAATTTTAGTACATTCCTATATTATATAGACTATTCTGCCTGTGTATAAGCGAATGAATACGTGGGTTCGAAGTTTTAGTTCAATTGTTGGCCACAGTTGTTCAATGAATTTCGGAATTTACCATTTTCATGACAAGTTGTACAGTTATCTAGGCAGTAGAATGTCTTCCATTGTTAATGTTAATTAGGATTTGAATATTTAGCTTAATATGTTAGCTCCTTAATATTTTATTAGTTCCTTAGCTCCTTAATATATTCAGACTTTGGTCTAATAACTGAATTGTTCCTTAGATGATTTATTATTCTTACTTATATAGTTTATTGGAGGAAGCAATCCATGACATATTCCCTTTACGCCTAGCAAGTTAGATTACAGTTATGAATAGTATTTCATATTTTGGCAACAAATGACCATTTATAGTTATTTTCACTTCTTTCCTTAGGCACTTATTTATATTGTGGTATATTGAACAAGAAATTATCCTGTTCACTTTTATTAATATCAGAACGACTTATAAATTTGCAGTTTCTTCAGAAATTGGTCTACTCGTTCTTGATGTTCTGTTTTGTTATTACTTCTACCTTAACTCTTACTGTTTTGCTACGGTTGTTAGAGTTTACTGTCACATTAAACTCCTTTTAGTGATCTTATGTTAGATATTCTTATAAATTTGTTGTAGCTACATGCTATAGTTATCGAGTATTAGCATAAGTTAATTTTGTTGTAAGAAGTTACCACAGCAGTTCACATGCTTTGGTACTCTACCTTTTGAGTTCAATTTGTTCAGCTTTACATTTACTAGGATGATTGAGTTTATAACACCTCCTAGTTTTTATTTTTGGTCTCTATTTTGGATCCCAAATGTACTGATGGCATATCATCAGGATGGAATCGATTTTATGGCTGTCCTTTTGTTTAAGCCGTTAGTCCCACATTTTGATCCAATAATTTAATTGATGAATTTTTAGGTTAGGCACATATTACCGGATGTGGGTATATGTGGACCTACCCTTTTTGGTTTATTTGGTTATAGTGTGAATTGGGTCATTATTTGCCTGATTGATTATCCTTGGATATGCTTCTTTATAAATCTGTTGTCCACTGTATGGTCAATTTTGGATTTACCATCCAATTCGACACTTATATTGTTTTATATACGTTTAGTATTTTTATTGTTACGTATCTTGTTTTATATACGTTTGGTATTTTTATTGTTACTTATTATTGTGTATCGGTCCACCCATTTGCCTGATTGATTACTCCTTGGATATGCTCTCCTATAAATCTGTTGTCCATTGATGAGTCAATTTTGGAACCAGGGTCCGATTTCACATTATTTTGGATTATTTGTATTGAGCATTTGTATTACTAGTCTATACTATGCTATGTTAGAGTCTTACTTTACCTTAATTTTACTCTAAATAGTATGTGTAGTATGGGTATCTTTAGATGAAACCATTTCTTTATTCCTACATCACTCCTAATCTGTGGTTAATTATAATCGTGTGAATCGATGTAGATTGTTTTGGAAGTATTTTAGTGAGTTAATATATTTTATAGCTGTACTTGGTAAATTGTTGCCATGGCTATAATTTTGTATATATATGTTTATTTTTTTTCTCGATTCTTGATTGTTCCACATATGGTTGAAGTATTGGTTAACCTACATCTATCCAATCAGTCAAGTGAAAGAAAAAAAAAATTTTTCACTTTAAAAATTTTTTTTTCTCCAAGTAAGAGGGGACTGTAACGAGTCCGTTACTTTAACACCCACTTACTGTCCTGTCACTGGAATCCTTTAACTTAATTATAAATTAAATTCATTTTGAAATATGCTTAAAATTCAAATAACTTCAGTAAATTTTATGCCTAAAAGTTGGCAGCAAGTTGCGCCCTCTATGTAAAAATTCTACTTCGTTTCCGCCGTAACATCGTGTGCTCGTTACTTGGTCTTGGAATCGTGAAGTGAGCAGACGTGTTCAGAGGCGGCTGTGGGGGCCATCTTTATTCCATGAGTTTGGTTTAATTTTTTTATTTTTTGGAAAATCAGTTGTGTTGGAAGAAGCCTTTTTGTTATTTTGTTGGTTTTGGGAAAATACTTTAAGTTTGGACCACAGCCGGTGAGTTTTAAATTATAAATAAATTATATATAAAAACATGTCACATCATCCGCCATTGTTGGTGAAATTTAAATCTATTTCTTTAATCCTCTTTCAAAATACATTCTGGTCTATTTAACTATTCCATTTATTTCCTAAATACCTAACAGATTACAAGTAATAAATTTTTATAATTTTATTTCTTTACAAGTATGAAAACCAACAATTATCTATTATAATTCCATACCGTTTAAACCGGCTAATACTTTTTTTTTCGATTCTATAATCTATATACCAGGCGTTCCTTAAAATTACCTGGTTAATATATCCAAACATTTTCATACAGTCCCAAGGTTTTTTTTTTCAAAGAAACACATTATAGTTTTTGCTTCAATTTGAAGCAACGTGTTGACATTTCTTGGTTTTTCTTTACTTTCTTGTATGAACAAAGGACTTTGTAGTAACACAACTGTGTTTTTTTAGCCTAGTTACGGATTCCAGGACAAGTCGGGGAGGGAAGAAACACTTTTAATTTAATTTTATGGGGATTTAAACACAGGGGAAGAATTCTATGGTTTTAGTTTAAAGAGTAAAAAGTCTCAGTACCTTTTATTGGAGTCCAGTTTTGGACCTCTACCCACCTGCATCTAGTTCTTCATCCTGACCACCTCCCAGGTCCACGGAGAAAGAAACCGGCAGGAAGAACTAGTTTTGTTTTTTTTGTTTTTTTTTTCATTTAAATATTTGTAATAATACCTTTTAACTTCCTCTTCAAGGCTTTAACTTTTCATTAATAATAATTACCTTCACTTTTTCATAAAATATTAATCCTTGTAACTTAATTTAGTAAAACATTTATTGTCCACCAAGGGTTGAGATTGTAACTCCCCTGGACTCTCTCGTTATCAGGTTATAGTGTGCACACATATCCGGAGAGGTTTTATTTCATTTATTCGATAATTGTAACATTTATATTATTATATATTTCATTTTATATTATATTTATATAACTATTGCATAACCTTAGTCAACATTTCACATAAATAGGTACATTTGGGAAAGGGGAAACTGTTTTATCATTGCATTCAGGGGTTTTCATTGTAAATATAGATTAGTTAATTGTACATAAGAGGTGGTGGGTCATAGATAAGTATTTAACATAGTCTGTACATAAATTTTGGGTAATTATTAAAGTTGTGATTAAAAATTAATCTTTCAATTAGTATCTTATTTAACTTTTATTATTTCAGCAATACAAGATATCTTGGAAGAAAACATTCAACTTCCTGGCGCCCAAACATTCAGTAGAGCAACTTTATCTTTCATCTGTTTATTTCTTGGTAGATTTCTTGTCATTAGTTCTTCTATCTTACGGTCACTGTAGGGCATGCAAATCGGCCTAATCCCTCTTGAGTGTCAAGTGGTCATTCTCCTGCATAGTCGCTAGCCAGCATTAATTTTATTATATTTTAAAGTTCATATTTACCCTTTATTTATTTCTTTCATATAATTGATTTCTATCTAATCCCTTCCATCTTCTGTTATTCCAGATATTAGTTCGTTTGTGTATCAAGGTACATTTTAGAGTTTACCCTATTGCTACACTACGCATTCTTGTTATATTGGCATCCCAGCCAGTCCATTTTTGTTACATTGGCGCTCCAGCCACTTCACAATTTGTTACACTCTATCGTATAAGGATTTAATTATTTCCTTTTTCACATTAATATTGTGATGTGTACCTGAGGATGCTTTGCATATTGTAGAAAGCGAAACCGGTCGTCTGATAGTTAAATTAAATTGATTGTGAGTAAGTCTTATTTATTATTTCTTTACCTATATTTTATTTTCTTTAAATTTCGAAAACATCTTCATTTTTTGTAAGTAGTGTCCTATTTTCTAAGCCTATGGTTTATGTTAATTTCATGTATTTTTTCCAATGCGGCAACGCAGCAGTATATGCAGATTTGATATCTCATACGTGAAGATAAATTAAGAGGAGTCACGAAAAGAATCTCAAGGCGACAGCACACAAGAATCAAGAATCGAGTTTGGTGGATATATAGCGGAACGTAATACATAATAGCGGTCATATATTCATGGATTTTGGTAAATTAAATAAAATAAAGTCTTTTCACACGAGGTTTAACTATTTTCCAACGGCATATTCGAAGTGCAAATCAAGTTACATTCACCTATGTATATTTTTCATATATAACTTTTATGGTTAGTCTATACCATAATCGAGTTATCGATGAAGGACGCACTAAAACTCACCCTGTGTATAATAAATATACTATTACAGATAAACGATACATTTTTTTTTACTTACCATAAACGTAAAGCATGATAGAAAATACCACCATAACTGCCTAATTGAAATATTTAGAAATGCTAATGACAACAAAGTAAAATTGAAACAAGATAAAAGACCTAGGAAACTCATGATAATAGAAGTTACAGTGAAAAATCCAGCTGCTTTGTTTAGCAATGTTACGCTTTCTTGAAGAGTTAACAAGGTATTTACTATTTCTTTTATTCTTTTTTGTCGCGAAACTATATCCTCATTTTTGATTATATAAGTTTCGGTCAGAAAATCTTTAAGAAGGTTATACCTAGCAGAAAGGATGCTGCTAGTTTGCCACCAAAATACCACAAAGTAAAGGTACTGAAAACTGGTTGTACTCCAAAATACATTGGCAAACATTGTATACCACTTTGTAAAATTTACAACATTACCAGTATCAAACATTGTAAGATATGGAAGAAAAAATAATGTAGGAATGGAAACAATTTTTAAAAGATGTACAGATACCTTTACGTCAGTCGAAAATGATTCTAGAACTTCCATATTTTGGAAAAAACATTTCCAGTTGTTTCTATGCCGGTACTTTCCGTAGTATGTACAGTATAAATGGTAAAAACTAATCATCAAAAAGTTTGAAGCAACCAAACAGCTATCACTAAAGTTCAGTTTATAATTCGAAACATTATCTGTGAACTGAAAAGCCATGCTTGTAACTGAAACGACAGAATATACTAATATAATAGTGAAATGGCATATTTTCTCAAAGTACTGTTCTCCCATGGGAAAAGGCCCCCAATATTTTCCTACTTTAATTATCATTTTAAAGAAATATACATCACTTTTTAAAGCACTACACCTTTGGAACATGTCTACATCCTATTTGCTACTGAAAATGGCACTCCAAGCCTTTATTTAGCTTTTAATTAGTGAAATTGTGTTTGGTTGTTACAGGAAAGTTTTGTTTATTCTTTAAGTGATAATAAAACGATTAGTATATACCAATACAAACACATGAAAGTAATTGTTTTCATAGTAAAGTTCAACACTATTTAAAAAAATGCTTTACTTGCTTAAAATATTTTTTTTTACCTACTCACACAATTAAAATTTTCATGTTAAAAAATTATTATGATATTGAACGAGTCTCTTAGCTCAAGCTCTTTTAATCGTCTTCTAGCGCATCTATTCATTATCTCCTAGGTCCCTTTTTTTCCCGTTTTTTCAAATTGGGTCCCTTCCCATTATTTTGTTATTTGTTTTGTTATTTCAGAAAGTCTTTTTTACTTGCCGACTCTTCTGATTTTTGGGCTTTTTTGTGATAATATTGATAGACTATTTTTCGTGCAGTTCCTTCTCCTGTTGCAGTTTGGCTATCATCACAGCTATACGTACCTTATTGGCGGCTGCTCTGAAAAGATCTACTGAACTGCAACTATGCCACTCTCTTAGGTTTCTTAGCCAGTAAATTTTTCGTATTACTATGGATTAGTGTTTACCCTTGATTTTACCTTGATTTATGACCCCTACTATCTTATATTTCGCACCTTTGGTAAGGCGGCCTAAATCTGTAGTCTCAGATAAAGATGCAATTGAAATTTGCAAATCAAAACCGCATCCTTATTCTCACATTAATTTTGTTAAAGAAAATATTGCAACGCCTACTGTAAATCTGGACCCTTTGACCCCACCGAAGGTTAGATTAACCATGAACACGGACCCTACCAACAATCGATATCTTCTAGCAAGATTAAGAGAACCAGAGATATTCAAAGCCATCAAACTGCATCTTGCCTTTCTATACGACCAACCTGCTTCAGTTTGTTATGGTGGTTTTACGAAAACAAGCATAAAACTATTCTTGGCTTCTGAGGGACTTTCCATGACTATAGAAGATCTGCGAAAAATTTATTTGAAATTTCATGATGCCTATGGAATTGGTCCAGCTGAGGTAGACGAAGATCTAGCTGCGTTTAGGTCCTTTATCGCTGCTGAAAGAATTATCCATCTGCAAAGATCAAGAGAATGTCATCAAAATTACTTTTCCACCGCTTCTCAAAGACGAAATTTTTAAATGTTTCGACGTGTTCTGAGGATCTAGAATCCTCAAATTTAACTGCTAGCAACTTTGGCATGGTTCTTATTAATATTATATTCGATCGATTAGAAATAAGACAGACGGTTTATTTTTGTTTCTGGAAGAATTAGGGTTTCCCCAGTTAGTTGCAGTGACGGAACACTGGCTTGAAGTTAATGAGCCAATTTTCATTAAAGAATATACCACAATTGCTAGGTATGATCGTCCAAGTTCAGCTCATGGTGGCACTCTGATTCTTTCAAATAACAATGATTTTTCTTCAGTTTCGAAATATGACTATTTGTTGGGTGAAAACTACTTCGAATTTTCTTTGATTTATAATAAGAAATTTAATCTATACATTATTTGCATGTATAGATCACCTAGCTCTGATACTGAACTATTTTTTCAGAGCCTGCTAAATTTGTTAGATATTCTGCCCATTAAAAGCAGAAAAATTTTGTGGTGATTTTAATATTGACTACGCTGCTGTTTGTGCGACCCAACTGTCTTTGGTAATTATTTTTGAATCATATGGTCTCACAATGCACGTTAATTCTCCAACAAGAATCTCAAAAACATCATCCTCGACAATTGATTATGTGGTTTCCGATTTTCCACCCGCTGACGTCCATTCTACAGTTATTAGTGGAGGCTTTCTGATCATGAAGCGGTATATACCAAATTTAGCAGCTTACAAACACCTCACTAAAAAACCCGACGATTAGGTAGGATTTTTTCCACTCAAAACTTTCGTAAATTCTATAATTCATGCTTGACTTCTGACTGTAGTTTTTCTTCTGGGGACATTGACTGTAATGTTAGTGATTTTCTAAATAGACTTGTATCTATTTTTAATAAAGCATTTCCTCTATTAAACATCAGGCCAAAACATAACAAACCTTGGATTACCAAGGGCATTCGCATATCTGCGAAAAATATGCGTTCTCTGCTATATATTAAAAAATTTAATGACAGTATCCCCATCTCTGATTATATCAATAAGTACAGAAAATGCTATATAAAACTACTCAAAGTAGCCAAAAAATCCTACTTTCGTAATCGCTTAACAAGCTCCAAAAATATTTCAAAAGAAACTTGGTCAATAATAAACGATTTTCAAAATAAAACCAGTACAGCGAATCAAACCTTTTCTTTTCCTAACCCCGAAAATCTAAATGATTACTTTGTTAGTTTGAGTAAAAATATAACCTCAACTATTTCGCCACAACAAGATCCAGTTTCCTATCTCTCTAATTCAAAAAACATTGCTGATACCTTCTTTTTAAGACCAGTTGATAAGACGGAACTCATTTCAACAATTCGTAGTATAAAAAGCACATCGTCCTGTAGTACAGATGGATTATCTATTAAAATTTTCTCAAATCTACCGCATAATGTTTTCGAAGTCATGGTCTCGCTAGTAAATGATTCCCTTGAAAAAGGTACATTCCCTAACTGCCTAAAGACTGCCATCGTCATTCCTCTTTATAAAGGTGGAGAAAAATCTGATACCTGCAACTATAGACCTATTGCCTTGTTACCAGCACTATCAAAAATTATTGAAAGACTTATAAAAGTTCGACTTATACCCTTTCTCCTTAAATATAATATTTTATCGCAAAATCAGATCGGCTTTTTGTCTAATAAATGCACTAGTGATGCCATATTTTCTGTGTTACATGATGTATATCTATCACTAAACAGTAACCTCTCCTCCGCCACCGTTTTTTGCGACTATTCCAAAGCCTTTGACTGCGTAAATCACGACATTCTATTAAAAAAATTAACTTTCTATGGAATTCGGGGTGTGTCTTTGAACTGGTTCAAAACTTACATGGTAGGTAGGAGACAATTGGTTAGAATAAATGACACCGACTTTAGTTGTAAAGATATTGAGTGTGGAGTACCGCAAGGTTCAGTATTAGGTCCCATTCTTTTTTTACTTTTCATTAATGACTTCACTTACTTGAAAATTAAAGGGAAAATTTTTCTATTTGCTGATGATACCAGTATTACTTGGAGCAGCTCTGATATTTCAACGCTTCATTCAATTATAACCGCTGATTTACTTAGAATCAAGGCTTGGTCAGACTCCAACTTACTTAGCTTTAACGTGGATAAGACTGTAGCATTATCTTATAAAGGAGTCATGCAACCCTAGCTTTTGAATGAGAGCCAAATCGATATCGTAAATTCCGTGAAATTTCTAGGTATTCTCATTGACAGTGATCTCAAATGGTTATTGCATACTGACTCCTTAAGGAAGAAACTAGCCTCAGCTTGCTTTGCAATAAGATCTGTGTCGAAGGATGTAAATTTATCTTCTGCCAAAATGGCATATTTCTCATTGTTCGAGTCCCATCTTCGATATGGACTTCTATTTTGGGATTCTAGTACAGCGGCCCCATTTGATACTATTTTTAAGTTGCAAAAAAGAGCAATCCGTTATCTATTTGGTCTCAAACAAACAACTCATTGCAAGATCTACTTCAAAAACAACGGAATTTTGACGCTTCCCTCTTTATTTATTTTGGAAACGGTTTGTTTGATTCGAAAGCATCTAAACATTTTTCCCGATAGACCTGACCATGGCTACTCCATTAGAAATTCGGATTGTAACGTTTATTTGCTGATCCCGCCCACTCAGCTAGTAAAGAATTCTATTCTATATCGTGCAAAGAAACTTTATAATCACCTTCCAAAAGAAATTAAATCCGCAACATCCTTCATGAAGTTTCGTAAGGTGACAAAAATCTATCTCTCAGAAAGACCATATTATTCAGTTGACGAGTTTCTTAATGTACAACAAAGAAACAAAATTAGTATTGTTTATAATTACATTTGGGTGTCTCAAGCAGTGGCTACAATTTGTCGCATTTGTTGTTGTCTGTACAAATTATGTAGGTTATACAATAATTTTACTAATTTAAAATTGTGTTATTCTGTTTTTTACTATATTTGTTTTTGTTTTATACTTTTTGTACTATTTGACTGATTTATTTTTTAGCTTTGTCCATAAAATTGTTCAATAATTTTCAGTGACAATAAAGCATATTTCTATTCTATTCTATTCCAGCTTTCTTGTTTTGATGTGCTTTATTACATTGCAATCCTTTTATAGCCTTCTTAACACTTCTGCATTTGTATCTCGTTGGGTCCATGGTATGTTCAAAATACTTCTCTAGAACTACATCTCAAATGATTCCAACTTCTTTATATTATCTTTTTTTAGTGTCCAGCTTTCCATTGCATACAACAAAGTCGAGAACACGTAGCATCTTAAGGCTCTTAACCTCAGCTCCAGAGGAAGATCTCGATTAAAACATTGTTTTCCTTTTTATAAATGCTTGTCTTGCAATTTCAATGCATGTCCTTATTTCTCTACCTTGGTC
Organism: Diabrotica balteata; assembly: GCA_918026665.1. Taxonomy (NCBI): domain Eukaryota; kingdom Metazoa; phylum Arthropoda; class Insecta; order Coleoptera; family Chrysomelidae; genus Diabrotica; species Diabrotica balteata. The sequence goes on along the minus strand of OU898284.1, from coordinate 92,557,910 downwards.
ATTGTTTTCATTTACCCAGGTTCCCAGATATTTGTAGTTATTCACTCTTTTACTTATTTGGATATCCCCAGATATCTAGTCTTCCTACTGTATGTTGCTTAATTATGCACTTGGCTTTCTTAACATTCATTTTTAGTCCATATTTTATACTGACTTGATGTAATCTATTTAGCCCAGTCTGGTTATACAAAAATCATCGATTTCACGGTAAAATGATTCGCAGATATCTGAAGCTTGTAAGACATAGGTGGGGGTTACTAGATGATGAATAAATGAAAAGATACTCCTATTTTTACCTTGCGTTTTTTTTTAACAATAATTTATGTTCAAAATTTAATTTTTTATCTATAAGTTTTTTCCCTTATATTTTCAATAAACAATATTTATATATCATTTTTTTATTTCAAGAATATCTTTTTTTTTTCTTTATTAACCGCATCAACTACTTGGAGTTATTAGCGGGAGGACATAATATACAATTTACAATTAATTAAATTACAAACAGTCGAGATTTGTACAGTTGTACATTACAATTAAGTGGGTAGGTTTGTAGTACAATAAGATTAATTTCACAATATGGTGTTATTAGTAACTAAAGTAAAACCTGTTTATATATTAATATAAATTAAACTCATTTACAATTTGTTTAAAATATTAATATCCTTTAGATAATTAAAGAGGTTTTTCGGATTACAATTATCTCCTAAAACATCTTTGAGATATTTCCAGGTATTGGATGTTTGTTTCTTTCATTAATAAATTTGGGACAATCTACCAAAATATATGGTATGGATATATTATATATTATAGTAGATAATAGATATATTATAGTAAATCATCAGCATATAATCTTGCTTTAACAAGTTATGGTAAATTATCTAATATTTTATTTATTAAAATCAAAAAAGTGTTGAACTAATAACAGATCCTTGTGGAGTTCCATTTACTTGATTTTTCATACTTGATGTAACACCATTTACACGTACTTTAAATTTGTAATTGTTTAGGAAATTACGAGTAAAACAGGCCATGTGACCTTTGACTCCCCAGTGACTTAATGTGTTTAAAATATCGTACCTCCAAGCCATATCGAAAGCTTTATTTATATCAACAAATACTGCAAGATATTCCTCTTTAATAGCAAAACTTTCGTGTATTTTTGACTCTAGATCTAATAAATTATCCAGAGTTGACCTGTTTCTTCTAAATCCACTTTGTTCGTTAATTATTAAGTTATTTTTCTCTAGAAACCACAATAACCTTTTATTTAACATTTTTTCTAATATTTTGCATATTGTGTTAGTAAGGGAAATTGGTCTATATGACGTAGGGTCAGTTCGTGTTTTGTTTGCTTTCAATAAAGGTATTACTATTGCCTCCGCCCATTTCGATGGAAATCCATGACTATGCCAAATTTTGTTGTAGAGGTCACGGAGGAACAGCTTTGCATTGTCAGTAGATTTTGAAGAAAACTTACCGGAATGTCATCTGGTCCTGGTGCCGACTTTTTGGTGGTACTTAAGGAATGATTTAGTTCTTCTATTGTAAATGGTTTGTTGAGGAGGTTATCTTCCATGCCAATGAAATCAATTAGTTGTTGTTCTGTAAGTATCTTAATCTTTAAAAAGGCTTTGGAATAGTTGTTGTTACTAGTGTTAATTTCGAATTGCTTAGCAAATAATTTTGCTATTTCAACGTCAGATGATAATATTTTCTTGTTTCCATACAAGAACGGAATTTTTTTATAACTATTGCATCCAGATATTTTTCTGACCTTTTCCCATACAGTACCTATAGGTATAGAATTATTAATATTAGACAGAAATTCTTTTTGGTGGTACTTAAGGAATGATTTAGTTCTTCTATTGTAAATGGTTTGTTGAGGAGGTTATCTTCCATGCCAATAAAATCAATTAGTTGTTGTTCGGTAGGTATCTTAATCTTTAAAAAGGCGTTGGAATAGTTGTTGTTACTAGTGTTAATTTCGAATTGCTTAGCAAATAATTTTGCTATTTCAACGTCAGATGATAATATTTTCTTGTTTCCATAAAAGAACGGAATTTTTTTATAACTATTGCATCCAGATATTTTTCTGACCTTTTCCCATACAGTACCTATAGGCATAGAATTATTAATATTAGACAGAAATTCTTGCCAAGATTTTTTTCTACTTGTTTTTGTAACATATCTTGCTTGGGCCCGTAATTTCTTATATTCGATGATGTTTTCTACAGTTTTGCAACACTTCATTTTGTTAAAAGAATTTTTATATTGTTTAATAACTTGGCTACAATCTGTATTCCACCATGCAAGGAAAGTTCTTTTGTTTTTCCTACATAAATGTTAGCAGCGGTATATAATAGTGATGTAAATGAACTTAATATTTCATCGATAGATTGATCTTTTGTAGTTTCTTCTAATGTTTGGTAATTGCATTGGATATAGGTTTTAAATAAAATAATAATCTTGTTCTCATTAGTTGTCATAGAAATTTTAATGGGATAATGATCGCTACCATACAAAAATGGTATTACATCCCATGAAAGCTTTGGTGATAATGCAGGATCGTAAATTGATAAATCAATGGCTGACGACGAACCCATGTGAATATTATATCGAGTTTTCTGACCGTCGTTTAGCAGGTTTAAGTTTTTAGAAATTATCAAGTTTTCCAAGATTTTTCCTTTAGAATTTGTTTCTAGAGATCCCCACATTGGATGATGTCTATTGAAATCACCTATAATTATTCTCGGAGTTGGAATTTGATCCAATAAATCTGTAAGATCTGTTTCTGTTATTGATTGGTTTGGAGGAATATATACAGTATTGGAAGATTCAAAACGGAACATACGAATTATTAATACAATTATTAAGATAACCTGACCTGCAATTACCCAGTGTAAATTTCAATATAACGTCGCGATGTCTTATAATTAATTCATTTGTTCGACTGGATTGCTACTCCTTGGCGATTTCTAGCAGCGTATTCGACAGGTGTACGTCGACACTGTTGTCTATCGTAGACTGATTTTCTGTGTTTTTGTGCAGATAATAACAATGTTTTATTAATAACAATTTTTTTGTGTTCATTAGATATTATTTGAATTGGTTAGTGTATAGTTTAATATATTTATTATTCCAAATATTGTTGATAATTTAAAATTTAAAAGGATGTATATGATACATCAAAATCTATAGATTTTTGCCGAAGGTATCTATCGATTTGGCAACAGTCCCAAGGAACATCACTGGCCGAGCAAAACAAATACATGCCCTTTGCTTTGCTTCTCATTATAACGCCATAAGCTGAAATAAAAGTGATGTTTCTAACCATAAACCATGTATACAAACAAAGAAAAAGTACAAATTTTAAAATGGTATTATGGGGGCAACTCGTACGGTGATATTATAAATTTATTTACTTGCGTGCGTATGAAGATAGGCCAATACCGACACAATCAACTATTAGTCGTATTATTAAGGTGCGCACGTGCACAGCAGTCGAAAAATATCGACTGGAGAAGGAGTCCAGTCGAACAAATGAATTAATTATAAAACATCGCGACGTTATATTGAAATTTACACTGGGTAATTGCAGGTCAGGGGATCTTAATAATTGTATTAATAATTCGTATGTTCCGTTTTGAATCTTCCAATACTGTATATATATATATATATATATATATATATATATATATATATATATATATATATAAATATATATATATATATATATATATATATATATATAAATATATATATTATATATATAATATATATATTATATATATATATACAGGGTGTCCCAGACTAATTTACCCACGCTATATCCCTTAAACGAATAGAGATTTTCGAATGGGACAAAAAGTCGTCTATTATATTTGTAATACACTTTAATATGGCGTAGAAAAAATCATCCCCTAAATATTCATCCCTTAGTTACAACCCTTAACTTTAATTTTGTTAATAGCACCCTGTATATTTTTTTATAGTTTTGGATGTAGTCTTTTATCGTCTATTCAACAAATGTATTAAAAATAAAATCGGTTTGTAAATAATCAAGAAATCAATTAATTTTTTTATTTTTGTAAATAAGTGTCCAAGACTAATTTATCCAGGCTATATTTATTAACAAAATGGAGATTTTTTGAAGGGTCAAAAACTGGTCTATTCCATTTGTAATACACTTTAATACAGCGAAGAAAAAATCATCCCCTAAATATTCATCCCTTAGTTACAACCCCTAACTTTAATTTTTTTTAATAGCACCCTCTATATTTTTTTATAGTTTTGGATGTGATCTTCTATCGTCTATTAAATCGATTTTTAAAAATAAAATGGGTTGTAAAAAGGTATCAAGAAAATATCAGTTTATTTTTTATTTTTGTTAAATTAATTAAGATTAAAAAATAGAATAGAAAAGAAATATTAGTAGTATAACTTCTTACGCACCCTTTTTATTTAAATATTATTTTTAATTTTTCAAAATTTGGTCTTTGTAGGAGCATACGTTATCTTCCAGTGTGGTTGATGTTATGTTTCGTTGATTAATTTAACAAAAATAAAAAATAAACTAATATTTTCTTGATACCTTACAAACCCATTTTATTTAAAAAAAAATCGGTTAAATAGACGATAGAAGACCACATCCAAAACTAGAAAAAAATGTACAATGTGCTATTAAAAAAATTTAGTTAGGGGTTGTAACTAAGGGATGAATATTTAAAGGATGATTTTTTCTTCGCTATATTAAAGTGTATTACAAATGGAATAGACCAGTTTTCGACCCTTTAAAAAATCTCTATTTTGTTAATAAATATAGCCTGGATATATTAGTCTGGGACACTTAATTAACAAAAATAAAAAATTAATTGATTTCTTGATAATTTACAAACCGATTTTATTTTTAATAAATCTGTTGAATAGACGATAGAAGACCATATCCAAAACTATAAAAAAATATACAGGGTGCTATTAAAAAAATTAAAGTTAGGGGTTGTAACTAATTGATGAATATTTAGGGGATGATTTTTTCTTCGATATATTAAAGTGTATTACAAATGGAATAGACCAGTTTTTGACCCTTTAAAATATCTCTATTTTGTTAATAAATATAGCCTGGATAAATTAGTCTGGGACACTTAATTAACAAAAATAAAAAATAAATTGATTTCTTGATTATTTACAAACCGATTTTATTTTTAATAAATCTGTTGAATAGACGATAGAAGACCACATCCAAAACTATAAAAAAATATACAGGGTGCTATTAAAAAAATTAAAGTTAGGGGTTGTAACTAAGGGATGAATATTTAGGGGATCATTTTTTTACGCTATATTTAAAGTATTTTACAAGTAGAATAGATCACTTTTTGTCCCATTTGAAAATCTCTATTCGTTTAAAAAATATAGCGTGGGTAAATTAGTCTGGGACACCCTTTATATATACATATATATATATATATATATATATATATATATATATATAATATATATATATATATATTTATATATATATATATATATATATATTATATATATATATTATTTATATTATATGTATATATATTATATATTTATTTATATATATATATATATATATATATATATATATATATATATATATATATATATATATATATATATATATATGTATATTGCAAATACATATTTTTTGGGGAAATAGAACCGTTGCTGCTACAACTTCTAGATCACTCTTAATTTACACAGTTTTTGATTCGTAATTTTGGTTTATATACATAGCGACTCCTCCACTAGCTACAGTTGCATCGCTTCATATGGTAAGTATGCTGTCCTTTAAAATTCGTCTCTTGTATACATATAATGGATGGTAGGATTTCTGAACATAAGTGTTTAAACATTTCGTAGTGAGTATAAAACCCGTTTATATTCCACTGTAGTATACAATCCATTTTTATTATTGTTATATATTTTTGTTCTTGTGAGGACTCTATAGAGCTATCAGAGTCCTCTAGAATCAGTTTTATGGCAGTTGAATTCATGTCAAGTTGTTTCATTATCTTTTTTCGTATTCTGGTACTTCTGTTTTTATGACTCGATCCTTATAGTACAGGTGCATTTTTGACAATGTTTTTATGAAGTCGTGAATATCTTCGGTGTAGGTTTTCACTAGACTGACAAGGTCTTTGTGCTCATATCAGTATTCAAAAATGTCTACAATCTGATCAAAGCTTAATCTGAGAGTTTCTTCTTTACATACAGTTTTTTCTGGCTCTAGTAACTGTTCTACTTCATTATAAGTTTTTGGTCTTTTGATGGGTTTTGCCTTTGAAGCGATGAAAGACTCTGCGAATACTTCAGTGGCGGGGGGTGTATTTGCATCGGAAAAGTTTCGTTTAGCACCTGTGATATCGGTTTCCATTGGTTTTTGGAAAGTTTTCTCCTGTTTTTCTTTATTTGAGTCAATTTTGTTTAGATTTTCAGGTAATTTGTCGCTTCGTTTGATAAAATAGTCGTTGCAGAATGTGTTTAAGGAGTTGTAGTGATATTCTGAGGTAAGGTCTTAATGGGAGGATTTGGGCAGTTATTAGCAAAATTGCCCTTTAAATTACAAGAAGTGCGTTCTTGACTTTCATGTGACATAAAGATACGATAACTTGTGTTATCGTGTATCACAACTACAGAATCAGAAACGATGGTGCAGGGTGGAGATATATACACTTGACGACGAAAACTTAAGATATGTTTGTATGCTGGATTAGAGTAACCTATTCGTAAGAAGCTCAGAGATGATGTTAGTGTATAGCCGAGTTGTTTTAATTCATGTTCGAGGATTTCGTGTGGAATAGAGGGGCAGACAATAGTAGTCGTTGACTGAATATTATTAATGGACGGGTTTGAACTTCTCCATTTACTGCGATTATTCCTCGATGTTGTTTCATGAATTCATCTGCGATAGTTTTGCTTGATAAGTACATACATATTCGGTTGTTGGATATTCTTGAACAGAATAAGATGTTCTTCGGATTAACATTATTTCCAATGGCTAAGAGATATTCTTCTAGTTTAACACCATTTAAGGAATTAAAAACAATACCTTGTTCTTTTGATGGAAAAGCGGTAGGTTGTTGTTGAGTGACGGCAGCTGAATAGGTGTAAGGTTTATTAATGTTATCGTTGTTGGTTGAAGTCATCATTTATAATATTGTTGATTCGGAAAATGTTTCATTTAAAAATTTTTAAAGCCGGACCTGCTTTTTTTACAGGTTCGACTAATAAGGTAGTTTTGCTAATCTAATAAAGGTTAAATTTAGCTTGTTTACGATTATTTTATTTATCAAATTATAGAATAAAATTATATACAAGAGTTTTTTATTCTTACTTTTTCGTGATGTGATTTATTACTTTTCGCTAACACTTTTATCAACTTTGATTCAATAAATTTGGTCTTTATTCACAAAATATTGAAACTTTATTGGAGCTGAATAACACATGTGTTTATCCAATGATATACTTTGAAAAGTAAGAAAAATAATTATTAGCTTTGAAAAACGTTACGAAGAATTAATACCTGAAAAAAAATACTGGATAGATGAGACAATTATACCATTTAAGGGGCATTGTTTTCTAAAATAGTATATTAGAAGCAAACTAAATCCTTGGGCATAAAAGTCTTTAATTTTTGGTAAATTAGGAATAATATACCGATCGGTAGTTTGTCAAGGCATTACTTACTGTAACGATACGATCGTTACCTGCCATAGCTACTAATTTGCGCCACAAACTAGGCAACCAATGACACCTTTTATATATCGATTTACAATAAAATCGATTCCCATTGTCATTATAGGGAAAACCAGAGGAAAACGAATACTGCAGTGGCCATGAGGGTCATTTTAGAACCAAACTTCAAGAAGGGAAAATGATAATTTTATCACGGCAGACAGGATCTTAGGGAAAATAGAAGACAATTAAGGTTATTTTTTTTATTTTGGTTTGGGAAATGTAAGGACTTTGGTTCTGTTAGTTATGAGAAGTTATTTAGTTTGGTGAAATTTCAAGAAGTCGTATTGTTTTATGGAAGAAAATCCCTAGAAAGATTCTGGTAAGTTTTTTTCAAACACCTACATCTTCCATTTAAATTTTCCAGTTCTCCATCATTTAAATCTTCTCACTTTCTGGGAAAAGAATTGGGCTTTAAGTTAGGGAAGAAGAGGATATTTTATTTGCCATTTTCTGGTTGGTCTTCCAGGCTGCTCCCACGAACAGGCTGAGCCATTCCATAGACCACCCTCTACCTGGACATCAGGCAGCTAAGGAAGGAAACCCCTTCGCAGCAACCATCTCATAGGGTTTATTAAGTACAATTTATGTAACATTTAATAATAATTTAAATTTTCTTTATATAACCTATACTTATCCTTGGATACTTAGGCCGTCAGCCTAAGTGGGTTTACGAAACAGCGTTGTACACAATCTCTGGCTAGTACCCTCGCCTTGCTGAATCCTTTTACTTGTAATTTTATTCATTCATATATCCTTTGCATTTCTTTATTAATATTTTATAGAACATTTATATTAAGGTGTCAGGATATATTATCCAATTTTATGGTAATCTGTATGTACCTTTATATATCAGATTGATGTATGTATTGCTCTAGTTTCTTAACTGACTATTATCATTTTTTTAAACTACCCTTTATTAACTGGTATAATTACTCTATTTTGTTGTAATATTTAATTACTATTTACTCCAAGTGAGTTATTCAAGCAGTATTAACATACTCTATTACCTCATTGTTAGAGGACTGTGTAGATCAACTTTTGTATATATTTATATTTTGTGATCATATTTTTTAGTAACTGTTTTTCTTTTGTAAATATATATTTTGGGGATATATTTTAATAATTGGTTAGTGTATATAAGTATAGGGTTGGGATAGTATATAAGATTGGAATATAGTGTATAAAGCATTTCTGGTTTTTATTTGTTTCTTATAATCTTTTATTGTTCAGTTAATATATAACTACATATACCCCAAATTGGTGTGATATTCAAAATTCACCCTGGCGCCCATCCCAAGATCATCTTAGGATTGATCTGCTCTAATCTTAAGTTACTACAGGCAAGCAAACGTGCCAACCTCCTCTCTGAGAACTCTCATTCGCTTGAGCTAAGCCTATTCTATTGTAGTGCTTCCAGTAAATTTTATATTTTCTTTTATATTGGTTACATTCCCGGTTATTTAACCTTTTTATTTAAATCATTATTAGTTAATTGTAAATTCTATTAGAAGAGAAATCCTAGAGAATACTAGAAAATAATGAAGAAATCACATCCTGTAGTGAATATACGTACCTGGGAGTAATCTTCGATAGAACGGGAAAAGACGATGAGGAAATAAAGAAAAGAGTTACACAAGCTAGAAGAACAATTGGCTGCCTAAATGGAATACTTTGGAGCTCTGAAATAGGAATAAAGCGAAGATATAACGACTAATAAAAGCAGTCTACTTTACGGAGCAGGCACTTGGAGAATAACCGAGAACAACAGAAAAAAATTAGAAGCTGTAGAAATGGATGTGTTTAGAAGATCGTTAGGTATATCCCGCAGGGAAAGAGTTCGAAATAAGGAAGTAAGACGAAGAATTGGAATAGATGGTTACTTAACAACAGACATTGAGAGGAAACAGTTGATTTGGTATGGTCATGTTCAAAGAATGGAAGACACCCAAGAAGATTATGCAGTGGGTACCACCAAACCGCAAAAAACGAGGAAGACCCAAAAAGACATGGAAAGAAGGGTAACTAAAGCAATGAGTACAAGAGATCTTAGAGACGGCCAATGGGATGATAGAAGGACGTGGAAGTTAGGCATCGGACAACGTCGAATGACGTTCTAAAACCGATATATATATATATATATATATATATATATATATAATATATATATATATATAATATATATATATAATTATATATATATATATATATATATATATATATATATATATATATATATATATATATTATATATATATATATATATATTCCCTCTCGGGGGAACCTGTAACCCTAGAGAGCGCGTCCCCAGGTGGCGGATAGGAGAATGCCCTCACCGGCCTGTTTGCAGCTAGGCCGGCGGGTAGGTGGGAAATAAAATACCACCCTTGGACCAACAGGTGGGGTAGATAGGACTCCTAAGCCGTAGAGAAGGCAACTTATCTAAGAGAAGGATACTCTGATTTAAAACCCTGGTCCTCCAAGTTGGGGGGTTGAGGCATCGGGCCAACTCCTCGATACTCGGAAAAATGATCAAAGTTAAAAATTTCAGCAAAAAGCCTTGGAATTCGGACGGATTAAACTATAAACGAAATTCGCAAAGAAAATGGATTATGAATTTGGGTGCTTGGAACATACAAGGAATAAGGACAAAACAGGAGGAGGTCTTCCGTGAATTGAGTAAAATGAAACTAGACATCTGTGTATTAACTGAAGTAAAGAAAAAAGGAAGAGGAAATGAAAAATAAACGAATACCTGCATTTCTATAGTGGCGTAGAAAAGAGCGAACGAGCTAAAAGAGGAGTGTCTATAGCAATACATCAGAAACTGAAAAAATGTATTAAATGATGGCAAGAAATAGATGAAAGAATTATCCTCATGAAAATTAAGAAAAATGGCCATGAAATAGTGGTAATTGGAACATATGCACCGACGGATGACTCAAGGGTTGACAGCAAGGAAGAGTACTTTAACAAGTTAACAACTGTTCTAGCCACAATTAATAAGAAGAAAGAAATTTGGATCTTAGGTGATCTTAATGCAAGAACCAGAAAGAGCTCCAACAGTGAAATAATAGGGAGATATGGAGAAGACATTCTGAACGACAATGGTCAAAGATTAATAGATTTTTGCGAGGCACATTCTTTGAAAATATTAAATGGTTTCTTCCCCCATAAGAATATACATAAATTTACATGGACGCAGCCTACCAGGAATTTAAAATCAATAATTGACTATTTCATTCATCGTAAAGATTCTAAACTAAAAACGAAGGACGTGAAGGTATTTAGAGGGCCAGAATGTGGAAGTGACCACCATATGATTATTTCAAAAGTAATGGTGACATTTAAGAGAGAACAATCAAGTCACAAAAATGATGAAGTAACAGAGATAGGAACAACCATAGAAAACATAAAATATAACTTGGAAAGCTTTAAACAAGATTCGACAAAGTTCTTATATAAAATTAGAATAGCTCAGCAAATAAAAAATATAGAAACAAAGGACTTAGACCCCGAAAGTCTGTATGAGGTAATTAAAAAATATATTCATGAAGCGGCAAATGAAGCACTGGGAAAAGTTGAAAATCGGAAAAAAAGAAAACCTGAATGGTTGTCAACGGAACTAGAAGAGAAAGTTCTCAAGAAAAAACAAGCATATCACATATGGCTTCAATCCAAAGATCCTCAAGACAGAGAAATATACGCTTAATGGAATAGAGAAGTTAAAAAAGACGTGGATACGGCGAAAAATATAAACTGGGAGGCTAATGAGAAAAATGAAGACAACATTTCTCTCATAAAGTTAAATGAATGGGAAGAATATTATACGAAACTGCTGAAAGAGGATAGAGTAGAGTACAGATGGAAAAAGATAAGGGAATTAATAGACAACAGAGACGAAATACAGGAAATCCCTATAATAACATTATCTGAATTGACGGAAACCTTAAAAGAGGTTAAAAACGGAAAAGCCGCAGGGCCTGGAGACATTCCCATAGAGCTGGTTAAATATGGGCCGACTGCACTTTTAGAATTAATAGTAGACCTTTTCAATAAATGTATGTGTGGAGGCCAGGAAATTCCTAAAGATTGGAATAAATCTTATATAAGCTCCATATATAAGAGAGGGAATAAAAGAGACTGTTCCAATTATAGAATTATTAGTGTGACGAGCTCTGTGGGCCGGTTGTACGGCAGAATATTAAAGAAGAGGGTTGAAAGACAGATACAAGATATTGAAGAACAAAGCGGCTTTCGTACCGGGAGATCCTGCCTTGATAATATATTTATCCTACGACAAATAATTGAAAAGCGTGTCGAAAGAAGTAAAGAGACCCATTTGGTATTTATAGACCTTGAGAAAGCATATGACAGTGTCCCGTTAAAGAAAATGTTTGAGGTCCTCAAAAGGTCCGGATTGGATTCGACGTATATCCGAGCGATATATAAATTGTACGAAAATGCAGTTAGTTGTGTAAAAATTGGAACCAGAACCTCAAATGAATTTAAAGTCACTAAAGGCCTAAAGCAAGGATGCTGTTTGTCACCGACACTCTTTAAAATATACGTCCAAGAAGCATTGAGGAATTGGAGAAATAAATGTAGATTTATGGGCATCGAAGTGGGACAAGAAACTCTGTATACATTGTTGTTTGCAGATGATCAGGTGGTGGTTGCAACCGATGAGGAAGATATAAATTATATGAATCGAAAATTATTTGAGGAATATGCCAAATGGGGGCTTACTGTAAACATAAGCAAAACAGAATATTTAAAAATTGGAGGAAATACCACAGATCTGAGGCTTGAAAACGCAGTCATAAAAGGCTGCAACCAGTATAAATATCTAGGAAGCATCATATCAGCAGATGGCAGAGTTAAGATAGATGTACAAAACCGAATAACCCAAGGGAAAAATGCATCCGAATACTGAATTAATTACTGTGGTCTAATAAAATAAAGATGCATACCAAACTTCGCGTATACAGAGCAATTGTAGAACCAATTACCACATATGGTGCCGAATGTTGGACGATGACAAAGAATGAACGAGATAAAGTAGACGTTGTGGAAATGGATTATCTTAGAAGGTCATGTCGAGTATCGAGAATGGAAAGAATCAGGAATGAGGAAATACGAAACCGTACAGGAATTAGAGATACTCTTTCAGATAGAATACAAGGAAGGAAATTACAATGGTATGGTCACGTGATGAGAATGGAGGAGGAGCGGTGGCCAAAGAAAGCCTTAATGTATGTTCCGCCAGAAAGAAGGAAAAGGGGAAGACCACCAAATTCCTGGAGAAGAGAAATTACAAAAACAATGCAATCTAGAGGCATAGAAGAGGGAGATTGGAGAGATAGGAAAAGATGGAGGCTGAAATGCGTGAAGCGGCAATCGCCGTAGGACCCCCATTAGATGATGATGATGATGATGATGATATATATATATTATATATATATATATATATATATATATATATATATATATAATATATATATATATTATATATATATATATATATATATATATATATATATATATATATGTATATATATATATATATATATATATATATATATATATATAAATTCTATTTAACCAGACATCTTACATAATTTCTATTCTAATATTGGCTTCACCATTTCAGGCTTTTCCCTTTTTTCATTGGTAACAATTTAGTAGGTAACACTACGTCTGTGGAAATGAACCACAATGCTTCAACTTCACTTGTTCTGTATTTATCACAAAGATTGCCAGATAGTTCAGGATATAAGCTCTACTTTGATAATTATTTCAATTCACTGGAATTACTAAAATTACTTCACGCGAAATAAATATTTGCTGCTGGAACTAGCAGACAAAATTGCATGGGAAACTATACACTTCGTTCCGAAAAAGAACTGAAACTGTTAGGAAGAGGAAGTTCAGTCTCGAAAATTACTTCCGATTAAATTACTGTTGCAGTTAGATGGTTTGATAATAAGGACGTAAATATGGCCTCAAATTTTATATGCTAAGAGCCTACTGATACGTTGGGATAAAATGTAACATTTTTTTATATAATTAAAATATTAATTATTTTTATTCCTGTTACCCCCGTGATGATACGCCGATGATAATTTTTACGATTAGAAAATATTATTGAAATCTTCCCAAATAAGACGGAAGAATCTACCTACCAAAATAACACGAAATTTACCTAATTAAGAAAGGTTTTTAATCCTTTCCTTTGTAATCCTGAATATAAATGGAACTAAATATTTCCGGCTTTAAGGCGGGTTTCTGTTTATTACTTTGACAAACAAAATCGTCTAAGGCATTATATGGTATGTTTCGGAAAAACCTAATCTAGAAGATTCATATTTCATCACGTTTATAGCTGGAAGGGTACCGTTGTGTTCGATGTTCGTTAGAGCTTTTTACCTTCTTGGAAGTGGATACTGTCCCATAATTTTTAAGTGGGAGATATCCCTTCTTCTTTTTTTGTGAGTTTGGTAAAATTTTAGAGGAACCAATTTACTTCTCGGTGGGCTCTCGTCGAGTAAAGGCTCACATGATCGTATCTGTTATCTTCATGTCTGTGAATTGTTTTCTAAGTGGGTATACACTTTATATTTGAGTTTCCTTTTCTTATACTATATTAGATTATATATAGTTCTAAAGTACCTTTGCTGTTAATTAAAGTCAGTGTGGGATATAAGTAAAGTATTAAGCACAGTATATAGCTTCAGTAAGTACCTAGTGTAGCAGTCGTCAAGATTTACTGTAAGTAATCATTATCTTTAAATTATCTTGCCGATTAATATGGTATGGTATCATATCATCTGCCATTATCTGGACGTATCTAAAGTTCCTCCATGTCTTTACCTGTAGATTGCTGATTTTTACATTCAATTTAAAGAACATTTCTATAGATTCAAGAAATTTCAATAAGTAATCATTATGAACATTTAAGTCTCAGTTTCTCATTAAATAATAGTGCGAGATAATTAATCCACTTAACCAAGTGCGATTTGGTTAAATTCTTATGTTTTCATTTCTGTAACCTTTTTGTATTTTTGTAAATTTAGAATTTATTAATTTTTGTTATCTTTTGTGTTGGTTATAACTTTTATTCAATTTTTTTGCTGTAATATTTTGAGATACGCCAAAACTTTATTTGTACATGTTTGTATTATATATCTTTGTAAAGGTATTTTCTTATTATATTACTGCTTATTTTATATGTATACCACCATTTCATAGTTGTTGGTGTATTTTTATTACTTGTGTTGCATTCAGCAGCGTCATAACTTTGTTGTTGAATATATTGTTATTGTTTTATGTATGTATTTTACTTGTTAGCTCATAACAAGTTCCCTGATAAAATAGTAACTCTAAATATTTGCCTATGTCCAGCAGTAATTAAACATTAAAATCAAAGTATGGGCGTCGTGGATAAAATAATTTCCTTTTATCACTTTATAGAACGTTTATTAGAAGTGAGAAGTAGACTCTACGGGTAATGTTTCAGAATTTAAATGTGGTAGTGTGCAACTCGTAGTTGGAGTATCATCGTGATAATCAAAATAAACGTAAAAATAAGAAAAAGATTTATTGGAATTTGCGTTTTACATTGCAGAAGCTTTAGCTGTCTCTAAAGCTCCACTGAGAACACCAAAAAGACGTCATCCTTTCAATGAGTCACCTGGAAGTTCTCCTAGATATTTTCGCTTTTACGTTTCTAAAAAGTGAACCTTCCAAACGAACGAAACAGCAACAACTTGTCAGCGAAGTAAGATATGATGAAATTTATCACTGGCCAATTCCTACAATAGGTCACGAACAGAGTTGCGGTTTTCAAGGATGCAGAGGAAGATCACGCACAATGTGTGAAAAGTGTAATGTCTTTCTAAAGCAGAAATTGTTTCAAAAGTTCTCATAGAAGACGTCAATAAAACATAATATATTTTTATACATGATTTTTTTGTAACAAAATATAAATAATTTTATGTTTATTTATGCCTTAATAACCTATTGGTGGCAGTTGCCACCAATTTCTAAAATGAAAAGTGGGGGATCAAAAATTTTATAAAAATATTTTGAGTATTATTTAGGTGTCCAATTAAAGAAAATATCAACAGAAAAATTTTACCTTTGAAAAAAAAATCAGGGCTGAAAGGGTTAATATCACCATTTTTATACTTACTAAATACGGAAAACATGACAGGAAAAACCAACACAATTCAGTAAATATGTTATGTCCTGGTAATAGAAACAAACACAAATTAAAACATGATAATAGGACCACACAAGTCAATACAATTAAAGCCAGAACAAAAAATCCAGCTGCTTCATTTATATATGTAACGGTTTCTTGAAGGTTTATTAGTATCTTTATGATTCCTTTTACTATTTTCTGTTGTTCAACTACATCTTCACATTGAATGTTATGACTTGTGATAACATTTTTAAGGAAATTATACCTAGCGGAAAGAATGTTGCAAGTTTCCCACCAAAAAACTACGAAATAAGAGAACTGTAAATGTGATGTCCACCAAAATAGAATGGAGAATATGGCAGACCATCGTACAAAATTGTCAAATCCATGTGGGTTGAGTGATGCAAAAAATGGAGAAACAAAAAGTGCTGCCATAAAAACAATTTTTAGTAAATGTGTAGATGCATTTATGTCAGTTGACAGTGGTTCCAAAGCTGTCATATTTTGAAAAAAGTAGTTCCAACTACGTCTGTTATAATATTTTCCATAATATACACAGTTGAAATGGTGAACAATAGCTATCAATATGCTAAAGCTGATTAACCAAATATCAGTAGCTTGCAGTTTAAAACTGAGTGCATATTTGCTAAACTCAAAAACCAAACTGAAAACTGAAACAATGGAAAAGATGGCTGCAATAGTTAAATAACACATTTTCGCAAGTAAATTTCCTTCTATAGGAAAGGGCCCCCAATATTTCCAAGCTTTGGTAATGAGTTTAAAAAAATGTACATCACTTTTTAAAATTCGACACATTTTAAACATGTTAATGTCAGAGTTGACACTAGATATGAGACTACAAATTATTTATTGTAATTAGTGAAATGCATTCAATAATTGAACATAATATTTGTCTAGTGCTTCTCGTTATTACAGTAATGCATTTGAGCTATTAAAAATATGAGCGTCGGGTGATGAAAGAAAAAACAGCATAATCATTGTAACATTAAAGATGAGTCTCATTTTGTATATCGTTTGGGCTTTGTTCTGCCTTGTTCTGTTTAGTGCTGTGTTCAAATTCGAAGGACTAAATACGGAATTCACGGAACACTTATACAGGAAAAGAAAATCAGAGAAGATCGCTGGGAATGAAATATTACAAAACCATAACATTGATAAAACCTGGAAAAAAACTTTAAAATAACATAATAAACGCAGCAACAGAATCACTTGGTGAGAGGAAAGTAACGAATACTAACATATCAAAAAAGAAAACATTATGGTTTAGAGAGGAAGTGAATATAAAATGTAAAGAAAAGAAAAAAATATTTTTACAATACAGAATACAACAAACACACAGGCATACAACCACTATACGAATCTTTCATTTCTTCTTCTAGCTTCATGACCGTTATCGATCATTGGATATCATGTTGGCTACCATATTCGCTATCGTGACTTTATTGACAGCAGCTCTAAATAACGATGTAGTTGATTTTCCATACCATTGCCTTAGATTTTTCAGCCATGATGTTCTTCGTCTACCAGGACCACGATTAACTTGGATCTTTCCCTGAATGATCAGATGTAAAAGATCATATTTTTCAGGATCTTTCATAATGTGACCGAAGTATTCCAGCTTGCGTTTCTTTATTATATTGACCAGTTGTGTTGTTTGGCTCAGCTGTCCAAGGACCTCCTCATTTCTAACTCTGTCGACCCAGCTTATTTTCAGTAGTCGTCTGTATACCCATATCTCAAAGGCTGTTAAGTGTTTAAGCATAGCCTCAGTTAGAGTCCACGCTTCCACTCCATACAGCAGGACAGGAAAGATATAGCAGGATGTCATATAAACTCTAAGGTCAATGCTAAGATCGTGACTGCAAAGTATGTTTCTCATTTTTACAAAGGTAGTTCGGGCTTGTTCTATTCGGCTTTTAATTTCTGCGGTTGGATCCCAGCTCTCATTGATATTACTGCCGAGATACACGAGTTTCTCTACTCTGTCCAGTGTGGCATCTTCGACTTTTATACCGTCATCCTGTATATAATTTTGTTTGCTTACTATCATATATTTAGTTTTTTTAATGTTGAGTTTTAATCCATACTCATCACAAGTCTGTTTTATTTTGTTCATTCGATTTTGAAGGTCTTCTCCGCAATTGGCAAGGACTAAGGTATCGTCAGCATATCTAATATTGTTGACGGTTACTCCATTTACAATACTACCTTCGGTTGTCTCCATTAAGGCTTCCTTAAATATTTCCTCCAAATATACCATTCTACCAGGACCACGATTAACTTGGATCTTTCCCTGAATGATCAGATGTAAAAGATCATATTTTTCAGGATCTTTCATAATGTGACCGAAGTATTCCAGCTTGCGTTTCTTTATTATATTGACCAGTTGTGTTGTTTGGCTCAGCTGTCCAAGGACCTCCTCATTTCTAACTCTGTCGACCCAGCTTATTTTCAGTAGTCGTCTGTATACCCATATCTCAAAGGCTGTTAAGTGTTTAAGCATAGCCTCAGTTAGAGTCCACGCTTCCACTCCATACAGCAGGACAGGAAAGATATAGCAGGATGTCATATAAACTCTAAGGTCAATGCTAAGATCGTGACTGCAAAGTATGTTTCTCATTTTTACAAAGGTAGTTCGGGCTTGTTCTATTCGGCTTTTAATTTCTGCGGTTGGATCCCAGCTCTCATTGATATTACTGCCGAGATACACGAGTTTCTCTACTCTGTCCAGTGTGGCATCTTCGACTTTTATACCGTCATCCTGTATATAATTTTGTTTGCTTACTATCATATATTTAGTTTTTTTTAATGTTGAGTTTTAATCCATACTCATCACAAGTCTGTTTTATTTTGTTCATTCGATTTTGAAGGTCTTCTCCGCAATTGGCAAGGACTAAGGTATCGTCAGCATATCTAATATTGTTGACGGTTACTCCATTTACAATACTACCTTCGGTTGTCTCCATTAAGGCTTCCTTAAATATTTCCTCCAAATATAAGTTAAAAAGTAAAGGCGACAATATACAGCCTTGTCTCACTCCTCTTTTTATATTTATTTCATCCGACAGTTCTTGTTCAACCTTTATTCTTGCCACTTGATGCCGGTATAGATTTGTAATTATTTGTAGATCTTTATCGTCCAATCTAGCTGTTTCCAATATTTCTAGCATTTTGTTATGTCGGACTTTGACAAAAGCTTTTTCAAAATCGATTGCACAAATGTACACATTTTGATTTATATCTTTGCATCTCTGTACTAGCATCTTTATACTAAACAAGGCTTCTCTTTTACCCAAGCCACTCCTAAACCCAAATTGAGTATTGCTAATTCTGTCCTCTAACAGCGTGTAAACTCTGCTGTGTATTACTCGCAGGAAGATCTTCAAAACGTGACTCATCAGACTTATTGTCCGATAATCACCGCATGTCTTTGGACGGTGTTTCTTAGGTATTGTGACAGATGTCGACTTTAACCAATCAGTTGGTAATATCCCAGTGTTATAAATTCTGTTGAAAGAGATTACACAGAGTTTTAATTCCATTTTCTCCCAAAAACTTAAGTATGTCAGCACTTAATTCATCGGGGCCAAGTGGTTTTCCATTTTTTGCCGTTGTTCTTGTTTTCCCATTCTTTTAATTTTTCATTGATGTCTAATATTCTGTGTCCGTTTCTGTCTTCTAAACTTTGGTATACTTGTTTCCGTTTATTTCCATCGACTTCTTTTAATTTCTTGTGCAGATGAAATGTATCGTGTTACTTTTCATATTGTTCAATTTCATTACATTCTTTACTATGAAATTGTGTTTTCGCGTATCTTATCTTCTGCCTGATTATTGCGTGGATCCTCTTGTATTCGTTTTTATCTTTATTTCTGACTTCTCTTCTTTGATCCATGTCTCAGTATTTCTTCTGTCATCCACCCTTGTTTTTTTCTTGCTTTTAGCGCACTCAATTTTGTTTCTTGAACAGTCTTTAAGATGTCTTTAATTCTCGTCCAGTTTTCCTCAGTACTTTCTTCTTTGCTTGATGTTAACTTCATTTTTTGTTCTAATATACTAGTTATTTTTTGTTTTACAGAATCATTTAGCATCGTTTCTTTATCAATTGTAACTGTTTGCTTATTCGTCCTTGCAACTCTTTTTAATCTCAGTCTTATTTTTCCTACTAAAATATTGTGAATTGTTAGTACATCTGTGCCTGGATATGTTAATCTTTCGTTTGAGGTAATTAATCGTCGAGCATATTATATTTGTTGATTGGCTCTTATCTCTTATGCTTTCGTTGTCAGATTTAGGACAGTTTTTACTAATTCTTTTCTTGGTATCTTGGTTCTATGATTTTTCCCAGTGTAAATTGATAATCCTTAAGTTTGGCGTTTTTCAAAGCATTTTCTTAAATAGCTTGTTTTTAAAAGGGCATTTTGGAGTTGAGTTAAATAATGCTACATAATCAATAAGCTTTGGGTCCTCGACGCCCCTGTAGTACTAACATCATCAATATGGTTGTATCGTAATCATGTTGTAACTGGCTTATTGATGTTTAGTCAACGATATAGAGAAAAGTTAAAGACACAGAGATAAGCAAGTCAAAATTCATTATTTTCTCTAGTTTGTTGAAAAGCTTATTTAAATTGGACTGCAAAACCACCTCAGATGCTAAAACGGGATAAGATGGTCAAAAGTGCCATCGCACCGATCAGCACCGCGACTTGTGCATTCAATAAAGCATATAAAAACATGACTTTATACAAATTTTTAGCTTTCCAGAACCCATAGAACCTCTTAAATCTAATACAAAAGCTTTTTTCGACTTCGTATTTTTCTGGATGCAATTTTGCTTAAAAAAATCTGAAAAAAATCATAATGATATATCTTTCGAATATAAATTAGCCTGAATTTTTTTCAAATTTTTATATTGAAAATTAAGCTTATGGCAAAATTATTGAAATTTTCAATAACTTCTTAGGTTATGTTAATAATTTTTGGCTAACTTTTAAATAGTAATTTTTTATGTATTTTTTTTCTTTTTTTTTAACACTTTAAATCCTGGGCCTATTTATCCGCATAAGTTGCCACAGCCTGACCACTTTTTTTTTCATGTTCTTTAATAAAATGCTCTATATGTATAAGGTAATTCATATAATGACATTTTTTTATTTAAAAAGGGCTTTGTAGGGTGTGTTTATTTTTGATACACGCAGTTCACCTAGACGACTTTTTATAATGGCATTACCGATAGCCTATATGTATTGAAATTGATACACATTATTTATGAAACTTTATTACGAAAAAACATCTAAAGCAAACATCTAAACAAATTATTTTAAATATAAAATATGTGTTTTAAAAAAACAAATGTTACAAATAAATTTTTTCTCTACATTCAGTGCCAGTACACCTAGTGTTGCACTGTTTGGAATTCTTAGATGCATGTGCGCTACCAAAGGATTTTGCCAGTGAGGTGTAACATATAACACATCGTCCTCTTTTGTCATATTTTTCCAGTCTATTGTGTGTTTGTTGAGGGTTTGTAACATTATTGTCTTTGCAAATGCCAGTCACTAAATCTTCGCGAAATCCATTCGTGTTACATCCATTTTTTTGTTCAAAGCTTTGTTGTACAGAATTAAAGCATTCACTATGGCTGTATTTGTTAATAACTCTACTGCCACTTTCCGGTACCATTTTATATAACGTCTGATGGGATTATTGTAGGAAGCTTTTTGATCAGAGGCGTCAATGTAAGATTTAACAGAATTATATTCTACTACTGTAGACGGTTTTCTTTTTATTCCTTCTGATTTTGTACGAACGTCGACCATTTCTGGACAAGATTTTGTGGTCAACAATGTTACCTCTCTTTTGTCGATCCAATTTCCTACAATAACTTTTGAGTTGCTCTGTAGCGCCATCATATCACATTTATTTAGGTTTGCTTCAAACAATGACTTAGGATTGTATTTCCTATTTTTACGAAATGTTTCAATTAGATGAATATTGTTATCATTTAGTTCGTATGCCAAATTGACACTAGTGTAAAAATTTTATGTAACCAAAATTCTTCCTGAGTGTAGAAAAGGTTGCATAAATTCCATGACCACTAGGGATGCTAGTGATTGTTCCTTTGGTCTTTTTTGCTTTTCGCCATAAATTTTTGCGTGATAACTATGTGTAGCCGCCTTTTCCGCAGAGTTTGAAAACTTTTACTCCATATTTATGACATTTGCCAGTTATGTACTGTAAAAATGACAAACGTCCTCTAAAGGGATTCATTGATTCATCAATGCAAACGTATTTGCCTGGTACCAAAGCAGATTGACAACTTCTATTGAATGCCTGCAACAATGGTTCAACTTTGAACAATCTGCTTTCTTCAGGACAAGCTTTATAATCTGAAAAATGGAAGCAAGCAAGAAGAGCCTTAAATCTACACCTCGACATGTTTGTCGTCTTGTATATACAGTAATCTCGTAGTTATGGTTTTGTATTCAAACCCATCCATATCAAAATTCACAAAATTTTTAATATTTCTTCTCTGTTAGTATCATTCCAGTTAGTGAGATATAAATTTATCTTAACGTTTTCACGATTTCTAGCATCAATAATTTTTTGTTCGGCATATCGATTTGTTTCCTGCGCATTATCATCCTTAAATATTTCAAAATTAGATATAACATTTGAAATTTATACGTAACTATAAACTTACCTTAAGTGTTTCCACTTTCTGCCGTTTTGTTTGTGGTTCACAATCTGAAGAGTATTCACTGCCATCGGATATATCAGTGTATAGGGGATCGACATCTGAGTCATCAAATTCACAATCACTTATTTCGCTAAGATTTTCAGCCGGATGCTCAAGTTCGTGTAAAGGAAGGTATCTCTTGTTATTTTTAGACATTGTACATAAACAAACCTGACTACAATAAAGGTCTAACAGTAACTGGTATAACTTATTAAACTGTTTATTCGGGCTGTTGGGCCGTTGTCTTCTGTTGAGATTAGTTCTCGACGTTTCGCCAACACTAGGGGTTGGCATCTTCTGGAGATGTTGATGCTTCGCTTGTAAGCAGAAACTGACGACGCGTTGTACTACGGAGGCAATATTTATAATTCCCACTCACCTCCCCTCCACTGGTTTCGGCTTGAGGGGGCGTGTCGTTGTTTATAGTAGCTTTTCTATCTCTGTGTTTGGCGGGAAGGGCGTTTGTGGATTTTAATACTGGTATCCATGTTTTGTTGATTTTTAGTCCTTCTTCTATCCTATTGAAATTGTTTGGGTGCTTGTATATTTCCACCGCTTCCCGATATAACCGTGGGTAGTACTGTGAAGTTTTGTCCAGCATCTGTGTTTCTTCAAATAGTATTCGATGTTCTCCGCTTCCCAAAGCGTGTTCGGCAACGGCAGATTTGTCGATATGTCCTAAACGACAATGGCTTTTATGTTCATTTATCCTGGTGTTGGTGTGTCTTTTTGTGGTTCCCACATATACCATTCCACATGTGCATGGTATTCGGTATACTCCGGCCGTTGCTAATGGGTTGCGTTTGTCTTTTACCGATCTTAAACAATCCTTGATCTTCTTTGTAGGTCTGATGAAACACAGATGCTGGACAAAACTTCACAGTACTACCCACGGTTATATCGGGAAGCGGTGGAAATATACAAGCACCCAAACAATTTCAATAGGATAGAAGAAGGACTAAAAATCAACAAAACATGGATACCAGTATTAAAATCCACAAACGCCCTTCCCGCCAAACACGGAGATAGAAAAGCTACTATAAACAACGACACGCCCCCTCAAGCCGAAACCAGTGGAGGGGAGGTGAGTGGGAATTATAAATATTGCCTCCGTAGTACAACGCGTCGTCAGTTTCTGCTTACAAGCGAAGCATCAACATCTCCAGAAGATGCCAACCCCTAGTGTTGGCGAAACGTCGAGAACTAATCTCAACAGAAGACAACGGCCCAACAGCCCGAATAAACAGTTTAATAAGTTAGACGATGGCCGTGAAAGCCTAACGCAATTTATCAGTAACTGGTATGCCACTCGACGATTTTGTGTCTCGAAATTTTATCTACACTGTTGCCGATTTTAGTGTGCTAAAATTACCGAATTAATATTGAAAATTGGTTACCACAGCCTAAAGAAATGATAATACACGTATAAATATATTACAACTGCGTTCCGACCACATACACAGTCGCTTGAATGCGTTCTACTCTTGTATATCAAATTCATACACATAGGCTCAGGGAGAGTACCTGTTGTGTATTATATATGATACACATAGGAGTCAAAGTGTTAAATGGCCAAGGCCATTCAATTTGTGAGCGGAAACCTTTGAACAATCAAAAAAACCGTTTTTTTTTTCTCATTTATTTGCACATAATCTCAAAACACAGTTGGCATTTCAATATTTTTTCTTTCACATAATCAAATTCTATTGTAAAAGTCCCGATTTAACTCTTTTTTTTTTAATAACAATTTTTACAATTTAATTTAACTTAATTTAACAATTAACAATAATTTTTAATAATAAACGAGACTCGGAAAATGACATATTAGAACGGCTCGAAAGCCATATAAGTCACGGAGAAACATGAAAGTTATATCATCAAATAATTATTATTAGAAAAGAATACAAACCAAGAATCAACTATTGTAATGATAAGGAAGGTAACTTACTTACCAACAAAGAGGATATTCTTTTACGATGGGTAGAGCACTTTCGAGAGTTGCTGGAAGGGGAACCTACTAACAATATAGAGCTGGAATACCAAAATGAGGAACTCGTGGAACCTCCCTCGGTAGATGAAGTGAAAATATCTATAGAAAAACTAAGGAACCATAGGTCCTCAGGTAGCGATGGCATACTAGCAGAGTTATTTAAGCACGGTGCAGAGCACAAGGTGATGCGGGAAATTGTTTGTATAATTTGGTCTGAGAAGCAAATGCCTGAAGAATGGAGGATACAAGATATTGTACTACAACTCTCCTAAATACAGCATACAAGATATTGTCAAATATTTTGCACGAGAGATTAAAGCCTTATACTGAAATGTTTCTAGGAGAATATCAGACAGGATTCAGGCTTGGACGTTCAACCATTAACCAGATCATTACACTACGACAGATCTTCGAAAAAGCGCAAGAGTTAAACATATATATGTATCATATATTTGTCGATTTTAAAGCGGCATATGACAGTGTCTTTAGACCAAGTCTTTACAACGCTATGAATTAGTTAGGAATTCCAAAAAAACTCATATGTTTGATAAAAGTGACAATGACGAAGATGCTATCAGCAGTAAAAATTCAAAACGACCCGTCAATCCCGTTTCAAATACATAGGGGGTTAAGGCAGGGAGATGCGCTGGCGTGTCAGCTTTTTAATGTCGTCTTAGAAAAAGTTGTACGAGACGCTAATTTAGATAGCAGGGGAACATTATAACAAGAACTAGGACGAGAACTGCGGAAGTCCTAACCAAGCTAGTAGCAGCAGCAGAACGAATGGGGTTACATATAAATCAAAATAAAACCAAATTCATGGCGACTAACACAAACAAAAGAGCTGAAAAGGTTGACACAAATTTAATCATCAATGACCAAAACTTCGAAGTAGTCAAAGAGTTCATATATATATATATATATATATATATATATATATATATATATATATATATATATATATATATATATATATATATATATATATATATATATGGACATCGGTTAACCACAATAATAACACATCTGAGGAAATAAAAAGGCGAATAATAATTACAAACAGGTGTTATCATTGCCTATCAAATAACAAACGTTTGTTTTAAAAAACTCGTATAAGGCTGTATAGAACACTAATAGTTCCCGTTCTCACATATGGATCAGAGGCATGGACGCTAACGAAAACAGATGAATTCGCTCTATCCATTTTTAAAAGAAAGGTGTTACGCAAGATATTTGGAGCGCTCTGTGAGAACGGAATGTGGAGGCGTAGATATAACTTTGAACTGCAGAATATCTACAAGCATACGTTTAGTGGTATAAATATTACCACTATAATTAAGCGAAACCGTCTGAAGTGGGCAGGACATGTAGCCCGGGACCCTGAATCGAATATGATAAAAAAGATTCTAACAGCGCAACCCGTGGGAATGAAAAGACGGGGTAGACTAAAGCTGAGGTGGATGGATGGGGTAACACAAGATGCGGAGAAGATCGGAATCGGCAACTGCAAAATGCAAGCAAGGGACAGAACAGAATGGCGTAGAAAGCTTAAGAAGGTCGAGGCCCTCTAAGGGCTGTAGCACCAAGATGATAATGATGATGATGATGATGGATATCGTAACTGATGGCGGACGCACATGCGCGCCTATGTGATAACTTTGATATACTTGATCCTTTCGATACTTTTCCATGTGATTGATAGTTTTTAACATCCTCGATATTGCAACGGATTTTAGAAGAAGAGAATTATTTGATAATAAGGCTAAGAAAGTCAAAGCGATACGAAGGCAAAGGCAACACGAAGGCGATACGAAGGCGGCACCAAGGCGAAAGAAGTGGCGACAGAAACAATTGTTGTCAGGGTTACGGATCATGCGTGTAGCAGACATTGTTTTGTCACCACTGCTTTCGGCTTAGTGTCACCTTCGTGTTGCTTTGACTGCCTTAGCCCATAGAGTACGATACGCGCGCCTATAGCATATTTGGTAATTATAATATTCAACTCTAAACTTCAATTTGACCAACTATTTCGAGAATTTCAATACGACTCGAGATTTTCGATATTAACTCGCAACGGATTTTAGAACAAAGAGATGATATATCCGATAAGCATGCTCTATCGTTATCCAGTAACTTATTAATTTTGATAAACATTTGGCACTAGACTATATATTATGTAGGCAATATGCATTATCAGCTAAGGCTTGCGCACAAAAAGTGATATGTAATTTAAAACGATAAAAACAATTGTTTAGAAAGGGTCAATCTTAAAGGTAATATGGTTTTTTTTTCGAGTTTTAACTACCTAAGAAAAAAAGACAAGAGCATAACAAAATTGAAGGGTGCGATCAAAAATACATGGAAATTCGATCATTTAACTACTAGATTATTTACTATAACATTATATGTATATTAATATAACATTTAAGGTTATTAACCAATAAACTGAAAAAATATTAAAAAACACGATTTTTTTACAATTTGAGAATTTGTATGTTAAAAATGATAATCTTAACAACGATGATTCATAGCCTGTAAGTAAATGAAAAAGCATACATCTAACTATCTGATTAAAAAAAGTGCGAAAGGATAAAAAACGTGGTATTTTTTAATTTTATCTGTATGAAAGAGTTAAATGGCGACTTTTACTATAGAATTTGATAATGTGGAAGAAAAAATGTTGATAAATCTTTAATTACCAATTCACTTTTGAGGTTATGTGCAAATAAATAAGTGGACAAAAGTTTTTTTGATTTTTTGATGCTTTCCGCTCAGAAATTAAGAATTCTGCCTTAATCATTAAAAAAAAAACGAGAAAAAAATATATATAAAAAATTACTATTTAAAAGTTAGTCAAAAATTATTAACATAACCTAAGAAATTATTAAAAATTTCAATGATTTTTCCTAGGCCCAATTTTCAATATAAAAATTTGAAAAAATTAGGCTATTTTGTATTCAAAAGATACACCTTCACGAATTTTTTTAGATTTTTTAAAGTAAAATTGCGTCCAAAAAAAAATAAAGTCAAAAAAGCTTCTTTTTTTAATTTAAGAAGTTTTGTGGTCTCTGGGAAGCTAAAAATGTGTATAAAGTCATGTTTTTATACGCTTTATCGAAAGCACAGATTGCGCTGCTGATCGGTGCGGTGTAGGGAAAACCTACCGGTTTTGACCGAAAACCGGTTTTTTTACTTCGCAATAACCGGTTTTACTGGTTGTTTTTTTTGTCCCGGTTATAACCGTTTTTTTATTTTTAAAGTAAAAACCGGTTATTAGGTTTTTTAGTTTTATTAGTATTATTTAGGTATTATTTTGGATTCCAATCATAATTATTATTCTCAAGTAATTATTCCAAACAAAACCATCATTTAAATTTTATTTTATTTTATAAATAAAGAAGCAAACTGAAAGTGCAAACTCATATCAGCCAGAAACAATATAATATTTCGTTGAAAATGTATTTGTAATCTTAATATTTACATAAAAAGTGATCTGCTACATTACATATTTTTCACACTTGACTCTTGTCATTAAAAGTTGGTGAATGGCTTTTTCTGATTACCAAAAATAATAATATTCTGACTATGAATATCGAATTACCGAATACGAATACGAATCTCCAAGGAATTCGCTACGTTTTTAAAACAATACAGGAAGTATTAAATTAGTTAATGTACCTATTAAACAAATATACAAACGTGTTAAAAGTTATACATGATAAATTTTTTTTGATGGTAGTAAAAATATAAGATGAATTGCATTATCCAATTTATTTTTAAGTAAAATATTTATCTTAATATTATTTTTTTTAATCCTGTTTGAAGAGTCTGGGAAACTTTTTAGAGGATTATATTTTCAAAGGGTAAATTAAATTTGCATCATTTAATTGAATACAATAATTGCATAGTATATTCTACTCTCATAATATTATATTCAATGACAATAGAACCTGAATTATTTCAGCGCTCTCTGTTGAGCAGTATTATAATAATTTTGGTATTGGTTTACTGTTTTCTACATATGACTACTGAAATTCACAAATCTTTGGGATTCACACAAATCAAATGTAATTTACATACATTAGGAGTGCCTAAATAAATCTAGTAACAACACCGTTTTCTTTTCATCTTCAAGTTTCGAATTTTTCATTTTTACCATGTCGAAATCGTTTTTGTGGAATTTGTTTTCCAAGCGTAGCAACATGAGGCACAGTGCTCTATTTGTTTGAAAATATTAAAACCAGGAGGAGGCACGACGAATTTGAGGCAGCACCTAAAAAATAAACATCCAAAATATCTGGAAAATAAGCCAAAGGTAAGCTCATTTCATAGAAAAATTTAAGTAAAGGAATTAATAGGGGAATTTTGTTTTTGCTTGGGATAAAGAACTGGCGGGCATCATAACTTTTTTGCATAGAGGCGAACAGGAAGCATCTTCATCTGCTTCTGAGGCGAGTGTGCGCTCTGCTTCATTTTACACATATTAAATTTAGTTGTCACAGATTGCCTAGAAGATATAAACAATGTAGCATTAAAAAATGTAATAAACGAAATAAAAGCCATAGTCACTTGCGCTAGGCACAGCAATCTCTTCATGGAAAGGTTACGGATGGAGCAGGAACGGGAGGGCAAGTCAGAGGGTGAAGTAAAGCTTTTGG
Organism: Diabrotica balteata; assembly: GCA_918026665.1. Lineage (NCBI taxonomy): Eukaryota > Metazoa > Arthropoda > Insecta > Coleoptera > Chrysomelidae > Diabrotica > Diabrotica balteata. The sequence goes on along the minus strand of OU898284.1, from coordinate 92,528,529 downwards.
TACAATCCGTACCAACCAGATAAAATTCTGTCTACCATATGCTTAAAAGATTCACACTAATGTCTCCATATATAGCTGCAATACTGGCAGATCCCTCGATTAAAAAGCACCAAGGATGATTTCTGGTTCAGATATAAAACTAATCACTGAAATTGTAACAATTTTATCACCTTTCGATGAGGCCACAAATGAGATCTCGGGTTTCCAGTACATTACTAATCTTGTTATCCCCCTTGTGTCTATTATCGAAAGATCTTTAAAAAACCTCAAGCCAAATCTTAATACAGCCCAAAAGTTATGCCAAAAGCTTATAACTGAACTTCAAGAGAGGGGCACTAACATTTACGAAATCCCCTGCTTTGCCATGCTACAATCACGAACCCTAGGTTCAAAAAACTATATCTGAATCCGTCTATAGCGGAGACAGTCAAATCCAATTTAGGCTCGGAAGTAAGGACGTACCTTACCGAAATCGGAAAATTTTCTTCTTTCTGCTCCTTTCAGAATAAAGAAGCCAAAGTGAGTTTAAAATCAAACCCTCTTTGGTCTTCACACGATCTGGAGTTGGTGAACAGTGGTTCCAGTTCAAGTTCTCAGGACACAGGAATTTAAAGTTTTTTTCCAAATGAACTGACTCTATATCTGCAGCAGCCTTTGCTGTCGAGATTAAGTGTTCCATTTTCATTCTTGAGCAGCACAGAACCTGTATGCCAGGCTTGGCTTTTATAGCTAAAAAATACATGTCGTTATAAATACATATAATATATGAACGCGTTTTTCCCAATAGGCTTCATGAAAAATATTGGCTAACATAATCTTAAATACATTTCATATAATAGGTAAGGTAACATATTTGTTACCTTCTAACCTATACTTTTTTAATTAAAATATTACTTCATTCTACTTATACTTTAATCTTACGCTATATTATATTTAATGATAAATCAATAAATATATAATAATAATAATAAAATAATAAATAAATATAATAATTAATATAATAAAATGGTTTTATTAAAAATTGTGTTTTATTTATATTGATAGTGATGTTCTTTCGATAATACTAATTTTTATCATATTGATAAATCGAGTTGAATGAAGTATCGCAAACTAAAGTGCATTGTAAATATAGCTTTGTAACATATTGGATTAAAAAAACTGAAAACCGGTTTTTGTAAAAACCGGTTATAACCGCCAGGTTAAACCGTAAGCAAAATAAACCGGTATAACCGAAAACCGGTGTTTTAGTCAAAAACTGCCATCCCTAGTATGGTGGCACTTTTGACCATATTATCCCGCTATATCTTTGAGGAAATATTAGCACGTTACGTTTATTTTGTAGATGAGTGTGTGTAGAACGTTCGAGGAACCATTAAAGGCAACAAATACCTGATTTCTAGAGTAAATAAAAAAATTATATTTTTTTAAATTTCATATTTAATGTTGGTTTACATATAATAAAATTGTAATTTATTAACATACAGCAAAATATTATATTCCACACAATAACACATGACTACGAAAGATCTTAAGAAATTAACTTACTACTTTTGGTGGTAATGCCCAACAATTTTACATTAAGTTCATTTGACGTTTCGATTTGCACTGGCACGGAAATCATTCTTAAAATACAAAACATTAATAAACTAAACAAATTTTGTTTTTGAATTGATATAAGGTTGAATGCTCGAATAAATGAACTTTGAAAAATTAAAGGCAAATATCGAGCACAAATTTAATAATCAAATCATGCCCAAGTACTTTAGCTTTCTACAGCATCATCAGGTGCATTTCGTCAAATTTGGGCTACCCAGCAGAATGTAATAAACATAAAATTGGACATAAATTGTACAATACACTACATTAAAACAAGGACAAACAGTTTAAAATTAATTAAAAATTATTGTTGAATGTGCCGGCTGGTCCAGTAAGCTGATCTCTCGGCTATATATCAGAAACTATTCATGTTATAACTTTAAGGGAAAAAATTTCTTAGTAAAAGTGGCCAAGAGAAATCGCTGGAAATACCTTTCAAGATTCCGGGTTAACCGCTAGGGGGCGTAACCTGTGAAGAAAACTTTGAAAACTGGTTTTTGGGAAATATGCCTAATTATACAAAGTATAAAATAAGTAAAATAGAAAGAGGCCTAAATTCTGCACAAAGTTGTTCAAGTACTTTATTTTTATTTTTTCAAATAAATGGTGGGGGGGGGGGGGTAGGAAAATATTTGTGAATAAAAACCTATAACTTTGGATTGGATCAACCAATTTTAACAAAATTAGTGTCATTAGAAAGAGTGTGGGTGAATTAATTTACATCTACTATAAAATAATTGCATTTAGTTTTAGTTGTCATAGGTAGAGGATACTTTCGAATAAAAAAAAAATTAAAATTTGTTTGTTTTTCAAAATGTTTAGTGGAAACACCTATTTATTGTAAACTATAATGGAACTGGATTAAATTCGTAACAAAATGCCGCACACCGCGTGTTAGTAGCTTTTGTCTAACTCTAGATAACGCATAAACATAACTAAGAATAGTATTGAGTCACCCTGTATTATAAATTAAATTAAAAAATAAGTCAGTAGGTACTTTTAAATTTTTTATAGCAGAAGAGTCTTGATGTTGATACCTATTTTGGCCATTGTTATTTTATATGATTAATGAATTTGACGAGGAGTTCATATTGTTTATTTATTGACAACAGTCAAAACATTGTTAAGAAGTGTTATATTATAATTTGAATTGAAGATTACACTTTTTTCAATAGATATTAATATTGCTAATATTAGTAATTAATTATCAGTACTAATAATTCGTGATGAGTACATCAAATGCAGAATTGTATGATATGATCGGAGCTTATTTCGAATGTCACCAAAATGCCGCTATTGCCTCACGTATACTTCATCTAATTTATATAACGATGCACGTCATCGGCGTCATAGCCTGTGACGTCATATGATACCAACACGAAATATGTACAGGTAGACAGGGTTCTCGTGAAATAAAGTTGTCACCGCGCATATATAAATTTGAAAGTAGGGGTTGAGCCACAAGCAAAGGCATTCGTGCGCCGGACGTTCTACGGGTAGCTGTTAGATATTTTTACAGTGTTGCATTGTTTCTTTTTATTTTAGTTGTACTTGTTCTATACAAAAGTTCTTTTCAGAACTCTGCTAAAATTAAAAATTTTAAAGGTAAGAAGATAATTTTTTAATTTATATTATTTATTAATATGTATAATAAAAATCAAATATATTTTTTTTGCTGCATATAAATTGTACATTGTGAGATACAATTGTAGCGTTTTCTCTACTCTGCTATTCATTTCTCCTTTTAGAGTTCTTTTATTCCTTTTTGTGCATAATTTTCCTAATCATTTCTTTTATCCTTAATAATTTGATTCGGAATGGGATTTATCCGATGATGAAGAATCGGATACCGAGGATCTTTAACCCACATGAGTAAAAAAATCTGTTTTAATGCTATTATTGTTTCACAAATTTCAGTAATATTTTAAATAATGTTATACTTTTTATATTAAAAAAATTATTTTTTCGAATGTGTTACTGTTAATACATAAGTTTGAATCATATACATATTGTCTTATTCAAATACACATTTATTTTAATCCGTTAAATACTTACCAATAATGAAGTTTTCCAAGTACAATCTTTTAAAGTGAAAGTCTTTTAATTGAATTGTAATGACTTACTGTTAATATAATGAATGAATCATATAATTATCGCCCTATATAAATATTTACTTTGAATGGTAAAATACTTACAAGTAATTAAGTTTTCCAAGTAGGATCTTTTAAAGTGAAAGTATCTTAACTGTATTGTAATGACATCATAATTACTACTGTTTGGTAAATACCTAAATAAATAAATTTGAATCAAATCATTATTTATGGATCTACACGTTATTTGTACCTAACCAAAAAATCATTCCTTTATCCTTTATTTCGCAATTTACTGTTTCTATCATATATATTGGCAATATCAATAATTTCCTATCATAAATATTGGCAATATCAATAAAGTCATATACTTTAAAATGTTGATATAATATATGGCTGAATTTTTAATATGAATGAATGAATATGAAAGAATTTTTTTACCAAGCAACAAAAAAATGGAAGTCGTCAAATAAATTTAATTTCAAACTTAAATTGTGGCTTACTGCCAAATAAAATAGTAAATTGCATAATCTACCACAAGCAAATAGCTTCCGAACAATATCATTTTGTTAGGTAGTACGATACTAAAAATTCCCAATATTACTGTGATCATCCACATCTTGACAACATTGCAAACATTTTAAGATCTAGCCAGTGATTATTCAACGTGAATTCACGCGTAAATGTTCGGGTATGTGCATCCTTTTTTGATTTTAAACTTTCTCACTCTGCGCAGTGCAAGCTCCGCCCATTTCACGGCATCCCTGTCGGCCTGTAGGGTCTAGGTGTATTTTTTTTGAATCACTTTACCGAGTACACTGGTATTACAGCCACTAGACATAAACAAGAAATAAACAATAATATGTTTCATTTAATTTGTATAAATTCATTGTAAAGCGTTTTTATCAAGAACATTTGTTTGGAACACACTGTAACTGTAATCTAACGAAGGTAAAATTTTGACATAAATTGGTAACACTTATTTGACAGTTGCGGTGTTGACACTTTTTGTACTTTATTATTTTGAATTTTAAAGTGAATACCTCTTATTTGATATTTTTAACTATTTAATAAAATCTGTTCTTTTTAGAACAAAATTAGTGTTTTATTTCAAAAATGCCACGTAATAATTTTAATAATCAGGCATTTAAATAAAACAATATATGCCTAGATCTAAAAAATAAACTCAAAAACTATTACAAAATTCACATTTTTTTAAACACTCACTGTTATGGCAATTTGAACCTTATACAGCAACGGAATGTTACATTACAAATTACAAGTAAAAGTCCTTATTCATTAAGTACTTAAACTAGGAGAAAACGAGTATCTTCCCCCCTTTCAGACGAGGATACTGTATCCGAGATACGCGTATCCGAGACGCAGATATTACATAGACTCAAATGGAGCTTTTCACACGGGACGCGCGAGTGATACAGTATGCGAGATACCGAATGCGTATGCCAGATACAGAAGAAACATTACGTTAAATGAACGCTTTCAGACACAAATTCTGTATCTCGCATACAGTATCTCACATACAGTATCCTCGTCGTTTTCCTGGTTTGACAATCATTAGGACTTAATGAATATATCTTTAGTCTTTTAGGGTATAAAACCTCTGACCTAAAAAAGAATAAAACATTAATTTAAAAATTTTGAAGTTAATGCTTCTTATTTTAACTAAATAAATAAATTGACTGATTTATTTTAAAATAACCCTGAGAAATACAACAACAAAATACAGCAAAAACAGGAATTTTACTCAATAAGTAACATAACGTTAAAACAAGAACATACAGAGTAAATATCTTAATATTTTCATATTCTTACCTCACAAATGCAGGATAAACAAAATCGTAGACAATGAATGTTTATAACCAAAGGGCCGTATTTACTCTTTAAACAATTTAAAATAACAATATTTCGGTCGGGTTCCTTACAAAAGGGACATAAAAATGTTTTTTTTTGTAAATATATTTAATATTTACTAATATTATTTTTTTATTAATATTATTATCATGGTAAATTAAACATATGCATAAGTAAGTTATGTATATTATCAGTTTTATATACTTATGAATATTGCATTTTAATTTGTATTGTATTTTTATATTGATAACAAAATAAACAACGACTATTACTGCAGTGTGGGTGTAAAACAAATTTTGCCTTCTCTTTGCAAACTCTTATTATACATACCTATATGAAGATTAAAATATATATTTTCATTAAAATATTGACTCAATCCTTCATTTACTATACTCCTTTAATAGGTCAAATGTTTATATCCAGAAAATTATGCACCATATTCCTATATCCTCCTGAGACCTGACCTGATCTTTTTTGTTTTTTTTTTTATTGAATAATAGAATTTGTTTGATGTTTAGTATAAAAACACATGTAAATTTTTCTGAATTTTTATTTTTTTGCTGAATGTGAAAAAAAAAAACATTTCCGTTTAAAAGGATATCAGGATCGCATCAATACAAACTTATTGTAAATAAAATTGTTTAAAGCAATTATTATTTTCCGTTAAACATAAAAATATGTCACATGATTCACAATAAACTTTTGTTTTGCCCTTACAACCTGGAAGCTTACATCTAACAGAATTTTTTAACTCGGATGCCATTGCAGTAATGTGTTGTATCTTTCTCTTAGTCGGCGTTTGAAGTGATGTTCTAGGTTTGTAACTGTTTCTAGTTACCAGTGTTGAAGTGTTCTCAAAATAAGAATTTTCAGAAATGTTATCTTTAAGGAGCAACTCAGAAACAGCTATTTTAAACTCCAGGAACTGCATAACGGTTTTATTAGCATCACCCAGTTGCTTATGGTCATCTCTGTACAGAATCCAAGAATTGGCAATCGCAAGATCAAATAAGTAAAAAATGGTTTTTACTGTCCATTTCTTACTTCTAGCTCCCATTCGATAATAACTGATCATCCTGTCAATTAAATCTATTCCCCCCATGGATTCGTTGTACTTTTTAACAATGTTTGGTCTAGGTACCTCAACATATCGGGATACCTTTTTTGACCATTGCTTACATTCATCTGAAGGTTCTATTTGCAACGCAGTTGACGCTAGCATAACTGATTTCATGTCATACCATTGGACTATGTTAATTTTTCCATCAGATCTTACATCTTGCTCAGAAGAACCACGATCTAATCGACTCATCACCTTATCTGATGTTACATGAACTGCTTTGGGTACTCAGGATCTCATTATTGTACCGGTTAATGAAATATTTTTGTTTAACATGTACTCAAGTAAAGGTAAGGTGGTGAAATATCTATCAATGAAAACATGTGTTCTTTCTGATAATGTTGTAGATAACTTAATTACTGCAGATGGACCAACACCTAACTTCTTAACATCATCATCATTCTGCAGAAATGTATTTTTCCCTTGATAAATATCGAAGTCTAATATTAATCCTTTGGGAGTGGCGCAGACAAAATTTTTTAATCCTTCTGGATTAGTTTTACCTCGAACAAATTGTTTCATGTTACACACTCCCGTAAAAGGTATTATTTGTTCGTCCACAGCAACCTCACTATATCTTGGAAGTGTTAAGCAACCTCTTCGTATTCTTTCAATCAAAGGCCGGATCTTAAATAATTGGTCAGCATTTCTTTGATCTTGAGGCACATCAGCGTCATAACTACTTTTAAATTGCTTCTGATTTGAAAATATCTATCACGTGTCATGGCTTGTGCAATACTGTTGACTCTTGTTGTCTTGGCCCAAAACATTCTAATTTGTGGATACTTTAGACAGGACATTAGGATAGATATTCCAAAAAAAATTTTCACCTCAGTTAGAGTAACGTTCAAAGCTTTTCCTTTTTCTTGCAGAAATTTAATATTCGTACAATTACAAAAATTCTCAAAATCTGAATCATCAAAATACATACCGACGTAGTTTTCAACTTTCCAATTTTGCCTCTCGTGGACTGTATCGACAATCCCAATAAAATCTGCATGCTGAGGGACAAGAACACCCATTTTATTCCATGTATTTCGGTTCTCAAGCTTTTTCTTTCGTTCGTTGAGTGGCACGTTATCTAATTCATCTTCGGATGGTATTTCTGTGTCTTGTTCATCATCTGAGCCACATTGAGCCAAATCTGATTGCTGAGACAATTCTTCATTTGGATCAAGGCCGTCATCATAGTTTTCAGAATCTGAAACGTCTATATCCGAACTTTCCAGACATTCAAGAAGTCTTTCATGGTCTACTTCGGGTCTTAAAAATTTTTTGTTACCAAAGACAGCTGAAACAAAAAAGTCTAATATAATATTTTATATAATTTACTGTTTTATTTGGGGGAAACAAGAAGAGACAGAGCGAGAAATACAAACATTAGAGAGCAGTGCAAAATTCAAGATATTGTAAGATAGGGAAGGCAGCGCAAGAGGATGTGGTACAACCATGTAAGAAGAATGGATGAGAATAGACTCCCAAAAATTGCCCTAGAAAACAATCCGCCCGGTTCAAGACCCCCCGGAAGACCACCTAAAAGATGGAGGGATAGTAGTTGGCAATCTACCTCCCAAGAAATTAACCAGAGGCAGCTTCAGAATTAAACAGATCGAAAGATCTAAAAAAAGTAGAAGAAGAAGACTATTTTATTTGGGAATTAAAGCTACAATTGTAGTTTTAAATTAAGTTATTGACGTTTCATGCACAATAATACATAATATTTTATGTATGTCTAAAGACCTGACGTCCATAGAAATGGACGTCCCTATTTTAGATAAAAACAAACTCAAAATGGTTTGCTAAGACAATTAAATCACATTAATATATTTATAATATCGTATGTTATTAGACTAAGCAACGTTTAGGTTAATAATCTAATAAAATTAGCTACTTACCATCAATTGTTTTTCTAGAACTGCTCGCCATATTTATCACTTGCGATTAAGAAGTTAACTAAATTAAAATGTGGTCTCATCAATACAGCGCGCTGTTGTCAGGTTCACTAATATGTACACTACGATGGACTGTGGGACTAGGCAATGTAAATTTAGTTCTTGCGAAAAAAATATATAATACGTAAATGTCCATTTAATTGGACATCAGGTCTCAGGAGGATATACCTAAATCTTTTTCTCTTTCTGCTCTCTCTTATCTAGAGCATTACATATGTAATGATTGTGCAGAACACGTGTATAGAAGTATAACTTCTACCACTAATCCCACTGGACTGCCACACCTGTTTTTTTTATGTTTTGTATCAAGCAACTAAAACAAAATATAAAGCCGGTTGTTCGGACGCTGATCAAAACTCAAATATTTAATTAAAATAAAATACGTCATATTTTGAGATTATGTTGACTGATTTACTTCTTTCAATTTTATAATTTTGCGTTTTAGTTTCAAATAAACCATAATTAAACTCTTTCTAATGTTACTGTGACGTGTTTGCTTGTAATTAAATATTTGATTACAATCAAGGTTTGATTATCGTTTGGACAACCAGCCCCTAATTTATTAATATTTTGTAGTGTGAGAAATTTAGAAATCGAAACTTCAACTAAACTTAATAATTTTAAAGTAAAATTGTGGCTTATTCCCAACAAAACTAGTAAATTGCATCAAAATGCCACAAAAAAATAGAGTCAAAACAATATATAGACTCTAATTAACTTTTCCTACATCATTTTTAATATATTTTTTAAAAACAGAGACATTAAACTGTAATATAACAATCAGATAAGTCATTAGTCCTGAGAATAGCTGTGGTAGTAAACGTTGGTTAATATCAAAAAATCCTGCCGCTGAGTATTTCCTGTTTAGGAGTTTGGTCATAATTACTAGATCTTTTGCATGAGGATCTCCTGTTTCCGACTGAATGTAGACGCAAGTTTGAGCCAGTTCGTCCAATTTTTTCTCGATTTTGTCACATGACAAAATAGGAATGACAGAAAATGCCTAAAAAATTATAATTATTTAAAATTAAAAACTAAAGAGTTGTTCAGAAATAAGGTAAAAATGGAAATAATATTACATAAGATGATATTGTCGCTGTTAAATATTGTCAAAATGTTTATGTTGCATTATATCGATAGCGTCACGACAAAAAGGCATAAGCGCCAAAATGTCTAAATCTATGTTTTGGCATCAAAATAAAATACATTTTATTGTACGTCCGATCGACTATTAAAAAAACGTAGCTGTAAAAAAATTTCAACTCAACTAAAACAAGCTTTGAATCTTTTAACCGCCAAACGAGTTTCTTAAAAGATGAGACACCGAAATCAGTAGTCGTGGCATATTATCATACACATTGCGTTTCCAGCCTGTAGCGTTTAGTTTCCGAAAAATTTAAATGGTTTTAAATCCGTGGCTGGCGTGAATATGTCATGTCTAAAAACACAGTTTTTCAGGGCATTGATTTTAATTTTTGACAATTAGGTGTAAAAAAGATTATTAACTTTTTTTTAGTTTAGTATCGTGAATATAAGTAATTTTAGTCGATTTTTCCAAACCTGGAAAAAAAGTGACATTTCCCTTGGTTATTTAATAGAAATTAGACTTGTCACATGGTTCACCTAGTACTTGTCAATTTATTCCCTATAAGCAACTTACTCTGATTCAAATAAATCTGATGAAATAGAGTAACTCTACAAAGAAATAATACATGCCCTTCGGTTTGGAATGTTTAATTCATATTTATTTATTTAGTGTATGGCAATTTTATACACAACATTATCACATATATGTTACAATCTAACATCTAATGTATTAATATATTCAATCGACGCTGGTGTTGAAGAGGCGAAGTCTAGAGGATCTCCATAATACTTCCTCCGATGGCATTCGGCAATCATATGCTGGATGGTCTGTTTCTCGGCGCCGCAGTCGCACTCAGCAGAGGTTCTCATCCTCCATTTATAAAGTGAATCTGCGCAGACTCCATGACCCGTTCTTATACTGTTAAGAGTTGACCATGATTTTCGGGGGAGGTCAAAACCTGGTGGAGTTTCTGTGATGCATGGTGTGTTTCTCATTATTAGGTTCGGTCTGTCGCTCTGCATGTTCTTCCACTGGGAGTTCATTTGAAAATTGTTGGAACTCAAGTTTATTGCATCTCTATTCGGAGGTTTTCTGGAGCGCAATCGATGTGAATTAGCGTCGGCGACATATGTGTGTATAGGTAATTGCGGGTTGTTAAGCAGCTTTTGTAATTCTCTAAGCAGAGCATGCTGACGACGAAGATTAGGTGGAGGTATATGGCTCAGTAGTGGAAGCCACTCCACAGGTGTAGATTTGATCGTTACAGATATGAGACGCATGGCGACATTGATTCAGAAACTAACAGGAACGAAACATAAAATAAATTGTGATTAAAATAAAAAACAGTCTTCTTTGTCACATACAAATAAAATTAAAAACAATAATTGTTTTTGTTATTATTCAATGCTCTCTTCATCTGCATTGTCATTTTCGACATCATCTGGATCTCTTTCGTCAATATCGGGATCTGTTGACTTAGTTTCAGTTGTTTTTATATTTGAATAGAGTTCGTGGAACAAAGGATCTATTAGATGCAAAATATCCAGAAGATCTTTTTTCTTTTCTTAGCTTATTGATAAAGGTTTTTTCGTTATTACGTTTAAGTGAAAGGAGTGTGTAGGATTTCCTCTTTTTTTTTGAAAGTAAAACAATTATCTTCGAGATTATCTTTAAAATGAATTTCGCTAACGGATTTTTAATATTGCAGCCATTTAACTGGTTACCATAAAAACTTATCTCCAGCAACACCCTTTTTTCTAATAGTGAAAGGTCCTTTTCTTAAGCCAAGCTCAGCAAAGTTATAAATATAATCGTTTAAATTCATATAAACAACTTTAAATGGGTTTTTCATCTTGCATGATCTAACTAGTTAAATCCAATCATGAAGATGGTTAATTTTCATTCGTGTTTTTTTAGTTTTCTCAATAATGGCCTGATCAGAGTCACATTCCATGTGACTATGACCACTAAGGAAAAATTTGTGATTAATAATCTCCAAAGTTGGGTGCTTATCTAATAAAAACGTAAACATCATTTCCACGATGTTATTTTTATTCTGCCCACCGCAATTATCTGAAAAGAATTGCTCCAATTGTCTCATCCCACATGCAACACGTAGCTTCATACGTTGCCAATTCGTGAACAGTTAAATTAAAGGTCCAAAGCTGCCTCTTGTAAAAGGCAATTGAGGTTTGTAAAAGTGGTGTGGGTAGACACTGTTGGAGGTCAAACGCATAAGCCCGAAACGAGAAATCTTCTTGAGCTCTTGCTTTACTGGCGCGTTTTGCAGAATAAGCCTTTTAAGCCTGCAAATAATGCTCAGCTAATTAAAGTTTTAAATCTCCATTTTCCTCAGCTAACTTTATCTGTATCGTTATCATATCACACGTATGACAAGTGTCTTTTGATGGTTTTTTAAAAGACAATTTTAAGTCGTGAAAACAATTTCAGTACAGTTTTAAAGAAATCGGATGTAAGCAAGTTTCTTTATATAACCTATACATTTTGCTACAGAAAGATCAGGAGATAAATATTTTTTATTTGTGGATGTTCTACAGTAATGGCTTTCATAGCTAGGAAAAGATATGATTTTTGACTGAAGTTATATCGTCTATAGTTTTTTATTGGCAGGAGGACCTTCACTTTTTTAATCGAATTCTATTATTCCGGTGAAAGAAAATTTCTTCTTCTGGACAAGTACATTAATAAATCCTTTAGTCTCACCTAATATTCTACAGAAACATTCTTTGCAGGTTCGTTTTCCTTTATTATTAACGATCAGTTTGTATGTACAATAATACTCTATATTTATTTCTCTGCCGTCGGTTTTTTAGGTCTTTTTCGGTAAAATTGAAACTAACCCCGATATGTACATAGCCTTTCGATCTCTACTCCCTAACTTCCAGTTATCATTAAAACATGTATCCCTTTCGGCTTCACTGAACCTTTCAGCACACTTTAGTCTATAAGGTAATAACTTTTTCGATAATCTTTTGGTTTTAGTTTTACCTTTTTCTGTATTATAGCTCTCTCCTGCATTTCTAAGCTTTTTACATTCTTCTCTGTCTCTTCGTTTTCGACTTTTTCTTTTTGTAATATTGCTACTGCTTAGAGTTTGCAAAACTGGAACATTTTCCGTATCCTAATTGCTGTTGTCATTTTGCAGATTTGCGACTGAATGTTTCATGAAATTTTCTTTGGGTAAAACAATCTGGATCTGCTACACTATCGTCTGAAAGATTTAAGTCTAAAAAAAAACAATAATAGTTTATTATACAATTTTATAGTGGTTTCCCACGATCGGCGATTCTACAGATCATCGCGGACAGCCGATCAGCACGGACGAGAACGCACCGCAGACAGAGCTCTTCCTACGGTCCGTGACAGTCTGTGTAGGTCCGTGACAGTATTGTTTGATTATATCAAAAAAAGCCACGCAGGCTTGTAAACATTAAATTCGGCATTAAATTATTTCTCTTTATTAATATAAAGTAATACTATTCTACTAATATATAAGAAATAGTACTATTCTTCAATCTTAATCATAATTCAACTTATGCTTTGGTGCCGTAGAATTCCATAAATTTGTTTCATTTTGATACAAATTTAAAAAATCAAAAATAACTTCGTTTGTCCATTCCATTTTTTAGCAAAAAACTGCAAAACAACTTTGACAACAATACAGACAACTACTCGTGTCAGCGAATGAAAAACTTCTGACTTGCACTTGTCGTCTGTTAAAACACAGACGCGCTAGGATCGCGTCGCACGAGCATGTACCGCACCTTTGATGTTACCGACTCTAGATGGATAGGACGGACCAGCACAGACGTGCCTGCGCTACCACGGACGAAACCCTTCCCATGGTGCGTGGTGCGTGCTGGTCCGCTTATGTTCGTAATATCACCGACCGTGGAAAGCCGCTATAACACACCTAGCTAATTTAAATAAATTTCTCATAAAAATTTCCGTTGATATCATCACAACCTATTAAAAAATAATTAACATCCACGTTTTTACAATTGCAGTAATAAATTTCGCGTAGTCATATTAACAAAAAAACTACATTGATATAACAGCTGCTTTATTTGATAAATGTTAGACAATCGATTTCGAAAAAAAATTATTTTAATTTAGCACCTTAAAATGAAAAAGTAAATATCACATAATTTCAATTTTATGCAATAGAAATAGGACAAATTTAAATAATTTACCTTGAATGATATTTCATAAGGCTTCAAGCTAACTGCAGATGACTTTAGCTTTTATATCATAACTTTTACTATTATTGTTTTTAAATATATGCTCTTTTGCGTGAAAAACTTGATTTGCCAGTACTAGATTTTTCACTTTCTTGTCCGTTGGGAGTTGAAAAGATATATTATGATGAATTTTGAGAAACCCAGTTTTTAATACTACATTTAGTTTGTACATAAACTGAAAAAATATAGTAAAAAAACTAATTTATTAATAATTGTCAATTTCGCATGTATTTAACAATGTCAAACATATGTCATATGTTTAACCTGAAAATTGGGACTCCAACATTGTCAGATGAAGGCGGTAGGTGCCGCATCAGTCACGCACGGAGCGAATAGAACAATAACGTTCATGTTATTTTATTTTTACTAGACAATTTGGTTAATATTTTGTACCTACGGCAATGTCCACAAATATTCAAATATTTCCTGGCCTAAATTTTACTATGAAACATAACTACAATATTGTGTGCCCCATGCCTCGAAGAAAAAAAAAATAAAACAGTTATGTTTTAGTGTGGATGTTTTCAGTGTGGATAAAAAAATTTATAATTAAAATAAATAGTTGTAATGCCTTTAAGTCTATAGGGGAACCTGGCCTAAAATGACATACTACTTTTTTGTCGTCCAATAACTTTTTTATTTTTTTAATAAAAATTCTAAAAAACATAAATGTTGTTCATTGTTTGGAAGTAGAACAGATCATGGAACATAAAACTCTAACAACACAATATTTTTTAATTAAAAAAAGAAAACAAAATAAACGTTGCTATGTCATTTTATCCAAGTATATTCGGCTAAAACGACACTCTCACATGGATAAAATGTCATATAAACTAAATTAGCAAAGTTCACAAATAAATTTTTTGCACGATTGTGAGATACCAGCACAATCACAATGTGCCCATTTTGAGCATTTTTGGCACCTAATCCAGAATTCTTTCGACCTTGAATGGGAGTACAAACTGTTACAATATAAACATGGAGGATTATTTTCGTCTTCGTCATCATCTGACACAATGGTCTTTGTTTCCTTCTCGCGATCTTGTGTCATTAAAGTCAGATTCTTAATTGCTCGCTTTGCAGCTTGACGTTTTTCTGTAGCTCGCTTCTCGAGTGCTTTGGCTTTTTGTTCTTTCATATTTGGGGTAGCCGTTAGAACTTTTGTTCCTTTTGATTTTCTTTTTTTCTAGCGTGACTGGACACCTGAACACGATGGAAGAGGTGAAACGTCAAGTGGACGAATACGAGGATTAATTGAAGAACAACTTTCAAGTGAGTTTGGTCTAGGTGTAGAAACTGGTTTGTTTCATTGATCTGGAAAATCTTGATGTCGCAAAACATTATCACTCTCTCCTTTTGACTCTGTTAGGGGTTGAATTGCAACTTCTTCTTGAATATCTGTTATTTTGGAAGGATTAAATAAATAATCAGGGAATATGTCGGGATTAAGGGGCCAAATTCCAGTCTTTAAAAATCCACTAACGGCATTTTGGTGTGTAGCTGCTTTTCCATACGCCGTAGCAAATAATCCTCCAACTTGGTATTGCGAAACTGTTCTGCCTGGATGACACTTCATATACTTGGTAACTTCTTGATCATAGTAGCTCTTTAATGGACCAAAGAAACATACATCTAACGGCTGTAGACGATGGGTAGAGTGCTGCGGAAAACACAATATCACTATTTCATGTTCTTTGGCAAAAGTTAAAACATTAATGTTTTTATGGCTCGCATGCCCATCAAGCAACAGTATAACCTTGTCTTCTATGGAAGGATTAGAATATTCTTTAAAATGTTTCATCCATGTTAGGAACACTTCGCCTGTCATCCATCCTGTTTCCTGTGCTATTCCTAAATTTCCTAAAGGCGCTTTATCTATTAATTCTTTTTTCCAATTTTTCCTGGGGAATATAAGTGTTGGTGGAACATAATTCCCCACTGAGCTAATGCAAGCAACCATCGTTATGTGCTGCCCTCTTTCCGAACTTGTAATTAGGCCCACTTGCTTCCGACCCTTGGTTGCAAATATTTTGCCGGGTTTTTGAACCGTGGATAGGCCTGATTCATCCACATTCCATATGCGTGTAGGATTAATTTTGTTATTTGTAATAGTATCCTCTAAAAGTTTTAAAAAATTGGCAATTTGCGGCCTGTTGAATGATTGCGCTCTTGCTGCAGACGTGGACTCGGCTTTTCTAAGGGATATATCGGGGTGTCTAGACCGAAACCCTCGTAACCAATCCCAACCAGCCATCGTAGTGGTTCTGTTAAATCGGTGTACTATTCCATTTCGATCTGATAACTGGTAGGCTAAAGAACGAACGTCATCACAAGATAATCCAAACAAACTTGATTCTAGGAGTATTATGTGTGTTACGAGGTCTCTTTCTAATTCTACAGAGAACGTAGTTTCGTACCGGCCAAGACCTTTATTAGTACCTGATACCCCTTTATTCTTGTCTGATGCTCGTCTTCTTAACCTAGCTTGGGGCACATTAAAAGTGATCGATACTTTTAACCAGCCCATGTCTCTACACTGGACTGCCTGGATGGCTCTTTGCATTTGTACTGAATCCCAAGACTGGCGTGTACTTTTCCTTTCGTAGTGTCCCACCATACTAAAAAAGAAAAATACCATACATTTTTATTCTACCTACCATATTATTATTAAAATTTATATGGGCAAAATGACATACTATGTCATTTTACCCGAGTATTTAATATGTCGTTTTACCCAAGTGTAAACAAGAACACGTTTTTTACAATAAATTTTTTGTTTAAACAAATAAAGCTTTCAAACATGATGTTTCTGTTAATATGAATAACAATACATACCTGGAACTAACAGATATAAAATTTTAAAGTTTTAAACGTTTTACAGTGAAGTATACGTCGCCTACCAAAATGTTTTGGTACTCAATAAAGCACAAACCACCTTTTAACAAGTAAACGACTGAACTAATCGCGACGCCCGTTGGAACATCAATTATGCACCACGTGATGCTCTTGTATAAAACTTCTTAGAGCATAGCCATGTTGCCAAGTTAGAGATACACCGGATGTGTCATTTTACCCTAGTATGTCATTTTGGGCCAGGTTCCCCTATTCAATCAACGTTATAACCCTAACATACGACATACATTTTAAAACCCATTTCTTCTAACAATATCTTACAAATTGACACTTGAATACAAAGATAAACACGACTTTTGTTTTGTTAAGCTTTTTACGGAATTAACATGCATTTTTTACAGTAGAGCTAAACACTTACGTTCTTCTAGAATATTTTTTTGTCCTGTTGGTGAACAACTTTCACTTTTATTCTCTGGAATAAGATTTTCCACTTCCAGAAATTCCTCATCATTACTTGGTACACAACTTTCTTTGGCATTTTTGTGAAATTCTCTTAAAAATTGTACCCGCTTCGCCATCGTAGTAGAGATAACTGATGTTATCAACATTAACATGTGTGATTATCTGAACAACTGAACAGCAGCAAACAGAAAACCGTTTAATAGTATGTACATCATGTGTCCCACGCATCTAATCGAAGCATCTCGATATTAAAGGCTGGAAATGTACAAATCGTGCATCTCATTTTATCAACTTAAGACCATATGTGTGTGTGTGTCATCGAATTTCCTGACTGTGGACTTAATCCATTAGCCGAACTTATTTTTTCTCTACAGATATTTATGTCACATATTACTATTAAGATTAGATTTTATATTTTAAAGATATACCTAGATTCTATAACAATAAATGAATAATTTAATCTTCAGTTACAATCATACATTATTACACATTGATATAGATATATCTATATCATAAAATATATTCTAGTATTATTCAACATTATTCTTTATTGTATGTTTTTTATTTTTTTTTTTTGTTTTTTATTATTTTTTTTTATATATATATATGTATTTTTTTTTTCTCTTTTTATTTATTTGTTATTATTATTATTATTATTATTATTTTTTTTTTAATTACATTATAAGGAATGTCAACAAGGAGTACTTCTGCTCAGGGGTCTTTCAGAGACTTTCAGACTTTCAGACTAGACCACGGAAAGATAGGTAGACAAATGGGATAAACACAGGTATTAATAGTTCACAATTCTAATTTTATATTAAGTATGTGTTTAATTAGGATCTCATATACACGTTCGTCTAAACTAGATAATATTGTTTTTAGATTAAAAGGTCTTGTAATATTGGTTTCTCTATATACTTGATTCATGAATTGATTTATTTCTATCATCTTTAGTCTACAGTTTAGTATCATGTGTTCTGCAGATCCTAACTCACCACATTCACAAAGATTACTATCACTAAGACCTATTTTAAATTTGTGTTCTGGAACTAGGCAGTGTCCAAATCTAAGTCTGCATATGTATGAAACAACGATTTTTTCTCCGTGGTAATGATTAAACCAGGATTTAGCTGGAATATTTAATTGTATATTTTTGTAGAATAGCCCTTTAGTTGAGTGGTTATACCATTGCTGCCAGGTTTTGGTTTTATTGCTGGTAATATTTGCGTAAACATCATTTAATGTTAATTTATATTCACTTTCATTTTCTTGTTCGGTGGCCTTCTTAGCTAAAGTATCTACTATTTCATTGTGTTTAAGATTAGAGTGAGCTTTTACCCAACAAAATGATATTTGTTTGCCCTTAGCCTTAAGTGCGATATATGCTTTAATAATGTCAATACATATGTAGTTTGATATGTCCTTCAAGCTTTCCAGTTTAAGTAAAGCACTTTTGCTGTCTGTAAGGATTAGAAATTTCTCTTCGTTATTGTTTATATTGCTTATATACTGCATTGCTCTTAGTATCGCAATAAGTTCTTCTGAAAATGTTGTAAAATTTTCATTAAGTCGTATACCCTCTTTATACCTTGTCCTAGGGTCCCACACGGCAGCGGACACTCTCGAATTCATTTTTGAGGCATCGGTATAAATTTGGTAATGTTCCGGAAATAAAGTTTCTATATCCACATTAAACATGGCATTCCTTAAGTAAACTGGAAATTTCGAGTAATCTCTCATGTAGGTTGGTTGTATGTTTGGTATATTGTTGAGATTTATCTGATGCATGGATGACAGAGTTGATGTGTATAGTTTATTTTTAAATTGTCTTATTCTATTGTAACTTTCGGCAAATAGTAATGTTGGCTTTTTCTTTCAGTATTCAGTGGTTAGGTCATTTATATAAAGTTTGTGGCAGTTGTTACATATTATGCTCTCTTTAGTTATCATTTTAGTTATAAATTTTTCACACATAGTTTTCCTTCTTAACCATAGTGGTGGTTCATTACATTCTACGCTTAGATTTGATATTGGAGTACTCATCAAAGCTCCTATACATAATCTGAGGCATTTATTTGAAAGGATGTCTATTTTTTGAAGATGGGTTTTGGCGGCTTGATTGTAAAAGTAACATCCGTAATCTAATATTGATCTTATATATGATCTATACATTAGTAATGCTATGTTGGGATCTGCTCCCCAGGTTGTATAGTTTACTGCTCGTAACGCATTGTACCCTTTGTCAGCTCTTGCTACAATGTACTCAATATGATCTTTCCAAATCATTTTTCTATCCAGTATAATACCCAAATATTTAACTTTGGGTTGAACTTTATACGAGACATTTTGCAACTCCACTACTTCTGGAATGTTTCGTTTTCGGGAGAATATGCAAGCTTGTGTTTTTTTGGTTGATATGTTTAATGCTATTTGATCTAGGTCTTCTTGTAGATGTTTAAATACTGAATTTATTTTTCTACCGCCTTGTTCGATTTCCAATTGATCTACATATATGCATATATCATCTGCGAATTGTAATATTTTACCTTGTTTGCTAGTTATTATGCTTTGACCTATATGAGCTGTGTAAATAGTATATAATATTGGACTTAAGATGCTCCCTTGAGGTAACCCGATGTTTGAAACTCTCGGTCCTATTAATTTGTTATTAATTTGAAGATAAAGAGTTCTATTGATGTAAAGTTGATGAAGTTTCCAGCAGAGTATATCTGGCAGTCCGATTTCTTTAATTTTGTGATATAGAAGTTGTAGGTTCACATTGTCATATGCATTTTCTATATCTATGAATGTAGCAAATACCGACTTGTTGACGGAAAATGAGTTATATATATCCAGTATTAAGTGCGTTAAATTTTCTATCGTAGAACATGATTTTCTAAAGCCGAATTGTGTTACAGGTATTTTAGAATTTTTTTCTAACCAGAATTCTAATCTACATTTAATCATTCTTTCCATTGTTTTTAACACACATGATGATAGTGAAATGCCTCTATATGAATCCGGACAGTTTGGTGATTTGTGTGGCTTGAGAATTGGAACTATGATGTACTCTTTCCATGCACGTGGTATATCCATACTCATCCAGATATTGTTTATTACATTTAGTAGTTGAACTTTTTTATGTATGGGTAAATTATACAACATACTATAGTGTATACCATCTAATCCTGGAGCTGAATTATTATGTCTTTTTAGGCAGTTCTTTAATTCTTCCAGGCTAAATGCTTGTGTGAGAAATATGTTGTCTTTGTTTGCTTCGTCATTGTCATGTCTATTATCCGTAGGGTTCCTGTGATAAATTTCTCCTTCTATAACCCAAGGTCTAGCAATTTTATTAAAAAATTTATCTGTCCACTCACTTACAACTATCGGATTATTGGGAGGATTATAAACGTTTTTTAATTTTCTTATTTCATTCCATATTTTGCTAATTGGTGTATTTTTATTTAAACTATTACAAAAGTTTTTCCAAGAAGCTCTTTTGCTGCCTAAAATAATTCTTTTTTTATAAGCTTCTGCTTGTTGATATTTTAAATAATTTTCGTAATTAGATAGTCTTTTAAACTGCAAAAAAGCTTCTTTTTGTTGTCTTATAGCGTCCCTACAATCATCATTCCACCATGGTTTATTAAATTTTGCATTGGGCTTCCCTTTCCTCTCTGGAATAGAGCATTTACTAGCTAAATTGATAGAGTCACAAAATGTGGAATATTCTTGCTCTGAACCATGTGATATATTATTATTATTTTCATTGTTTAAGAGATAGGTAAAGAAAGCCCAGTCTGCCTTTTTAATATTCCATGTAATTCTAGATCTAGATATATCATTAGTTTCAATGACACCATTACTATTAGTGACGTTATTATCAGTATTATGGTTAAATTCTATTACTATTGGGTAGTGATCAGAACCCAGACTCAAAGTTTCTGTATGCCAATTAAATTTGTAATAAATATCCCTAGAGCAAATTGTTAAGTCTATAGCAGATCTATTTAAATTCATAGGTCTACGAATTAATGTTTCTGACCCATCATTTAGGAAATTAAGTCCACATTCCTCCATAGCCTCAAAAAGATAAATACCTTCTTGATCGGTGACATCACAGTCCCACATTTTATTATGGCAGTTGAAATCTCCCCCTATTAAAAAAGGTTTTTGTAAACTATTAAAAAATTTAACCCATTCATTTTTTGACACACATAATTTGGGTTTTGCATAAATGGAATATAGATTTAAGTTTTTATTATTTATTTTAATCTGTACTGCAACGCACATGACATTATTTATTTTATAAAAATTTAAATTGTTCTGAAAATTGATATTTTTTCTTAATAATATCGCTACTCCTGCATAACCATCTGATCTATCTTCACGGAATATGTTATATTGGGAGAAGCTTATCTTTGAATTCGGTTTTAACCAAGATTCACTTAAAAGAATAGCTAAGAATTTATTTTCGAAAATGTACTTTTAAAAATGGCCTTTATTGTTCACTATTGATCGTGAATTCCATTGTAAAATCTTATTATTAACTAGGCCCATTTAAAACCTTTTCTATATTACTTTTAATGTCGTCTAAAATTTGTTTGTTTGCTATTGGAATTAAATTTTTGTCTAAGAAATTTTTAAATATTGTTACTATATTATCAGTAATTTGTTTACTAGTTAGTGAGTTTTGTTGGACTATTTTTGTTTGATTTTGATATAATGGGTTGTTTATAATTGGTAGCGACGGGTAAGCAGAAGTTCTTGCAGTGTCCAGTATATTTTTGTGTTCTTTTGAATAAGGATAAACTGATTTATTTTGAGCTCCTTCGCTCCATTTTCTCTTGGTTGTCACTGTGTACCTATTTCCTGTGTTTGTTGAATTCAGGACTGTCCTATAGCTACTGCTGTATTTTAATTTTGCTTCTTCAAAAGGTAAATTTTCATTTGCCATTATATATTTAATGCCTTTTTGGTTTTCAAACTCAGCGCACTTGTTTCGATCTAATGCTGAATGGTTTCCGAAACATAATATACAAGTGGGATCTGTTAAATCGCATACATCTGAATCATGTTCCTGTCCGCACTTGCTGCATCTTTTCTTACCTCGACATTGTGACGTAACGTGTCCGTATCTAATGCAATTAAGGCATTGTATTACTCTCGGAACGTAAGGTTCCACTTGGTATATCATTCGTTCAATGATTACTTGTTTTGGAATCATTTGGCCTCTGAAAGACACCACTATCGTACCCGTCTCCACCAGTTGATCATTTTCTTTTCGCTTTATTCTTTTAACGTTTATTACTTTAAAATTGCCGTATCTTGGAACAATAATACCTTTTAATTCGTTTTCTGAAATATTTTTGTCTACCCCTTTAATTACCCCACTCTTCTGAGTAAAAAAATTTGGAATATATAAATCGTAATTTCTTTCTACTAACTTTTTACATTCCACTAAAATATTAGCGCTTTTATATGTGTTACATTCAATTTTAATTTTATTTTTTCCTATAATATTAATATTAACAATATTATCTTTAATTGCAGGTACTGCACCTAAAATTAATCGTGCTGTCGCTATGCGATGCAATCGGCTAATGTTACCTTCCTTATTCTGCATAAAAACAAAATAAGGACCTTGGTCACCTTGACTGTATTTATTTTTTACCTCTGACATTATGGGCTGGCCTATATTAATATTTGTTTTATTGCTTACCTGATAATCTGGTAAAAAGTTTTTTGAATTTGTTATCGGTACCTGTTTTGATTGTGTATTAATATCAATATTTATAATTTCCTCAGACTGCTTTTGTTTTTCATTAACTTCATAATCCATATTACTAGCAATATCGTCAATCCTTCCTCTGTCAGGTGGATTTCCTCTACCATCTGAATTTAATTTCGGTAGAAACAACAACAACTCTATTAATTAGCACTTCGATCACACAGAGAACTATTCGCTTCCGCTGCTACAATCGAACTGTTAAGACCATATTGTACCCAAAATGACAAGTTTATATATCAAAATACATAATAGTCAGAAAAGAGACGTCAAGTTTCACATAACTAGTTATAAATTTATTATTACAGAGAGAGGAGCGGGAATAACTGGATAAGTTGAGGTATCACATTAGATATAGTGGAAGTTACAAGTGTAACATCACAAAATGAGTTATAAAAATACGTAAAGTAATCTAAAGTAAAGATTAAGTCAACAACTTGACTGGTCAAATTTAAATTTTGTTTTATCAATTTGATATCTATAGATATTAGATAAATCGCGACTTTCAAAGAGTTGTCAGTATATTGTTACGTAAAAATTAGTCATATTAAAATATCGTCGTTTTACGTTTTACTCCCAACACAAAAAGCGTCAGAAATGAGCAGAATGGACCTTGGATTTTGGTGGTTACGCTCCATAAGAATAACATGGGGCGCCTCCGCCAAATCGTCGTTTTTGTGATCGTTCCGGTGCTGCCCCTTTACTCTGATTGGCTTTGATTCTCTGTTGTTGGTATTAATAATGGCTGTTTGGTTCCAGTAAAGTTTGGCAATAAGTTTGATGTCTTTCTCATCTAGTTGGATAGTGCTTCTCTAGTTCCAAGGCATCTCCGGAACCCGAACTGCTCTTGACTAATTATTTCTTCGTACTTGTTGTTAATTCGGTTTAGAAGAATATGTAACAGTATTTTAACGGGATGGCTCATTAAAGTAATGAGTCTACACCCGCTACATTTCTTAACGTTTGGTTTCTTAGGTAGAGGAATAAAGATCGATTTTAACCAGTCCGATGGAATTTCACTGGTATCATATATTTGATTGAAAAGTACAGTGAGTTCTATTTATTGTCATTTGAGAGTAATTTTAGCCATTCGCTGTATATTTGATCTGGTCCACTGGCTTTGTTGTTTTTGGCTTGATGTATGTCTTTTTACACTTCAGCTTTTAAGATTGATGGTCCTGTATTTGCACTTAAGTTAGGTAGTGATCCTCGATCATCCTTAAATAATGCTTTAATGTAGTTTTCCCATTCCTCCATTACTTCGTCTTCTAGGGATAGTGCATGACCTTAATTATTCGTTATTGTTATGGGTATATTTCTTTTGTGTACTGTAACTTCTTTTATTTTCTTATGTGTTTTAAATTCGTCATGTTTTCGTTGCAATTCTTCTAGTTCCTCACATTTTGCTCGCATCCATAATTCTTTGGCTTCCCTGATTTTTCTTCGAATCAAATTATGCTTTCGTTTATACTCTGAGTTATTTCTATTTTTAAGCTGTCTTCTTTCATCCACCATTTTGATTATTTCATCTTTCATCCACGCTTGCTTTTTATAATGGGTGACAGTTCCACTTTGCGTTGCTGTATCGATGATACCATTCTTTATGTTATCCCATCTTTCTTCGACTGTTGGTACATTGTATACTTGTGTGATGTTGTCTCGAATTTTTTCGTTCATTGTCTGTTCAAAGTGATGTTTAAATTATTTTTCTTTTAGTTTTTGTCTATCGTATTTCTTTGTAACGGAAGGCTTTTTGATTGTCTTTAATTTTAGGTTGATTCTAGATGCCAGTAAATTGTGATCGGTGGCTGCGTCGGCACTTGGATATGTCTTAGTACATTTACATGAGTTTCGAAATCTATTGTTAATCGTGATATAGTCTATTTGGTTACGCATTACACTACCATGGACATCTCTCAGTGATATCCATGTATAGAGACGTCTTTTTGGTGGTTTAAAACATGTTTTTGTAATAACAAAGTTTTCCTCTTGGCAGAACTCTACCAATCTATCACCTCTTTCGTTTCTTTCCCCAAGACCGAATCTTCCAGTAATTTCGGGAGTTATGTCTTCTCCTACTTTAGCGTTGAAGTCTCCCATTATTACACAAATTTCGTATTTTTTGTGTTATTTAGTGCTTGCTTTAATACATGGTAAAATTCATTAATTTCGTTGTCTGTACTGTTACTTACTTAAATTATAATTTCTATCAGTCTAAGGAGCAAGCTGGGTTTAGGAAAGGTTATGGAACAAATGACCATCTACAAGCACTTAAAATACTAATTGAAAAATGTTTTGAATATAATAAACCACGCACGTTGATTTTCATAGACTTCAAGAAAGCTTTTGATACCGTGGAATTACCGGCAGTATTACCGTGGAACACCATCCGTTTTTCCGGAGTAATAAGCAATATAACCTCCACTTTTTACAGTTCCCGATCCGGTCCATCTAGCTTCGCTAATTCCAAGGACTTGCAGGCCCAGACGTTTCATTTCAAGTTGTACATTTTTTAGCTTTCCTGATTGATATAAAGTTCTAATATTCCACGTAGCAATATGTTTTATTAATGATCTATTTTTATTTTTATTTTTCCCTCCGAAAATTCTTAGCACCCCTGTCCCATTAAAGGGACGCCGGAGACTTGGGACCGTAGTATGATTTGTATTTTTTGTCATGGAGCTTTTCTTGGGAGATTTAGTGCAGTAGTTTCCCATTGGTTTCTGCACCGCAGTATCACAGCCAGTTAAATCATTATGGGATTGCCGCCTGTAATTATGCGGGTCACTCAAGTATATTATAACAAAGAAAATAATTTATGCATATCTTACATTTTGTTTAATACAGGTAATCCAAAAATTTAAAGACTTTCCTTCTTCGAAATGTTTGTTGGTTATTATCCTACTTATCTAAATTATTTTAATGTTTTTGAACTTTGAAATATTTTAAACAAACCAATATTTTTCTCGATTTTACATATCATAACAATATATATATATATATATATATATATATATATATATATATATATATATATATATATATACATGTATATGTATATATGTATATATGTATATACGCATATATATATATATATATATATATATATATATATATATATATATATATATATAATGTTGACGAAACTGGCGTTACTACAGTACAAAAGCCTGACAGAGTTGTTGCAAGACGTGGCACAAGGCAGGTGGGCGCAATTACTTCTGCCAAACGAAGCACTTTGGTCACACTAGCATTTACAGCTAACTCATTAGGCAACGCCATTCTACCTATGCTCATATTTCCCTGAATTAGATATCAAGAGCATTTCATTAGAGACGGACAAGTGGAATCAACCGGTGTCGGTAATCCATCAGAGTGGATGCAAGAAGAGTCATTCATTATATTTCTTAAACATTTTTAAACATATACGAATGCCTCTTTGTCACACAAGATATTATTGGTGCTAAACAATCATTCGTCCTATATACATATCAACTCCTTAGATTTTTGCAAAGATAATGAGATAGTATTACTGTCATTTCCGCCCCACTGGTCTCACAAGCTACAGCCCTGAGATAGATCATATCTACTAATGAATCATAATGCTACTGAAGAGAGGGGCATTTCTAGTCAACATAACATTAGATTATAACTGATGACGAATCACCTTCGTTATTGTGTGGAACTAATTGAGTGGAAATTCATTACACTTCGATCTCCATACTAGGGTGGAATTTGGGAAGCAGCTATAAAAAACTGCAAGTATCATTTAGTGAGGATGGTGGGCAATAATATTATTACAGTTGAGGAATTAACCACTATTTTGGCTCAAATAGATGCTGTTCTAAATTCACGACCCCTCTGTTCATTGTCAGACAGTCCAAATGATTTTTTGTTTCTAACCCCCGCTCATTTTCTCATCGAAAGCAGCATGACTTTCTATCCAGAGAAAGATATCTCGACACGATCCGAAAATAGTTAGTCACTGTGGCAGAAATGCACCAAAATTCAGCAGCATCTCTGGAAATATTGGTCTAGGGATTTTAATCGCCAACAAAATAAGCCCAAATGGTTTCTGCCCCAAAAAACATTAAAGTCAATGATCTTGTACTTCTAATCGATGACAACGCTCTTCCTCTAAAATGGCCACTGGCAAGAGTAATCGAAACATCGCCAGGTAAAGACGACAGGGTTAGAACTGTAAAACTAAGAACTAAAGACGGAACATGTATAAGATCTGTTGTTAAAGAATGTCCTTTACCTTATACTTATTTAGATGTAGGTCACATCAACAGGGGACTATGTTGGTAACAATAATATTTAATATTTTTATTTTTTCTTTATTTAAGTTTGTCTCATATTATTATATCACACTGTATATTAGTTTAGATTTATAAAATTATTTTGTATCATCTAATAATCTGTACGGCGCCGATAGCCTGCCAATAACTTTGTAGACATAAGCTTTTAAAATCATCAAAGAATCATATAACAATGAAAGGATTAGTAATTCCAAATTATCGGTTTGCGTCTGTATGGCGCCGATAGCTTGCCAATAACTTTCTAGACATAAGCTTTTGAAATCGTCAAAGAATCGTAACAATGAAAGGATTAGTAATTCCAAATTATCGGTTTGCGTCATTCGAAATCTCCCAACATTAAGAAAGTTGAAAGATACCCTTCTCAGGTAATTGTACCAATAAAATGAAAGTCGAAGGTATTGGAAATGTAAACATATCCGTTATATGCGTCAAGGGGCGTGGGGCGATTTCTGAATTTTAAAAAACAATTACGAACCGAGTGATTGAAGGAAGTAAGTTTCATCAGTACCAGTTCAAATCCAAATAGCATGAGCGCTAGGCTATGCTCGCGCCAGCCGCACTTTAGAAAGTTTATCACAGTCGGGATATTAATAAGTTTTAATCAGTTTGTGTCAATGTTGTACCACCGACTAGTTATCTAGTTTTTTTGTTTGTTTCTTTCTTTCTCCCCTTTCTTTTACAATCTCAGGGTGTCTGATTTGGGCTAGCTATTTTAATTTCCATTTACCCACCTCTTCCATTCTTTTCTGTTTTCTGCCATTATTTTCAATTTCTCGAGTGATTTTTGTTTAAGTTTTCCCGCCTCTACTATTTGCTGTATCCATTTTTTTCTTGGTCTGCCTCTTTTTCTTTTTCCGATGTTCTTTGCTTCATAAACTTTTCTTGTTATTCTATTGGATTGCATCCTCATTAGATGCCCATACCAGTTCATTTGTCTTTTTGCTATTTTGTTCATTATCGGTTCCTGGTTGGTCATTCTCCTAATAGTCTCGTTGGTTAATATATCCCATTGTGTCTTTCCAACTATCCTTCTTAGATGTCTCATCTCCATTGCGTTTATTCTGCTCTTGTTTTTCCAGAATTGTCCAGTTTTCACTTGCATAGAGCACAGTCGGTATCACTATTGTGTTATATATTTTTATTCTTGTCCCTTGTGTAAGTTCTCTTTTTACGTTTCTCCTTATTGGGGCTAACGCATAGTATAACTTGTTTGATTTCTTTGCTCTATTTGTTATTTCCCAGTCTATTTTTCCTTCATTAGCTATTATACTTCCCAGGTATTCGTAAGTTGTTACTATTTTCAATTCTAAGTTTTTACATATTATCTTTATTTGATTATCTTTCTGATCTCCTTTTCCACTGATTATCATTATCTTACTTTTTTCTTTGTTTATCTCCATTTTTAGTTCTTCTATTTGTTCTAACCATTTATCCATCTTAGTTTCTGCATTTTATTCTCGGAATCTGCTATTAGTACTATGTCGTCTGCATACTTTAAGGACTCTGTTGTTACCGGTTGTAATCTGTGGTAACCTATTATTGTCTGTAGTTGATTGGTTCTGACTCTGGTGTTTCTTATCAATTCGTTTATTACTATTATGAATAGCAAAGGGCTGAGACTATCTTCTTGTTGAATACCTCTCTTTCAATTAAATGCTTCCTATCTTTCCCTTGTTATTTATACCCTTCCTTTTACCTCTTTGTGAGTACTTTCTACAATTTTTATCAACGCATTAGGTACATTTATTTTTCTCAAACATTTTCCTATAATATGTCTTTCTATTGTGTCAAATGCTGCTCTTAGGTCTATGAATGGTAATACTAGTTTTCCCCCGTATCTATGCTTCTTTCTATTAGGTTTCTAATGATATATACGTTGTCATTTGTCTGTCTTCCCGGTCTAAATGCCGTTTATTCTTTTCCTAATACCATTTCTACTTCTTGTCTCAGTCTCTTCTCTATTATTTTCGTATATATTTTAAAGCATACCGATGGCAGACATATTGCTCTATAGTTGTCGCAGTTTACATGTTCTCTTTTTTTGTATATTGGCACGATGATATTATTCTGCCAGTCTTTAGGGATTGTTTGTTTTTCCCACGCCTCTTTATATATTTTCCATAGCCAGTTTATTCCTTCTTTTTCCATGTATTTTACCATTTTCGGTTCAATTTCATCATCTCCACCTGCCTTGCCTATTTTTATATTTAATAATCCTTCTATTACTTCTTCTCTACTTATTTGCTCTAGCTCTGTGTTTTCTTCGCCTTCATTGTTTATATTGTCTTTATTTATGCCTTCGGTATCAAATTTTTTCTCATAATATTCTTTACATACCCTAACTACTTGTTCTGGGCTTATTTGTATTTGGTTTGAAGTATCTCTTACTGCGTTTATTTCCTTTCGTCCTCCTTGCCTTATGTGTCGTATTGTCGTCCAAAAGTTTCTATTATTGGTTATATATTCTTCCTGAAGTTCTTCTCCAAATTCTTTCCATGTTTTTGCTTGTGTGACTGTCTTTTTTACCAATCGTCTCTGCCTATAGTATTTTTCTTTATCTTCTTTTAATTCCGTTTCGATGTATTTTTTTCATGCTATTTTCTTCTTTTTTATTTCTGTCTTCACTTCTTTATTCCACTATCTTTTCCTTTTCAATTGTTTATTATATTTTTGATTCCACACACTTCAGTTGCTGTTGTCTTTAATACTTCACTGTAAGTATTCCATCTTTCATCCATTGTCCATGTTTCTTTTTGGCACTGTTTGTCTCAGTCTTTTGTAAGTTTTCTCCGTGTACAATTCTCGTACACTTTCTATCTTTAGTTTGTTTACATTTACGTTATTATACTCTTTTCTTTCCACTTCCTCCAGTTTTTCATTCTCCAGTTTTGCAGTGACCATTCTGTGTTGTGTAGACAGTTCCGGTTCCTTTTCCGTTAAGATGTTTTTTATATTTTGTTCTAGGTTTTTCGTATAGACTATACAGTGGTGAGTGCTTTATCAACCGGCTTTTTAACGTAAGAGATAGAAAACACAGTTACCTTGTGAAATAAAAAGAGATGAAACTCGTAGAGGTGGGAAATAATCGATAGAAACCTATAATTTACATTACATTGCATTAACACTATCGATAGTCTCACACCTTTAGACGTTAGTTCAGCTAAATCACCTCGGTCATAATTATTATTTGTGACGTCGTATGTGTAACTTATTTCAGTGACATTTTTTTAAATTTGCATAAAGTAAAAAATGATTGACCACAATTAAAAGCAAAAATGTGAATACAATAAATTAATTATTAGTGAATATTTAATCTAAAGTTTTAAATTAATAACCAAAAATAATTTCTATGATTTGAGGAGTTTCATACACTCTTGTCACGGAAATAAACATCAGTCCTTTGTGGATTAGTGGTAAGAATTCGACACTGCGACGCAGACGATTAGAGTTCAAAACCCATATGTGGTTTTCTTTTTTAATAATTTTAAATACTAGCTTTTCGAATGTAAAAAAAGATTTCTTCTAAGGACAATGTTTTTAAAGTTCTAAATGTTTATAAACTACATAATTTCAAAAATTTTGCATCAGGATTTTTGATTATGATAAATAATTTTTTTAGTATTTTTTAATACATATTGATAGTATCTTTGTTGTTGTTGCAAAGCAACAAATTGACTTTTCAACTTACAAAAATCAGCATTTTGAAGCTTTGTCAATATTCTAAAAAATACAATTTTGTAATTTTATGTCAAGTATTTAGCTTTCTAATGGATTGGAAAAAATCGCGTTTCTCGCATTACATTAAATCATTAAAAAACGGCTCCGAACTTTAGGCAGGAAACAGGTAGGTTTTGTTCTTATATGTCTACAATAACTAAAATAGTTGTCAGCTACCTGGATTATTGATTGTCACGAGAAAATCCTTATTACTCTGGACTAATATGACTGGACAAGCAAGTGACGAAACAAACTTCATATATTATGTAAACTTTACTAACAAAAACGTTCAAAACAAATAGTCCAATAAATATAATTAATCAAATTCCATATTCAAATACTGCAAAATATTTGGGTATTACTCTGAGTTCATGTAAAGAAGAAAAGAAAATAATAATTCTGATTGAAATATAAAAAAATGTACTGACCGATTGACCAAAATTCTACTCTGTTTCTACATAATAAATTATAATTATATAAATAAATACTGAAACAATAGTATTATTATAAAAACAGTATAAACATTTAGAAGGAAAATGTCACAAACAACAGAAAATATTTCTATCCATATAAAAATTTAATCAAATTATAGGTACTTACTGCTTATTTATATAAAATTTCCTCAATCGTCGTCGACTTTTTCGTCCGGAACATAAACGTTTTCGCGAACTACCCATTTTAAAAACAACAAAACACACTGGTTTGTCAAAACTACTCAAAAGTCGAAATAAGCCCTAATAATGTTATTCAACATTATTTTTATGACCCTCCGTCTTTCTTACCTACTCGTCGGCGAGAGTCAAGAAACTATCAACAAGGACAGCTTGTACTGACCGAGAGAGAGAGTACATTTAGCACAATTTAACATTTTTTAAATAGTTTATATGAAATAGCCGCTTTGTGTTACACTTTATGTTAAAAATAAAAACAGATTCGGAAAGTGGGTAAAATTCTGTAGTGCCCTATTTCAAAAAAAAATTTTTATGTTTATTTTAACCAAAAATATATAAAAAAAAAATATTGTTTAAACAATTTATTAATTTACAACCAAATAGTGCACTAGAACTTTTTAAGACCTTTCATATAAAAAAAGAATCATCTCAATATCTGCCATAGTTTTTGCGTTATTTGATATAAACTTTTACATTGGAATTTAGTTATGCCCAGAATCGCGAGGAATGGCCTTAAATGATTTTACTTCTTTTATTGATTTAAGAAAATAAAGCCGGAAATAAATAAGAAAACTTTTAGCTTTAAGCTAATTGCACACACACCGATTTTGGACGGTCGATTTTTTACCGGCTGTCCAAATTCCAATAGTGAACCATATGTGAGAACGCTACATTGCACACAGGCCGGCCGCTGATCGGTGTCGGTAAAATGCGGGTGAGCGGACGTTAAGGCCCGGCGCAAATTGAGCACAGCCCACGCACATCCCACGCGCAGCCCACGTATGGTCCAACCTAGTCCAAGTACACGTTTTTCAATACTAACGCATATTGAACACAGCCCACGCACATGTCAAATATTTGTGTAGAATATGTTCTATCCATAAAATTAGGAAAAACATAATTTACGAGTGTGCTGATTGTGACGAAAAACCTGGACTATGCATAGGAGATTGTTTTCGCAAATACTGTTCAACGAAAAGACAGACTGTTTTCAGTATATTAGTTTAAATAAAGATTTTATTTTCTAGACCTTTTAATTTTTCCTAATATCCCACTAACAATTTTTAATCTGAAAATATAAATATCTTGAAAACTTTCACAAATGCTAAGGGTAAAAAATTGAAATCCTTCAACAAAAGACTACAGATATAATTTGAATAAGCTGCTTTTGCCGATTTGACTTTCTTATTACTAATTAGCATAATAAGCAGATATTTTACATGGTAAAACAATTCTGTTAAAGATTAGATTTTTGTTTCATTGAAAACTGAACCTAATATTAATTTCTTGAGAACTTTTACATATGATAAGGGTAATAAATAGAAATTCTTCAACAAAAGACTATAACAGGTAGATACCCATAATTTAAATAAGTTTATTTTGCCGATATTGACTTTCTAATTTATTAATTAGCATATCAGGCAGATATTGTAACTGGCCACAATGCCGTTGAATATTCCGACTTTCATTTCGCTTGTTTTGAAAACTCCATTGGATATTAATTTCTTGGAAACTTTTACAATGCTGAGGGTACTAAGTTTGAATCCTGAAAGTTCTTTTTTAAATTAATTTCAGTGTATAAAAGCCATTACAATATGGGCATCACGAAAAAGTACCATCAAATTTTATTTTGAAGTTTTCATCTTAGGTGTTCATAAACATATTGCTAGGAAATGAAAATTTGTTTTTTTTTCCTTGGTTCTCGATTTGTTATATTTCTCATTTGATTTAATAAATTATATTTATCTTTTTTCTGTTCATGTTTTTCTTGTTTGCTTAAAACTGACTTTGTTCTAATTCTTGGTGTCCCTTTTTTAGTTACCTTTCGGGTGTCTTCCGGTTGTATATTTTCAGCAGGTTGGTCTTCGCTTTCTGGCAATAAGTTAATAGGCTTAACAATCCCTACGCCTAGGCCATCCTGAACGTCGAGGTCATGGGAACCAGAATTATTGTCAAAATTAGTAAGTTGAACTTGTGAAATCTGAGTTAAAACATAACTGTTATCGTGCTCCTCACTATTATTACAATCAAAGTTAGCAACAGGAGTAGTTGTTGAGGTTGACATAATAGCTGCTAGCGGCAACGGATCGTCAGGATCATCTTCGTTTCGATTTTTCACATCCTTCAATAATAAACTCAAAATATAACTTGATCTTGAACTACACATGTCCAATGTCACGTTGTAAATTAATTTATGTCACAAGTTACAAAAAAAAAAGCGTAAAACTTTCATACAACCCACGAAACCATAACAAAACACTCTTCTTGAATTGAGGTTGGTAACTAAGTAATCATTGTTAATACACCTAAATGGAGGGAAACAGCTGAGCATAAGAAACACCTGTGTTAGTGAAAAACAGCATCAAAAGCCACTTGTAAAGAAACTCATCAGAGAAAAGAAAACCTTAACTCCACTGGCAAGTGGATATAAGGCATTCTTTTATCTGATGTAAGTTAAGGCGTGGTTCCAATTTCTCTTGCAATAATAGAAATTTGAAGTAAAAAAGCGTTAAGTCAAAAACGACTGTACTTGAGGCTTTCTTTATTCAAAAGTTGCAGTTGAGGCTTTCTTCACTAGAATGGCAGACAATTTAGGACATAAGGCATATTTCATTAGCGTTTTTCTCATTAAAGAAGTTGAACTACCGCTTTCTAACCTCAAAAATAGGTAGAAACTCACCTATAAAACCCTAATATGACCTTAACTCAATTTTTGTTTTTTTTTTTGACTTAAGGTCTTTTTTCCTAGTAGGGCAGTATACATATATCTAAATTATAAATGCATTTGAATATTATTTGTGCGTATTTATGCATTGTTGGTATATTTTAAAATAAATGTTGCATGCATATTTTTAACATTTTTAGTGCAAATTATTACTGTACTAGCACAGAGTTTGTCTAATTTAATAAAAAATACTTACTATAAAGCATATTATATTAATAAATAGATAGCCATGAAAAAAGTAAACGTCAGATGGATTTCTTGCAAAAATAATCATGAACGAAAATATATTTAAGATCCTTATAGCGTAAAACATGACAAAAAAGAATAATAATGTATCTGTTAGATTGTTGAACCGCACTATTTCCTTATGAAGCATTACTAGATATGTCTTAATCGACTTGATATCCTCTAAAAATATGTTTCTATATCGGATTCTGCTAAGGAATGTACGTTTAGTTGAATTGATTAGACAATCACATCTTTTGGAGAAGATATTGCAAATTTCCCAGACAACAATAACTAGATACAATAGCTGAACGTTTAAAGTAACCGAGAGGAGTTCATGAAAAATGTCTAATTTCAAAACAAAAGAAGTTCTTAAATTCAATGGGATATGCATAGCAGAATTCACTATTACTGGCAAGCTGACACAAAAGATCTGAATACTGTAGCTTAAGATAGTCTTGTCTCTTTCAGATTGATTTAGTACGTTCATGTTGTTTATAAATTTTTTCCATTTACTCTTATTGCATATTTTACTACAAAGGTAAAGTATTTCAAATATTACAAATTTGTAAAAGTAAATTTTCAAAACAATTTTTTCATAATACGTCGTGGTTAATGTTGAGGAATGTGCCTTCTTTAAATATTCCGTGTAAAAAGATGTTAAAATCAGTGTAATGGATATTATTACGCCAAGAACTTGTGATGTATTATTTTTGTAGGAAAAGGGACCAAAAATACCTCCATATTTGTAAAGTAAATTTAACACAAACATTTCTGTTTTTCCAATTCTGGAAACACAAATAGTCGTACTCTCGGGAGTGTAACATTAAAAACTGAACATGAAACATGAAAAACACTTTTTTATTGTAAAAATATTGAATTTCTATCTATTAGTAACAACAATTTCCAATAAAAACCAAACGGTAGTAGGTAGATTATTGTATAACTTAGTAGTTTGACTAATGTAAAACCTAATGCAGCAATGAGATATTTAAATAGTTTATTTAAATAACTTTTTTAATTGATACAAATTTTCAATTATCTCTTTAAAATATATAAAGTAATATATAAGCAGTGGCGGCTCGTGGCTTGAGAGATAAGGTCGGCAAGGTATTTTTTGTCTCCTCAGATAGGTATACCGTCTAATAAAGACTTCAATCATCATAGGAGATTTTTTGTTTTCTTGTTTTTTGTTTTTTTTTTGTTTTTTTCCTATAAATTTAGAACCTAAACATGTTTATAAATAAACTCTAGTCTACGTTGTTTGGAAGTAGCAAAATGGGTAATAACGTCATCGTAAAATTTATTAGAGTTTTGGAGAGATTTTAAAAGTTTTTTTTCTATTGACATTTGAGACAAGCTTGACATTCTCTCTTGTTTCATGGTATTTCGACAATAAGTTTTGATTCTTTTGAGGCAAGAGAAATCTCGTTCATTTGAGGCAGACGTTGGTGGTAATGAGAGAATTAATGACAATAATTTATTAATTTCGGTAACAGTTTGTTGTAATGAATTGCAGTATATAAAATTATACATATCTTGTAACTTATCCCATCTTCCGAAAATATTTAGATCAGCATATAATACTTTTAATTCATTTTCTAATTTTATTTTATTAAAGAATGATGGATAATTGTTAATTAACCTGTCTAATAAATATCTTTGAAATTCTTTGGCGTAACTTTTAAATTTTGGATCGTCAAAGAGATCAAAAATTTGCAAATCTTTAAAATTCGAAAAACGAGTATCTATTTGCATAATAATAATATCCAAAATTTCAAAATATACTTATTTTTCGAGATCTGTTTCTGTGTCATGCCTTTGTCTTTTTTTGGGGTTCGGAAATATCAAGCGAGTCCAAAACATCACTGTGTAAATACTGGAAATTACTATCATTACGAAAATCTCTGAGATTTTGCACCAGTTTTGTTATTCTATTTTTGGAATGAATAATGTCAGTTAACTGATTTTGAACAACATTGAATATCAAATCGGTTTGGGTAAACACTTTCTTAAAAATATTTAAAAGTATGTTAAAAGAGTAATCATTTAATAAAGTTTTCAAACCGATTGCTTCACGGATCGAGATATCATCACTTTCAAAATCGTCATATTCAATAATAAAATCACAAACTTCCAAAAGCTGTTCACGAAAATCTGCTACAGTGAAAACTAACCGAGATTTAAAATTCCATCGCGTCTGACAAACTGTTGGCATTTTTTTCGAAACAAACCGTTCTAAAACATTAGTCCGTTTAGGCGAGCTTGAGAAAAATGAAGCAAATCCGCTTAAACTGGCAAAAAAAAAAGACGACATTCTTTAATTTTTTTACATGTATCTTGCAAAACTAAATTCATTCTATGCGCATGACAATGAGTAAATAAAGCTTGCGGTGCAATAGTTTTAACTTTTGCCTGGAGACCATTTAATTCACCAGACATCACGGCAGCGCCGTCATAAGTTTGTCCTACCAATTTATTTTTGATATCAAAAAAATTTAATCTGTCCTTTAAAACATCAAAAATATGTTCTGCCTTATGGCTTTTACTCACGTCTGTAAAACCTAAAAACCTCTCATAAATATTACCACGTAACGCGTATCGAACAACAATTTTATAATTGTGAATGACATGATATGTCGGTAGTTTCATCTACTTCTAGTGAAAAGCAAATGGTTTCCTGAATCTCAGATTCAATAACGTTACTCAAAATGTAACTAATTGATTCTATTAATTCATTCTGGATTGTTTTAGATACACCGCTAAATGTCTTCGAATCAGAAAGTAAATTAGAAAATTCCAAATTGTATTTTTTAAACATTTTTATTAGTTCTCTATAATTACCTTGATTTAACGAATGCTCCGATTCATCGTGTCCCCTAAAAGATAATTCCTGACAACTTAAAAAAATTACAATATCAATTAAACGACGTAAAACTGCGTTATTATTTTTTACAATTTCGTTATGTTTAATAGCATTTTCACGTTGGGCATTATCTAATGAAACATAGATATTTTGTTTTCCAAATAAATCTAATTAAATCTGGCTGTAAGTATGATCTTTCGAAATATCATGTTTATGTAAAGCCCTAAATAATTCCTTTAAATTATCGTAACTAGCTTCACACCACGGATTTTGATGTTTGCCCCTATTTGTGGAAAATAAAATGCAAGGCCAACAGAAAAGTTTGTTTTTTATTTCAC
Source organism: Diabrotica balteata (assembly GCA_918026665.1). Taxonomy (NCBI): domain Eukaryota; kingdom Metazoa; phylum Arthropoda; class Insecta; order Coleoptera; family Chrysomelidae; genus Diabrotica; species Diabrotica balteata. The sequence goes on along the minus strand of OU898284.1, from coordinate 92,490,580 downwards.
TCCCGGTAAGCCATGAGTACTTGCTGTACCAATTATCTGAAAATGATCTATTACTTCCCTTACCCGCACTAATATTTATAAGCCGGGACATTTTAGGCAAAGGACGCCCCTTATTTTTAATAACAATTTGTTCTTCGTATGGAATAGATGAAAACCCATTATGCAAAATATAATTTACAATATCAGACTTATCAATACTTACAGTTTCTCCCATGGCTTGCATTTTTTAGGTTAATTTACCTGAATTTGTTTACACTTTAATCAAAAAAAAACTTCTAATATGTCAAAAAACCCTTTAACTATTTACGGCAGACGTAACGTATCACAGTATTACTTTAGAAAATAAAAATGTTATAGTTCCTGCACTGAATATTACTTTACTTTTCTACATATGAAATAACATTTCGTCCTACGCTTGCAATGTACAGTTCGCGACCAATCACCAATCCAAATGATACATCGGCAAATTTAAATTTGCCGTATTTGGTAATTTTAAATTCATATGGAAAGAAATGCATATTTGGTTGCTAGTCAACCAATATTCCGTTGATTTTTACAAGTAAAGTCAAGGCTGGGATCGGCTAGCCGAAAAAACAAAACGTGCCTTTTTAAGAATTCATATGCGGATGGGGGTCTCCGATATCGAATCATCCATTTGAAAAATGTCTACGCAGGGATCACTTAACGCTCAGATTGGATTCTTTTAAAAACCATGAATAAAATTTAGTCTTTATTATCTCACAGATATTTTTTTGTTTCACAAAAACAAATGACATCAACTGATTACCTGCCACAATTATTTATTGAAATACTGATTAAATTAAATATTAAAAAAATCTATAATATCTATAAAGATGTGGGTCGGCACTGCCGACCCTGACCGGCCGCCACTGTATATAAGTAAACTAACTTAACCCTTAGATGACGGACGGTACTTTAAAGTACCACTTATTTAAAACTATAAAACACATCTTTATATTTACCTTGATTTTTTCCTATAGGTACTTTAATGTACCTTATAGAGAATAATATATTAAGTTAATTTCAATCAACCTGCAACACTGTTTTAGCATTAAAACAATAACGATATTAGTGCATAACCTAACTATTGTGTTGTGATTTGTCATCTGTAAAACATGTGCAAACACATTGAAAATTATCAACGTATTTCGGTATAACCGTTGATTGAATAATCCGCTTTACACTATGTTCTGTGTGTTGGTCTTTTAATAGCTTGATGTCGAATTTTGGATTGACACTACGTCTAACCCTCTTAAAGGTCGATTCAGACACATCAGTTCCGTCACAGTCTCGGCGCCGAACCGGTCCTGTTTGGTCACAGAACTATCAACTATCTGACAGCTGGCAAACTGTTCGTCAACTGATGAATGTGAATGCCGGCGCCATATTTCTATTAAAGAATATTTTGTATGACGGATTGTTCGGTTCGGCGCCAGGACTGTGACGAGACGTGAATGATGTGTCTGAATCGACCTTAAGCCTGAGCCTAATTTTGCCAATCAGTGGGTTATGGTCTGATTTGATATCAGCTCCTGGGTATGTCTTGACTGATGTTATGCTGTTCCAGAATCTTTTATTAATCAGAATGTAATCTATTTGATTTCTCACTATGCAGCCTGGAGTATCTTGAGGTGATTTCCATGTGTATAATCTTCTGTGTGGGAGTTTGAAGTAAGTGTTAGTAATCACAAACTCTTCTTCTGCTACAAATTCACCCAGTCGGTCTCCTCGCTCATTTCTTTCTCCAAGTCCAAATTGTCCTATGAATTCTCCCCCGATTGTCTCCTACCAATTTTGGCATTTAGATCACCCATAATCAAAGTTAAAGCCTTTCTGGGGAAGCGTTTTAAGGTGTTCGTTAGTTCGTTACAAAATGCTTCACTTATCTCGTCCGGTTTGTCAGCAGTAGGGGCATATACCTGGATAATGTTAGATGTAATTGGGTAGGTATTAAGTTGAAGGAGGGGTATTCTTTCCGATATAGGTACAAAGTTTTTAACATGTCTGGTAGTTTCTTGATTTAAGGTTATACCTACCCCATTTTCGTGTCTTCCATTAGGGTTACCTAAGTTTTTTAAAGAAATCTTCTATTTTCTTTTATGTTATCGTTTGACAACGATATTTTGCAGCTATATATCTCGATCGTTCCTTTGCAGAACGTCGTGAATTTGCCTCATTTTATCGTTAGACGAAACGTAAAGCAATCTGAAAAGGACAAAACTTTATACAATGATAACAAAATTTAAGAACCTAGTCGTCTCCCTAACATATTAAGCCTACTGTATAAAATTCTTGTCCTTAAAGCATTTAAAATCTCGTCGGCGGTCTCATGCTGCCTGTTGTCTGCTGGGTCGTCATCTTCGTCGTCTGATACGCTCAGGTTGTCTGGATGAGGAACAAAATCCTATCAAAAAGTTAGTTCCAGCATTTTTCCAAAGTTGAAGATTTGATCTTGGCCCAGAACTCAGCACACCGATAAACAAGATGTTTCATTGTTGAACATTTGAGGATTTCAGGAAGACTTTTGGATTCATTTGTCTCCTGTAATAACGAATGCTCCTCTATAATGTCTCTCGAATGTCTCTATTAGTAACTGGTCTAACAGCTGAATTAAGCTCGTGACATTCGGTGGCAAACATCTGACAATTATCACTATTATATAGATTTTGAGTCAACAAGCAACAATGCTTTGATAGGAAGGTTTTTTTATTTTAAAAAGGATTTTACGCTTGGGACTAATTTATTTTCGAACCATTCTGAGAATACAGTGGTCGACATCCATTAGCTTTTTTGACTTCTATAAAAAAAAGGAAGTGCTTTTTCTCAAATATCTTTTAGAGCTCTTGGTTTTTTGATTTCCCAACACACATATGCATCAATCGGTGAGTGAAATTGATGGAATTTACATTTTGCGATAAAAATTTACTTTTTATTGACGAAATTATTGAAACTGTCAGCGTTTCGGTCAAACGATGATTCGGTTAAAAACGTTTCGCTTAAGGGAGGTTTTATTGTATATCTTAACTGAAAAAGTGTTGATTGTAGTTTTTGTTTTTTTCAGAAAAAAAATACAATATTTTTAAAAGTTTTTGTAAAGTATTTTCATTCATTAATTTTTATTAAACGAAAATTTCTCCACCCAGGTGAGATTCGAAGTATAATAAAAATTCGGCTTGGGCTGATATTATTTTAATTTATTTTTATCATTCGAAACAAAAAAAGGTCATTTGTAATTTTTCTCTGAAGTCGATCGTTTTCGAGTTTTAAATAATTTAAAACTAAAAAGAAAAAAAGAAAAATTTCGATTTTCAAGGCTCACAACACAAGCAAAAATATTAATTTTGTAATCATCAAGTACAAACATGCGAAATTTCTTGTATCAAGTCCCGATAAGAATGTTTGCCATATTATGCATGTTTTGAATTTTTGCAAATATTTTTTAATTGTTAATGAGGAAGGTTCTTTGAGGGAAGACTGGGCTGGGCTACATTAATAATTAAAAAACAATGATTTAAAATGAAAGTCCAAAATACTTATCAAGACCTGATAAAATAATGTTGAGCTTGAACTTAGGTACTTCATAATTTCAAAAATGAAGTGAAACTTAATTATTCTAAGCCTTGAAGATCATCATCTTTCGTTATTTTTTGTTTTAAATTGTTTATAACTTGAAAACAATCAGCTTAAGAACAAAAATTAAAAAAGCACTTTTTTGTTTTGAATGAATCTAGAAAAATATCTGTCCGCAAAATTTTCTTTATAAAATAAGTTATTATTAAGTTATTAATTAATTATAGTCATAACAAAATTAGATCGGGCACCCCTTGATTTTATAATTATTAACATTCTAAATTACATATCAAATAATTTTCATTGCGTATCTGTATACAAAATATAATATCGACAAATTAAATTCAAACGTTGGCGAAGTGCTAAATGCTTCACAGACATATTTCTTAGAAATCAGAGATAACGCTGGGGTGATGTCCAGTTCTCTGACTCACTACACTTCGTAAGTACTGCCATAAATTGGTTGTGGAAGGGGACGATAGGGGAGGTAACGGCACCTCTTTCCTCTTTCTACGATCATTCTCGTATGAGCGCAAATTCGTAACTAGTTGCAAGGCTGCCAGGTCTAGGGATTTATCCCGAATCTAGGGATATTTCAGTATAAAAGGGATAAAGGGATTTTTTTGATATTTATTATAAAATCTAGGGATTTTTGACCAGCTCAAATATTTACCTAGATAGGCCTATTATAATAATATTTTCTTTAATTCAGGTGTAAAACCACTTCGTATGACCGGTATTAAAGAAGCGATCTCTCATTTCATTACAAATAATTAAACTACTAGTAAACTACTTAAGGATTCTATTATCAGATGTCGCTAAATGTCCTCGTTCTTGGAATTTTTGTTTTATGCTACCAAATAGATTTCTGCCAAAAATAGATTCCTATATATTATCATAAAGGAGAAGCAAATTCTGGAGCAAGAATTAGGGGTTTTACAAAAATCTTAGATTTTATAAAATAATTAGGGGATTTACAGTAGGAATCGGGTGAATCCCAGGATTCGTGGAAATATATCAATAAAATTATATGCTTCACCGTCTAATTTCTCTTCAAGTGGTATTTTGTATTATTTTATTACGTGAATTATACTTAATAATATATTAAATGGAATATTCAAAGCCATAAATAAGTACGTTATTCCATTTTTGTTAAATTTATTTAAATCACCGCTATTGTATCGTTTAAAAATGTAATGATTTTGAAATAAAGGTATAAAACAACAATTATTTTTTTAGATTGAGTTTATCGAAAGTACAAGCTGAATATAGCCGCAAATGTCAAAAATATTTCGGCTTGGTAGTGTTTTTATGTTTTTATAATGCATAATATATTGTATGTTTCAAATATAAAGAGATAAAGCTTTTAAAAAGTACATTTTGATTATACCGTTAAGCACGATATGCAGTAACGTGTAGATATTTGTCTCTTTCGAGATTAATTGCAAACATCTGTTGTAATCTGGCAACTGCTGATTTGATGATTGCCAAATCTATCCCCTAATCTACCAAAGGGTAAGTACTAAAAAAATTATAATAATTAACTGCAATTAATCTCCAAAGAAACAAATATTTACTCATTGTTGTTTTATATAAACCAAAAATTGCAGAATGCACAACATAATATAAACAAAATGTACTTTTCTAAAGCTTTATATTTTTGTTCCATGTTTAACATTTGCGGCTATAACCAGCTTGTACTTTCGGTAAACTCAACCTTTTTTTATATCCATGTTATTATATTAGGCAACCATCAATACATCCCATCATTTTATTCAGAATTAGGCAACCATATATACATTTATTCCAATCTAGGGATTTCTAGGGATATTTTAATGCTCAATTTAGGGAGGACAAAAATTTTCAACTGGCAACTCTGACTAGTTGTTTCCCGTAATATCCACTAGAGTCGCTGATTCTTGATGAAATTTTAATTTTTTGGGTTGCACGTTTCTCTCCATAAGCGTTGCGGATCTATTTGGATTATTCAATCAACGGTATAACTGATTATAATATCGTAGACGAAACATTTGAGTGCAAACGTAAGTATTTACTTTTGATAAATAATTACTGTTGTTTGAGAAAACTGATACTTTTCGCTGTGGACTTAAAAGTACCGTCATTTGGAAGTAATTTATTACTGGACATAAATTTGTTTCGCGACTATCGTTTCTTATTATATTCTAACCAGTTTCTTTTTTTTTTAGATGAAAAAAATAGAGTGGACTATCAAAAAATCTCTATGTGATGCGGAATTATTAAATACTGTTGACAATTTCTTGTTTGAGGATATACCGGACGACCTAAATTTCCAAACTGACGAAGAATCAGATAATGATGATGAGGCATTAATTAATTCTAACAATGCTGTACCAGAGCCTTGAAGTACATTAGAAGCAGATGTGACTCAGTCCATAGAAAGTGGTATAACAGAAGATGTCGAGGTAAATTCATTGCATGAAATTGACTTGAGTCAGCAAAATGAGGCGATTTTAGATAGAGAGTGACGTAAAAGAGAAATAACTACTGCATCTTCAGAATATATGTACTTAACCACAGCCACCTTTACTTCCAAGCCATGAAGTAGAAATTTGGCAACAACGCGTGGTAGTCAGACCGTGGTTTGTTTTGTTTAACATTTCATATAGAAAGGCTTGTAAAGTTTGTTGAATTTAGTGTTTTTTTAACCTTATTCGAATGTTTTATTTGTAAATTATGTTTAAATCAATTAGAAAATATTAATATAAGTGAAATTTTATTAAGTTTAGAAGATTCTTAACGACAATTTAAAAGGCAAATATAAATATAACCTACAAAACAAACTGAAAATAATAATACTTTTACTTCTTGTTACAAAATATGTAAACTAAAAACAACAATAATAATACTTTTGTTTTTTGTTACAGATGCCCTGGCATTGTTGTAGCATTTTAAATTTGATTGATTCTTTGAAGTATATTTAAAGTCGCCTCGTATATGAAATCGTCTTAATAAAACGAAGAATGTTTTCTGTTTTTTAGTTCGTATCTTTCGAAAAGTGTTTTCAATCATTCTAACGTCGTAGAGTAATAAATCCATTTAATTGTTGTTTATTTTACTGCGGCGATTTCTTTTCATGTAAATGCGTTTCAAAGGATATCTACGTCATTCGTTGGTTTTGCTATTTCAGCAGTTCGTTGATTTTCAAGTTAAGCGAACAAATTTTTAATTTCGTCACTATCGGTGGAGCCGCTGTCAAGGGCAGTTGGTTTCGTTTGTTTAGTCCGAATTTTCATCAAATTCGTAATGTTTTTTTTGTTATTAGTTTTTTTCATCAGAAGTATTGAAGTTTGGTAGCATGTGTAGTTACAATTTGAGGTTGGTTTATGATATTGACGGAAAGGTGCTTGGGTGGTATTCTTCAAGGAACCGGCAAATTTATATGTGGAGAAGTGAATATTATACTCAAATGTAATGTGTCAGTTTTTGTCTGAGTTAATCACCGATTTGGGTCGTGCTGTGTTTTGAAGAGCTTTGTGTTTTGAGAAGTTTTGAAAAGCCAAGCTTTGAAGATTGCAGTTTAATTAACCCGAAGTCCGATGGTCCAGTGCCCAGCTTTCATCGTATATTTGTTGTCCCTGGTCATTCCAGACCATTTTGCAGCTTGTGAGAAGCATTTGTTTGTTTTGCAGTGTTTTTGAGTAAAGTTCCAGCCCCAAAACTTTTAAAGGAGATATAATATTCAGTGATATCAGGTACTCTTTTTTTTCGTAAACATTTTTTAAAGTAAAAATAGACAGTTTTCATCGATAATTGCTTTCATGACAAGTTACAAAAATTGTAATAAATAAAATTATAAATATTAGGGATTGGTTAACTGTCATATTAATTATTCTTATAGTTTTAAAAATTTAATCTTGACATATGACAGTTAGCATTATTGTCTTCGGATATTTGGTACATACATAACCATAAACTTTGAATTTGTTTTGTTTTTAAAAAGGTTAACCTCAGTAAGTAAGCTCCATTTAAAAATATGATAATAAATATTTAAATAGTTACCGCTACAAAATGTCGCGCAAATAGGGTCCCCAACGCCCAGAGTTGTAAACCGAAAGCGCCATTATAAGTCGTTTTTTTTTTGTATTTTGTTAGTATTATTTGTATTTGTAACTGTTTGTGGTACACATAATTAAAGGTTAAATTTTATTTTCTTAACTTTTTATTTATTTTTTTTAAGCTAACCCTTTTTGAGTTTATTTGAAAAAGATATGTTTTGATTTTATTTTCTAATTATTTCCCTAGTTACAACTAGTGGTTGTAATAGGCATAATTAGGCACCTCAAGTGGCGCCCTATATTAAATTCCTTGAGGTGTTTCTTGTTTAATCTTTATTTTGTTTATCCCAAGAGCCCTTTATTTCATTTTTTTGTAGTTGCCCCATTCCAATGCCCTTATCTTTTACTTATCCACGACCCCAGCTCTCCTACGAAACCCTGAGTGTCCGTTCGCATCAGTAGCGATTATTTTGCTTGCCCTATCTCCACCCCCAATAGTTTCTTCCCCCAATTTTCTACCTTATATTAATGCCCCTGTGGTAGGCAAAATATCATCGTTACAAAAATGTCGCCCAACGTGTGTGGCCTGTATTAGATTTTCGCCATTTTTGTATCTTATCGTTACAAAAATGGCGCCCTTGGCGTGGGGCCTTTTTCAGGCTTTTGAATGTTCCTGCATCTTTAGGTTTTTGTCCCTTTTCCAGAAGCAACATATCTTTTTCAGTTTTTCTGCCATAATTTTCTGCCATTTTTATGAAACCCTGCCTTCCGAGTAGTGCCCCGGTGTCCCACAAACAGTTTGTTTATGTATTTGTATCAACATATGTATTGTTGTTTTTTTTATGTATTGTTCTTGTATTGACATATGTAATGTTGTATCTTTTATTTCGTGTACTGTAGAAATTTTTCTATATGTATTTATGTGTATTGGTAAATGAAAGCAAATATTTTGAGTTTGAATATTTAAATTTAATTTTAAATAATGTTTTGATATTGAGAAGAGTTTTAAGTTATTTACAATAACAAATTATACCGTTATTGTTACATTTATTTTTGATTGATTTGACATTTCTTACAGAAAAATCGGTTTTTGTAATTTTGTTTTGTCTGGTCATTTTGAGTAAATGTGTTTATTGTTTGAGTGACTTTTTTTTGAGCTGATGAGTATAGTTGTGTTTTGTCTTTTGTCCTAAGACATTTCATTGTTTCCTCTATCCCCTCTCTGACGGCGTTTGTGTTATGCCACGGGCAGTAGGAGATTGTGAATGTGAAGAGTAGTCCCCTGTGTTCCCCTGTTGTTCCCTAATTAACCAGCTTTGACGGCGTATGTAATGCCACGGGTTAATAGGAGATTGTGTCCCCCTGAGTCCCCTTTTGTGTTTCCTGTCTTGTATCTGAATGATGACAAGTGTAATACTCGTGATCGGAGGTGCTGTTTAGTTTTGCCTAGGAGCAGTCTCATTTAGTTTTCAGAACAAGAGCAAGGTTTTTAATGTTGTGTTATTTTGTGTAGCTCACTCAAAAGTCAAGTTTTCAATATTATTTTCAATAGTATTTTTGTATCACCCTGTGAAGTTTATCGAGTATGTTGTTTTGTATACATTGTGTATTTGCTTTCACCCAAACATTGTTTTAGTATTTTTGTCCCGCCCTGTATGTGAAGTTCGTCTGAGTTTGCTTCGAATGGTATTTTCAGTTATATTGTGATTTGCTTTATTCAGTTTTTCGTTAAATCAAGTCTATTCCTGTCCCAAGTTAACTGCTACGATTTCCATTTTCTGTTATGTCCAGTTTTCGTAAAATTATGAGAAATAATTTTCGTCTATTTCCTTGTGAATTAAAAAATACGTATTTGGAATGATGTCATTCCTTATTTGCCGGTATTTAAAATGTGAACGATATTAAGTTTGTTTATTCTTGTTCGTCTAAGTATCATCCCATGTCTGACAAAAGAATTTTGTTTACGTTAACGAAATAATTTATTTCGTATGTAGACGCTGTCCTTTCTTTAAGTGTTAAGTCAATTTATTTCGTCTTCTTATTGAGTGTTTGGCAATTTATTGCGTTTCAGAAATCAGCTGTTGTACGAAAAATATAGGTCAAATTTTTTCGTATTTTTAAAGTTTAATAGTCCAGGCAATGTGTGAACTTTTTTTAGCCCCGAAAAAGAAAAAGTTTCTGATTTTACAGTCCATGGTCAGTCCGTGTGTTCTCGTGTTGTCTTTTGTGTTATAAGTAGGAGGAAGTAATAATACGATTTCGTTTGTCCATGGCTAAGGCCGATTTGTTAGTGACAAAGCGAAGTATTGTTATTTGCCTTATGTTTGTTATTTCCGTGTTTCCCCGTGTTTTCTTTGTTCCTATTCTGTGTTATAAGTAGGAGAAAATGATGATACAATTTCGTTTGTCTTTGGCTAAGGCCGTTTTGTTAGGGACAAAGCGGAGTATTGTTATTTTCCTTCTGTCTGTTTAGTCTTGTGTTTCTCCTAGTTTTTTTTGTGTACAGTAAGAAAAAGTGATGATACGACTTGGTGTATTCCTGGCTAAAGGCCGATTTGTTGAGAATATACAGCGGAAGTATTGTTATGTTCCTTTTGTCTGTTAGTTTTGTGTTTTTTCCTTGTCTTTGTGAGGTCAGATGTGGTAGTGGAGTTATGTTGATGGTCTAATACGTATTAGTTTGTGATTTGAGTATTATGTTTTTGAAGTATCATATAGGACGTACAGGCATGTGACCTGGATTTGTGTTTCCTTGGATATTTCTGTTGTTGTGTAAGACTGCATAGCAGCATCCCCTTTCCGTGAATTATTAGAAAGGATAAGCCTTTCTAAGTGTTGAAGTAAAACTATTGGCGATAGAGTCTCAATAGCATTCCTTCTTGTTGTAGTGTTTGTGATGTAATGTTTTTGATTTGGCAGAAGCGGAGGTACAAATACTTGCATTGTCCATTGTGACGTTTTGTTTGCAGAGGTGAGAGTACCTGGCCGCTTATTGTGAAAATTTTGTTTATGTCGATTGTGAGACCATGTTAGTGAAACATCTGAAATATTTTTAGTACTACCATTGAATGACCCACTTAGAATTCCCCAGTTTTATGTTGTAACCCTGTTCGAGTTTTGTTGAAGAATAGTGAACGTTTCTTTCTGATCTGTATGAAGATGTTGTATTCGATGATTATCCGTGAAGTGATGAAGTTTATTTCTTGATGTTGTCCCTTTATTCCCTTCCCAAACTGTGTCTTTGACCTTATTAGTTGTCATAAGAGGAACGGCTAGGTCGATGAGTTTTGGATTCGTCCGCCAGGTGACCTGTTGAGCTATTAAGGAAGATAAGCATTAGTTTTTGCCTTGTGTATATTTCTTCTTCTTTACCCTTCTTGCCCTGCTTTTGAGATTTGTGTACCCAGTTGGAAGTTTTATTGTTGATGACGGACTGTAATGATTTTTTTGTTCTGTTGGAAGATTATAGTGTTTCTTATGTTCCCTTGGAGATCTGTAATGATGTTTTTGTTTGTTTAGGAGTGTTGTCGTAACTTTTTTGTTTTCTTTGGAAGACTGTTACGATTTTTTTTTTGTTTCTTTTGGAAGTATTTAGTTTGAGACTGAACTGATTGTGTATTGATTATGGCTTGTATGCCATGTGCCCCTGTTCTTTCTTCTTTTCCAAGATTGTGTATTAGCATTTTGGATTTATTTTCTTCTTTTGTCCTTTTGGGAGTTTCCTGACTTGGAAATTTTTCGCTGTGTCGATCCCAGAGGATATTTCTATGGAACTATTGGCCATCCTGTTTTCTTCTGTTTGTGTTTAATTTTCAACTAGTGGTTGAAAATTCATAGCTTGACTGTTATAGTCAAGTTTGTTATTGTTTGATATTTGTTTTGGTTATCTATTATGTGGATAACCATAGCGAAGCTTGTCCAAGCTGTGTTGTTGGCCACCCGCCTTTGTTGAGCTGGAAACACCTTTCTTTTCGCTTCCAGAAACTTCAACACTGGTCTGTTCCACGTTTTTGGTTAGGCTAGAGCCATTTTAGTAGAAATCTGCCATTGTGTCGTTGTGCTTAAGAGCCAACGAACTGTACCTGGTGCCGATTCGTCAAATTGAGCATCCAGTTTTATTTTGTATGTTATTATGTTAGAACCATAAACAGTTATGATGTGTAGTTTTGGTTATGATTTTTGTTTGTTGTTTTTTGTTCTGTTTGAGTTATTGAAGTCATTATGTGTTGTTGCAGTAGTTAGAAAATGCTACTGTTGTTCCAACCTGATTGTTGTTTGCTCTAAACGAAAACTTTTCCTGTTAGTCCAGTTTTCGCTCTTACGTGGGGGTATTGTAGCATTTTAAATTTGATTGATTCTTTGAAGTATATTTAAAGTCGCCTCGTATATGAAATCGTCTTAATAAAACGAAGAATGTTTTCTGTTTTTTAGTTCGTATCTTTCGAAAAGTGTTTTCAATCATTCTAACGTCGTAGAGTAATAAATCCATTTAATTGTTGTTTATTTTACTGCGGCGATTTCTTTTCATGTAAATGCGTTTCAAAGGATATCTACGTCGTTCGTTGGTTTTGCTATTTCAGCAGTTCGTTGATTTTCAAGTTAAGCGAACAAATTTTTAATTTCGTCACTATCGGTGGAGCCGCTGTCAAGGGCAGTTGGTTTCGTTTGTTTAGTCCGAATTTTCATCAAATTCGTAATGTTTTTTTTGTTATTAGTTTTTTTCATCAGAAGTATTGAAGTTTGGTAGCATGTGTAGTTACAATTTGAGGTTGGTTTATGATATTGACGGAAAGGTGCTTGGGTGGTATTCTTCAAGGAACCGGCAAATTTATATGTGGAGAAGTGAATATTATACTCAAATGTAATGTGTCAGTTTTTGTCTGAGTTAATCACCGATTTGGGTCGTGCTGTGTTTTGAAGAGCTTTGTGTTTTGAGAAGTTTTGAAAAGCCAAGCTTTGAAGATTGCAGTTTAATTAACCCGAAGTCCGATGGTCCAGTGCCCAGCTTTCATCGTATATTTGTTGTCCCTGGTCATTCCAGACCATTTTGCAGCTTGTGAAAAGCATTTGTTTGTTTTGCAGTGTTTTTGAGTAAAGTTCCAGCCCCAAAACTTTTAAAGGAGATATAATATTCAGTGATATCAGGTACTCTTTTTTTTTCGTAAACATTTTTTAAAGTAAAAATAGACAGTTTTCATCGATAATTGCTTTCATGACAAGTTACAAAAATTGTAATAAATAAAATTATAAATATTAGGGATTGGTTAACTGTCATATTAATTATTCTTATAGTTTTAAAAATTTAATCTTGACATATGACAGTTAGCATTATTGTCTTCGGATATTTGGTACATACATAACCATAAACTTTGAATTTGTTTTGTTTTTAAAAAGGTTAACCTCAGTAAGTAAGCTCCATTTAAAAATATGATAATAAATATTTAAATAGTTACCGCTACAAAATGTCGCGCAAATAGGGTCCCCAACGCCCAGAGTTGTAAACCGAAAGCGCCATTATAAGTCGTTTTTTTTTTTGTATTTTGTTAGTATTATTTGTATTTGTAACTGTTTGTGGTACACATAATTAAAGGTTAAATTTTATTTTCTTAACTTTTTATTTATTTTTTTTAAGCTAACCCTTTTTGAGTTTATTTGAAAAAGATATGTTTTGATTTTATTTTCTAATTATTTCCCTAGTTACAACTAGTGGTTGTAATAGGCATAATTAGGCACCTCAAGTGGCGCCCTATATTAAATTCCTTGAGGTGTTTCTTGTTTAATCTTTATTTTGTTTATCCCAAGAGCCCTTTATTTCATTTTTTTGTAGTTGCCCCATTCCAATGCCCTTATCTTTTACTTATCCACGACCCCAGCTCTCCTACGAAACCCTGAGTGTCCGTTCGCATCAGTAGCGATTATTTTGCTTGCCCTATCTCCACCCCCAATAGTTTCTTCCCCCAATTTTCTACCTTATATTAATGCCCCTGTGGTAGGCAAAATATCATCGTTACATTGTTGTGTACCTGGTAGCAAAACCAATTATGCCAGTACTTTAAAAACGAAACAGGCAGAAAGTACGTTTTCAATGCAATTCCTAATATATTTTCTGAAGTACCATCATATGTAACTGTTCATCGTACTAAAGAAAGAAGGAATCCCGAAGACAGAAGACACTTTCTGCATAAGAAGAGGGAACAAGAGATAACAGAATTCTTAAACAATGATTTAATAGATTCATTTGAATCATTTTTAAGAGTCTTAGATAATAATATCCCATTGATAAACTGGACAAGTAAAATTACAAGTGACTGTGTATATTTCTTTGTATTAAATATTAATCAGTTGGGACACGAGTGTGATAATATTTGTGTAATAAGTAGCGTAATAGTTAGCAGTAGTTTTAGTGTAATCGTCAATGTAGGTAAGAATAGATTAATGATTTGATAAAGTATTAATGATTTGAAATGGATTTTACAATATAGTAAATTAACAAGATGGTCACAATTAGAGAACTTACTTTCTCGATATAGATCTGCTTTTTAGATAAGTGATAAAAAATTTGAGTATTACATTCAAAAATCTTTTGAGAATATAGGCTATTTTAAATCGATATAAAAGTTATAAATGGTATGTTACATTCAACACATTTTTCATGTATACCTCTTTTAACTTGGTCTATATGACAAAACACCTACTTATTCATATATAAAATTGCTACTTTCGTATACCTAAGTATGAAAATTCAACAAAAGTTATAAGTAAATAGTAAAATATTTAATTTTCAATTAGATTAATTTAGAACCATATTTATATTGTATCTGATTTCTTAGGATGAATTTTTTAATCATAATAGTTACATTATGTTTTTGCTTAACAAATTTTATATCTTTTGTATTTTTAATAATCTTTTTAAATGTCGTGTTAATGTATTGTGTTATTTATTATGCTTAAGTACTTAATATTTAAAATTTCTAGAGATTCTTGACTGCATTTGATTGTAAGATTAACTGTTTGACACTGTATTTTAAGTGCAATAAATTTTACTCTAATGATTATTTTATTGATAATATAACCTTAATAATAATAAAACTTTATATAGATTTATTAGGTATATATAAGGTTTTATTAATTTAATTTCCCTAAAAATGTTTCTGTAATGAATTAAAGTTTTCAAAATATCAGTTTCCTAAAATTCAAATAAATTAGTTTAATTTTCTGGTAGACCTTACAGCTGATTATCGGACTACCGACGTCATAGAATGCGGTGTTGCCTATTTTGCTTCATGGCTTGGAAGTAAAGGTGGCTGTGACTTAATACGTACAGTAGAGGATATTTTTGCTAGTTGCAAAACTGGAACTGACATCTTTATTTGTTTATCAGAGCAACTTATATGCTATCCAAAGGAATAAGATTCTGAATATAAAAAAAGATGAAGTGATAACATTTTTTGAAAGAAACGAAGCGCACAAAATGTACATAACAAGAAGAACACGGGAAAGACGAACAGCATTTGAAGTCGCAAGACGGAAAGCAGACAAGATATACAGAAACAAAAAGAGAGCTTATGAAAATGGACAAATAGAAGAAATGGAACAAAATTTCAAAAAAAACGAAATTAGAGGAGCTTACGAATACCTAAAAAAGATAAAAAGTGGATATAAACCTCAAACAAGCCTATGCAAAGATGAAAGTGGGCAAATAATCAGTGACCAACAGAAAGTCACAGAAACCTGGAAGCATTATTTTCAGACCCTACTTGGAACACAAGTAGATATGGAAGATGAAATGGGTACGAACCATGTAGAAGAGAACGAAGTTGAAGTAGAAGCTCCAACCATAGAGGAAGTTCTCGAAGCTATTAAGGCCCAGAAAAACAATAAAGCCCCGGGAGTTGACGAGATTCCAGCAGAACTGTATAAGGTAGGTGGCAACCACCTATCAAGTCAATGGAAGAAAAGTATAGTATGCCCAATCTATAAAAAAGGAGACAAACTCCAATGCAAAAACTACCGTGGAATCTCTCTACTATGTACAGCGTATAAAGTCCTCACGTATATTATAAACCAGCGACTCCAACCACTAGCAGAAAATATTATTGGAGAATATCAGACGGGCTTCAGACGGGGAAGATCGACAATGGATCAAATATTTACAGTCAAGCAGGTCTTGAGCAAATCGTGGGAACACGACATTGATGTTCACAACGTGTTTGTAGACTTCAAACAGGCATACGATTCAGTCAAAAGGGACAGACTATACTATATATTGGCAGAACTATATAATTAGACTCATTAAAGCCACAATGGATGAAACTCAGGCATGTGTACGAATACAAAACAACCGGACAGACTTTTTCAAAATCTCGCAGGGACTAAAGCAGGGAGATGGGCTGGCACCAACATTGTTTAACCTGGCACTGGAGTATGCGGTTAGGCAAATGCAAACTGGACGAGAAAACCTACTGACCAATAAAACGGTTCAACTGGCTGCTTACGCCGATGATATTAATATTATGAGTAGAACATCAACAGGAGCACAGGAAGCATACGCAGAGTTAAAAACACAAACGAAAAGGCTAGGTCTGGAAATTAACACAGAAAAAACAAAAACAATGGTACAGACGAGAAGAAATATAATCCCACAAAACATTATACATGAAGATGACATTGAAACGGTTGGAAAGTTTACATACCTGGGAGTAGAAATATATGCCGATGGAGCAGAGGATGGAGAAATACGAAAAAGGATAACGCAGGCAAACAAAGCTTATTTTGCCCTCTCCCATATATTTCGGTCTAAAAGTGTCCACCGAAATACAAAGATGAGAATCTATAAAACTTTAATTCGGCCAATAGCATGTTATGGCAGCGAAGCATGGGTCCTGAAAGAAACATCCAAAAACAAACTCGACACATTCGAAAGAAAAGTACTGAGGAGAATACTAGGACCGGTGAGGGAAAACGGAATCTTCAGAATTCGATATAACAACGAGCTTTATTAACTGTATAAGGAAACACCCCTGCCAGACTTCATTAGAATACAAAGATTGCAATGGGCCGGACATGTGATACGAATGGGAGAGGATAGGCTACCAAAACGAGCACTGAACGCCAGAATGCAGGGAAAGAGACCGGTTGGAAAGCCAAGAAAGCGCTGGGAAGACACAGTAAGCAGCGACGCACAAGCACTTTTAGGAGTCCGTGTATGGAGAAGAGCAGCCACAGACAGACAAGGGTGGAGGCAAAAAATAAAGGAGGCCAAGGCTCATTTTGGGCTGTAGTGCCGTAGAAGAAGAAGAAGATAACATTTTTAGCAATAAACATGTTCATGAGGTATCACAATTTACCAAATTGGAGGCATTATTGGTCTAACAGCGAAGACCTAAAAACTGCAATCGTTCCAGCTGCAATGAGCAGAGACAGGTTTGATGCTATATTGAGCAATCTTCATATAAACGACAATACTAATATTAACACACAAACTCAAGATAAACTATACAAAATAAGGCCAATGATAGACAAACTAAACGATTCTTTTTTTAATTATAGAGGAACTCGTGGGCTTTCGGTTGATGATAATACTTTTCAAGCGATGGAGCTCTCTAAAGTAGTACAATCCTCTCAAACCTATCAAGCAAGGCTACAAATATGGTGTCTTTCTGATCAATATGGATATAATATGAAATTTGAGTAAAGAAATATCAAAGAAAAGAAAATGGAACATATATGAGACAATGGTTAAAACTAGCCTACTTTATGGAGCTGAGACATAGAGAATAACCGAGAAATATAAGAAAAAGGTCGAAGCCACGGAAATGGATGCCATCAGAAGATCGATGAGAATATCAAGAGCCGACAAAATACGGAATGAAGTGATAAAACAACAAATGGGTATAGAGGGCACTATAGTTGATGATATTGAGAGAAAACAGCTCATATGGTATGGGCATGTGAGCCGAATGGGGGACGAAAGATTGCCTAAAAAAAACGATGATGTGGCAACCCCCAGAGAAGAGGAAACGAGTAAGACCACCACAGAGCTGGAACCAGGGAAAACACAGCATAGTTGAAGAGAAGTATAAGGACTTTGAACTAGTAGCCCGTTTAGTTCTGCATCTTACTGAAGAGCAGTAAGAATATGGAGAAAGCAAATAATGATTTATTTCGATAACTATTTTACCTATACTTGTTAGAGAAGTTAAAAAGTGAACTAACTTTAGCATGTTATACCATTAGACCGCATAAAAAGTTTCTTCTTAAGAACTTGACGGCTGATAAATCCATGAAGTGCGAAGATTTTTATTACAGGATTTTGTCGATGGATATTGGAATGTGGAAATGGAAAGACAATAAAATTGTTTACTTTGCTAGTAGTTACCACAGTTGTGAGGAAATAACTATTCAGAGGACCCAAAAAGATGTTAATAAGGCTGATATTGCTGCTTCTATGATTGTAAAAGATTACAATAAATTCATGGGGGGTATTGATCATGCTGATCGTTTGAGAACTGCTTATGGACTTGACAGACGTATTATTTTGGGGATTAATAGATATAGCATTTGTTATTGCTTATATAATATTCTGCGACATACGAGAAAACCAATCTCTTTTAGATTTTCGAAGAGGAGTTGCTATGGGCCTGATGGCTCACAAACTTCAAAATTCTCCATCAAAACGACGAATACCGAATAGTGATGTGTACTCTGAAAGAAGCAGAAGAGGAACATATTATTCACTCCCATCCGATGTACGCCTTTCAAATAGAGGCTCCCACTGGCTAAAATATGATGCCCAAAGAGGTAGATGTGAGGTATGCAGCAGTCAAGGTCATTCACCATATTTTACCTGCAAAGTTTATCTGTGTTTGAATGAGAAGAAGAACTGTTTCAATATATATCACGATGTTGAATATTGATGTATTTTTTACAAATAAATTGATAAAAATCTCCGTATTTATCATTAGTGACCTAATAACTTACAACACACTAAATTACTCTACACAGCCTGACGGTACTTTAAAGTACCGCATCTGTTTTTTCGCGTAAAAGGTTTTGAAAAATTTTGACAAAAATTACACTTCTTTTTGAATGTATTTTTGAACATATTTCATCAAAAAATTTAAAAAATTTGTATTATTTTTATAACTTGGCAACTAAGGGTTAAATAGAAAACTGACTTAAGTTAGTAGTGCCATGAGACTGAATGGTTCATGAATGTAAAGTCCTGACAGAACTATGATATGGGACAGGCGGCACGAAATCTTTTGGTATACAAAGAGGTTAAGCACTTTAGAGTAGTATTGCTCTGAAGCTATTTTCTTGTGGCATTTTAAATTAATTACTATTTAAATGGAAATAAGCCACAATTAAAGGTTAAATTATGTTAATTGACGTCTCAATTACCACTTCGGAAATCGTTCTCAAAATACAAACATTAAAAATTTTTATTTTTTTGTTACTTTTGAAAAATTCTTCTAATAATTTAATTTTATTGGACTCATTCATATTGACAATTCAGACCTAAATTATACATTTTAAAGTAGACGACTTTAACCCTTAAATGCCCAATCGGGGTCACTATGGGACCCCAGACATACATTTTTGGCTATAATATCTTTATTTGAAACATTTGGCAACCGCGCAATCAGGTATTTGTGTGGACGTGTCTCCTACGTTTTCTGTTAGTATAGCACGAACATTCGTGAGGTGCAGTGGTCTGTAAGAGAGATTTAGATAAGTGGGGTCTCGCTGTGACCCGATCGGGCATTTAGAGGCACCAGAATATTTTTATTATTTTTAACATTTTTCGTCAGTTTACATTGAAAAATGGACCGTAAGAGAATGAAAATGACAATAAGCGACCAAGAACATGAAAAAATTATCCGAAATATAGAAGAAGGGATATCAGACTCCGATTTCGACTATAAGATTACCGACGAATCAGATAGCGAAGAGCAAGATGTTTTTGAGGAAAATGTTTCGGAAACTGAGGACAATTTAGAAGTCAACAGTGACGAGAAATCAGATGCAGAACCTACCGAAGTGGACGATAATATTAGTGAGGTTAGTGGTCCAACATATACATCCAAATCTGGAATGCAGTGGAATAGTCTACCTTTCGTGAGATCCAAGAGGCAACAAAAAAATATTATAAATGTACATCCAGGCTTAACAAACTATAGTAAAAATTCCAACACGTTTTTAGACGATTTCAATTTATTTTTGACCGAAGAGATGAAGAATGTCATATGCCTTCATACTAATGAAGAAGCTGTTAGGCGTTATCAAGAGTGGAACGAAAAACATCCGAATAACAAAAAAGAGTGGACGGTACTGACCAACAATGAACTGGATAGCTTTTTAGGAGCACTTATCAAAGCTGGTGCTTTAAGGTGTGGGAGAGAATCGACACGAGAGATATGGTCTACAGACACCTCAATACGCCGGTCATTTTTTACAGCCGCATTAGCTAGGAACCGATTTGAAGAATTATAGAGTTTCTTGAGGTTTGATGACAAAGTGACCAGGGTGGAGCGGAAGGAACAGGATAAGTTAGCGGCGATACGAGTAATTTGGGACATGTTCGTCTCTAACTGTGACAAAGCCTTTGAACCATACGAACATATAACCGTTGACGAACAGTTAGTGAGTTTTAGAGGAAAGTGTCCTTTTAGACAATATATAAAATCAAAACCTTGCCGCTATGGGATAAAAATTTGGGCTGCCGCGGATGTTAAAACATCTTATTTATCAAAACTTCAGGTGTACCTTGGAAAACTACCAGGTGGTAGAATAGAGAAAAATCAGGGATTTCGTGTTGTGAAAGATCTGGTGGAACCATATCATGGCAGTTGGAGAGGAATTACAACTGACAACTTTTTTACCAGTGTTCCTCTTGCTCAATATCTTTTATCTAAAAACCTTACTTTACTTGGGACCGTCCGCAAAAATTAACCTGATACACCACCACAACTAAGTTTGACAAAAAGACCTGCGGAGTCGTCAATATTTGCTTTTACTAAAGAATTAGCTATGGTTTCGTACATACCTAAAATATACAGGATGGTACATCTTCTTTCAAGTCAACACGATAGTGATATAATTTGTCAAGACTCTCAAAACAAACCCTTGATGATTTTAGACTATAATAATACCAAGGGTGGTGTTGATAATGCCGACAAACTGATTAGGGAATATTCCTGTAAAAGAATAATGCCTATATTTTATACATTGAAAAAAATCCTGATTGGAAGAAAAATAATTTTTCACGAAGACGTATTTTCCTGTTACAATTAGGGGCTGAGCTTGCTCGAAACAACATGGAAAAAAGAGCGAAATATATAAAACATAAAGCCTATGTAAAATCTGCTCTAAAAGATTGTGGCATACCAATGGTAAACCCAACTACCGAAGTTGCAACTCAATCCGTCCATTCAGCTAAGAAACGTGCTCGTTGTTACCAGTGTCCGCGAAACTGTGACAGAAAAGTGAATACCGTTTGCTCTTTTTGCAAAAAATTTATATGCCAGGTGCACAGAAAAGAAGAAAAAACTATTGTATGTAAAAATTGCAACTAAAAGTTATAGGCTTATATTATTATTTAATTTTAATTTTGTTCGAATTGAAAAGAATTTGTTTCTAGAAAAGCCGTTAATTTTGTATGAAAAATAAATAAAAATTATTCAAATATGCTTAAAATTATTTTTACCCGTGTTTTCCTTTTAGTCAGTGCTAAATGACGTTACTAAATTAAAAATTTTAGTGGCGTCCCTAGGAGACCCCACATGGGCATTTATGGTTATTTTCATATCACGGGCATTTAAGGGTTAAAATATTGCCAATATTGTTGAGTTGTGCTCCTGGGATGACTTTACTTATAAGATAGTTCATTCGATTACATGAAATCAACTTGAGAATATCCGTCAGAAAAAAATCATAGCATGTAATTCGTCTTTAAAGACAAACACATGCTACGAGGACAGTAAAATTTTTCTGTTAGTGATTCCAGAGTAAATTATGAAGGAAAAACCAGGAAAAAACCTCATAATACTATCCTATCATATACATATATAATAAATACTATGGTAAGTATTTGGTCGTGCATTTAGTTTACCTTAACTAAACACGAAATTCTGATTTTATATGTGTGTTATTTAAAAAACATAAATAATGTATCCTCTATATGTTATTGACTTACTAATACTGGTATTTTCTTTGAAAAATAAATTAAAATGAAAGTTTAACGTTTAATTGTGGCGTATTCCCATTTAAATAGTAATTACTTTAGATTACGTCATGATGACACTGTATTACTAAAAGTAATAATATAAAAGATGTACAACAGTCTGTATTAAACATTATTACATGGCACAGTCTTGTGGTTAACCCTACAATTCACAGTGATTCATATTTGAATCAACCACATTTTTATACCATATATTTTTGCTGAGTCACATTCTATTGGCGACGTGCAAGTACTTAGATGTGATACGAGAAACGATCGTGCGCGAGTAGCGGAGAAATCTTGCATTTTTTACTGCACATTTCATAGATTTCATAAATTCATATTGTCAATTGTCATATTTCATACTCGTTTGTTTATTTACACCTTCTGTCACTGAAGAAAATGGGATTTAGAAAATGCTGTGTTATAAATTGTAAAAATACAAAAAAAAAAATTGTCAATTTAAGGTTTATTCGTTTCCAACTTCGAAACACAAATTACTACAAAGAGAAAAGTGAATTTATATCATAAAAAAGCATAAGTAACATAACCTAAATTACGTATTATTCTTGCGCCCGATTTTAAAGTCAGTTTGAAATAAATAATAAATAAAAGTTTACTTTTAAGTGTAAATTTTAGTTTCATAACACTCACTTAAAGTTCATTTTAACCCAAAAATCAAGTTTAATGTTAAATTTTATTTTTTTTTTTTTGAAGTTTAGAAAAATGCATCAAGTTCAAGTTTTTCTGAGATGCATTAAGATATATTATACTCGCTGTTCAAAAGTTTACAGGGAAAGAATTAATCGTTCAAACCAATATGATGATATCATGGGCTTAACCTGCTAATTTATGCATTAGCATTATTTATGGTCATTTATTTTTCTTAATTCTTCCACATAATTCTTCCATTCTTTTTTGACATTTTCCACTACTAAAGCTTTATCCTTTGACTGAGTGCTTGGTTGAAAAGTTATTTGGTGATTTACTTTCCCAAATCCAGTTTTTATTATTGCATCCATATTAACAGTAATGCTGTAATTTAATAATATATTTATTTGTATTTAGACTACATATAACGTTTACCTTTTAATAACATACCGACATAACCTCAATCTTAGTTTTTCTTCTTATTCTTTTTTGGGGCTACGTCCTTGACAGTTATCCGGTAACCTCGATCTAACATGAAAGCGCAGTAAATTTTGCTGATTTACGACACCAGGTGTCGCTGTTCCGAACTTGCACAGTCCCAATAGCCGAGTATTCACGTATTGAGAACTTATAAACACAAATGGAACACTTAGTATACATGCCAGCATTATATACAATCTGTTTTATCGACGCATCTGACAGTTCATTTTCAACCGTTGAGTGTGTGTTGTCAACCGTTTGCACCTGTTAGAAGATCAAATAATTGCATCATTTTAAATGAAGGTAAGGTGATCTTTTTTTTAGACACATTGAAGTGTACTTTATTTAAATATCAGCTCACGTGTTTGTTCTAGAGACTGAAGTTAGTATGATTCATATTTGCGTGACTAATTTTGTCAGACAAAACTAATATTGCTAGTAATGTTCAAATATTAAAAAAAACAGTCTAACAGTATTTATTTAAAAATATGATTTTTATTACAATCAATAATTGGCTTAATCCTATATAAACAATATATTTATAAAAAAGTATATATTATTAAATAAATTTTATGCTTTTAATATTATGGTGGCTTTAATTTTATTTTTAGATGCCATAAAAAAGGATCAGAATATGTGGATTTGGAGGCCATGACTACAGATGAATTATTTGATTATATTGAAAACATACCATATGAGAGTGAAGATGAACATGAAATTGACGAAGATCTGCTGGATAATAGTGATGATGAAGATGAAGACTTTTTTTCGGTAAACAATATACATAAAATTCTAGAGAAAATAGTACCTAATCCTGTCACACTAGAGCAGTCAATTACATAAGAAATATCTAGTAAACCATCAACATCATCGTCAACCGTGGAACAGCCAATTGCAGAGAAAATATCTATTAAATCATCAACATCATCATTAAAGCTTATCGCAACAAAACCACGAAATTTAGTATGAAAAAAGGGACAAACGAGAGATGTGCCATCTACATTCATAGGGAAAATAGATTTTACCGACAAATTTAATGACTTACAAATACCATACCAGTTTTTTAAATACTGTTTCAATGATGAACTGATTGACAGAATAGTGGACAAATGTATACATTTCAGCCGTTCAAAAAATCCTGGAACAACGTTCAGCCTGTCAAAAAATGAATTGCTTAGATATATATAGGAATCTGTGTTGTTTTATCAGTCGCATATGTACCAAATGTGAGATTGTATTGGAATAATGTATTTGGGCAAAACATTATTAGGAATGCAATAAGTCAGCAAAGTTTTAAAAGAATACGTTCAAATTTACATTTGAACGATAACTCAGTAGATACTGATGAAAAATAAAAAAACTAAGACCCGTAATAGAATCTCTATTATCAGCATTTTTATCAGTTCCTATGGAAGAAATGTTGGCAGTAGATGAACAAATCTATTCTACAATAACAAAACACCATCTAAAACAATATCTTTCACTAAAACCATATAAATGGGGGTTCAAGTTTTTTGTTTTATCTGGAACTTCCGGCTTCTGCTATAAGTTTGAAATATATACAGGCACAGAAAACGATCCTGAAAAGCGATTTCCTGAAGAACCAGATCTTGGTGCACGTTCATCATCATCAACGTAATGTTGTCATCAGGTTATCACGGGAAGTACAAGATCATCATTATCATAAAATATATTTTGATAATTATTATACTTCCATTCCCTTAATAAGCTACTTAGCATAGAGGGGGATACATTATTTAGGAACAGCCATAAGGAACAGGTTTCCGTCATGTAAAGTGCCAAAGGATTCAGATGCCAAAACCATGAATAGAGGAGAATATGAGGAATTCATAACAAATTATGATGGAACGGATATCAGTAATGTATACTGGAAAGATAACAAGATAGTTGTTATGCTGTCATCATTTGTTGGATCTAAACCATCTCAAATCGTGCAGAGATATGGCAGAAAGAAAAAACAAAGGGTAACTGTACCATGTCCAGCAATCGTGAAACAATACAATAAACATAATGGGAGGAATCGATTTATTAGACAGTTACATTACATAAATAGGTTAGTCTTCGTAAATGGGTATATTTATTTAAAAACCCTTAAAAGGGCTACATCAAAAAAACAAACGTTTTCGGACTAAACAGTCCATCATTAGATTTAAAATTGCCTAAAATAAGTATAAACCATTTAGTTAAAGCAAACGTGGTCTTTTAAAATTTTGACTAGGGTTAAAAAGCAAAAATGGTTATACTTACTAGGTTAAAATGCCTGAGCCACCAAAATACCAGGGTAAAAACCCTTTAAATTACATGTAGTTGTTAAAGCTTGTATATATTGTTGTTATAAAACTGTGATGTTAAATATTAAATTGAATTTGACTTCAGGTAACATGCTTGAAGTGAGTTATAGTGTCCGGAGAGTAAACCTCTTCAAACGGACTACAGCTGGTAACTGATTAACAAGATGCCTATGAACGGTGTCGAAAACAAAACGTCAATGCAACATGAAACTATATTAGTTATACATAGTATTACTACAGCCAAAAGTTTCAAAAAAATTTTTTCAATGACATTAAAAATAATAACAGCAATCCAGGTGTTAGGATTTAAAAACTTTTTATTTATTATTGTAGGGTATAAAAGATGTGGAATTACCGTTGGTTTATGTGTGTTTAATATGCTGTGTGTTATATGTGTTTAAGACTGCTCGTATGGTAAAAAAGTTAGTAAAAGTAAGTTTAATAAATTGAAAAAGGGGGTTAGAAATCTACTCTCTGAAGAAATTAAAGTTATAACATATGTGATTAAATTTAAAATTGAAGAGGCTGAGCTCCTCAGAGACTTGATGAGAATAAAAGTAAGGGAAATGACTGAAGAAGAAGGGGACGGTTAAAGGAGAGGAAGAGTTAATCAACAATTAGAGATAATGGAGGTCCTTCATGCTTATAGCATCTAGCACCCTGAACAAAATCTATTTTGGTGGTATTAAATTCGGTTTATAAAAACCTAAAATTTGATGTATGAGTGTGCTACAAGCACACTCATACAAGCACACAATCCATTCATACTACCTATATGGGTAACAATTAATCGTCGACCTTTACCTGTTGGTTCCTTGAAACCAGGTGGATATCCTTCCAGAAATGCTTGTCGACATGTTTTTATAGTTTTGTCTTTCCAAACTCTCCCTACAGTATGCCCTTCATTAACCCACGTTTCATCTAAACAATAAATGTTCTTATTTTCTGTCCTCATTTTTTTTATTTTTCTAAGGTAGTCTGTCTGCCCACTTTTTCATACTTAAAGTTTAACTCATGCAAAACTTTATAAAGTTTGTCTCCACTTATTGTGGATAAATCGGGATCGTCGGCAATGGCTTGTAAAACTTTATTTAAAATTGGTATTTGTTTGTTAAAAAAAAAATGAGTGGACGATTCTACGAATTGCATTTTTGAAAAATTCATCCACATTCACTTTCGACAATTTTGGTCTTCCTGGTCTCGGTTTGGGTGGCGTTATACCAGCTGATTTTTCCTCTTTTAAAATGTTTTAAAATATACAGTTGATTTTGAATATCCCATTACTTTAGACGAAATTTCAACTATACTATCAACAATATTGGAAGGATTGTGTTGGTTAAAATAATTGTAAATGTTAAGAACAAGAGTTAACACTCTTTTTGTTAAGTGATAAATGAGTCAACTTTAATTTTTTAACTGGTTTATAATCACACGTTAATTCCATATTCTATAAACTCACTATTCACTCTTGCAAAAAACAACTGTATTAGATCTCTTCACTCACTTATAATCGACTAAACAAAATTTTTTTGATATCAATGAATGACTATTTAAAGACTATTAACCAGTTTATTAATCATTGCTTTTCCAAACAAAATCGAAAATTTATACTATTTAAGATAGCGTTCACATTTATCAGAAACCATCTTTCGCTAATCGACTTGTTCTATCTAAAATATCAAAAGACCATTAACTAAATACCTATGTATTTTAAGAGTTTCTTTATTTCTTGTTATGTAATGGGTCATTACGACAAAAATAACCATAAATAACCTTACTAAAATAAACAGATTTATATAAATATAATATGCTTTGAAAATGGTTTAAATATCTAACAAACCGAAACAAATAATGTAATACCCTTAAAGTACGTCTATGACCAGCTGAAAAAATCCTAGCCTACAGAGTCCTAACAATAGCAGGTATATAAATTTTACGATAGTCCATGTGACATGAAAAAATTTATATCTATATAGTCAAACTCAACGTAAAATAAGCTAAAATATTGACGTTGTAAGAAAAGCACACGTAATAAAATATGCTTTACAATTTAGTTTTTTTTTCTGAGAATTTACTCCAGATTATTCTTCAAATATACTATAAAAGTATATTTGATTTAATTTTGCTATTAATTGTTACTGGAAAACACTAGAAATGTTAATTTTATTAGAAATATTTTGTTTATCGACGAGGCTATCTTCAGTTGAAATGGAATAACAAACCATTATAACGAGCACATTTATGCCGACGAAAATCTTCACGTCAAAAAAAACGACTCATCCCCAAAGGACTTTCAAAGAGAATGTTTGGGCAGGAATTGTGGATAATAATCTAATAGACTCAGTATTTCTTCCTAACAATATAAATGGTGATAATTATTTGCAGTTCTTGGCAAACGAGTATTTGGAAGAAGTGAATATTACAATAAGGCAAAATATGTGGTTTTGTACAAGATGGCGCTCCACCGCATTACAGTCCGGGAATATCGTTGCAGGCAGTAGCCTGGTCGGTGGATTGGAAGGGGTCGTGACGCATCTATTTCTTAGCCACCCAGAAGTCCAGGTCTTAACCCCATGGACTTTTGCTTCTGGGGGTTTATGAAACAGTAAGTATATTCTGTAACAATAGAGGACGAACAACAATTAAGGGAATAATTTAAGCTGCAAATCAATTTCGTCAGAAAAATATGATTTTTCAGCGTAATCGGCTTTCTTTGTGTCAAGTATGTCAAGTTGTTTGGAAGATAAATTAAAAAAACAATTAAATATTTTGTAACTTCAAAGGGTTGTAACTTTTTTGTGTACACTTTTGTACTAAGGTAAGTTAGATTCAATCAATTTATTTTTGTCCCCGGAATGCGTTATTTAATTTATCACTTACCTTTTTGAAACACCCTGTATATCTAAGTTCTAAATGTATATTTATCCCTTTGCAGCCCGAATTATGCTATTTGCATTAAAATGTATTTCTCAACAAAAATTGTGTTATTTATCGTAAAATTTAACACCAAAAATTGGAAATAATATTTTTTTATGACAACTTTTTGGAGTTTGGAGGTGGTTCCATGGTGGAACCACAGGGAAATAAGTATGAATTAAAAAAAGTTATTTATTTCGCATGAAAACTACAAAAACAATTACAACCATAGGAAAATAAGTATGAATTCAAAAAAGTTATTTTTATTTTTTATGAAAACTTGAAAATCAATTAGATTTATCCGTGAGACAAAGCCCAACTTTACATGAGGAACAGTGCCATCTAGTTCTATGAGGTTGGTTTCTAGTGCTATAGTGAGCACATCGAACTTTATTGCCATGAATGGGCATATGAGCAGCTTTGTCGGTGCGTATTTCAATGGGAACCTGAATTTTAAATTTATTCGGCACTTCTGCTTTTGAACTTGGTCTTCCTCTTTGGGGAGTGGAAGGATCAGCACCTATCAAACCTGCAGATACTGCTAAACGAAAAACTTTGAGAGTAACTGATGGTGTTTGAGATCTTTCTTTGAATATGATATATGCGTTTACAATTGTTAGATCAATAAAATGCCAGAAAATTCGATGCCACCATTTTTTAGATTTACGATCTATTGCATAGCAAGCCTTGTACATATCTGATTTGTCTACGTAACCCATATGTTTATTATAATCTGTCACTACTGTAAGTCCAGTGAAAGTTTTTTTGGAGCCATCTTTTTGCTTTCTTGAGATTTCCTGCATATCTTCAGGGTTATGAAAATTGCTCAAGAAATGAACAGATTTGTTAACCATCCATTTTGTTGCCAATATGCCCCCATTACTAATTTTCCAACATGTGTCACCACGTTTCATTGATTTATCGTTAGAGAAATCTTTGGGAAAAAATTTAGTATTCAGCTTTGCTGTTCCACAAGCATATATATATTGGGCCCGTAGTTCTTCTAAGAGTAGATAAGAAGTAAAAAAATTGTCCATATACACTTCATGACACTTACCAGCAAGACTACTTGTTAAATCTTTGACCACTCTAGCCCCTAACCTTTTTTCTGCAAGATCACCTGTTTTACCTGTATAAATCTGGAATTGCGAAACAAAACCAGATTCATTTGCTCGCACCCATACTTTATAACCCCTTTTTGTCGGTTTTTTCGGCATGTATTGTCGTAGTGAGCTTCGCCCCTTGAACTTAATCATTCCTTCGTCAACTGACTGGCATTTACTGGGATTATAATACTTATCAAATGTTTCTGTCCATCTATCTATCATTGGTCTTATTTTATACAATTTGTCATAATCATTAGAACCTTTTTTAGGAGCAATAAAGTTGTCATTTAGGTGCATGTTACCCAAAAACCAATCAAACCGATTTCGAGACCTAGCAGATGATATATAGGTGTCCCGTAAATCAGTTCTTGCAGACCAATAATCTCTGTAGCTTGGATCTTTTTTTATACCCATAAGAATATTGATTCCTAAGAAACATTTCATTTCTTCTTTTGTTGTTGGAATATATTGTTTATTTTTTTGGGTTGCATACAAGTTGGTCTGAAATACTAATGTATCCAAAAGCTCCTCTGAAAAAAGAAGCATAAATATATCCAGCGGTTCTTCTATCTCTTCGGGCACATTAGGACCTACATCACTTACAAAAACTGAAGGACTCTTACCAAATTTTTTGAATCATCGGACCAAACAACTACCTTTTCTTCATTCTTAGGTTTCTTTTTACCTTTGTTTTGTGTATTTGTGTCTTGTATTTTTTTTTTGTTAGTTTTCTTTTCCTATTGACTCCAGTTTCGTCTTCACTTGATTCTTGATTACTTGATTCTATTTCAATGTCCGTACCAGTGTCTTCATTTTCCGCAGTATTTTGTATTTCTTGAAGATCATCTTCAATAACAAATGATTCATCATTGGTATCATCGGGAGGTTCATCCTCTCGTCCATCATCATCCGAATCTATTTCGGAAGCTTCTGATTCTTCTCCGGATGGTATCTCTTCAATAAGTTGAAATACCTCATCAGCTTCGAGAGCTTCAAGCTCTCTAAAGAAACGGTTTCCTGAAACAATAAAAACAAATATTTATATTATGCTAATAATAGGCTTTGTGGGTCCACATGGAACCACATATTTTGAAAGCAAAAAACAACATATTTATGAAAAAATATAAGAACTTTTTTGTAACAACTCTAAAATAACATCAATATGTATATATTTATGATCCACTTACCTGACATATCTTTTATTTGCGTAGTTGAAATAAAAAAATTCGTTATGCGTGACAAAAAGTAAAAAGGTAACATACATCTACCGCTCCTTGAAACAAACTGAAGCCACCGAGAAAGTCGCCGCATTAGCGACCTAAAACACAAAATGGTAGGACACCGGTCTGAACGTGGTTCCGGCAAGCGTTTACTGGGAAAGGTTTTAGAAATTTAGGAATTTGTGGTTCCGCTGTGGAACCACTTGCCCGAAAAGGGTTATATATTATTTGGGTATATTCAGCGTGTTTTAAAATGAATGTTGCATGTATATTTTATCTTAATTACCTTATTTAATAAAAAAATACTTACTATAAAAAATATCATATATTACTTAAAAGATATCCATGAAAAAAGTTATTGTCAGTTGGATTTCTCGTAAAAATAAACATAATTGAAAATATATTTAAGATCTTCATAGCGTAAAAAAAGACAAAAAATAATAATAATGTATCTGTAAGATTGTTGAACCGCACTATTTCCTTATGAAGCATTACTAGATATGTTTTAATCGACTTGATATCTTCTAAAAATATGTTTCTATACCGAATTCTGCTAAGAAATGTACCTTTAGTTGAATTGATAAGGTAGTCACATCTTTTGGAGAATATGTTACAAATTTCCCAAACAACAATAATTAGATACAATAGCTGAACGTTTAAAGTAACCGAATAGAATTCATGAAAAATGTCGGATTTCGAAACGAAAGACATCCTTATATCCAGTCGAGTATGTATTGCAGAAGGTACTATTATTGGCAAGCTGATACAAAATATCTGAATACTGTAGCTTAAGATAGTCTTTTCCCTTCCAGATTTATTTAATACGTTCATGTTGTTTATAAATTCTTTCCAGTTCTTCTTGTTGCGTGTTTTACAACAAAGATAAAGTATTTTAAATATTCCAAGTGTGTAAGAGTAAATTACCAAACTAATTTTTTCATAATCCATCATGGTAAACGTTGATATATGTACCAATTTTAAATACTCCATGTAAAAAAATGTTAAAAACAGTGTAATCGATATTATCACACAAATAACTTCCAATTTAATATTTTTGCAGGGAAAAGGGCCAAAAATACCTCCATATTTGTAAAGCAAATTTAAGACAAACATTTCTGTTTTTCCAATTATGGAAATACAAATAGTCGTACTCTTAAAAGAGTTACGTCGAGAAATGGAAATGAAACATAAAAAACACTTTTTGTAATGCTAAAATAATAAATTTTTATCTATTATTTTATCTAACGTTATTAGATTATTGTATAAAATAGTAGTTTGATTAATGTATAACCTAATGTAGGGATGAGGTATTTAAATAGTTAAAAGAATTTTTATTGGATACAAATTTTCAATGAACTTTTTAAAATATAAAGTAAATTGACAGGAAATATAAAATGGTTCGAAAAAATTAAAAACGGGAAAAACAAAAGTTTTTTGTTTCCTACTCTTTTAGCCTCAGTTGTTAGCTGTGCTTTGATTATAGTTGAATTAGCAGTTCTGGTTTCTTAACTCCTCCGGGGCTAGATGAGAACTATGGGGTGGCATAGTTCGAAGAAATGGAAAATTATCTGGTACCTTTTTTCTTGTTCTGTGGATTCTTTTGGTGATTCTTGATTTGTCCTTTTTCTGTGTATTTGCCAAATGGTGTAGACAAGAAAGATGATTGCTAAGACATATAAAATTATGGTATAAACACTGACATGTTGAAAATGAACAGGAACTGTATCTAGATTGTTTATTTTGTTTTCTTGATCTGCTAAAGCACTTTGGACATTATTTAATTCAATTCAAAAAAGATGTTATTCTTCGTAAATGGGTATATTTATTTAAAAACCCTTAAAAGGGCTACATAAAAAAACAAACGTTCTCTGACTAAACAGTCCATCATCAGGTTTAAATTTTAAAATTGCCTAAAATAAGTATAAACCATTTAGTTCAAACAAACGTGGTTATAAAATTTTGACTATGGTTGAAAAAAATGGTTATACTTACTAGGTTATAATGCCCGAGCCACCAAAATACCTGGGTAAAAACCCTTTAAATTGTAAAAACCCATGTTGTAAAAAAACTGTGATTAAATTAAATATGACTTTAGGTAATATACATGGCTGAAGTGAGTTCCAGAGCTAGAGAGTAAACCTCTTCACACGGAGAACAGCTGGTAACTGATTGACAATATACCTATGAACGGTGTCGAAAACAAAATATCAATGTAACATGGAACTATATTAGTTATACCTAATATTACTACAGCCAAAAGATTCAAAAAATTATTTTGATGATTTTAAAAAATAATAACAGCAATCTAGGTGTTGGGATTTAAAAACTTTTTATTTATTAATTTGGGGTATAATAGATGTGAAATCACCGATGGTGTTAAAGTCATGTTTAAGAGAATGACCTGTGTATTAGGCAACCTAAGTCTATGTTTTGTCGTAATGCGACTATAAAGTGACCAAAGAAATACTTACTGTCAATGAAAACATGTTAATAACATCATAGCTATTCTTAAAGTGTACCTCGTTTTGATCACCCACAAAAACAAAAATGAGGGAAAATCCATTCATAATAAACAAAGCGAACAAAAGTACAAAGAAAAATAATAACGGATCTGTAAGATTGTTAAAACGCACAATTTCCTTATGAAGCATTACTATTTGTTTCTTAATTAACTTTATATCTGTTAAGAATATGTTTTTATGTCTAACGTTTGGACAAAAGGTTTCTTTGATGTGACATATTAGGCGATCACATATTTTGGAAAATATTTTACAAATTTCCCAAACTACGATACAAAAATAAAGCAACTGAATGTATGTAATAAAGCTGTATGCTCCTTGAACAAAGTATTTTATTGAATGAAAACAAATCGCCTGGCTAACTATTATAGGAAGTGTAATAAAAAATATCTGAAAACTGTAACTTAAAATATTTTTTCGCATTTCAGATCTATGTAGATTATTTATGTTGTTTATAAACGTTTTCCAGTTACTCTTATTCCGTATTTTTCCATAAAAGTATGAGATAATAAATAAAATAATCGCACAAAAGTAAGTTAATGCCAAAATAATTTTTCCATAATCGACATTAATGTATTTTGGCATGTTTTTAAGACTGGAAAAAAGGAATACCATTGATGTTATGAATAGTGCAATCCATAGTATCAAACAGAGAACTTTGGTAACATTGTTTTTATAGGGAAAGGGGCCAAAAATTCCCCCGTATTGATAGAGTAAATTTAGGAAAAACATTTGTTCTCTTCCGATACTTGTCAATGTAAATGTACAGCGCTTACAAACTTTCCAATTCGTTGTGAAATATTAAATGCATTTAGTAGTATATTAAAAACACATTTGTGAGCATTATTAAACGAATGTAATTAGTCTAATCGATTATTTAAAAGCTGTCAACAAATGACTGCAAATAATTTAGTGATTTGTTTAATGAAATAGTCCATGTGCTTAACTGGTGATAAAGTAATCCAATAGCAGTAAGAATTGACATTACCCAGGTTAAAGACTAAATAAAAGCAATTCAAACGAAACCTGCGAACTAATTAAGACATGGGGTTGTATCTAGTTAAAACATAATATGTAGAACATTATGTATAGACGTTTCCTAATTACTGAGGTCCGTGATTTTTTACCGTTCATCCACACCATTATTTCTTGGTGACAAGCTAATAAATACTTTAGTAACAGAAACCAATTTGTAGGGGAAGTGTGCCTATGTTGGACCCCTGCCTATGACGGACCCCCGGCTGTAATTTTAAATAGCGCGCGGTTACATACACATCGTCGGTTGCCGCTTGCGCACGAAGTTTGTAGTTTAGTATTTGCAAAGTTTCAGACACGTGGCTGTTATAACAGTAAATTTGTGAAATAAAATTAAAATTTGGCGTTGCTGATCTAATAAATTTTTTTGGTAAGTAGCATTTTACTGGTAACATACGTTAAGCTAAGTGTTGCTTTTGTTTTGTATAAAATGACTACACTTTCTTTGTCAAATACTATACTTTGTTTTAGGTTGTTTGTTGTTTGTTTGTTTGTGTTTAAATGACTGCGGACACTAAATCCATTCGCCAATCTTACAATTTGAGGTGTAGTGTGTGTGTGTGTGTGTGTGTGTGTGTGTGTGTGTGTGTGTGTGTGTGTGTGTAGAGTAATTGTCTTGATACTTAGCAAAGTCGACGTCATTGTCTTTGCTAAGAGACGCTAATTGTATCCGAACGTCTGCGGTCCCTCCAGTGTGTACCGATCACACACGGATAGAAATTATTTTCATTTATTAATTTTTTTAATAAACGAAAATTTTCACCCAGGTGGGATTCGAACTCACGACCTTTAGGTTTAAAGGCAGGCGCTCTTACCACTGAGCCACAGAGCTGGTTGTGTTTTAGGTTAAAATGGTCAAAACAAAAGTAACAGAATTAAATTTGCTGCCTTGTCTATTTGCCTATGATGGACCCTTGTGTCGTTACCTAGGAAGGACTAGGGGTCCATCATAGGAAAAAGAAACTAAAATTGGACACACCTTCAGTTTTTGTTACTTAATGATTAACATAATATGTTTTACAGGGATGGCTCTACAAAAAAGGCAAAAGTGGAACGAGAGTAATATATAACAAGCTTTAAAAAGCATACAAGAAAAAACTATGGGGTTTAAGCTGACAACAAAAACGTTTAACGTTTTAAAAACGACTTTGAAAAGGCGCTTTATTAAGCATCAAGGAAGTATCAAAGGTGATTTGGGAGGACGAAGACCAATATTCTCCACTACTATTGAACAGTAAGTTGCTGACCATATTATTACTATGGAAACTCGTTTTTTTGGTCTGACTAGTAAAGATTTGCGAAAACTTGTATACGAAGTAGCTGAAAGAAACAATATTAGCCACAATTTTAATAAGGAAACCAGGATGGCAGGCTGGAAATGGGTCAGAGGCCTTTTAAAGCGAAATCCTCGAATATCATTACGCACTCCAGAAAATACTTCGTTGGCAAGGGCTCAAGCTTTTAATAAACCAAATATATGTGCCTATTTTACTGCATTAGCAAATATATTAGACGAGTTTCACTTTCCACCGGAAAACATTTATAATATGGACGAGTCCGGTTTGACAACTGTGCAAAAGAGATCGCAGAAAATTTATGCTAGTAAAGGTCGCAAACAAGTTGGTGCTTTAAGTAGTGCAGAGCGCGGTCTACATATTACGGTCGTATGTGCAATGAATGTAATTGGAACATATGTTTCTCCTGCTTTGATTTTTCCTCGACAGAGAAAGAAAGATGAACTTATGATCGATGCACCTACTGGAAGTATAGCCTTCGCTCAAGAAAAAGGATGGATGACTTCCGATATTTTCTATTTGTGGCTGCAATATTTTTTAAGTTATACAAAGGCTTCTAAAACCAACAAAGTTTTGTTGTTACTCGATGGCCATGGTAGTCACAAAAGTTTTGAAGCTCTCCAGTTTGCAAAAGAAAACGGTATTATTATGTTTTGTTTTCGTGCTCACTGTTCTCATCACGTTCAACCCTTGGACGTAGGATTTTTCAGACCAATTCAAATTTACTACGGCCAAGAATTCAATTATGGCTGCGACAGAGTCCAGGTAAAACGGTGACCCAATTTAAAGTAGCCAGTATCTTTAATAGAGCGTATTTAAAAAGTACTTTACCATCAAATGCAATCAATGCATTTAAAAAAACAGGAATACAACCACTCAATCCAGATGTCTTCGAGGATTGGCAAGTTTTGCCGTCTATAACAACAGATAGAGAAAATTCTGAACAAAACCCACTGCCAGAATGTTCTGACCAGAAGTCACCACCGGAACATTGGAGCCAAAATGTTTCTTCGATTGAAAGTTTATCAAAAAGCCCCACTGATCAGAAATCAACATCATCGTCAGTTCTAAACATCTCGGTAGAAGATATTTGTCCTCCTCCTTTAGCTGGAGTATCTCAAGTAATGCAGAAAAGGGGTAGAAAACGGGGTAAAACAGGATATTTAAATTCAACGCCAGGAATTGAAGATATAAAACAAAAAATTGCAGACAAAGAAGCAAAAAAAAAGAAAACAAGACGCCAGAAAAGTGAAAAGGCAAGTTCGTGTTTCAACTACAAGTGGTTCTGAAGACGATTGTGAATGCTATTTTATAGAAGGCGACTCGGACGATGCAGCTTGCATCTACTGTAACGAACTATTTTCGCATTCACGATCCAATGAAAAATGGATTCGTTGTTAAGTGTGTGAGAATTGGTGTCACACTGAATGTGCAGATGTAAATCCTCGACATAAACAATTTGTGTGTGAATTTTGCGCGTATTTTTTTTATTCTTAAAAATACCATGTGTAATATTTTTTATGGTTTGTAATGTCTTTTGATCTAATAAAATAATTTGGTATTTAATTATTTTACACAAAATGCAACGAGTCCATCATGGGCGTACCAAAGGGTCCATTTTTAACATCACTTTTTCTGCAAAATTTGAAACATTTGCCATATTGTACAAATAACGAGACGTTATGTGGTCATATTTAAAGTCTGCTAAGTAAATAATTAAAATTATTATGAAGCTATTTTCTTAAGGGGACCATCATAGGCACATTTCCCCTACGTGGGGACAAACCATACCGTAATTTGAGGTAACTTGAGACGATGGGATTACTTGAGACAATTTGTAGACACTATTATTTTTTGTCGATTTGGCATCCAGGTTAACACTGTTAGTGTTGTTTTGATAGCAAAAGGTAGCTAACTTGTGGTTATTGACCGTTAGTAATTAAATTATTTTATCTTATCTAAGGTAAGTTGATAATTTTTTTAATAAACATCAACTTTAAAATTGCCAAATTTCATGTAGTATATAACTTATATAATAATTCTATGAATAATATCCGAAAACAAGCAATTGTTGTAGAAAACGTAACCTCTAATATTAATATTGGTGTGCCGTAAATTTCATTGCGGCGTAGCCAAGTGTATGGCAGCTATAAAATCTGAAGTCTCAGCCTGACCTGGTTGGTCAACTTGAGACAACTGTCTCAAGTTACCCCACCACAAATTAGATACTATAAAAACTAGTTTCTAACCTACCTAACTACTTACCTATCTACTTACCTTTTTTTCATTATTGTGTTATACTCAGGTATGGTTCGAACGCAAAAAAGAATTTTGGGATCTAGAAAATACCGAAATTTCTCGGGGGAGCAACTTCATAAAGCAGTGAAAGCTGTTAGGTCCGGGATTTCTTTGAGGAAAGCCGAAGAAAAGTTTGGAATACCACGATGTTCTATAAATAGAGCAATAAATGGAAAGAACACAGGAAAGGTTGGTAGACCATTTGTTTTAAATGAAGTTGACCAAAATGCGTTAGTAATGTGTCTACGTTCAGCTGGGGATTGGGGCTTTCCTCTCACACTATACGACAAGACTCATTGTCAAAGCATTCCTCGACCGTTCTGGAAGAAATGAACATAGATATAAAAACAACATGCCAGGTAGAGATTTTGTCATGTCTTTCTTGAAGCGTCACCAGAACACTTTGAGTAATAAAATGTGCCAAACCATAAAGAGATCTCGAGCCAAAGTCGACCATAACGCAATAAATATTTACTTTGATGAGTTAAATCAGTCAATGGAGGGAATTCTTTCTCATTCTGTCATTAATTATGATGAAACAAATATGACAGACGATCCTGGTCGTAAAAAAGTTGTTAGAAGAGGGTGTCGACATCCTAAAAGGATTATTGATTTTTCTAAGTCAAGTACGTCTGTAATGTTTGCCGCTGCCGGAGACGGGACACTTCTCCCTCCATATGTAACATACAAAGCTGAGAATCTTTATAATACCTGGACCGAACATGGCCCTAAGGGGACAGTTAATAATAGAAGTAAGAGTGGCTGGTTCACTTTG
Organism: Diabrotica balteata; assembly: GCA_918026665.1. NCBI lineage: Eukaryota > Metazoa > Arthropoda > Insecta > Coleoptera > Chrysomelidae > Diabrotica > Diabrotica balteata. The sequence goes on along the minus strand of OU898284.1, from coordinate 92,452,121 downwards.
GAGATATTCAAAGATTGGTTTCGAAAAATTGCCTTGCCTTATTTCTCGAAACAAGATAATGAAGAGAAAACAGTGATCATTGGGGATAATTTGGCGAGCCATATATCCCCATATATAATAGAGGAATGTAAAAAAACAGCATACTCTACTTTATCCTACTTTCCGCAAATAGCACTGGACTTACTCAGCCTTTAGATGTCGCATTTTTCCGCCCACTTAAAATTAAGTGGCGTGAAACTTTAGATTCTTGGAAAACAAAAAATCATGGAACTGTGTCAAAAGATACATTTCCTCGTTTATTAAAAAATGTCAGGAGGCAATGGGAGAGAAAAATCTTTCACAAAACGTAATAAGTGGATTTAAAGGAACAGGGTTAATTCCACTAAATCGAGGAGAAGTATTGAAGAGGCTTCCCAGTAAACAGGCAGTAGAGGATGGCAAAGAAAGTGAGAATACCGTTGCCTGGGTAACTACATTTTAAGAATATTTAGAAGAAAGTAGAAGGAAAGAGACAGATGGTTTAAGAAAACAAAAAAAAAGAGCTACTTTTTACATGCTACTAGCATGTACAACCGTTTGCACTAATGATGGATTTATTAATCCGAAAACGTTTTGCAATGTGTTTGTGATAGCCCGTTTGGGGCATTTTTTATATACCTTTTATAAAGGATTTTAAACAAATTTTTTGTGATATATGGTATACAGCCAGCTACAGGAACTTAGTTTCCTAGTGGAAAAAAAAAGAAATTGAATGTTCCTGCTCGTAGAGGAATCTGTGAAGAGGATATAATAATTTTGGAAGACAAACCAAAGCTAGAAAAAAAGAAAAGAAGCCAATTAATGGAAAAAAAAATAAAGAAAAACCATCATCTAGTAAGAAAAGGCAAAAAACAAGTAAAGTAATTATGTCTAGTGAAAGCGACGAAGACTGTTGCAATGAGGTTGTATTTAAGGACAGTTCAGATGAGGACTGGGATTCATTTCAAGCAAAACAGATTGACAATATTAAAAACAATATTACTGAAGAGACTAATGACCAGGATAATATTTACTCTCATCAAGATAAACATCATCTGCAGCCAATAACTAGACAAGTTGGATGCTTTGTCATAGTTAGTTATGACTCAAATTTTTATCCTGGGGTAATTGAAAAGATTGACGGTAAAGGCGCAATAATAAGTGCAATGACAAAGACTTCACGGGAAAACTGGAAATGGCCCAAACCTAAGGATGAACTGTATTATTGCTGGCAGGACATTGTAGGTGGTATTAAACCGCCTAAAGCCCTAAACAACCGGGGTATTTTTTCAGTACCCGAACTAAAATTGCTGTAATTAATTGTTTTTAAATAAAAGTTTTGAGCTCTCTGTCTTTTTTATTAACCCAAAAAATATTATGAATGTCTCAATTTAACATAACACTTTATAATTATATTTTCGGTGTCCCAAGTTACCCTATCAATGCACAATTTGAGTCACTTTTTGAATTTATACGACTGTCTCAAGTTACCCCATTCTAGTTTGTAACTTGAGACAGACATAAAAAAATTGAGAAAACTACTTGTGACAAAATAAACAGAAATATTCTATAAACAATCATAGTTACCTGCGCGACTAATGTTTTCAAATATAATAGTTTTTGAACATTAATTTTTTCTCCGTATGTAACAAACTTCAGGTTTAAGTTAAAAACTGTCTTAAGTTACCCCAAATTACGGTAATAATAAACTTCATTCACAATTATAAGAACTGACTATAGTTTATTTTTATGAACCTCTTTCATCACACACTATATCAGAACTAACTGGCCTACATTAAAAAGGGTTTTAAAAAATTCACATTTTTTTTAATTTTTAAAAATTACAAAAGAGAAAAAGAGTTTTTAAAACCGTCTAAGGTATGTTAAATAGATGAATAAAAATATTAATATAAAACTTACAGCTACTTGTTACAAATCCAAATCAGATTCAGAAGATGAACTTTCAGAACCAAGATTTATAATAACTCGATCACTTTATCAGTAATATTGTCCAGCTTCCACATTTTTTCCTCTTCTTTAATAGTGTGATTTACTGCCTTTTCCCAGTTTTCAGGTTTTACATTATTTACGGCCTCCAAAAACAACTGTTTAACATCATGAATTTTAAAAGTGGTATTTTTTCTTGAAACTTCACTCTTTATCTGTGCCCATACCAGTTCAATCGGGTTTAATTCACAATCATATGGTGGAGATCTAAGTACTGTCATTCCACGATTTTTAGCAATTTCATCAATTTCGTATTTTTTAAATTTTTCTTTATGAAGGGCACACAACGAATAAAGTTCCTTTCTTATAGATCCGGGATGGTACGTAATATTTTTTGAACTCAGCCAATTCTGCAAGTCTTTTTTTAACCACTTGGTTGTGGGCAGTCCTTCTATAAGTCTGGAGTGATAACTTGCATTATCCATTACTATTACACAGTTCTTAGGAAGAAGATCTATCATTTGTTCGAACGATTCTTGAAAGACATCAGCGTTCATGTCTTCATGGTAGTCACCGGTACGAGTTGATTCAAAAGTTAATAAACCACCTTCAACAAAACCGTCTGATTTACCAATATGTACTATTATCAGCCTGCATTCCTTTCCTGATGGTGGGTTTAAACCAGTAGATAAGTTATTTACAAAAGCGTGCCTTTGACTTGTAACAGTTTCATCCTGCCAAAATTTATTTGGTGTATGACCCTCGTTGATCCATGTTTCATCAAGATAAAATATTTTTCTTTTTTGGTTTCTCATTTCCTTTATGGTTCTTAGAAAATGTCTTCTCCATATGACAATATCGCTTCCTTCTAATAAATTAGACTTTCTGGGATTCTTTTTCTAGCGGAAGTCTATTTCTTTTAAAAACTTCCATAACGTACTTCGATTCATTTCTGGGTAATCCTTATCATCTCGAACTGAGACAAGAACTTTATCCAATGTTGGAAATTCTTGTCTAAAGAAGAATTCATGCACTTTCCGTCGAAGACCTTCTTTAAAATGATATTCTATTTGAAATTTTGGTTTCCCTGGAGCATTACGTAGCATTTGAAAACTACCACATTTCTCTTCTTTAATAACTGTGTAAATCGTAGATTTCCCAACACCAAGTGTACAGCTAACTAACTCAACGGTCTCATCAACACTTTCACATAAACGTTTGTCTGTAAATGATTTAAAACAATTAAATATCAGTCTTTTGATTGATAATTAAATATTAATGTTTTTTCATTAACTGTTAAAGGACCAATTTTTCGGCGTTTACACGGCACTTCCAAATTTTCCATAACACTAGCATACACAATAAACTGCACCTTGCAACTGAAGTACCTACTTTTAGTGAACTGTTAAGAATTTTGAATACGCCACTTGGACCTTCCTACAAAATGGAAAAACCCACTATCACATTTTCTGTGGAATAAGTTTAGAAGGTAATTATCTAGTCAATTACTGTCGTAGATTCCTGGAATTAAAGAATTAAATATTTGATTGTTGAAACCCTTACTTCGTGGAATGCACTCATTTCAGATAAAATAAAACGTTTTATTTTATCTAAAAAATTAAACTTTATTTTGCAACTAGGTAGGTACTTATTAAAACTTTTATTGGTTATATATAACCAATAGAATAAACATCTTACATTTCTTGCAAATTCATTAGTACCTGTTAACCTCCATCACTCCGACACTGGCAACCTTATTTAGGGATTAGTAACCCTCACAACTATTGTATTCTATTCTGCTCCAACCTTTATACCTGGTGGTCATACTCAATTTAAAATTGTTTTCCTATATACTTTTGTAAACTTGTTGACAAATATCTGTTTTTTATTGAGTCACCCTTATCAACAGTTTAGGGATTTGCATACATAATTTATTGTTTTATTACTCTCTCATACATAAAAATACACTATAATGTAGAATTTAAAAGTATCTTGCTGATATAGTCGAAGCCATAAAGGGATTTGCCTCTTCAGGTAAACAGTAAAAAGGGCCGGCTTAACAAATTTTATATTTTATTTGGCATTTACATTAAATATTTAATTTAAATAAATATCTAGATAATTAAAGGAAAAAATACATAAACTGATGGAGTATTAGAATTAATTAATTATTATATTTTTCTGTGTCGATTCTTTATTAAATATATCCAAATTTTAAAAGTAATAAACAATTTTTGTTATCTTAAACAAATCGCAAGTGAAATTATAAAATAGTGAAGTGAAAATTAAAATGAATTATGTAGGTACATACATATAGCTGAATATGATTATATTTTATATTCTATGTAAGGGAAAAAGATTTTCAATTGTTAATAAGGTATAAAGTATGTCTGAAAAAGTTGTCAACAAATGGGAAATTTCTTTATTATTAATTTCATGAAAAAAACTATTCTTCATAAAAATTTCTGGATTACATAAAAATCAATAACTAATAATCAAATTTATTAAATTTTAAGTTGTATACAGCGAAAATCAAAAATATAGATGAGGGAGCCTTGTACCTGGCTACCTACATCACGAGAGTTGGATATCTTTGGATTCCAAGCCTTACTTCAAAGGACTTGTGGATGGATGTATCTCCATAGGTTTGGTTCTTCAGTGACAGTTGAAGGATAAGGATTCTTAATATGAGCAAATATAACTCCAGAGAAATAAAATCACTTTTGAGTTTCTCGATTTATAATTAAATCTTTTAAGAGTAAAGAGGCCCAACACGGCCGTAACTTACTATACAATAACAAATGTCATCATCATCATCATCTTTGGCTCGACAATCCTCTGTGAATCTTGGCCTGCTCTAAGATTCGTCACCATTCTGTTCGGTTTTTGGCAACATGTTGCCATCTTCTGATTTTTAATATTCGTAAGTCGGTTTCTACTCCATCTAATCACCTAATTCGCGGTCGACCTTTACTTCTTTTTCCTACAGGTGTTCCTGTGGTTAGCTTTTTAGCAATTGTATTTTCTGGCATTTGTATTATGTGTCCAGCCCATCTAAGTCGCTGTGTTTTAATGAACGTTATGACATCTGGCTCATCGAAGAGCTGATACAATTCAAAATTATATCTTCTGCGCCACTGCCCTTGGTCGTTTAAAGCTCCAAATATTTGGCGGAGTATTTTACGCTCAAATATTCCCAAAAGTCTTTCATCTTTCTGCGTTAGTGTCCATGTTTCTGCTCCATATGTGAGGACCGGCCTCAGCAATGTTTTGTATATAATAATTTTAGTTCTTCTTTGAATGTCTCTTGAGTGGAAATGCTTTTGGAGTCCATAGTATGCCCTATTTGTAAGATTTATTCGTCTTTTGATGTCTTCCCTTGTTTTATTGGTAGCACTCAATAGCGACCCAAAGTATGTGAAGTTGTCAGCACGTCCAAAGGTATGACTTCCAAAGACTGTTTCTCGTTCGTCATTTGCTATCGGATCCTTTGTAACCAACATGTACTTGGTTTTGTCTTCGTTGATGACTAGACCGACCTGTTTCGCCCCTTTTTTCAATTCTAGGAGATATTGCTCAACATCTCGCTTGCTACGCCCTACTATGTCAATGTCATCAGCATATGCTATGACTTGTATCGATCCATTGTAAATAGTACCGCCATCCCTAATTCGTGTATCTCGGACTGCCTTTTCTAAGGCAATATTAAATAGGAGGCAAGCCAGAGCATCTCCTTGTCTGAGTCCATCCTTTATCTCAAAGGATCTAGAACTCTCTCCCTGTATTCTAACTGTGGCTTCTAAGTTAGACATTGTCAATCTCGTTAGTCGGATAAGTTTCTCTGGTATACCAAACTCATGCATTGATTGGTATAGCACTGTTCTCTTGACACTGTCGTATGCGGCCTTGAAGTCGACGAATAGGTGATGGGTTTCAATATTGAATTCTAGAGTTTTCTCGAGAATCTGTCTTATTGAATGAATCTGGTCAATTGTTGATTTTTCTGGAGTGAATCCAACTTGATATTTACCAACTATGCCCACTGTGTAAACTTGCGACCTTTCGTAGAGAATATTTGCTAGTATTTTGTAAGCAGTTGTTAACAGGGTTATACCTCTATAGTTGTCACACTGGAGCTGGTTACCTTTTTTATGTAACGGGCATGCCTTGAGACCATTCACAAGGCATGGTCTCATTATGCCAAATAAGAAGTAAAGGCTTATGCAGTGTCTGTAGTAGGGCATCGCCACCATTCTTGTAGAACTCACTGCAAATTTGATCAACTCCTGGTGATTTATTATTTTTAAGCTTTTTAATGGCTTGGGCAACGTTTTCGATGGTAGGTGGTCTTTTGTTTGGGTTGAAAGGATTCCAATCATTTCGATATGCTAGGGTGTTGTCTGCTTCTTCTATATGATGGCCATTAAATTTTGCATCGAAAAATTCAACCCATCTGTTTAGGATTGAGGCCGTATCATTTAGGATGTTTCCTTCTACATCCTTACAGCTCCTTATTCTTGGCTTAAACTCTTTGCGAATTTTTTTTGGATTTCTGTAGAACTTTCGAGTTTCATTTTGATTTCTTAGCCATTCTGTGCTTTCCAATTGCTTTTGCTCAAATTGTCTTTTTTTTCTTTTATGTAATCGTTTTTCTTCTCTTCTTAGTGTCCGGTATTCTTCCTTTGCTCTTCTTGTGCATCCAGCTTAATTTGTCTTTAGGTATGCCCTGTTTTTGTTATCTGTTGCTTTTTGGCACTCCTTGTCAAACCATTCGTTTTCTTTAACTGGTTTGGTTTTCCCCAATATTTTTGTTGCTTTCTCAGTTATTATGTTTTTACATTTTGTCCACAATTCCTCTACATTTTCCCCCACCTCCAGGCTCTCCATTTCCTCGTCCATTTGTCCCACATACTCTCTCGTAACGGTTTCAATGCGCAGATTATCAACATTAATTCTGTCTTGTTTCGTGTGTTTATCTTTCTTTAGGTTTGATATTCTTCCTCTGATTTTTGTCATTACAAGAAAGTGGTCACTGTCAGTGTTTGGGCCTCGGTAGCTTCTGACGTCTATAAGATCGGAAGAGTGCCTTGCATCTATCAGGATGTGATCTATCTGGTTAATGGTTTCGTTATCAGGGGATTTCCATGTTCCTTTGTGTATCATTTTATGGGGAAATCTTGTTCCTCCTACTATCATGTTTTTAGTACTTGCAAAGTTTATTAGTCTCAACCCGTTATCATTTGACTCTTCATGTAAGCTCTCACGTCCTATAGTTGGCTGGAAAAATTGCTCTTTGCCAATTTTTGCATTAAGGTCCCCAGCAATGATTTTCACGTCATGACGTGGACATCGATCATATTCTTTGTCTAAGGTGTCATAGAATTCATCTTTTTCATTATCCTCCTTTTCTTCCGTAGGTGCTGTACACTAAGTAAGCTATAATTAAAGAATTTTCCTTCAAGACGCAGATAACATATTCTGTTATTTATGGGTTTAAAGTGAAGGACTAATTGCTTTGCTTTTTTACTGACCAGAAAACCACTGCCAAACTCGTGTCGGCTGCTATGTCCGCTATAGTATATATTGTAGTCTCTTTTCTCGATGATTCCTGAACCAGTCCATCTCATCTCTTGAATCGCTACCACATCGGCTTTCATTTTATCAAGTTCTTCTGTTAGCCGTCTAAGAGCACCTGGGGCATAAAGGAGTCGTACATTCCATGTGCATATCCGTAAATCGTTATTCCATTGTCGTTTGCTAGGTCGTCGTGAATTAAACAGTCCGGCTTTTCCACTTTGTGCTTTCATAATAATGAGTTTTTTTTAAGGGAAGAGGTCGTTAACCTTTTGCCCAACCCACTATTCTTCGAAAGACCCTTTCTCCAACTCTCGTTTGCCCTGACTCTGCTTCCCACTGGGGTTGGTTACCACAATCTTCCACAGAGTTGCTCAGGTTAACAGGGTTCACCGCGTGGAGGTGAGAATTGGAATTGAGTAGGAGAAGAATATTAAATGTACTCTTTCTTTATAACACGTAAAAGAAAAACACCGGTATGAGAAAATACATGAATTGCGAGTTTTTAACTACTCGCTGCGGCGATGCCTCGATGGCTGGCCATATGTTAACTTGAACTGATAAAACACTACATAATGCGTGAACGGGAAAATTACCCCTATTTTATTTAGGTGTGAAAAATATTTAACAGGGTCAGACGTCAGACGCCAGTCCGTCGGGTGTCGCCTACAAACTTGATGAAGTGACTATTCTAGTTATTCTACACTAAGAAAAGTCTTAACAATTACATTTTTTATTTTATATTTTAAAAACAATATGTTCATTTCTGGAACATAGACTGCCTGCGTTGAAGTATATACTTCAAAACGAAAGAGAGAGAGTGATTTGAGAAATTAACCAAACTTAACTTAAAAGTAATTTAAGAAATAACTATTTCTAAACTAGAGTAATACATATAAATGTAACAGAGTTTTGTAATAGGTCTGTTAAAATATCCATCTCTAGTCTTTATTTAAATACTACGGACCTTATCGTTATTACCAGTAAACAATTCAACAATTCTTGCCAATGGCCAGTGTAGGGGTGGAACTTTATCTTCCTTTAATAAAACTAAGTCGTTAACTTCAAGGTTCTTCTGTGGTGTTAACCACTTGGGGCGATTCTGAAGTTGATTAAGGTAATCAATTTTCCAGCGTTTGGCAAATGATTGCTGAATCTTCATGTAGTTTTTCCAAATTGTTAACTTATTGTTAGGTATTTCCGTCACTATCTCTTCAGGAAATGACGTAATTGGTTTTCCTATTAGGAAATGTGTGAGACAATGTGTTAAAGTCATTTGGATCATTTGACATAGCACAAAGAGGGCGTGAGTTTAGTACTGCTTCTATTTGTGCGAGAACTGCGCTAAAGGCTTTAAAAGTTAAAGTGGTATTGCCTATAAGCCTTAAAATGTGATATTTGGCACTTTTTATGGCTGCCTCCCAAATTCCACCATGATGCGGAGAATGGGCTACAATGAATTTCCATTGGATTTCGGAAAAGGAGAGAAAATTGAATATGGACTCCGAGGTTTCCTTTTGTTTAAGAAATAGTGTAACTTAAGAGTAAGACTGATTTCTAGCTCCTAGAAAATAAGTGGCGTTATCTGAGTAGATAATTTGTGGACAGCCTCTCCTACTGATGAATCTTTTTAAAGGAAGTAAGAAACTTTTGGTAGAGAGACCTGTGACTAATTCGATGTGCACTGCACGAGTAACTATACATACGAACAACGCAATGTAGGATTTTATTTTTGGAGCCTTTCCTAAATTGGAGCCTTTTATAAGAAATGGACCACCAAAGTCTAGACCAACGAGAGGAGAAACATGAACGTTCCCGTGGTAAATCAGCCATTAACTGTGTGGCTGCCGTTGCTTTAAATTTAAAACAATCGTGACATTCGTTAATTATTCTTTTAGTTTCTTTGAGAACATTTAGACACCAATATCTCAAACGAAAATTGCAAAGAGTATTTTGAGGGCCTGCATGACATAATATTATATGTTCTCTATGCAACATTAATTTTACTATGTGATTATGAGAGGGTAGAAGTAATGGGTACTTCTATTCATATGGGACGTCTGAGTACCTTAGACGACAAACTACTCGAATCATTTGCTAATTATCTATGAATGGGTTGAGATTTAAAATTGTTCTATTTGAAATTATCTCCTTATTTTCAAGACAAAAAAATTCTCGAAAAAAGTGTGCCTTTTGCAAAAGTTTTAATATTAAATTTTCAGCATTGTAATTTTGAGAGATTTGAAAATTTGAGAGATAAATTTTCAATGAATCTTATTGGGCTTTCTTGTGATAGATGAACTATTTTTTTCTCCTCGGATATTTTATTTCCTCGGGTATTTTACTTACCTTTGGTTTTGAATCATACTTAGTTAAATCTAAGTCATAATTAAGTAGAAATGAGGGACCTTGAAACCAAAATTTTGAGTTTACAAGTTTGCATCTACTACTTCGATACTGCTAGATTAAGTTTAAAGGTTCTCCTTTAAGAAAAGATTTTAAATATATAAACTTTTTATTGTTCTGAAGCTATTTTTTTGTGGCATTGTAAATTAATTACCATTAAACTGGGAATAAGCCACAATTAAAGATAAAAATACGTTTATTGACGTTTCAATTTCCACTTCGGAAATCGTTCTCAAAATACAAACAGTAAATTAAACAAATTTTGTTTTTTGTTACATAGTGAAAAATTCTTCTAATAATTTAATTTTATCTGACTCATTTATATTGAAAATTCAGACATACATTATGCATTTTAAAGTAGACGACTTTAAAATGATATTGCCAATATTGTTGAGTTCGCTCCTGGGACGACTTTACTTATAAGATAGTTCATTCGATTACATGAAATCAACTTTAACTTGAGAATATCCGTCAGAAAAAAATCATAGCATGTAATTCGTCTTTAAAAAGACAAACACATGACATGATAACAGTAAAATTCTCCTGTTAGTGATTCCATAGTAAATTATGGGGGAAAACCAGGAAAAAAAACCTCATAATACTATCCCGACATTGTAAGTATTTGTTCGTGAATTTAGTTTACCTTCAACAAACATCAAAATTCTGATTTTATATGTTACGTTATTTAAAAAACATAAATGATGTATCCTCTATATGTTACTGACTTACTAATACTGGTATTTTCTTACTAATAACTTCCTCTTTCAATATTGGTAACCAGATCCTACTACATTCTGCAGAGGAATTTGCGACACAATTGGCCCTATTTAGCATAATTAGAGCCGCTTATTTGATTTTTCTTTTTTTACCATCCGTTTCTATATTTGAATTTTTTTGAATTATTCCATTGAACCCTATGTTCATTATCCCATGCGTGTTTACAGATTTGAGATCTATCAAATTCTTTATTTTTAATATAAGATTGATGTTCACCTATTCTAACATTTAATGGCCTTGATGATTCACCTAAATAAAACTGATCACATTCACAAGGTATTTTATAAATGCAATTCTTTGTCCTTTCTTGTTCATTGTTAGGTTTGGTTTTAGACAAAATAGATCTCAACGTGTTTGATGTTTTGAATGTTGTTGAAATGTTGAATTTATTTCCTATCCTTTTAAGTTTTTCTGATAGTCCTTTTATGTACGGTATTGTTATTTTCCTCATATTATTCTTTGTGTATGCCGTAGGATCTCGTTCTAACTTGTTCTGTTCTATTCGATCGATTGTTGAAAATTCCTTATTTATAAACGATAAAGGATAATCATTTTTTAATAAAACAGATGTTAACAAATGTTTCTCCTCCAAGAACGAATTTTCATTAGAACAAATAATTTTGGCTCTATCGTATAAGGATTTAATTATTCCCTTTTTTTACATTATTATTGTGATTTGATTTGAAATTTAAATATCTATTGGTGTGTGTTGGTTTTCTATACACCTGAGTCTCATATCCAGTATCGTTCTTAGAGATTAAAACATCCAGGAAAGGTAGCGTGTTATTATATTCCTCATTTTTATGGAGTACCGAAAATTCATAAAACGAATATACCACTTAGACTCATTTGTAGTACCATGAATTCTCCTTGTAGTGAACTATCAAAATTTTTATTAAATATTTTAAAACCATTTACAAATACAAATGACGCATTCATAAAAAATACACAACATTTTTTAAATAAATTATCAAATATTGAATTTAATTCAAATCATACTTTGGTAAGTTTTGACATAAATAGTTTATTTACGAATGTGCCATTAAATGAGACTTTAAGTATAGTCAAGACAAAATTAGAGAGTGATGATTCATTGGCAACTAGAACAAGACTAAACATATTGACTATAATGGAGTTATTAACATTATGTACTGATAATACATATTTTCAACTAAATAATGAATTCTATAAACAAAATTTTGGTCTAGCAATGGGCTCTAGTTTATCTCCATTCTTAGCCGATATATTTATGGAAGATTTTGAAACAAATATCATTTCTAAACAAAATTTCAAACCCACAGTATAGTGGAGGTATGTAGATGATGTATTCTCAATATGGCCTCATGGATCAGAGTTGTTGGACACATTTCTAAATGATATAAACGATAAAGAAGAGACAATAACATTTACCATGGAAAAGGAATATAATAACACGCTACCTTTCCTGGATGTTTTAATCTCTAAGAACGATACTAGATATGAGACTCAGGTGTATAGAAAACCAACACACACCAATAGATATTTAAATTTTAAATCAAATCACAATATTAATGTAAAATAGGGAATAATTAAATCCTTATACGATAGAGCCAAAATTATTTGTTCTAATGAAAATTCGTTCTTGGAGGAGAGACATGTGTTAACATCTGTTTTATTAAAAATTGATTATCCTTTATCGTTTATAAATAAGGAATTCTCAACAATCGATCGAATAGAACAGAACAACTTAGAACGAGATCCTACGGCATACACAAAGAATAATATGAGGAAAATAACAATACCGTACATAAAAGGACTATCAGAAAAACTTAAAAGGATAGGAAATAAATTCAACATTTCAACAACATTCAAAACAACAAACACGTTGAGATCTATTTTGTCCAAAACCAAACCTAACAATGAACAAGAAAGGACAAAGAATTGCATTTATAAAATACCTTGTGAATGTGATCAGTTTTATTTAGGTGAATCATCAAGGCCATTAAATGTTAGAATAAGTGAATATCAATCTTATATTAAAAATAAAGAATTTGATAGATCTCAAATCTGTAAACACGCATGGGATAATGAACATAGGGTTCAATGGAATAATTCAAATGTAGTCCTAAAAGAAACGGATGGTAAAAAAAGAAAAATCAAGGAAGCGGCTCTAATTATGCTAAATGAGGCCAATTGTGTCGCAAATTCCTCTGCAGAATGTAGTAGGATCTGGTTACCAATATTGAAAGAGGAAGTTATTAATAAGAAAATACCAGTATTAGTAAGTCAGTAACATATAGAGGATACATCATTTATGTTTTTTAAATAACGTAATATATAAAATCAGAATTTTGATGTTTGTTGAAGGTAAACTTAATTCACGAACAAATACTTACAATGTCGGGATAGTATTATGAGGTTTTTTTCCTGGTTTTCCCTCATAATTTACTATGCAATCACTAACAGGAGAATTTTACTGTCATCATGTCATGTGTTTGTCTTTTTAAAGACGAATTACATGCTATGATTTTTTTCTGACGGATATTCTCAAGTTAAAGTTGATTTCATGTAATCGAATGAACTATCTTATAAGTAAAGTCGTCCCAGGAGCGAACTCAACAATATTGGCAATATCATTTTAAAGTCGTCTACTTTAAAATGCATAATGTATGTCTGAATTGTCAATATAAATGAGTCAGATAAAATTAAATTATTAGAAGAATTTTTCACTATGTAACAAAAAACAAAATCTGTTTAATTTACTGTTTGTATTTTGAGAACGATTTCCGAAGTGGCAATTGAAACGTCAATAAACGTATTTTTATCTTTAATTATGGCTTATTCCCAGTTTAATAGTAATTAATATAAACTTTTTTACATTATTTAAACTTGAATTGTTTGTGATCAGAGTTTCAAATAATTGAATCTGAGTTTAAAATAATATATGTAATTGACGAGGTTCTCCAAGAATATGGTCATGAGGTGTTGAGACTGCTTCCTTATCACTATGAATTTTTTATTATTAAATTTGCAAATTTACAATCTGCTATTACAAGCTATTAGTAAATGTGATTTATTGCAAATATATGAGAGGAGAAATTATCCATTGATAACACTCCCAATACTAACACTAACAAATTAAATTAATGTAGCATTATCATTTGAAACTAAAATTGAAATGAAAATTAAAATTAAAAGTCAAATTAGTGTATGAAGTGTATCTTCGTCTGACTTCTGGTTGGAAGTGTAGTTGTCTTCCTTCCTCGTTGGGGTGGGCTGGCAGATGTTCTAAATAATTTCTTGTTAGTCTGCTGATTTCGTCTTCAACGAACGGTATATTAGAGTTGTACAAATTTACCATAAATTTGTACATTGTAAAAATCTTATATTTTCATAAAAAAACTCCCCTTATATCTAAACTTGGACTAGTCCCAAAAACCAGTCCATTCTCGGTCCTGAACTATTAGCAAGACCAACAAGTTTCTAAAAACCACATAGACGCCAAGCAACCGTCTTAAGAGAAGGTCTGACAAGCAAGAGCTTGCGACCCGTCAAATTCATTTCTTCATTTATTCATTATTTCCTTATTTTCCAATTATCTAGTGTTTGTGGCCAGTATTGTTGGCACTGAGTGCATGGTAACACGAGTTAGATGCTATGCCTTATTGTAAGTAGAAAACTTATATTTAATCTCAACTTTGCAATTGTTCTAAGTCGCGGTGATGCCATATCGTGCCGCGAGTGCATAAACGATTTGCGATCCAACAATTTTAACATTTTAACAACGATTTTAATTTACATGTTGTACAAGTTAAACATTTACTTTTATCCATAAACTATTATATGCTATTTTCTACAGTAATGTAGGCTATTTTCCTTCTTGCAATAAAGATACATTTTAGGGCTTTACATATTTAATATTTACACCTATCCCTTGTCAGGGGAACAACCTTACAGGTGCTGGATTCTCCAGCTGGTCCTTCGAAGCTAAGGAGTATCTCAGAAGCTTTGTGCGATAAGAAAAATCTTTCTCCGAACCAGCAAAGTTCGCTAAGGCGAGCTCCTTATTCGTACAAGAGTCATCATGCAGTGTTTTATTACAAACGTACCACGGCGCGTTGAAAATTATTCTGAGTATTTTGGATTGGATTCTCTGAATGATTTTGATATTAGAAGACTTTGCACAGCTCCATAGTTGCACTCCATATGTCCTTCTTCTTCTTCTTCAAGTTCCACTCCTATCGGAGATTGGAAATCATTCTGGCAATTATAATTTTATTGGTTACTCGCCTGAATAGTTCAATTGAACTGCATCCAAACCACTCACTGAGATTGCGTAGCCACGAGATTTTACGTCTTCCTACGCTTCTTCTACCTTTGATTTTACCCTGCATTATATTCCTTAGTAGTTCGTACTTTTCACCTCTCATGATGTGCCCCAAGTATTCCAATTTCTTGATCTTTATGGAATTTAAAACTTCGCATTGTTTTCCTAGTTGTTCGAGAACTTGTTCTTTTGTTTTGCGATCCATCCATGATATTTTCAAAATGCGTCGGTAACACCACATTTCGAATGCTTCTAGGTTTTTAATGTTGGATTTTTTAAGTGTCCAAGCTTCAACTTCATACAAAAGGGTAGACAAAATATAACATCGAAGCATTCTTATCCGGAGCGATATATTGATATCGCGATTACAAAAAAGTTTTCTCATTCTATTAAAAGTTGACCGCGCAATTTCAATGCGGCATCTTATTTCTTTTGTCTGATCAGTATCTTCTGTGATCCATGCTCCAAGGTATTTGTACGAAGATATGTGTTCAATTTCAGTATTGTCTAGTACTAGCTTAACTTTAATGTTTTGTGCTTTTGTAAATACCATGAACTTTGTTTTCTTCAAATTGATTTTTAGTCCATAATCGTTGCAATATATATTTAGTTGTTCAGCAAGGTGTTGCAGTTCTTCTAGTGTTCCTGCCAAAAGGACGGTGTCGTCAGCATATCTTATGTTATTAAGTGGCTCACCGTTTATTATAAGGCCCTCACTGATCTCGGCAAGCGCTAATTCTGAGATGGCTTCACTGTATAAATTGAATAACAAGGGTGATAAAATACACCCTTGGCGGACCCCACGGCGAATCTGGATATCCTTGGTCAGTTCGTTTTCAACTTTCACTTTTGCTGTTTGATTCCAATAGAGGTTACAGATGATTCTAATGTCTCTACTGTCTATGTTTTTATTTAATAAAATTTCTTTAAGTCGATTATGTTGCACTCTGTCAAATGCCTTCTCAAAATCAATGAAACAGGCATATACTTCCTGATTAATATCTAAGCATGTCTGCGAAAGAACACTTATTGCAAACAGTGCATCTCGTGTTCCCAGTCCTTTCCTAAATCCCATTTGTGTATTACTTATGCCTTCATCTAATTTCTTATGTATTCTATTGTGAATTACTTTTAAAAACAATTTCAAGACATGACTCATTAAGGCTATGGTGCGATGTTCATTGCACTCCTTTGCATTGGCTTTTTTGGGAAGCAGTATGATTGTTGATTGGAGCCATTCTTTAGGTATTATACCTGTTCTATATATGGTATTGAATAGATCCAAAAGAAGATCAATAGATTCAGTATTCACAATTTTAAGTAATTCGATAGGAACTTCATTAGGCCCGGGAGATTTACCATCTTTAGCTTGTTTCATTGCATATTCAATTTCTTCTCGTATAATGTCAGGCCCAGTATCATCCTTAAATTCTTTTGGTGCTTCTGTTCTCTCTTTGTCTTCAAATAGTTGTGCTATATATTGTGTCCATCTCTGCATTTTTTGGTTTATATCTGTTCTTAGTGTACCCCTTTCATCTCTTAGTTGCCTAGTTTGAAGTGTTTTTCTCATTCCTGTTAATTCTCTAATTCTTTTATGCATGTTAAAAAAGTCATATTTTTTCTCAATTTCTTCTAGTTCTTGGCACTGCTCATGTAACATTCTCACCTTAGCTTCTTTTATTCTCTTTTTTATTAATCGATCAGTTTCATTATATTTAATTGGATTTTTTGTTTTGAATGATTTTCTTTCATTCATTAATAGTAGTATTTCTTCAGTCATCCAATCTTTATGTTTTCTATTCTTTGGTTTTAAGTTTTCATTTGCTGTTTTAATTATTGCTGCTTTTATATTTTCCCATTTCTGATCAATGTTATAGGCTCTCCCCATATGTCCATATAGGCTTTATTATGTACTTACACAATAGAAGTTTATTATCTGTTGATAACTGTAATTTTCGGCCTATTAACCAATTAATTTGACGTATTTTCATGTTGATTTGGATTTTTTTTGCCAAGATGTGTGCCTTCCAAGTGAGCTTTTGATCAAGTGTCATTCCCAGGTATTTGACTTCTGTTTTTACTGGTAGTAGTATATTATTCAGTCTGATTCTCGGACATATGATGTTCCTATTGGTGACTGTAATTTGATTAGACTTATTATGGTTAACTTTGATTTTCCATCTATTCATCCAGTCTTGTACTAGGTTCAGGTGTATTTGAAGGTTTCCTGATGCTACTTGGGGGTCATCATCGATGGATATTATGGCGGTGTCATCTGCGAACATGGCTACTGTAGTCGTATTTGTTGTTGAGATATTAGAAGTGTATATGAGGTACAGGAGGGGACCCAGGACACTTCCTTAAGGTACACTGGATTTTATGGGATAGTAATGAAAGGTTTTTGTAAGGAATCTGACTTGAAAGTAACGTTCTGTGAGAATAATAATGAGAGAGAATGATTCTCTCTCCTGTTACCGCCAAAGAATGTAGAAGGTTGTAAAAATATCGAACTTAGTATTGAAGTTCGGTTCGGTTCGTAATGCCCCTTTGTCCGCTTCTCGTCGATCGATGCTGATAGGGTTAATAAATGTTGAAGTTGTGGAGTAAAAGTGATTATTTATTGACATCAACTCGTAATTACACAATATGGTGTTCGTTCGGTAACTACTCAATATTGACTGTGTTCATTTGAACTCAAATCCCCAATTTATAATCTCACACATAATAGATACATAAGCACCTTAGGTCATTGCCTCGTTCATATCACACCACCTAACTTTTGCTTATAATACAATTTAATCTACGTCTTAATTGCGACACTTAGGAAGTTCAAGTAGAAAATATTATTATTCGGCAATTTATTTAGTTGTAGGTAAATGAACTAATTATTAAATTATCATACGATATGGTTTTGCAATATATATAATGCAAACTTATACACGGTGAAACTATAAAATATTAAGAAGTTAAGAATAATGTGAGATTACAAATTAAGGGGTTAATTTGTGATTGAACATATTGGCCACTATATAAAACAAACAGACGAAAATATTTAAACACATATAAAATATAAACAATAATAATAATAATAATAATAATAAACATAACACTAATTCACTCGGTTTTTGAATTATTATCTCACCCGAGCAGTGCTACCTATAATTTGATTATTTAGATTTCATGTTTCAGCTAAACTATCTAATTCAAATCTAAGCTCATTAAGTGAAATTGATCTAGGAGGGGCTTTCTTTAAAGTACTACCTAAATTTGGTTGTGATGAAGTATGTCTTCGTTTCTAAAATAGAGTTTCTAAAATATCTGACTACCCTCCTTTATTTTCATATGTCACTTAAAAAAATTAGTGTAAGTTATTGTAATCTACTGCAAGTAGATTCCTTGGGACCAACAACGAGCGCACAACACCACCTTTTCTTTTTCTAGGTTTGTGTCTCTTTGAAATTTCTTCTCTAATTGCAGAAGTCTCACATATGCTTGCTGTAGTGAGTCCCCCTAAGAGGCTTGTACTAAAATTGAAGGGTATTTTAACTTTAAATCTTCCTTCGTTATCTCTTTTTACTGTTCTTTTATAATATCCTTTACACTTTCTTCTTCTACTGAAAGAGTATTGCTTTGATCTACTTCTTCTAACTTCCAGTATTGTTTTCTATCTTATCCATTTGTCGTCTAGATATCATGCTGAGCACTTGTATATTAGGGATATTCTCTTGCTCTGCTATCCCTGACATTATCCAACCTAATTTTGTATTTTGGGCCAGCAAACCATTCTTTGTTCGATCAACTCCGTCCAGTAATATTAAACTATATTCTTTGGCTCCTAATAGAATATCTATTGAACCTGTTTTATTAAAATTTGGATCCGCCAGGACTAAGTTCCTATGGTTCCTTTCTTTTATTTGTATCTCTTTCTCCGGTAGATTTTTTGTTATCTTTCTTAGCCCAATTGCTTTGGTCTTCATTTCAAATTCATTTTTGAAACGCGCCTTTAAGTTTAATGTTACGCTCCATTTCGACGTCCTTTGGTCTTCATTGCCAATTCCAGATATCTGAGCGTGGACAGCTTTTCTTTTTATTCCGAGACTTGTAGCGGCCTGCTCCGTAATGAATGACTGCGAGCCTTGGTCAATCAATGCTTTCATCAATTGTGAGCTTCCTTTAGAGTCTCTTACTCGTACTAATGCCGTTACAAGTAGCAGTTCTTCATTCTGATGACTTAAACAGCTCACGGCATTCTCTTGTCTCCTTGACGATCCGTCGTAACTGTTGTCACCTCTGTTCCCACTAGAATTGAGTCTATTTTGTGGATTTCTGTTTTCAGAATTCCTTCTGTTGTCATACTGGCACCTACTAGAATTTGGTCTATTCTGTGACCTTCTGTTTTCAGAATTCCTTCTGTTATCATGCTGACCTTTTGACATGTGTAGTAATGAATGGTGCTGTCCACCATATTCTGCACATCTATGAGAGGAATAACATGGTACTTCCGTTTTGTGTAGTAGGCATCTACCGCACCATTGCTTTTCCTTTACGATTTTGTTTCTTTCACGTACTTGTTGACGTAGAAACGTTGTACATTTCAACAGTTTATGTTCTTCATGACACACCACACAGGTTATCTTCTTCTTTACCTGTTGTCTATGATCCGTTCCTTTCCTTTCTGTTTCCAACATCTCCAATGTCTGGAATCTTCTTTGTAGGAATTCCTGTGTTGACTTATATGTCGGAATGTCCCTACTGTCTTGAATTGACGTTTCATATAATCTCCTGGTTTCTGTGTCCCACTTTAACATACTTATCCTTGCTATAAGAGGGCTCCAGGACTCTGTCATTACACCTAGTCCACTAATGGCTTCTAAGCATTCGTGGAGAGTATCACGTAATGATTTCAGCGCCTTTGCTGACGTTTCTTTTATCTCCGCAGCCTGAAGTATCTTGTCTATTAATATAAATAGATTCATCCTTGGATTATCGTATCGATCTTGCAATATTTTTCAGGCAGCACTGTAGTTTGCTTCTGTTGTGTTTAAATGTTATATTATTCTACTTGCTTCTCCTCGGAGGTTTGTCTTCAGATACTGCATTTTTTCCACATTTGATAGTTGATTATTCTCATGTATCAAACATTTAAAAATATCATAGAATGTTACCCAGGATTCATACCTTCCTTCAAAACAGGGTAACTTCACTTGGGGTAATATTATTTTGTCTTTCTTGCATCCTTCCGCCTCTAATCTCTTATTTTCTTTTTTGATCGACCGCACCGTTCTTTTCATTGTATAAAATCTTTCTATTTCATCTTCTTCTAGTGCATCCTGTTCATTGTCCACAGTTATTTCCATTATTAATGTATCTATTTTTTGTACCTCTTCTTTTAAATCCTATTGTAAATCTTCATCGGTTTCGTCGTCTTCCAATAAATGATAAAGTTTCCCCATCCTAATTTCTATTTCTCTAATTTTTGTCGAAGACTTGTACGAACTTTTAATAAATTCCTCTAAAATCTTTTTTGTTTCTTCATATCTTTTTTGTACTTGTTCGTAAAAGTTAGATGTAAAATATTTATCAACTCTCGAACCTTTCTCTTCAATTTCTGTGTTTTGATCATCAAAGTCGTTTCACAATTCATCAAGTGTCTGTCTTTTAATGTTTAAATATTCTCTCGTTCGTTTTTCTTTCCGTAGTTTTCGTAAATTATTTAAAAGCTTCGTAATTTTTTGACCTAGCTTTTCCTGATCTAAATATAATCGTTCCATTTTAAACGAATATACGTTTGACCTAATTTCAACTTTTAAACTAGTGTCAGCAAGATTACCTTAGACAATAACGCAAAATGACCTCTTGTCTAACCTTTGTGGCACGGCTATATAGTACAATTAAAGAATGTAATATTATCACTTGTAACCAGAGAGAAAAGAAATTCTTTATATAAAAATGCAACTACTACAAATACTATTTTGGAAGAATGAACTCTTAATGTGTATAAAAATAACGAATTGTCACGATAATTCGCTATATTATGAAATTCAAATGTTTTAAGAATTTTGAATTATAAGAATCAAATTATCGAATATAATTAAAATTAATATAATTAAGCTATTAGATTTGAATTAGCTGTAGACAAACTATTACTATTTTAAGTAAAAAAAGTATGCAGAATAAAATATTTCAAATAAGTATTATTCAATTTGAATCTTAAGTTTGTTTAATAATCTTTTTAATGTATTAAATTAATGCACTGCTCTAAATGATAATAAATATTCAAAAACTTACAGTTTTATCCCGACGTTCACTTGTATGTTCCTGTTTCCTTCTTAGAACTGCAACTAGAACTGGTGAGCTGGATCTCTGGATGCTACTAGATTTTTCTGCTGGAAACTGGACCTCCAAACTGCTGGAATAGTAGACTTAAGGACTGCTATTAAGGTTCTCTGGTGATCAAAGGCTCTCGTAAGGCTCCTACCCCCTATTTCGGTGCTTTCTGGTCTTTTTTATTTCTTTTTTCTTTTCTCTACACTTCGAATTCGATCGTCGATCTTGTACGGAACTGGGAAACCGCTATTTAGGTCGCTAAGGGTCGTCTCCTTCGAAGCTCCAAACCAATTAACGCCCTTTTGATGATGTTTTGACATGTAGGGTTAATAAATGTTGAAGTTGTGGAGTAAAAGTGATTATTTATTGACAGCAACTCGTAATTACACAATATGGTGTTCGTTCGGTAACTACTCAATATTGACTGTGTTCATTTGAACTCAAATCCCCAATTTATAATCTCACACATAATAGATACATAAGCACCTTAGGTCATTTCTTCGTTCATATCACACCACCTAACTTTTGCTTATAATACAATTTAATCTACGCCTTAATTGCGACACTTAGGAAGTTCAAGTAGAAAATATTATTATTCGGCAAGTTATTTAGTTGTAGGTAAATGAACTAATTATTAAATTATCATACGATATGGTTTTGCAATATATATATATATATATATATATATATATATATATATATATATATATATATATATATATATACAGATTGAACCAAATTAAAACGGAACATACAATTTAATACATGTCTGTTTGAACTGCATTTGAAATAGTGGACCAATATAAAACTTGGACAAAAATAAATCCATACCTGGGTATAGACATTGTATAAAATATCGTTTAACTATCTGTCTCGCAACAAAGTTGTTTGCGTAAGACAGGTTTGTCTAAGGAGGCGATAATAGTTCAGGAAATGAAGCTCGAAAAAAGTTAAAACCTCGCAATTTTTTCGTCCTGCATGTCTCCAGTTGAAATTTTAGCAGAAGGTAGGTAATAGCCCGAGGATCAAAATCTATATCGAACCGAAGTGCGCTGAAGGGTTTTAGGGGTGAAAACTACCCCTAATTGTCAAAAATTATAAAATAACATATTAAACCTGAATATGGGTAAGATTTGGTTTGAATTAGTTAAATAATGATTATTTTATACTTTTGAATTGAGTTCCATCATAATTAAATCCTTAAAAAGCAACCCTTGTTAGAGATTAATGTAAAAAAATTACTAATTCTAAAAAGATGATTTCGCCTTGGATCGATTTGGATAAAAATTTGGATTTAAGCTCAATTCACCCGCTCCTTTATAGTTTATGTCATGTCGACGAACCCTGATTGTTCTTAGGGGTGAGAACTACCCCTAATTGTCAAAAATTATAAAATAACATATTAAACCTGAATATGGGTAAAATTTGGTTTGCATTAATTAAATAATGATAGTTTCGTGCTTTTGAATAAAGTTTCATCATATTTCAACCCTTAAAAAGCGACCCTTATTAGAGATTAATATGGAAAAATTAGTAATGCGAAGAAAATGATTTCACCTTGGAACGATTTGCATAAAAATTTGGAATTAAGCTCAACTCACCCTCTGCTTTATAGTTTATGTCATGCCGATGAACCCTGATTGTTCTTAGGGGTGAAAACTACCCTTAATTTTAAAAAATTGTAAAATAATATTACAAATCTTAAGATGAGTGAAATTTGGTTTGGATTAGTTAAATAGTGAGTTTTTTATACTTTAAAATACAAATTCATACATTTTCAACCCTTAAAAATCAATTGTTATGAGTGCTATAGGTGAAAACAATTTTTTGCCAAAATTTTGCAACTTTTCAACTTTTGAAAATCACCCTTTACAACATTGCAGTTTTTATAAACTAATTTATAAGATATAAATTGAAAAAAGTAGAATTAAATACAAAAAAAAATTATCAACATAAAAAGGCACCATATATTTTTATACATTTACATAAATAGTTGAAAATATTTACGTTTATAGGTAAAACAATTATAATATTAATTTTATTCGTCATCAATTACATCTTCATCGTGATCTATGTCATCCTCATCTTCTTCAATTATTGGTGGACTGTTATTGCACCCTTCACCTGAGCACCCAGAACAAGTAGAGTTACAGTATAAACCAACTTTTCTGCACCCATATGAAACGCAGCATCTTTTTTTGCATTGGCAAAAAATAATTTTCAAAAATTTATCGGGTGCAGGTTGTTTGTTGATGCGTACGGGTAATAACAAACCATCTTTGGAATACCATCCCCAATCTGTTGCTCTGATATTTTCATTGCCAAGCCATAGACATATGAGCAGATGTTTTATTCTGTAGTATGGGATTTCAAAATAAGAACGCTTAAAATTTCGAATGTATAACGCCCCACTAGCTAATATACCGGTTTTGTAGATTATTATGCTCCGAAATGTACTGTACTATACTAATGGAATTTTCCGGAAAAAAATTAACTGGTTTTTTAACGTATTTCCTTTAATTTTTAACGATAGAGTGTTTCTTCAAAAACGATTTGTAGAGGTTTTTAATAGCTACAAGGATCTGTAAATTAAATCTTTTTGGAACCGTTGGTTTTTAAATGGGGTGAGTTTAAAGGGCTCGAAAAAGATGGTGCTTGATCGTAAATCGATGCTTTAAACGGATATATCTCGCCAAATATTCATTGTACAACAAATCTAAATAAAGGATAATTTTAGTCATTAAAAAAGCTACAATTTGGTAATTTTTATTCTTTTCATATATTCAGTATTTTCGGGCAGATTTAAAAAAAGAAGGGTAAAAAATATGAAATTGTAAATCGTTTCTCGCGTTAAGCTGTACTTTTTCTAAAACTAAGCATTTTAAATGGGTCAAACTTCTTGGTCGTATTAACAATACATCTACAAAGGGAATTGCAGAAGGGTGAGGATCGATTTTAATTATGGGGGTGGTTAGGGTGTTGTTTTCCTCGATTTTTTCGTAAAAAATGAGGTATTGACCTTATTTTTTTATGATAGGTCTATTTATGCTCTTTAAAAACGGTTTTGTGAGTTTTCTTCCAAAAATGCATCATTTTCCCGATATTTGACTTTGAATCTTTCAAATTTGGCATTTGAAGAAAACCGCTGAACATTGATATTGTATTTGTAATTGTATTTGTCTTTTTGAAAGCTACAAATTTGTTTTCTACAATTTTTTTGATAAAATGCACAATTTTCGAGTTATTCGCGAAAAATCGATTAAAAACGTGGATTTTTTCGTCTAAAAGTTGTTACTTTCAATCGCGAATAACTTGAAAAATATCATTTTATAAAAAAAATGTATAGCACATTTGTTGTTTAGAATCACTTTTCTAATCGAAACCTGTAGTTAAAACGTAAAAAAATTTTCACCCCGGAGATGGGGTGGCAACCACCCCCTAGGCTTTGGCGCACTTTGGTTCGATATAGGTTTTGATCCTTAGGCTATTACCTACCTTCTGTTAAATTTCAAGTCAATCCACGCCGCACGAAAAAATTGCGAGGTAAAATGCTACATTTCCTGGACTATAACTGGTTTGACAGCATAATAAAATCGTAGATTTATGTGTAGCTTTCAATTTTTATGAGTTCAGAATCCAGCAACCCGTAGAAGTATGGGATTTTTTATAATATAATTATTTGACAATCTTTTGTTGGCCAACCAGCTACAGCAGAATTGAGCCGAAATACATTATATTCCTATGTTCCGAATTTATTTCGTTCAATCTGTATATATATAATGTAAACTTATACACGGTGAAACTATAAAATATTAAGAAGTTAAGAATAATGTGAGATTACAAAATTAAGGGGTTAATTTGTGATTGAACAAGGTAGAACTATTTTAATTAATTTTAAACTGTTTGTCCTTGTCTTAGTGTAGTGTTTGTACAATTTTATGTTAACATTCACGTTTATCACATTCTACGCTTGCTGGATAGCCCATATTTGACGACATGCCCCTGAAGATGCTATATTAGGCGAAAGTACTTGGGCAAGATTTGATTAAACTTGTGCTCGATATAATTGCCTTAATTTTCAAAGTTCATTTATTCGAGCATTTAACCTCATATCAATCATTACATATGTGATGCTATAGGTAAGAGAGAGAAACAGAATTAGGTATATAGGTATATGGTGCGTTATTTGTTGCATATAAAAAACATTTGACCTGTAATAGAAGTATAGTAAATGAAGGATTTAATTAATATTTTAAGAAAATGTATATTTTTATTTTAATATATGTATGAAAGGAGTTTAATACAAAAAAATACACATACTCTGCAGTAAAATTCATTGTTAATTATGTTATTAATATAATACTACAATACAATGCACTGCAACATAATTCAATATAATAATACAGTACAAATTAAAGTGAAATATTCATAAGTATTTAAAAATGACAATATACATAACCCACTTATGCATATGTTTAATTTATCATGATAATATTGTTTATTAATTATAAAATATTAATTTTAAATATTATTGCGTATAAAACTGACTAATCACGTATTTTCTAGATTACGCACCGGCCAAGACGCAGGTAAAAAACCTACCTGACACTATGGTACCCCCTTCGATATGAAAGCGGTCAACTACTACTCGATCTTTCTGGAAATAGGCCGCTATAAAAAAACCAGTTCGAGACTATTCAGGTCAACTTCCGTCTACTTCACGCCAGATCCTTCCAGCTAACGGCGTTTCAAATAAATAACGGCGATTCACATTGAGGAGAGTTAGTCAACAAGAAGATCGCGGATATCGGGTTAAAATTGTATCGAACGCAAATAAATTATTTGTAATTATTAAGTGTAAAATAAATTAGTATAAAATAAAGACTTTTGATAAATTATCGTAAGTTTTAATAAATTAGAATACAGACAATAACTTAGAATAAAGACAATAAATTAGGACTAATAAAACATTATAGTGGTGTTAGAAGTGAGATACTTTAAATAAAAAAAGCGGGATTTTAAATAAATTGGCGAACATGGCTACAATTTACGAGCTCACAGTTACGAATTTAAGAAGGCATCATGAGGACAGAGAATTAGCTTCTACCGGAAAAAAGGCTGAGTTAGTCCAACGACTAAAAAAGGCTTTGAAGGAAGAGTGTTTAGATCCGGAAACTTATATATTTGAAAATGCTGTCATCTCATCGATTAACAAAGTTTCCTCTGATGTAGCCAAAGTATCTGGTGATTTAGCCAAAGTTTCCTGTGATATCGCATCATTAGAGAACACTCTGGCGATATTTAGAAAGTTTCTGGTGACATCGCATTATTAGAGAACAAAGTTTCTAACGAGATTTCTTCTCTGGAACGCAAAGTTTCTGCTAACATCTCTAAAGTCACTTCTGAGATGTCTGCCCTCGATGATAGAGTGTCTTCGTTAAAGAACCAAGTTGCTGCCGATATGTTGGCCTTCGAAGAGAAGATAAAAGAGATGGAAAGGAAGATGGAGGAAACAGGGACAGCAGAGAGAGAAAACAATCCAAGTATATCAGAGACAAAAGAAGACGAGACGAAATGTAAGTTGGAAACACGGCCGAAATTTGAAGGAAGTGGAGGTTCTGTTCATGTCAAAGTCCCAACTTTCGACGGAAAATCATCATGGAACAACTACATGAAATAGTTCAAATCAGCTGCAAGAGCGAATGGATGGTCTGAAAAAGAAAAGGTTGTAAACCTGACTATCGCTCTTCGAGGAGATGCCTTAGATGTGCTTCAGACCATAGCCGTAGAGGAGACGGATGATTTCGAACAACTCAAGAAGAGGTTAAATATGCGATATGGCCACGAACACTTGGAGCATGTATATCAGTCGCAGCTTAAAAATCGAAGACAAAAGAAAGATGAGGCCCTTCAAGAATATGAGGTAGATATTGCCAGATTAGTACGATATGCTTATCCAACAGCTCCCGAAGACATGATGGAAAAGTTGGCCGTTCAAACGTTTATTGATGGTCTTCATGATCATGAAATGCAGAGAACACTACGATTAGCTCGTCATAAGACACTGGTTGATGTCTTATCCGCCGCCGTCGAATACGAGTCAGCTACGCAGGCCTCTGGCGGATACAGTAAAGTTAGAACTGTAAAAGAGGAAGGAGACGAAGATAAACTTGACCAGCTCGTTAATATGATAAAAAGCATAACATACAAGAAGCCGAAGACCATAAGATGCTGGAATTGTGGCGAAATAGGACACGTACGAAGTTCCTGTAAGCATCCTAGGTACGACGCAAATCAAGAAACTCACCATCAGGAAAACTAGAACGGGTCGGCCTTAGGGGGGCAGCTTCGACCCAGAACTTTTCCAAAGACCCACTCATACTAATAGCTTCTTTGAAATGTCGTGAAGATAGTGTATATGTAGATGGAGAAATAAATGGTAAAAAGCATACGTTGTTGGTGGATACCGGAGCGACCAAAACCATTATTCGCCCAACAGTTATAAACAGCCGTAAGAAACTGTTACCAACAACGTTGCGACTGCGGACCGCTACAGGGGAAAATGCTAACATTCATGGAGAAATCCAGGTACAATTAGGAATTGGAGCAGAAAAGTTCGTCCATACTGTTATAGTTGCTGACATCGAAGAGGATGTTATATTAGGAATGGACGTAATGAATACGCATGGATTCCAATTGGATTTTAAGAATAAGGTAATCAAAGTTGGTAACGAGGAGGTATTTCTTCATCCATATGATGACAACACTATGCAAGCCAATTCGTCAAACAGCTCGACGATTACCACAGGCGAAAAGAGAGGAAGCTGAAACAACAACAAATTAGGACTAATAAAAACATTATAATATTAAAATAAAAATATTGTTTTGTGATACAACTGTCAATTTGTCTGATATTGACACATAATTTAATTGTTGTTTGTTGTGTATATAACTACACATTTAAACTCTTCACGATTTTGAAATTTGAAGTTTTAATTTATAATTTAACATGCCTAACGAGAGTTAAGACAAATCTGAACAGAATGGAAAAATAATACTAATATTATTAAATATTAAATATATTTACAAAAGGAATATTTTTATTCTCGAGAGAGAAAAAGAGAGAAAATATATCTTTTGTCACTCTCTTACCTGTATCTTACATATGTAATGATTTTGCCGGTTCACTCCCGTAAAAATTTCCAACGCCAAACGCGCGTATAGAAGTATAACTTCAAAAAAAATTGATACCTGCTTAATGGTGCCTAGATTTCAGTGCTATATAACACATATTAGTAGCATTTGACTAAAGAGGTACTTACCATGGACAAAATGAGGTTCATAAATTTATAACTATTGGCAAAGTATGAATGGTTTTGTTTGCTCACAAATATGAACGAAAACTGACTAAGAATGAATTGAACCGTAAGTAGTACACATAAAAGCAATGATTTTCCAGTGAGCCGATTGAATTGCACAATTTCCTTATGGAGCAATGCTAGATATTCTTTAATCAACTTGACATCTTTTAGAAATATGTCTTTATACAAAATTTTTGTTAGAAAGGTTTCCTTGATGAAATTTATTAAGTAATCGCCTACGTTGGAAACGACGTTACAAATTTCCCAAACGACGGTATAAAAATATACCATCTGTATGTGTATAAGAATTGCTAATAATTCCTGAACAAAACTGTGTACAAAAGCAAAGAAATTCGTAAAAGTTAATTGAAAAGACAAAGCATGTACCACCATTATTGGTAAGCTGATAAAAACGATCGGCATAATGTGGCTTAAAATATTCATTTCTCTTCCAGATTTACCAAGTAGATCCATGGTTTTTATAAATTGTTCCCATTTATTCTTGTAACGTATTTTACAATAAAACATACATGTAGTAAACGCTACAAGTGTAAAGTAGTAAACTATCAACCAAATTCTCTCATGACCCATATTTATTTGTGTTATCAAATTTTCAAATTCTGAATCTTGGAAAAACATAAATGTTATTAACAATGTATTCCATAACAGCAAGCAACAGACTTTCGAAATGCTGTTTTTGTAGGGGAAAGGACCAAAAATACCCCCGTATCTATAGAGTAGATTTATGAACGACATTTTTGTTTTTCTGTATTTGTAACGAACAGAAAAAAATTGACTAATAACAGGAACAATTATTAAATTCTATATTGCGCGAAAGATATCGACAAAAAGTTAAAAAAGTTTGTGTCTACAACTGGTAATGACGCTCTGTAATACATTAAAAAGACATTTATTGCTGGTACGGTATCAAATTTGTATCATTTATTATAAATAATAGAAAAATATAACGTCAACGAATGATTGTAAATAATTAGGCTATTTGATTAATGCCTTATCGATTGGGCACTTGGATTTCCAACGTTTTTTTTTTTGGTTGCTATGGATAAAATGGAAGAAAATGTTTAATAGTGTATTACATAACGAGAGTTGTAAGAAGCTTATTACATGAGAGTAAAAAAGTTGCGCGCGAGCCGCGTAGCGGCGAGCGCAGTAATTTTACAAGCATGTAATAAGCTTACAACTCAAGTTGTGTACTATACTTTTTCTACGATTATTATCGTTTATAAAAATAAAAATTAAATTACCACTATTTACAGTGACAGATTAATAATTTTAAATATGTCAAAATAACGTCTGTTAATTCGTTTCCATGGTAACTCGACCAACTGACTTACGAGGCTTAAGTGATATTACACATTTTTATAAAACTGAAGCGTAATTTTTTTTATTACGTGCTAGTCATTACGAGTTCGAATCCCACCTGGGTGGAAATTTTCGTTTATAAAAAAAATTAATAAATAAAAATAATTTCTATCCTTGTGTGATCGGTACACACCGGAGGGACCGCAGACGTTCGGATACAATTAGTGTCTCTTAGCAAAGACAATGACGTGGACTTTGCTAAGTATCAAGACAATTACTCTACACACAGACACACACTACATTTATAAACTTATCTTGATTGAGACTGGCTGAATGACAATTGTCCAAGCCAAAACACACAAAAACACACAAAAAAAATAGTCATTACGTGTCAGTATCTGTTATGATGCATTTACTTAGCATCCCAATAGTGGGTAATAAACAATTTACTAGTAAGAGAGTAGAAAATTAGTATATTACATAACGAGAGTTGTAAGACGCTTATTACATGCGAGTAAAAAAGTTGCGCGTGAGCCGCGTAGCGGCGAGCGCAGTATTTTTACAAGCATGTAATAAGCTTACAACTCAAGCTGTGTACTATACTTTTTCTACGATTATTTTCGTTTATAAAAATAAAAATTAAATTACCACAATATTTACACTGACAGATTAATAATTTTTAATCTGTCAAAATAACGTCTGTTAATTCGTTTTCATGGTAACTCGACCAACTGACTTACGAGGTTTATGTGATATTACACATTTTTATAAAACTGAAGTGTAATTTTTTTTATTATGTGCTAGTCATTACGTGTCAGTATCTGTTATGATGCATATACTAAGCATCCAAATAGTAGGTAATAAACAATTTATACTCCATTCCACGAATATACGACTGTTTTAAATTGGTGTCGATTTAAATGGTCCAATGTACTGAATTGTACAATAGTAAATTCTCCCCATTTTTAAAATACTGTTATGGCAGATATAAACCTTAGATTTAAATATGAAGTCATGATATAAATATAAAGTTAATAGTTTATAAAACAGTTGTAATTCAGATTTTGAAGTATATAATTACTATCATGGAGTTTATTTTTTCATTTCAATTATTTCATTATAAACAAGTTGGTTTTTGAATTATGTGATTTAAACGAAATGTAACAATACTTAAGTGATCAAATAGTGTAAATCAGATTCACAGCCATAATCAGTCGGCGATATATAAAACTGTATATAAATTTTCGTTACTTTTTAATATCTTTAACGACTCGGTACTTTAACTATCAATAGCCGGTATGTTATACCCGTTACTTTCGGAACTTTTAAGAGTACATAAACTCAAAGCAAACAAATATTTAAAACTAACAAAGTGAAATATTAGATCCTTTTTCTGGTTTGTGAACCATCGTTCTGCCAATTTCTTTTCATTTATATTAAAAATAGTATATTTCTTTTTATTACAGTTGTAATACCTAACAAAGTCATAAAATAGGGTAATATCAAAGAAACCCGGCACGCCTCTTTGGTGTTTACATTTCACGGAAAGCTTACTAAAATGTCTGATGAACACATTTGGCTTCATAGACGTCATTATATTTATTTGTAGATTTTAACTGAAATAATTTTAGTTTAGATGTCATACTAGTAGACTCTTTTTATTGGAATAATGATTAGACCAATTGACCTTCATACTTCTACTTGCACAGTAAAATATTCGTTGTCGCAGTAAACCAAAACAGTCGTATATTCGTGGAATTGCCTATACTAGTAAGAGAGTAGAAAAATAAATTTATGATCTTATTGTTAGGGCTGACAATCGAGTGACAGCTGTTGGTGTTTGGAATCACCCCTAAACTAGAAGTGTCTTGGGATGGCAATTTTATATAGAATATACGCAACGACAATTGAGGCTTGAGGTAATTTGCCAAATTTATTAATCTTTCAATGTCAGTTACTTCAGTATTTTATAAATTTTTAATACAATTTGAGTTCGTGACTAACGTGTTTCAAAAATACCAATATACAAATTGGTGGCCCAGATCAGACGATTCAAGATTGGAAATGCCGAGAACTAGAGGACAAGGCGATCTGTCGATGTATTATGGGGATTTTCTAGAGAACTACACCAACAACGTATAGACCTAAAATTAATAGAATTTAGATACGGCAACATCGAAAAAATATCACCATCATCAATTAGCCCATATTTGTCCACTGCTGAACGTAGGCCTCCTTAAAATTTTTTACTTATTTCTGTCTTCAGCTTCTTGCATCCAGTTTGTGGTGATGCGCTTGATATCATCCGTCCATCTAGTCGGTTGTAGTCCTCTGTTTCGATATGCATCTTGCCTTGTCATCCATTGATCTGGCAACATGTCCGGCCCAAGTCCATTTAGCCCTGGCTATTTTTTCAACTGCATCTGTGACCCCTGTTCTTCTTCTTATTTCTAGGTTTGGTACTTTATCTCTGATGGTAATACCTAATATTGATCTTTCCATAGCGCGTTGTGTAACTCTTTATTTTATCTATTGTTCTTTTTGTCAGAGTCAATGTTTCTGCACAATATGTAAGAACCGATAAAACGCACTGGCTAAAAACCTTTCTCTTTAAACAAACTGGGATACTAGACTTGAAAATGTTATTCAATCTACCAAACGCAGCCCATGTGAGACCTATCCTTCTTTATATTTCAGTTGTCTGATTATCTGGGCCTAAGCGAATCTCATGCCCTAGATATTTGTAAGCTATTGCTTGGTTGATGTTATGGCTCTCAATCAGAATTTTACCGCTGACTACAAGGTTGGTCATAAATTTTGTTTTTGATGTGTTAATTTTAAGACCAATTGATTTTGACACTTTATAGAGCGTGTGCAGCATTTTTGTAGCTTTATCAACTCTTTATCAGATATTAAAACGATGTCATCGGCAAATCTTAGGTGGTTCAGATCTTCACCATTTATATTAATTCCCATATTATCCTCTCGTTTCATCTGCTTGAACATATATTCAAGAACAGCTGTAAACAATTTAGGTGAGATAGTAACATCCTGTCTAATTCCACGTTCTATTCGAAACTTCTTGGTATCTTCATGAAGGCGAACACAAGCTGTACCAGTTTCGTAGATACTTTTAATCAAGGCAATATATCGGTAGTCAATGCGGTAGTCAGCCAATGCTCGAAGCAGTTTATATTGATCTATAGTATCGGACGCCTTTTAATAATCTACGAATATAAGAAAGATAGGCTTGTTATACTCTGTACACATTTCCATTAGCTTTGTCTGTTGTTTGTGACTAAACTCTGATACAGTAACCGACTGTACAACTGATAATAAACTAATAAAGCTTAGGGATTTTCAAATAGTTAACCCTCAAGTCTCGATCAGGTACATTTTCCTAGAAATCTGTTATATATCAAATCATTAAGGCTTATCCTCGAAAATTCTAACGGTAAATTTCAGTTTGCTATCTCTATTTCAAAAATTTCTTTCTTTACGAAAACAAAATCTGTTCATGAAGTAATATTCTAAACTTCGTTTAGATCTCTTTCAAGCCCAGGTCAAAAATGCGTTTACCTTTTACTCGAGCCGATTATACACCGAGACAACCCTGCAGTGACAGGTTTTGGCTTACAATAAGACCATACATCCCTTTAGTGGTATTTTGAGTAAATATAATAACAGATCAAAGTAATATAATCTATTCATAAATTTACAATGTAACAAATGTACATACATAATTTATTTGTTATTTTTTTTACGGAAAAATTGGCTGTCTGAAGTTTAACGTAGATTAAAGTTTACGGAAAATAAAAATTATAAAAAAAAGATTATTATTATATATCATAAAAATTTGATTAGTATCACGATCATTAAAATTGATAAAATGAAACGATATAAATATAGAGTTATGTCTAATGTTTCTTCAGAAGGTGTTTGAAATAAAAATTATAATAAAAATCTTATCTAATTAGTATCACGATCATTAAAATTGATAAAATGAAACTATATAAATATAGAATTATGTCTAATGTTTCTTCAGAAGGTGTTTCAAATAAAAATTATTATAAAAATCTTGAAATTTTTGTAGCATATTTTCCCACAGTTCCATATATTTATCAATCTTTTCGAATAAAATATTTTTTGGGGTCCATAACAAACAGTTACTAACTGCAAACAGCAAACTAACAGTATTCTCTATTCGATATAAATAACAAAATAACTGTTCTTGCACTGGATAGTAATAGAAATAAGTTCTTTTTAAAATTTCTTGAAGGAAGGAATAATTTAGTCACGCTATCATTTCCAATTTTGATTTTTGATATTGAATTTGATAGGTTGTGATTTATTACACCAAAATCTAATAAAATATACCATGACACAAGAAATAGTTTCAGAATAAGTTTGATGTGTTGTTTATTATCATTCAGTAAGAGACTAATTTACTTCTTACAGTGCTAGTCTAACAGACAATTATTATTGTCAAATGAAAGAAATAAGATAATTTACTTGTGTGCTTGTGGTTAGTAAACGTCGGCCCTATGCAACTAATTGGCAATAAAGAACGGAGTACAAAAGTTTAGATTTATGAGATTTATGAGGAGCATTTATGAAACTTAGATGTATACTGAGTACTTATTTCAAAAATTTACAACTAAGGATTTAATTTGTTATATGTAAATATACTCCTAGATCTAGAGAAAATGGGAGTGCGACAATGGGAATTACTGGCACAGGACTGACAAACATGGAAGGCAATAGTAACCGCAGCAAAGACTTACGAAGAGTTGTAGCGCCATTGATGATGATGATGATGATGATGAA
Source organism: Diabrotica balteata (assembly GCA_918026665.1). Taxonomy (NCBI): domain Eukaryota; kingdom Metazoa; phylum Arthropoda; class Insecta; order Coleoptera; family Chrysomelidae; genus Diabrotica; species Diabrotica balteata. The sequence continues at coordinate 92,417,255 of OU898284.1, read as the reverse complement.
ATATACTGTATAACTATTTATATGGATGTGAAATATGGATCATGAAGGATAATATGATGGACATTTTGACATTTTAGGATGTACGTTGAAAAATTGAGGCAAATATCGAGTACAAATTTAATAATCAAATCTTGCCCAAGTACTTTCGCTTTCTACAGCATCATCAGGGGAATCTGAAATAAGCCAAGAAAAGTTTTTTTAAACGAAGAAAATTAATAAACTTCGATAAAAAACCCGAAGTTAATGGATGATAAAAGTTTTTTGTGATTAACATTTTAGACTTACTTCGTCAAATTGGGTCTATCCAGCAAGCGCAGATGCCCCTGATGATGCTGTAGAAATCGAAAGTACTTGGGCTAGATTTGATTATTAAATTTGTGCTCGAAATTTGCCTTCATTTTTTAAAGTTCATTTATTTGAGCATTCAACCTTATATCAATAATTTAGGATGTGACTCAGGTATATGATAAAGTATGGCAAAGGCGCCATAACTATAAACTAAGACTGCATTTACCAAAACGATACTCTCAAATAATTGACTCCTCCATCTTGGAAAGATATTTCAGAATTAAACAGGAAGAAACATACATGGAATTGACAGATATTACAGCAGGGCTGCCACAAAGAAGTGTCTTTACCTTTTGTATACGTGTTATATTATTGTCCTAGAAAATATACAATTGCCACATTTAGCGAAGATATTGCTATCATAGCAATATGCAAAACCAGCGAGGAAGCGACAAAGAAATTACACAGATGTTAATCAAATATATACTCCAGGGAAATAAGCAAAAAATAGACCATGTTCGTGACACTCAATAATCCAGGTCGCTGATAACTTTTTTAGTTATTGTAGACCTCTAGGAAGAAAACCTACTTCTTTTTTTGCCTTGAATTTGCAGCTGTTTTTTAATTATTGACAATTTAATGCAAAAAACGCGACTGTTTCTATGATTATTGATACTAGTATTAAAAAAAATAGATTTTTGGAAGAAAATTGTTTTGCACGAATTGTTTAGACTATTTATTAATTTTTTAATACTACATTAATTAATTAATAATTAATTATCAATTAATTAATAATTAATTAATTATATTAATATATTATTATTAATATTATTATATATTATATATAATATTATATTATTATATATATTATTAATTAATAATAATTATTAATTAATTAATATATAAACAAATTACTAATTCCTAATGTACGTAGAAATTACATACAGATTAAAAATAGATCATACAAAATAAAAAAATAAGAATGATCAAAATCCATTGAGCAGATCCGGAGATATAGAAAATTTTATTAGTTTGAAATTGCTTGTTCGGTTTGGATTTGTAGGTTCTTCCTAGTTAACATTTGAACTACATTTTTGAAAATTCGTAGAGGGTCCTGTAAAGGTACAATGTTTGTGCAAATTTTTTCAAAAAAATACAAATCCCATTAAATAACATGGCAACTTAACATGGCAAAAAATGAGGTTACTTAATTATTATAATCAAATTAGCTGTGAATTATCATCTTTTCTTTGACTTGATCTACTACTTGTTGTAATTGGTCGTAAAACACTTCCCTTGTTGTTGGAGGCTTATTATTTTCTAGTCCCTATACTCCGATAATGTTCAGGTTTTCCATCCCCATTCTCATCTTTGATGTTACTATTCTTTCTGATATGTATTGACACTCTTTGATGTAATTTTGATACCTTTGGTGTATTAGTAAGGCTACACCTTCTTTGGCCCTGTTTTCTTTTGCTACTCCACTGTAGATTAGTATGTATTCACCTAATTTTGATTGACCTTTTCCTTTTTTTTTTGTTTGTTGTAGAGCACAAATGTCTATTTCTTTCTCTTTCAACACTTGGGTTATTTCTTGGTCCCTTGAGTTGAGTGATCTGATATTCCAAGTAATTCTCATCTGGGTTTTGGATGTTTTTCGCTTGTCCTTATTTCTTGCCGTAGTCGTCTTCATAGTATCAATCCGGTTCCGAGACTGTACATTGTTTCTTTGAGCAGTATTTGATTTTACGATTGGTAGGTTGCTAACCAATAAATATAAATAATTAAATTTCATATTCAAATACTGCAAATTTGGTTATTACTCTGAGCTCATGTAAAGAAGAAAAGAAAATAATAATTCTGATTGAAATACAAAAAAAATGTACTGGATGATTGACCAAAACTCTACGCTGTTTCTATATAATAAATTATTATTAAATAAGCAAATACTGAAACAATTGTATTATTATAAAAACAGTATAAATATTTAGAAAGAAAATGGAAAATCAACAGAAAATATTTCTATTCATATAAAAATTTAATAAAATTATAGGTACTTACTGCTTATTTATATAACATTTCCTATTTTAAATACAATAAACACACTGGTTTGTCAAAAGTCGAAATAAGCCCTAATAATGTTATTCAACTTTATTTATCATCCTCCGAGGGTTTTACCTACCTGGCGAGAATCCAGAAGCTACCGACAAGGACACCCTGTGCTGACGGAGAGAAAATTGCGTTTAGCAAAAATTTGAAATTTTTTAAAAGTTTATATCAAATAGCTGCTTTGTGTTACACTTTATGTTAAAAATAAAAACAGATTCGGAAAGTGGGTCAAATTCTGTAGTGCCCTATTTAAAAAAAAATTGTTTCGTTTATTTTAACCAAAAATATTTGAAAAAAAAATATTGTTTAAACAATTTATTAATTTACAACCAAATAGTGCACTAGAACTTTTTTAGACCTTCCATATAAAAAAAGAATCATCTCAATATCTGCCATAGTTTTTGCGTTATTTGATATAAACTTTTACGTTCGAATTTACCTATGCCCAGAATCGCGAGGATCGGCCTTAATATTTTACTATTGGCCCAAAATTTTAATATAGAATGGTTTCGTAGTAGAATAGTATCATGGGTGGTACCATGAAATTTTAAAAAAGGCACAAATAGGCGGAATTTACGAAAAAAAAAGTGCAAACAACAATTATAATAGGCAAAAAAGGCATTTTGCCTATAATCCGTGCTTTACTAATAATCATTATTTTTGTCTTCTTGCAATTTAGTTTTAAGCCGTTTTTGTTACACTCTTCTACAACGTTATCCATGATCCTTTGGAGCCTCTGGGCATTATCTGCCAGCAACACTGTATCGTCTGCATATCCAATATTGCTAGTCATTTACAGCAATATCATCTTCTGATTCGTCCAAGGCCTTTCTAAAGCTGTTTTCAGAGTATATGTTAAATATAGCCGATTACAATATGCAAACCTGTCTAACTTCTTTTTCGACTGTGTAAAATATGCAATATCCGACTTTTTCCCATATTTTAAATGTGCAAAAAGAGTATTGAAGTATTTAAAGATTACTATTAATTATTCCCTAAATTTCTCAAAAGATGATTCAGAATTGCAAGGTTTTGTATATGCTGATTCGACAAGCAATATATCAGATCGAAGAAATTTTACTGAATATGTATTTAAACGTTGTGGCTCTGCAATATCTTAGCAAACTGCAAAACAAAAAACAGTAGCTTTATCTAGCTACCAAGCAGAATATATGGCCTTGTTAGAGGCTGCTAAAAAGGCTGTTTTCCTTAGGGATTTGCTAAGTAATTGAATTGAAAAAACTTCTTTCTTCTTCAAGTGCCGTCTTCGTTCCGAAGTTTGGCTATCATCAAAGCTATGCGTATTTTTGATGCTGCAGATCTAAACAGTTGGTAATTGGTGCAATTGTACCATTCTCTCAAGTTTTTCAGCCGTGAATGCCTTCTTCTTCCTATAGATCTCTTTCCCATTATCTTTCCCTGTATAATCAATTGCAGCAACTGGTATTTATCTCCCCTCCTAACATGTCCCAAATATTGTAGTTTGCGCTTTTTAACAGTAAGTATCAGCTCTTTCTCTTTCCGCACTCTCCGCAAAACCTCCACATTTGTTACTTTCTCTGTCCAGGGTATTCTTAATATTCTACGATACATCCACAACTCAAATGCTTCTATCTTTTTGGTATCGATCTTTTTCAATGTCCATGTTTCCATCCCGTAGAGGAGAACTGACATAACGTAACATCTCAAAAGGCGAATTTTAAGTTTTAGACTTAGATCTCTTCCGCAGAACAGCTTTTTCAATTTAGTAAATGTGGCTCTAGCTTTCTCTATTCTGGTTCTTATTTCTTCAGAGCAATCATTATTTTCGTTGATAACAGTTCCCAGGTAATTATATCTTCTTACACGTTCGATTCTTTGATCATGCACGGTTATGTCAGGGAAGTTTTGTGGTGATTTAGATATTAGCATTATTTTTGTTTTGCTTATGTTAAGTGATAATCCGTGTTCTTCACTGCATTCTACTATTTTGTTAATTAGTATTTGAAGGTCTTCCCAAGTTTCTGCGATTAGTACCGTGTCATCGGCATATCTCAAGTTGTTTATTCGGATGCCATTTATCTTAATACCTATATTTTGATCCGAAAGTGCTGTGTTTATAATGTCGTCGGAGTATAGATTGAATAAGGTCGGTGAAAGTATACAACCCTGTCTTATGCCTTTCTTGATCTCGATTTCCTCCGTTGTCTCTTGCTCTACTCGGATATTTGCTTTCTGGTTATAGTAAATCTTAGAGATAATTCTAATGTCCCTTTTATCCAAGTTTTTTTCTACTAGCAGTTTCATTAAGTGATCGTGACGAACTTTATCAAACGCTTTGTTGTAATCAATGAAGCACATATATATATATATATATATATATATATATATATATATATATATATATATATATATATATATATATATATATATATATATATATAACACTGTTTTTGATGGGTTGGAGTCAATAAAAGGGGCTATTTGTTGACTATTTTTTACTCGAGCTTTCAATTGTGATTACAATTTTTATCAAGAGCTTCTAAAAAATACAAAATGTCTTACAAAGTTGAACTAGAAATAAAAAATTTTTTGTTAACTCACCAAATAAAATTAGTTTTATATAAAAAACTAATTTTATTTGGTGAGTTAACAAAAAATTTTTTATTTCTAGTTCAACTTTGTAAGACATTTTGTATTTTTTAGAAGCTCTTGATAAAAATTGTAATCACAATTGAAAGCTCGAGTAAAAAATAGTCAACAAATAGCCCCTTTTATTGACTCCAACCCATCAAAAACAGTGTTATATTTTTTCCAAACGAGTCACAAGTACTTCTTTTTTCTTACTCTTATATATATATATATATATATATATATATATATATATATATATATATATCTTGGTTTATATCTAGACATCTTTGGCATATGACGTTAAGTGCAAATAGTGCTTCTCTTGTTCCAAGCCCGTTCCGAAATCCGAATTGAGTATTACTGATATCTGCATCTAGCTTTCTGTTAATTCTTGAGTGGATTACTTTGATGAATACTTTTAATGTATGACCCATTAAGCTTATAGTGCGGTAGTCAGTGCACTGTTTTGCATTTGCCTTTTTTGGTAAGGTTACAAAAGTTGAAAGTAGCCATTCCTTTGGTATTTCTCCTCTTTTGTAGATGCAGTTAAAAAGGTCGAGTAGAATATTCACTGATTCGCCTTCCACAAGCTTAAGAAGTTCTGATGTGAGCCCGTCTGGACCCGGTGATTTACCATTTTTCATTATTTTTATAGCGTATAATAGTTCTTCTTTAGTTATTTCTGGTCCTTCGTCGCCTTGTAAGTTATCTATATTAGGTTCTTGTCTTTCATCGTCGAACAATTCTTCTACATAGTTCTTCCAGGTCCTAAGCTTTTCTTGTAGATCGGCTATTATTTTACCATTTGCGTTGCATAGGAGATTGGTATGTTTTCGTTTTTGTGTACCTGTCAGTTCCTTTATCTTTTTATGTAAGTTAAAAGTGTCATGTTTGAGATGTAGTTCTTCGATTTCCTCGCATTTTCTTGTATAAAAATTTTCCTTTGCAGTTCTTATTTCTTTTCTGATTTGTTTGTTTACTTCATTATATTTTTGGCTGCATTTTCCCTTTAACTGTCTTCGCTCTTCCATGAGACCTAAAATTTTTTCTGTTATCCATTCTCGTCCTTCTTTCTGTTTCTCTTTGGTAAGCATTTTCTGGGCAGGTTTTATTATTGCGTCTTTTAAATCTTGCCATTTGTCTTCTACATGCGTGTTCTCTGTCTTTGTAGAAAGCATTCGTAAGTTATCATTGATATGTTGTTTTAAATCTTCTTTAATTGTTGGATCTTGTAAGCGGCTGGTATCTATGTGATCAATTTTTGTTTTATTTGAAGGTCTTTTGAGTCTAATGTGTACCCGCGCTATCAGGGGGTTATGATCTGAAGAAACATCTGCGCCTGGATAAGCCTTAACTGATCTTATACAGTTTCTGTATCGCTCATTTATTAAAATATAATCTATCTGATTCCTAATTGTTTTTTCCCTAGTGTGTTGAGGGGACGTCCATGTGTAGAGTCTTCGTTTGGGTAGCTTAAAGAATGTATTTGAAATTATCATATCATTCTCTTGACAGAACTCTAAAAGTTTGTCTCCTCTGTCGTTTCTTGCCCCTTGACCATATTCTCCCACATTTTTTCCGCTTTTTCCTTTGCCAATTTTGGAGTTGAAGTCTCCAAGGATAAGTGTAACATCTTTTGGCTTTGTAGACTTTAGAACTTGATTTATTTGTTCATAAAACTGCTCAATCTCTTCATCTGATTTATCTGCAGTAGGGGCATATACCTGTATAATATTAAGTTTTGCAGTTTTTGTATGCAGTTGTAGGAGCAGGATCCTGTCTGACACTGGCGAAAAATTAGTGACAGACTGTGTCATTCTTCTTGAAACGACAATTGCTACACCATATCTGTGATGTTGGTATTCATTTCCTGAGAAATAGATCATACCGTTCCTTGTCGGGACGTTGCCTGCACCCGACCATCTTGTATCGCTGATGCCTAGGATATCGATGTTTAATCTTTGCATCTCTTGTATAACGTTGTGAATTTTTCCAGGCTCGTACATGCTTCTGACGTTTAATGTACCAATATTTATTGTATTTTTAACACAGGGATGTCGCAGAATTACGACCTGAGAGGCCCTGCTGTCATGAAGTATACCTCTCCTGCCGGATCTTGGTATCCGGTATCCATGATCAGTACTAGAAATCATTTCGCTTCGCACAGCCATGATAATTTTACTAGAGATATCCCTTAGGATCTTTAATGCAGTGGTTTATCCTTGCCTTCTGCATCCTTATGCCGTTGACCATTTCTTAGTTCCTCCGCCTTTGAGATCTATTTCTCAGTCTCAGGACAAAAGAGTGCCCTTCCATTTACCAGTTCATCCGCCCGAAGCCGTTGGCCAGTAATTGATGGACTGCTTATACCGGCAATCATTCGGTGACTTGATTCTATATCAACCCTAAAATCGAGGGTTGCCACTTCCGCCATCCGCCCCGTACCGAAGCTCCGCTTCTCCGCCGTGGCCGCCGTTGTGGACTTCATCCGTAACCCTGGACAAGGGACCCTAAACAGGTACTAGTTTCCCGGGACAGGAAACCCCCGGAATCTGCGGAGGGCAGGGATTGATTCATTTTCCCTGATAGGACTATCTTTAAGAATTTAAAGAGTTCCTACCCGTTACCCTTGAAAAAACTGAATATATTAATTTATTTTTTTTTATTTTACACAATAGTCGCATCAACCTCTCGCTTATTAGCGATATATATACATATACATAAGGTAATTTATTTACAATAAATGTTAGATTTTCTTAAATACATTGATATATTTAAGAAATTTTACCAAATGTTTAATTTTACAATTTTCTCCACAAGATTTCACTTGTTGATCCGATGTTGTGGTTGTTTTGTCTCTGCAACTAGTATCTTGGGCACTCTACAAGTACATGCTTAAGACTTTAGTGGGATATTGCAGTTTTCGCATAAAATGTCCCAATGGTCTTGCCATAGATTTTCGACTTTCACTTAAATAAATGGGTTTAAATCGTTAAGAACTACATCTCTTACTTCACTCGCGGTTTCACTGTTCCTGGTTTATTGGGCTGTACGATCCGCTTCTTCATTTCTTTGAAGGCCAATGTGTGAAGGAATCCATAGGAATTGTACAGCATAGTTATTGTTTTGAATGGTAGCTAGTTCTTTTTTTTTATTAGGAGAGCAATTGGATGTTTCGTGTACAGTTGGTTAATGGTATTTATGGAACTGAGGGAATCGGTAATTATAAGAGCATTGGATATATTACTGGAGTTAATATGAACGAGAGCTTGATAGATGGCGTATAGCTCGCCAGTATGTATACAGCTTAAAGATGGTAGTTTATACTCAAGTGTAATATTTGGAGTAATGACAGCTGCTCCAACTCCAGTAGATGTTTTAGAAGCGTCTGTGTATATATGATAGGATTTAGCAAATTTTGTTAGTTTGCTGATGAAAGTATTTTTTATTAAGGAGTGTGAAGTATCGTTCTTTCTGAAGATATTTAAGGATGTATCAGATTGAAGAATACTTAATGTCCAACGAGAAGGAATTTGTATGGAGTTGGAATAGGTAGGTATTTGGTATCGGAATTTGTAAAGTTCTAAGGGTTTGCCTAACTCTTTCGTAAATTGGCGGTTTTATGTTCCTATTTTCAGTATATAGGTTTTTAAAACGATGGGTAAATATGTTACTTCTAGATGGATTGTTTGGATTAGAATTAGCAGCAAATGCGTATGTGAGAGATAAGTGCATCCTTCTATATTTAAGTGATGACTCTCCATTTTTTGCTCGTAAACTTTCTATTGGGCTCCGAAATGCTCCTGTAGCTATTCTTAATGCCGTATTTTGAATTATGTCAAGATGGTGTAATAGGTATCTTTAGCAGATGCATATACTATGGAACCGTAATCTATTTTGGATCTAATTAGGGTTTTATAAACATGGATTAAGCAGTTATAGTCAGTTCCATAGTTTTTATTAAATAATAGAGTTTTCATAAGATTAGTTCCATTTTGGCATGTTTTTTTTATTTGTAGAATGTGTTTTTTCCATGTGAGTTTCGTATCAAAAATCATCCCTAAGAACCTAATGTCATCGGCATAATTCAGAATTTGGTTACATAATTTTAGTTGCGGTTTAATCGGATCACGTTTCTTTGAAAATAACAAACACTTTGATTTGCTGAGTGAAAACTGTAATCCTGTTTTGTTTGACCAATTTTCGAGTTCATAAACTCAGGTTTGTAAGTGGCGCTGTACTGATGAGATGTTTTTTCCTGAAGATACTAATACCAGATCATCCGCATATAATCTGCCACGAACTAAGCTGGAGTTGGATGGTATAATATTATTCATGGCAATTAAAAATAACGTTGCGCTTATTACAGACCCCTGAGGGGTGCCATTAGCTTGACGTCTTGTTGAAGATGTGCAGTGGTTGACTCTTACTTGAAAATTGTGTTGTTTAAGGAAATTTTAGTTCGTGCATTGTTAGGTTTTAGAATAGGTATAATTATTGAATCACTCCAGGAAGTTGGAAATACATTTAACCATATTCGATTGAACATTTTTAGAAGGGTACACTTAGCATTGTCTGGCAATTTTTCCAAGAATACTAAAGGTATATTATCGGGTCCAGGAGCAGAGTTGTTTATAGTATTAAGAGCAAAGTTAAGTTCATCTAAGGTTAAAGGAATATTGAAGGAACTATTATCCCTATCTTCACAATCGAGCTGTTGTTTTTCTGTGATGATTTTGTGTTGTATAAACTCTTCGGAATAGTTGCTATTGCTGGAGTTTTTTTCGAAGTATGTAGCAAAAGCATCAGCTATTTCGTTAGGTTTTGTTATTACATTAGTATTATGAGTAATAAAAGGCACTTGGTAAAATTTGTTTTTGCCTGATATTTTTCGAATATTGGACCAGACTGTAGATAAAGGTGTTGTACTGTTTATATTTGAGACAAATTTTCTCCAGTTGGTTTTTCGAGCATTTTTTGTTATATATCGAGCATGTGCTCTCTGTTTTTTGTATTCAGTTATGATACTTGTGTTACTATGTTTTTTCATTCTATTAAAAGATGCTTTATATTGCTTGATTTCATTTTGACATTCTGTATTCCACCATGGTAGAGGTCTGTGTTTCCTTAATATTTTAGTTTTTCCTATATGTGTGTCTGTCGCGTATGTAATAAGATTCGTAAAAATGTTGAGAGTTTCATTTATATCAGTGTTTTCAAAACTAGATTTTTGTGATGCTATGTCTGTTTCTGTGGTCCTGGTAAAAGAAGAACATCATGGCTGAAAAATCTAAGACAATGGTATGGAAAATCAACTACATCGTTATTTAGAGCTGCTGTCAATAAAGTCACGATAGCGAATATGGTAGCCAACATGATATCCGACGATCGATAGCGGTCATGGAACTAGAAGAAGAAGATGTCTGTTTCTATGGCGTCAGTGTACTTGTCCCAATTACCGTTTTCCTTCAACTAGGGGTGATATTTCTGTAGATACAGTTCGTTTGGAGGACGATTTAGATGTATTTTTCTCGTTGGATACGCTAAATTCTTTTGGTGCTGGATTCTCTTTAATTTCATTAACCGAGAAAGAATTATTGTTTAGACTGGAAGGTGAAGGCTGGTGAGCTATGGGAGATGATAGGGCTAATGAGGTGGGTATATTTGGTTTGGATATAAATGGCATTGTATTATCTGAAGTTGATGTGTCAAGAGATGGTAGGTTAGTTGAAGATAATATTTTTGTTAGTGACGTTGAATTATTTGATATGTTTGTAGAGGTGCATGTTGTTGAAGGTGTAATAGCAGTCGTTTCTGTTGAAGTTACTGTAGTAGACTTGTTTCTATTTGAAACTGTAGCAGTTGAGACGGCTGTGTCTGAGTGATTTACATTTACTGAGCAACTACTGTAAATATGTTGTTTGCAAAGGAAACATAAGTTGTCTAGTGTCAAAGAAATTCGATTGGTAGTATCTTCATGAGTTATTAAAATGGTATCAGGAATTGAGCCTGTGGGTGGAGATACGTAAATATGTCGACGGAAACTGAGTACATGTTTGTATTCAGGATTGTTGGTTCCTATTCGCAAAAATGACATTGATGAAGTTGGTTTTAGGCCTAACATCAGTAGTTCGTTTTCTATTACCTTATGCGGGATAGTGGGAGAAACATTGGATATTAGGAGTCTTTCATTTGGAGTAATTAGTCTAAGGACTTGAATTTGTGTATTGTTTACAGTGGTGAAACCTCTGCTGTTTGAAAAAAATCATCTACGACTTGTTTGGTTGAGAAATAAATACAGATGCGATTATTGGTGATTCTTGATGAAAAAAGAATGTGTTTTGGACTAACTACCGCTATCAGGTATTCTTCTAATTTAACATCATTGAGAGAATTAAAAACTACGGCTTGTAGCTTGGATGGATAGTCGGTTCTTGTTTTGATCAGATTTAAGATAAAGGTTTTTGTGATGTGGATTGCGATAATTCATCGCTATAATTACTGACGTCAAATTCCATTTCTCAACACCATTTAATTTTCCTAAGTACGGACCTGTTCCGCTTCGGGTTTTGGATTTTGGTAATTGAATACCTCCCTCTAAAAAGGTTGCAAACAGCAAAATCACTTTTTTACAGGAAGTGAAGAAAACAATAGAAACTTTCCCTGTTACAATAAAAATATGTTTATATGATGCTTACACATTATTGTTAAAGATTGCTATAATTTTTTTTTATTTTTAAAATGTACTTTAATACTATTAGACAGAATTAAATTTTTTCAATCTAAAAACGTTACACATGCCCATATGTAACGTTTTTACATTCAATCTAACTAATATTAATTATGTACTTGAAACGTTTTACAACAAAACGCAGTTTAGATTAAAGGAGTATTACAGGAAAAATAAATGCACGGTAAAATGTAATATTAAACAAATAGTTTATTAATATAAACAATACAAAAAATGTATGATTTTATTTTATTTTCAATTTTTAAGTGTTTATCCTACATAACATTTGGATCTGCACTATCTAACGATTGATAAAAAGTTCTTTTATATGGAGGTAAGTAATCTATAAGCTTTAAAAGATCAGCCATTTTTGAGGCATTAATAGGTAGTTTATTAGGATAAAGGATTGGCAGATCGATAGGGTCAACTATGTTGTACACAGGCAATGAGGCAGTTTGGGATCTCTTTCCTTTGGGTTTCTTTATTATATTATAAACCATCCAGTTCTGCATTGGATTGTGGCATGTTCTTATACGAATGGCAGTTGGTTCGTCGTAAGTAAACTGGATACATCTTGCTTCAGTAATTTTGATATCGGGATGTTTATAGATCTGCAGTTCAATCGACGACATATCCAAAAATTGTCCTTCCATTTCCAAAATATCAAATGAATTCGATTCTCTTATATTCCTAATCATATTTACAACATCTTGAGGATCATGAAGGGTTGCCGTTTTCTTAAACTTTTAAATAATGGCGAAATCGCGGTCACATGGAAGAAAACTGTGTCCTGTGACTAGAAATTTCTGATTGACCTCTGTGAAATAACGCAATGAAACTAGGTAATGATACAAAGCTGCCATCCGCCAATTATTGTTCTCTCCTACACACCTATCAGACTATACTATAAGTTTTCTCTCCTGATGTAGACCCAGGATTTCAAAATTATTTTGAATGTAGCGAAATAGTGCGGAGGAAATTTCCCCTGATCCCCGTTTTCCTACACTTTCATGCCAAACACACATTGTTGCTCTATTCTTCCCCATATTATGAATACAAAAGTTATAATTAGAATATTGTCTCAAGTAATAGACATCTGAATGGCTTAGATTAGGAGTAAAAAGGACCTGTTGCAAATCAACGCAGAGAACAACCAAATTTTCATTTTCAATAGCTGCCTGTGTATCTTCTACCAACGTTTTATAAGCCTTTTCTGCTTTTCTGTGGTGCAGTTCTGACTGAAATTGTAGCTGCTTTAAGTCTTCATTATTCTGGCTTGCAACCATTTGTATATAAAATTTGTCACAAACTTTACATGTATCAGATCTGGGAACACCAAATCTTAAGTTAAATTTGTCGTGAAAAATTGACCTATACAAGTGTAATTTCACCCTTGTGGTAGGATACTTATTTCTAAATAATTGGTACATTCTAGTTATGGATAGGTCTGGAGCAAGACATTTCTTTTTATTTGAGTTTCTCGAATAATGGTTTTCTTGGCAAGGAAAAGAAGAAATATGCGTAATGACAAGCTCTTGATCTGCATCAGGAATACTTCGTGGTCTATTGTTATGTTTACCACGACCATCGTCGATGCTGAGACCTTGCTTAACTTTACTTGCAAGAAGCTGCAATCTCCGCCGAGTTAAATTCAAAACAGATATAATTTGTTTTTGACATACCTGCTGCCGTTGTGAAGCAATAATATTTACTGGAAGTGAATACTTGATAGTACATTGGCATTTAGATATATCTTCAGGCACAATCCTTCGTTTAGGTTCTCTTAACTCCATATACTCTGCAAGGAATCGCTGCTGCTCATTATACGAATACTGGTAAAAACGATTAAATATATCAACTTTTACCTCCAAATTCTGGTTAAGCACGGAACAACCATCATACATGCAAGTTAACGAACAAGTTGAATCCTAAAATAGACGTGCTGTAATACACAACAAAAACGCAGGAAAAACATTTAAGGTTAGAGTATACACATGTAACGTTTTTAGACTCACCTCATTTGGACACTGTTTTTCGGCTTTTACAATATTTTTGTGGCCCATTTAACTTTTTCCACTATCCTTTAACCTTTTACTCTTTACCTGCTGCCATTGGTCACAGTGTATTTTTCGTTTTTCCCCTTATTTGCCTTTTTTAAAACACTACACATTGGAGAGATAGACGTTGTTTCTGCCATGTTTCTTACATATGTGACCTTTTTAGACTGACCTCAAATTTCAGTACTAAAAATTATAATAGTTTAATTCAACTAGCGACTAAAGGATAGCACCACTGTATATTAAACTGCGTAAGTAACCATTTTACATTAAAACATCACTTTATGAAAAATTGTCAGTTGCAACGTTTTTAGAGGGACCTCTTCAATTGTCTTTAACGGCATAAAACTGGTGTCGATTAGTGACTGGTGTTATTTATTGACGGTTTTATAAAATTCTTTGGTTATAAATTACTTATTAATAGAAAAATATGTACTCACAGAAAATTTTTTTCCATACACTGAACTAACACTATTATACTACTTGATGTTAACGTAGTGTAAGAATTCTATGATTGGTTTTTATAAGTTAAATTTACTAATTTGTCAGGATCGATCAAAAAGCATGTGTGCTTATTCGATATCAGTGCCGGACTCACTTTATTTAATGATATTCAAAGTGCATTAAACTCACAGCAAATCCTATTTATTATAAAAGAAGTATAAGCATATTGATGTAAGATATCATTTTTTGAGGGACCTAATATCTGACATGACCATTAATGTAATTGTTAGGTATAGGTAACCTATAAATTTTATTTTATTGATAAGAGGGGGTGTTGAAATATTAATATCAGTTAAACAAAATTTAAATATTAGGGCTTTGTCATTTATAGTAAGTTAAGGTTGGTACAATGTCAAATGTATTTACTTTTGGAACAAAATAAAGTCACTCTTAACTGTATACTCTACTGGTTCGTTTCATTTAAAAGTTTTAACATATGCAGTGTGCATGTCTCACAGGCTGGGTTTGATTCTATTACTTGCTTATTTCTTAAATCATCGCTTTGTTTATTGCTTGGTTGACCTCTTACGAAAATTTTGCATAATTCAAGGCGCTATAATTGTAAATGTACCTTCCAAATCACTCCTAGTTATTAGAATATAAAAAAGAGTGAAATACAAGAAATCACTAGTCTTTATTATCTTTGTGTACTACAGAAAATGTTTACAATCTTAGAACCTATACTCGTTTTCATCGTTCTTGGCGTGTGCCTGAAATAAGCTACTACGAAATTTTTAATATTCGTCTCTTTCTGATACACAGATGCGTAATTCAATTGTGCGAGTCACGTTCGTCATGGTAAAGTGCGATGAGAAGGACATGAAGAGACCACTCACGTCTCCCAGTATTGTAGCAATAACACCGATGCGTTTGGCCGACACGGTGTCGGTGATAAGTTCGGCCTCTTTACGAATACAGATAGCTGGCAGTTACGTGTTTTTTTTAACATGTTACCCTGATGTGTGCAGGTTTGAAGTAGCTGATGAAATAGTTTTTATAAGTAAACAGTTTTTAATTAATTAATAGTTTGAGCTCTTACTGTGTGGAATTCCATTACATAAAATAATACTCTCGACACCTTAAAAATTCCACTTTATTATAAATTTACTCTCTCTCTCTCTCTCTCTCTCTTCCGATACCCATTGCAATAATGACTTGTGGCATTGTTCTTGAATGAGCTGGCTAATAGGTTTATAATTGTAGCTATTACCATTGAAATTTTATGTTGTTTTAGTCGATTTTAGTCGGTCATTGTTGGAATTTTTTCCGAACAGTTTTACTTATTATTTTTTGTTGTGAATAACTAATTGTTCTATTTAATAAAAAAAAATGTCGGGAAAAACGAAAACAGGAGAAATGGACAAGGTGTAGTTCATTTATTGGAGTATTTTAAAAAAGAAAAAGAAAACAACGGACCTTTGCTTTCGTTATCATCGGTACATGAACGAGTAGCGTACGATTTGATAATCAGTCTTCGCACAGTGACAAGAATAAAGAGTAAATACAAGACAGCTCATACTACACCAGAAGAGTCACGTAATGTACAAAAAAAAAGACTAATGATGTCAACGATACTATAAAAGGAGAGATTAGAAATGTACTGTATGGCATGAAAGCAAAAGGAGAGCACGTTACAATTAAAGTTCTAAA
The DNA here is from genome assembly GCA_918026665.1 of Diabrotica balteata. NCBI lineage: Eukaryota > Metazoa > Arthropoda > Insecta > Coleoptera > Chrysomelidae > Diabrotica > Diabrotica balteata. The sequence goes on along the minus strand of OU898284.1, from coordinate 92,401,304 downwards.
TACACAATTCAGAAACAAGCATCTCTATGACGGTTCTGATACAAATTTGTGGCGTCTTATAAAAAATTGTGGGTTTTCATACAAACTAGAAAATAGTAGACGAGTGCTATGTGGGAAACCATGTATTGTCTCCAAACGACTGTATTTTTTGAGGCATTATATGAGAAATTTTTTAAGTCCAATCCCACTTCAGTTCGTTTTTTAGATGAAACCGTGGATATTCATAAAAGGGGCATATAAACGGACTTGGCAAGATGACTGTGTGAAAAGCACCAGAAAAGGACACGAAAATACAGGTAAACGCTTTGTTGTTTTACATGCCGGAAGTAGGCAAGGATTTGTTAAAGATGCTGGATTACTGTTTTCTACGAAATCAAAGAGTGCAGACTATCATGATTCTATGAATAAAAGGGGCTTTTAAAAAGTGGGTCTCCGAAAAGCTGATACCAATGTTGGAGGAACCATCTCTAATTATTATGGATAATGCCTCATACTATAGCTCTTTAATAGAAAAGTTACCGAATGCTAGTTGGAAAAAATCGGACTTACAAGAATGGTTACGAGCGAAAAAAATAATTTTTGACGACGATTCGAGCAGGACAGAGCTATTGAGTCTTTGTCGCCAGAATAAACCACAAAATACCAGGTACGTTATAGACGAGCTACTCCAAGAACATGGGCATCAGGTTTTGAGATTGCCTCCATATCACTGTCAATATAATCCGATTGAGTTGGTCTGGGGCATTTCTAAACAATACTATGATCGTCATATTGGATAACATGGACGTAGAGATGAAACGGTGAAAAAAGTTTGGGGCGATGTATTAGCTGAGGCAACACCTGCAGTGTGGGCGAGTTGTGTTAACGATACTGAAAAATTAATTTAGGACGACTGGCAAAAATGGTCACATATGATGAAAATGAAAGTAGGATTATCATCGATTTGGCGGAAGATTCCAATAATGAAGACAGTTCCAGTGAAGACGCTGACTGATTAGCTAATTAATCAAGGTCAGTACGTTGTAACAGTTCAGAATTCGCTACAGTGCTTAAAACTTAAAAAATCTGTATAATTTTTTAATTAAAGTTAGTTAAATAATTAACACTTTTTTGGGTATATTTCAAAATCATTTTAAAATGTACTTTTCGTTATATCCTGTCCTATTGTACTGCAAGCTAGAAAAATACTTCTTCTCAATTTATACGTATATTCCGTTATTAGAAATTTAATGAAAAATAATTTACAATTTTCTTTTATAACTATTATTTCGTTTGACATGCTACATTTTGCTCCGCGACTGGAGGAGGTAAACTAATCGAGCTTAGACAAGGAAAGACAGATAAAACAGCTTATTGCAAGTGTTTTTATACGCACGCGCCAAGAACGATGAAAACGATTATAGTAAGTTTCGTTGGATAATATGCTCTTACTATTTAAAGTTTAAATGTACTTATATTTTGATTTACATTGATTCATACTATTATTATTTAATAGGTAGGTAAATAAACACTTGTAAGGTTTTTGTTATATATAGAACTAAAGAGAAGACATCTTAAACTGTAAAATAATAATTAAGTACGTCGACAAATTGGAGAAAAATGTAGGCAGAAGCTGCTGGTTAATATCAAAAAATCCAGCAGCCGAAAACTTGGGGGTGAGTTCTTTTGCCAAGTTGGCTATAACCAGAGCATTTTCGTCTCCTGTGGTGGCTTGTATATAAATGCAGGTCTGGATTAATTGTTCAGCTTTCTTCTCTACTCGGTCGTAAGACATGATGACGATTACCGAAAACACCTGGAACATTACAAAGAAAGAATCAATCAATGTTGTCTTACATTTTGTGTATAAAAGAGTGTAATTAATTACTATTTAATTAGGAATAAGCCGCAATTAAAGATAAAAATACGTTTATTGACGTTTCAATTTCCACTTCGGAAATCGTTCTCAAAATCGGTTTTTATTTTGAGAACGATTTCCGAAGTGGAAATTGAAACGTCAATAAACGTATTTTTATCTTTAACTGTGGTTTATTTCCAGTTAAATAGTAATTAATTTAAAATGCCACAAGATAATAGCTTTAGAACAATATAAAGAGTATAATATCTTCTAAAGTTTATTTAGCCACATACTATTGTCTGGATACTGGAGCAAACTAAACAAAAGTGAGTATAAATTTAAAAAATTACTAATTATAGTATATCTAATAGTAGAAGCATGAATTAGGTATTTTTGACAATTCTTTTACAATAACAAAAAGATGGTTTAGAAATAGAATATTAAGCCAATATTAAACTTAGGAATTTTAGGAACAATTTCTGGCACCCTCGATTCGACAGCCTTCTCGATTCTCTTTAATAGCACCCTCGATTCTCTCTGGCACCATCGATTATCTTTAATAGCATTAGGAGGCGTATTTGTGTGGGTATGTGTGTGAGTATGTGTGTGTGTGTGTCTGTGTGTATAGTGGATGGCATTAGAACATGTCTATTTGCCACAAAATATTTTTTTATTTATTATTCAGTGTAGGATAAGGATAAAAACATGGACACTCGTTTCTTGTCTAGGGAACCATCAAGATATTTTTATTAAGACAAATTAAACTAGGTCACGGGAAGGAGGTATTAACAATTGGGGTAAAATAGAGGTTCGAATTCTAATTACATAATGTTTGTAAATATACATATATTTGCTACTAAAACAAACTTGAATAAAATGTTGTATATTTCTTTCTCTTGTTGTGCTAATAAAGTAGGGATGTTAGTTGGTAGACTTACAGCATTTTTCAGTTCTTGGTACAGCATATCTGTATGTGCAGTATATTTTGGACACTCTAAGAAAATGTGATTGATATCGGCTAAAGGTTTTTCTGGACAGTGAGGACAACACGGAGAATCTAAGATATCAATCCAAAACAAATGTGCTGGAAAGCGACCATGATTAAGTTTTAAACTTTATATAATTGATGACATATCTATTATTATATGATGACTAAAAAAAAGATCATAAGAAATTAGATCGATTATATAACAATTAACGCGAGGTACCGAAATGCAATCAAAATAACTAAAACACTACCTGGAGCCGATGTCCCCTCAGATCATAACTTATTAATCAGTGATATAAAGCTCACACTTAAAATAGTAAAACTCCAACAACCGACTAACTAACTAAACGCTGACTGTATTCAAAATAATAGTCATGAAATTAGACCACAAATGCGGTGGTCAGATGACCTGAAGAAACACGCCGGGTCAAAATGGATGCAAATTGCCCAAGATAGAGAGGCATGAAAGAAGGAGGAGGAGGCCTATATCCAAGGATGGATGTTAAGGGCTGTATAGATAGATAGAGATAGATAGAGATAGATAGTCATGAAATTACACAAGAGATTAAAAAGAAGTTCGAAAAATCGAAAAAAACAAATGTCCTCAAAGACCACTGGAATTATGTCAAAAGCATTATGCAAAAAACAACTAAAAAGCATTAAACTATTAACGGATGACTGATGAAATATTGGGACTAATGGAAAGCAGGTGAAAACAGAAAAATAAAAACACTGAAGAATACAATAAAATTCATAAAGAAATCAGAAGGAAAATCCGGGATGCAAAGGAAAAATGGTACGGCAACAAATGTCTTGAAATAAAACAACTGCAAAAAAAGAATGAAACGTTTAATATGTACAAAAAAGTGAAAGAAATAAGTGGAACAAATAGGTCAACTGCAAGTAGTATACTTAATAAAAATGGAAATATTATAGTCAATAAACAAGACAGAATAGAGAGGTGGAAAGAACATATTATTAAGGAGCTGTTTGATGACGATAGAACAGAAATTCAAATCAAAAACATATCGGCTGATCCAAACATAACACTCGATGAAATGGAAAGAGCTATAAAGCTATCAAAGAATACAAAAGCAACCTGTGCAGATGAAATTCCAAGCGAAATAATTAAACGATAAGGGCAAACATTATCTTCTAAGCCCCTTTAATAAAACATACGAAACAGGACATATACCAACAGACTGGCTACTCTCAACATTTGTAATGATACCGAAAAAAATAATTGCCAAACAATGTAGCAATCATCGCACTATAAGTCTGATGAGTCATTTACTGAAAATTTTCCTGAGAATACTGCACTCGAGAATTTACATCAAAATTGATGTACAACTAAGTGAAACACAATTTGGTTTCAGAAACAACCTTGGAACCAGAGAAGTAATCTTTAGTTTGCAGGTCATGTTTCAGAGATGTAGGGATATATAACAACCAGTATATATGTGTTTCAGAGATGTAGGGATATATAACAACCAGTATATATGTGTTTCATCGACGTTTTGGGCCTTTGACCACCTTGATTTCAAAAAGGTCTTTGACCGAGTAAACCATGACAAACTTATATGTGTCAATTTGTATTGGCATTAATGTGCAAATATGCGAACTGGACACAACACGACGGAAGCAGTGGAAATACGACGTGGAGTGAGGCAAGGATGTATTCTATCGCCTCTACTTTTTAATATCTACTCCGAATTTATTTTCAAAGAAGCCTTAGTTGAAGATACAGGCATTAAAATCCACAGAATTAATGTCAACAATCTCAGATATGCAGACGATATGGTACTTATTGCCTCTAATGAAGAAGACTTGCAACGACTTATAAACAGTGTAACCGAAGCATGTGATGAATATGGAACTTAATATTTCTAAGACAAAACATGGTTGTCAGCAAAACGGAGTTACAACCAACGAACATCAGAGCGTATGGAATAGAGTTCGTCCACAATATTACCTACTTGAGTGCAAACGTTAGCGATAACAGGGATACAAATAAAGAAATAAGAATATGCATTGAAAAAGCAGGAGCCGCCTTCTATAAATTAAAGAAAATTCTAATTAATAGAGATATTACGTTAAACCTTAAAATCAGATTAATACGCTGGTTGAGTTGATCGAATAAGAAATGAAATAGTTTTACATCGAATGAAAAAGAGCACAGAAATAACAAAAATGAAAAAAATTCGAAAGCTATAATATTTCGGTCATGTAATGAGACATTCAGAGAGGTATAATCTTCTACACCTCATAATACAGCGTAGGATCGCCGGAAGGAGAGGCCCAGCAAGACAAAGAACATCCTGGCTCCGAAATCTCCGAGAATGGTGTTAAGAGACCACCGCTAATTTATTTAGAGCCGCCCTAAATAAAGTTATTATTGTCAATATGATCGCCAACGTTCGATAATCGGACAGGGTACTGAGAGAAGAAGAAGAAAGAATGAGACTCTTTGATGTAGTTGAAAATTTACTGTAGTGAGCTTCTCATCTAACCCTAACAATAAACTTTTATAAATTAATAAGATCTGATGTGTTGCACATGTTTACTCACAATTCTGAGTCAAGTGCTGTTTTAGCTGCGAGATCAACTGCTTCATTCCCAGTTATCCCTGAATGGCTTCTAACCCAGACTAATGTAACTCGTACACCATACTCCTGCAGTTTATGTATACTATTTTTTATATATAGTAGAATAATGTTGGCAAGCAGAAGGGCTTTTAATGGCGTGCAAAACTGAGAGAGTCCGTTACAATTACCACAGATAAAGATAAATTCATCTTGCACCAATTCTCGTCACCAATAGCTTTCCTAATAGCTATAGCCACTGTACTAAAAATCGATAAATAAAATATAAACAACTCTAAAATGGTTTTTATTACTTGGCGACGCTGAAAAGAACGAAATATTATTTGGGTTTTAATACGTACGAATAGGAAACTAAAATGCATTAAATATACTCTTCGATTGTTCAAGGGGAGATTTCAATATATTTTAAAGAATCAATGAACTGCAAATAATACAATCTTCAGATATTACACTTAACCCTGTAGGTGGTAATAAGATCATATGCAACGTACAACATATTCCTGTTATTACAGAAGAAAATCTACTTTCGGATTTTTGAGTTCAACTTCCAGAAAACGTTGATATTACATATAATATAAAAAATGTCACACAAGATATTCAATCGGCGTCCAATAATCTGCCTTTAGTTTATCAAACAACTCATTATCTAAAGAAATTGACACCTCAATGGACAAATTCTTTTTTTATCCAAAAACCCCAGAAAGAAAGGGCAAAAAGCAAACAGAAAGGTTGCCTTTCGTGCTCACTCCTTCAGATCGTCAAAATGCAGAACAAGAAAAAAAATAGAATGAAAACAAAAGCGAATTGAAGGTCAAAAGGTCAAAAAACAAGTAAACCAAGATGAAAGTATTATAAAAAATTACCACAAGAGTCGATTGCGGGAGCAAGAAATGTCAAACTGTTGTAAGGAATAAAGAAAATGCTACAGTAAATACAGTTAATATTGCAGATACAAATATTTTGAAAGCAGACACACTTATTAATCATACAATTAAAAGCACTACTTTGAAAAGTAAAGTTAGAGTACATATACCAGATGTTATTGTCCTCAAAGAAAAACAAGAGTTGTCACGGAACCAATTTCATAATAATGTAGAGGAAAACGTTATTCTGTCCACAATTGATAACATATTTTTTGATGTTTGCAACAATATAAATTCATCAAATTTGAAGAAGACATCCCAAAGGAAATGTACAAATTTGGAAACCAGCAAAGAAAACGTGCTGGTGAGTCGACTAAAAGGAAGTTGTTTTGAAACTGAGGGATATCCAAACCTGAAAAAATACAAATTCTCTCAGATATAACGGTGAAACAATCAGACGGCACCAATCCACCTGTAAATAACCTTTTGCATACAGGATTGTGTTAATCTTGTTCCTATAATGTATCTAAATCAAAAGTTGGAATAAAATGTCCATTTTGTGTTAGAGGTTACCATATTGGTACTTGTGCAAAGAAACGACAAGAAATTAAAAACTTAAAGAGTTTTTTGTGCCCTGCACAATCAAAATAAGAGACTTAGAAATTCTATGAATGACCAATGACTGTACGATGTACGATGTGTACAAAAGACGATGATATAGTAATTGGATCTGCAAGCGAGAACGAATCCGACAATGAAGACAACAGTAGCCCCAACTCTGACAGGGAGGAAGATGCTGATATTGATTTAGAACAGTCGGTGGCTGATATAGAAATCGAAAACGAACTTTTGGGGCAAGAATAGGAGAGTCAAAAGAAACATTACGTAGGTAAGGACGGCACTAAATAGTCTTCAACATGCTTTTCTATAAATGTAAGAACACGCTCAGTAAATATCATTACGAATTTACCAGGTGTAAAACGAAATGCAAAAATAGCGAAAACTCATGTGGAATGTTTCAATTTACTTTTTACACCTAGTATGATGGATGATGTCGTAATTTGGACTAATATAAAAATAAGAAGGAAGTGCACTTCTTCTTCTTCTTCTTCATGTACCATGTCCTTTCAGAAGGTTGGTTACCATCATAGCTATTTTAATTTTATTCACTGCCACCCTAAATAGCATGCTTGTATCTACACCATACCAATCTCGCAAGTTCTTCAACCATGAGGTTCTTCTTCGTCCTGGACTGCGTTTGCCTTCTATTTTTCCTTGCATGATATTTTGTAGCAATCTATATTTGGGACCTCTCATTACATGTCCGAAATATTCCAGCTTTCTCTGCTTGATGCTTTTTATGATCTCAGTAGTCTTGCTGAGACGTTCTAGTAATGTGGAGTTACGAGTCTTCTCCACCCAGGAAACTTTTAAAACTCTTCTATAGCACCACATTTCGAAAGCCTCAAAGCGATTTAGATCGATTTTATTCTCAGTCCAGGACTCGACAGCATAAAGTAAGACCGAGAACACGTAGCAGCGAAGTAGGCGGATCCTTAATGCCAATTTTAGGTCTCTGTTACATAACACCTTGGACATCCTTCTAAAAGCAGCTCTAACGTGCTCTATTCTGGATCTAATTACGCCGTGATTTTCTGCATAACAATTTAATTGCTGTCCAAGGTAGACGATTTTATCAACTTGCTCAAGTTTGGTATTATTTACATATATAGACGGTTTTATATTCTGTTGTTTACTTATTACGAGTATTTTGGTTTTCCTTATGTTAAGATCCAGACCTGCCTTCGTACAACTCTCAACGACACTATCAAGTAGTGTTTGCAGATCTTCTTGACTAGAAGCTAGGAGTACTGTATCGTCCGCATATCGCAAATTATTGATGACTTCGCCGTTCACAAGCATTCCTTCTTGTTTTTCAGAAAGTGCTTTTCTGAAAATTCTTTCGGAGTAAACGTTAAAAAGCAGAGGTGACAAGAGGCATCCCTGCCGTACTTCTCTTTTAATATTGATAGCTTGTGATTCCACACCATCTACTAAAACTGATGTTGTTTGATTCCAATATAAATTTGCAATTATTCGAACATCTCTGCCGTCCAAGCCAATGTCTTTTAGAGCTTCGATCAATATAGAGTGTCTTTTGAAAGTCAATGAAACAACAGTATATGTCTACAGATATATCACGACATCTTTGAGCAAGTACGTTCATTCCAAACAGTGCCTCTCTCGTTCCAAATCCGTTACGGAAACCAAACTGAGTGTCATCCAGGTATTCCTCACATTTATTGTAGATACGACCATGTATTACCTTCAGAAAAAGAAGTGCACTTGCTACGATGAAAACCATCAGTATGCAGTTCTCGAAACCAATGCAACTTAAAAAAAAGCATTGTTTGGATTTGTTAAAACTTTAAATGGTTTGAAGACGGCCCTGTCGTCCTTAGAACGACGCAAACATAGCTTAGCTTGGCGACGGCTTGCCGCCAAGTACTATTGTAGAAATTCCCGTTACGATATATTTTGGAAAGTACCTACCTTTGGAAGGCTACCTAGCAATCCTCATTCGGCATTATTCTGTTTCCAGTCATCGATGTAATAACATGTAGTATTAATTTATATTTGTAATATTTTTTAGTTATATTATTACAAACAATTAAGTTTTCTTTTCTATATTATAACAGTCATATAGAAGTATTAAATAGTTTCATGTACGGTCTTGTGTGCTTTACTAAAACTACGGGAAGTCCAAATAATATTTAGCAATAAGTAACTGGAAGAACTCAAGATTCCCGTTTTCCACTGAACAGTTATCAACAGGACTATTGTACTTGGCTGGGGTGTTCAAGTCTGCTCGGCTTAATTTAAAAGATCTTTGGTCTACCGATGGAACCGGAATAAGCTTATTTAGAGAGACAAAGAGAAAGCTCTTTACAACGATTTATTTTTATACACTCTTATCTACGATAGAAATCCGAAGATAAAATAGAAAGAAAAAAAAACTCGATAAAATGACTGCAATTGGAGCAATTTTCGAAAAATTTGTGCAAAATAGCCAAGAACTTAAGGTTTCTGCGAAATTTACAAGTCCAACCTGAAGAAACTGTAACAAATGATGAAGTGTCATCAGGTAAACGAATAAAAGAATCCAAAAGATGTAATGTTTGCCCGAGAAAAAATGACAGAAAGACCTTTTATAATTATGTGATTTGTAAAAAAGCTATATGTTTAGAGCATTTAGTGGTGCATTGCGATTCTTGCTATTTAGCTAAAAACAATTAAAATGTATTCCGTATGTTATGGTTTTTCCAAACATCCATTTATTTTTACTAGTTCTCTAATCTTTTTTTATAATCGAGAAAAAATTAGTGTGACGTTTTTTTATGCTGTAAAATGAGACTTTTTTTGAATATTCAAGTATTTAGTTTGCAATTTGTTTCTAAACACTAGTTTCTTTTGATTTAAGTTTGTTATAGGTTAAATATAAATCACAATATAAATTTTCTAAAAATGTGTTATTTTGATTTCAATTTTGTTTTTTTAATTTGGGGTATCTGATACCCCACTACACAGGTTTTTACATTTTAGTTTACCACACTGGCGCCGCCGGTTTAAAATAACCTGAGTTTTTATCAAATTTGGTGTTTCATTGCTATTAAAAAATCCTTACAAAATATTTCACTTCAACAGATACCAATTTACAATTTTAATTCAATTGGCAAATCCTTAAGTGGCCAATCACCGTACCCGTTACCCTATTTGGGTTTTAATATATTTTTGTTTGTTTAATATATCGCTTATAATAATTATTGAGAAAATGGTTTCCTTGCATCAGGCACAAATCATATCAAGCGTAAATGTGCAAAAATTTAAATTCCATATCAAAATCACCCTCAAGAATCACCCAACCCTCCCTCCAAAAAAAGGGGATTAGCCACTGAAAAGTGCAAAAATCCGAATCCTAAGTGAGCTAAGTAATTCAAATCCTAAGGTAAGTGAGCTAAATATTGCCATGCTAAGACTTATTATTTTTTATTAAATACAAATTTATTTGATTTATTTATTTATAAAATATATTTGTAGTAACAAACATGTGTATAGTCTAATTTCTAAACAATTATAAAAATAAAACAATCAAAAAAATGTATATTCTTCTTTTTTTAACAATTGCCAACTGGCAATATTTGGAACCTATACCCTTAATATTGCCACAGTACTGGCAATAAAAGGAACAGGTATTTTCTTAATAAAAATAAGTAATAATATTAAACCTTAAGCATTTATTATAAACCACTACCTAGATACCTCACTCTAAGGTTAAACTGTATGGTGGCGACATTCATTGAAATGTTTGCCAATATTGAAAAATAAATTTCAGTTCCCTGGTCCGGCAATTCTCCAGTGCATTAGAGGACGATATAAGGATGGCATTCAGCATTTTCACAAGTAATTTTAACGTGCTTGTAATCTATATTATGAAATTAAGATTTTACTTCAGAAATAACGCTAAAAATTGATTAATGAAAACAGTAAAGGTTATCTAAAAATTATTTATTTATCAACACAATACAAAAAAATAACAAAATATAAAATACATAATAAAATTAGCAGTGATAAATTACATCTCATGTAAATTACTTTTTTGTAACTTTTCAAACAAATTAATTTCCAGAATTGATGCAAACTAAAATATTTCAAGCTAATATAGAGAATTTATTTCCAGATTTAGTCCATTCACTCACGGTAAAATATTGCAAAACCTCATAAGTTTAAAGAATCGCTTGGATTGACATGAAATTTGGCTTACGCCTAGCTAAGATGTCAAAGGAAAAAAGATTATGCTTTTGCTCTATGGATCAGTATCACCCCTTATCGGGAGTGAAAAAATATATGTTCAAGATAAGTTCGGAAGTGCCTAAAATCAGTCAATCTAAGCAACTTTGGCTTTATAGAGGTTTTTCACTATGTCAATACTTTTCGAGTTATTGAAAAATAGGTTTTTATTCGTCAAATTCCATGTTGAATATTTCAACGTGAGATAATAAAAAACTGAAGCACTTTTCGACGAAAACTAATTACAACTTTTTTTAAAGTGTTTTAAAAAGGTTTATTTTTGTTAAGTTTCTTGCATCAAAAGTAGGCAAGTTATGACCAAAATATTCAGAAAAGCAAAACCTACATTTTTTTACTCTTTGTGATTTTTTAGTTAGTTATTTTGAAAAAAAGCATTTTTTTTTAAATTAAAAGAAAATTGTTAAGTCCTTTAAACAAATGAAACTTACAGATCATTATAATAATAAAATAAAAACAATGACCAAGGTATTTATTAGAGAAATCAGGACACGCATTAAAATTGCGAGACAAGCATTTATAAAAATGAAAAAAAGTTTGTTAATCGAGATCTTATCTAGTTTTGATGGGAAATAATCCACAATTTTACTAAAAAATGGTTTATTAACGTTTCGACGCCCAAATCAAGTGTAGTTGTCAAAATACAAAAATTATTAATGAATTAAACAAAACTGTTGTTGCTTAGTAAAAAAATTCTTCTAATAATTTATTTAATCTGAGTCATTTATATTGGCAATTCAGACATATATTATACATTTTAAAGTAGAAGACTTTAAAATGATATTGCCAATATTTATGAGTTGCGTTCCTGGGACTATATTTATATTCTAGCGCGAGAATTTTACTGTCACCATTGCATGTGGTTGTCTATTTAAAGACATATTACATGTTATAATTTTTTTGTGACGGATATTCTTGAGTTGGGGTAGATTTCATGTAATCGAATTAACTATCTTTCAACAAAGTCGTCCCAGGAACGCAACTTGTAAATATTGGCAATGTCATTGCCAATATTTTATTATCTACTTTAAAATGTATAATATATGTCTGAATTGCCGATATAAATGAGTCAGATTAAATAAATTATTATAAGAATTTTTTTTACTAAGCAACATCATTTTTGTTTAATTCATTAATAATTTTTGTATTTTGACAACGACACCCGATTTGGGCGTCGAAACGTTAATAAAATCATATTTTAGTAAAATTGTGGCTTATTTCCCATCCAAACTAGTTAATTGCAATAATGCCACAAGAAAATAGCTTCAGAACGAAATCGAGATCTTCCTCTTGAGCTGAGGATAAGCGCATTAAGATGCTACGTGTTCTCGACTTTGATACATGGAATGGAAAGATATACGCTAAAAGTAGACAATATACAAAAGTTGGAGGCATTTGAGATGTGGTGCTATAGAGGAATTTTGAAATTACCTGGATTCAACGAATTACAACTGCAAAAGTGTTAAGGTTACAATGTTACAAAAGAATTGCAAGGTGATAAAGAACATCAACACAAGAAAGCTGAAATATTTAGGTCACATTACCGAAGGTGCGAAAAGCTTAAAATGCAAAGTAAAATTAAGGGTAAAAGATCCATAGGTAGAAAAAGAATTTCATGGCTGAGAAACTCAAGAGAGTGGTATAGTTGCAGCTCAATAGATCTTTTCAGAGCAGCCGCCAATAAAATACGGATAGCTGTGGTGATGGCCAACCTTCGATAGGAGAAGGAACTTTGACAAGAATAGGATATCAATTGTGTTCTAATAGTAACATTGTACTACAAAAAATTCACAATTTATCTAGAAATGGCAATATAGAAATCAAATATATTCTGTGCAAAATAAGAAATTGTATAGAGGTGAACTAAAATCAATATCATCTACTGTTCGATCGCATACTTTTTACATTTAAATACCAAATTATTACCAAAAATTAAGTACCAAATACAATCGATTTTGACTTTAACAAAATACCACAAATTACCAACGTTAAAAATAAATAAAGTAAGTACATATCTTGATAAAATGACAGGGAATTTCAAATACCTAAATAGATGAGGGCCATCTGCCTAGGAACAATAGGTAAAAGCTGATAAACGGACAGGATTAGAAAGTTTAAAACATCACTAATTAGATCATATTACAAAACAAAGTAAATAAATATATTTGAATATTAATTCTTTTCAAACTAAGATTTTAAAATTAAAATTTTAGGAAAAAAAATATTTATTACTTCTTGTTCTCAAGAAGTACTTTCATTATTGACAACATCCAAACATTTTATTATTAAAAATCGAGAAGAATTTTCTGAGGAAACGTACATATTTATATAAAAGTGCTATAAAAATGTTCCACTGCAAAATGATGCTAGCAAATTGCCCTCTGTTTTAGGTCAGTGATATCCATCAATATAATATCAATATTCCCGCAGTTTTTTTGCCAAATTTTTGTGCGCTCTACGTCTTTCAGGGGAAATTGAAAGAAATATATATTATTATTTGTTCCATCGTTTCTTTCAAAACATCCCGCGTAAACACATTTATGCGTTACACAGGCCATTTTATCTAAAATGTGAGTCCTTTTTTTTTTTATAAAATTTCGCTATAACTTGTCACAACACTTCACACAGATAATACACTTATAGGGTAAGTTCGGCCCTGACACCACTCCTATCCCTTCACAAGTCAGAGACAGAATGAGAATCTCGATACGGTTTTCGAGTAACGCCATCTAGTTTTTGATACGTCTTTCGGTTACCACGAGGTGAGCTATCTAGGTAGTGGTTTATAATCAATGCCTTAAGTTTTAAAAAAACTAATGTGACACATTTGCTATTTTTGAGAACAATTGGGGCATACGAATTGATCCTTATCATATTTAGTAAGACCCACACACTCTTCATGTACGTATACCACATGCAAGACATAATCTTATATCAGCCCGGCGATCTTCATTACATACATGGTAGAATCATGATTCACTACTTTTTAAATTCTTGTTTATTTTCTTTGTTTAGATTGTCTTGTTCTTTTTAATGTTTGTTTATTTTCTTTTCTTTCTGTTCTTTGTTTTCGTCTTTTGATTTTTCTTGTTGTTTGTAGGGTTCTTTGTTACTTTTACCATTGGGTTGTTTTTCCATCGCTGTGGAAAATAAATCCTTCGTAACTTCTTGAGCTTTGCTATTAATTGCTGGTTTTACTAGTTATTGCTATGCCCACCTCTGCTAGTTTATGAATTCTGCGAACTAGATCTCTTTCTTGTTCAAAACTTACACTTTTCCTTCCAAGTCGTTTAAGCGACTTTTGGCTGCGATAATGTAGTCCAAGTGTTGTTCGAGGTATTTCATATCGTAATGAAGCATGGCTTATACTGCTTCCAGCTCTTATTGCTTCTAATGCTGCAACGAAATTCGCCTTAGACCACAGGGCTCTCTTTCTATTCGGCATTCTGTTGAAACGAAAGTTTTTATTAATAAAAAGTAAATTTTCATGTTAGATTCCAAATATTGCCATGGAAATATTAGGAACTATCTCATGTGGCAATATTAGGATCATTACTACAGCGGAACAAAAATGGCGATTTATGTTTGATTTTCTTTTATATTAATTACACATAATATGCATTAATACAGTACTTGAATGTACCTACCTATTAACGTTCTCACTCTTCTATAGTCAGTATTAGCTAGCTTATAACAATCATTACAGTTTTCCCACGTTTTTATAAACAAATCGCCCGGAATACACGCTGTTTGCCATAAACACCAATACTAACTGGTTCCACCTATAACGTTTTTAGAGTGGTTGTTTTAACCTTCAGCCAGGCGCGCCCTAAATAATTACATCATCAGGCGCGCCGCAGCAATTTGATGCCATGTAGTTTCTTATTGTTTTGGACACTTTTAATTATTGATTAACTGTATCGTTATTTATTTTGTCAAAAAATAAGAACGCTTTATTAATTTAACTAATTTTAATAAATTGTACAGAAAAAAACTTTTAATTTATTTGATCATTGCAATTAATACATACAATATTCGATTTAGAATATCTTTTACAAGTACATTGTGTACATTTCATAGAGGTATACGACTTGATTTTTTCACTGTAACAATTGCAGCATCTACCACATTTAGCAGGATTTTCGTCTTCTTGATGCGGTACTGGTTGCTTCGGAAACATCCTGGACAGGAACTCGGTTATATCACGTAGAAGTGTTTTAATTTGTGATCGTGTATAAAGGTGTTCTTTCATCAAGTTCGTTGCAAGGTTGTTGAGAAAATGTCTCCTTTTGAGTGTTTTTCCAGAATTTGCAGCGGAATGTAGAACAAAAGTATTTATGTCTCCAATATTCATTAAATTATAGAATTTAACACATGGTCATCTTTTAGTAATTCGTGAAACACTGTATGATGAACATAATTTATCTACAGTATCAACTCCTCCTTTTTTTATTATATATCGTGGCTGAATGGATCAATAATCCCAAGCCAATAAATAAAAAAACTCCCCCTTTTGTTTTATTGTAATCTAAAATCAACTGTTGTTTCTTAGTATCCATGTCAACTGTACTTTCGTTGTGCATCATCATCACAGTCATTAACATCTTAGTAGATGTATTGTGGTTCATAATTGGGTTTCAGCAGCTCGGACAGTTTGATTGATAATATTTCTCCACTGGTCGCGGTCATCAGTTATATGTATTGCCTCAGTATACTGCTTATTGAGAAGCTTTTTAGTAATGTCGGCCCATCGCTGTGGAGATCTTCCGCGTTGGCGTTGAGTCTGTGGCCTTCCTTGGACCACCAACCGCTCCATTTTGTGATCACTTCGATGGATATGGCCAAAGAACTTTAAAATTCTAGAGTAAACGGTACTGGAGAGACGCTGATCCGGTTTAATTTCATCCAGAACCGAGATATTTGTACGGCGAGCCGTCCATGGAATTCGAAGCAGGCGTCTCCATGTCCACATTTCAAAGGCGTCTATACGTCGTCGATCTGATTCTTTGACTGTCCATGTCTCGCATGCATAGTAAAATATGGAATAGACGTGGAATGGTTGTGCATAGACGATAATAATATGACTGACTTACTTTTACGCGGCACGTAAGAGGTAATCATATAATCTTGTTAAAATCCAAATATGATAGATTGAACTGCCCTTGATTTATGCGAAAGAAATTCTTGAGAAATTTCTCTTTTGTTTTTCTTCAGCGTCCCTAGCAGAGTAACGATCTTCTGCAGCAAATAACTAGCTAACGGAATACTAGTATAAAAATTATCTGTTGTTATGTTTCTTCCTTTTATTTCTACGTACTCTATTAGACGTTTTACAAGGCCGAATTTGATACGTCGTATGGGCCATTTGACTGTTTACCGCAATATATCTCTAAATAGGCGGTATAAAATGTTTGAGCATCATATAACGCGTACATTTTTATCCCGTACTTAGCAAGTTTGTTGGGTATATATTGTATCCAGCTACACCTACCTCTAAAGGGATGGACCATTTAATCAATTGTTGTATACTCTGATAAATTGTATGAGTTTTGACATTTTTTTATAAAAAGAAAACGTTAAAAAACGTTCTAATGGCCGACAGCTTGTCTATTTTACATCTATCACTCCTTGTATGTTTATCATTAAATCTCAATGAACATGCATTAAATAGGAAACGTTTATAGTTCATTACTGCTCGAACAATATCAATCCCTGTGCCATCTTTTTCCCAAAGTTCCATCACATTTGTGTGATTGCCGTGCTTTATGCCAATCAAATAGAGGAGTCCAAAATAGGCCAATAACTTACTCTCTATCTCTCAAATATTGAGTTTTATCTCTATGTTCATTTATATATAAATTGGTAAAAATTAAAATTTCATCAACCATATCAATATTGATAATAGTAAAAAACGCATCATTTTCTGTTTTTATTTGACGTGCAGTTTCTTTTAATCCCGGTGGTACTCTCATTATATTTTGATGCTTTGTCTTATATTTGACAAAAGAAGTTTTATACCACTTATTTGATTTATCCTTGCCAATGAATGTATCTTCAACGTTTTTGTAAAACACTTCCTCCTCATCTGACATATCTTGCTCTGAACATGTATCGTCATGGTTCTCTTCAATTTGTTGTTCATCCAAATCACTATCACTTTCCAATATTTCATCTGTTTCATCTTCAATATCTGTCATATTATTTAGAATTTCCTCTAATTGTGCTTGGGTTAACACTTCCTTTGGATTTTTACGAGACATGGCGTATCTAAAATTATAAAATATGTTATAATATAGAATTCTACAATAATCTAATGTTTCATATATATTATTAATTCTTATAAATAATTATATTAATAACAATTTTACTTACCAATAAAATTTGAATTTGTCGAAAAAGATATATAATATATTAGTTATTTCAAAAAAAAAATTGCGCGAATTGCACTACCAGGCTCCTTGCAGCAATTGTCTGCCTCGATGTACTATTCACAATAAAGTACGATAACTAACTAATTGGATTTGGATTTCACAAGACGATGATGTGTACCGACTAAGGATTAACCGATAAGGGAATTTTAAAAATATCACGTACATAGCGTATCCCGTTAATACTTTACCTGGAAATATTGAGTTTACGCAGCAAATTACTGCGGCGCGCCCGGCTGAAGGTTAATTTGATATTTGAGCTTACATGATTATCTGTGATTCAAGGGACAAATTAATAAATTCATGGGTAGTGGAGATATTAGGAGCATGGCAATATTTGGCGCACTTACATCAAAATTACCCTCAAGACCCATGACCCCCTCCGACAAAAATTTCTGGATCCGCCACTGGTCAGGTTCTGGTACATTTACCTTAAATCATAAAAAAATCTTAGCGGATATGCCGTATAATACTCACCACGTTTTTTATGTTAACTACTAGAATATTTCCATTCGTCCATGCATCGTTAATAAACAACGTGTAATAGAGTGTGTCCATTATAGATACAAACAAATTTAAGAAATACACAAGCAATATAAAACCAGTTATATATTTGAAGTTTTGTATTATTTTATAAAAGAACAGCATTCTCATTTTTAAAATTCTCAACCTGTACAGGTTAGAAATGTTTCGAATTGCGGCTACAACAAATATTTCCTCTACCAAAATTGTCAAATTGTTATATTCAGAGCAGAAAATTTCAGAAACTCTCCAAAAAAACGTCACCATTACCAATCTTTCCAACTCGAACGTATGATTTACAATTATATAAAGTATTGAATTCCATTCCAGATGATGGTACCTCAAGAATACCAGGATCAAACAGCTATGATCTATAACAACCAGCGTAAGTATTCCAATAATTGAAAATACACCACTGATAACTTGTACGTTGTTGGTTAATGGCTTGAGATGTTGAAGAAACATCTGCCAGTGTGTTTTATAAAATATCTTTCCATACAATATAGTTAAGTGAAAAACATAAACAAGTAATTTGCTTGAAGCGTGGAAGAATGCATGTAGACTATTTGGGCAATTACACGCTTTAAACGAAAACCACTTAACACCGAAAGCAAATGGTGAGAGAAAGACAACCAGATTAATCGTGTGGTAAAACCAAAATCCAACTGAACGTCTGTTGGAAGGTAACGGCCCTAAATACGTACAAACTTTAATAATTTGTGTTAACATTATATTACTTTTAGCAATAGTAGAATACATATTGACTTACAAAAACTGGTTTATTTCAAATACGCAATGCATTATTACATATTCTAAAAGTACATTAATCATATTTAAGTGTTAGTACGTATTCCTTTATGTTTCTAAAAGACCTATTAGTAGGGCGACTTTATGTCCCTAGAAAAATGATGTACCGGATGTCCAATAACCCGATCTCTCGGCCATATATCAGAAACTATTTATGTTATACCTTTAGGAGAAAAAATTTCTTAGTAAAAGTGGCCAAGTGAAATCACTGAAAATAAGTTTTAAGTTTCTGGGTTAACCGCTAGGGGCGTAACATGTAAAGAAAAATTGAAAACCAGTTTTTTGGGAAATATACCCAATTATACCCAATATTAACCTTTCAGAGTTAACGTGCGGACTGTGAGTCCGCTTGTCTAATTATTTCTCGATGTTTGACGATTAATTAGGATCTCGGTCATGGCGTGCTCGCTAGCTTCAAGCGAGGAGATACTCTATTCAGTACAGTTGTGAGAGTTGTGTAGTGCATTTAGTTCCGCTGTTATATTGAACTGCGGAACGTGAGTCCGCACGTTATACAAGTTGTCACAAATCTGCAGGTAAGATTAAATTTGAAAATATTTTATTTCTAGGGTAAATAAAAAATATTTGTGTAATTTATAATTGGGAGTGATCTACTGGTTATGTTTTCTGTATAATTGATTGATATAAACTTATTTTTTTACAGATTTTTCTAATAATGAGTTTTGAAAAGTAACAAGTATATCTTGAAAAACTTCATACGAAATTTCTCTCTGATTCTGAATCAGAAGTTGAACCTGACGATGACGATGCTAGTTTGGAAGGAGATTTCGAAGAGATCCAGTACCACGACACCGATATGGAAGAAGAAATTGAAGAGCCAATCTCAGAAGAAGGATATTCCACAAAGAGTGCCGCATTTCATTGGTAAAGATGGAACAACTGAATAGAAGAAACATGTAGGAAGCCGCCGAATACGAACTCGCAGTGACAATTTAAATTTCTGAAGTAGCAAAAAAATTTTATATATATATATATATATATATATATATATATATATATATATACAGATATCTTGGGTTTAGTAGTCAATATTGGCCTTTAAGTAAAACTCTTTTAGGTTTGTTAAGCTTTCGAGTTTATTGTACTCGTTTTCAAAACGTACTAAAAATCAACATAAAAAATTACATTAGAAAAATGAAGTTATTATATCTTCGATAGGCTTCCCTTGTGAGGATTGTGTTTTAAAATTAGCAAAATTTTAATATAATATTACAGTTATTAAAAAAATTTGCAATGAAGGTTTGCATAAACATAGACGCTTCCTCTGTCAAACTAACCTAAAATAAATATAAAAAAATAGAAGAGACATGGAAACCTTAGTAATAAGTTTTGACAGAACGAAAAAGTAAATCAAATTTAATGTCATTATGTTAATTAATTTTGCTAATTTTAATGAAGATATAATAACTTAATTTTTCTAATGTAATTTTTTATGTTAATTTTTAGTACGTTTTGAAAAAGAGTACAATAAACTCGAAAGCTTAACAAACCTAAAAGAGTTTTACTTAAAGGCCAATATTGATTACTAAACCCAAGATATCCGTATATATTACTCACATAGTCACTAAAGCCCTTTCTAAGAATATATATATATATATATATATATATATATATATATATATATATATATATATACATTGGTTGAGAACGTCTTTAGACGTTGTCCGATACCTAAACACCATCTCTTCCTATCTTCGCAGTCGTTTGTTGTTAAATTTATTTCGCTCATGGACTTGTTAACGCCGTGTTGCCATTCTAATCTGGGTCTTCCTCTTTTCCTATTGTTTCTTCTCTATATCTTGAGTTCTATTATATTTCCTTCTATTCCCATACGTTGTTTTATTACATCATTTCTGATTCCGTCTTGTCTGGAAATACCTAAAGATCTTCTCATTGCATCCATCTCTACTGCTTCTATTCGCTTTTTGTTCTTTTCACTAATTCTCCATGTTTCAGCGCCCTAAAGAAGAGTAGTTTTAATCATGGTCTCATATATATTAAACTTTCTTCCTTTCGTTATCTCTTTACTCCACAGTATACCATTGAGACATCCTAAGACTTTCTTTGCTTGAATGATTCGTTTTTCTATTTTCCATGTATCAGTTCCTGTATTGTCAAAGGCAACACCCAAGTAGTCATAGCTCTGACAGCAGGAAATATGTTGTCCGTTTTCGAGGTCTATGTTATCTGACTAGTTTCTAATACAAAGATATTTGGTTTTTGTTGTATTGACATTCATTCCCCAATCGTTATATTCTTCTATCAGTTTTCTAAGCATGTACTGCATGTCTTCCCTGTCGGTCGCTATTACTACCTGGTCATCAGCAAACTGGAGTGTATATATACATTCATTGCTAAGTTCTATACCCATCTGATAAGCTTTTATCCTTTTATCCGATTCTTAAAAATACTTATGCACGATTTATCTTGTGAAACAATTGTGGAATTTTCAAGATTTTTTGGGTTTTAGTAACTACAGTGGCTTCTTTTTCACCAATATTTGTTGTTTTGTTTTTTAGACTGCATCCTTATCATGTAGTTCTCCACCAAGCTTTACATAAGAGATATTTTGATCCAAGGCCGGATTACTGCAGTATGTGTTGTTTTCCAATAAACCTTAATCTTTTACTATTTTCAAATGATATGGAAATTCTTCATTGCATTTACAAACATGTTAAAATATGTAAATACAAGTTGTAAATAGTATATAGGTATAATCTGTTAATATGGTTTGAAAAAGAAACAAAAAAATACAAAAAAAAGAATACCACAAATTAATAAAAAAAAAACAAAAAATAAATACAAAAAAAAACAAAAAAAACAACAAAAAAAAGAGAAACCAAAACAAAAAAAACACAAGAAACCAAAAGAATAAAAACACAAAATAAAATAATATCAAAGCTCAATTTATGTATCTATAAAAATATTAGGATGTAGTACTAACATTGATAACTGATAAGAAAATTTTGACTATGAATCTGCAATCTATAATAATTAAAATTCAGTCGATTTTAAAAATCAACACAAACAAATCTGGCTAATTGGCTCTGCCAAAGCCATTTCTCAAAAAAAATTGGTATTTCAGGTTTTTGTCAAAAAGGGTCTAAAGCAAGTATATATTACTTAATTAAATGTTGTTTTAATTCAACAACCATACTAAAAGTCACCAGACTATCACTTATAGTGTAGTGATTTTATTTCCAAAACGTGTTATATTTTTATTTAATTATCCTTCCTAAATGTCTCTTACTCCGACAGATGCTGCAAGGGCGGTGACTTTAGTTCAAGATGGTCGTTGCCAATATTATGCAGCTGAAATGTTGGGTGTTAGTCGATCTTCAGTTCAAAGAGCAGTTCGGCGTTTTAGCGACACTGGTAACTTCACAAGAAGACCAGGATCAGGTCATAGAAGGGTAACATCCGAAAGAGATGATCGATTTCTGGTCTCATCATGTTTAAGAAATCGGCACCTAACTTCAGTTGAACTGGCAAATCGTCTAAGCGAAGAGAGAAATGTGGATGTAAGCAGATGGACAGTTCGTTGACGGCTTGTAAAAGGTAATTTATTATCCAGAAGGCCAGTCCTATCTCCAACACTATTCATAGAACATCGCAGAGCTCGACTTGCTTTTGCAAGAGAACAGGAGTGATGCAAATTGGAGCAATGTATTGTTCTCAGATGAGTCCAGATTTTATCTAAGGTCACCAGATGGCCGAGAAAGGGTTTGGAGAAGAAGACACGGAGAGCGATATTTTCAATGCAATATTGCGGAAAGAATAAGTTATCGCGGGAGGGGGGCTCCGTTATGGTTTGAGCTGGTATAGAGGTTCTATGACTACTGCAAGATACATAACAAGTATTTTAGATCAGCATGTGGTACCTTTTACTCCTTTCATTGACAACACGCGTCCTCACCGTGCTAGAATCGTCAACGAATATATAGAGCAGGTGGGAATTGTCCGTATGAACAGGCCAGCTTGCAGTCCCGATCTAAATCTCATAGAACATCTATGGCATATGATGGAAAGACGTCTTCGAGCACGAGTACCCCGTCCAAACAACTTGACTGAACTTACAGCGGCTTTTCAAGAAATATGAGACCAATTGGATCAATTTAATATCCAGAGGTTAATTACCCACAATGCCTAGACGTGTACAGCCTGTTATTAGGGCCCGAGGGGGAAATACTAGATATTGATTTATTATCAATGTTTTTCTTAATATCAGAAAGTTTTGAATATTCTTGTAAAAACTATTTTAATCTAACATATACTTTTACATATATACCTGATTTAAAACTAATATCTACAAACGTTTTCTTTTTTCATCAAATAATACTAATTTATATGAATACTACTACGGAACTGTATTTAATACTGTTTAAATCTCTAAAAATTTGTAAGCAACTTCAAAAAGCGTCTTTTAAGTTTGACAGTTTTTTGACGTCTGAGAAAATACCAATTTGTTTTAAGAAATATAAAAAGCAATATTAAAAATATTATTTTATTTCTCGTATACGAGGGTACACTTTAATCTACGTACGTAATTTAATGTCTATAAAATTATACAACTTCAAATAAATAAGAAATAAGGAATGGATCGATTTTTTAAACCTGAGTGTAGTATATCAACATCTGAGATTGAAGCAGCTGTTTTGTCTACGCGCGAAAGATTACATATTTGTGTGAACAACGATGGAAAATAACTAAAACATTTAATTGGACATTAAGTTTTAATGATCAAGACATTTGTATGATCTTTCACATATATAATTTTAAGTTATAATAAAGGGTGAGTCAATACTATAGTTAATTACTATTTAAATGGGAATAATCCACAATTAACGGTTAAAGTACGTTTATTAACATTTCAATTTCCACTTCGGAAATCGTTCTCAAAATACAAACATTACTATATTTACTAATGTTTGTATTTTGGAAAGAAGGAAAAGAACAAAATGCTAAGAATGCATGGCGAAGAATATTTAGGATTTAGAAAACCTGCAGGTTAGCGAAATACATTTCTTAATAAAAGTAGAACCGAAAGAAAGATGAAAACAAGATGTAAGTGCAAACATAATAAATCTACACCAAAATGTTTTCTTATGTCGGAGGAAGACCGTAACAAGTTATTTAAAACGTTTTGGGAGAAAATATCTTGGGATTAGCGCAAAATTTTTGTGTACAACACCGTCGCTGTAACTTAAAAAAAAACAAGGCTAAAAAAATTAGACCATAAGTCTCGCCGTAATGTAACATTTCAGTATAGCCTGAAAGTTAATAATGAAAATGTTCCTGAATGTTAATCTATGTACCTTGGAACGTTAGCTTTAGGAGAGTGGTCTGTAAGATCTTGGCTGATGGAAAACCAAAAGATCGAGCTAGAAGTGAGAAAGAACTGGACCAAAAAAGGTGGCTATTGAAGGAAAACTTTTTGTTATTACGATGGATGTTCAGTCATTGAAACTATCTCCTCAATTACCGGCCAGTGAACTCTACTATAAAACTTAACTTGGTTGACATAATTATTCTTCTTCTTCTTAGGGTGCCTGTCCGTTCCGAACGTTGGCGATCATTCTGGCTATGATGATTTTGTTGGTTGCTATACGAGGTTGCAAGCCAGGATATTCTTCTTCGTCCTGGGGCTCTTTTTCCTTCAATTTTACCGTGCAAAATGCATTGGAGTAGCTCATATCTGCCTTAATTTCTCATAATATGTCCCAAGTACTCCAGCTTACGGCTCTTCACAATGTTGACCAAATCCGCGTTTGTGTTCATCCTCCGCAGTACTTCTTCATTGGTGACTTTGCCTGTCCATGGTATCTTCAGGATTCTTCTGTATAACCATAATTCAAACGCCTGAAGTTTTGATAGAGTTTTCGCCTTCAATGTCCACGTTTCTACTCCATACAGAAGCACTGAGTATACGTAACATTTAAGGAGCCTTATTTTTGTTTTCAGAGTGAGGTCATGGCTTTTGAACACAGAGCTCATGGCCAAAAATGCACTTTTGGCCTTTCCGATACGACATTTAATCTCTTGGGTATTGTCCCACGACTCATTGATTATATAGTTCCCAAGTAATTGTATTGTGAGACACGTTCAATTCTCATTTGGTTCACATACAGATTTGCTCCAGTTATGTTTTGCTTGCTGATGATCATTAGCTTGGTTTTGCTGGTGTTTATATCCAGTCCAGACATAATTATACTATCTTTAATTTGGCTAGTAGGCTAGTCGGCCTCCACCTACGCATCTTTTCTAAAACATTGTAGCATTTTCAATTTCATTGATTCTTTGAAGTATATTGAAGTCCCCTCGTATACGAAATATTAAAATCACCTTATATATTTTTGATAGATCTAAAAATATTTCGTACGTATTTAAACCCAAATATCTTTTCATTTCTTTCTCAGGTCGGCCAAGTTGAAATAAACCATTTTAGAGTTGTTTATTTTACTTCAGCAATTTCTTTTCAAGTTAATGCGTCGCAAAAGGATATGTACGTCGTTTCGTGGTGTCTTGTTATGTCAGCGTTTGTATGTATGCGATCAATTTTAATAGAATTACTTGACTCTCGTTGGAGCAGCTTTCAAGAGCGGTTCAGCGTTATGTCCAAATTCACGTCGAATTTGTAAAGTGTTCTGGTTTCGTCTTTTGTTATGAAGAATATGTAGCAGTTTGTTATTGGTTTTGTGGCAGTAAATGCTTCAATTATTAATGTTTTGAGTGAGGATTGGAGGACATCCTCGTTTTGTTTTTTTTTGTTCCTGTTTTTATCCAAGACTTTTGGCAGTTTTGGAGATGGAGGTTTTCGTGATGCAGAGAGAGTGGAGCCCTCAGTTCCAGGTTCCAGTTATGGTTTCAGAAACTTAAGTGTGATAATGTGAATTAAGGTAACATTTTGTTCAAATTTTAAACTAAAGACAGACATTTTTTTATAAAATAATAATTGCTTTCGTTGACATTTAAAATTGTAAATTTTAGGTTTTGAGTAAAGCTGTCAATTTGTGTTTAGTTTTTTTTTAAATTTAATGTTAATTTATGACAGCTCGTTTTAGTATTTTTGTTGATTTGATTTGTTTTGTTTTTTTTTAAAGTTTAACCTCCATGCAATTTTGTAAGTTTTGTAGCAATGGAGATTTGTAGCAATGTTAATGGATGACACATGTAAGTTTTTGAATTTTGTATTTCTCCATGTAACTGTTTGTGGTGACACATAAATAAATGTTAAATTTTGTTGTCTTAACATTTTATTATTTTTTTTTTGAGCTAACCCTTTTTGAGTTTATTTGAAAAAGATATGTTTTTTATGTTTTGATTTTGTTTTCTTATTATTTCCCTAGTTACAACTAGTGGTTGTAATAGGCATAATTAGGCACCTCAAGTGGCGCCCTATATTAAATTCCTTGAGGTGTTTCTTGTTTATTTTTATTTTGTTTATCCCAAGAGCCCTTTATTTCATTTTTTTGTAGTTCCCCCATTCCAACCCCCTTATCTTTTACTTATCCACGACCCCAGTCCTCCTACGAAATCCTGAGTGCCGTTCGCATCAGTAGCGTTTATTTTGCTTGCCTTATCTCCACCCCCAATAGTTTCTTCCAATTTCCAATTTTCTACCCCCTGTATTAATCAACCCTTTGATAGGCAAAATATCTTCGTTACAACATTATTTGGAAGAACATTTTCTTAACTCATCACACAAACTATATATTCCGATGTGTTTACTGCCCAAAACCGCAACAGTGTAATGTCTACTACTTTACTTATCTTATCTGAAAAATACAATGTCATTATTGACCAAAAATTTTTAGAAAAAGATCACACGCAAACGGAGTGTGATTCAGTGCACAGCTGTATTGAGACAGTCCTAAAGAATAGGGAAATTTATCTTCTTCTAGGACTATTTAAGGTTAATAAAGGAAGCTAAGCATAAAAATCCATTTACAGTAGTAAATTTTGATTACACCTTTTTCCAAAATTTTATATTATATTTTATATACTAAAGGAAAAATATTGTTTAAAATCAATTTTGAAGTTTCCTTTGAAGAAAGAAAGTAAAAGTATTTTTAGTATTTTAAGTATTTATCTATTTATTATTAAATAAATACAAACTTGAAGAATGAGATACTCTTGTCTTTAATTTTTCTAAATAACATGACAATGACAACGATAATACAAACATGGTGTATTATATTAACCATTAAAGAAATGAACATTATCTCGTATGGGACAGACAAAACCAGACATTACCTCGTGACTTAATTTTTTTTTAATTTTGCTTCCTAGGGCTAGCACCAGGCTTTCTAAAAGAAAATTTCCGTTTCCTTCAGCAAAACTTCTTCATAACACTGGACATGAACGCATTGATGAGTATTTTGATATTCTAGAATCATTCCCAATCAAACATCGCAGTTAAATGCTGAACGACAAAAACACTGATAAAGAGCCGTACCTACTGTATGGCTGGTGACCCCTGAAGTACCTCGTCTGACATGCTTAGAAAAATTCTCCCAAATTCCTCTTGTGCGTTCCTTACAATCGTTCACACAGACACGCCATCTTCTGAACCCCCCTCTGGTTCTTAGTAGTCCACACAATCCAATATCTTGGAGTAACTCTGGACCGGTCCCTCACCTACAGACAACATTGTATAAAAACAATAGGGAAAGTAACAACTAGAAACAGCATACTCAGAAAGCTATAAGTTTTAAGAACAACGGCACAGGTACTGTGTTTCTCAACTGCTGAATATGCGTGCCCCGTTTGGAGCAGATCTGCCCACACCAAACAAGTTGATACTGCGCTAAATGAAATATGCAGGATAGTAACAGGGTGCATGAAACCAACGCCACTTTCAAATCTATATAGAGCAGCGGGTTTTGCAGAACCCTCAACATGCAGAGGCGCTGCAGAACACATAGAGAAAATTAAACAGATCGGCATGCCCTATACAAAGCTCGAACACCACGAAAGCGACTAAAATCTAGGAAAAGCTTGCTTGGAACAGTGCAGGATGAACCGCCTGAGTCTTTTCCACTTCCCCAGGTTCAATGGACCGGCCAGACCCTAGACTTTAAAACGTGGAAAACCTTGAATAGGATAAGAACGGGGGTTGCTACAGTAAAATTAAACATGGCAAAATGGGGAAAAATAGACCAAGATGATGTGAACTGTGACTGTGGAGAAACACAGAATATGGAACATCTTCTTACATGCAGAAACTGTCCTCATCGATGTACCCTTGAAGATTTGTGGCTGGCCAACAAAGATGGAACCGACGTAGCCCGATACTGGGCCCAAATTTTATGAATGACATGTCCGGACACGATAAAGTAAAGTAAGTAGTCCACTACTTCTCCACCAACACAACATTCATCTCATTTACCACACTACCATTACTCCGAAAAAAAAGAGTATCCCATTCAAGAGGCGCAAGCCTAAACAAGGTTAAAACTCTGGCTCGACATATTATTACGTGAGATAATTACCGTAAAACGGGGTGAATAGAAACAATTTTCAACTTTGGTTTAAATTTTTTTATATTTGTAGTTGTTCTAGATACAAAAATTTTTGCCCAAACACAGGTTTATGTTAGACCTATTTGTTTATAGTATTTAATTTTTTTAATATTATTTTATTTAAAAAAAATTAAAACATGGTGTTTCTATTCACCCCTCAAAGGGGGGTGAATAGAAACAGTACTTTAATTTTATGTTTGACTCTATTGAAAGGAATCGGGGGTGAATAGAAGCAGTTAAATAAGGTATTTTTAATTTATAAATGGATAAATACAAATTTATTTCTCAACATAATGATTTATTTAAGTAGGTAGCTATATAAACAAAAGAAATTACATAACTCTAAGTAATCAAATCGTATTTAATAAGATTAAATAATGCTTAATAAATTGTGAAATTAGACGATTAGATCTTCGAAAAATATCATGTCTTTAAATCGCGTACTTGAGGAAAATACTGGGGAGTATAGTTTTAGGATGACGTCGTTTCTGGAGACAAGTGATTCTTCTTTAGTTATGGTAAACTTATTAGTTTGTTGCACTCATGGACGTATAAACACAGATGGACTCAGTTATTTACATAAAATTGTGAAGTCAAAATTATTTGAATAGGTCACATTCTCAGCACCTTCAACTGTTGTCACGTTTTGTTTTAAAATTTCTTATTCGCGAGTCGCTGAAAATATTACTCCGTATTTTATACTCTACAGGTGCTATCAAACCAAAATAATAATTTATGGGTTATATTAATATATTTAATTGTAATCAAAATATCATGTGTGCACATAGTGTGCATTATCATTTAATAATAGCGTATAATAGATATCAATCAATTATTTTATATGTAGAAGCACTGAAAACTATTTATAAATGGCAACGGTTGTTTACATTTCTCTGTCTTACGGATCTACGTCAAACTTCAAATGCTGTTCCATGTTTGTTTACTTGTAACCGTAAATGAGGAAAAAGTTATTTTTTGATATTTTGGCTGTATTTTGAGTGATGTTTGTGAAAAGTGAAATAAAATAAACGAAATATTTACATCCCGATCTCTCATTTCATTTGTAAGTACATATAATTTACATTATTTAAGATGAGGAAATGAGGAAGCGTGTTTGTTTACATTTTAATAGGCGTACCATTGGGTTTATTCATGTTCATTAATGTATTGAATAAGATATGAGTTCATGAAATTAGTAGACATTTATAAATTGTAAGTAGACATCATCTGATTAAAAAAGATCTGATTAGTACTTTTTTAATTTAATAATTTCTCATGGATACAAATAAATTAGTGAAATGAATAAAACTTATTTATTTTTCTATGTAGGTTTCAAAATAATATTGACGATCGAACTATTTGGGTAGCAAATTAAGAAGAAAACATAAAGATTTTTTATTGTAGCATTATTTTGATACTATTAAAAAATTAACTTGAATTCAACTATATTTAATTGTATTAATTTTAAAGCAAATAAAATTGTATTTTAATTTTTCTATAAAGACGTGATTTGTTAATAGTTTCTATTAACTCTATAAACAAGAGACTCTCGTTTTTTTTTTTTTAATTCTTTGAACGTGTTTTATACATTATTACTACTTCCAATTTTTAAAATCTGAATAATTACCCGCGAGTAAAAATTCAAGCACGCTTATGCTCATTGCGGAAGCATCACATTCTATCGAAGCTTTAAAACATTGTGTGTTAAAGGTATCTTATTGCTGTGTCCATCTATGTTTATACGTCCATGGTTGCACTCTTTTCAAAAATATTTCAACGAAACCGTCATCTTTAAGGAAAGCAACCTTGCATATAGAACATCTAAAAGATGTTTTTTTTTACCATTAACTTTGACTAACATGTAGTCATCTTCATTGATGACGAAGTTTTCGCCTGAGGCCTTGTCAGTACTTTCATCTAGATCAGAGGCTGTATCAGAGCTGTTCATCTGAAGAGTCAGTATCCTGCACTGAAAAGTCATCTTCATCTTCTGAAGTAACTCCACACGCTTTCGGCTTTTATTTGGCTAAACCTGTTTGGAGGAACATGGGTTTTGGTCACTAGTAAGTGACCAAAACCAAAAAGTGAAGTTTGGGGATTTAAGTTCTCATCGTCGCCGACAAAGTCTTCAACACTGATACTTTCGCCGGGTTTCACATTAACTTTGGTTCTCTTTTTCCTTATATTAGGAGTCTGGTCTTCTCTAAGAGTATGAAGGAGCTCTTTGAAACTATTGTCAACAGCTTCATGGTTCTTCTGAATGATTTCGGGATTATGATTTTCCTCTTTATCAATAATTTATGGAAGCATAGACAGTACTTTGTTCCTATTTAGAGGCGCTATACCGCACTTCTTAAAACCGGCGATCACATTTTCTTTCTTCAATGAATCATACAACTTTTTCAATAACATTGGAAATTTATCCTTAGGAACAATTGCTTCCGCTCTTCCTGGGCCCTTTTTCCACTCTTCGAGAATCTATCGCCATGTTGCTTTCAATGGCCGAAAAAATGCCACGCTCAGAGGTTGTGTCAGATGGGTGGAGTTAGCTGGGAGAAAAATAAAATTGATAGCATTGTCTTTACAAACTTCACAGATTCAAATAATGAATGTGTTCCTTGTGTGAGTCCATTTCAAATAGGTAAATAAATAATAAGACTTACTCACAATCAATTTAATTTAACTATCAGACGACTGGTTTCGCTTTCTACAATATGCAAAGCATCCTCAGGTCTCGATACAAAGTTAAACAAATGCTGAAATAATAAAAACCCATATTAGGGTGTTGTCTAATAACGATAAACAAAGTAGGTGTTGTAAATTACAATAATTATGCCAATATTACATGTCTGTGGTTTTATTTAAATGAGTAAGTTAAATAAAAGGTATAAAATTTTTAAAAAGTTTAAACAGACAAGGTAAGGCCCACAAATTGTTATAAAATAGTCTCTTCGATTGTAATAAATTAATAAATGAGCAAATAAATAAATAAAATAAACATTACTTACATGCCGGTACTCTATTAATAGATGGATGGTAGAACATGGTTGAAACTACTTTATATTGTTGAATGGAGAACTCAATTCTATTATTGCAGTTGTTTGACAGTAAACGGGAAGTTCTTGAGGAGATAGATTTGATCCAATGAAGAAGAGATATGTGTGAGATTGTTTGTTAAATGTAAGTGATGTAATATACCATTGTGTGGTTTAAAGCTGTTTATACTTATTCGAGAGATATATTTTTGAAATGTGTGTTATTTATTGAGTAATTGTTTTATGAAGGTGACAGTTTTATGACAATGAATAAGTTTAGATGTAAAAATTGTGTGGGTGTGGAATTATTTTCCAACTTGTAGTTATCAAATTACTTTGATAATGTTCTATTGGCAATGAGTTAATTATTGGAAATCAAGTAAATAAAATATTAAAATACAAACAATTAAGGATAACTTAAACACACTAAAACAGAACACACTTAGAAGGGACGAAACAAACATTGAATTTAAAAAGGGGGAAGGGCTTTAATGCACTAAATCACAGTCTTGGACACAATAAGTTTTTTTATGTTTTATCTATTAGATTTTAGTGGTAAATTTGACAGATGAAGGTTAGCATGTGACAGTTCTTCTTCTGTTTCTCAATACTGTAAGTTAAGTTATCTAGTTTTATTAAATATACTGTTATTAATGAATGTTCTTTACCTATTTTCACAGATTCAATTGATAAATGTGAAGACAAACTGTCCAAAATCAGAAATTTTCGACCCGTTTGTTTTTTCAGGTAAGGAAGAGCAACTGTCAGTACCCAATCTTCGAAGCAAAAGGAATCAAACCAGCCAGACTTTGTTCGGTTGTACCTGGCGTTTTTTTGGCCCAGCTTCTATCCAGCTTTGGTATAAGTGCAATGCCTTATAGATTACATAAGCGGGTAAAATAGTGCCATCAGCAGCGGCTGCAAACATCACAGACGTAGATGCCTTTGATGAGTTTATGATCCTTTCTGGATATTTTGTCCCTCTACGTGTAATGACCTTTCGTTTACCAGAGTCATCACTTAGGTTCGTCTCATCATAGTTAACAATATTAGATAAGGGCACATCCTTTAATTCATTTGTCAGTTCATCAAAATAGTTGTTAATTGTTTCTGGTGTCACACCAGCTCTCGATCGTTTAATATTCTGACACATTTTCATGATCAGTTGATCCTTATGACCTTTTAAAAATGATTCAACAAAGTGACGGCCGGGAACGTTATCTTTAAACCTCTTAACTTCTTTCCCTCTTCGGTCTAAGAAATCTTTTATAAGGAGTCGTAGAGTTGAAGTGTCAATAGGATAGCCCCATTCGCCACATATATTCAGCGTTTCAACAAACAGTTGTTCTTCTTCGAGAGATAAAGCTGTCTGACCACTATGTTTCTTCACATTGAGGCGTCTTTTCAAGTGCCGATATATAATACTATAATGTAAACCATGTTTCTTAGCAGACTTCCGAAGGCTTAGTCCCTTTTGTACGTCAGAAAGTGCATTTTCGATTATTTTTGGATCGTGCTTTTTGTAGCCCCCTCCAACCACCGGTTTGTACTTTCTTGGCATTTTGCAGGGCCCTGAAACAAAACAGCTATACCATTTAAGTGTCTAACATAAATATATAACACACAATATGTATTTTATCTAGTATAAACGTGATTTAGTATTACAATTTTCTTGTGGCGTGAATAGAAACAGTAAACATTATGTGTTTCTATTCACCCCATAAATTCTGAAAACGTAACCTAAAAAATATGACTAGTTTTTGAAATAGTATCGTTAAAGTTAAAGCTTAAAGTAAGCTGTAATCTTTTGTATGGATAATTAAACTATGTTTTGTGCAGCTATTTACTTTTAAGAACACTACGTATTCTGACTTACCTGGAAAGTTCTAAGTGGATAAAAAAACACAAGAATCGCGTGGTAAATGTCAACAAAACAAACAAACGGGAACCAGTGCTGCCAACCAAACAAAACATTATTTTCCTTTTAGCCTAAAGTGTAACAACATAAAAAAATAATGGTTGCCACTATTTATCCATAGTTATGTACGAAATAAATTGCATAATATAAATAAAGTTTTGTTTCTATTCACCCCACTGTTTCTATTCATCCCGTTTTAAGATGCTAATTATTTAAATTTTAATACCTATTGAGCTCAATTGCCCCTCCCTCAGTCGTAGTTCCATAATAAAATAGTCGTAAAATCCGAACGCATTTGCTATCTTCTTTACTCCGTTATTTGTCGTCAAGTGACGTCACACGACTGTGCGCATGCGCGTACCTATCTCATGCTTTTATTTTTAAATCTCATGCTTTCTGGAATTATTTCTCATGCAATATTTTTTTACGACCTGGTTACACTCAGCAGTCAGTATTTTATTTTAGTATAGAGAGTACAGTCGATTTCTTTGTAAATTTTATCTGACCACGTGCTGAGAGGTGTTTTGCGGTTAATATTAATAATTGTATTGAAATTTATCCCTGGAAATGGAAAATCCCCTTCAGTTGTGTCTCCATCTACAGCGAGAAAGAGGAAAGGTAATCCTACTTCTACTAAGAGAGCAGTTGCAAAAAAATTAAGGTAAGTAATGTTTCTTTCTTTTGGCCATTTTTTTCTCTACTCATATGTGATACGACTTAGGCACTTAAAGTGTAATTAAAAAACTTGACCCTATAGTTCGTTTATTTTACACAAAAAACAACCATTTTGTACGTTATAACTAATACTTCTTGTATATTTTAACACTTTAATTTAACATTTTGGAACAAGAAAAAATCTACAATCACAGTATTTAGTACTGACTGTCTACCGTTTATTCCGTCAAAAAAATAGAGAAAATTATATACACAATTGAGTGTTAAATACAAAACATTATGACTGTTAAACTAAAGGTAATAAACTAGAATAAAATTGAAGAATGATAAACTAAAATCTGTTTTTGTTTCTAGATATTCAGCACCACATAGGCCCATTATAATGCCAGACTGCAATCACGCTAAGAAAAAGATATACAAATGTAATGAATTGACCTACGAGAATGTCACAGCATTTCGAGATGCTTTTTTGCAACTGAAAAGAAAAATGATCAAGATAGCTTCATTATGAAACACACAGTAGTAATTCCACGCAGTAGTCGCCAAAAAAGATCAGCTGGAAACAGAAAAGAAAAAAATTTCACAGGAAGATTTTTCGTAAGTAAATTGGGTGAAGGTGAAGATGTTAAAGTATGTGAACGGGCTTTTCGACTTATTCTAGAGATTGGTAACTCTAGAATACAGACTATCCTCCACAATTATGCACTCTATGGTAATGTTGCTCAGGAAAGAAGAGGTAGTTACCGCATTTCTAACAAACTCAATGAGAGACAACAAGGTGTTATAAAACACATCAGCTCTTTAAAGTGTTTAGAATCGCATTATCGTCGTAGCAATACTCGTCGAAGTTACCTTTCCTCTGATTTGAGTATAGAAAAGTTAGCAAATATGTACAACGCTCAAGCCAACGAGAGCTTGAAAGTGAAAAATTCGTACTTTCGCCAGATTTTTGTGTATAAGTTTAATTTGGGCTTTGGTTCACCTAGGGTCGATATATGCTCGACGTGCCTGGAACTTTCAGAAAAAATAAAGCAAACAACCGATCCTATGCAAACCGCATCTTTAAAAGCTACCCAAGCTATTTTCAAAAAAAAGGCTAAAGCTTTTTTTGCATTACTAAAAGTACAAGAAAATGAAACTCTTACGCTCTCATTCGATTGCCAGAAAAATTTGCCCAGTCCCAAAATTCCAGATCAGAAGACTTACTATCGACGTCAACTTTACCTCTTCAATTTTTCTATTGTTGTTGGTAGTTCTCAGTGCAAAATGTCTCCAAATAATTGCTTTATCTACGTATGGACCGAAGGAACTTATCCAAAAGGTTCAAATGAAGTAGCGTCATGTGTATTTCATTGTCTGCAAAACTTAGATACATCACAAATTAAGAAGATAAAACATTTTGCAGATGGCTGCTGCGGCCAAAACAAAAATAAAACTATGATTGCTATGCTACACAGATGGCTTCTATTCGCTCCTAAGAACGTTGAAGAGATACAATTGATATTTCCAGTACGAGGCCATTCTTTTATACCACCAGACCGTTTATTCGGTCTTTGCGAAAAAGAGTTCAACAAAAAAGAAATTACCGAGACTCCAGATGGCTATGTTAAAATAACTGAAAAGTATGCTACAATAAGACGACTAGGTATTGACGTAGATATTTTTGATTGGAAGCAAGAGGCAGTAGATCATTTTAAACCTATTTCTCAATGGCACTTTAAATTTCAGCCTTCAAAAATTTCCAATTCAAGATAGCAGCAAAATCCCAGCACATGATTCTCATCCAAACAGAACAGTTTTATTACCACTCCATTGGTAATTTCAAATCCATTATGAAAGGGAAAGAAAATGTTTTAAGCATTAATCCTTCAAAAATTGCTAAGGACAATACATTAGTAAACAAGAAAAAATTATCTGATGTCAAAAGGCTTCTTGAATTGCATTTTGTGTCTGATTGGCAATCTAATCCATGCTTAAAGTTTTACGTCAATTTTTTTGCTTCTTGTGAAGGACGTAGTGAAGTTGGTGCAGAAGTGGAAGAAGATTTATGTGGCATAACTAAAGAAGCACCAGAATTATGTGTCTAAAATGTTATTTTTTCAATGTTCATTAAGAATGTAATAAAATCATCATACAATATATTTTTTACTCAATTCTTAACTAGTTGTTATTACTTTCAAATTAAAGCAAAATGAATAAACTCCATAAACTGAGATACAAAATGCAAAAAATTCAACTTTTGGGAGCAAAATAGATAAAATCCATTTTCAAAATAATAATTGAGCCGTTTAGAAATTTTTTGAGAACTCAAGATTTCTGCACAATCATTTACTCAAACATCTAAACATATTTTACATGTTTTCAAAATAAAATATCTTAATATGAAGTGACCACCGTTTTTTGCCCTTTTCTCAAAAGTGACGTCTTTGGACTTAACGCGTTTTGCTTCTAAGCACCTCAAGTGCTACTCACGTATACAGGTGGAACTTAAAGGTCGCCAAATTATAATTTCTTCTGGGAATAAAAGGGTTAAAGTGTGAAAATAAGAGATACGTAGATCTTAGTACACAAAAGTTGGGCTTACAGTACTATGATAACAAGTAAGTCTTGCAAAATATGTATTCTAATACTTACTAGGTGTTTTGTGTTAATTATAAAAATATTAGCTCCTGCCCATATATCTCCTAAATATAAGAGGTATAAAAGTGTCCCCATTATAGAAACAAACAAATTTAGTAAAATCAGTAAAGACATAAATCCAGTGAGTGATTTGAAGATTGATATTATTTTACAAAGATAAATCACTCTCTTTTTAAAAATGTTTAATCTCCTTAGCTTCGACCTAGTCTGAATAGACGTTCTCGAGAATGTTTCTTCTAGAAAAATTATCAATTTATCATATTCAGACAAAAAAATTATAGAGGCATTCCAGAGAAATATCGCAAATACCAATTTCTCCATTTCAAATATGTGACTTACACTGACAAATACAAGGTTAAACCATTTCACCCAGTAGAAATGTATTAATAACATGATCACAGGTATTTGATTGATTACAATCAGAGTATTTATTCCCATAGTTCTAAATACGATAGTGGTTCGTTTTATATTGTAGTTAATTGTCCAAAGGCGCTCAAGGAAAATTTGCCAGCGTCTTTTATAAAACACTTTTTGATGTAATATCGTCAAATGTAAAATATAGACGAGCAGTTTATCTAGGGTGTAAAAGAATTCAAAGATTTTATTTAAAAAATAAAGAGGTTTAAATTTAAACAACCCAAAACCGTATGCAATTATAGAAAGGAATACCATAAGGTTAATCACGTGGTAAAACCAAAATGAAAATGACATTGTTTTCGATGGCATCGGTCCAAAATATGTACAAAGTTTAATGATTTGTTTCAAAATTATATTACTTTTGGTAGCAGCAAGGCACATGCTGATTATGAACTGTTGTATTGTAAGTAACACAACACATTGATGGGTTTTTCGAGAAACTCATTAATCTGATTTATCTATTACCATACGCACGTCCATTTATCTAAGAGACAAATTGTTTCGACAAATGCGTCGTTTTAACCAATCATTATCATTAATTTTTTTAACAAAAGTGTGTGTGTGTGGAAAGATAATGGCACAGAATCAAATCCATTTGCCACAGAAAGTTGTATACAGAACTTTTTTTATACTATAAATAGGGGAGATCCTTGTACTTTGAAACTGCTTGTACTTTGAAAAGTTCGGACTTTTACAGCAGTGGTCGTCAACCTGTCGATCGCGAGCTACCGGTAGCTCACGGAGGCAATTCTGGTAGCTCTCACAACGATTGTAATTTAAAAAATACAAACTGCAAAAATCAGAGAAGCTTCCGAAAATTCCACAAAAAAAATCTAATTGTCATAATATTAAACATAAACAGCGGCAACGTTACGGTGAGCGATCTGCCCCTGATGCCATCAACCTAGAATCGCCTATTTATAGAACTGACCAGCCGGACCTGCGCGTTAGTATTCGAGAAAGATCTGGATTGCTTTGAACGGGATAAATACGCACGGCGCGGCGACATTGCGCTTAGTTTAAAACTGAACGCGTAACCAACGTCCAGCGGTTGAGTTAGTAGAGAACAACAAAAATAATATTATGGCAAGCACTTGTAAGAAGGTAAAGACATACCACTTTCATTCGGAATGGGAAGAACAATACTTTTTTACAGAAGTTAAAGATAAAAATGTGTGTTTGTTATGTAATGCTTCGGTTTCCGTTGCTAAAAAAGGAAATATTGAGAGACATCATAAAACTCTACATTCTAATTTTGAAAAATCATTCCCACTACATTCTGCCGCCAGAAAGGAGAAACTGAAATAGTTAAAAAACAGTTAATTGGACAAAAATCAATATTTTTAAGAAAATTCGACAAAAAGAAGGCTGCAACTGAAGCATCGTATCGTGTGTCCCAGATAATTGCACAAAAAAGAAACCTTATGAAGACGGGGAAATGATAAAACAGGCGTTTTTAGAAGCTGCTGATTCGTTATTTGCCAACTTTAGAAATAAAGGCGAGATAGTTTCAGCTATAAAATCTATGCAACTTTCTGCTAATACAGTGATGAGACCTGTAGAAGTAAGGAGCAAAGATATTTTTTTACAGTTAAGAACTGACTTCGATAACTGTGTTTATTTTTCACTTCAACTGGATGAATCAACAGATGTCGTTGACACTGCCCAGATGGCCGTGTTCGTCAAGATGGTTTTTAGTGATTTTGCGATTAAAGAAGATCTTTTGAAGTTCATTCCACTGAAAGGACACACTACTGGACAGGAGTTATTTTCTCATTTAAAAAAATATTATTTTTTCCGAGAAAATTTCAATATCGAAATTGGTAGGCTTGACAACCGATGGCGCTCCAGCTATGGTGGGTTGTGATAAGAGTCTGGTGGCGTTATGTCGTAAAGATGAAACTTTTCCGCAATTTCTCTGTTACCACTGCATTATCCATCAGCAAGCATTATGTAAAAAATTTCCTGAAACTAAACAACGTTATGAAACTGGTTGTACAAATTGTGAACAAGATTAGAGATCAAGCGTTACAAATAAGATTATTCAGAACCTTGGCCGATGGAGTTGACTGTCAATACGGGGACCTACTCCTTCGCTCTGAAGTCCGATGGTTAAGTAGAGGACGGGTGCTGAAACGTTTTATTGATGCCCTATCTGGCATAGTTCAATTTTTCAAACAACGCGATGAACCGACTCCGGAACTAGAAAATTCAATCTGGCTTAGAGATTTTCGTTTTCTCGTGGACATTACAGAGAAATTAAACGAACTTAATTTGCAGCTTCAGGGGAGAGACAAAAAACTAGCGGAAATGATTTCTGATATAAAAGCATTTATCAAAAAGCTGGAGTTTTGGAAACAAAACCTAATTAACAGCGATTCCAAGCATTTTCCTATTCTTTCAAAAAAATAACTCAAAATCCATTAGAACCCTATGACAACAAACATCCTGTAGAAATAATTTTTACTTTAAAGAGTAACTTCAAGAATCGTTTTAAGGATTTCAATTAAATGGCTTTAG
Source organism: Diabrotica balteata (assembly GCA_918026665.1). NCBI lineage: Eukaryota > Metazoa > Arthropoda > Insecta > Coleoptera > Chrysomelidae > Diabrotica > Diabrotica balteata. The sequence continues at coordinate 92,361,643 of OU898284.1, read as the reverse complement.
TAGCGCAGTTTGTTGTTTCACCCTTTATGGAAATTGATATCCAGCAGTTTGCAGCTTGTGTTATGCAGAACTTTGGCGAAGACATCACTGCAACAGAAATGGAAGTCATTGAGTTTCAAAATGATTTAGCGTTAAAATCTGGCCTATTGTAAGTAAAGACAAATATTCAGTTCTATGCCGTGTTGCCTTGAAAGTGAAAGCATTATTCAGTTCAACCTATTTGTGTGAATCTTCTTTTTCCAATATGAAGTTTGTTAAGAACAAATATCGCAATCGACTTACAGATGAACATTTGGATAATTGTATTCGAATGGGTGCATCAAATTATACTGCAAACATTAAAAAAATTATCGATGAATCTGAGTGTCAGCCTTCTTATTGAACGTGCTTTTTTATTTTTCAATGTTTATGTTTATGATAGTGCGTTACTTTTTTGTTGTTATTATTAACTATTTTTAAATCATACGTGACATGCCATTGTGGCTGGATAAAAGTTTGTGTATTTTTCAAATACCTTCGTTTGATAGGTAGGAATGTAACTATGAACAAGTACGTACCTACTAGTAATATTAGTTATTTTGTTATTAGTTTCTTATTGGTACCTATGTATTATGTATTACCAGTTAAACAGTAAAATAAATAGATATAATGATAGATTAATTGTGGATTATTTCATTTACGTTGCGTTACGTGGCTTCCGTGTGGGTAGCTCGCTGTTTATTCCAAAATTAACAAAGTAGTTAAACACATTGAAGAGGTTGGCGACCACTGATCTATAACAAACTGTTTCTTAAATACTTGTGTGTGAAGAACTTTCATTTCTTTTTTGTATATATTTCTTCAAAGTACAAATCATTTTCATACAAAAAATCCAATATTTGTTTTTTCGTCGAGCCTAAACTGGGGATTTTTCCAATTTGTTCGCTGTGATACGTCGCGTTATCCATTACAATGACACTTTTTGGATGCAAATTTGGTAACACTTTCTTTTTAAACCATTCCTTAAACAACTTACTAGTCATAGATTCATAGTAATCTAGCTTTAAATCTTTAATGTTTTTTGCCGATACTAAAAAACTTTCTCCTCCAAGCCAGCCATTTTTGGATCCAATGTTCAGAATAATTATTCGCTGACCTCTATTAATTGGATAATTGGGTGCACACTTAATAATAGAGTCGTGTGTCTAACCTTTTTGAGCGGTATCGGGGGTATCGAACCATGTATCATCCAGATAAAATATCAGTCTTTCTTCATCTCTAAATTTAGATATAGCATCCAAGTATTCATTTCTCTCGTTAATAAGTCGAGGGGGATTCATTATTGATGATCACATTATTTTTCTTGTATTTAAAACCAATGTAATTTAAAAACCTTGATAAAATGGAACTAGGTTCTTTGACTAGAAATTATAAACTGCTCTTTACCACCTCCACCTCCCGCACGTGCTCCCCCATTTTCCATTCTGGTGCAATGTGACTCCTAGATAGTTAACTTGTTTCTTGGATGTTAAATATGCTCCCGCAAATTTTAATTCAATACTTTGCCTGTTCCTTGTCCCCTTCAGAATGATGACTTCGGTTTTCTCTGTCGCAAGTTTCAGTCCGTGCTGCGTCATCCATTTCTTTACTACGCGGCCTGCATTCCGAATCCAGTATTTGAGATCTAGCTCATCCTGGGCCACTACCAGTACAGCGAGGTCATCCGCGAATGCGAAGGGGTTAGCAGCATTCTTAACATCAAAGAACAGCAGAGCCGCCCAGCGATGTCCATCCCCTCTGTTGCTCAACGCTTTGAGTACACTCATGATTGCATCAATCGTGCTTTTTACTTTACAAAAACCAAATTGCATCCAAAATAAACCACCTGACCTCTCAATCATGTCGTCTATGCGTACTCGCAGCTTCCTTTCATACAGCTTACTGATGCATGGAAGAAGACAGATGGGGCGATACTTTTCCCTGGCTTTGGGAAGCAGTATTAACCTCGATGTCCTCCAAGACTCAGGTTATAGTTTATTTTTATGAACGAGAGAGTAATTAGCATAATTTTAACTGGTACCTCCGACCACTCCATGGGCGTGCTTAAGATTAATTGAAAAATTACTTTGAATAATTGTAAAAAATAAATGAATTATTTCAGTGTTATAAAGTGTTATGTGTATGTAAACAAAAGTGACCTCTTTTATCACACACTATATTAGAACTGACTGGCCTACATTAAAAAGGGTTTTAAAAAATTCACATTTTTTTTAATTTTTAAAAATTACAAAAGAGAAAAAGAGTTTTTAAAACCGTCTAAGGTATGTTAAATAGATGAATAAAAATATTAATATAAAACTTACAGCTACTTGTTACAAATCCATATCAGATTCAGAAGATGAACTTTCAGAACCAAGATTTATAATAACTGGCTCGATCATTTTATCAGTAATATTGTCCAGCCTTCACATTTTTTCCTCTTCTTTAATAGTGTGATTTACTGCCTTTTCCCAGTTTTCAGGTTTTACATTATTTATGGCCTCCAAAAACAACTGTTTATCATGAATTTTAAAAGTGGTATTTTTTCTTGAAACTTCACTCTTTATCTGTGCCCATACCAGTTCAATCGGGTTTAATTCACAGTGATATGGTGGGGATCTAAGTACTGTCATTCCACGATTTTTGGCAATTTCATCAATTTCGTATTTTTTAAATTTTTCTTGATGAAGGGCACACAACGAATAAAGTTCCTTTCTTATAGATCCGGGATGGTACGTAATATTTTTTAAACTCAGCCAATTCTGCAAGTCTTTTTTTAACCACTTGGTTGTGGGTGGTCCTTCTATAAGTCTGGAGTGATAACTTGCATTATCCATTACTATTACACAGTTCTTAGGAAGAACATCTATCATTTGTTCGAATCATTCTTGAAAGACATCAGCGTTCATGTCTTCATAGTAGTCACCGGTACGAGTTGATTCAAACGTTAATAAACCACCTTCAACAAAACCGTCTGAACTGCCAATGTGTACTATTATCAGCCTACGTCCCTTTCCTGATGGTGGGCTTAAACCAGTAGATAAGTTATTTACAAAAGCGTGCCTTTGACTTGTAACAGTTTCATCCTGCCAAAATTTATTTGGTGTATGACCCTCGTTGATCCATGTTTCATCAAGATAAAATATTTTTCTTTCTTGGTTGCTCATTTTCTTTATGGTTCTTAGAAAATGTCTTCTCCATATGACAATATCGCTTCTTTCTAATAAAATAGACTTTCTGGGATTCTTTTTCCAGCGGAAGCCTATTTCTTTTAAAAGTTTCCATAACGTACTTCGACTCATTTCTGGGTAATCCTTATCATCTCGAACTGAGACAAGAACTTTATCCAATGTTGGAAATTCTTGTCTAAAGAAGAATTCATGCACTTTCCGTCGAAGTCCTTCTTTAAAATGATATTATATTTGAAATTTTGGTTTCCCTGGAGCATTTCCCTGAAAACTACCACATTTCTCTTCTTTAATAACTCTGTAAATCGTAGATTTCCCAACACCAAGTGTACTGCTAACTAACTCAACGGTCTCATCAACACTTTCACATAAACGTTTGTCTGTAAATGATTTAAAACAATTAAATATTAATGTTTTTTCATTAACTGTTAAAGGACCAATTTTTCGGCGTTTACACGGCACTTCCAAATTTTCCATAACACTAGTATACACAATAAACTGCACCTTGCAACTGAAGTACCTACTTTTAGTGAACTGTTAAGAATTTTGATTACGCCACTTGGACCTTCCTACAAAATGGAAAAACCCACTATCACATTTTCTGTGGAATAAGTTTAGAAGGTAATTATCTAGTCAAATACTGTCGTAGATTCCTGGAATTAAAGAATTAAATGTTTGATTGTTAAAACCCTTACTTCGTGGAATGCACTCATTTCAGATAAAATAAAACGTTTTATTTTATCTAAAGAATTAAACTTTATTTTGCAAATAGGTAGGTACTTATTAAACTTTTATTGGTTATATATAACCAATAAAATAAACATCTTACATTTCTTGCAAATTCATTAGTACCTTTTAACCTCCATCACTCCGACACTGGCAACCTTATTTGCATACATAATAGTTAGGGATAACAGTTTAGGGATTTGCATACATAATTTATTGTTTTATTACTCTCTCATACATAAAAATACATTATAGATTTGTGCTTTCAGCAGTGCATTCATTTGTTTCAATCCTACACCCTTCACCGCCTCAGGTGGTATCTGTTCCAGTTCGGGGGACCTACGAGTCTTGAGTGAACAATTCCTCGACAAGTTCATCCATGGTAAAGGGTACAGCTCGCTCAGCTCCTTCATCCCTTCATACACCATGGCATCTGCCGTCCGGAAAGAACTCTCTTGTTACCTCAAGCTTCTTGTCCATAGATATTTCGTAAGGAGGATACGCATGGAACTTCTTCATGACGATCTTGTATTCCTGATCCCAGATGTCCTCATCCAGCTTTTCACACAGCTCTTTCCAGTGCCTTTTTTTGTGTACGGATTTTCCTGTACAGTTCCCTCTTCCTTGCGCGGTACTCTTCCTCGATCTCCTCGATTACCTCAGGGTTAATAAAATAAATATTTATACCTAAATACCTATTAGCACAAGAATTATAATGTGTAAAGCTATAGAATAATAATAAGAGGTATACTTTATCATTAACTAATATACTTGCTAATGATTTTTTAATTTGCTTTTATTTAAAGATAAAAAGCTTCATTATCGAAAATCCATTTTATTTAAAGTGAAAACGACGTAAAACAGATAATACTCTAACTATATAAAAATCAAGTAATGAGCCCGTTGAACATGAAAATTGTTTGTGGTCGTAATTTCAGATAAGTAAATTAGACGAGTAAGCAAAGATGACTAATTCGTGTATGGCAAAATTTTTTAATACGAAGCATTGTATAGAAATTTTAATTTTAACAATTTATTTGCACTGGTAACGAGTCAGTTCTGTAAATAATATAAAGTCCGGTCCAAGTAAGCTGTTCCAAATCTATTGCTACTCGTCGCAAAGACAATTGAGGGATTAGTAACATCAATAGGCGTTGTTCATTATTGTAATACTGCGGTCGACTGGGTCATCCCACCAGCCTCAGGCAAACTATACAAATAAAGACATAATACATGATACTATAACAAAACAAGATAAGTCAACGCGCATGTTCTTGTGACGTAAGCCTGAGACAAGTTGTCAAAATGCTAAATTGACAAAATTAATGACAGGAAGTTAAACTTTAAAATTAAATTAAAATTTTTCATTTGATGCAATTCTAGTTATATAAATAAACATAATTTATATTAATAACAGCAGAGAATTAATATATCAATATTATAACAGCAGAGTAAATGTTTCTATGGATAATAATAAATGTTTCTATAGATAATAAAGTGGGACCACAAGTTGGAACGTGAATGGCCTGTCTAATGCCCATTTTAATAGAACTTGAAGTAATACTTTGTTTTTGATAGGTCTTTAAAAAAAGTTACTTTGGATGTATGTAGTGAACCGGAACCAACATATTTTTTGTAGTTATAATGGCGACACATTAAAAATAACAAAAAATTGTTTAAAAAACTTAATAGAAGCTGCAAAATATGTAAATGTTAGCGAAGATGTTAAATTACTTTTTTTAGATGTAAAATGTATTTTAAAATACAAATTCTAAATCAAAATATTAAAGATAATTACAATACTACAAAAAATATTGTAAATTAAATGTCTAAATAATATTCATAAAGTCTCAAGATTGACCCGCTTTTCCTTTATGGTCAAATTCTTTACATTTTGCCGGCCTTTTATATTTAATTTATATTTTGTAGCAATATTTATTTTGTTTGTAATACACACAATCAAAGCGTAGATTCATATATTTCTTTAATTAATTTTACAAACTATTTAATTTTCAAAACACGCTTTTACAGAAAGTAACTGCAACTACTTTTAGTTATGACTTATTACTGCAAGATATGGCATCGAGGTATACTTACCATTAACAGTTTAAGTTTTGAAGTTGTTCATTACAGTAATGGAACAACGTTGCCATATGTTGCATCGTTAAAATATGATACAAACAAGTCCCCTGGCTTTGTCTCACCATGACGACATGCGCAAAGTCGATCAAAATTAGAACGGCAAGTGAGCATATCTTGTTTGTTATAGTATCATGGCCATAATATATATACACATTTGGAATTTTAAATCCGGAACATAGGATTTTTAATACAAATACTAAGATTTTTTGCGTTGCAATTAACCACAACCAGTATAAATTTCTTTATAACGTCGCGATGTTTTATGACTAATTTATTTGTTCCACTGGATTACTTCTCCTCAGAGGTTTGTAGTAGCGTATATGGCACGCCGACAGTGTTGCTCCGTCTACCGATTTTTCCTGAAAGTCCGGTTTTGTGCAGATAATAAATAATGTTTTATTAACATCAATTTTGTTTTTGTTCATTAGGTATTATTTGAATTATAAAATTTATACTTAAATACATTTATTATTCCAAATATTGTTTATAATTTCAAATTAAAAAGAGTGTAATATAATTATTTTATGTTTAAAATTCCTTTTTATATTTAATTTTAGAAATCAACTTTTTGTTCAAGCCCTTTTTGCAATAAAACATAACCATTTTTTTAGTTATAAAATATTTTCATGTCTACATTTATAAATAAGTACGTTTTCGTTGAATTGAAATGCGATCTAGGTGTGTTCCATTTTTACACTTACACTGGCAGCATCGCGGGGTGAATTGAGACTCAATTTGAACAAATAAATAAATTATAAAACATCGCGACGTTGTATTATTGAAATTTACACTGGTTAATTGCACATCAAAGGATTTGAGCTGTATCAAAAATCCTATGTTCCGTAATTTTTTCCAAATCTGTATATATATATATATATATATATATATATATATATATATATATATATATATATATATATATTTATAATAACGAAGAATGATCACAGCTGTCCAATTATTAATTAGTATAATGGTAAGGTTGATTGGGTTAGCAGCTGAATAATGAAAGCCAAAGTGTGCTCTTTTCAACGATTTCGTTATATTTCGTTAAATTTCTTTAACATCTTCAGACGAATGCTACAATTTCACCATTTTGTAACATATTGTAGCATTCGTCTGAAGATGTTAAAGAAATTTAACGAAATATAACGAAATCGTTGAAAAGAGCACACTTTGGCTTTCATTATTCAGCTGCTAACCCAATCAACCTTACCATTATACTAATTATATTTATAATATATATATATATATATATATATTTATAATATATATATATATATATATATATATACAGATTGAACGAAATAAATTCGGAACATAGGAATATAATGTATTTCGGCTCAATTCTGTTGTAGGTGGTTGGCCAACAAAAAATTGTCAAATAATTATATAATAAAAATCCAATACTTCAGCGGGCTGCTGGATTCTGAACTCATAAAAATCGAAAGCTACACATAAATCTACGATTTATGCTGTCAAACCAGTTATAGTCCAGGAAATGAAGCATTTCACCTCGCAATTTTTTCGTGCTCCCTGGATTGACTTGATTGACTGATTCTAAACAAAAAATGTGCTATACATTTTTTTTATAAAATGATATTTTTCAAGTTATTCGCGATTGAAAGTAATAACTTTTAGACGAAAAAATCCACGTTTTTAATCAATTTTTTGCGAATAATTCGAAAATGGTGCATTTTATCAAAAAAATTGTAGAGAACAAATTTGTAGCTTTTAAAAAGACAAATACAATTCATGTTTTAAAATGTTTTGGGGATATAATAGAAACCGAAATACGGCCTATCAATATTCAGCGGTTTTCTTCAAATTCCAAATTTGAAAGATTCAAAATCAAATATCGGGAAAATGATGCATTTTTGGAAGAAAACTCACAAAACCTTTTTTAAAGAGCATAAATAGACCTATCATAAAAAAGACTCTAGCTCAAAAATTGAGTGAGTTATGACGAAAATAAGGTCAATACCTCATTTTTTACGAAAAAATCGATAAAAACAACCCCCTAACCCTCCCCATAATTAAAATCGATCTTCACCCTTCTGAAATTCCCTTTGTACATGTATTGTTAATACGTCCAAGAAGTTTAACCCATTTAAAATGCTTTGTGTTAGAAAAAGTACAGCTTAAAGCGAGAAACGATTTACAATTTCATATTTTTTACCCTTCTTTTTTTAAATATGCCCGAAAATACTGAATATATGAAAAGCGAGAAACGATTTACAATTTCATATTTTTTACCCTTCTTTTTTTAAATATGCCCGAAAATACTGAATATATGAAAAGCGAGAAACGGTTTACAATTTCATATTTTTTACCCTTCTTTTTTTAAATATGCCCGAAAATACTGAATATATGAAAAAAATACAAATTACCAAATTGTAGCTTTTTTAATGACTAAAATTATCCTTCATTTAGATTTGTTGTACAATGAATATTTGGCGAGATATAGCCGTTTAAAGCATCGATTTACGATCAAGCACCATCTTTTTCGAGCCCTTTAAACTCACCCCATTTAAAAACCAAGGGTTCCAAAAAGATTTAATTCACAGATTCTTGTAGCTCTTAAAAACCTCTACAAATCGTTTCTGAAGAAACACTCTATCTTTAAAAATTAAAGGAAATACGTTAAAAAAAACCAGTGAATTTTTTTCCGGAAAATTCTATTAGTATAATACAGTACATTTCGGAGCATAATAATCTACAAAACCGGTATATTAGCTAGTGGGGCGTTATACATTCGAAATTTTAAGCGTTCTTATTTTGAAATCCCATACAACAGAATAAAACATCTGCTCATATGTCTATGGCTTGGCAATGAAAATATTAGAGCAACAGATTGGGGATGGTATTCCAAAGATGGTTTGTTATTACCCGTACGCATGAACAAACAACCTGCACTCGATGAACTTTTGAAAATTATTTTTTGGCAATGCAAAAAAGGATGCGGTGTTTCATATGGGTGCAGAAAAGTTGGTTTATACTGTAACTCTACTTGTTCTGGGTGCTCAGGTGAAGGGTGCAATAATAGTCCACCAATAATTGAAGATGAGGAGGACATAGATCACGATGAAGATGTAATTGATGGCGAATAAAATTAATATTATAATTGTTTTACCTATAAATGTAAATATTTTCAACTATTTATGTAAATGTATAAGAATATATGGTGCCTTTTTATGTTGATAAATTTTTTTGTATTTAATTCTACTTTTTTCAATTTATATCTTATAAATTAGTTTATAAAAACTGCAATGTTGTAAGGGGTGATTTTCAAAAGTTGAAAAGTTGCAAAAGTTTGGCAAAAAATTGTTTTCACCTATAGCACTCATAACAATTGATTTTTAAGGGTTGAAAATGTATGAATTTGTATTTTAAAGTATAAAAAAATCACTATTTAACTAATCCAAAGCAAGTTTCACTCATCTTAAGATTTATAATATTATTTTACAATTTTTGAAAATTAGGGGTAGTTTTCACCCCTAAGAACAATCAGGGTTCATCGGCATGACATAAACTATAAAGCAGAGGGTGAGTTGAGCTTAATTCCAAATTTTTATGCAAATCGTTCCAAGGTGAAATCATTTTCTTCGCATTACTAATTTTTTTATATTAATCTCTAATAAGGGTCGCTTTTTAAGGGTTGAAATATGATGGAACTTTATTCAAAAGCACGAAACTATCATTTTTTAATTAATTCAAACCAAATTTTACCCATATTCAGGTTTAATATGTTATTTTATAATTTTTGACAATTACGGGTAGTTTTCACCCCTTAGAACAATCAAGGTTTGTCGACATGACATATACTATAAAGCAGAGGGTGAATTGAGCTTAAATCCAAATTTTTATCTAAATCGATCCAAGGCGAAATCATTTTTTTTAGAATTAGTAATTTTTTTTACATTAATCTCTAACAAGGGTTGCTTTTTAAGGGTTAAAATATGATGGAACTCTATTCAAAAGTATAAAATTATCATTATTTAACTAATTCAAACCAAATCTTACCCATATTCAGGTTTAATATGTTATTTTATAATTTTTGAAAATTAGGGGTAGTTTTCACTCCTAAAACCATTCAGCGCACTTCGGTTCGATATAGATTTTGATCCTTGAGCTATCACCTACCTTCTGTTAAAATTTCAACTGGATACATGCAGGACGAAAAAATTGCGAGGTTTTAACAATTTTCGAGCTTCATTTCCTGAACTATTATCGTTTCCTTAGACAAACCCGTCTTACGCAAACAACATTGTTGTGAGACAGATAGTTGAACGATATTTTATACAATGTCTATACCCAGGTATGGATTTATTTTCGTCCGTGGATTTATTTCCCAAAAAGGGTTATATGAACTGTTTTAAGTTAATTTTAGACAAAAAATATTTTATCGTTTGTTGAAAAAAAAGCGGTAATGGAAGGCTTAAGACACCTCATTACTCCAGTACATTAGTAGATCATTTTTAAGTAATCGTGTTGCTAAATTAACTAAATATCTTTAGACTTCTGACAACTAGAACTAATACTTACCAAGTACACAAAACTGTTTAGGAAAAACGCAAGCTTGACGAGTAGTCTGTTCCAACTAAGATTTCCAAAAAAATATAACCCCAAAGTAACTATTACCAACACATTTAAAAATGTAAACAATATCACAACAGTTATCAACTTTCCAGTGGATTCATTCATGAAATCGGCAATATCTTTTATCGTTAAAATACATCTCTTGATCTTTTTTATATGTTTTTTATACATCAGATCATTTTTATTAACAAACATTACAGATTGTATATATTTTGTGAGTGCTTCATATTTTAATGACAATATTGTGCACGTTTCCACGATAAATAAAATAAACAAATAAATTCCACAAGTAATTTTAACGAAAAATAAATAATTTGCTAATATGTACCATTTAAACCTGGTAATTGCGAATGCATTGTAGACGGCATAGAACAGTGGTCCCAAAATAAACATCAGTGAAACTCTAAAGTACTTCATACAAGAGTTTTCGTTTATTTTCAACCAATAAATGCTTTGAATGTGTTGGAAAAATTTCCTCCATGTACTTTTGTCTGCAAATATATTATAAAAACATACAATGGTAAATACAACACTACAACCTTCTATCATAATGTACGTACACATCACCATTTTTGATAAATGAACCAATGCAATCTCTTCTTCTATTTTGATGGGTGTAGCTACAATCCCCAATATGGACACAACAAATAGCACACTGCTAATAAAATATTTTAGTAACTTGTGTTTAGTTTCCAATGGAAAAATGCCTGCATAGCCTCCGAGCTTAAACAAGACTTGTAAAAAGTTGGTGTCACTTTCCAAATTCATTATCTTTCCGTACATTTCGTTCAAGAACTAATAGAATGTTTATCGGCGCTATTACTTATTGATTAGTTTCTTTGTTTTTGTTGTTTCTCACATCATTATTATTGTGTAATTATGAAAGGAGCTTAAGTGATCGCACTTTAAGTAAATTAGAAAATAGATTATAATTTCTTCTCTAATGTACCTTTTGCTTTTTACATATTGCATAAAACATATCTAAAATTACATATCTATCTGTAGTTAAGTATTGCATTAATAAAATGAGATTTTTATTTTATTCAAATACAAGATCACCCAGTAATTGTCCAATAATATTTAACAATAATTTAATGTTATATTTAAATAATATCAATAGATCCAATGTAGTGCTGTAGTTTTAAAATTGACATGAGAAGGTAAAAGCCTATATTAATATTTTTTAAATAATAACTTTTATATTTCTCAACCACGAGCATATAAGTTTTGGAACACCCTGTATAAGACAAAATTGTGTACAAATGATTATATTTAGTTTTAAGAAAGTTTATTCGGGAATTGTGTATTAGCCCCAGAAACAGTGAAGTCCACATTAGAGAATAGGTAATTGAGATAAGAAAGTTGTTGTTTGAACTCAGTACCCAAAGCCGAGGTCGAGGGTAAATCTATGTAACAAAGGAATCGGTTATTGAAATCGTAGGCTTCCACGGCCAGAGTCAGAATTATAGTTTATTCGTCTTCCGGGTTTGGACAGTGTCATTTGTGAGTGACCCAAAGTGGGTTCATCTCGACGTTTCGCTACAATTGTATGTAGCTTCTTCAGGAGAACACAGAAAAATAAAGAGAAATCAAAAGACAGGAAGATGGGTAGTTAGCAACGGTAACTCAGTTACTCAACGCAACCAGAGGCGAATACTAACTACCAAGATGGGCATTTGGTCACAGTAACTCAACTACTCAACGCAGCCAGAGGTGAAAACCAAATGCCAGGACAGGGATTCACGTCCAACAGCTCAGAACACTAACGCGTCGAAAGGCGGGGAGTGAATCCGACGATTACTCCGCTACCGCTCTATTTATAGTCGCGGTGACCTGTCGTGTCGGGACGTATCGGCACACTCCGTGGCGCGAACATCATGAAGCGCGCACTGGCCAATCATGTGGCTGCATCGTGGTAGCGGGACCGGACGGCGGCTCTAGACTGAGATTCCAGATGGGAGACAAGTAGTATCCTTCCTCTCGATTGATATTATGTGGATTTTTTCGGATCTCTAGAGATTCGCGGATTTTCCTGGAATAAAAGAAGGGGCTCTTAGAAATAATATGGGTTTTTTCGAACAATATGGAATGACCGGTTTCTTGGCAGTGTTCTGCAACTGCAGAATGGGAGAAAAGACCTGATCGAATGCATCTTTGATGCTCTTGAATCCGAGTTTTGACGGAACGACCAGTTTCGCCAATATACACATGTCCACATGAACAAGGAATAGAATAGACACCACAGGAAGATAGGGGCGGTAATGGGTCCTTAGGAGAGGGTAGATATTGTGAGATTTTCTTGGGTGGTCGAAAAGTAGTCCTGATACCTTCTTTGCGAAGAATTTTGCCATCGGATTCACTCCCTTTGCCGTCGGATTCACTCCCCGCCTCTCGACGCGTTAGTGTTCTGAGCTGTTGGACGTGAATCCCTGTCCTGGCATTTGGTTTTCACCTCTGGCTGCGTTGAGTAACTGAGTTACCGTTGCTAACTACCCATCTTCCTGTCTTCTTTTTCTTTTTCTTTTTCTTTGTTCTCCTGAAGAAGCTACATACAATTGTAGCGAAACGTCGAGATGAACCCACTTTTGGGTCACTCACAAATGACACGGTCCAAACCCGGAAGACGAATAAACTATAATTCTGAATCGGTTATTAATTTTTTAAGAAATACAGTTAATAGACATTATCGGTAGTTAAATTATACCTGGATATTATTATTTGTAAAGATAGAAAAAAATACGTTTGATGTTTAGATTAGAATTAAGATGGTTGGAAATTTTGTTTTTTTTTTTTGAAATCCCTAATGGCATTTTTGAAAAGAGAAAATAGCTTGATAGAAAAATACGTCATGACTGAAAGTTGTTTTATTGGCTAAAATTGTTAAAAAAAGGGAAGGACTGGAGAAGGAGTGAGAATGAATGAGAAGAAAATGCAGTCTGTTTTGTTCGATTAAAAGGGATAGTTCTGTTTGGTGGTTAGTGTACGAGGAAAGGAAATTGTCGATTTTTGTTTGTCCAAAAGTGACCAGTGTGAGATAATTGAAACGAAGAATTAAGTCAAGTTGAGAGGTAATACAACTCCTTGAATCTAAAGCATACAGGAATCGGTAAGTACTGAAAAAGGGAAACATTGCAGCAGGGGAAAGCCGGAACGAGTGCAGGTACGAGGCATAGCAGAAAAAGAAAAACGAGGTGACAGCAAGCGAGGTGACATATTTGGGAAACGTGGACAAGTTTTCTTGGATCACAACAGCAGCAACTACAGAGAATTGTTTTTGGTCTGAGAATATTTTCGAAGCTACAGTGAAAAGGTCAGTCTTAATTTGTTATGACAGAAATGAATGGTTTTGCGTATTAAACACCACAGTGCATATTTAAATAAATATTTCAATATTATAAAAAAAAATTTATCTTAATAAAAAGTTATCATTTAGACATCATCATTATTTCTTTTATCCGTAATATTGATCAATCAAAATATTTCATATCAAACTAATTTGGGTCACAAAAGAAAACAAGATTCATAGTTTTAATATTGGTTACATACAGGAAAAGGTAAAGGAGTCGTTGATAAAACTTACATAATTGAACATTTAATACAAATTAATAATATATAGGTTATTCCACGAATATACGACTGTTTTGGTTTACTGCGACAACGAATATTTTACTGTGCAAGTAGAAGTATGAAGGTCAATTGGTCTAATCATTATTCCAATAAAATGGGTCTACTAGTATGCAGTGGCGGCTCGTGGCTTGAGAGATAAGGTCGGCAAGGTATTTTTTGTCTCCTCAGATAGGTATACCGTCTAATAAAGACTTCAATCATCATAGGAGATTTTTTGTTTTCTTGTTTTTTGTTTTTTTGTTTTTTTCCTATAAATTTAGAACCTAAACATGTTTATAAATAAACTCTAGTCTACGTTGTTTGGAAGTAGCAAAATGGGTAATAACGTCATCGTAAAATTTATTAGAGTTTTGGAGAGATTTTAAAAGTTTTTTTTCTATTGACATTTGAGACAAGCTTAACATTCTCTCTTGTTTCATGGTATTTCGACAATAAGTTTTGATTCTTTTGAGGCAAGAGAAATCTCGTTCATTTGAGGCAGACGTTGGTGGTAATGAGAGAATTAATGACAATAATTTATTAATTTCGGTAACAGTTTGTTGTAATGAATTGCAGTATATAAAATTATACATATCTTGTAACTTATCCCACCTTCCGAAAATATTTAGATCAGCATATAATACTTTTAATTCATTTTCTAATTTTAGTTTATTAAAGAATGATGGATAATTTTTAATTAACCTGTCTAATAAATATCTTTGAAATTCTTTGGCGTAACTTTTAAATTTTGGATCGTCAAAGAGATCAAAAATTTGCAAATCTTCAAAATTCGAAAAACGAGTATCTATTTGCATAATAATAATATCCAAAATTTCAAAATATACTCATTTTTCGAGATCTGTTTCTGTGTCATGCCTTTGTCTTTTTTTGGGGTTCGGAAATATCAAGCGAGTCCAAAACATCACTGCGTATATACTGGAAATTACTATCATTACGAAAATCTCTGAGATTTTGCACCAGTTTTGTTATTCTATTTTTGGAATGAATAATGTCAGTTAACTGATTTTGAACAACATTGAATATCAAATCGGTTTGGGTAAACACTTTCTTAAAAATATTTAAAAGTATGTTAAAAGAGTAATCATTTAATAAAGTTTTCAAACCGATTGCTTCACGGATCGAGATATCATCACTTTCAAAATCGTCACATTCAATAATAAAATCAAAAACTTCCAAAAGCTGTTCACGAAAATCTGCTACAGTGAAAACTAACCGAGATTTAAAATTCCATCGCGTCTGACAAACTGTTGGCATTTTTTTCGAAACAAACCGTTCTAAAACATTAGTCCGTTTAAGCGAGCTTGAGAAAAATGAAGCAAATCCGCTTAAACTGGCAAAAAAAAGACGACATTCTTTAATTTTTTACATGTATCTTGCAAAACTAAATTCATTCTATGCGCATGACAATGAGTAAATAAAGCTTGCGGTGCAATAGTTTTAACTTTTGCCTGGAGACCATTTAATTCACCAGACATCACGGCAGCGCCGTCATAAGTTTGCCCGACCAATTTATTTTTGATATCAAAAAAATTTAATCTGTCCTTTAAAACACCAAAAATATGTTCTGCCTTATGGCTTTTACTCACATCTGTAAAACCTAAAAACCTCTCATAGATATTACCACGTAAAGCGTATCGAACAACAATTTTATAATTGTGAATGACATGATATGTCGGTAGTTTCATCTACTTCTAGTGAAAAGCAAATGGTTTCCTGAATCTCAGATTCAATAACGTTACTCAAAATGTAACTAATTGATTCTATTAATTCATTCTGGATTGTTTTAGATACACCGCTAAATGTCTTCGAATCAGAAAGTAAATTAGAAAATTCCAAATCGTATTTTTTAAACATTTTTATTAGTTCTCTATAATTACCTTGATTTAACGAATGCTCCGATTCATCGTGTCCCCTAAAAGATAATTCCTGACAACTTAAAAAAATTACAATATCAATTAAACGACGTAAAACTGCGTTATTATTTTTTACAATTTCGTTATGTTTAATAGCATTTTCACGTTGGGCATTATCTAATGAAACATAGATATTTTGTTTTCCAAATAAATCTAATTAAATCTGGCTGTAAGTATGATCTTTCGAAATATCATGTTTATGTAAAGCCCTAAATAATTCCTTTAAATTATCGTAACTAGCTTCACACCACGGATTTTGATGTTTGCCCCTATTTGTGGAAAATAAAATGCAAGGCCAACAGAAAAGTTTGTTTTTTATTTCACTCCCGGTAAGCCATGAGTACTTGCTGTACCAATTATCTGAAAATGATCTATTACTTCCCTTACCCGCACTAATATTTATAAGCCGGGACATTTTAGGCAAAGGACGCCCCTTATTTTTAATAACAATTTGTTCTTCGTATGGAATAGATGAAAACCCATTATGCAAAATATAATTTACAATATCAGACTTATCAATACTTACAGTTTCTCCCATGGCTTGCATTTTTTAGGTTAATTTACCTGAATTTGTTTACACTTTAATCAAAAAAAACTTCTAATATGTCAAAAAACCCTTTAACTATTTACGGCAGACGTAACGTATCACAGTATTACTTTAGAAAATAAAAATGTTATAGTTCCTGCACTGAATATTACTTTACTTTTCTACATATGAAATAACATTTCGTCCTACGCTTGCAATGTACAGTTCGCGACCAATCACCAATCCAAATAAAACATCGGCAAATTTAAATTTGCCGTATTTGGTAATTTTAAATTCATATGGAAAGAAATGCATATTTGGTTGCTAATCAACCAATATTCCGTTGATTTTTACAAGTAAAGTCAAGGCTGGGATCGGCTAGCCGAAAAAACAAAACGTGCCTTTTTAAGAATTCATATGCGGATGGGGGTCTCCGATATCAAATCATCCATTTGAAAAGTGTCTACGCAGGGATCACTTAACGCTCAGATTGGATTCTTTTAAAAACCATGAATAAAATTTAGTCTGGTCGAATTCTTTTAAAAACCATGAATAAAATTTAGTCTTTATTATCTCACAGATATTTTTTTGTTTCACAAAAACAAATGACATCAACTGATTACCTGCCACAATTATTTATTGAAATAATGATTAAATTAAATATTAAAAAAATCTATAATATCTATAAAGATGTGGGTAGGCACTGCCGACCCTGCCGACCCTGACCGGCCGCCACTACTAGTATGACATCTAAACTAAAATTATTTCAGTTACAATCTACAAATAATACAATGCCGTCTATGAAGCCAAATGTGTTCTTTAGACATTTGGGTAAGCTTTCCGTGAAATGTAAACACCAAATAGGCGTGCCGGGTTTCTTTAATATAACAGATTTTATTGCTTTATGAGGTATTACAACTGTAATAAAAAGAAATATACTATTTTTAATATAAATTCAAAGAAATTGGTAAAACGATGGTTCACAAACCAGAAAAAGGATCTAATATTTCACTTTGGTAGTTTTAAATATTTGTTTGCTTTGAGTTTATGTTCTCTTAAAAGTTCCGAAAGTAACGGGTATAACATACCGGCTCTTGATAGTTAAAATACCGAGTCATTCGAGATATTAAAAAGTAACGAAAATTTATATACAGTTTCATATATCGCCGACTGATTATGGCTGTGAATCTGATCGTTGATGATAGTTTTAGAAGATTAAGGGAATAAGTGAATAAGTAAGTTTTTTTGTTTTTTTTTTTTTAATACTAATTGAATATTCGACTAAAAAATTTACACTATTTGATCACTTAAGTATTGTTACATTTCGTTTAAATCACATAATTCAAAAACCAACTTGTTTACAATGAAATAATTGAAATGAAAAAATAAACTCCATGATAGTAATTATATATTTCAAAATCTGATCTGTCGTAACAGTCTTTTAAAAATGGGGAGAATTTACTATTGTACAATTCAGTACATTGGACCATTTCAATCGACACCTTAAAGCGAATTTAAAACTGTCGTATATTCGTGGAATGGAATATAAACGAATTTTGTTATTTCAACTTTGAAATTCCTGTATATATTCCAGCATATTGCCAATGTTTTTCAAACTTTTGTCGAAAAAAAATTGGACAGTAACGAAACTTTACTTGAAACGGTAACTTTGACTAAAAAGTCATTATCCACAGTCAGAAAAATTGTAAGTAATACTATTATACCAAGATTAACAAGACGGGATAACAGTATTTCTTGGAAGCTCGATCGTGCAGATGAAGATCTTATTCGTCGCAAAGTGTATGCCTTGTATGAAGAACAAATTGTACCCACACTAGATATATTAGTTGACAGGCTTCACGTCGACAATACTGAAAGTAAGTGCGGTAGAACAACTATTTGGTTTGGAACTGTTTGCAATGTATAGGGTTTAAATACAAAAAAAGTAGATTAAAGACAGGTACTTATGGAATCCTATCGTTTACGGATATGGCGGACGGAATATTTAAACAAAATTAAACAGTATCGTCGAGAGAATCGACCTATTATTTATATAGATGAAACGTGGTTTGATACTCACGATACGCCATGTAAAGGTTGGGTAGATAATAGTCAATCTTGTTCAAAAAAAGCGCCTTCAAATAAAGGAAAAAGAATAACAATATTCCATGCTGGATCAGTCGACGGATGGGTTTCAAATCTCTTCTCTGTATCAGCTAAAAACATCAGTGATTCATATCTCGAATTACCATGCCAATGAAAACCATAAACAAATCTACAATTGTTTCGCTAAAGGTCTTTAACATTTTCAATACTTTTAGCAAAACAATTGTAGATTTATTTAATGTTTTCATTACATTTTGTGGTACTGTGTTTTACTTCAATTATTATGAACAGATTCCATAAAATAGGGGTTGAAACCATAAACATAATATTGGATCAATTAATATCAATCATTTACATTTAAAAATTACAAATAAACTACAAAGATGATAAAAAATTTTCAAACCAAATTCAGATTTTTGCTTTAATCTGTGCCTTCTAAGAATTGCAAGGCAAAACAGACGTTGATAAAGATGTTATTAAAGACATGGGGAATCTAGTACTGGTACTAGTAGTTTGGTTTCGAAAATTAGTTTACGGATTTTATATCAGATGTCGCTATTTGCGTCCATTCGAAGCCATGTTAGAGGTACTTTCTAAGACAGAATATATTTATTTTCTAGTTCACTATACGTGAAATCAAATCTTAACTGTCTTCTCCTTTTTATAAAAAGTAACAATTATAAGTGGTTAAAAAATTTAAAAAATTTCGTTATGAAAATCATAAAAACAACTACTGGATTCCACTTAATATAATCTCGCTCTACATTTTATACAACCTATAGTTGTTTGTCCTTTGCATCAGTTTTGGCATCGTCCTTTGGTTGTAAAAGTTGGAAAGTGTCCGAAAACCTCTTTTCTAACATTTTCTCCAGGTATAGATTCAAAATTTATTTAACTACGTTCACAAATTTTACATTTATTTGTAGCAAGTCAATTATATGACATATACATTGTAAAGTAAAAAATATAATATATAACATACACAAAATACAATAGATGGAAATACATTAATGCACATAACATAGAATAAAACATAAAATAGAATAAAACATAAAATATACAAAATAAGACATTATACCAACATAGTGAGTACATCCATGTTCATGTTATTACCTTGAAGTGATCAAAATATTCACTAACAGAGTAAAAAGTAAATCTCAAAAGGTATCTTTTTAGACAAACTTTTAATTTATTCATAGAAAGTTGTTTTAAATCTTTAGGTCATGGACATCATAGGACATGCTAATTAAAGAAATGTTCAGTAATCAATGTTAAGTTTCCAATATTATATTTGGAATATTTTATATTATATATAGTGCTTTTCAGATAAAACTATCCACCTTAAATAACTCTCACCCCCTGCATCAACCCTTTATTTTTTTTAAATTACTTCCCCCTTTTTTTGTTTTATATTTGGATTCTCCTTTTTGTTCTGATTTCAAAAATGTATAATACCATATTTATAATACCATAATTTATAATACCATAAAGCTAACAGCTTTATTTTTCGCAGATGATCAGGTAGTAGTAGCGAATGACGAGGAAGACATGGACTACATGTTTAGAAAACTAAAGAAAGAATATGAAAAATGGGGCCTCAATATGAATATGGCAAAGACAGAGTATCTTAAAATAGAAGATGGTGAAGAAGATCCAGAGTTAGAAATTAGAAACACAAAAACATGCAATGAATATAAATATCTCGGATCTATAATATCTAAAGAAGGCACTACCAAAAGAGACATCGAAAACAGAACACAGCAGGGAAAAAAAGGTGGTAAACATTCTAAACTCTCTACTTTGGTCTAAAGATATTAGACAAGAAACGAAATTGACAATCTATCGAACCTTGGTAGAGCCTATTATGACTTATGGGGCAGAGGTTTGGCAGATAACGCAGAAGGATAGAAAAAGAATAGAAGTAGTAGAAATGGATTTTCTAAGGAGAGCGTGTGGTATATCCAAAAAAGATCACATCAGGAATGAAGATATTAGAAGGAGGACAAATACTGTATATTCCAGTGTAGATAGAATTGAAACGAGACAACTAGTGTGGTATGGTCACGTGAAACGAATGAATGAAGATAGATGGCCAAAGAAAGCTTTAAATTACATACCACAACAAAGAAGAAGAAGGGGAAGGCCTTCAGTTGCCTGGGAAGAAAATGTACGGCACAGAATGAGAGATAGAGCCATCAGAGAAGACGAATGGATGGACAGAAAACGATGGCGGTCGAAATGCGAGAAACGTCAGAGGCTGTAGGAACCTCGCTTATATATATATATATATATATATATATATATATATATATATATATATATATATATATATATATATACAGATTGAACCAAATTAAAACGGAACATACAATTTAATACATGTCTGTTTGAACTGCATTTAAAATAGTGGACCAATATAAAACTTGGACAAAAATAAATCCATACCTGGGTATAGACATTGTATAAAATATCGTTCAACTGTCTGTCTCGCAACAAAGTTGTTTGCGTAAGACGGGTTTGTCTAAGGAGGCGATAATAGTTCAGGAATTGAAGCTCTAAAAAAGTTAAAACCTCGCATTTTTTTCGTCCTGCATGTATCCAGTTGAAATTTTAGCAGAAGGTAGGTAATAGCCCAAGGATCAAAATCTATATCGAACCAAAGTGCGCTGAAGGGTTTTAGGGGTGAAAACTACCCCTAATTGTCAAAAATTATAAAATAACATATTAAACCTGAATATGGGTAAAATTTGGTTTGAATTAATTAAATAATGATAGTTTCGTGCTTTTCAATAAAGTTCCATCATATTTCAACCCTTAAAAAGCGACCCTCATTAGAGATTAATATAAAAAAATTAGTAATGCGAAGAAAATTATTTCACCTTGAAACGACTTCCATAAAAATTTGGAATTAAGCTCAACTCACCCTCTGCTTTATAGTTTATGTCATGCCGATGAACCCTGATTTTTCTTAGGGGTGAAAACTACCCCTAATTTTCAAAAATTGTAAAATAATATTACAAATCCTAAGATGAGTGAAATTTGGTTTGGATTAGTTAAATAGTGAGTTTTTTATACTTTAAAATACAAATTCATACATTTTCAACCCTTAAAAATCAATTGTTATGAGTGCTATAGGTGAAAACAATTTTTTGCCAAAATTTTGCAACTTTTCAACTTTTGAAAATCACCCTTTACAACATTGAAGTTTTTATAAACTAATTTATAAGATATAAATTGAAAAAAGTAGAATTAAATACAAAAAAAATTATCAACATAAAAAGGCACCATATATTCTTATACATTTACATAAATAGTTGAAAATATTTACATTTATAGGTAAAACAATTATAATATTAATTTTATTCGTCATCAATTACATCTTCATCGTGATCTATGTCATCATCATCTTCCTCAATTATTGGTGGACTGTTATTGCACCCTTCACCTGAGCACCCAGAACAAGTAGAGTTACAGTATAAACCAACTTTTCTGCACCCATATGAAACGCCGCATCCATTTTTCCATTGGCAAAAAATAATTTTCAAAAATTTATCGGGTGCAGGTTGTTTGTTCATGCGTACGGGTAATAACAAACCATCTTTGGAAAAGCATCCCCAATCTGTTGCTCTGATATTTTCATTGCCAAGCCATAGACATATGAGCAGATGTTTTATTCTGTTGTATGGGATTTCAAAATAAGACCGCTTAAAATTTCGAATGTATAACGCCCCACTATACTACGTTCCACTTTTAGAAAATAACATTGCGAAGATAGGGCCATGTATTTCTTATGGACGATAGCAACGCGGCGTTGCCACGACACACACAAGCACAATTTAGGGTTGTATAATTTGTATTTTAGTTTCCACAAACATGAATTAAATTAATGTTTTTTAACGTAATTTACCAAAAGTGCCCATTGGAAACAAGAGATGAAAAGTAGGGAAAATGATTTTAATTAGATAAACAGTATTTACAAAAGATAATTTTATTTTATCTTATTTTAATTATAGTAACGACAGTTTATTTGTTTTTCGGTGAGAATACGATATGCCATGAATCATATAAATCAGTAGAAAATATTGACCGCTTGGAATGCGTATATCTAATTACTAATTGCAACTTAAAATAATACGATGTGCTTATGTCAGCTACTTTATGTCGTCTCTGACTACATAATGATAATAAGGCTTTTATTTAGTAGTTATTCTGACTTTACAGTTAAATATTAATTGAAAATGAAAATTCAAAAATTAAGCAAAGGGAATATCTTGGACATCCGTGCAAAAGAGAGTGTCTGAGAGTTTTGGCAACACTGATCTCCATAAGCGTAATGTTATTTTCTTAACGTGAAACAAAGAATAGCTAATATACCGGTTTTGTAGATTATTATGCTCCGAAATGTACTGTACTATACTAATGGAATTTTCCGGAAAAAAATTAACTGGTTTTTTTAACGTATTTCCTTTAATTTTTAACGATAGATGTTTCTTCAAAAACGATTTGTAGAGGTTTTTAATAGCTACAAGGATCTGTGAATTAAATCTTTTTGGAACCCTTTGTTTTTAAATGGGGTGAGTTTAAAGGGCTCGAAAAAGATGGTGCTTGATCGTAAATCGATGCTTTAAACAGCTATATCTCGCCAAATATTCATTGTACAACAAATCTAAATAAAGGATAATTTTAGTCATTAAAAAAGCTACAATTTGGTAATTTTTATTTTTTTCATATATTCAGTATTTTCGGGCATGATTAAAAAAAGAAGGGTAAAAAATATGAAATTGTAAATCGTTTCTCGCTTTAAGCTGTACTTTTTCTAAAACTAAGCATTTTAAATGGGTCAAACTTCTTGGACGTACTAACAATACATCTACAAAGGGAATTGCAGAAGGGTGAAGATCGATTTTAATTATGGGGGTGGTTAGGGTGATGTTTTCCTCGATTTTTTCGTAAAAAATGAGGTATTGACCTTATTTTTTTATGATAGGTCTATTTATGCTCTTTAAAAAAGGTTTTGTGAGTTTTCTTCCAAAAATGCATCATTTTCCCGATATTTGACTTTATATCTTTCAAATTTGGCATTTGAAGAAAACCGCTGAACATTTATATTGTATTTGTAATTGTATTTGTCTTTTTAAAAGCTACAAATTTGTTCTCTACAATTTTTTGTAAAAAATGCACCATTTTCGAGTTATTCCCGAAAAATCGATTAAAAACGTGGATTTTTTTGTCTAAAAGTTGTTACTTTCAATCGCGAATAACTTGAAAAATATCATTTTATAAAAAAAATGTATAGCACATTTTTTGTTTAGAATCACTTTTCTAATCGAAACCTGTAGTTAAAACGTAAAAAAAAATTTCACCCCGGAGATGGGGTGGCAACCACCCCCCAGGCTTTGGCGCACTTTGGTTCGATATAGATTTTGATCCTTAGGCTATTACCTACCTTCTGTTAAATTTCAAGTCAATCCACGCCTCACGAAAAAATTGCGAGGTGAAATGCTACATTTCCTGGACTATAACTGGTTTGACAGCATAATCGTAGATTTATGTGTAGCTTTCAATTTTTATGAGTTCAGAATCCAGCAGCCCGCTGAAGTATGGGATTTTTTATAATATAATTATTTGACAATCTTTTGTTGGCCAACCAGCTACAGCAGAATTGAGCCGAAATACATTATATTCCTATGTTCCGAATTTATTTCGTTCAATCTGTATATATATATATATATATATATATATATATATATATATATATATAAAATACCATAATAATATCATATTTAAGGTTGCTGGAAAATGCACCCTCTCGCCCCCCGTATCAACCCTTTATTTTTTTTTAATTACTTCCCCCTTTTTTGTTTTATATTTGGATTCTCCTTTTTGTTCTGATTTCAAAAATGTATAATACCTTTGGCTTGAAGTGATTAGTTTATCAGATAGACAATTTTCCTGTTAACAAGACAGTATCTCCCTCACCTCAATTGACTCTAACAAAATAGGTTGTAGCATAATTTAAACTCTTTAAATATTTAACCGTACTATTTGTGGTACCTTTAAAAACCAAGAAACAAAAAAATTCACTTTTTATTCAAGTTTTATCAAAGGTTTTCGATATCATTTTTACATTTATTTTAATCGGTTAATAGCGACAATTTGTTATAACCTGTAAGTAACAGCTTATTTTGATACGTGTGCAATTTGATCGCTGAAATGGTGTACGCTTTGTAAGAAAGAATCGAAATTGTAGGTTTATACTACAAAAATAATAATTGTGCAATAGCTGCTAGAATTTTTAATGAAACACACCACAATAGACATGCACCTCATAAGTGTGTGATTGAACTGATGCATAAAAAATTAGATGAAGAGGGTCAGTTTGCAATAAAAAACATAACCGACAGCAACTTGTAAATAAAAAAGCAATCCAAGTAGCTGTTTTAGGGCAAGTTAACTTAGACTCTTAACAATCACAGTCACTGTCAACAATAAGCAGAGCAATCGGTGTTTCATCTAAAGCCTTCCGAGTCCTCCATAAATTTAAGTTTTATCCATATAAAATTAAATTAATACAACAGTTAAATGAAGAAGATTTTAATTGTCGTCCCGAATGTTGCGAAATAATGATAAAATGCATCATTAACAATCCACAATTGTTAAACAATATTTGCTTCTCGGATGAATGCTCATTCTCATTAAACGGTTTGGTGAACAGATATAATTCACACAGATATAACACAGCATCCTCAAAGGTTAAACGTATGGTGTGGTATCCTACGTAATCACATTATCGGACCCTTCTTTATCACTCGAAACTTAAATGGTGCATCGTGTCTTGAATTATATATAATAGGCAAGTGGCTGATCGTTAGAACAATAGTAGCAAATGATGATAATCTTTCCGATGATTTGGTTGTATTTCAACATGATGGAGCTTCTCCACACTTTGCTTTACGTGTGCGATAATTTTTAAACGAAACGTTTCCCGGTCCTTGGATAGGTAAAAGACGACAGATGATCGATTGGCTACCTAGGTCACCGGATTGAACACCCCTAGACTTCTTCTTATGTGAGTATTTAAAAACAAAAATTATGCTACTCAACCAGAATATCTAGATGATTTACAACAAAGAATAGAGGATGAATGTCGACAATTAAATGCAGACGTGTTAAGCAATGTCAGAGAAGAATTTCAAAATAGATTGTACTCTTGTATGGAAGTGAAAGGCAGTCATTTTAAACAATTATTGTAAAAATTTTTAGTAGTGAAATGTTTGTTCTAAATGTGTGTAATAAAATTGTAAAAAATAATTTTTTTTCAATCCAATTTTCTTGCTTTTGTATTTACTTTTCTCATAAACTAATCACTTCAAGTATCATGTATTATACATTTCTGAAATCAGTACCAAAAGGAAAATCCAAATATAAAATAAAAAAAGGGGGAAGTAATTTAAAAAAAATAAAGGGTTCATACAGGGGGTGAGAGGGTGCATTTTCCAGCAACCTTAAATATGATATTATGCCTCCCCCTTCAGATATTAATTAAAGTGTTTTTGCTTTTTTTTCAAAAAATTAGAGGTTCAAGAGTTATTTAAGGTGGATAGTTTTATCTGAAGAGCACTGTATATTATAGTCAATTGAGTTTTTTTGTGATTTACTCAAACGATATTTAACTGGTCTGATGTTATTTGCACCTCTTGTGCTATAGTTATGTAAAACAGAGTATTTAATTAAAGTATTAGTGTTTTTATGTATTTCAACATTAACGCTGTATATCCATAATGTTGGCAAGGGCATTATCTTATATTTAATAAATAACGGTTTGACAGATTCTAAGTAGCTAACTTTCGCAATTATTCTTATTGTTTTTTTGCAA
This sequence comes from Diabrotica balteata, assembly GCA_918026665.1. NCBI lineage: Eukaryota > Metazoa > Arthropoda > Insecta > Coleoptera > Chrysomelidae > Diabrotica > Diabrotica balteata. Next base: position 92,334,925 of record OU898284.1, on the reverse strand, counting down.
TTTAAATATTGTTAGGGCATTGCAAAAGTTTCCCCACAAAATAACACTATAGCTTAAAATTGACCGGAAAAGAGAAAAGCATGTTATTTTCAAGGTATCAACACTTGTAACAAGATTTAATTGTATGGGTAGAAATCATGGTATAATAAACTACAGAGGTAACATATTGCGCACGGTCGCACGACCTTCGGCCAGGGAGTGACGTCAGTGGCAGTTATCAGTTTTGGAGTTTTCTCACAATTATATTTTTAATTTTTACGATATGCGTTGCGCGGTACTTGGCTGTTCCTCTAATAACCAGAGCAAGCGAAATCCTTGCCCTGACACGAGGTTTTTTCGTTTCCCTAAAATTAAACAGTGGGTGCACGCTACCGGTAGGAAATATAAATTTAACCCAAAGACGGCTTATATTTGTTCAAAGCATTTTACACAGACTGATTTTTATGTAAATCTTAAACATCAACTGCTGACAGGTTTATTTAAAAATTATGCTGACAGGTTTATTTAAATAGTGGAAACAGCCTATCTATTACAATTATGACACAAAAATGACTTTTTCTATCCTATCTGAGATTATTACATTTGTAGAAGAAGCAGGTGAATACCAGCATACCATATTTAGGCACTCATATTTACTTACAAATTTTCACTAGGTTTCCAAGTAGTAGCCATGGTTTGTGATTTAGGGGGTAGAAATAGGGGACTGCACACAGAATTGGGAATTACAGAATCCAAACCTTATTTTAAAAACTTACACAATGGTCAAAATGTTTATGTTTTTGCTGACGTGCCACACCTATTAAAGCTTATCAGAAATCATTTTGTGGATGAAGGATTTATTTTTAAACAGGTTTTAAACATTTTTAACAGGTTCTGATTTTAAAATTACCCACAAAACAGACAAAGAAAAGCTTAATGTGAGAGGAGCTCAAAGGCAGAGAGTAAAACATGCTGCAAAAGTATTCTCCCATACGGTATCGAAGGCGATTAGTAGGTGCGGCATGCTTGGTCTCATTAATCAAGACACAAATTTGACACAATTGGCAGATCTTTTTAAATTAGTAAGTGTTACAATTTGTAAGGTAAACATCAATTACTAATTTGTTTTAACTTGTTATAGGTGAACGATTGGTTTGACGTATTTAATGTGAGCGTTCCTGTGAGTGACACTCGAACCAGAAACCGGGTTTATGGTTTGGAGTTAGAAGCCCAAAATGATATTTTAAATAGAATGTCTGACATGATTTCAACAATGCGCGTTAAAGGCAAGAAATCATTGCTTCCATTCCAAAAAGGTTAAACAGTATATCAAAGTAAAAACACATTTATAACATTTTACAAAACATTGTAGGTATTCTTATATCAAATAAAGCTCTGCAGTTGCTGCTTGAAGATGCAGGCAAACGATATAATATGAACTACCTTTTGACGAGGCTCTTAAACCAAGATCCCTTGGAGAATTTTTTTGGAGTCATAAGAGCAAAAGGTGGTTTGAACGATCATCCAACTTCTTTAGATTTTAAATACCGACTGCGTTCTTATTTAATGGGAAAAGATGAAGGTGCTTTTTCAGATTACTGTAATGTAGAAGACGATGGTACTCCTACATTAACTATGAGCGGTAGTATGATAGAAAAGCTTGCTTAAAAAAACAATCATTGACACCAATCCCACGCATGAAGATGACATAGTCCTCTGTGAAGAACTCGATGATTTAAGATATGATGGACTAGAACATTTAGGAGGATTTATTTGTAGCAAACTTAAAAGCAAGTTACCAAATTTAGCTAACCCAAGTTCGACGTCTTACACCTGGACCAATCATTTGACAGAAGGTGGACTATGTAAACCTTCAAACGAGTTTATGGCTCATTTGGAAAAACTAGAGCAAATTTTTCAAAACTTTAATGGAGATACCATATTTACTGGCAAACAATATATTTCAAGTCTGTTATCCGCAAGTGTTAATATTGATTGTCCTCAAGATGCTAAGAAAATATTTTTTCGATCGCGTATGTACTTCCGTATAAAAGATTTTAATAAAAAAAATATTTTAGCACGTACTAAAAAAAAATAGAAAAAACTATTACATAAGATATATAGTTTTATATTTTTTAACGCAAATTGTTTTAAAACTGCTTTATATATAGTTATTTAGCAAGAATATTAAGGCGATCGTAATATTTATTTTGAAAATTGGTATCTAACTTCTGTAAGTGACGGTTGTTTTAATTATTTAAACTTAACTATATATTTATCAATTATGCATAATATAAAAATTTTGTTCCTTCTTAAAAGTTTATAAAAAGTGGAAGTATGTAGATACCTAAATAAGTAGCTATCTTTTTGTACTAATACCTTAATTGTTCTGATTCGCATAAAAATTAAATATATTTGACTAAGAAACCATGATAAACATTCGTTTTTATTTAAAATGTATGAAGACAGTAAAATAATATGCAAAATATCCATATTTAGGATGACTAAATTACGAGTGCTTATGTATACAAATAAGAGCAATGTGAATACTAAGCTGCAAGTGACGTAGCTGCGCAAGGTTAACGCGAATTTGTACTTCGGAATAGGTGGCCCTGAGTAGAAATAAGGTACTAGAAAGTTTACCTTTGAGATGGTCAATATGGTTATATCAAGTCAATGTGTTGTCGACTGACAACATACATACTCAGACGTGGTTTCTAAATCTGAACGATTTTTATCAGAAAAAACAAAAGTAGTGTCATCTGCAAATAAAACTGTTTTAAATGGAGCCATGAAATTGGGCAAGTCATTTACATGTTTAATAAATAATAAAGGGCCCAGAACTGATCCATGTGGAACTCCATGTTTTATCTGCTTAAATTCAGAGAGACAATTTCCGTACTTGACTGCTTGGTATCTATCCTTTAGATACGATGAAATTAGTTCCAAAGGAGTACCTCTTATACCATAAAAATGCAGTTTTTCCAGCAAAATATCATGTGAAACACAGTCGAAGGCCTTTGAAAGATCACACAGCGTTGTAGCAGAGTGATTATGCTTCTTAAGGCCATTAACTATGGCACTCATAACATCTAAAAGTGCATGTGTTGTGGAACGATCCTTTCTAAACCCATATTGTGAACTAGTAAAAAAGTTATTTGTTTCAAAGTACGATATAAGACGCTTATATCGTACGCAAAATATCGAAACGATGGAAATTGATCTATAATTGTCTACAAGGTCACGATCACCCTTTTTAAAAATAGGAACAATCTTGGAGTACTTAAATAAAGTTGGGAATATCCCGATTGAAAAAATACTATTAATGAGATGTGTTAAAGATTTAGTAATTATTTCAATAGTGCTTTTGATAAAAGATACGTTTAGCTCATTTGTATCCGAACAATTTGAATTTTTTAATGTTTTATAACTGTAGATACTTCTTGTGGATTGGTTGGAGACAGAAAAAAAGAATTTGATGGAGCTGGAAATTTTTGATAGTTTAAAATTTTATTGTCTCGTGTATTTGGAAGAGATTTTATAATATTTTCAGCAATTTCAACAAAAAAGATATTGAAAGAATCACAAGATATGTTGGTTGTTGAATTATGTAAAGCATTTGTTTTATTTCGATCATAGTTAATTACCTTCCAACACGTCTTGTCTATAATCTGGACGTAATTACGAACCTTCATTTTTGGTGTATTAATTATGTAGGAATTAATACACCAAATTGAAATTTTTCTATTTTTCAATAGAAAGGAATCAACAGGTAATCCCTTTAGACCCATACCATTTTCTTCGTCCTTCAGTAAATCATTATCTCTGCGAAATAAAAGCCAAGCGTTGTTGACACATAGATATATCCAGTATTTGTAAAAAATTAAAAGGTACCACCTGTAGCTTTTAAAAGATGTTCGATAACATTAGAATTGCTTTGTAAAATGTTTAACAAATGCCTACAAGGAGAAAGTATCACAAGAGATTGGAAAGTCTCGTACATAAACTCCATCTACAAAAAGGGAAACAGGAATGACTGCAGTAATTACCGAGGTATCAGCATTACGTCATCCACTGGCAAACTGTATGAAAGAGTTCTGAAAGCCAGAATAGAAAAAGAAGCCACAGAGATCGAAGAACAAAGTGGATTCCGACCAGGGAGATCTTGTGTCGACAATGTATTTATTCTCAAACATCTAATAGAAAAGAGATTAGCAAGAGGACTAGAACTTCATGCCACTTTTATAGATCTCCGTAAAGCGTTTGACTCCGTACCACTGCAGAGACTATGGACAACATTGGAAAACGCAGGTATAAATGCAGTATATATAAATGCCGTGAAAAAGCTATATCAAGATAACCAAGCTTATATTAAGGTTGGAAACCAAATTTCCAAGGGTTTCACCCAAACAAAGGGTGTCAAACAGGGCTCTTGCCTCTCCCCAACCCTATTTAAAATATATCTTGGTAATGCTTTAAAATATTGGATGAGAAAATGCAGCCCAATGGGCATATGGGTAAATGACACTCCTATATACACAATCCTCTTCGCAGACGACCAGGTAGTTCTTGCCGAGGACCTACAAGATATGACGTACATGATAAACAAACTAATAGACGAATTCAAAAAATGGGGATTAGAGGTTAATACCGAAAAGACACAATACATGAATATAGGAGGCATCGGTCAAGACATGGAAACAGAAAGCAGATTAATTAAAAACGTTGATCAGTACGAATATCTCGGAGTTACACTAAGCGAAGACGGAAGAGACGACAAAGATATAACAAGAAAAATGGGAAAAGGAAAACATGATAAAAACACTACATCCGATCCTGTGGAATAAAACTTTAACTAAGAAAACAAAGAAAAATATATACCAGGCTATGATTCAGCCGGTGCTGACGTATGGGTCAGAAGTGTGGGTCTTTAACAAGAATATGTCACAAAAACTCCTCTCAACGGAAATGATGTACTGGAGAAGATGTTCCGGGTTAACTTTGTTTGACCACATAAGAAATGAAAACATAAGAGAGAGAATGAAAGTAAAGAACACAATAATGGATACGATAGCCGAAAAACAATTAAAATGGTATGGACACCTGAGACGGATGAACGAAGAAAGGATACCACGAAAGGTTTGGAACTGGAGACCTACACAGAGAAATAAAAGGGGAAGGCCAAGAAAGAAATGGATATCCAATATTCATATAGAAATGTAAAATAGAGTTCTTCAAGAAGGAGACTGGGCCGATAAGAAATTATGGCGATTGGGATGCGAGAAGCGACAAAATTAAAGTTGCAAACACTCGCTATATATATACATATATATATGTTCGATAAAGCCCAACTACCATATCCGCCAAATCTACGTCACCTCTACTACTAATTTCAAGAAATTCACAAGCTTTTGGAGTAGCTAGGTACATACAATAAATCAAACTAGAGTTGTTATCAACAGGTCCTCGAAGACACTTCGTCTCAGGACCATTTTACCTATGTAGGGTCATACGTCGCCATGTTACCAATTCCAACGGTAACTTAAACATCATAATTTGTAACAACATATAATGTAAATCAAATGTAAATTTATATCATTTAGAGGGTTTGGACCCACATATTTTGGTGGCTCATAGCATGTACACCTCGTTTGCACTGATGATGGATTTAATAATCCGAAAACGTTTTGCAATATCTTTGTGATAGCCCGTTTGGGCATTTTATTATATACCTTTTATAAAGGATTTTAAATAAATTTTTGAAAGAATAATACTTACCAAATACACCCAAGTGTTAAGAAAAAACGGTATCTTATAAACTAGTCCTCTGATTCCAAATTGTTCGTAAATAAATAGGCAACAGTTAAATATAAATAACGCATTCAAAAATGATATTAATAATACAACACTTATTAGTTTGCCAGTTGTCTCATTAATGATATTCACGACTGTGTTTATATCTAAAATACATGTCTTGATTCTATTTATTTGCTTCTTGTACTGTAAATCATTTTGATTCACAAAAACAGATTTTACATATTCGTTTAATGATTCATACTTTGATGACAGGATTGTACATGTTTCAATTACAAACAACATGAGAAAATAGATTCCAAAAGTGACTTGAATAGAAAATAAATAATTTCCTACTCTGTGCCATCTATAATCGTAAAGTATTAATGCATCGTAGATGAAGAATACGGATCCAACAATAAGTAGTACTAAAATTCTAAAATACTTTATAAAATATGTCTGCTTTATTTTCAGCCAATATATACTTTGAATACATTTAAAAAATTGCCTCCATTCACTTTTGTGTGCAAATATTTCATAAAAGCTTAAAATCATAAACACAGTATTACAAGCTTCTGTCAGAAAGTACATACAATTCTCCAGTGTTGTAAACCTGTTCTTTGCAATATCATCCCCCATTTTAAAGGGTACAGATATAATTCCAAGTATGGATACAAAAATCAGGATATTGCTAATGACATATTTAATTAACTTGGGTTTAATATTCAACGGAAAAATTCCTGCATAGCCACCAAGCTTAAACAAGAATTGTAAAAAGTTTGTGTCGCTTTTCATATTTGTTATTGCTACGTTCATTTCTTTCAAACACTAGTGCAAGACTTGACGACGATATTGTTTATTGATTAAAAAAAAAACCTGTTTTATTTATTACATGATTTACGTTATTTATTTATGTGAAGATTATTAAACGAGTGCACTTTTAGGAAATTAGTTAATCTATTATAAATAAAACAGCTCGCAGCGATGTAGTTACATTAGTAGAAAAGAGTGGGTATATAAAATGAAAATAGATCTATGCAAATCGCATAAAAAAATAGATAGTGTTATGAAAAAACTAAAACGAAATTTAGAAGAGAACCGCAAAAATTCAAATCGTGGATGTTAAAAGATAAGAAAAAATGTCTATTAAGAGCAAAAATAGTAAAAATAATGACCTTGAAGATAAAAGGAAGTTCTAATACGATAGAAGAAATATGGCTTGTATTATTACCAGTATTACAATGGTTTATTATTATTTTATCAGTTGGCGCTACAGCCCTTTGTGAGCCTTGGCCTGCTTCAAAACATCCTTCCATCCTTCCATCCTTCCCTATCGAGTGTCTGTTTTCTCGAACCCCTCACTCCAATCTCGCTCAGATCTTCCTGTACATCGTCCAGATATGAGTTTAGGTCGCCCCCTTCTTCTTCTTCCAACCGGCCTATTTAGCATAGTTATTTTAGTGGGATCACTCTCATTCATCCGCATAACGTGGCCAACCCACCTTAGGCGGTTTATTTTGATGGTCTTCACAATATCTGCATCACCAAAAAGTCTATAGAGTTCAAAGTTATATCGCCTTCTCCACAGACCCTGTTCGTTTACTCCGCCATATATGGTCCTCAATACTTTTCTTTCAAAAACTCGTAGTAACTCTTCATCTCGGGTCATCATTGTCCATGTTTCCGATCCGTAAGTGAGCACTGGGCGTATTATTGTTTTATAAAGTTTGCACTTTGTTGCTATTGACATACTTCTCGCTCTTAGTTAAGGGCCCAGGCCAAAATAACCCAGAGCCACGCATATTCTTTTTTTTTATCTCGTTGGATGTGTTATTTTTGTAGTCTACCAGTGATGCTAAGTAGCAGAATTCTTCTACCATTTCTATCGTTTCGTGGTGCACCTCTAAATTATTGTGTTGAATTCTTGATATGGCCGGCATATATTTAGTTTTCTGGGTGTTTATATATTTTTTTATTTATGTTTATTGTTTTCTGGATTTATATATCGTACCTTTTAAGTTTATTCCCGAATCTCTCATAACTTTTTCTAACGCTAGGTTGAACAGCGTGCACGATAGCGCATCTCCCTGGCGCAGTCCTCTATTGATTTAAAATGGTTTTGAAACATCCCCTTGTACGCGCACTTTACATTCGACTTTCATCATTATCATTTTAATTCATTCTACAAAACCTTTTGATATTCCTAATTCGATCATCGCCGAATATAATTGGGACCTGCCAATAGTATCGTACGCTGCCTTAAAGTCTACGAAGATGTAATGGCAGTCTATGTCGTACTCCGTCGTTTTATCTAATATTTGTCTGATAGATGATATGTGATCAATGGTAGATTTGTTTTTCAAGAAGCCTCTTTGGTAGGACCCTATTATATTGGTAGTACCTATACCATGCCAGGCATTCGTAAAGTATCAGGGACACAATTTTTTATGCTGTATTAAGAAGAGAAATCCCTCTGAAGTTGGAACATTCAGGAACGTTTCCTTTTTGTGTATGGGACATATAATTCCAGTATTCCAATATTCTGGTAACGCGCATTCTTGCAATACCTGTATAAGTAGTTTGTGAAGGAGGGTTACAAATGTTTGACCGCGACATTTAAATATTTCTGCGAGTAGGTTGTCTGCTCCGGGTGACTTGTTTCTGGTTAGAGACTGAATTGCTTTGTTTATTTCTTCCAAAGTTGGTAGTTCAGTATCCTCCTGTTCTATTTCTATATCATATCTACCTTCGGCTCTACTTTCTCCATTAAGTAGCGTACTAAAATGTTCCTGCCATCTTTCTAGTACTGCCACTCTCTCGTTTAAAAGAATTCCGTTAAGGGCCTTGACTTGGTTCGCTTGTGGCTTGAAAATTTTCTTTTTGTGTTAACCTGTTTGTAAAATTTTCTCTATTAAGGTTTTTCATTTATTGGAACTCTTTATTGATTTGTTGCCGCTTTTTCTGTTTGTGTTTTTGTTTTTCCTCTCGTCTCTTTACTCAATATTCTTCAACATTGCTCCTAGTCATTCTGTTGATCATTTTCAGATACGCGTCGTTCTTCTCTTTCGTTACTCGTTGGCATTCTTCATCAAACCAGTTGTTTCGCTATCCTTTGGGTACTTCACCCAGCACTTCCTCTGCGGTCTCTTTGAGCGTGGTTTTCATAAACTCCCAATTTGTGTTAAGTTCAGTGGGATATACCTCACTTCTGGGATGTTCTGATATTTTACGATATAAGCATATTTGGAAGTTTCTTACGACTTCAGTACACTTTAATTTATCAACATTATATTTGATTATTTTTGGTTTAATTTTATCATTCCTGGCGTTTGATATACGTGCTCTGAGACGTCCAGCTATGAGATAGTGATCGAAGTCAATATTTGCACCTCTATAATTTCTGCAGTCTAGTATATCTGATCCATGTCTTAAATCAATCAGTACGTGGTCTATCTGATTTTGGGTCTGATGATCTGGCGATGTCCACGTCACTTTATGTATACGTTTATGTTGAAAGTATGTACTACTTATCGTCATGTTCAGAGATGCTACGAGATTTACAAGTCTCGTCCCATTATCATTACATTCTTTGTGTATGCTGTAAGGTCCTATGGTTGGTCTGTACATCTCCTCTTGTCCTACCTTGGCATTCATGTTTCCGATAATTAACTTAGCGTCATTATTGGGACACTGTCTATATGTTTGTTCTAGTTTCTCATAAAATTCTTCTTTTTCTGTGTCTGTTTTATGCTTAGTTGGTGCATGTGCGTTTATAAGACTGTAGTTAAATAATGTTTCACGTATTCATAGAACACATATTCTATGATCTATCGCGTCAAAACCTATTATTACGTTATTAACTCTTTTGCTAACTACAAACCCTACCCCAAAGATATGTTGAGTTTGATGGCAGCTATAATATATGATATTCAGATTCTTCTGGAGAGTACCGGTCCCTATCCATCGCATCTTCTGTATAGCTGTTATGTCCATATTATATTTGTTAAGAGTGTGTAAGAGACATCTCATCGCTCCTGCAGAGTACAATGTTCTCACGTTCCATGATCCAAATCGAATATCCTTTTTTCTTTTGCGAGATCGTCTACATAAGGTCCGTCAGGTTTTTGTTTTTTCAGCTTTCGTAACAATTCTTTTTTTTTCAGGGTAGGGTTGTTAGCCCTACGTCCAACCCCCAGACTTGGAGGACCATGGACTCTTCTGTTAGGGTTACCATACCTTAGTCTGTTTTGGTTCGCGGGTGGTATTTTACTTCCCACCTACCCGCCGATTTTGGGAGCGGTTAGGGCGTTCCCCTATCCACCACCTGGGGACGCGTCCGATGGGAGATTATTATTATTATTATACAGGTGAAATCTTCTAAAAGACAGTCTAAGATCGGGTGTCAGCCCTTTACCCAGGTGTGTCGGTTGTGGGATTCAATCTCTCACGCTTACGACCAACAAGCTTGACTTCGAATCTCAGTAAAATAATCGAAAAAATTATAAAATCTCGTCTAAATAATTTTTTCAAGAAACATAATATATTATCTGAAAGTCAATATGGCTTTAGAGAGGGAAGATCTACAGAAGATGCAATTGGTAAATTGGTAAAAAATATTTACAATTCTTTAGACAATAAAAAAGGTCCTTTATGTATATTTGTAGATGTCTCTAAAGCACTTGAAACCGTAAACCACAAAATACTGTTACATAACCTAAAAAATTACAGCATCAGAGGAATGGCCTTCAAATTGTTAAAGATCTACTTAAGTGAGAGACAGCAAAAGGTAGCTATAGATGGTAAAATCAGCTTGACCAGAACTATGTCTTACGGAGTCCCACAAGTAACGGTGTTGGGGTCGCATTTATTTACTATTTATATAAATACATTACTAACTTTACAAACTTCAGGCCAGGTCATAAGTTTCGCTGACGATACAGCCATCTTTTATAGCAATAATAATTGGAAAAAGTTAGAAGAAAAAGTCAAAATGGACTTGGTAAATAAAAAAATGGTTAAAATAAAAAAATGGTTTCAACATAACCAGTTAACATTAAATATTGAAAATACTAAATAATTTCCATTTTCTTCATACACCAATGGGTTACCAACCATCAACCTACTTGAAATTGAAAACGATACAACAATTCCAGAAGCAGAAAACATTAAGTATCTTGGTATTGTAATAGAGAGACACCTAAAATGGGATTATCATATCAAAATATGTAGTCCAAAAAATACGAGGCTTACTCCCAAAATTCAAATATCTTCGCGACTTCTTAGATGTTCACCACTTGAAGATTTTATACTATTCTCTGGTACAATCACAATTAACCTATGGAATTATTGGATGGGGTGGAGCCTACAATGCTCACCTTAACAATCTAAACGTTATACAAAATTGAATAATTAGAATAATATATAGACGGGGTATAAGATTTTCAGTGAACCAATTATTTACAGAGAGCCATTTCATGGATATTTATACAGTGAGAAATCATTTCTGAATTGTACCCACCATACATATCAAACTAGAAACAGAAAACTGGTGCTATCAGAGAACTACTTCTACTAATATTATTCCTGTCATCTTCAAACAACTCTGATCTATACTGCTGCCATTCTTTTCTTATTTCTTGCTGATTTACAATTATTTTGTTATTATTGTTCTGAAGCTAATTTCTTGTGGCATTGTAAATTAATTACTATTAAACTGGAAATAAGCCACAATTAAAGATAAAAATACGTTTATTTTATTGACGTTTCAATTTCCACTTCGGAAATCGTTCTCAAAATACAAACAGTAAATTAAACAAATTTTGTTTTTTGTTACATAGTGAAAAATTCTTCTAATAATTTAATTTTATCTGACTCATTTATATTGACAATTCAGACATACATTATGCATTTTAAAGTAGACGACTTTAAAATGATATTGCCAATATTGTTGAGTTGCGCTCCTAGAACGACTTTACTTATAAGATAGTTCATTCGATTACATGAAATCAACTTTAACTTGAGAATATCCGTCAGAAAAAAATCATAGCATGTAATTCGTCTTTAAAAAGACAAACACATGACATGATGACAGTAAAATTCTCCTGTTAGTGATTCCATAGTAAATTATGAGGGAAAAACCAGGAAAAAACCTCATAATACTATCCCGACATTGTAAGTATTTGTTCGTGAATTTAGTTTACCTTCAACAAACATCAAAATTCTGATTTTATAGAGCCAAAATTACTTGTTCTAACGAAAATTCGTTCTTGGAGGAGAAACATTTGTTAACATATGTTTTATTAAAAAATGATTATCCTTTATCGTTTATAAATAAGGAATTTTCAACAATCGACCGAATAGAACAGAACAACTTAGAACGAGAACAACATTCAAAACAACAAACACGTTGAGATCTATTTTGTCCAAAACCAAACCTAACAATGAACAAGAAAGGACAAAGAATTGCATTTATAAAATACCTTGTGAATGCGATCAGTTTTATTTAGGTGAATCATCAAGGCCATCATCAAGGCCATTAGGTGAATCATCATTAAATATTAGAATAAGTGAACATCAATCTTATATTAAAAATAGAGAATTTGATAGATCTCAAATCTGTAAACACGCATGGGATAATGAACATAGGGTTCAATGGAATAATTCAAATGTAGTCCTAAAAGAAACGGATGGTAAAAAAAGAAAAATCAAAGAAGCGGCTCTAATTATACTAAATGAGGCCAATTGTGTCGCAAATTCCTCGGCAGAATGTAGTAGGATCTGGTTACCAATATTAAAAAAAGAAGTTATTAATAAGAAAATACCAGTATTAGTAAGTCAGTAACATATAGAGGATACATCATTTATGTTTTTTAAATAACGTAACATCTAAAATCAGAATTTTGATGTTTGTTGAAGGTAAACTAAATTCCCGAACAAATACTTACAATGTCGGGATAGTATTATGAGGTCTTTTTCCTGGTTTTTCCCTCATAATTTACTATGGAATCACTAACAGGAGAATTTTACTGTCATCATGTAATGTGTTTGTCTTTTAACGAATTACACGCTATGATTTTTTTCTGACGGATATTCTCAAGTTAAAGTTGATTTCATGTAATCGAATGAACTATCTTATAAGTAAAGTCGTTCCAGGAGCGCAACTCAACAATATTGGCAATATCATTTTAAAGTCGTCTACTTTAAAATGCATAATGTATGTCTGAATTGTCAATATAAATGAGTCAGATAAAATTAAATTATTAAAAGAATTTTTCACTATGTAACAAAAAACAAAATTTGTTTAATTTACTGTTTGTATTTTGAGAACGATTTCCGAAGTGGAAATTGAAACGTCAATAAAATAAACGTATTTTTATCTTTAATTGTGGCTTATTCCCAGTTTAATAGTAATTATTTTGTTATTAGTGTCAACAAGTACAGAGTTAACTCGTTTTTTCGATATATTACTCATTTCTTTCAGTTTTTTTCTTCTTCTTCTTCTTCTTCTTCTTCTTTTTTATAAGCAAAATGCTTGTTCAATGTCGAATAATGCCTCTATTGGAGGTTATCACTCCATCTTTTACGTGGTCGCCCGATACTTCTTCTACCTTTTGGTGATTTGTCCCTCGCTATTCTGACTAATCGGGTCTCTTCCATTCTGTTTATGTATTCGTTCCATTCCTTTTTTCTGTTCAGTGTCCACTCATTTATTTCTGGTATATTGCATTTTCTTCTTATCTCTTCACTCCTCATTCGATCCCTTAGTGTGTTTCCTGTAATTCTCCTCAGTAAACGCATCTCCGCTGTTTCTAGTAGTTGCTGAGTTTTGGAGGTATCCGGTCTTGTCTCTGAAGTGTATGTCATTATTGGTCTTATTGTTGCTTTGTAGATTCTTGATTTCACTTCGGTATTAATGTGGGGATTGCGCCATATCGTGTTATTAAGACAACCTGCTATTTTATTAGCCTTTTGTACTTGATTTTTCACTTCCTTCTCCACATCTCCGTAGCTAGACAGTGTAATTCCTAGGTAATTTGTCTCCATTTCTTGCTCAATGCTGATACCGTCGATTTCCAGTTTACATCTAATTGGTTCTTTACTGATTACAATTGTTTTAGTTTTCTGTGTAGAGATCACCATATTAAAGTCCTTTCAGTTTTTTTGTGTACATTAAATAAGTCGTGTTTAGATATTACATCCTCCATTTCGTCGCACCTTTCTCTCATCCATTTTTCTTTGGCTAATTTGATTTCCTTTTTTATGCTTCTCTGCAGGTGTCTATATTCTGTTACATTAGATTTTATTAGGCGACGTTGTTTCATGAATTTCAAGATGTCGTCTGTCATCCAGTTATTTTTCTTGATTAAGTTTTTTATATAATCATTGTTTGTGGAGATTTCGTTAACTTGGTTTTTAAATTCACTCCATAGTTCTTCTGGATCTTCTAATTGTTCTCCAATGTTTTTTATTCTATTGTTAAATTCTTTTTTAATGTTATGTTTTATATTTATATCGTCAAAGTTAAGTACATTGGTTTTTGGTTTTTGTCGCTGAATTTAACCTTAGTTTAATATCTGCTACGAGTGCTTGATGATCAGATCCAATATCTGCCTTAGGATATGTAGTGACTTTTTTGACGGCATTTCGGAAACGCTCATTTACAAGTATATAGTCTATTTGATTTCTTGAAGACTCAGGGTTATTACCATCATCAAATGGGGCTTTCAAAGTGTATAGTCGTCGCTTGGGTAGTTTATACCAGGTGTTTGCAATGATCATATCGTTTTTTTACAGAATTCATACAATCTCTGTCCTCGATCGTTAGGTTGTCCTAAACCATAAGGACATATTTAATACAATAAATAAATCCTGTTTCTCACAGAAACTGTGTGTCACATGGACCACAACTTGTACGTGGCGGTTGAATTTTTTTAACATATTCGCAAAAATTACAATTATAAAATTTTAAAGTAGTAACATACAAAATGTTGACAAATTACAATTAGGAAAACAGAAAAATTTAACATTTATTTGAGTACAAACAGATGAGACAAGCAGAGAAAAAAATACTAAAGCAAATGAAAAAAACGACATTTAGAAAACCAGCTACAGGAACTTCTTCTTCTTTCTTCTTTTTGTGCCACTCCTATCGGAGATTGGAAATCATCAAGGCTATTCTGACCTTGTTTACGGCTGACCTAAAGAGTTCATTAGTGGTGCAGCCAAACCACTCTCTCAAATTCCGCAACCATGACATTCTTCTACTGCCTGGATTCCGTTTTCCTTCTATTTTTCCCTGCATTATATTTTGAAGTAATGCGTATTTATGTCCTCTCATCAGGTGACCAAAATATTCAAGTTTTCTTCGCTTTAGCGTTAACAAAATCTCTGGGTCTTTTCCTATTCTTCGTATTACTTCACAGTTTGTTATTTTTTCAACCCAACTAATCTTCAGCATTCGACGGTAGCACCACATCTCGAAACTTTCAAATTTTTCATGTTGTTCTGTTTGAGAGTCCAGGCCTCTACACCGCATAATAGCATGTTAAATACATAGCCTCTCAGCATTCTTAATCGTAGAGGGATGCTTATATTTCTGTTGCAGAAGAATTTTCTCATCTTTATGAAGGTGGCCCTGGCAATTTCGATACGTCTTTTTATTTCACTGTTTTGGTCTCCAGTTTCGTTTATTAAAGTTCCCAAGTATTTGTAACTTGATACTTTTTTAACTTGAGTGCCGTTTATACTAATATACGCTGGTTGTGTCATGTTTTTACTGAAGACCATATACTTGGTTTTTTTAATATTGATATTTATACCATAATTGTTGCAAGCAATATTTATGTCTGTAAGTAATCTTTGTAATTCTTCTACTGTTCTTGCAACTAGTACAGTGTCGTCCGCGTATCGAATATTATTTACAATCTCTCCATTAATTACGATTCCTCCGTTTGCTTGTAAAAGGGCTTCCTGACAGACGCTTTCACTATATATATTAAATAACAGAGGTGACAAAATGCAACCCTGTCGTACTCCTCTACGTATTTCTATTGCTTGTGATGTTTCAGTTTCTATTTTGATGTTAGCTTTCTGATTCCAATATAGATTGAGAATTATTCGCAGATCTTTATTATCTATGTCCTTCCTTTCAAGAATCTCTCTAAGCTTATCATGGCGTACTCTGTCAAACGCTTTTTCAAAATCGCTACAGGAACTAGAAAGGCTCAATTCACAAGCGAAGCGAGAAAATTTTATAAAAATGTAAACGACAACAGAAAAGAATTTAAATCTAGAATAACCATAATAAAAAGTAAGGAAGCCGAAATTATCAATGGGCTGGATCAAATAGTGGGGAAGATGGGCGGAGAATGTTGCTGAGAAATTAAATATAGGCAACCGAGAAGTGACTGACATAATTGACCACAGTGGAGACGTAGAAGATAAGAGGGAGAAAAATAAGATACCAACAGAAAAAGAAGTTAAAAAAGCAATAAAAAGGTTAAAAAACAACAAATCCCCTGGAGAAGATGGTATGCCCCTGAGCTGATTAAGTATGGAGCAAAGGCGCTAAAAAAATACATAATAAAACTTATTTACCGTCGTGTTCTGATCTTAATTCCCATTACATTATCTGTTGCTGTTGCTGCACAGTAAATAAGCATATGCAAATATTCCAGCGTATGGGCTTCTACGACGTAATTGGGTAGGACTTCAGTATTTATAATTTGTAACAGAGCACCTAGTTTTTTAGAAGAGTTTATTTTTGGTAGCGGTGGTCTGCTAAGTGGATTTGTTCCATTAAACTCTTGTACAGCTCGTGCCATTTCGCTTACCAGAGTATCGCGTAACTCGTTGTTGTCCTGTAGTGTATTATCAGGTTGAGTTTCTTGTATGATAAGCTCAGGAATCTGCTCATGTCTTTCATTAGGGTTTTGATCTACATTTACCTCTTGGTGATTAATCTCCCGTTCGACTTCGCTTCTGATGGTATTGCGTCTAGCCTCTGGGATAAGATTATTTCTTATAATTACCCGGTATTGATCAGCAACTCGTTGTTCAGTTACTTGAATTTCTGGGTACTCCCTGCAAAATTCGGCATAGAGATTTTGTCGATACCCGATCGTTTCTTGACCGAGGTTTGTCACCTGGTAATAGAAGCGCAAAATATTATCATTTATGGACGCAGTCCATTTCATGCGCTGTCTCGGTCGTCCCGCTTGGGTGAGCGCCGGCTGATGTTCCAGCGCAACACCTTCAGCGAGTGGAGCTCTTGTTGTTGTTTGGCTCGCTTGTGGTTGTTCTTGCTGTTGTTGTTGGGCTGTAGCTGATTGTATGACAGGAGTCCGCCTCCTCAACAGCCTGCCACCGACGTCCCGCATGCTGTCACGTCCAGCGCCGGCTCCAGACGTGCCCTGGCGATCCCCAGGCAGTGACCCTAAACATATATTATTATACTTCATTATCATGGGTGTGCATTTTATACCTACTGCCAGCTGTCAGTTTTTGTTCCACGACAGGTATTCCTGTTACCCTCTTTATTATTATTATCCCAGATTTAGCCATACGGCTCACACTCCCTCTAAGGGGAAAATTCAGTCATCCCAGATACGTACGGTATCAAAAGGATTGAGCTCTGGTGGGACTCTTTCCGTGTTATCGAGCCCTAGGTGACTTGGTATGTCGGAGTATCTCCCAGAAATTTTCGTACACATCTGGACGTCACGAGGAGTACAGCTTTCTGCATGGCCTTATAAAGATGTTCATTTAGACCCAGCTGTTTTATATTCGCTAGGAGGTTTTTGGGAATAACACCAGTAGTAGATAGAACAATAGGTACTGTCTGGGTACTTTCCATTCTCCATTGTCTCTTGATTTGTATTTCCAGATCTCTATACTTGGCGATCTTTTCGTTGTATTTAACAAGCAAATTGTTAGTGTTAGGTATCGCCACATCAATAAGTGTTGTTTGCCTGGTAATTGTCTTCACTAGTATGAGATCCGGTCTATTATGGGCCACTGGTTGGTCTGTGAGCACAGTGCGGTTCCAGTATAGCTTGTAGTTGTCATTTTCAAGCATTCTGTCAGGGACATATTGATAATAAGGAAGATGGTCGGTTTGGAGAAGTCCCAGTTTGTCAGCTAGTACTTGGTGGATAATCTTTCCTACTGAGTCATGGCGTTCTTTATAATCAGTACCGACAAATGCCTGGCAGCCACCGGTAAGATGTTGGATGGTTTTTTGGGCTTGGCATCCATATCGGCATTTGTCATTTTGGACTTGAGTATCTTTAACAATATATTTCAGGTAATTTTTAGTTGGAATAACCTGATCCTGAATGGCAAGTAGGAAACCTTCAGTCTCGGGAAACATCTTTCCTGATGTCAACCAATAGTTCGACGCTGTATTGTCGACATATTCTTGGTTGATCTCATTGAGATGTCGCCCATGCAGAGATTTACTCATCCAGGTGCGCATTTTTCCCTCTTTATTATTATTTTTATTATTATTATTATTTTTTAAGACAATATGTTGCTTAATTTCCTAAATACCTTTAGACTTCGAGAAACTAGTACAAACTTACCAAATACACAAAACTGTTGAGAAAATATGCAATCTTGACGATTATTCCGTACAAACTAAGATTTTTGTACATATATAAGATAAAAGTGAATATCGACAACACATTTAAAAATGAAAACAATATCAAAACAGTTGTCAATTTTCCAGTGGATTCATTGATGAAATCGACAATATCTTTCATCATTAAAATACATCTCTTCGTCTTTTTTATATGTTTTTTATACAGTAGATGACTTTTATTAACAAACATCGCATATTGTATATATTTTGTCAGTGCTTCATATTTTAATGACAATATTGTGCATGTTTCCACGATAAACAAAATAAACAAATAAATTCCACAAGTAATTTTAATGAAAAATAAATATTTTGCTAATATATACCATTTATAGCTAGTCATTACGAATATACCGTATACATTATATAACAGTGGACCCATAACAAACATCATTAAAGCTCTGAAGTACTTAATAGAAGACTTTTCTTTTATTTTAAGCCAATAGAGGCTTTGAATGTGTTTGAAAAATTTCCTCCATGTATTTTTGTACACAAATATATTATAAAAACATAAAATGGTAAACAAAGCACTACAAATTTCTATAACAATGTACATGCATATCTCCATTGTTTTAAAATTATGGTTTGTAATCGCTTTCTCCATTTTAATTGGTGTTGCCACAATCCCAAATATGGACACGATAAATAGCACATTACTAGTAAAATATTTTAGGAACTTATGTTTAGTTTCTAATGGAAAAACTCCTGCATAGCCTCCCAGCTTAAACAAGACTTGTAAAAACTTTGTATCGCTTTCCAAATTCATTATCTTTTCGTACGTTTCGTTCGAGACCTAATGAAATGTTTATGGACGCTACTACTTATTGATTAATTTCTTTCTCTTTATTATTTATTACATCATTATTACTGTTTAATTAGAAAAGGTGCTTAAATCAACAACCTTTTAGTAAATTAGACACTCGATTATAATTTCTACTCTAAGGTACTTTTTGCTTTTTACACATTACATAAAAATATCGTCATATCCCAACGATAAGTCACCAAGTTAAAGATAAAATCTTCATTCACTATTATAAGTCAGGTTTTGGGAATTTGTCTTTATTGTACAGCCAGTAATTGACAGATTTGTAGTAAACTGTTTTTATTTGCGAAAAAACAAGTCAAATTCCTACAATATATAAAATTAACAATATAAAAAAACTAATTAATCGGTGACAGTTTGTTTTCTGAAATTTTAATATTATATCTGATTTTAATTTTAATATTATATATATTTATTATATCTGACACAATCTATTGGCGACGTGCAAGTACTTGGATGTGATACGAGAAACGATCGTGCGCGAGTAGCGGAGAAATCTTGCATTTTTTACTGCAAATTTCATAGATTTCATAAACTCATATTGTCAATTGTCATATTTCATATTCGTTTGTTTATTTACACCTTCTGTCACTGAAGAAAATGGGATTTACGAAATGCTGTGTTATAAATTGTAAAAATACAACAAAAAATTGTCAATTTAAGTTTTATTTGTTTCCAACTTCGAAGCACAAATTACTACAAAGAGAAAAGTGGATTTCTTTCATAAAAAAGCATAAGTAACATAACCTAAATTATGCATTATTCTTGGGCCCGATTTTAAAGTCAGTTTGAAATAAATAATAAATAAAAGTTCACTTTTAAGTGTAAATTTTAGTTTCATAATAATAATAATAATTTATTCAACAATCATACAAAATTTGTTTCAATAATTACCAATATGTGAATAAATTAACCCGTAGGTCTCCGAGAGGTGTGGGGACACCTGTTTCGGTAAATGTAACATACAATAAATAAAAATACAAAATAATATACTAAAGTATAAATATATACACACATATATACATATATACATATATACACATATATACACATATATATGCACACATATATACATACGTACACACACATACACATATATATAATATAAATATAACCATAAAAAACAAGCAGATTGAAAATTTAGATACAATAATCAAAGATGTATAATAAAATTAAACTTAGATACTAATAAGTTTTTAACGAGACCTGCAAATACACAAATTATGTTCTGGTAAATATGCTAAATAAAATAAACAATACAATGTATACAATACAATAATATATACTGCTTTTGGATCATAAAATAACTATAATTAAAATTTTAGTAGAAACCTTTGATATGAATACAGCACTTATGTATGAATCAATTAGTTAACAAGATTTTTGAAAGGACAAAAGTGTAAACACACATGCTTCAATATAAATATGATAAACACATTAAATAAACACGACGATATATTATATATACATATATACACATATATACACACATATACACATATATACAAATATATATATATATATATATATATATATATATATATATATATATATATATATATATATATATTTTAATTATCTTTGAAAGGAGTAGTTAAAAAATTAAAGTTTTTTCTTTAAGCAAGTTTAAGTGAATATGGCTTTATAACTTACGCTACTATAATGATATTACAAAAATGTCTTGTCTGTTCCATGAGATATAATCTTAATTTATTTTTAAAGAGAAAGACATTCTTCGTATTTTTAATATCAGGGGGAATATGATTGTATATTTTAGGGGCTAAAAATAAGAAAGATCGTTGACAGAAAGATTTCGTCATTTTTGGAGCCATATAGAGGTGCTTGCCTCTAGTATGATATCCATGTGAAGGTAAGTTGCTTTTAACTTTCATGGTGTGAAATTTTACAGATATACAAAGAAAGTATAACTGCTTTAAGTCAAATATTTTGCTCTCCTTATATAGTCTATCTGTAGAACAAGTGTAGGGTTTAGCCATAATTATCCTCAGAAATCTTCTTTGCATGATTTCTAGTGGGAGAATGTGAGTTTTTAGGGCGCTTCCCCAAGCCAGTATACCATAACGGAGATGACTTTCTACTAATCCATAATATAGTGTGCGAAGGTATATATCCGGTATGTGTTTTTTTAGGTGCTTAAATTTATAGAGGATAAACTGTAACTTTTTAATAACGTATTTAATGTGACAATCCCATTTTAGGTGTGTATCTATTATAACACCTAAATATTTAACATTCGTTACTGGTTTGATGCAAGAATTGTGTTGATTATGTGTTATTCGAAGAGGTTCGAATAGATCAATATTCGGAGTATAGTTAGAAATTGGTAAATAAACAGTTTTTTTAAAATTTATTGTAAGTATTTTATAATCAAACCAGTCTTTTATGAATTGTAGATCAGTTTCTGCTTTTATTTTTAAGTCATACCAGTTATCAGCTTCATAAATAATAGCCGTGTCATCAGCAAACCCAATTATATGCCCTGTACTTTGCAATGAAAATAAACCATTTATATATAGATTAAATAAGACAGGTCCTAACACTGTTCCCTGAGGCACTCCATACGTTATACCTCTTTGTCCGCTTATTGTTTCGGAAACCCTTACTACCTGCTGCCTT
This sequence comes from Diabrotica balteata, assembly GCA_918026665.1. Classification (NCBI taxonomy): domain Eukaryota; kingdom Metazoa; phylum Arthropoda; class Insecta; order Coleoptera; family Chrysomelidae; genus Diabrotica; species Diabrotica balteata. Next base: position 92,313,056 of record OU898284.1, on the reverse strand, counting down.
TCAGATAGGTAACTTCTGAATAGTTGAAGACAGTTGCCTCTTATACCAACTTTCTCTAAGGTTTGTAAGAGTTTACTATGACTGACAGTATCAAAAGCTTTGGCCAAATCTAGAAATACACATAAGCAAACTTTATTATTGTTGAGAGCTTCATACACTTTTGATGTTAGATTCAAGACGGCATCTTGTGTGGAAGTATTTAGCTTAAAACCAAATTGGTTAGCAGAAATTAAATTATACTTTTTGATGTATGCTGTAAGTCTATTATTAAGTAATAATTCAAATATTTTAGACATGTGTGGAATAAGCGATATAGGTCGGTAGTTTAAAGCAAGAGTTTTGTCTTCACTTTTGTATATTGGTATGACTACTGCTGTTTTGAAGGCTTTGGGCCATATTCCTTCTTCCAAACATATATTGAAAATGTGAACCAATGGTTCGAGTATGTATGGTGAAATTGTTTTCAGACATTCTGAATTAATATCGTCAATGCCAGTTGCTTTTTTACTTTTCAGTTGATTTATTATTGTTTTCATTTCAAATGTATTTGTAGGTAGTAAAACCATTGAGTTTGCCAAGGAGGTATTATCATATACCTGGCGGGAGTTGCTAATGATTTGTTCAGCCAATATTTTGCCCATCTCCGAAAACGTCTTATTAAATTCATTTGCAATATCGGAGGGATGAGTCAATATCTTTCCCATTTGGTTTTTAAGACTGTCGATAGGCATTTTTCCTTTTTTAGTACCACTAAGATCTTGCACTACACTCCACAATTGTTTATTGCTATTTGAATTCTCTAAAATCTTATTTTTATAATAATTCCGTTTTGTTTTATTCATAAGCGAATGCAGTTTATTTCTATATACTTTATATTTTAGCAGTAAATCATGGTCATTCGGATGAAGCTTCGTTAGTCGATACAGTCTATCTTTTTCACTAGCGGATTTTACTAAAGCTTTTGTAATCCACGGTGAAATTTTCGTGTTTTTCCTTTTTCTTTTTTCATAATACGTACATTTGTTGATATTTTGCTGGATAACTGTTATTAATTGATCTGTTGCTAAATCCGGGCTACTATTTTTTAGGATAAAGTCCCAAGATTGTTTAGAGATAATATCTATTAGCCTTTTGTAGTTGATTCGTTTAGCATAACAGTCATTTGTCTTTTTAGTTGTTTTTTTGCTAAAAACTATTTGTAATGCTATTGCAAAGTGATCTGTTATGTCAGTTTCTATTACTAGAGGAATAATATTCTCCAAGCAATTGGTTTTTGATTTTACAAATATATGATCTAAACAAGCTGTTATTCTAGTTGGGTTATTTATAATGGATGTAAATCCGCACTCACTCAGAGTACTTGTATATTTCATGGTATCATCGTTTAAATTCAACAGATCAATGTTAATATCTCCAACAAAGAGACAGTAACTTTCAGAATTGGTAGCATTGTTGTGTAAAAAATGTTGTAAATTATTAATAAATTCAGAAATACTCGAATTATAGTTTTCCTTAGAGGGTGATCGATAAAACGCAAAAACCATTATTGTATTGCTATTATCAACAGTTAGTTTAATTTTTAAAATATTGGTTGGTCCTAATTTTACGATATCGTAGGTGAAAAGATATTTGCACCGTATGTATGCCACAACTCCGTCATTTTGATTTAATTCTCCCTTATTATATATTGCGTTATAGCCTGGTATGTTAAACAAATTAATATCATTAATTTTCCATGTTTCAGTTAAAACAATTACATCAAAGCTTGTAGTAATATCAGTTATATGTAGCTTAAGTTCATCTAAGTTTTTGGAAATACTTCTAATATTATTATGAAGTAGAATAAAGTTGTTGTTAAATTGGTTTACCCGTAAGATATCATCACATTCACTAAAGTTTTTTACAGTGTATGTATCAACAGTGGGCAAATCAAAATCTCTTACATATTGATCCATAATAAAACAAAAAAACAGAGAAAAAGAAAAAAATAAAAATATCAAATATCTTGTAACAATGACTTAGTACAATACTGACTGAGTACAATAGTAGGGTATAGTTAAGAGAATATCGACGCAAACGTCTGCGTAAAAAATAAACAAAATCAAAATTAGCTATCAAAGATCAATACTACAACTAAGAAGAAGCAGTATAAATATATGCGAAGGAGTATTAATTATAAACTAGTTTCTCATTTAAAATATGATTAGAATAATTATTGTTAAGTAAAAGACAAACACCAATACATTAATATGTTACCAATTAATATAAACACCAACTAATATAAATGGTAAAATAGTACAAATACAGAAGTAAAAAGGAATAACAAAAGGCAATAAATTTATTTTCCTGTAGATCCGGTTCTGTTTCTGAGTCCAATATGGGTTTTACTCTCCTTAGGATTTGGTTCAGCTGATGTACTTTGGTTTGATTTCGTTCTGAGGGTCGGTTTATGTTTGGAACTGATATTAATATTTTTAGAGTGTAGAGTTTCTGACTGTACCATAACTTCTTCGAATTTTTCCGGTTCTTGGTGTAAAATTGAGATGTTTGAGTTTGAAAAGGAAGTACCTGGATCGCTTTGAGGTCGGCTATTATTTATGTCTTCCGTCTCTCCCTCGTAAATGGACTTTATTTCTGCAGCCGAAAGTGATGTATTATTGACGTACAGTTTTCCGTTTTTAATGTAAGGATTGGTATCCCCTTTGGCTTTAGACTCCAGCAGATATCTTCTTAAAATGCGATTTTCTTCACGTTGTGTATCTGTATAATCATGACTTATCCTAACATTAGTACTCTTCAAGTTTTTGATATTTTGGAACACCTTCTGTTTACTTAAATATGATATAAACTCGATTTTTATTGGTGTTTCAAGTCCCCTTCCGAGACTGTATATATTGTTGATGTCCGATGTCGTTAATTTAATATTAAGTAATTCGTTAATGTTCGTGAGTATATCACTAACGTTAATTTTATCATCGGATCGTTTTAAACCAAATATCAAAATGTTATTTCTCTTTAGTTCTCTCTGTGTTTTTTCCAATTTTTCTTTAAGTTGCTTGTTTTCAGTTTCTAGTGAATAGATTTTGTTTTTAATTTCCTCTAACTTTAAAGTTAGACGAACTTCTACAGCATCAATTCTTCCCTTTATATCATTGTTAGCGTTTATCACAATATCTTCGAATCGTTTTATTAATTCTTCATTCATAATTTATTTTTGATAATTATTCGTGTATGGTCACCTTTAAAAGTTCTTATTGAATTACAAAAAGTTGAGTTTTGCTAATGATTTTCTATTTTTATTTTGAGGTTAGTCAGCACTTTATTTTCTATTGTTTCTTATAAAACCGATTTATCAGCATGTAATTATGGTAGAATTGTGAGAATTAATATATAACTTTAACTTACACCTAACTTTTCTTCTTAATTCGCCAGTTTGACCAAGATTTCTTAAGAATACTGAAGAGTAATTTTCACACACATCTACTGACCATACGACCACACACGAACTCCTTAGTTTCATAGCACTCACTTAGAGTCCATTTTAAGCCAAAAATCAAGTTTAATGTTTAAATTTTATTATTTTGAAGTTTACAAAAATGCATCAAATTCAAGTTTTTCTGAAGATGCATTAAGATATATTCGCTGTCCAAAAGTTTACAGGGAAAGAATTAATTGTTCAAACCAATATGATGATATCATGGGCTTAACCTGCTAATTTATGCATTAGCATTATTTATGGTAATTTATTTTTCTTAATTCTTCCATTCTTTTTTGACATTTGCCACTACTAAAGCTTTTCCATTTGACTCAGTGCTTGGTTGAAAAGTTATTTGGTGATTTACTTTCTCATATCCAGTTTTTATTATTGCATCCATATTAACAGTAATGCTGTAATTTAATAATATATTTATTTGTATTTACACTACATACAACGTTTACCTTTTAATAACATACCGATATAACCTCAATCTTACTTTTTCTTCTTATTCTTTTTTGGGGCTACGTCCTTGACAGTTATCCGGTAACCTCGATCTAACATGAAAGCGCAGTAAATTTTGCTGATTTACGACACCAGGTGTCGCTGTTTCGAACTTGCACGGTCCCAATAGAACAGTAGCAACGGGAAATTTTGGGTAATATGATAAAAAAAAATAATAAATATTCGTAACACCCGGTACCCACCCGGTAGAGTTCTATGCGAACGAGAAACTGTAGGGGAAGGTGAGGTAAAATGGGATACTTAACGTTTGAGGCTATTTAACACCGCAACTATGTATTGGAAGCTACTCATATTTTGGCACAGTGAAAACTCATTATTTTTATGTCAAAAGCACAAAAAAACATTTTTTTATAAATGTATAAACAAGTTATATGCAAAAATTTGACACCAATACAATTTCCAATTTTACCCCCACTGTGTGGTTAAAATGGGATACACCGTGGGGGTAAAATGGGATGGGATTTTTCTATGTTATTTTAATTAATTTTCTCCTTTTTTTAAGTTTAATTTTTTTTTTATTTTTATGCAAAATACAACAACTTAAACTCAAAAATTCAAAAGGAACGAAAAAGAGCAATTAACTAAATAAGAAATAACGATGGGTTAAACCAAAAAAACCCAACATTAATAGGAATAATAGTACAGAACATTTTTCTTAAATATTAATAGGAATAATAATACCAAACATTTTGCTTAAATATTAATAGGAATAATAATGCCGAACATTTTGCTCAACTTAATCATATCTGCAATATTCGCAAATAAATACATCATCATCGCTGTCAGCTCCTGAACAAGCCTTATGTCCCCATTTTTTACAATTGCAGCATTGTATCCAGCCTTCTCCTTTTTTGTCTTCTTCTTCTTCTTTAGGTACCATCTACTCTAAGGAGGTTGGTAATCATCACAGCTATTTTCACTTTTGAGATTGCAGCTATGAACAAGTCAACGGAACTGCAATTATACCATTTTCTCAGATTGTTGAGAAAGGAGATGCGTCTTCTTCCAATACTTCGTTTTCCCTGTATTTTTCCCTGCATTATGGTTTGTAGCAACACATATTTATCCCCTCTCATAACGTGGCCGAGATACTGTAACTTTCTTATCTTAATCGTATTCATGATTTCCATTTCCTTTGTCATCTGACGATATCAACATTTGTTATTCGGTCTACCCAACTTATTTTTAATATTCTTCGGTAGGTCCACATCCCGAATGCCTCAAGTCGATTGCTCACCTCTTTCTGTAAGGTCCAGGCCTCCACCCCATACAGCAGCACCGAAAACACATAAGAACGTAATATTCTTATTTTGAGTTGTAAACTAAGGTCTCTACTGCATAATACTTTTCTCATCTTATTAAATGTTGCTCTAGCTTGTCCAATTCTCATTTTTATTTCTCCTGTATACTCGTTATTTTCATTAATAATTGTACCAAAATATCTGTATATTTTTACTTTTTCTATTGAAACTCCTCTTATGTTTAAACTGTCTTGTTGTTGTGTTTTGGAAATTGTCATAAATTTTGTTTTATTAGCATTAAGCGTTAGTCCGCTTTCCTCACTAGCATTTATTACATTATCTAAAAGTGTCTGTAGATCTTGTATATTATCTGCAATTAGTATAGTATCATCGGCATATCTGATATTGTTGATGGGTCTGCCGTTGACTTTTATTCCAATTGTTACATTTTCGAGTGATTTTTTAATTATTTTTTCCGAATATAGATTGAACAATAAGGGGGAGAGTATGCAACCTTGCCTTACGCCTCTTTTATTTTTACTTCCTCCGAAAGTTCTCTGTCGACTCTGACTTTTGCTGTTTGGTTAAAGTAGAGATGAGTTATTATTCTTAAGTCTTTTTTGTCAATGTGTTTCTCTTTAAGTAACTGTATAAGACGGTTGTGTCGGACCTTATCGAACGCCTTATTATAATCAATAAAACAAATATAGAGTAGTTGGTTTACATCCATACATCTTTGCATGAGAACGTTAAATCCAAATAATCTCTCTCGTGTACCCATGGCATTCCTAAATCCAAATTGGGTTTCTTAAATTCTTTTCTGACAATTCTGTAAATTCTTAGATTATCTATTAATCTTAGATTTTCTTATGATAATAATAGGTTATAGGCTTAGATTCTTATATAATAATTCTTAGATTAATCTTAGATTTTCTCTCAATTTTTAAGAATATTTTTAGTGAGTGACTTATTAGACTAATTATACGGCGATCGTTACATTCCCTAGCATTAGGTTTTTTTGGTAATGTAATAAATGTTGATTTGAGCCAATCTCTCGGAATAATACCCGTATTATATATAATATTATATAAGTCTACTAATACATTGATCTGATCTTCTGATATTAATTTAATTATTTCAGTTGGAATGATGTCATATATCATGTTCTGAAGCTATTTTCTTGTGGCATTGTAAATTAATTACTGTTAAACTGGGAATAAGCCACAATTAAAGATAAAAATACGTTTATTGACGTTTCAATTTCCACTTCGGAAATCGTTCTCAAAATACAAACAGTGAATTATAATAACAATTTACTGTTTGTATTTTGAGAACGATTTCCGAAGTGGAAATTGAAACGTCAATAAACGTATTTTTATCTTTAATTGTGGCTTATTCTCAGTTATAAATAGTAATTAATATATCATGTTCCTCGCAATCGTTCATGCTATCTTGTATCCTGTTATCCTCAAACAATTCTTGGACGTAAACTCTCCATCTGTTTAGTTTGCCTTTTACATCAGATAATATTTTACCATTCGTATCAACATCATCATCATCATTTTGGCTTTACAACCCTGTGTGGGTCCTAGCCTCCCCAAGAATTCTCTTTCAGTCGTCCATATCCATCGCCTTCCTCCGCCAAGCACGTATTTCCATATTTCTCATATCTTGGTCTATGTTATCTTATCTAGGAATCTTGTTCTGGGTCTTCCCTCTTTTTCTTTGACCAATAGGTCTATCAAGGAGCGTTTTTCTAGCTGGGTCGGTTTGCTCCATCCGCATTACAAGTTTGTTTTCGAACCACTTACAATAATTTTCAAATGACATATCGTCGTGATAGTCGCCTGTTTTAGTACCAGATTTGAAAATTAAGGCAGCTCCTTAAACAAAACCACACTCACCACCAGCATGCACAATAATCAAACGATTCCCTTTTGATGTGGGTTGCTTAACACCTTCATTCGAATCATCACTCCAACTTTTGCGTGTGGTATGTGTTGAGTGAATGTACGTTTCATCCATATACACTATAGGACGACCCTCTTCTCGGTACCGATTAACAGTTCTTAAATAGTGTATACGAGGCTTTTGGATTTCATGCCTTTCCATTAGAAGTCTTCGGTTTGTTTTTGTTTTTCTCCAACGGAAGCCAATGTCTCTTATAATTAGTCTTAAAGATTCTCGACTACCTTGATAGCCTACAGCATCTTTGAATTTGGAAAGAATATTTTTTAGCTGAGGTACTTCTGCATCGCTTATATGCATATTATGAATAATACGCCTCAACACCCATTTGTCGATGTCGTCAATAGTTTGCATCTTTTTCCTTTATAATATGTTTTCTTGGAGAGGAAAACGCGGAGCATTGTTCTAAAATTAGATAAAGAAGTTGCTATGAATATCAGATAAAATATAGGGATAAAATATAAAATTAAGGGTAAAAGACCCATTGGAAGGCGAAGAATTTACTGGCTAAGAAACCTAAGAGAGTGGTATAGTTGCAGCTCAATAGATCTTTTCAGAGCAGCCTCCAATAAGGTACGGATAGCTGTGATGATAGCTAACCTCTGATAGGAGAAGGAACTACAAGAAGAAGATAGTTCAAACCAATCCCTTCTTTTAGTGTATCATAATTTATCGAATTCTGAATCAGCATTTGTCAGATTTGACTAAATGTAAAATTAATGATGCACTGAAAGAAGGGTTTGGCTTGAACTATGCATGTATTTTTTACTACTTTCTATACCTTGTTACATACCTTCTTCAATTTTCGTTTGTTCAACTGAGATTCTATAAATTGTACTTGCGGAAATACCTGTCGCTGCTGCCACACGCTCTTTTATGCGGTGATAAGGTATTGTGACACCTTCTTCAGCTTCCTTTTTCATAAAGGCTAACACATTAGCAATTATTTCTCTACTTTGACTATTAACAGCCCGTCCGCATAATTTGCTCTTAAACTCCATGCTGTAGTTAAATAACACTTATTTATATATACCTACCTCCTTTTTATATTAAAAAGTACTATAGAGAAAAAATTAAACGAAAAACTAGAACAAAAAAAGAAACAGAAGGTAATAATGATGTAAACAACCTATGGAACAAATATAAGAATACTATACTACTGGAGGCAGTAAGGAAGTATGTGGAACAAGAACAAAAAGACTCAACCAATACAAACAAACAGCGCAATGGTCCGAAAAAATTACCAGCAAGTGAAAGTGAAGCAATATCTGAAAGATAAAAGAAACTACGTATCCTCAAAATTTCCTGGACGACCCACACCAGCAACGTAGAGGTATTGCGCCGAATGGGATTCGGAAATCTATTTTATAATTAAGAAACAGAAACTTGAATACCTCGGTCATCTTATGAGACATGATAAATATCGTATACTGCAACTGATAATACAGGGTAACATAGAGAGCAAACGGGACCCAGAAGAAGACATTCATGGCTTCAAAACTTACGACAATGGTTTGGACTAACATCGATCGAGTTATTTAGAATCGCCGCAAATAAAATTAAAATTGCAATGATGATAGCCAACGTCCGCAGCGGACAGGGTACATGAAGAAGAAAAGAAACGAGAACTACAATGAATATAAAAATGAAAGAAAAAATACAAAAATATAAGTAACAGCAGCAAAGAATTGGTAAAAATTCGGAGACAAAATGGAAGAAGACAGCAAAAGTAAACAATAGCCATTGTACAGATCCCTGAAGACAATAAGAACAAAAAAAAACAATATATTATATATATATATATATATATATATATATATATATATATATATATATATATATATAGCACTAAAAATACCATTTTAGAATTAATATCCGAAACAAAACAAACCACAATAAGATCGAAACAAAACAGTTTGAAGAACTATTAACATATATAAACCAAGACGACATTAAGGAAGGAGACAATAATATATTGGAAGATAACACAGAAAATTCACTACAAGAAGAACTAGAAGACGCAATAAAGACGTTGAAGTATGGACAAGCTCCTGGAGAATAACAACAGAAATTATAAAAAAAAATATGGAAAAAAATGGAGAACAAGTATTACTAAAAAGAATGAATAACACGGAAAAATGAAAATATCCCGGAAGATTGGAAAGTGTCACCAATAATACCCATATACCAAAAAGAAGATAGGAGAGAATGTAATAGCTACCGAGGATTGACGTTGATATGTACATGTATGAAACTCTTCGAAAAAATAATAAACAAACTATTAAGAACACACACAGACGAAGGACAAAGTGGATTTAGAAGTTGTAGAAACATACAGGATCATATATATTTAATTTAAAACAGATAACACAAAAAGCGACAAAAGAGAAAAAGCCTTCAATAACGTACCAAGACAGAAACTACGGAAAATACCAAGAGAAAAGGAATGAACAACAAGCTACTAAGAATATACAATGAGAACAACAATGTCGTAATTAGTAATAATTCAATATCACATACGTTTACAATACATCGAGGTTAAGACAGGGAGGAGCACTTAGCCCAACAGTATTTAGAATATATAAGGACAAAATTATTAAGGATAAAAGAAATGATTAAGAAAATTATGCACAAAAAGGAATAAAAGAACTCTAAAAGGAGAAATGAATAGCAGAGTAGAGAAAACGCTAAAATTGTATCTCAGAATGTACAATTTATATGCAGCAAAAAAATATATTTGATTTTTATTATACATATTAATAAATAATATAAATTAAAAAATTATCTTCTTACCTTTAAAATTTTTAATTTTAGCAGAGTTCTGAAAAGAACTTGTGTATAGAACAAGTACAACTAAAATAAAAAGAAACAATGCAACACTGTAAAAATATCGAACAGCTACACGTAGAACGTCCGGCGCACGAATGCCTTTGCTTGAAGTGGCTCAACCCCTACTTTCAAATTTATATATGCGCGGTGACAACTTTATTTCACGAAAACCCTGTCTACCAGTACATGGCCTACCCACCTCAGACGTCCTATCTTAATGTGTTTTACGATATCTGGTATATTCTATAGAGTTCCATTCGTAAAATATTAGAGGAAACAACTAATGTGCACATTTCGCACACATCACATGCATTTATTGGAGGTATCAAAGTAATACTATCTACATTTGCTACTAAATTTTCATCATCTTCTAATATACTAAGCGCATCCTCCAATGAAAAGCCCCTAAAATAAATAGTATGATATTTTCCTGTCGTACAATATTTTGTACACTAAAATCAAATGGCCTAACTCTAGTTATAAAATAATCATTTATCCAATTTATAAATCTTAATTGAAATATAAATGTGTTTTCTACAAGTAAACACAAAAAGAATATTTTTTTTTGTATACATTATAACAAATATTTACTTACTTAGCAAATTGTATTCCGAATTCGGCCATGTTATAAAAACTGTAAACTTTATCACAATATTATCGCCAAATATTTCAAAGCCAGCAATTGACAACTACACTTTATGGTTTATTACTACATCCTGAAACTATTTAGGCGGTAATCAAGAAATATGATCCTTATAGATAATCAAGTTAAAAGATATTTGTGATGTACAATTTATTGTACGTCAGGCATATCTGGGTTAATTCGATTTTTTGTCCTAAGTATATATACTACTCAACCTTTTCTTTATTATTCATCATCATCACCCAGCCCTTTGCGTTCACTGCTAGACGTGGGTCTCCCTCATTTTTGTTCATCGTGCTCTATCTTGAGCACTTTTCATCCAGTTCCCCTCAAGGAATTTCTTCGTTTACCCTTCATCACTGATTCGGGCGACGTGCCCGGCCCAGTTCAATTGCAGTGTGGCAATTCGGGAAATTACATCGGTAACTCCTGTTCTTCGTCTTAAGGCTTCATTTCTAACTCGGTCACGAAGTGATATACTAACCGTTGACCTTTCCATTTTCCTCTGAACTATTTGCAGCGTTTTAGAAGTTCCAGCTGTCAATGTCAAAGTTTCAGCACCATAGGTCATCACAAGCAAAGACGTATTAGTCAAAGGTTTTACGTTTTAAAAAAATTAGTATATCGCTTATAAAGATGTCTTTGAGTTATAGATTATTCGTCTTCCGGGTTTGGACCGTGTCATTTGTGAGTGACCCAAAAGTGGGTTCATCTCGACGTTTCGCTACAATTGTATGTAGCTTCTTCAGGAGAACAAAGAAAAAGAAATCAAAAGACAGGAAGATGGGTAGTTAGCAACGGTAACTCAGTTACTCAACGCAACCAGAGGCGAATACTAACTACCAAGATGGGCATTTGGTCACAGTAACTCAACTACTCAACGCAGCCAGAGGTGAAAACCAAATGCCAGGACAGGGATTCACGTCCAACAGCTCAGAACACTAACGCGTCGAGAGGCGGGGAGTGAATCCGACGATTACTCCGCTACCGCTCTATTTATAGTCGCGGTGACCTGTCGTGTCGGGACGTATCGGCACACTCCGTGGCGCGAACGTCAAGAAGCGCGCGCTGGCCAATCATGTGGCTGCATCGTGGTAGCGGGACCGGACGGCGGCTCTAGACTGAGATTCCAGATGGGAGACAAGTAGTATCCTTCCTCTCGATTGATATTATGTGGATTTTTTCGGATCTTTAGAGATTCGCGGATTTTCCTGGAATAAAAGAAGGGGCTCTTAGAAATAATATGGGTTTTTTCGAACAATATGGAATGACCGGTTTCTTGGCAGTGTTCTGCAACTGCAGAATGGGAGAATCGAGATATCGAAATTCGATGTAACATCCCTATTTACCAATATCCCCATACATGACTCTCTAGTTGTTCTGCGAGATCACTTGACCAATGAGAACAAGTCTTTGGTTTTGGCAGATCTTGCGGAAAAATGCCTCCTTTCAACATATTTTTCTTTTAGAGGAAATTTCTACAAACAAATATCTGGAACACCAATGGGTTCTCCCCTTTCCCCTTTCATTGCTGACATTTTCATGAAAGCCTTTGAGTCTTTAGCCCTAGAATCTTACCCCTTAAAACCAAAAGTCTGGTTCCGCTACGTTGATGATACATTTATCCTCTGGCCCCATGGTCAACATACCCTTTCTCCCTTCCTAGATCATCTTAACTCACAACATCCGAGTATAAAATTCACAATGGAAGTAGAAAATAATCGGTCCCTTCCCTTTCTCGATGTGTTAGTCACCTCCAAGCCCAGTGGCCGATTGGGTCACTCTGTTTATAGAAAAAAGACTCACACGAATCGGGACCTACATGCTTCATCACACCACCATCCTGCCCAAAAGAATTCTGTAATCAACTCTCTCATCCATCGGGCCATTTCGATTTCTGAACCTGACAACCTTAGAGAAGAACTTGGCCATCTGCAAAAAACCCTTGTCGCCAACGGTTACTCCAAGTCCACAATTCAAAATATTACACACCGACATCTACATCCCCCTTTACACCCTAGGACCACAAATTCAGAATTATCGGGTAATACTCCTGTGGCTTTTCTTCCGTATATTCGAAGTGTCACCGATAGGATTGGCAAAATTCTTCGCAAAGAAGGTATCAGGACTACTTTTCGACCACCCAAGAAAATCTCACAATATCTACCCTCTCCTAAGGACCCATTACCGCCCCTATCTTCCTGTGGTGTCTATTCTATTCCTTGTTCATGTGGACATGTGTATATTGGCGAAACTGGTCGCTCTGTCAAAACTCGGATTCAATAGCATCAAAGATGCATTCGATCAGGTCTTCTCCCATTCTGCAGTTGCAGAACACTGCCAAGAAACCGGTCATTCCATATTGTTCGAAAAAAACCATATTATTTCTAAGAGTCCCTTCTTTTATCCCAGGAAAATCCGCGAATCTCTAGAGATCCGAAAAAATCCACATAATATCAATCGAGAGGAAGGATACTACTTGTCTCCCATCTGGAATCTCAGTCTAGAGCCTCCGTCCGGTCCCGCTACCACGATGCAGCCACATGATTGGCCAGCGCGCGCTTCTTGATGTTCGCGCCACGGAGTGTTCCGATACGTCCCGACACGACAGGTCACCGCGACTATAAATAGAGCGGTAGCGGAGTAATCGTCGGATTCACTCCCCGCCTCTCGACGCGTTGGTGTTCTGAGCTGTTGGACGTGAATCCCTGTCCTGGCATTTGGTTTTCACCTCTGGCTGCGTTGAGTAGTTGAGTTACTGTGACCAAATGCCCATCTTGGTAGTTAGTATTCGCTTCTGGTTGAGTTGAGTAACTGAGTTACCGTTGCTAACTACCCATCTTCCTGTCTTTTGATTTCTTTTTCTTTGTTCTCCTGAAGAAGCTACATACAATTGTAGCAAAACGTCGAGATGAACCCACTTTTGGGTCACTCACAAATGACACGGTCCAAACCCGGAAGACGAATAAACTATAATTCTGACTCTGGCCGTGGAAGCCTACGATTTCATGTCTTTGAGTTTTCCGTAGGCTGCCTATGCTAGGTTTATTCTTCTTTGTAGTTCCCATGTTTGGTTGTCTCTTGTGATCTTTATTTCGTGTACAAGGTATATGTATTTTTTCACCAGCTTAACTTCGTTGCCTTCAATATTAATATTTCCGCTGGCACTAGGTTTGTCATGAATTTTGTTTTGGATATGTTTATTTTAAGACCCATGTAGCATTGTACATAACTCCTTGAGGTTTTTTTCTTTCTGTAATATGGCTTTGGCAGAGCCAATTAGCCAGACTTGCTTGTGTTTATTGTTAAAATCGACTGAATTTTAATTATTAGTGATAGTACTACATATACCTAATATTTTTATGGATACATAAATTATATTTTGATATATTTTTTTGTTTCTTTTTTTCTCATTCTTTCATTATCTTTTTTTTTTGTTTTGTTTTCTTTTTTTGTTTTTTGTTCCATATCTATTTTCTTAATTCTTTTGTTTTTTTTTTATTAATTTGTAGTATAATTTTTTTTTGTTTTTTTTTAACCATATCAACAGATTATGCCTATATACTATTTACAACTTGTATTTACACATTTTAACATGTTTGTAAATACAATGAAGAATTTCCATATTATTTGAAAATATTAAAAGATTAAGGTTTATTGGAAAACAACACATAGAATTTATTAATTCCTTATAAAGTTCGTTTATATTATTAATTTGTAAATTACATCCTAATATAATGTGTTAGATCGCCTTTTTTGCCACAAGTACAATTGGGAGTATTTGATAAGCTGATTCCATGCATGTAAGATGGCGTAAGAGTATGATTTGCCCGCAGCCGATTAATGGTCTTTATAAATTGTCGATTAGATTCAGTGTAAAACCATCTTTTTGAGGGTATCCTAGTGTTACAATGATGAAATTTTAAGGCAGTCTTATATTCCGTGTGATGTAAATTCCAATTATTTTTAAGTTTTTGTCTACTAACGGTGTCAATATCTGTTGCTGGAATTAAATTTTTGTTTACTTTTACTCCAAGCATATATGCCGATTTAGCCAAATTGTCAACGATCTCATTGCCTTTTATTCCCGAATGGCCCTTGATCCATGTAATTATTACATTTAATCCTGATTGTATAGTTTCATAAAGAATTTTAAGAATTTTCAGTTCAATGTGGTTTATGTGTTTGACTTTTGTTAAATCTGTCTACCACGCTTTTACTGTCAGTAAATATAACATAGTTGCTAGTCGGATTCAGTATTACATAATGAAGAGCAAACAATATTGCCATCATTTCTGCTGTGTATATTGAGCATTCACTCGGTAAGCTATACTGATGATGGTAATTTTTATTGTCGTGGAACATTGCACGGCCCGTTCCATTTGCATCTTTTGACCCATCAGTAAAAATGTACTGATAATTTATCGATTTTTCTTTAATAATTATACAACATATTTGGGAGTAAATGTGAGTTTAAGTAATATATCCTAACCTTTCTAGAAAATAGTGTTTTTGGCATTTCACCATAGTAGGACGGAATTTGACTTTTATAGAGAATATCGTTGTATTCTACAGTACTTACATAGCTTTCTACCAAAGGTATAGAGTTTTTAGTTCTCCAGTATCTATGGGTAAGGTTTAAAACTGATAGCTCATTAAGATCTTGAAGGTATTTACAATTTTTGGACATAATTCGGACTGTAAATTTGTCGCTAAGGAATTGGCGGCGTAAATGCAATGGAGGTTCCGAAGCTTCATTTTCCATTATTTGGACTGAAGTGGATTTTAAATCTTCTTCTTTCAGTGCCTATTCGTTCCGAATATTGGCAATCATTCTGGCTATAATTATTTTATTAACTGATGCTTTAAATAGATTCGTTGTTGTTGTGGAGAACCATTTCCTCAGGTTCTTCAACCATGATATTCTCCTTCTCCCAATTCCTCGCTCTCCGAATACTTTACCCTGTAGGATTACCTTCATTAATCTGTATTTAGTGCTGTTTCTCATTATATGTCCGAGATATTCCAACTTTCTCCTTTTAATGGTATACATAACCTCTCTTTCTTTGCCCACTCTTCGTAATACGGTCTCGTTGGTTATCTTGTCTGTCCATGATATCCTTAGAATTCGCCTGTATAGCCACATCTCGAAGGCTTCAAGTTTTTTTTCCATTGCTTTAGTTAATGTACAGGATTCAACTCCGTAATACAATATTGAGAAGATATAACATCGTAGGAGCCTTACTTTTATCCCCAGATTAAGATTGTGGCTTTTAAAGAGTTTGGCCATGTTATTGAATGCACTTCTGGCCTTCTCTATTCTACATTTTATTTCCTGTGAGTGATCCCATTGTTCATTTACTGTTGTTCCAAGATAGTTATACTGTTTTACTCGGTCCACTGGTGTATTATTGATAAGTAGTTGAGCGTCTCTAACTTTATTTTTGCTGATGATCATAAATTTAGTTTTTGTTATATTTACTTGAAGTCCAAATCTTTCACTTACTTCATTTACTTTGTTTATTAGTTGCTGTAAACTGTTCAAACTGTCCGCAAAAATAACGGTGTCGTCTGCATAACGGATGTTGTTTAGGCGTTCTCCATTTAGAAGTATTCCATGTTCGCATTTTTCCAAGGCTTCACTAAATATTTCCTCTGAATATAGATTAAATAATATAGGTGAAAGTATACAACCTTGTCTAACGCCTCGTAGAATCTGGATCATTTCCGTTTGATTGGTTCCAGTATAAATTTTGTATTATACGCCGATCTTTAACATCCATTTGGGCTTTTGTTAGAATATCCATCATTTTTTGGTGTTGAACTGTATCAAATGCTTTTTGGTAGTCCACAAAGCAGGTGTAAATATCGCAAGTCATAACTCTGCATCTTTGAAATAATACTTGTAGACTAAACAGTGCATCTCTTGTACCTACGCCTTTCATGAATCCAAACTGTGTGTCTTGTATTCTCTCTTCGCATAGCTTGTATATTCTACGATGTATAATTTTAAGAAAAAGTTTTAATGTATGGCTCATTAGACATATTAGCCTATATTCTCCGCACTTTTTTGCTCCCTGTTTCTTTGGTGAGGTAATAAATTCTGAAAGTAGCCAATCTTTTGGGATATTGCCTGTGTCATAGATATTATTGAAGATTTTACATAGTACTCTTAAAGATTCATCATCAAGAAGTTTAAGAAATTCAGATTGTACTCCGTCTGGTCCTGGAGCTCTACCTTCTTTTAGTGATATTATGGCTGCTCTTATTTCTGCCACTAGTATAGGTGGTCCTGTTTCCGTAGGTATTGGGGGCTGGTTCTCTCTCTCATCAAAAAATAAATTTCTTATGTAATTTTTCCAGGTATCATTGATACTCTCTTTGTCCACGATTATCTCTCCATTGTCATTAAAAAGTTTACATGAGACGTGTTTTTATGTAGTTTCACAGACATCGTTACGTTCTTGTATGTATTGTAAATTAACCTTGTGTATCGCTAGTCAATACGGCCCGCTTGTAGTGTTTACAGGATTTTGTCAAATTCTGCCGTGTCAAAGACTTTATGGAAATCTATAAAAGCCAGAACGAGATGTCGATTGTATTTGATAGTCTTTTCTATTACTGTTTTAATGCTGTTTAGGTGATCATTGCTCTATTGGCTGGTAGAAATCAAGTTTTTTCTGAAGACGATTCGTTACTATTCTTGTAAAAGACTAAATACAATTCTACAATTATTAAATTAATAAAATTTTTGTATTCCAATCCCACATAGGTAAAAAAGAACAGAAAAAATAAGGCACGTTTATTATCTTCGTTGTCTTTTTGATTTAATCTTACAGATTCTTTATTAACTTAAATTCTAAAATGACTTTTGATACGAGGGTTGCTACTTAAATTTTTGAATATGGTAACATACATCAGACCGTTCCAAAGTAAATGACAATTATTTTAATTAAAAATTAATTTATTAAGGAAGAAAACGTGAAAATAAATTACTACAAGCAACTGCTTGAGAGAACCATCTTCCTTCGACGCGTTGAGTGGGGAGGATGGTTCTATCGCGAGTAGTAGCAGTAGAAATATGGATTCAGATGATAATACATCCTTGATATGATGTTGAATGCTCGAATAAATAAACTTTGAAAAATAAGGCAATTATATCGAGCACAAGTTTAATCAAATCTTGCCCAAGTACTTTCGCTTAAAATAGCATCTTCAGGAGCATTTCGTCAAGTATGTTTAAGCGAAAGTACTTGGGCAAGATTTAATTAAACTTGTGCTCGATATAATTGCCTTATTTTTCAAAGATAATACATCCGATGACAATCGGAAAAGAAATAGAGAAGAGGAACTGTTATTTGGTCCCAGTAAAAAAATACAAAGAAACCCAGTTAAAAGTCACAAAAGTGAATTAAAAACTGCTATAAACGAAGTAAAAATGGAACAAAAACAATACAGAGAAGAAATGAGGGAACTCAGAACTAAACTAGCAGAACTAAAACAAGAGAATAGTGAAGTCCGAAAAGAAAATGAAAAAATCAAAA
Source organism: Diabrotica balteata (assembly GCA_918026665.1). NCBI lineage: Eukaryota > Metazoa > Arthropoda > Insecta > Coleoptera > Chrysomelidae > Diabrotica > Diabrotica balteata. Next base: position 92,294,831 of record OU898284.1, on the reverse strand, counting down.
AGGATCTGAATGATACAAAAGAACGCCTTAAAAGGCTGGATAGAATAAGAAAAGGCAATAATGCGATAATACAGGGAATGACAATATAAACTGGAGATAAAAGAACACTGAACGAAGTAATGGGAAATTTTATGACAGAAGAGCTAAATATTACCGTAAATATAAAAGAAGCAGCGAATCTAGAAGACTAGAAAGGAACATGTTTAGTCAGACTGCCAAACAAAGATGAAAAACAAAAAATATGGAAAACAATAGTAAACTTAAAGAAGGGAAAAAAGAAAAAAATATATATATAAACGACAAAGGAATTACAAATACAGAAGGAAAAACGAAGAATAGCAAGAAATGAAATAAAGAAAGGTAAACGTGTCCAAATTAAAGCCAACAAACTGATAATATCCTAGAGGTGGTTCAAAAAACTAGCAAGGGATGAGAGGATGCATTATTCGTTGATGGACGAGACAAAGAAACAGAAAATGACTGCAGATAAACTCGGGTACAACAAAAGTGACATAAAGAAAGATAGACAAGAAAACAAAAATAAAAGACGAAGACAACAGTACAAAAAAAATAAAGAGCAATTAAAAATAAACACATGGAACATAAGAACTATGCTAGCTCCAGGAAAACTACTACAAATAGGAAAAGAGCTTAAAAAGTATAAAATAGATATTGCAGCACTGCAAGAATTATGCTGGGAGGGACAAGGTCAGATTGATAAACAAGACTTTACAATGTTATATTCAGGAGCAAAGAAACAAGGGCAAAGAGGGGTCGGATTCATGATACTAAGGCACCTAATAGAGAAAATCATAAATTTCAAGCCAATATGCCAAAGGATGGCCTATGTTAGAGTCAATAACAAACCATTGAATATATCAGTCTTGAACTTGAAGCCCCCACAGAAACAAGCAATCCAGATGATAAAGAAATATTTTATGATAGGGTCAAAGAGGAGATATAAAAATATCCAAAGAAGATGTCATATTTGTACTAGGAGACCTTAATGCCCAGATTGGAAAAGAGGACTTTTTACAACAAACTGCAGGAAATCATACAATACACGTAAACACGAATGACAATGGACAAAGACTATGTAACCTAGCAACAAGAACAAGTTTGTTAATAAGCTCAACAAAATTTGACCTCCCTTAAATACATAAGGTAACATGGAGGTCACCAGATCAAAAAACATATAGTCAAATTTATCACATAATAATTAATAAACGAAAACAGTCGTCAATAAAAAATGTAAGAATAGTTCTTCTTAAAGTGCCCTCTCCTCAATGGAGGTTGGCTACTACAATTTTAAACTCTTCTCTATCTTCAGCTGTTCTTATTAGCTGTTCAAAATTTAGCCCTGTCCATTGTCGGATGTTTCTGAGCCATGATAGTCTTTTCCTTCCTAGGCCTCTCTTTCCCTCGATTTTTCCGTTCACTATAAGTTGGGCATATTGGTACTTATTATTTCTCAGTATGTGGCCTAGGTATGATGTTTTTCTTACTTTTACTGTGTTAAAAAGTTCTCTTTCCTTGCCTATTCTATGCAGCACTTCTTCGTTTGAGGTATGCGATGTCCATGAAATTTTGAGTATTCTCCGGTAGATCCACATTTCAAAGGCCTCCAATTTATTTACGGTTGATGTTTTAAGGGTCCACGTTTCAACTGCATATAGAAGAGTCGACCAGACGTAGCATTTTGATAAACGTAGTCGAATTTCGAGTTTTATTCGAGAATCACAAAGCAGTTTTTTTATTTTTTCGACAGATTTTCTAGCCTGTTCTATTCTCGATCTTATTTCTTGATCAGGATTTAGGCTGCTATCGATCCAACATCCCAGGTACTTAAATCTATTGACCTGTTCTAAGATGTGCCCATTTATTGTGCAAGGTTGAGGTACGTTTTGGTTTTTTCGGATTGACATCACTTTGGTTTTTTTAATGTTTATTTTCATACCAAATTGCTCACAGGTCGAGTTGGTCTTGTCGATGAGTCGTTGTAGACCTGAGTCGGAATCCGCAATTAACACTGTATCATCGGCGTATCTGATACTGTTGATATTTACGCCATTCACCTTGACTCCATCCTTGGAATCCTCCAATGCTTCTTTAAATAGAAACTCGGAGTAAAGATTAAACAGCAGAGGCGACAGAACACATCCCTGTCTAACTCCCCTCCTAATTTCTACTTCTGCGGATGTGGAACCTTCGATCCTAACTCTGGCTTTTTGGTTCCAGTACAAGTTTTTTAAAAATTTGATGTCTTTTCCATCTAAACCGACTTCTTGCAAACGTTCTAATAGTAGGTCGTGTCTTACTCTATCAAATGCTTTTTCGAAGTCTATAAAGCATATAAATATATCTTTCTGTTGGTCGTAGCATTTTTGGGCGAGAACTAGTAAACTGAACAGGGCTTCTCTCGTTCCCATGCCGGCTCTGAATCCAAACTGTAAGAATAATAACAGTTCAAATAAAAAAGCAGAAGATATAAACACAGAATGGGAGACGATAAAAAATCAATAAAAGAAGGTGTAAAATTGCAGGTAGGTAAAAGTCAGGCTAAAACAAAAAACGGATGGTATGACCAAGAATGTAGAGAAATAACAGGAAAAAAGTGCAAGCTAGAAATAAATGGCTAAGAACAGATAAAGAGGAAGACAAAGAAGAATATGAAAAATTAAGAAGGCGATAAGGCAAGAAAGTGATAAGGCAAAATAAAAGAAGATGGGTAGACGAAAAAATGCAGGAAAGAACAAACAAAAAGACGAAAAATTTTTACAAAAAGATTAAAACACAAAACAAAAAATACAAAGGAATAAAAAATAGAGAGGGAACAGTGATAACAAACAGATGATCAAAAATACAAGCAAGTATGGAAGGATTCCTACAAAGAGCTCTTGACGGAGGAAACAGCAGGAGAAGAAATGCATAACGAGGAGGAAACGGTGCACAAAGAAGAAGCAGACAAAGTAGATGAAGTAGACATCGAAATTTCAAAACAACCAACATTAGAGGAATTGGATGAAGTAATACAGAGAAGCAAAAATAGAAAAGCCCCTGGTAAAGATGGAATTAATATCGAACTAATAAAATACGGAGGAAGGGAACAGAGAGGAAAAATCCTGGCACTATTAAAAAATATATGGAAAGAAGAGAAAATGCCAGAGGAGTGGAAGGTATGGCAGATCATAACAATACATAAAAAGAGAGACCAACAAATCTGTGAAAATTATAGAGGAATAAGGTTACTAAATACAACATATAAAATATTGATATCAATAATAAAAAGGAGGTTATCAAAGATCACAAAGAAGACAGTACCAACGTGGATTCGCGGAAGGAAGATCTACAATAGATGTAATCCACACAATAAAATAAATAATGGAAAAAGCAGACGAATATAAATTAGAATTGGAAATGTTATTCATAGACTTCAAACAGGCATTTGATTCAATTAAAAGGAAAGGATTAATGATTGCACTTAAAAACTTAAAAATTTCACGTAAACTCAGAAAATTAATAGAAATGACAATGAAAACTACAAAAATAAGCATAAATGCACAAAGAGGGGAGACAGAGGAATTTAGTATAAATAAAGGGATGAGGAGATACCTTATCAACAACGATATTTAATCTAGTATTCGAATACGTACTACGAAATATAAATGAAGGAAAAATAATGAAAGAAATGCTAGAAGAAATAAGAGAGAAAGGGGAGGTAATGAAACTAAGACTAAATCAAGAAAAACAAAAATATTAAGACTAGGGAAAAAGCCAATGAAAAAAATCAAATTAGGAAGTTCTGAAAAAATATTAGCAGCGAATAAAACTTATTTTGTAAACAAAAGATTACTTAAAAGCAAAACATTGACTAAGAAAACTAACATGAACATTTATAACACCCTAATTAGGCCAATATTATTATATGCAGGAGAAACAATGACGATGGTTAAAAAAGATAAAGAAGACTTAAGAATAGCAGAGAGAAAGATTATGAGAACCATATTAGGACCAATCAGAGCAAAGCAAAATGAATATAGAAGCAGAACAAATGCAGAGATTAAAAAAAACATTCTAACTAAAATAAAGCAATGCAGAATTAGATGGTTAGGACACATTTGGCGAGAAGGAGATGAGGCAGTGACATACGCAATGTCAGAATGGAATCCAGGAGAAAGAAAGAGTAGGGGAAGACCAAGATCGAAGTGGCTGGAAGGGAGAGGAAAAACTAGAGACAGGAAAAAATGGAGAGATATTGTCAAGAAGATAACATAAACAAAAGGGACTGATCCACCCAAGAAATAGGATCTAGAAAGCATTCGCGGTTTAACCCCACGCTGTGGTGTATAGCCATTATATGGATATATAACATATCAAAAAGTCAAATCTGACTGTTGAATCAGGTTCTTTACACATGTATGATACTATTCACGAATTTTTTTGTAGTAGAATACACGTAGATGTAAATATTATTGTTATTATATCGAATAGCACTAAGAATTACATTTTACATTTTGTTGTAACGTTTCAATTTCCCATCAGGAAGTCGTTTTCAAAATAAAAATTTATAAATTAAGAAATTTTTAAACTAAAAATCTTTATCAATTGTGATTTTTTTAAGTAAAATGCGACAAAACCCTATCTCGGATTTATGTAAGCTTTTCACGCTTTAGTGATGCTTTTTTTATTCTTTTAATGTTTTTAATTCGCTTTTGATTTTTTTTCAAATGCTAAATAATAAATAGGTATTCTTGCAGGTTTCTCAAATCGGCAAATCGGTTGACTACTGTAAAATGTTAAATTTAAACAAAATGGTTGTGGCGTGCAAAAATTAATCTTGATGAATATTTTTAAATACAAAATATAAGTATCCTAAAATATAAGTAGCAATTTCTCGTAAGTTTTAATATATATACATATCTAAAGGTACATTAAACTAAACTAAGCACCATATTGTGATGTCGTAAGCGTTTAAAAACTGGTCAATTATTCAAGTATTCCTGCCTAACTTATATAAATACAACTAATAGGAACAATTCATCTGTTACTTTAACACAAAAATACTTTAACTGGAACATTTTAAATTCTCAAAAATATAAATAAACTATTTAAAGAGAATTCAGGGACGTTTCAATACTAAAATGTATGCAGAGTGTCTATTTATTTTTCTGGCTTTCTTCTGCTATTGACATTAGAGTTTGAGCCGTTCCCTTGCCTGTCTTCATCACTAATGAATAGAAAATTCCTTGTTTATTCTGCAATAAGGCATATGGATGATCAAACTCTACCATTTTTCCAGCATCCATAACTAAAACTTTATCTGAATCCATTATAGTATGTAATCTATGCGCAATTGTTAACACTGTACAGTTTTCAAATTTCTTCCGGATTGTCGTTTGAATCAATCCATCGGTATGGGGATCTACGTTGGCTGTCGCTTCATCTAATACGAGAATTTTATTGTTTCGTATTATAGCTCTTGCTAGACATACCAACTGTCTTTGGCCTACACTGAAATTTGAACCTCCTTCGGCCATTTTGTTGTCCAGACCAGCTGGCAATTCTTCGACGGCGTGTTTCAGTTCGACTTCTTCTAGGGCGCTCCACAGAACCTGAAATATAATAATTAAGATTACAATACATTTAGTCTATTGGAATGTTAGATTTTTTATGCCTTGGCGTTCATTTCTTAGGACGAAATTTTATTTTTTTTATGTATTGGGAGGGTATTCTCCTTTTCAGAGCCTTCTGTCAGTGCGTCACAGTTTTTCGATTTCTTTCTAAGGCATTCAGTTGGATGTGATGAAAAAAGCGGCAGTTCCGTGATTAAAACACGAAAATATTACAGCGTTGCATACACAACCGGTCTATTCTTAACCTACGTTTGATTCGTTGATATTTGAAATGCGCGCTTTCTCTAGCCAATCAGTTACGCGAATCACGAACATTGGATGTAAAACCACCGTAAAACTTCATTCATTTGGCCATCCTTTCGAAGTGTCGAAGAGTGAAGTAATCTTGTCGGTTCAGGTCAGTATTTGACATTATTTCATAGCGTTTTTGTGCATTATTTGTGTTTATATTTTTATTTTGTTTTGGTTTTCATTAAAATATTTTTGAAATGCCAAGATTTACAGAAAAGGAACAAGTTCTGATACTTAAAGTACTTAAATATTTTGAAATAGAAAAAAAAAGCTGGGCAAACTTTATTACCAATTTCTGCTGTTTGTGAACTAAGTTTAAAGTTACACTGAAAATAAAATTGTTTTATTTTAACCTACTGTTTATTTCAGCGTGTTACTGAGGCGCTAGGAATTTCTTTGTCAACAATAAGACGATTGGCGAATGAAGGTGTCCAAAAAGATTCTGATTATTCAATCACAATGAGGCAATCAGTAGCCACGAGTCGTAAACAGACATTATTAATAAATAAATACGAACATGCCATCAGGATGTGTGTATAGAGAATGTTTAGTAAAGGTAAGAGCATTACAACAGTTTAGTTAAAATATTTTACCATATTTCTGATACAAAGGCAGGAGTAACTAATTTCCATAGACATTTCTTTTAATAAATTGTTACTGACTAGTTACATATATAAAATATATAGAAATGAAAAGTGTATAAAAAGAATACTACTGAATTAAATACCAAGTATTTAAATAAAGATTTAATAGTCCTCTTTGCCTTTTTGCTGGAGTATATGCATTTACCTTGTGCAGTTTGGTAAAATATATAGATATATTTTTATAACTCTTATACTTTGGATTATATAAATATGGTTATTACGATTTATGGAAGGAGTACTGTTGCATATAGCAGTTAAATAGACAAATTCCTAATATCAAAACTAACGTTTTACTGTACATTCTTAATATTTTTCTCAGAAGAATCACTATAGTGTCTTTAAACTTTGATCGTTTTAGGTAAGCATGTGACTCTCCAAAACTAACGTTTTACTGTACATTCTTAATATTTTTCTCAGAAGAATCACTATAGTGTCTTTAAACTTTGATCGTTTTAGGTAAGCATGTGACTCTCCATACCCTGATGCAAAAACTAGAGGAAGTGGATGGGATTAATATTTTTATTGCTCCACTTAGTAGAGCTTTAAAGGAATTAAACTTCAGATGGGTAAATTGTAGTGTTGCTAACAGAAATTATTTAATGGAACAACCACATGTGACTTTAAAAAGACTTCAGTTTTTAAAAGCCTATAAGGACAATGAAAGCAATTTATACCCTTTAAAACCAGTTTTCTTGGATGAGAACTGGATATTCAGTAAGGGAAGATTCCGCAAGAGCTGGCAAGATGGCAGTGTTATTGCAGTCAGACAGAAGAATGGAGAGAGGTTCTGAAAATGGGTTCATTGATAACTGTGAATTGATTTTCAAAAGTGGAAGTAAATCTGGTGACTACCATGATTCAATGAATTCTGAGAATATTGAAAAATTGTTCAAACATCAGCTTTTACCAAATTTAGAAGAACTGTCATTAATTATAATGGACAATGCATCATACCATTCAGCTTTGTTGGAAAAAATACCAAATGCTAGTTGGGCAAAACATTCTTTATTAGAATGGTTGAAAAACCGACATGTTAATTGTTCAATGACTATGATGAAATTTGAGTTGATGGATATTGTGAAGAAGCATCTACCCGAAAAAATATTTAAGTATGTATTAGAATTTATTTAATAAGTGGCATTTTTATACATTTTGTTTTACATATTGGATAGACTGGCCCTTCAATATGACCATCGTGTCTTAAGACTGCCTTCATATCATTATCCATTCAATCCAATAGAGAATGTTTGGTCAGACTGCAAAAGGTATTATGATGCCAATATAACTTCTGCTAGCGTTACAAATAAAGCCACAGTATTAAATTAAAAATCATTACAACAGGTAAATTCATTTTTTTTATTCTTAGATACTAACTTTGCTATAATTTAAGGTCACACAAACCACATATTTCCTATAGTCATTGATTTAAGTGAATAGGATTGTGCTTCTTCAGATGATGATTTTGTGGAAATGCCAGAAATAAACTAACACTAAGCTCGTTTTTGTTTTTGTAATTTGTAAGATTATTTGTCTCTAGTTTTCTTGTATTTATTTGTTTATATTTTCTAATTTTATCGTGCAATATTTAGTGTTATTTAGTTCCTTATAATCATAGTATCTCCTAGTTATTTAGTTGATATCCAAATTCTACTTTTCAATGTTTTCAATAAAGTATTTTTATTAGGCATCAGTGAATAAATTGTTTTTAAGATTTGAATTATATCCTGTTTTGTAATTAAATTATAAATTACCTAATAAACATCTTTGAAAACAGTATTTTTTTATTTATAAATTTAATAAACAATGTTGTTTACTATTATTTCATCCACCTTGCAATAAAAGTAGGTACGGTTCTGGCATCTGTCAGAATTCTTAATAAATACATGAAATAATACTCAACATATCCAATACAGTATATAACGCCACAATTAATGACGCACTGAAAAAAGGCTCTGAGAAGGACTATAAGTATAAGCTTAAGTTTAAGTTTGTGGGGTCGCGATACTTGTCTTCCGGCCGCCATCTTGTAAAAAGGAGCAAAGGGTTCTCGCGCTGTAAAGCGTAAACCAGTAAACCTACAGGTAGTTATTAGACTTTACTTGTAGCAAATTAAATTGTCTACAAATTTATTCCTATTATTTTTTATGGTGAAATGAAAAATAAAAAACTTATTAACAAAAATAACTAAAAATTTTTGAACAAATTGTCTTTTCGAAATTAACTTTTTTCTAGTTATTTTACAATAAAATGATGTCAGATCATTATTTTTGAGGATTTTGCAACCAATAATTTTATTAATACTAATTTCAACTAATAAGTTTATTAATTTTTCTTGTCGTAAAGCCGCAGGAGTTGACAACATTTATCCTGAATTTATAAAACACATTGGTCCGAATGCCAGAAAGTGGCTTCTTGAATTCTACAATCAAATACTAACTAAGCAGAAGTTTCCAAAATCCTTCAAAAAAAGTAAGATCATCGCAATATCTAAACCTGGGAAAGACCCTGCATTACCTGAGAGCTACAGACCAATCGCTCTTTTAAGCGCCTGCTACAAGATTTTCGAGAGGATAATCCAAACGAGACTATTTTACTTTACAAAGTCAAATATTCCTAAAGAACAAGCTGAATTCATGCCGGGAAGAAGCTGTGGCGACCAAGTCCTCTCCTTAACAACATTTATTGAGAACGGATTCCAAAAGAACTGAAAACAGTAGCAGCATTCATAGACTTGACCTGCGCCTACGACACAATGTGGAAAAAGGGGCCTTTTATATAAAATATACCAGATGTTACCGTGCCGTGCGTTCAACAGGTTGTTAAACCAAATGCTAAGTGACAGACTTTTCCAAGTACACCTAAATGGGAAAAATAGTAACTTCAGAAACCTGCAAAACGGCTTGCCACAAGGGTCAGTTATGTCTCCTCTACTTTTTAATATTTATACGTCAGATGTACCAACTACCACCTCGCGCAAATTTATTTATGCCGATGACATGGCTTTGGGTGCCCAAGAAGAAGACATAAACCTCGACGAATCCACCATAGAAGCAGATCTAAACACTGTTAACAGATACTTTAAGAAATGGGGCCTACAACCAAACCCATCGAAAACTGAAGTAACAGCTTTCCACCTAAACAACAACAAGGCAAATTACAGACTAAACATAGAATGCGATGGAACCAGGCTAAAGCACAGTGCTAACCCAAAATACCTCGGCGTAACTCTAGATCGTACCCTAACATTCAAAAAGCATTTGGAAAACACTTCAGCAAAAATTAAGACCCGTAATAATATTATCCATAAGTTAGCAAATACATCATGGGGGTCGAATGCAGAGGTAATAAGAACGAGCGCGCTGTCCTTAGTATATCCTACTGCAGAATATTGCGCTCCTGTCTGGCTAAACAGTCATCACACAAAAGTCATAGATACCCAGTTAAATCAAACAATGAGGCACATAACGGGAACTATAAAGCCCACACCAACCCAGTGGCTTCCAGTTTTAAGCAACATCGCTCCACCAGCAACAAGACGACTAGCCGCACTCAACACTCTAGTTCAAAAATGCCAACAAAACCCAGAACTACCGATAAATACAGACATCGCTGAACTACACCAAGGGCAGTTAAGACTGAAATCCAGACATCCACATACTAGAACTGCTACAAAATTGACTGTTTTCACTACCGAAGAGCACTGGATGGGCGAATGGAATCCAGACATCAGAAATTCCAATCTGATAGAAAACCCCACAATCAAACCAGACGGCTTTTCTCTTCCCCGTCGTGAATGGTGCAACCTAAACAGAATACGAGTTGGTCATGGAATTTGTAACAAATCGCTGAATCAATGGGGTATAAATGCCAGCCCGGAATGTGACAAATGCAGCGCCGCTGAACAAACAATTAACCACATCGTCTTCCGAGTGTCCAGCCACCAAGTTCTTTGGCAGCCTTCAAGAAATCCACCAACTTACTCCCAAGGCGACAAATTGGCTTCGAGGATGTCACCTTCGACTTTAATTTTAAATATTTTAATTTTATATGTTCTATGTCAGTGTTTACTTATTTACTTACTTATTTATTATTGTTATTGTCACTTTTTTCTTCCTTTTCTTTATGTATAAACTGTAATGTGTAAAGTTCATACGAATATATATATATATATATATATATATATATATATATACATATATACATATATTTATATATATACATATATATATATATATATATATATATATATATATATATATATATATATATTAGTATAATGGTAAGGTTAATTGGGTTAGCAGCTGAAACTGCTGCTAACTAGCTGCTAACCCAATTAACCTTACCATTATACTAATTAATAATTGGACAGCTGTGATCATTCTTCGTATATATATATATATATATATATATATATATATATATATATATATATATATATATATATATATATATTAATTTTTCTGGGTTTTACAGCAATCTGAAGTTGACCTGCTTCTCGATTACTTGGAACAATACGATAAAAATGAACCAATAGACCTTTTGTTAAATATTTTGGTACCCATGCTAGTGTCAGATATTCCTTAGGTTGGTAATATGTCAAGAAGAGCTGTTGTGACATGGCGGCCAGTAAACTTAGAAGTTTAGTTATTACTGCTAGTTGTACGGTTTCAATTTAATATTGATTAAATAGTGTTCCCATCAATTACTTCTTTTATTAATATACAACATTCTGGCGATGAAGATAATATAGTTTGTGCGAAGTGAATTCGGAAGTTTATAAAAAATGGCGTTAATCGGCAATATACAAGCATTCGGAGGGAAAGCTGAAGAATTCGAGATATTCCTGGAACGAATGAAGCATTTTTTGCGGTGAAAACGGAAGAATCAAAAGTTTCAATGTTTCTCACGCTAGCTGGTTCTATGTATCAGACACTGAAAAATGTATCAGCATCTAAAAGCCCAGATGAGCTAGTAAATAGGATATAGGAAAGTTGTAGAGCTTCTATCAGCACATTACTCACCACCTGTATCTGAAATTTATGAACGATTTATCTTTAACAAATGCAATCAGAATATCAGAAGATAGATTAGTATGTTTCAGAATATATCGTTAAAATTCGTAGACTTGCGAGCACGGGTAACTTTAAGGAATTTTTGGATGAAGCATAACGAGTTATGTTTGTGTGTGGATTAAGATTGGAAAATATTCAACGAAAACTATTAGCAGATGAAAAATTGACATTTTAAAATACCTGTAAAGCTGCTTAAGCAGCAGAACTAACTGAAAAACAAGTTGGAAGTTTGTCTGAAAAAACTAGTGTAACTAGTGTCAGAAACACCAATTATAATAAAACTTATAATCAGCCAAAGTGGGAGGGTATAAAAGTAATATTTCGTTCAATTTTAGAAGTGGTGAAGGTGAATAAGTTTCCAACAAATGGAATCGTCAGCATGCCAAGGATAAGTGTCCAGCCAAAAGATGGAGATGTTTTTCCTGTCAGAGAATTGGTCATGTTAGAGATGTGTATCCTATGTCCAAATTAGTCAACATTGGTGAATAAAATCAGGATAATATAGTTTCTATTGTATCTAGTGCAGATCAGTTTGAAGAGGTAATTAGTCAACATTGGTGAATAAAATCAGGATAATATAGTTTCTATTGTATCTAGTGCAGATCAGTTTGAAGAGGTAAATAATGATCTGTAAGTTTTAAACCAGTTATGTAACAACGATAATTCAGCGCATCAAGTGAGGTTAATAGTTAATGAAGTACCAATACAGTTTGAAGTCTATTCAGGTGCTTGTAAGACTATAATGGCCCACAAAATGTTTGTTAATTTATTAAATGTACCTCTTAATAAAGTTTCATTCAAATTAAAATCAGTTTCAGGTCAAAATATAGTACCAATAGGAAACTCTAGTGTGTATGTAATACAAAGGATAAATTTAATTTGAATTTAACAGTCATTGAATCAGTAAAGGAATTTGGTCTTTTACTTGATAGGAACTGTTTAAATATATTATTTCTAGATTGGCAAAATAGTTTTTCTATTAAATATCTGAATTTGTCAGAAAAATCCAAGTTAATTGGGCTATTACAGGATAAATTTAAGAATGTTTTTGATAGAATTGTATTGATTTTTGATAGAATGTTTGTAGTGATAGAATTTAAGTTTAAAGTTAATGATTTAAGTTAATAATGAAGAATAATGTTGAAAAACAGTAAAAAGACAAGTAAGGAGACCCCAAGAAGTAAGAGACATGAGGAGAGAATATGTGAAGAAGTGAGTCATAAGTGAACTGGCAAAAGGATGAGAAACAGAAAGAAACTGCCATAGGATAAGATGGTGTAAGAGGGAGTATGATGAATAGAAAAACAGAAAATGAGGGGGTGGAAAAATTTAGGTATGGTATGTGTTGATGGGTGATTAACATTCCCATCATATTATATACGTATTCTTACGAGTATTCAAGAACCCTGTCAACTTCGGAGTGCTCTAAAACCCAGAGAAACTAATGAAATTAAATATATTCGTAGTAAAAATTAATAGTCGAAGACCCTCTATAATACTGCTCTGATTCTTTTACTGTTAAATAACCAGAAAAAAAGTTTTTTATAGCTCTTTTTCTATCCGAATTGTCGAATAAAGGCCTCTCCCATTTCTCGCCATTCATCCCTGTTGTATGCTAGGCGTTTCCACATTGGTCCTGCGACACTTTTGATATCGTCGCTCCAGCGCATTTGAGGTCTTCCTCTTGGTCTCTTCGCATCGTACGGTCGCCAGTTTCCGACTTCTTTGTTCCATCTACCATCTTCGAGACGTTCGTTGTGTCCAGCTCATTTTCATTTTAATTTTGCTGCTTGTTTCGCGGCGTCATTTATTTTTGTTTTGTTCCGGATTGCACTTTTGTTCCTTGGATGGTTATCGTCGGTTGATCATCTTTATTCGACATTAGCTTAGTTTTACTCAGATTCATTTTCAGTCCTTTTTTATGGATTCCATATGAAGCTCATCAATCATCGTCTTCAGTTCTTTCCAGCTGTCGGCTATTAGTACTACGTCATCTGCATATCTTAGATGGTTTAAATTCTTTCCGTTTATCGATAGTCCCTTCGTTTCCCAATTTAGTGATTTAAAGATGTCTTCAAGTGCGGCAGTAAATAGTTTTGGAGATATGGTGTCTCCCTGTCTTACTCCTCGGTTGTAAGGCTCTTATTCCTCAATAGCCCATAATTCAATGCTGTCAAAAGCTTTCCCCTAGTCTATAAATGCTAAACAGATTGGTAAATTGTATTCGTTAACTTTTTCTAGAAAAAAAGTTAGAAGACCCAAAAGAAAATCTGTTTTAAAGTTTTTAATTATTTTTGTTTATTACTTTTTTATTTTCCAGTTTATGATTGAAAGTAATAGAAATGAAGTTTTAGACAATTTAATTTGCTACAAATTATGTTTAATAGCATTTTCTGTAGGGTTGGTAATTTACAAGCTACAGCGCGTAAACCCTTTGCCTCTTTTTGTAAGATGGCGGCCAGAAGACAATGGTGGCTACCCCACAAAATTGAACTTAAAAACTTTTCAATGGACTATTAATTCAAATAATATCATATGGAGTAAATAAATATTAAAAAAAAATAAAGTTTGGCATCTAAAAGGTTATTATCAAGAGCTGTGTATTATATCGTGCAAAAACTTGCAGACTAACAGAGAAAAACAAAAAAAAAGTTCGAATATAAGCCCATCCATTGATCATAATGACAACTTTCACTTGTTGTTTAGAAATATTATGAGCTCTATCTTACCTCGTCTTTATATTCGTCAAAAGGATCCAAATTTTTTCGCAACGTTCCAGAAAATAGCACGGGCTCCTGCGGTATTATAGAAATATTTGACCTAAGTTTTTTCAAAGAGATCGTCTTCGTATCAACACCATCGATAATAATACTGCCTTCAATGTGGGTTAGTCGGAATAGGGCTTGAATTAAAGAAGATTTTCCTGCTCCAGTTCGTCCTACTATACCAACTTTTTCTTTAGGTTTGACCACAAAAGTCAGGTTTTTCAAAACAAATGGATCGTCAGGAGAATATTTCAACGACATGTTGCTGAACTCTACCTCTCCTTTTTCTGGCCAAGTTTCTCGTGGCTTATTTGAGGGTTGATCTATCTCTTGTTTTAGATCTGCGTATTCTTGTACTCTTTCTACAGACGTCATCTGATTTTCAAACTCACTCCACTGTCGCATTCCCCATTGGAACATGCCCATTAAAGCCATAGCTTGCGAGAGGGCTAGACCTATATTACCTCCAAATTGCTCTGTAAAATAACACTTAGTAAGATTTCTGGCATAGTTTTAACGAATCTATAATTAAAAGCGATTTTATCAATGGAATAAATTTATTAATGGAAAATAAAATTAAAACTAAAATGAATGGATGTTCAGCAGTGGACGTTGGAGGCTACATGATGACGATTCTGTTAGGAAGAAGTTTCTGTGATGAATTATTCTAATAATTGTAAGAAATATTTTATAACGCATAAAAAATTGTTCAAGAAACATTTCCAGGTCAAAGTTGTTTTATATGTTTGTTTTAAAAATATTACACATGGTATTTTTAAGACTAAAAAAATTACGTGCACAATTCACACACAAATTGTTTATGTCGAGGATTTACATCTGCACATTCAGTGTGACACCAATTCTTACACACTTGACAACGAATCCATTTTTCATTGGATCGTGAATGCGAAAATAGTTCGTTACAGTAGATGCAAGCTGCATCGTCCGAGTCGCCTTCTACAAAAGAGCATTTACAATCGTCTTCAGAACCTCTTGTAGTTGAAACACGAACTTGCCTTTTCACTTTTCTGGCGTCTTGTTTCCTTTTTTTTGCTTCTTTGTCTGCAATTTTTTGTTTTCTATCTTCAATTTCTGGCGTTGAATTTAAATATCCTGTTTTACCCCGTTTTCTACCCCTTTTCTGCATTACTTGAGATACTCCAGCTAAAGGAGGAGGACAAATATCTTCTACCGAGATGTTTAGAACTGACGATGATGTTGATTTCTGATCAGTGGGGCTTTTTGATAAACTTTCAATCGAAGAAACATTTTGGCTCCAATGTTCCGGTGGTGACTTCTGGTCAGAACATTCTGGCAGTGGGTTTTGTTCAGAATTTTCTCTATCTGTTGTTATAGACGGCAAAAATTGCCAATCCTCGAAGACATCTGTTGACCACAGTTGTCAAACCGGACTCGTCCATATTATAAATGTTTTCCGGTGGAAAGTGAAACTCGTCTAATATATTTGCTAATGCAGTAAAATAGGCACATATATTTGGTTTATTAAAAGCTTGAGCCCTTGCCAACGAAGTATTTTCTGGAGTGCGTAATGATATTCGAGGATTTTGCTTTAAAAAGCCTCTGACCCATTTCCAGCCTGCCATCCTGGTTTCCTTATTAAAATTGTGGCTAATATTGTTTCTTTCAGCTACTTCGTATACAAGTTTTCGCAAATCTTTACTAGTCAGGCCAAAAAAACGAGTTTCCATTGTAATAATATGGTCAGCAACTTTCTGTTCAATAGTAGTGGAGAATATTGGTCTTCGTCCTCCCAAATCACCTTTGATGCTTAATAAAGCGCCTTTTCACAGTCGTTTTTGGAACTTTAAATGTTTTTGCTGCCAGCTTAAACCCCATAGTTTTTTTTTGTATGCTTTTTAAAGCTTGTTGCATATTACTCTCGTTCCACTGTTGCCTTTTTTGTAGAGCCATCCCTGTAAAACATATTATGTTAATCATTAAGTAACAAAAACTGAAGGTGTGTCCAGTTTTATTTTCTTTTTCCTATGATGGACCCCTAGTCTGTCATAGGTAACGACACAGGGGTCCATCATAGGCAAATAGACAAGGCAGCAAATTTAATTCTGTTACGTTTAAGAAACCGCAATAAAGAAATAAAACGAAGATGTAAGGCCGACAAAAAACAGTACTATCAAAGTATATGCAAAGAAATTGAGAGACATGGTCAGAAAAATCAGCCGAGAGATCTATTTAGAAAAATACGCTACCTGACAAGAGACTTCAAAGCCAGAACTTGGGCCATTGAAGATAACACTGGAACCCTGAGAACAAACAGAGAAGAGACATAGAGAGACATAGCAGAGACATGGAGATCGTATTGCAGGGACCTATATAAAGATGATCAACACCAAGAGCTTGTTAGCCAAATCTCTGACGAGGTGGAAGAAGAACCTGATATACACGAAAATGAAGTAAGACAGGCTATCAACAAAACAAGCTCAAATATAAAAAAGCACCAGGTCCAGATATGATAACAGCAGAAATGCTTAAAGCCACAGAAGAAACCGGCGTAAAGTTCCTTCATCTACTCTGTAACCAAATATGGCATTCCAAACAATGGCCTGAAGACTGGACAAAATCTACAATAACGACCATACATAAAAAGGCAGCTTCCATAAATGCGACAATTATAGAACTATCTCTCTTATATCCCATGCCAGCAAGATAATGCTACATATAATCAATGAGAGACTGAAAACATTCCTTCAAAGAGAAATTCCACAAGAGCAAACTGGATTTACCAAAGGTAGAGGCACTCGAGAACACCTGCTGAATATAAGACAGATAATCGAGAAATCTAGGGAATTCGACATCCCACTATACATCTGCTTTATAGATTACCGTAAAGCGTTCGACAGGGTCAAGTGGAGACACTTGATGGAGAATACTAAAAGAAGTAGGCGTACCACAACATCTAATTACGCTTATAACCGAACTATATGAACACACTACTGGATCAGTTAAAGTACTTGACACATTTTCGAACGAATTTCATCCAGAACGGGATGTCAAACAAGGATGTATACTATCTCCACAATTATTCAACATATATGGGGAGTATATTATGCGAAGAGCACTTGAAGGATGGGAAAAGGGCATCTCAATAAATGGTCATAAACTAAACAACCTACGTTTCGCAGATGACACAGCCCTTCTTGCAAATAGTCAAGCAGAGCTGATAGAACTTATACGACTGATCGAAAACGAAAGTCAAATATTTGGTCTGCAATTAAACGTATCAAAGACAAAGATCGTGATAGTCGATAGACTACACAACAATCAGCCACACATAACCACAATTAACCGGTTTGAGGTTGTGAGCTCATAGTTATATCTGGGATCATTAATCACAAACACAGGGTCATTACAAGAAGAGATTAAACGTAGATGTGATCTAGCAAAAGTTGCCACAGCAAAAATGACCAAAATATGGAAGGACTGTCAAATTTCAAGAGCGATAAAGATGAGGTTGATCAACTGCTTAATATTCCCAATACTGACCTACGGATGTGAATCTTGGACTCTGAGACAATCGGAGAGAAGAAAGATAGACGCCACTGAAATGTTCTGTTGGAGACGAATGTTACGAATTCCTTGGACCGACCGCAGAACAAATAATTCAATTTTAAGAGAGCTAAAAGTTAGCCAACGACTCTCTAGTAAAGTCCATCTCCAACAATTAAAATATTTTGGGCATGTTATGAGAGCAAACACAGAAAACATGGAAAGACTCATAATACAAGGAAAGGTAGAAGGCCGAAGATCACGAGGAAGATCCCCAACAAGATGGATAGATCAAATTACAGGAATATGCCAAGACCTATGCATGAATTAAAAGAAATGACCAGAGACAGAGATCTCTGGAGACGGACAATACACGACATCACGTCGACCACTACACTCCTCCTGGGGGGTCAGGATTGAAGAGAGAGAAAGGAAAGACACCAATAATGTACTAGTCATTAGAAGCATTGTCATGATAGCACAACCTGATTGATAAAACAAAAGCTGAAAATGGTAGTCTAAAAAAAATTAGTTGCCCAGGCACAATAATTTTTTACCACTCATATATGGATCACGCTGACGAAATGATTACTCTCTGACTCAGACAAAAGAAATATCAAATGTTGACAAAAAAGTTTTTTTCGACTGCTACTGATAGCAGTCGTCAATAACTTCATCATCTACATTAAATCTTCAAATATAAAAATGGCATTCGATGATTTTTATATTGAGTTGACAGAATCGCTAATTAGTGGAGGTAGATCAGAATCATCGTACAAAAGAATAAGGGAACAACGCCCCATTTCAAAGATAGTAAAGTATTCCACTATTATTGGTGATCATCTTCGAACTGAAAGAGGTGGGAGGAAGAAAATGTGTTCGCTGTAAAAATCTTAAAATCAAAAAACGATTAAAATTTATTTATCGTCAGTGTCAAGTACCACTTTGTATTGAACGTTTTACTCCCTGTCATACCTATAATATTTTACAGGACTTTTTTTCTCTAAAACTAGTTTATGCAAAAATTTTAAATTCAAGTTTTATGTTTTCTAACTCCATATGACCAGATCTATGTATTTAAAATTGAAGATATAATAAAATTTAAAAGACTTGTTGAAAGAGGTAGGTACTTACCACTTTTAATCAACAATAAAGCTGCCAATACCAAACCAATATAAACCACACAAACAAAATCAAGCCAAAATCCAAACGTTCTGTTAGCACCCGCGAAGATAAAATAAGCTGAAGTATTCAAATTTTGATAATTGTCAAATTCCTTTTTGAGTATATCTTGGGCTTTAAAAGCTCTAATTGTTGTCAGTCCTTGTAACGATGCAGAAAGATGTGTGAAAATTGGGCTTCTGGCTAAAATTTAGAAATATGTATGTCAGTTCTTAAAATAAAACACATGGTACTATTATATTTATATATTATGTTTATATATTTATACATTAGCCCTTATGCAAAAAGTAAATATTAAATATGTAGTATATACATAATCCATTAGCTACGAAGTTATACTCGCTTTAGCTATGATCAATACATGGATCTTCACCAACACTAAATCTGATATTTGGAATGTCTGATCTCATCGTTTACTATTGGCATATTCTTAATATTTTGTGGGCTCTCATGAGTTTCTGTGTCTTGACTTAAGGGATCAAGTAAACGTTATTAAGGCGTAATTTGGGGTACTATCCGTTGCAAGATAATTCAGATGGAATTCCCCAGATTAAGAGATAATGAAGATCCATAGTACGATGGACGGATCAAATAAAGTACATTCTCCGAAGCAAAACAACACGCGCAGGAGGGAGATAATTGGACAGAAGTAGTCAAACAAATTACATGACGCAACTACATCCTTACGAAGGAGAAAAGTTAGAGGAGGAGGAACTAGTTATCTGCACAAATAAGTGGATGTTTATAGCAGCTACTCTTCTCTATAAAAGTAGTAATAATCTGTATAAAATATATGAATAACACAACTATTACATTAACTCTAAGAAGTTACATGCTAAAATATTTTAAATTAGTTATTTTAAACTACTTACTGACAGCTTCTATTCGCTTAACATCTCTACTGGTTTGGACGAAAACTATTCTCATCAGGTAGAATAATACTGCAAGCAGTACAGTTGGTATAACAATCCATATGGTTAGACTTCCAATTACCAAACAGATCGAGAAAACATATAAACCAATCTAAAATGAATATTACCGTATATTATTAATCCAATAAAATAAAAAATTATAAATCAAATGAAATCATGAGGTAAAATTATACTACATATTATTTATATGTGATTGATCATGCTACCCCATATAGGTGAGAGTTACCTATTCCCAAGTAGGGACATTAGCAATTCTAGAAAATCTGTAACAAGTGGCAACACCTGCACTGGAAGAATGAAAGCTCGCCATTCAGTCGTATTGTCACGTAAACGACACAAGGCTAGCATACCGGTAGCGTTCGCCAGAACAAGTTGTTAATGTTAACATATTTTTTTAAATTTATTTACGTACAACATTATAGTGAATATAGCGTTAATGGTAAGTATCTGTGAAACTTAACGTTATTAGTCAATAACAGAGTTTATAGTCATTGCATTTCACTGTAAAGTATTTGCCACTAAAGCTTTTGTTTAATATCGGTTAAGATTTGTACAAAATGGATGCAAATCTCTTAAGATGGGACAAAGTTAAACTTTGTCCCATCTTAAGTTCGGGAGAACGTCCCATCTTAGGAACTAAAATATGGCTACAGATATTTTTCTTATACCTGCCTACTTTTAACTAATGTAATCATTAATTACTTATAAATTCTTACATATAACGATAATTCATTCTAAAAACATTTATAAGTAGGGGTTCAGTAATTAGATTATACCCAAGGAGGTCATAATATGCTAACCTTGATTATAGCTAAGTAAAGATAATGTGTCATTAAAAAATGTTTTATTCAGTGAACTCTATGTCTCGTAAGTGGCACTGATATATTTTTCTTTTACAGGTGCCAAATAGAAATCCAAATTCCTACTATAAAAGAAAAACTGATCGTGGAAACTGGTCCGTTCAAAATATGATTCTAGCTATACAAAAAGTTCGGAATAACGAACTATCGCTTCGAGAAGCTGCTGACAGATATAATATTCCTAAAAGTAGTCTTCAAAGACGAGTTACAAATAAAAATAAAATCGTCACCGAAAATGACAAATATCTTGGGCGGTTTAGGCAAATATTCTCAGTTGAACAGGAACACGAAATTTTAGATCATATTCTTGAAATGGAAAAGCCATTTTTTGGAATCACTTATAAAGAACTTCGTTGTCTGGCATTTGACTTTGCCCAAGCCAATAATATTGCTAACAATTTTAATAAAGATACTCGAATGGCCTCTAAAAAGTGCGTTTATGGGTTTTTGAGTCAACATAGAAATATTTCTCTGAGAAAACCAGAAGCAACCTCATACGCTAGAGCTACAGGATTCAACAAGAATGCATTCCAAAGTTTTTTCAACAACCTGGAAAGTATTTATAATAAACATCACCTCAATCCAGATAGGATCTGGAATATTGATGAGACCGGAGTGACCACCGTCCAAAAATTATTTAAAGTTCTTGCTCAGAGGGGTAAAAAGCAAGTGGGAGGTTTAACAAGTGCCGAAAGAGGAGTTAATGTCACTATAATAGCTACTATGAGTGCAAGTGGCAATTTTCTTGCGCCTGCTTTTATATTTCCCAGAAAGAAAATAAAACCAGAGCTGATGGACAATGCACCTAACGGTAGTCCGGCATTTCCACAGGACAAAGGATGGATCGATCGTGATGTTTTTTTTTTAATTCATAAAATATTTTGCACAACAAACCAGACCTTCGAAGGAGTGCAAAATTCTTATTATTTTGGACGACCATTGTTCACATACAAAAAGTTTAGACGTTATAAACTTCTGTCGCGAGAATGGTAGTATTTTATTATGCCTGCCACCAGACTGTACGCACAAAATGCAACCCCTAGATGTTTCGTATTTTAAATCATTTATGAGTTATTATGATTTGTACCTTACTAGATGGCTAAAAAATCATTGTGGTCGCACATTTGGAATATATCAAATCTCAGGGGCTGTTGCAGAAGCATTCTCAAAGACATCTTCTGTACAGATAGCGACAAATGGATTCCGAGTAACCGGAATTTGACCTTTTAACGAAGACGTATTTCAAGACTGCGAATCCGCTCCCTCTAAAACGACGGAACAATCAGTAGACAATGAAACTACATCACAGGTCAATAAATTACCGGTAATGATGGCTCATACCGAAGGCGTAAATCAAGTTGAAATGTATGATAATCCGATTCCTTCAACCTCAAAACAGTCTGTTTTAAGGTCACCTAAAGATGGCGATTCCGAAGATAACAGACCGATACAGAGAAGCCAAATCATTCCTATCCAATTTCCGACATCCAAGGTAAAAGTGACTGATATTAGTCCGCTACCAAAGGCATAGAAAAAGAAAGGTAAGACTTCTTCTAGACATTCTCTGAAATCCACGATACCCACAGAATCGCCGTATAAAAATGAATTAGAGACGTTGCAATCCACAATCCCTACTAACAAGGTTAAATCTGTGAAACGAACTGTAGTTATGGACCACAGCGCTCGAAATGCAAATATTAGCAACATTACAGTCGTCACTTCAACTAAAGATGATTCAAACTGCGTTGTATGTGGAAAGAAGTACACAGAGAGTAGTGAAGACTGGTACAACTGCAAAATGTGCTCAAATTGGTCTCATGAGTCTTGTGGAGTAATGGATGATCTCTATTTTATTTGTGGAGGTTGTATAGAGTAATGTCCCTTTTTGAGAAACCCAACGGACCATCTTAGGATTCCGGTTTCTCATGATGGGACATTCACACTTTTTTTTAATAACAAAAAACGAAGCATATCTTTTATTTTTTATTTAGTTTATATCTAAAATGTGTTAAGAATTAGAATAAAGTTTCATTTTATTACCTCAACTTTTTTTTTTAATATCTATCGATTTTCAAGTATTTGTTATAAAAAAAAAACTGTCCCAACTTGGGTGACTCTCCCCTGCCTAATTAACAAACAGTGAAATAAACAATGGAGTAAATTTTAAATAGCCGAAAATTAATAAATCACAACTACCATAACCGTAATAAATAACTCAGAGTAAATTACCTGTACAGTATCCATAAGAGTCATTGGCAAATTTTCATCCATAACACCAATATCTTTCGAGAACCTGTTTAATATTCTTCCAGAAGGATTTATGTTGAAAAACCTCATAGGACTGTAAATAATATTCTGAAACATTTGGTTATGCAATGCAGTCGACGATGTTAAGGCTAAATGATAAAAATAAAGTGATCGTCCCAAGATCATAATGATCAAAGTTATTACTACGAGTAAATAATAGATGGCAGTATATTCACTGGTAAACAAGGGGGTTAACCACCAACCTTCATAAGGGTTTTCAGATTGAACGGTGGTTTTCATTGATTCCGGCAAAATTGAGTTGGACGTTACATTTAAATCTGCTGTTATATTTGGAATAGATTGAACTGTTTCAGTCTGATTTTTGGAATTCACTTGCTGAATATTGACCCTAAAATAAAAATGTACATAATTTACACAATAATTTCAATTATATAAGTACTATAAATTAGTGTAAGTTCTAGTAATAATCTGTTAGGTGAAAATTGTGCGAACTCTAAAGATATCATTTTAATAAGCAGAATTTTAATAAGAGTAAAGCAGGAAACATTGATAATTAAAAGATAGTAAAAAAATAGAAAGAAAGTGACCTATAATACCAAAACCAGATAAATCACATTACTTTTTTTTAATTAATCTATTCAGACACGATAATGTATTTAACTACTTGAAATTGTTAATGATGTATTATAACAAAATAGTACTTCGCTTAGAGGTAAATTAAAAATATATTGTAAACATCAGTATCACAAGAATAAGCAGATTGACATCGTTACGTTTCCTGACCCTGATGGCCGCCTTAATGTTTGACGATGCTTCGGATCGAGAACAATAGGAGCGGCTATCGAGAGCTCTCCGTGCCGTAATAGTTACGACGAAGACCGAATGAGGTCGCTGGCACTCATTGTCATTGACATTGGCGCGAAGAAAAATCATAACATAACCATTTAAATCATAAATGATTGTAATCAGGGAACTGCGATTTTCTTTTTTTTTTTAATATGGCTGTTATGTGTAAAATTTGTAAAAAAATTCTCTCCAGTCAATCAGGCTTGAATAGACATAATAAAAAAGTTCACAACCAGAAAAAGACTGAAATAATAAGTTATGAGTTAAATGTGTTTAATTCGAAGTGTTATGAATGTGCAATTTCTTTTAAATTTATTAAGGATTTACGCACACACCTACAGGACAAACACAACGTAGCAATAGAAATGATAGAGATTACCTTTAATGATTCTAAAGGTAAGTATTTGTAAAACAAATTGTGTTATTCAAATAATAAAATATATTTTTAGTTTGACAATTGGTTGGAGGATATAAATAAAAAAGAAAAAACAGAATATGTTTTGACAAGAGGATGCAAATTGAGGAAAACTGATGATGACACTGTTAAAATATCTTATTACCACTGTAATAGAAGCTATAAGAAATGTAATGCATAAAACAATTTGAATAATAAATGTTTTACTAAATACTTTCAATATTACAGTTAACATTATGCAGGATGAGGTCAGAAAAAGGTTGCCAAAGATGCCAGGGTCAGAAAAACTATTGTTTTCTTGCACAAGTCAAATTATATCAAGCCAACTAAATAATGGAAAATGTATGGTTACATATTACAAAAGTCACTACTGCCATGACAATGAAATTCGACATTTGCATTTATCAAAAACAGATAAAAACCAAGTTGCAAACAAATTATTAGCAGGAGTATCTGTTTCTAAGTAAGTTACTAGCACTTATATTCACCTGACGGTCTACTGACCATAGGTGTAAAATAGCACATATTTTACATCAGATATAATTTAAAATATTTTACAGGATACTGGATCAAAATAGAGATCACATTGTTGAAACTGATGTGCAAAGAATTCACCTATTAACAAAAAAAGATATATACAATATCAAAAAATCTTATGGTATAAGCATATCAGATGATGGTAGAAGAAATGGAAGTGATGCTATCAGTGTGGACATGTGGGTGCAAGAACAAAAAAGTTTTGAGGAAAATTCTGTCATATTTTATAAAAAGCAGGGTATTGAACATGAAAATCTTGAGCAAAATGATTTCTGTTTAATAATTATGAATAAATCACAGACATATATGTTAGAGAAGTTTTATGAAAACATAATTGCCATAGATTCAACACATGGTTTAAATGGTTATAACTTTGAACTTACAACATTAATGGTTGTGGACGAATTTGGCGAGAGGTTTCCATGTGCATGTATGTTCACAAACCGACAGGACACATTTATACATAAGCTTTTTTTGAAAAACTTAGGGATGCTTTAGGACATATAATTACTCCTAAAACTTTTATGTCTGATATTACGGGGGTATTCTACAACGCTTGGCAGCAAGTAATGGGCAAAACTTGTTATCAATTATATTGTGCATGGCACATTGACCGTGCCTGGCAACAAAATTTATCAAAAATATCCAGCAGTGACAAAAAAAGTGGGTGTATAAAACTTTGAAATATTTGCAATATATTCCAGAGACAGACGAATTTCAAAGCAGTTTAATTAACACTTTGAATTTATTTTATGAAGATCCAGATACTGTAGAGTTTGCAAAATATTTTAAGAACAATTATAGTACTAAATCCAAACTTTGGGCAGTCTGCTATAGGCGAGAATGTGGAATCAATACCAATATGTACCTAGAGTCTATGCACAAGACAATAAAATACTTTTATTTGCAAGGTACAACTGTAAAACGATTAGATAAAGGCTTACATGCGGTTTTAAAATATATTCGAGATAAAGTTGTTGATAGAATAATAAAACAAACTAAAGGTAAGCACACTAAACGCATTTCTGCAATTGTTTCAAATCATCGTCAAGCAATAATATCATCTTTTGAAGTAAATCAAAATGAAAATGAAACGCTTTTATTAACATTTGGCGGTGATAATAATACTTAAACTGTTACAAAAGTAAACGACATTCCTGGTTGTGAATTACAGTGCAAATACTGCAGTATATGTGTGCACGTTTACCAATGTTCGTGTGTAGATTACTTTTTAAATAACACAATACGTAAACATATACACTACGTAGGATTACATAATAATAAACCACCGACAGTAAACAAACATGAAAATGAAAGTAATGAAGAAATTAAAATACACTTAAACACAATGCAAAACATAAACAATGAAAATTGTAATATTGAAGTTGAAGCTATGCAGAAAAAAGTTTTTACTTTGGTAACAAATATATCTGAACAAGTAAGAGAATCTTCAAATGTAAAGGCTTTACAAGAATGTTGCAGCTATTTAAAAAAGGCTTCTTTAATATTAAATGTTGAAGCTAGTAATGTGTCGCTACCGCTTCCCAATACTGTTAGATCTGAACCTACAAACAAGAAAATTGAGAAGCAGTTGCAGTTTTTCTCTACAAAGAAGAAACAAAAACTTAAAAAAACTTTTGTAAAAAAGCCAAATATGGATGAAAAACAGTTAATTTCTGATGTGTTAAATACACGTCCGTATATTAGCTCAAATGTGGATAACGATCACAAATATTGTAAAAGTACTAATAAATAATTTTTACAACAAAATTCTTGTTTGAAAAGTCCATAAAATGAAATAAAATTCAAGATTTTCAAAACCTGCTTCATTTTATAGTCAACTTTTCTGGAACTCCCTATGAATTTGTCTCTGTTAAAAACAACTATGAATTTTTTCCTTGTCTTAAAACAGGTAAAAGTTAATGAAGAATAACTTTCGTTAAAAATAAAAATAATTAAGTTTCTTAGCACAGTCTCTGTGGACACATTTATATAATAACATAATAATTTTTATAATATACTAATCCCGATGGCTTATAACTTAATATTTTTGTTTTTGAAACAGCGTTCATTTGCAATAAGCATTTGAGTTACGCGCGGATTTAAGTCAAGATACCAACCTGTAGGCAATCTCACAACCAGCACGGAGAGCTCTCGATAGCCGCTCCTAGAACAATGAGCAAGGCTCTTTGAAAAGCTGATATCCAAGAATTCGTTGACTTATTTGTAAGCAATTCAAAAGATACATAAACGGTTGGGAAAAATATGTGTGTAGATGAAATGCTGGTAGGCTTCAGAGGCAGATGTCGCTTTAAAATCCTATATATGACTAATGCACGAACTGGGTATTTGCATAATGCTTACATTTATTCTGAGAAAGGTTCAGATGGATTTAGCCTCACAAATGAAGAAAGAAGAATGAGCATACCTACTCAAGCAGTTATAAGATTAGTCAAACATCTTTACAATACTAATAGAAATGTAACTGACGGCAACTGGTTTAGTTCAGTTGATTTAGTACATCATCTACAACAACATAAACTCACTTACGTTGGCACAATACGAAGAAATAAAAAAGAAATTTCTCTACAGTTCCTTCCGCGACCAAATCGTAATGAAGGCGACACTTTGTATGGATTTACCAAAGACCTAACACTTTTATCCCGTACAACTAAAAAAAATAAAGCTGTGATATTAATTTCTTCCGTTCATCATTTCATTCCAAAAGTAGATGCAGATAATGGACTTTTTCTTCTTCTTCTTCAGCCTTCATTTATTCATTGTTGGACATAGGCGTCCTCCAATTGCTTCCACGCTTCCCTATCTTTTGCAATTCTTATCCACTGCTTTCCAGCTACAGCAGTTATATCGTCTATCCAGCTCTTTTTGGGTCTTCCCACGCTTCTTTTTGTTTCTCGAGGTCTCCAGAATGTCACTTTATGAGACCATCTGTTGGTGTCTTGTCTTGCTACATGTGCTACCCATTGCCATCTCAATGTCGCTATTTTTCCCATGATGTCGGTTACTTTAGTTCTTCGACATATTTCGGTGTTAGGAATTTTGTCTCTGAGGCTTATATTTAACATGGCCCTCTCCATGGCCCGTTGAGTTACTCTTAATTGTTCTGCCATTTTTCTTGTTATTGCCATATTTTTCAACCCATAAGTTGCAACTGGTAGTATACAAGTGTCATAGGTTTTTCTTTTTAAGTGAAAGTAGTAGGTAGTCCAGTATTATCTTAAAACGATAATGGACTACCAGAAATAAATTCTTTTTACAACTTGACCAAGGGGGATGTAGACGCGATGGATGAAAAGTGTGTAAAATATTCCTGTAGCCGCAGAACACGTAGATGGCCCATGATTATTTTGTAATAAAATAGTAGAAGTATGTGAAGTAAATTCATACATTATGTTTACTTCGATTCCCGAAAATATTTGGACTAGATTCAAATTTATAGAAACCCTGGCCGATGAACTTGTTTTCTCATATTTGCATAGAAGATATGAAATGCCAACATTACAAAGCCAGCGGAAAGAACTGATCGGAAGTATCCTTGATATTCCCGAAAATAATCCTAACGAAGAATAAACGCTTAAAATAAGAAAATATTGCTATATCTGTCCATTCAAATTAAGAAGAAAGACTGCATATTTATGCAAAACGTGTCAAAAACCCATATGTTCTCGAAAAATTTGTATAGAGTAGAATAGATTTTTAACGTTTT
Organism: Diabrotica balteata; assembly: GCA_918026665.1. Taxonomy (NCBI): domain Eukaryota; kingdom Metazoa; phylum Arthropoda; class Insecta; order Coleoptera; family Chrysomelidae; genus Diabrotica; species Diabrotica balteata. Next base: position 92,266,134 of record OU898284.1, on the reverse strand, counting down.
TTCTGATTTGCAGGTTTTGTGCAGAATTGCAGTTATGTTACTTTTAACATTTTTTTTATATAAAATGTACCTATTTTTAAACATACATTATATTATATTTGTTTGTTATGTTTTTTTGGAAAAGGACTTAAAAAATTTTGTGTTATAAAACATGTTACCATTTTTTCTGTGTTTGTTAAAGTCCTACAATTTAAGTTTTTTCTTTTTTACCAAAAAAATGGCATTACAATCTTGTTTTATTATTAAAAACTGTTTTATTGTATTTTTTAGGTACCAGCTTGACAAAAACAGCTTTTTAGCCAGGAGTCTGTCAGACTTATGGTCACCATTTATGTACCGTAAAAAGGGGTTACATTGAACATTTTCTTCGTATTTTGTTGAATAAGTTTTGTATCTGTTGCTCAATCGAATAAAAAAAAATACCACTTATGGGTCACTATAGAAGCATGACTTTACATACGTTATATTATCTCTTGGGCGTAGCTATGTAAAAAAAGCTATAAAAAAGTTGCTGTTCAATTTAGTTATTCGTTCAATTTAAAAAACTAGTGGGGAGAGTTTTGTTTGTTTTTTCTTTTCTCAATGGTTATATTTATTGACAAAATATTTTTTACATTCTTTTTTATTAAACTTTAAATTCTTTTACACAGTCTTATAAAATCATATTTCAAACTAAAGAAATTGGTAATTTTCAAGTCAAATGACAAAACATAAGGGAAACGTATAAACGACAGTCTTTAGAAGGATTTTAGCCCAGAGTATACCCATCAAATTGGATCGACAAAACCACTTTTCCGCGGCGGTCTTCAGCTGGAGCTGGCAGAAGTCTCTCAAAATCTGAAGAACTTACGACTGAAAAGTCGTCTATCTGAAAATAAATCAACAATCGATTTTGGTATAATGCAAAATGCACTGAAAAATTTACCTCTAGCCCATAGAAGGCAGAATTCTTCGCAATTTTCAGGAACTTGACCACATAATCACCATCAGGCAGTTTTTCTTTTATAAGACCAACGAAAAATTTCAAGATCTTTTTGGTTGCGAATATCACGAGCACATAATCGTCGACGACTGCAGCCTCTGTTGGCCTTTCGATCTCCTTGTTCTTTTCTTGGTGCATTTCATCACAAAATGTCTCGAAATCACAATCAGATTCGTCCTGAAGCTCTAGTTCGTAGTCGCAACTGTCACTATCCAATTCCTTAGCAGACTTTTTCTTATTCTTCGTGTGTGGTGCAGAACATCCAGAACGTTCTCCTATTTCAAAATCTTCCAATCCAATGCTTTTACCCGGTGCGATGTTAATTATATTTTTTCTTTGAGTTCTAGCTCTCTTTTTGTTCCTAATACCCTGTAGAAATTGTAAAACTGTGTCGTTTAAACTGTTTCCAAAACTTTCATTTGATTCAGTATCATCAGTACCAGGCAATTTCTTTAATATTTGATTTCTGTGTAAAGGGTATATACCCGTTGCCCGAAAGCCCCTTTGAAGGTTTTGTTCACCAGTTTCTGCGAATTTTAACATCAGCTTTTTTTAAAGTTTTAGAAACATCTCCTTTGGAAGACCAGTTGATCCCGTTGCTAACTTATAATCGCTGAGTATTGCACGCCATTGTTTCTTCAGTGGTGCGAACACCGTAACATTCAGGGGTTGAGCGATATGCGTAGTATTCGGCGGTAAACATATGAATCGAATATTATTTTCAACCGACAGTCTGATAATTTGCTCAGAAAAATGGCTCGCCAAGTTATCCCCGATTAATACTTTGACTCCTTCTTCATGTCTCGTGAAATAAAGGGAAACAGAAGTAAACCAATTTAAAAATGTTGCAGAATCGAACCATCCATGAGCTGTTCGGTTGTATCTGGTTTTATCGGGTCCTCCTTCCGTCCAAGTTGTCCAAAGGTTTTCTGCTTTGTAGACTACATACAGAGACAGCAGAACTCCTGAAGCGCTTCCACAAAACATCAAAGAAATGTTTGATTTTGCTTGAGATAATAAACGTTCTGGGTATTTCACCCCTCTTTTAAAAAAGCATCTTGCAGACCCAGGATCATCCGATAAATTTGTCTCATCGAAATTGTATATACAATCGGGGGAAACTCCGTCTAGACATTGCTCAAGGTTATCAAAATAAGCAATGAAAACTTCTCTAGTGGAAGATGCTCTATTTGGGTTTATATTTTGAGATTTTCTTACACTTATTTCTCTGTTTCTTTTTAGAAAACCTTTAATCCAGTCGATACCAGGCAAATTATTTTTAAACTGCTAAACTCTCTTACCCATTGTATCCAAATGGCTTTTCATAACATGTCGTAAATCGTCGTGAGTCAAAGGAAAGCCCCATTCAGCGGTTTTTCAAAAGTATCTTGACCAGTGCCTTTTCTTCGTCGTTGTTTAAAACTGTGGGCCTTCCGACGTCCTTCATTTTTTTGTTGTTCAGTTTGTGACTTAATGTTCCTTTTGGGATTTTGTATTTCTTCGACGCCTTGGAAAGTGATAGCTGTTTTGTTTTAATTTCGCGGATTGCTTGATCCAAAGTATCAGAGGTGTAATTTTTGTATGATCGACTACCCAACTTTCTAACGTAATCACGCATTTTGGACTGAGATTATCGCACTACACTACCTATTGCACCACAACTGAATTTCCTAACCACACAATGTTCCTACCGCCAAGCCAACCAATGTTATACTGAGCTCTGAGCTGAGTGAATTTCATTCAAATGATTCAAAACGAGGTAGCGTAACGCCAGACAATAATATTTAGATGGAACTCGATTGACGCCGCCCAAGCACGTTCAATGTTACCCCACGTTCCCAAAATAATTGACATATTTTTTGTATAAATTAATTAAAAATATTCAAAACCCTAATCATTTACGGTATTATGCAGAATAAGGTTCAAATAGGTACTAGTATCGTGTAAAATTAGTCATGAGAAGATATCTTTTGCATATCGCCGGCTGCAGACCAAAGTTTGAGAGATTTTTTTTTACTACCTTTTATTTCAGAAACCATTTTTTATTTCATTTTTGTTAATTTTGAGAACCTGCCAGAAATTTTATCAGGAAGTCCAAGAAAAACATATTTGCAACCCTCAAAAAAAATATATCGGCCCCAAAAAAAAAGTTTAGGCCAACTTGTAGAAAAATATAATCTTCATTGCAAAACTGTTCAATGTAACCCTCGGGTTCAATGTAACCCCGTTTTACGGTAATTAAAAATAGGGTCACCAGTTAAACGTTAAAAAAACTAAATATTAGGACTTAATTATAAATTAAAAAAACTTACCAATAAGTAATGTAGTACTCTGAGAAACTTTCCATAAACTGACTAGTAATAAAAATCACACTTAGCAGAAATATATGGAAAAGATGCCCAGAAGCTTTAATAAAGTTCATATATACACGACCAGAAATTTTGCCTGTACTTTGTGCCTCCTTTTCCAATATTTGAATTTCGTTATCTTCGAACATATCTTCCTCCTTGGAAAGCGTTCTTGTTCTCGACAATTTCCTAGTTTCTTCCTCGTCTTTTATATCAGTAAGAAGTTTGCTGTATTCTGTATTGGAATTTTTTAGATCTGCATATGTACCAGACAATTTAACCTTTCCATCTCTCATTAAGTATATGTGTTTTAGCTTTTTTAAGTACTGTAACTGATGAGTTACTATAACTACACATTTGCTACTAAGGTACCCGGTAACACAGTCTTCGAATAGTTGTTTTCCAACATGAGCGTCAACCGCAGATAGGGGATCATCTAGTAGATATATATCAGCGTCTTTATACACAGCTCTAGCCAAATTAATCCTAGCTCTTTGTCCCCCACTAAGTGATACCCCTCTTTCGCCAGCTAAAGTCCTGTCACCATGAGGAAATAGAGTAAAATCTCTTTGTAACGCACATACTTTAACTACTTCGTCGTATTTATTTTGATCGAACTTTTGTCCAAAAATGATATTTTGTCTAATACTACCCCCAAATAACCAGGGTTCTTGTGATGCATAAGAAACAACCCCGTCAACGTCCACAGATCCTGACTGTAATTCAAGTTCCTTTAAAATAATATGTAATAAAGTAGTTTTACCACTACCTACAGGACCCACAATAGCTACAACATTTCCGGGAGTTACTTCCATGTTGATTTTCTCTAAATTATTTTCAGGAGAAGATTTCAACCATTTAGCTGAAGCGTTTTTAAGGTGTATACCTGGTTCTTTGTTTCTAATGGTAAGTTCTAACGGTGCTTTAATTCCGTTCTCTTTGTGTGATTTTTCATCTAAAGCTATATAGTTCCCGTCTTCAACTTCGTCGTATAATAAAAATGTTTGTATTCTCCCTGAAGAGACATACAATTCCGCAGCTTGTGAAATAGCCGTCGGTAAGAAATTGGTAACTGTATACAAAAGTCTATAGTATGATGTTACGGTATATGCATAGCTAGCAGTTAACGCATTTCCAGTAAATACATATACAAGAATGCTGGCTGCTATAGCACTTCTGTGAAGCATTATAATGCATGACATTAGCACCGATCTGATAACTGAGGTATATCGAATGTACTTCATCTCCTTCCTAAAACAAAAAAGCAAAATGTTAAATAGCTTATAAAAAATTTGTTGTGTACTCAAAATAGGTTTTAATTATCCCAACTTAACCCAAGTATGACCAACAAACGAACCAGCGATGAACTTTTCAATATCAACTACATTCATATCCAATAATTGGTAAAGGATCTAGGGATAAGGGCAGCTACAAAATCTAACAACAGAAGAATACAATATTGAGGAAGTAAAAGACTTTACATACTTAGGTTCCAGAATTACGTCTGATAACAACGTTGCAGGCGAAGTAAAGAGGAGGAATATTCATCTGTTTTGATGTCTTCTTCAAAGCTTCCGAGGTCTCAGTCTCCCGAGCCCCCAGACTCTACTACACTGATCACTAACCAATGCATTACTGCTGTAATGCTTTGGTTAGTGATCAAACTCCTGCTGCCTCAAAGTTCTATTTCTTTCTTCTCCAATACCAATATCCAATTAGTGGATGTTGGCGACAATTCTGGAATACTCCTCTCGATCTTGTGTGGCTCTAAAAAGCGCATGGGCATTTGTCCAATCCCTTATGTTTTTAAGTCATGAGTATTTCTTTCTTCCGATGCGATGCCTCGTTTTCCTTCTATCTTCCCTTGCATAATAAGCTTTAAGAACTGGTACTTGGAATTTCGAAATATATGACCCAGATAAGCAGTTTTTCTTGTTTTTATTATTGGCAGCAATTCTCGTTCTCTACCCATTCGATTTAATACTTCAACATTTGTTGTGTGATCTGTCCAGGGAATTTTAAGCAGTCTTCTAAATACCCAAGTTTCTAGTAGAGAAATAAGAAAATACCAAATATACAAAACTTTAATAAGACCGGTACTCACAAATGGTTCAGAAACCTAGGCACTCAACTAGACAAAATATACCACGATACGGATATCATAATCCTAAGTGCCTTCTCTGTTGAGGTTGGCGATCAATATGGTAAATTTCTCTCTGTTCTGGGCTTGTTAAATTAATTCATTTCCTCTTGTATGGGTCCAATGTTTCGTAGCCAAGATTTTTTCTTTCGTCCTATGCCCCTTTTACCTTCAGTCTTCTAATATTACCTGGAGCTGCTCAAATTTCCTATGGCGCATTATGTGTCTTAGATATGACGTCTTTCTAATCTTGATAGTATTGACCAGAAGAAGGCGTGTGTTCATTACTCTCAATACTTCTTCATTTGTAGTTCTGCTGGTCCAGCTCATTCTTAACATTCGGCGGTACATCCAAATTTCAAATGAATTTAATTTGTTGACGTCATACTGTTTTAATGTCCAGATCTCACAGCCATATAGTAATAGAGACCACACATAAAACTTTAGTGTTCTTAAGCTTATTGAGACTAATAGCTTGGGGTTACAGAGTACTTTACGCATATTCACGAAACTAGATCTTGCTATTTTAATGCGTCTTCTTGTAATACAGAGGCGACTCCACTGTCACCACTGAAATACTTTATAGACCCTCAAAGGATGCTAACCCTGCGAGCGGCTGCAAGGCTTACTGGCCCCACTGGTCCGAACTGACTGGTTCGTCTTCGTGGATTTACGAGTAGATAAGGGATTTTCGGGATAGGGGTAAGGACTCCTAGGTCTCAGGTCCTGTAAAGAGCTGAGGTTATGGGCTTACTTTTGAAGCCGGAGATATGTATAAGCAGAATGTTGTACTCTCCTAGTCTCTGTCTGAATCGGCCGAAGGAAGATTAAAACCAAATTAGAGTCTACAATATATTGAATGTACCCTGTAGTTTACAAATACAATCGTTAATAAGTCATTCGGCACGCCGGAAGACGAGAAGCAAGAGAGTGAAGAATTGACAGTTGTACTATTATAATTACTCAGGTTAGTATATAGAAATCTGTTACCTTATGTGTAGTTAGACTTTCAACAACGACACGTCTTCGGTCCTCTGGAATTCGGTCAGTTGAGGGGACTCCTCCGTTGTTACGAACTTCACCACTAACCTGACTACACGAGATACTATGTCGCGTGTTAACCACTCCCCGGAGACATACCGACTGCTATTACTGATCGCGTACTAGACGCTATTGCGTCCGACCCGATGCCGGAAATACTGCCTGAGCGGGCAGTCACGGTGCCCCGCTATTACTGACTGACTCGCTATTACTGACTGCCCCGACTCCTCCGTTCTTCTTGTTTTTATTGAGCTCGTATTTTCAATGCCGGTTATAGTGCCAAGGTCGTGTTTTCGCTGAGTTGTAGTCCTAGGCGTTATTTGGGTCACGAGTATTGTTATTTTTATAACAATAGTTTCTGTTTGACGTGCTTTTTCTACGTTTAAACAATTATTAAACAATGCACTAACTAGGTCAATTTCTTTGTGTAATTTAAAATGTATACTTTCTGTATTAATTCTCCCTTATTAAATTTGGAATATATAATAATTATCTTGAATAATTATTATCTTTTCTATGCTCCTTAACCCTTTATTCCAATTCCCGACTCACTTGCTACGCTCACATTACATTCTTTATATCTTGCATCTTTTGAGTTGTCTACTTCATTACTTAGCTCTCTGCCCAGGTATATGAAGCTTTGGGAATTTTGAAGGGTGATAGATAGCATTTATTTGTATGTTAGGTGTAACTTGTTCGTGGGGGTTTTTGTGAAACACCAGAATTTTGGTTTTGGAAAAGTTAATGTCCAAGCCCAGCTTGTGACTTTCTTCTGATAATATGTTCATCAATATTTTTAGTTGGTCTTTTGTTTCTGCTATATTAGATTAGATTAAGAGAGGTGGCCTTTCGGCCTATTCCACTGCGACCTTTTCAGATCTATTGTGGTCCTCTAGTCCTAGATAACATTTTCTAGCCTGACCCTCTTTATAAAGTCTAGTAGCTTCGAGAATGTACCTTCCATGTAGCTATTTGCCGGTGGATTTTCTTCTCCTAATGGAAAAAACCGCACATTTGCCAGACTGTCACACTGACATAAAATGTGCTCTGCTGTTTCTTCTTCGAGGTGACAGAATCTGCACAGGTCATCATCTGATAATCCCATTAGCTTCACGTGCCTATTCAGCTTACAATGGCCTGTTAGAAGACCTACTATGGCTTTGACTGTTTTCCTATCTTTGCTAATTAGGTCTGCCATAAATTTTGGCGAATATTCTCTAATGAACTGTTTCGCCTGTCTTTGTCCTGGTGAATTCCTCCATCATTCCAGAGATTTGTGATCTACCCAGTTCTTTGTAGCCGTTCTTGTTACTGACTTTGGAACGCCGCAGAAGGGTTCCAGTCTAATGAATGGCATTGATGAGCCTTGTTTGGCCATTTCATCTGCTTTTTGTTTCTGCTAATACTACGGTGTCGTCGGCATATCGTATATTGTTAATAATGATTCCATTGACTCTGGCACCTTCAGGGCGATCTTCAAGAGAAGCTCTAATTATATGTTCGGCATATACATTAAATAATAGGGGGGACAAAATGCACCATTGACGCACTCCTCGTTCTATGTTGATGTACTTGGTGTTTCCGTTCTCTGTTCGAACGCATCCTGTGAGGTTCCAGTATGTATTACTAATGATAGCTATGTTATGGTCGTCCAACCCTACTTCTTTTAGCACTTCAATCAATTTTTTGTGTTTGATGCGGTCGAAGGCCTTTCTATAATCGACAAAGCACACATACAGCCGTTTTTGAACCTCAAGATACCTTTCTGCCATCAGTGTCAATCCCATAATTGCTTCTCTAGTACCTGTACCCGTTCTAAAACCATATTGAGAACGACTCAGGTATTCTTCACACTTATTGTGAATTCGGTTAAAGTTATTCGCATAAAAATCTTAGCAGCATGACTTATTAGGGATGCAGTTCGATGGTCTTGACATTTCCTTGATTTTGTTATTTAGGAAGAACTATACGACTCGACATCATTCTTATATAAGCAGCTTACGAAGCGCTCGGCACAATCCAAAAGAACAAAAAGAATACTCCATTGTGGTGGACAAATGACATTGCCAATGCAGTACACAACAAGAAACAAGCATATCAAAAGTGGCTGCAAACAAATGATCCAGATGATAGACGAACATATGCAAGATCAAACCGAGAAGTAAAAAATTTAGTAACTAAAGCAAAAAATATTTCCTGGGAAAGTAAATGCGAAGAACTCAACAAATATATAGGGTCAACAAGATCAAGAGAAGCATGGAAAACGGTAAAAAATCTGAGAACAAACAGAAAAGAAACGAGTAGAATAGATTTAATAGAAGAAAAATCTTGGATCGAACACTACTCACAACTTTTAACTGAAACAAGACCTCAATTCACGAACATCAGTACAACAACATATGAACTGGAATTCAGTGAAGACGATGAAATAACAGTACAGGAAGTCGAGAATGCAATACGAACTCTAAAAAATGGGAAGTCATGCGGACCACAAGGTATACCAAATGAATTATTAAAACATAGCCCACAAGTATTACGGGAATTACTGGCGTATGTCTTCACCTTATTCTATAATGGACACGACTTACCACCGGAGTGGACAAAAGCACATATTAACAACATATACAAAAAAGGAGATAGAAAAAATTGTTCAAACTATAGGGGGCTAAGTGTCACTCTCAAGACTGTATAGAAAAATAATAAAAAATAAAATTGAAAAAGAGATGACAGATGTAGAAGAACAGAATGGCTTTCGTGCAGGCAGATCCTGCATGGACAGTATATTCTTTCTAAAGCAAGTTATCGAAAAAATATTAGCCCATAACCTTTCAACTCATATAGTCTTTATAGATCTGACAAAGGCATACGATAGTGTACCACTTTCAATGCTTTGGGTAGCAATGGAAAAACAAGGAATAAGCAAAAAAAATATACAAGCAGTACAACAGCTCTACAAAAATATGACGGCAAACATTAAAACTGGAAATAGATTAACTAGAGAAATTCCTATTAGTAAGGACCTAAAGCAAGGCTGCTGCATAGCACCTACACTCTTCAAAATATATCTAAATGAGACACTCTCACTATGGAGAAGAAAGTGCTGCAATATGGGCATCCCAATCGGAGATGATAGATTGTACACGATACATTTCGCTGATGACCAAGCCATTTTAGCTGAAGACGAGAGTGATATAAGCTACATGCTTAGAAAACTGGAAGGTGAGTACACTAAATGGGGCCTCACAATTAATATACAAAAAACTGAGTACTTAGTTGTAGGAGAACAACCAGAAAGCCTACAAATAGAAATGGGAACTATAAAACCAACAGACAATTTTAAGTACTTGGGAGTCCAAATAATATCAAAAGCAGGAAGTAGCGAAGAAATACATTCCAGGATTGGCGAAGCAAGATCAGCCACCAGACAGCTACACGGGCTATTATGGAATAAAAAAATAACAAAAGAAAATAAAAGAAGAATTTATAAAACAATAATAGAAAGTATTGGACTGTATGGCGCCGAACTCTGGGAAATAAACCAAAGAAACAAATCAAAAATTAAGGCCATGGAAATGAACTACTGGAGACGATGTTGCCAGCTCACTAGACTTGATAGGGTGAGAAACGAAGATATTCGGAGAGAAATGGAAATCGATCTAGACATAATAGACACAATCGAAGCCAAAAGACTTAACTGGTATGGACACCTTCAGAGAATGCCGGAAAATAGATGGCCAAAAAAAATAGAAGAATGGACTCCGCCAACTAGAAGAAAACGAGGTAGACCAAGACGATCCTGGAGAGACGATGTCGACGATGCAATGACCGCCAGAGATCTAACAACTGAAGATTGCTTCGACAGAAAACGCTGGAAATTAGGATGCGAGAAGTGGCGCCAGCTGTAGAAGCTCGCTTGTTATATATATATATATATATATATATATATATATATATATATATATATATATATATATATATATATATATATATATATATATATATAGAGGAAGAACTATATATGTGGATGTTAGCCAGTCATGCGGTATTATGCCATGTTCATATATAATGTTGCAGAAGTATATTAATTTCCTGACAACATTATCACTTGGGTGTTTAAAATGTTTGGCTGTTATTAGGTCTTCGCCGGGTGCCTTGTTATTTGCGTCTTTTATTGCCTGCAAAACTTCTTCGGTGAGAATGTCTAATTTTTCATCTGTATCTATTTGTGGAGGCTCTTCTGTTCTCTGATCACCAAACAAATCTTTAAGATATTGCTCCCATATTTCTTTCTGTTTTTCAGAGCTTTTCTTTACTTGCAAATCTTCTACCTCTTTATATTTCCTAATATTCATTAAAATAGAACTATTGCGTTGGATGGGACATGTGGAAAGAATGGAAGAAGGGGAAATACAAAACAAAACAAGCAAACAAGTGCTAAAAGAAAAAAGACGAAGAAAAAGACCGAATCTGAGATACATAAAACAAATAGAAAATGATATAACATCCTTAAGGATAAGAAATTGGAGAAAAAAATCATGAAGTAGAAAAATCCTGGAACAGGCTAAGACCAAAAAAGAGTTTTCGATCCACTGATGATAATGATACATTGACAGAATTGATCTTGATCGGCGGAAATCATTGCGGAAACCAGTGCGGAAAACGTTAAAAGACTAAAAAATTTAAGATCCAGAAGACAGTACAAAAGCATTATCTAATGGACTAAAAAGCGCCATCGCGCTTCGTACCAGATATAGAGGGAAAATGCGACTAAAAGGAAGCAAAGCAAGTACAGTCCATCTAATTTACTTACCGTTGCACGTCATTACCATTGGCAGAGATCAAAGTTGCCATAGTTGCCAAAGTATAAAAAAAATCCTAAATCCATTTTAAATCAAATAGGTCACATGAATATTGCAAAAGTGGACTATACAACAAAACAAATTAATATTTAATCTAAATAAATAGAAACAAAACAAGAGTCCAAAAAAAATCTTGTTAAAAACAATTTGAGCCGATTGTATGCGTCGTGTAAAGATGTAAAATGGAATACTTAAACAAAAACAACACTTTTTTCAACACCATGTCAACACCACAACTCTCAAATAAGTGTTACCAATGTATGCCAAAATATCACCTTAGTTCGATTACAGTTACAGTGTGTTCCGAACAAATGTTCTTCATAAAAACGCTTTATAATGCAGTTATACAAATTAAATGAAACATATCATTGTGCATTTTTTTGAGTTAACATTAATAGGAATCTTTAAATATTATTTGTACGCGTATATAATAAAATATGTCTAGTGGCTGTAATGCCAGTGTACTCGGCAAAGTGATTCTAAAACAGAACACACCTATCGCCTAAATATTTCGTGTTGGTATCATGTGATCTCACGGGCTATGACGCGGATGACGTGCAACGGTAAGTAAATTAGATGAAGTATATGTTGCTTAAAAATGGTTATGCTATGCTATGTTAAAAATTGATAACAGAACAGTGTGAAGAAGCAGAGGGAGTACACGTGAAAATAAATTTATTTTATAGAAAAATTGTGGCTCATTCCCAGTAAAAATAGTAAGTTGTATTAGGATGCCACAAGAGAACAATATTAACTCAAATAAAACATTTGTCATTCTTTGTGTCAATATAATCTTAGATAAAATTGGTTACCATGTAAGTCAATAAACCACAAAGTAATTATTCAAATAATATTAAAGTAAAATCCACAAGGAAACTAAATTCCTGTAGCTGGCTGTATACCATGTATCACAAAAAAATTATTAAACAATTCCTTTATAAAAGGTACCTGTGATGTATCCCGATAAAGTTTTAAATATTATACTTTTTATAAAGGAATTTTTAAATATTTTTTCTATATTAAAGTACTTACTTTCTCGAAAACTCTACTAATTTAGCAAATGGTTGTTCCCAAGTGTACATTTTGATTACTTGTATCCCCGCTATAATTTCATTCATCAGTCTTACTCTCTCGTCAGTTCTGTTGGCAGTTTGAAGCCTAAATTGTGATGTCTTTTTACCCAACCAAGCTGAAAATAAAATAGGTATAATTAATAAGGTGATTGGCTGGATAATAGTTCAGCTACCTGGAGAGCTCAATTTATTTTGAGTGGTATATTGGACAGTTGGATGGAGCCACACTCCAGCAAGATATTTAAAAAAAGTGGTTTTGAATTTGAATTGCGCGTGAGTGATTGGTGAGAAAAAGCAGCACATACAACACAAATTCGATTTCATTGTTTCTATCATCCTATAGTGGGTCCCCATCTGGATTTGTCTCCAATACGTTCTGGTGGTTAAGGTCTTAATATTTCATTTAAAGTTAATATGAAGCTAATAATATAATATATCGTCCCCTTAATACTACAATTAGGTAACTCAAAATTTGCTATTTTTCAGGAGAGCAGTTTTAAATTTGAAAAGAAACAAACCGTGCTGTATTACAGTAAATGAATTTTTTTCTTACTATTTATAGCAAGAAGTTGAAATAAATCTCACTTCTGATTAATTGTAAGCGTTCTAAACACTTGTTTTAGTTTTTTTTGTTATTGAAAATCAAGATATCTAGTTGTAGCAATTAAAATTAAAAAAAAAATTAAATATACCTAGTTGTCAACGTAGGAATAAGTACAACTTTTTAATACCAAAAAAGGAATTTATTAACATATTTTGATCAAAATATAACAAAAAAAGTAGAAGAACTTACCTAATAATTATAGCCAATATTTTTCTTTCACTCGGTCTCACTTATGTCAGATTCACTTGATACTTCTCTTCATGTTGCTTTAAAAGGCAGGTTTTCAAAATAATCCTTATTTTCCAGAGGAATTGCGGAAGGTTTGGTATTAAACAATGTCAATAAATCCTTGTATTTTTCCAGAGTAATAGGGATTCTGTCCTTATACAAAGGATTTGGCATTATTGTAGTTATATTTTGAGTCGATTTTGTCCTTCTCTGGCAATTTAAAGTTCTAAATTCTTCGTTAAAGTTTTCTTTAAATTTCATAATGGATGGTTCGCATTTATAAAAGAACATACAACACATTTTCTGTCATGCTACTTGCTGCCCACTTTCGTCCTTACCTCTGAAAATTAAAATTTTATCCGCATGATTTTTCCAATCCAATATTTGTTCGTGAGTAATGTTGTAAATGATGTACGGTTTATCTCCTTTTCTCCGGGCACATCTAGCAATTGTTTTCCAGTCTTATGGTAAATGTGTTTTGCCTACTCTTTTGAACTCTGTTGAAATGGCTGAGTGCGTGGAGTCGCACTCCATTTCACTATGGCCGGAAACTAGAAAGTTTAGTTCAATGCTTTCCAAATGTGGAATATGTTGAACAGCTGTTAAGCACATACCAGCGACGTTTTCATTTAAATTTTGTCCACCACATCTATCACTAAAACAGTGAACCTGAGTTACTTGTTCCGGCAAAGATTCAAAGTATTGGTGTAAACAAGTGGCAATCTCACAGCTGCCTCGTTTTCCTTCAACCTCGGTCCACATGAAGCAATCACCCTGTTTAGACACTGTATTATATATGGTGAAGTTAAATACTTTTAGTCTTTGTTTGTAAAATAAAGCGTTATATGTTGGGTCATTTGGTACCAAAAGAACTTGTTGAAGATCAAAATTGCAACTTATGAGTGTACCGTTAGAATTTTCTGCTAACTGTCTACTTAATCTCTTATCTTGGATGCTATGTTAGTGAGATATTCGGTTTCACCATAATATGCATACTCGACATATTATGCTTGTCACATAAAAATAGTATCCTATGGTATCAATTTTATATTTATGTTCAAAAACTAATGGATCGACAAATACCTAACCTATAAGGTCTCCCATGATTTTAACAAATTTATTTTTCCAAATAGTATTTAAATACTTAAAAACCTTTTGTTTCTGTTAACTGGTCACGTACTAATCTTATATATATTTGGCTTTTTTAGACATTTTTACTTTTGTTTCAAAAAATATTACGAAAAATAAAGCAACAATGTCACTCACAATGTATGCTATGACGAACTGCACAAATGGTATCTTAAAGAATATCCGGAGGAGGCAACGCATAACACGAGTTACCCGGGCGCACAATTAGGTATGTCAAGTTAAACACTTGCTGCAGCAGAAATTTTTGGCGTTGTCAGTTGCACATTTAGATATTTCAATATGACCACTTTTAGCAACAATTTTTTTTTCGAACTTATGACATAGCTATTTGTGTGTAATTGGATTCTCATGTATAGAATGGGCATAGAACTTACCTAGTTGTAGTATTAAAAAGAGCGTCAAAAATTATATTGGTAACAGTAGATAACTCAAAATCGTAAAATTTCGAGTTACCTAGTTGTAGTATTAAGGGGACGATATGATCTATTTAATTTCCTTTATTCCCAGTTGAGTGTCTTATAGTTTATTTTTATGAACGAGAGAGTAATTAGCATAATTTTAACTGGTACCTCCGACCACTCCATGGGCGTGCTCAAGATTAATTGAAAAATTACTTTGAATAATTGTAAAAAATAAATGAATTATTTCAGTGTTATAAAGTGTTATGTGTATGTAAACAAAAGTGACCTCTTTTATCACACACTATATTAGAACTGACTGGCCTACATTAAAAAGGGTTTTAAAAAATTCACATTTTTTTTTACTTTTTAAAAATTACAAAAGAGAAAAATAGTTTTTAAACCGTCTAAGGTATGTTAAATAGATGAATAAAAATATTAATATAAAACTTACAGCTACTTGTTACAAATCCAAATCAGATTCAGAAGATGAACTTTCAGAACCAAGATTTATAATAACTGGCTCGATCATTTTATCAGTAATATTGTCCAGCTTCCACATTTTTTCCTCTTCTTTAATACTGTGATTTACTGCCTTTTCCCAGTTTTCAGGTTTTACATTATTTACAGCCTCCAAAAACAACTGTTTAACATCATGAATTTTAAAAGTGGTATTTTTTCTTGAAACTTCACTCTTTATCTGTGCCCATACCAGTTCAATCGGGTTTAATTCACAATGATATGGTGGGGATCTAAGTACTGTCATTCCACGATTTTTGGCAATTTCATCAATTTCGTATTTTTTAAATTAATTTTTCTCTATGAAGGCCACACAACGAATAAAGTTCCTTTCTTATAGATTCGGGATGGTACGTAATATTTTTTGAACTCAGCCAATTCTGCAAGTCTTTTTTTAACCACTTGGTTGTGGGCAGTCCTTCTATAAGTGTGGAGTGATAACTTGCACTATCCATTACTATTACACAGTTCTTAGGAAGAAGATCTATCATTTGTTCGAACCATTCTTGAAAGACATCAGCGTTCATGTCTTCATGGTAGTCACCGGTACGAGTTGATTCAAAAGTTAATAAACCACCTTCAACAAAACCGTCTGAACTGCCAATGTGTACTATTATCAGCTTGCGTCCCTTTCCTGATGGTGGGTTTAAACCAGTAGATAAGTTATTTACAAAAGCGTGCCTTTGAATTGTAACAATTTCTCCCTCCAAAATTTATTTGGTGTATGACCCTCGTTGATCCATGTTTCATCAAGATAAAATATTTTTCTTTTTTGGTTTCTCATTTCCTTTATGGTTCTTAGAAAATGTCTTCTCCATATGACAATATCGCTTCTTTCTAATAAAATAGACTTTCTGGGATTCTTTTTCCAGCGGAAGCCTATTTCTTTTAAAAGTTTCCATAACGTACTTCGACTCATTTCTGGGTAATCCTTATCATCTCGAACTGAGACAAGAACTTTATCCAATGTTGGAAATTCTTGTCTAAAGAAGAATTCATGCACTTTCCGTCGAAGTCCTTCTTTAAAATGATATTCTATTTGAAATTTTGGTTTCCCTGGAGCATTACGTGGCATTTGAAAACTACCACATTTCTCTTCTTTAATAACTCTGTAAATCGTAGATTTCCCAACACCAAGTGTACTGCTAACTAACTCAACGGTCTCATCAACACTTTCACATAAACGTTTGTCTGTAAATGATTTAAAACAATTAAATATTAATGTTTTTTCATTAACTGTTAAAGGACCAATTTTTCGGCGTTTACACGGCACTTCCAAATTTTCCATAACACTAGTATACACAATAAACTGCACCTTGCAACTGAAGTACCTACTTTTAGTGAAGTGTTAAGAATTTTGAATACGTCACTTGGACCTTCCTACAAAATGGAAAAACCCACTATCACATTTTCTGTGGAATAAATTTAGAAGGTAATTATCTAGTCAATTACTGTCGTAGATTCCTGGAATTAAAGAATTAAATTAATGTTTGATTGTTGAAACCCTTACTTCGTGGAATGCACTCATTTCAGATAAAATAAAACGTTTTATTTTATCTAAAGAATTAAACTTTATTTTGCAAATAGGTAGGTACTTATTAAACTTTTATTGGTTATATATAACCAATAAAATAAACATCTTACATTTCTTGCAAATTTATTAGTACCTGTTAACCTCAATCACTCCGACACTGGCAACCTTATTTAGGGATTAGTAACCCTCACAACTATTGTATTCTATTCTGCTCCAACCTTTATACCTGATGCTCATACTCAATTTAAAATTGTTTTCCTATATACTTCTGTAAACTTGTTGACAAATATCGGTTTTTCATTGAGTCACCCATATCAACAGTTTAGGGATTTGCATACATAATTTATTGTTTTATTACTCTCTCATACATAAAAATACACTATAGATATTAGCTGACACTTTATGTTTAAATTTTGTTTTTATGAATCTTAAGTTCAATATAAGAAAGGAGATCAGGAAAAGGAGAGAAAAAATCGATATTAATAAACTAAAAGATCTCGACATTGCAAATGTATACAGACAGCAAATGGAAGATCAAATAAAAACAGAAGAAGGCCTAAGAAGAAGAAGACATTAACCACCTCTGGACAAATATACGAGATATTGTGTT
Organism: Diabrotica balteata; assembly: GCA_918026665.1. Taxonomy (NCBI): domain Eukaryota; kingdom Metazoa; phylum Arthropoda; class Insecta; order Coleoptera; family Chrysomelidae; genus Diabrotica; species Diabrotica balteata. The sequence goes on along the minus strand of OU898284.1, from coordinate 92,248,649 downwards.
ACAGAAATCGGTTGAAATATTGCGCAAAATCAAGTCAGAAAAAAGAAATCATTGGTTTGATCATGAGTGCGAAATGGCTACAAATAGAAACAACGTAGCATATCAAAGAATCATCGAAGCAGGTTGTACACGGAGAAAAAAAAAGAACAGTATAGACGTCTTAGAAGAGAGGAAAAACGTATCCATCGACATAAGAAGAGGGAATACGAACAGAATACTCTCAAATCCCTAAATAATACCTTCGAGAATTTAAACCACGATTAAAAATTTGTAAAAACACTAACGGTGAAATTCTACATTATAAAAACTCAGTTCTTAATAGATGGGCACAGCATTTCAGCGAACATCTAAATATAAACGATATTGAATGAGGTTACAACACAGACAATCAACAAAATCTACAACGTCAACTACACAGTGAAGACCCAACAAGACAAGAAGTGTAAAATGCCATCCTAAAACTCAAAGACAATAAAGCTCCAGGAATCGATGAAACCTGTTCAGAAATATATAAAAAAAAATTGGTGATCAACTTTATGCAGCAATCCATAAACTAATAGTAATTCTATAACAGAATGAATTGGTATCAAAGAGTGGCTAAAGGGAATAATATGTCCGTTGCATAAAACGGGTAATCAACTTAGGTGTAATAATTATAGAGGCATTACTCTGTTAGCATCTGCGTATAAAATCTTCGGCAATGTATTGTTTGAAAGATTTAACATTTTACAAAGGGTATTGTTGGTCAATATCAATGCGGATTTACTGCTGGAAAGCCAACTACACATCAAATTCAGGCACATAGGCAGATTCTAGAAAAATAACCAGAATATAACATAGATACACACCATCTTTTCGTCCACTTCAAAGCAGCCTATGACAATGTGAAAGTAACTGCATTATATAATGCAATAATAGACTTTGGAATCCCACCTAAGTTAGTTAAATTCGATTATATAATGCAATAATAGACTTTGGAATCCCACCTAAGTTAGTTAAATTCGATTATATAATGCAATAATAGACTTTGGAATCCCACCTAAGTTAGTTAAATTCGCCCTAACTAAAAAAATGCTAAACGTAAGCTTATGCGTTAGAATTGAAGGAGAAAACTCTACGTTCATTGACATTAATAATGGTCTAAGACAGGGGGACGCGCTGGCCTGTCTCCTCTTTAATATTGCGTTGGAAAAGACAGTCAGACAATTAAATATTAAAAGGAATGGAAATAGAAGTAGATTGACGCAAATTCTCGCACTCGCTGAAGATATAGCTATAGTGGGCAGACATATGAGAGACATGGTACAGTCTTGCAGACACGGCAAGTGAATTAGGACTTCTGGTAAATGAGGAAAAAATCAATTATGTGTTGGTTCAGGGAATCTGAGTTATTGTATTAAAAAGCCTATGTTCCGTAAAATAAATTCCAAATGTGTATATGACTGTTTTTATGTGAAAATAAAATTGTTGCTTTACTATTCAATTTCAATAAATACATAATATTTTCTCTTCTTACAATTTCATATTTTCTCACCTGATAATCCTTTCTTGGACAAATATTTTAAAATGAGATTTAGTCAAATCGATCAACTCGATTTCAAGTTGTTATAAAAAAATAAATTGACGTTAGTTAAACGTAATTTTATTTTTATAAGTGTATATGTATGTATATTATGTATAATATAACGTGCAGAATTAGTTATACTTACATTGAAATGGAATAAACAATAATAATACTAAAGCTCCTGCTAACGCAGCTCCTCCCACGTTTACGTATAATAAGTACATAACAATTAATATTTCTATGGGGCCTATGTATATGTTATGGAAAAAGTAAACAGCCAAGTCAAATCGAGACACATCGTTGGAAAGCAAGTTGACCATTTGTCCTATTGTAGTTTCAGCCAAAGCAGACTTGCTCAACTTTAGAGCTTTCCTGTATATGAGGGAGCATGATGCTACACGCATTTGCATACCTGAAATTGGACACTGAGTATAAGTAAAGATCTGGCTAGATTTCAGCTAGACCTGACCAATCAAGATAATATTTTCCAATCACCCCTATCACTATATGTAGTATTACACAATCATTAAACTTCAGCTGTGGGAGAGTAGAAATATTTTAGTTGACATAGTTTGGCACATATTTTCTTGCTATGTTAGTACTGAACATAAATTCTTCATGTTTCAAAGTATATATAATGCACTTTACTTTACCACTTGTTTTATTTATGAAGGAGTCTTCTGATTCAAAACCGATATGCAAGGACGTCAGCTTTGAGATATCCTACCCTGTATTATAAATTATAGAGATGTATTTAATCTTTTAGTACGTAGTCACATAATAAATAACAATCAGAATACCCACTCTCAGATGCCGCCTTTGAAGCGTGTCAGCACGCAATTGCCATGTTTTAAACGGAAACATAGACCCGGGTTGAGAAATTTGTGACTAGCTACGACAGAACTGTAATTTAAATTTTTAGAGATTAATATTCTATACTCGGTTCACAATTTGTTGATAGCTCACTACAAGTTTAATCCTAATTAGAGAACTGAAATACAGAGAGGATAGGTAATACGATATAATAGTAAAAACCAACCTGAAACTGACGATTTAAGATGTTTTCGACTAACCCACCTTGTATCCGCCGGAATACAATACAGCGGTCAAGCTTATAATCCAATTAGGAACGTATTTTGGCCGACCAGTGTCGTAGAGTATATGATTGAAACATTTATTTGAACTAAATAAATATATTTTTTAAATTGTATTTTTGTTTTAATAAAACTTATAATAAAATAAAATATTTTATTCAAAAATAAAGTTTTTTGCCATTTGTAAAAGATACATTTATTTAATTAAGTGGAAAGGCACCAAATGTGTTTTAAATGTATCCATTATTTTCGAGTTCGGAGAAAACTAATAAATATTTTTGAAAAATTTAAAAGCAGAATGAAAGATTACATTATTACTGAGGGTATTATATATGTGTATACTGATGTATATTACAGAAAGTCCCTGAAAACTTCTACAATGTTTATTTTATTATGTTATGCAACAGGGGTGAAAATAAAAGAGAGAAAATAGTATAATTTTTAATTGAAAATATTGCATGCAAAAGAAACTTTTTATTTATTCTAATAAATATTTTATTCTGCCTTTAAATTTTTCCAAAAAGGCTTTTTGGTTTTCTCAGGATTTGAAAAAAAAATTGATACATTTAAAACACATTGAACATTTTGACAGGCGACGTTTTGCGCCTTTCCCCTTTAGTACCTTACGATTACAACTACTATCACTTACCTTATATAATAATTACGATTAGAAAACTATTCAAATTCAAAATAAATAGGATCAACTTCGGAATCCGAGTCGTCTTGAGGGTTAATAATTAGCGGTTGTGTCTCTACGGTCGCATCAATTATGTTATCAAGATCCCACATTTTTTGTTCTTCTTCTATTACATGTCTTACTGCATCTTTCCAGTTTTGTTCTGTAATGTGTTGTAAAGACTCGTATAACAATTCACGTACAGCTTGTATTTTATATGACGTATTTTTTCTAGCCACATAACTTTTCATTTGTGCCCAAATGAGTTCAATTGGATTTATTTCGCAGTGGTAGGGTGGAAGTCTAAGGACTGTGATGTTTCTCCTTTTTTTTCTCCTCTGTTTTTTCCACGCAGTCGTTGGAAGTCTTTCTACTAGTCGTGAATGATAAGGTGCATTATCTAATACTATAATTGAATTTGGTGGTATGTGTTCAATCATCTGCACAAAATACTCTTCGAAAACATCAGCTGTCATCTCCTCGTGATAGTCTTTTGTGCTTTTGGACTGAAATTCCAACAAACCATGCTTAACAAATCCTTTTTCACTGCCAATGTGAGAAATTATTAATCTACTGCCTTTACCAGAAGGTGGGGAGATACCAGTAAACCAACCTTCCATAAAGGCTTGCCTGGAGCTTAATATATTTTTAGACCAAACTTTTTTTAGAGTATGACCTGAGTTTACCCACGATTCATCCTGGTAGAAGATTGGCCTTCCTTCAGCCCGGAATTTTCGTATGGATCTTAGATAATTTCTTCTCCAACATATTATCTCCTTCCGGTCAATCAAAAGTGATTTTCGGTCTGATTTCTCCCACCGGAAATTTAATTGTTTTAAAACTTGCCACAATTTAGTTCGTCCGATATGAGGCAAATCCGGATCATCTCTAACTTCTTGTAAAATTTTATTTAGGTTAGGTATTTCTTTTTCGAAAAAAAATCCATGAATTTTCCTTCGAATACCATTTTTGGCAAATTCATCAAGTTCAATAGGCTTTTTCCCTCTCTTTAAGTGTTCGTTTGTGTTTGGGTTAGCTATACCGTGTTTTTTTCTTTCTGATAGGAACCTATATATAGTTGACTCCCCTACGCCAGTCATGTTGGCACAATTTTCGACTATGTTGCGAACAGTGTTTGTGGGATTCTGAGAAACCAGAGCATCGTGAATATTCAGGACAATAGTCTTCTCTCTTGGTTAATAGACAGACTTACTGACTGTACGCAACAGTACCGGTGTAAAACTTGATGATGTTGATGATGAAGCCAAACAATCCAACAAAACGAGCACGAGCGAAAGGTACGTATATGTTCGTAGGTATATGGAATAAAAAATCACTCACGCACTGCATATAATTCGCAAAAGAAATATTCGAGACGCTAATTACTGCCGTAGAAGCGGAAACACCGACGAGCCGTAAATTACATGCGATCAAAAACGTACTAAACAAACAAATTGTTTTCGTTCGTAATAACTTCACCCTTTTAAGTTAAGTTTCGAATATAAACTAAACAGACGAGGTACGTGGCCAAATCCGGCATCTATACCCATTATATTATTAAAAATCTGGGGAATTCCATCCTAATTATCTTGCAACCGATAGTACCTTCGGATATAAATACCAGGTTTTCTAGTAAAGTGATTAAACGCGAAGATTAGTATTGAAATATCCCAAGAGATAAGGTATTCTTATTTAAAAAATTGTTAATGGTTAAATTATTATTTTTATTAATATAATATAATAACCAACATTAGCCGTGAAAGTTTTAATTGTTTTTTACTAAATATATCAGTATTAAAACATTATTAATGTTAATATTAATTTTAATGAATAAACACCTCAGGAACGCCTATGATGATACAAATTTTACGACCGTTTGATGATTTTGAGGCATATTTCGTGCTATCAACTATTTGTGAACAGAGAATAGTACTGCGCGAACGAGATGTGCGTACTTATCTTGACAAGCAGAGTGGGCATTCTGATTGTTTATTATTCTGTGACGTAGTAAAGCTTACAGAAAAGTTTTCTGTTTGATGTCGAACATATGTATAATTAATAATGGTCAGGTCCAGTGTACAAAATGTAAAAATATAAGCATAAGTGAGTACCTAACTGCATAAGTCTTAAATTAAAGTTATGTCCCATGTTGGCTGCTACAAAGGAAGTGAGAACGATTAAAGAAGCATACAGGTAGATTTCACTTCTTTCTTCATCTAGCTGCTTAGACTCATATACTTTTAAAAGTTCTGCAATAAGGAATGGCTGAGATATCCTACAAAATATTACGGTTGTTAGAAACTTTTAGTACTTTCAAAAAGGTCAGTTTTTAAAAATGAATATGTGGCGAATTATAGATGAGGAACCTATGGATGGACATGATGAGGACGCAAGTACAATAATAATGTAATACGATAAGAATTTAACTCACGGTTTGACTAATTAACACTATATATTTAATACTCATGTGATGAGAGGGCAAAAATACGCATTATTACAACTTATTATGCAGGGCAAAATCCGAGGAAAGCGAAATGTGGGAAGACGAAGAATATCCTGGCTTAAGAACTTAAGGGAATGGTTTGAATGCAGTAGTGCAGAACTTTTTAGAGCGGCAGTCAACAGAGTCCGCATAGCCGTGATGATTTCCAACCTTCGATAGAAGATGGAACTTAAAGAAGAAGAATTTAATACTCGTAAAATGGTTCTTGTTGAAATGTGGGTTAAATGGTTGTTATTGGATTTTCGAGGTGGTGAAAGGTAGCTGAAACTTTGACTGCGTTAAAACTGTGGACAAATATCCACAGTTTGTCAGAACGTACTGACACATCCTACTTCTACGACCTCGTGGTAACCCCTGGTAAATGCGTACAATGGATGTACGTTATAAAGCTAACAGAAGAGGGTGAATGACAAGTTTTCAGCCTGAAGAAATTGAATCGTTTCTGCTAAGGGAAAAAGTGCTGAGAGGAAATCCTGGTCTTCCAGGATTGGTGGTTGAAACCATGAGCCAACCTCTCATCTTTCAGAAAACCTCTTAAATGGTTCAAAACTTCCATCAAAAGCTTTAAAATAAGGAGGGATCAAATATAATAAAATGAAAAAAAAAACAGATAAAGAATATGGTTACCTGGAATATTAAGGTATTAATAAAAAAGACAAAAATATTTCAATAGTTGTCAAGAATGAACGTTGATGTCGAGGTACTTACTGAAACCAAGAAAAGAGCTATTAGTCATTTTAAGAGATCTTATGGTACGGGAAAAGTTAGCAACATTAGTCATTGATAGATTGATTGAAAGATTGATAGATTTATATGTAAGCCAATGCTTAAAAATTATGAACGGTTTCTTCTTACATAAATCTATTCATAAATAAACATCGTATCAACCACATGGAATTTAGAGAAGCATTATTGACTATTGCAATAATCTAAGCTGATCAATACGGACGTAAGGGTACATAGAGCACAACGAATATGGATCAGACAATTTACCGGTAAAGGCCAATATATACATTTCATAACGAAAACAACATAATAAATATAGCTAACATCAAGAAGAATAAAAGCTTACAGTACCCAAATACAATTTGGAAAGACTGAGACAAGAGTCAGTACAGTATTTTCATAAATGTAAACTGGCTGCAAAAGTAAATAACAGTGAAGATGGGAACATGTAACCTTATACCAGAGGTTACAAAAGACCATTCACAGTGCTACGTAAGAATCAATAGGGGAAGAGGAAAACAAAAAAGGGAACATCCAGAATAATAATTAGAAGCTTTAGCATCTTTGATAGATGATTTAGCATCACCTTCAGAAATTTATTCAGTCATTAATACTCTTATCTTCAGATCAAGCCATTGCGAGGATGCAAGTAGATCTGCTGAGGTTTCTTCTTCAAAACAAGCTCTTATCCAAAATGATTACCGTGAAAATCGCATCAATATGAGCAACCACATGCATTAATCTCCTGCTCAATCTCAATATATATTTTGGACTGAGTAGACATATAAAAAGTAGAAACTTAAGCCAAAAAACAAAAATAACCATATACAAAACCCTTATAAAGCCAGTGTTGACATATGTATTGGAGACATGGACCATCTCCAAGGCAGACGAAGACCTTCTGCTTATATTTGAACGAAGGATCCTGAGAGGAATATTTGGTGGCATCTGTAAAAATGGTGTTTGGAGGAGGAGATACAACTACGAGGTATACCACAGATATAAACAAATATTTGGTGGTAAAGACGTAGTATCTCTTATAAGAATAGGAAGACTAAGTGAGAGCGCCCACCAAAGTGGCGTGACACGTAGCAAGTGGCAATTAGCACGCGTCTAGCATGCTATCTTGCATGTTTCTTAAAATGTAACCAATGAAAACGAATGATTCAGCGTACACCAAAATGACAGTGACGTCATTCATTCTAATCATTCGTTTTCATTGGTTACATTTTAAGAAACATGCTAGACGCGTGCTACTTGCTACGTGCTACTTGCCACGCCACTTTGGTGGGCGCTCGCCCTAAGATGGGCAGGACATCTAGCAAGATCACAGCAGAACAACCCTCCTAGAAGAATCCTTATGTCACAACCCGCGGGAAGTAGAAAAAGGGGTAGGCCAAAACTCAGATGGAAGGATGGTGTAGATGAGGATGGTAGAAGGATATGCGCAGCAAACTGGCAACGGTTGGCAATGGATAGGACTGCCTGGCGTAATAGACTTGGGAAGGTCGAGGCTCTTTCATAGGGCTGTAGCACCATTGATGATGATGATGAATCTCAACTCAAAGACTGAGACCATCATCACACGAAAACTTTTTTCCTTATATCAAAGGTATCACTGACAAAATCCTCAAATTAAGTGGAATAGACAATATTTACCACTCAACAAAAACTTGCATTCCTTGTCCTATCAGTCAAAGACAACATTCCAAATGAACAACACGGAGTTTATGAAATTATTTGTGCCGACTGCCTCTGATTTTGGATAGGTAAATTCCAATTCAATTTCAGCTCTAGGTCAACATTTCAACAAAGTAAAAAAAAATCCTTAATTTTACGTCAGACATTTTCTAAACTCTGGCCATTTTGTGTCACTGATTTCAAATATACCTTTCAGTATACCTATTTCCTGGACGGCGTTGTCTAATTTTCCAATTTTCCAGAGGAATACAAATTACTACGTGTAGCTGATTTTAAAGCTGTTTTTAGCTTATTTTTAATACAAGAAATTCTCATTATGATCAAAAAAGCCTTGTAGTCTGATATAATATTCTTCCTGTGCCTGATCTTGAACTATAAATTCCATGGCCAGTAGTAGTATTGTAATATTTTCCATGGTGATACTCAGTGGTTCCCTGTTGCCCTCCGCATCCTTAGTAACCCCAGGACAAAAAAGTGTCTACGGCTTACCAACACATTCGCTTAGAGACGTTGGTCAGTACTGGTAATGTACTCGGTCTCTATGTGCATTGGCTACCAAAGTGCAGATTTGGATTTTCCTTTCATTGAGATTAAGACCTTTTTAAAATTTCTTAATCTCTGCACAGATTTAGAAGACTCTGCAAAGATTTAGATAGTTATAATATTTACCAATAGCATGAAAATAATTCCATTATATTGGTTGCAATTCTCAACCATTTATCTCCATTTGCTCTACTTAGACAGCAAACCCAAATGACAGAATACAATACAATAAAAACATTTCGAACCTAATAGCGATCCGACTTAGATCCAGAAAACCCATATAGTCCCATAGTATGTGCCATACTCGACGTGAGCTAACTTGTCAACATTGACCCCGTGCTAAAGCCAGATGGCTTCTAGCCACGAAACATATGGAAGAGCATTAATAAAATTAGGACAGGGAGGGCACTAAAGAAATAAAAATCGCTACACTTACACTTAACATATTAATAAAAGAAGCGACTAGTTTAACAATTCTAAATAGCAAATTAAACATATAGCTACAATAATTTTAGTTTATTCAATCCCACAGATCCTACAACCGTAGGATTACGTTATCTCAAACACTTGCATCTATAAAATCAGAATCCCCGTCATGGTCTAGCATACCTCCTTTTATAAAAACTTCCCTCTGTAAATTTAATAAGCAACAAACAAAAAATATCATTTTTCGACAAGCTTTCAAGGATATTGTCAATACATCCCACTATGATAAGGTGCTTTATGCCGATGCATATCGAAACGCAGATGGAGTTGGCTGTTCTGTCATTACAATTGATACAGAGCTTCACGAGACAAAACTAGTCTAAATAATGCTACACAAAAACTAAAAAGGGAGATACAGAATATTAAAACTTCAACAATTAATTTTTTTTAAGTAATTTAACAGCTGACCAGAACACAGATTATTCTTTATGGAAAGCAACAAAAAGAATGAAGAGACCAATTATTCATTCTCCTCCTATCAAGTTGGAAAACGACAACTGGGCTAGAAGTAAGGAACAGAAAGCAGAACGATTTGCAGATCATTTAGAAAGCACGTTCAAACCCAACGACAATGATGGTGAAGAACTGAGACGGAAAGAACCATTCCACATTGAAGAAAGAATAACGTTGACATCGTTTAGAGAAGTATCAACAGAGATAAAAGAGAACATAAATCCTAAGAAAGCTCCAGGATATGATCTCATAACAGGAGAATTATTAAAAAATCTACCAAGAAAAGCCATAGTTAAGCTGACACACCAAATAAATGCTGCTTTTAGATTGAGATATGTTCCCAGACTCTGGAAAGTAGCCGAAGTAATTATGATCGCCAAACCAGGTAAATCTCCTAATGAAGTGACATCCTATCGACCAATATCACTTCTTCCGGTGTAGTCAAAACTATTTGAAAAACTTCTATTGAAAAGATTAAAACCAATAATAGAAAGAAAAAATTTTACACCAAATCATCAATTTGGTTTCAGCAATCAACATTCCACTATAGATCAAGTTCACAGAATAACGAATATAATAGAAAAAACATTAGAAGAAAATCAAGTCTGCTCTACAATCTTCTCGAATGTAGCACAGGCGTTTGATAAAGTCTGGCATAACGGTTTAAACTATAAACTAAGAACGTTCATGTCTAAACAGTATTCAGAAATCTTGAAATCATACATTGCGAATAGATATTTCAGAGTAAAACAAGAAGTGTACAACGACTTAACGGAGATCAAAGCTGGCGTGCCACAAGCGAGTGTCTTAGGTCCGGTCCTGTACCTATTTTATACGTGTGACATTCCAGAGCTAGAACTAAATACTATTGCCACCTTCGCGGATGATACAGCTATACTAGCGATAGGAGACACTAGTGAAAAAGCGACTGATAAGTTGTAACTATCAGTAAATAAAATACATAACTGGACCAGAAAATGGCAAATAAAATTAAATGAGACTAAATCTGCACACATTAACTTCACAAATAAAAAATAGAAAATTTCCCAGTTAGAATAAATGATACCCGAATTCCTTATGCAACATCAGCGAAATACTTGGGCATCACCCTAGACGCGAAGCTGCGCTGGAAAGTCCATGTCAAAAAGAAAAGAGGGGAGCTTGATATTAGATATAAGAAATTGTATTGGCTGATTGGAAAAAATTCAACATTATCAATTCATAATAAATTATCCATCTACAAGCAAGTACTGAGGCCAGTATGGGTATATGGGTGCCAACTCTGGGACTGTACCAAAGCTAGTAATCTACATATTATCCAGAGATTTCAAAACAAAGTACTGAGAAACATTGTTGATGCTCCTTGGTATATCCGTAATAGCAACCTCCACCAGGACCTGGGTATGGAAACTGTGACCGAAATAATCAAAAGAACAGCAGCAAGTCACGAGCAGAGGCTGCATAGTCATGTGAATGTCGAGGCAATCCAGCTTCTTGACAACACTGAACTAAAGAGAAGACTCATAAGGACAAAACCATTTGAGCTAATGTAAATGTGTAACAGTTTAGTGTAAAAAGCAGAGTATAGTGCTGTGAAGTTATTGCATGTTAGTTGTAGTGCATTAGTTAATAGATATAGAAAATAAGAGTAAGCCATAGGGTAAGCCCTTAGATTTAAGTATTTTCTGTTAGTATGTTAGGTCATAAAATAACTGATAATTGGTCATTTGTGACCAGATAGCAGTATACAAACACCGCACAGGTGTTAATAAAAAAAAGTGATACAGTATTAGGACAATACCGAATATCCATCAAAGTGTAGCTCTGCGTACCGATTCCTTATACGCAAAACATTCGTTAGAAAATATTTTCAATAAATATCACCTAGTGCAAAAAATACTATAATGGATCCATCTCCACACTTTAATAACAATAATACGTGTGCCTTCTCATATCTGCATCCAAGGAAATGATATGGGTGACAGCGCTGAAAAAGAAGCATCTACATTAAACTTACCCGTGTACAATATACAGCTCCAAGAAGACACAAGATCAATATTCAAAAGGAATGTCCAAGGCAAGCGGCAGGAACTTGAGATCACCAAAGACACAAAGCTCAGAGAAATACAACCTAATGTTAACAGCTACTTATCCCTAGCATCCCTAAACAGAGAAGAGAAGATAGCAATACGAAGATTGAGAATAAGACACACACGTTTGACATACGGTCATCTTATGTCTTCTACAGACCAACAGATATGCTCCTACTGCAACGATATTCCTAATATCGCCAAGCTCATCCTCACAGAATGTCAATACTACCAGGCCACTTGCATTGACAAACAATATAATCCACTGTTTAAAAGAACTTCTGAACTGTTCAAGCAGACTCAAGAGCCTAATAGACTTAAGTAACTACACAGTTGTTTAACAAAATATAATTTACATAATATTTTTATTCTTTACTATTGAAAACTCTATACCATAGGGACTATTGTAAACCTTTGCTCCCATCTCAATGACCAAAGATGACACACGTTAATTCGAAATAAAAAAAATTAAATTGATATAAGGTTGAATGCTCGGATAAATGAACTTTGATCAAATAAAAGGCAAATATTGAGCACAGTTTAGTTAATTTAATCTTGGTCAAATACTTTCGATCCCTAGATCATCTTCAGGGGCGTTTCGTCAATTGCGGCCTATCCGGCAAGAATGAAATGTCATAAACATAAAATGGCATATTACACTACACTAAACAAGGACAAACAAACACTTTAAATTTTTTTAAAAAATAGGCAAAGGTACATTGTGTACAGAATGCTTGCGAGATTTTTGCCTTTTATTTTATCAAAGTTAAAAAAAATAGTTTAACTTACCTTATGACTTCTGCAATAATTATGAGACAATTGATACCTAATAGATCTAAAACAAAACTGGAGGCACAGGCTTTTATTAATGACGGTTTCTTCTTGCGTAGTTGTTTATTCCATTTCTGTTGCAGCTGGTCACCCAACTTGCCCGATTCGTGGCAACTTCTATGCTCATACATATCATCTTCGGTGAGATCTTTCTTGTAACCTTTCACAAAAAATGGTAGAAGCCAACTAGAACATAAAAATAAAAATGTTATTTATACCGAAAAAATTCTAATTAATTTGATTTAAACCCATTGTCTAATTTTTGTTTCTTCTTGATGGTTTTTCTGTCTGTCTATTCTCTCTCTCGGTCTTTCTCTTCAGTCGTGACTCTCGGGAGGAAGTGTAGTAGTCATCGGTTTGTCGACGAGTGCAGTAAAGAGAGCGCGGGCGCGAGTTTACATGTAATCTTCCTCGTTCAGTATCAATAAAAATATTAAGACTTATTACTTTTTCGCCAATTGCTTCAGTGTTGAACTGTTATTCTCTTTTTAACTGTTGTTCGCTTTTATAAAGACAGAAAGAAATGAATTACATTTATTATTTACTGTCAAATATTAATAATGCGTCATAAATTTTCTTTGAAAATATATTAAGCTATGTAAAAAACTTTGTCTCGATAATAAACTAAAATAAAAAAAATAAAATAAATGACAGATTAAATGATAGACCAAACAATTAAATTTTCATACTCCGCGTCTGTCAATATTCGTCAAATTTAAGATTTGATTTTATTATATTTCATTGTATATTTTCTTTTCCTTTATTATTATTATTATTATTATAACAAAAGCGAGGGCAGAGGAACTAAGTCTCTATTATGTCCAAAAACAAAGAAATTTCATTAATAACCTACTATAATATAAAACAGTTAAGTCTGTTTTTGAAGGAGTTGGTAGAAGGAGCGGAGACAATATTATCGGTAAGGTTATTCCAGCACTCAAAAACTCTATTTGGAAGAAAGTTCTGTATTGATCTTGTAGAAAAATTTTCTTTCTTTAGTTTATACTGATGACCTCTGAGGCGTTCATCTTGATTTATGATAAATATTTCATCGAGGTTTCCAAAATTGAATTTTAGTATTTTAAATGTTGTAATTAAGGCTCAACGTTGTCGGAGAAGTTCAAAAGTAGTTAGGTTAGCCATACTAAGTCTTTAAGACTTAGTATGGCTAACCTAACTAAGTCTGCATAAGAAGGTCTACTCGGTCCCAAAGAAATTCAAGTGGCTTTTCTTTGAACGTTTTCCAACAAAGTCTTGTCTCGAACCAGATCAGGATACCACGTTGGTCCAGCGTATTCAAGTATGGGTCTTACGTACAGAGTGTAAAGTTTACAGAATGACTGCATTGAAACTTTCGAAAAACACCTCCGAATAAGATACAGTCTGGAGTTTGCACGTTTACAAATAGAGGTAATATGGTCGGACCAAGTTAGGCTGGTTATGACTAGACGATAACACCACGATCGTTATACGAAAACACAGATTCTAATGGCTGCCCGTTAACAAAGTACGGCACAAGTGGGTTATTTTTACTATAATATATATATATATATATATATATATATATATATATATATATATATATATATATATATATATATAGAGTGTGTGTAACGACGCTAAGAATACAATTCTTTGGAGGGTAACTTTCGGGAAAGCGTCAAAACAAGGATCAGCTAGAGATGGTATAAGCCAGCTTGGTGTAGAACTTTATTCTATATGTGAAATTTTCGGTGATATGTTGTCACCTTCATCAGCACCTAAATGGAAAACCTATTATAGTACAGTGGTGGAAATCAACATTTAAAAACCTACATTGAAAATGTTCAGTTGGTCCTAGTTGTAAAAAACACTGTCACAAACATGTTAAAAATATTAAAAAATACATTTAAAATTTTGAATAAAAACATTACAAACAACAGGGTAGTTTTTCAAATACAAACACAACAAAAAATCTAAAATTTACAACCTACAAAAACTACAAATAGAAAAGAAGAATTAATCTTCTTTTTTGATGACATATTTCTGTCAACATCCGGGTGTCATATGTAACGAGGTTATAATTTTCACTTTTGCACATCACAACCACATGGATACGAAAAGACAGAGCCCTAGGCAACATAATAAGCAAGGAAATAAAGTCCCCTCTAAAGCACAGGTAGGTAATCTATGCATGTCATGATAAGTTCCCCACATTTTCCAGTTTGTTACTTCTTGTCAAGTCCTGTTGAAGTAGAAAGGAATAAATACAACTTAAGTTTTCAACATCTTTCTTACAGTTCATAGGAGAGCTGCAGTTATGGATGTAGCACATTTCTATAAAGTTTCTCTTAAATTGGTTGTCAACCCTCTTTAGTACTTGCACATTTTCATAGTTAGCAGTGTGTCCAGTATTCTTAATATGTTGGCTAAAGGCTGTGCTGGTGGGCTTCCTCACAACATCACTCCTGTGCAAAGCTATTCTTTTTGAGAGTTTCTGGCTGGTTTGACCGACATACACTTCTGAACAAGAACCACATGGAATAGAATACACTACATTGAAGTTATCCAGTTTTTTAACTCTTTCTGTCAGGTGAGTAAAGTATGTCCCTAATCTTTTGTAAACAGAATTTGCTATCACTATGTTGAACTGTCTGAAAAGGTTTGTGATCTGTGGTGATAAACCTTTGATGTAAGGCAATCTCCCATAGAACACTTCTACTGTTTCTCCTTCTAATGTTTGTCTTTGCTGTGTTCTAACTGTTGGCATATCTTGAAACAGCAATTTATTAAGAAGCATCTTAGGGTAGTGATTTTTTCTAAGAATCTCATACAATAACTTGATGTTCTTATTGTAGTTTGAAGGGTGACAAATTCTTTTTATTCTGTTTTTCAGACCTTTGATGATGTTTGATGAAAAAAAGAGGAGTATATATATATATATATATATATATATATATATATATATATATATATTTACTACACATTTTCCGCGTTTAAGGGTAGTAACCACTGGGAACACCAAGTTAAAATAGAGTCCAATTCCATTTGGAGGGTTAGCTGGTTTGTGTTTGGATTGGCATATATTTTTGTGTCGTCAGCGTAGAACGATATTTTATTTGAGACATAATAAGGAATGTCGCTGGTGTAAACCGTAAAAAGCAGAGGTCCAAGGACGGAACCCTGAGGCACTCCACTTTCCACTAACCTGTCCTGTGAGAAAGATTCGTTAACTCTAATTTTGTAATATCGATCTGTCAGGAAATCATTTATCCAACGAAGTGAAGTACCGCGAACTCCGAAATGTTCTAGCTTATGTAGAAGTCTGCACTTAGGTACATGGTCAAAGGCTTTAGAAAAATCTAGATAAACAACGTCGACCGGCTGCGAACTGTTAAGGGATGACGTCCAGTCGTTAACACAATGTAGGAGATTGGTTAGAGTAGAGCGACCTGAGACAAATCCATGTTGTTGTGTTGGAGTAACATGTTCCTGGAAAAGGAATTTGGTCATCTCCTCGGAAATAATGGCTTCCATAACTTTGGCAACTACTGGCAGCAAGCTAATCGGACGATAATTGTTGGGGTCGAGTTTGTTGCCTTTTTTAAAAATAGGGGTAACGGAAGCTAATTTACAACTAGTTGGTAAGGAGTTCTGGATGAAAGAGTTTAATTAAGTGTTGTTTGACATGATCCACTCTGAATTCAACTTGCTGTAAGGATGCGCCGACACGATTACAGTTAATAGCAGGTAGATAACCATCATTTGATTCTTTAGTAAAAACCTGTGAAAATGCTAAATAGAGAGTTTCGGAAGATTCTTTGTCAGAAGAGCATAAAATCTGGTTGGGTTTTTGAAGTAGCGGAATGGAAACTTTAGATGTCATAGAGGAACGTATGTATTTATAGACTTTTTTAATGTTACCACTTTCAATAACATTTGCTTCAAAATTTTGTCTTAGGGTTTTTAGAGATGTTTTTAAGTTATTTGAAAATCTGCGGTGGCTTTGGAAATCACTAAGAAGCCCGGTGTGCTTAAATTTTCGCCATAGATGTCGTTTGTGATTCATTTGTTTAATTGCTGTTCGATTTATCCAGGGATTAAGGTTGTTTTTATAACTATTACGGAAAGTAGTATTTGTAGAAATTGTATTGTGGACGGTGTAATGAGGGGTCGTTTAAGTATGCAAAAAATAAATGCCAGTCAATTTGAGAGAGTTCAGTGTCAAATTCAGAAAAGGTAGTAGCATATATTGCAATGTTATTTTTGCGGGGTAATATTGGATTGAACTGGATGTGAGCCGTTATAACTGCATGATCTGACTTTCCTAGAGGAGAACTGATTTCGAGAGATGAAATCAGCTGTTCGTCATTAATAAGCACTAGATCTAAAGTAGAAAGTTGGTTATTATTCCTAGATCTAGTAGGTTCTGTAATGAGTTGTATCAGGTTTGAATTTACTACAAAGCTTTTAAATAAATTATGAGCGTTTTCGGTGTCAGATAGTTATTGGCCAGGTGATCTCTATTTTATTTTATTCTATTTTATTCTAATTTATTTTATTTTATTTTATATTACTTTACCTTAATTTTATTTTGTTTTATTATATTCTATTGTATTCTAATTTATTTTATTTTACTTTATTTTACTCTATTTTATCTAGTTGTTCTATTTTATTCTATTTTACTCTATTTAATTATATTTTATTCTAATTTTATTTAATATTATTTTGTTTTGTTCTATTTTATTTTATTTTGTTGTATTTTATTCTACTTTATTATTTTGTTAATTGTAGTTTTCTTTCTGAGTCATAGTATGGCGCCATCTATTAGTTATGTTGTAATTTTTAATGTCAGAAAAAACTGTTTTTAAGGTCTTTTAATACAATTATTTCAAAATTATCTTTTACACAAACCTTCTCTTGATAATAACAGACACAATAAATAGAGAATTATCGAATCTATTTAAGTAATATATATTTTCTAACTATAACTAATGAAAAATACTACGACGTCAACAAAATTTTAAAATATTTGTAATAATAATTATGATCCTTATCTTAATTAATTGTTGAGCAGTGTAGATGTAGGAAACTTAACACGTTCGTACCGTAGCCGATTACCAATGTGGTAATTCACAGCCGTAATTTTTTTTTTCGACTAACAGGTAAATTATTTGTGTGTATTATTGATCAACAAATATATATATATATATATATATATATATATATATATATATATATATATATTTTATGGTTTTTTATTGTTTTTTGTTGTTTTTAAACATGTACCACCGGTGGTACATGACGGCTGTGACATAAGTTTGTTGCTCAAGGACGTCGTGTACCACCGGTGGCCACGATGTATGAGGTAAGTTTATTGCTAATTATCTTTCTATTGTTTCAGATAATTAACTTGCAACAATGTTAAATAGAACAGCAAAGATTTTAGAAGCTGCTGCACGACTAGAAAGTACATCAGATCCGTCAGGGCCATCATGTTCCCCAATGATACTGAAAATCCAAATAATATTGTTAATACTGCTTCATCTTCTTCACCTCAAAATAAAACGGATTAACCTCAGAGCTCTGTGAAGCAACCACAGCGATTACGTCCAAGAAACTATCCAGCAGAATTATTTTCACCAGGTGATGAAAGCGACCCATATGCAGATTCTGAATCTTCTTACCAGCCTTCAGACCAACAAGAAAGTAACGACGAGAATCTTCAGAAGATGAGCAGTGAGAATTCTTCAGAAGATGAGAAGTGAGAATTCTTCAGAAGATACTGATGACAGTGATCAAGTTGCTGGAACCACAGTAAATCCTAATGAAACTGCAACAAAACCTATAACGACCGATGATAGTTGGGGGCCATGCGGACCAGTCACAAATAATTTTCAGTTTACCTTACAAAGTGACTGTCAACTCAATCCAAATGACTTTTGCGACCCTTACAAAATCTATCGCCAGTTCATCGACGACAACGTGCTTGAACTAATGGTGAGAGAAACAAACAGATATGCGGACCATTACAAGAAGTCACGAAATTTCTCGCAGGTCAGAAATATGTAAATGAACTGACACCAACAAAAGAGAAATTCGAATTTTTTTTTGGTATTCTCTTAGTTATGGGAATAAATCATTTTCCTAAAATGCGTTACTCTTAGTCCCGAAATCCAATGTACAAAAATGACTTTATTTCCAAAAGCATGAAACGTGACAGATCTGACTTATTGCTTAAATTCATTCATTTCGCTGACAACGAACAAAATATAGAAAACCCAGATTGATTAGCAAAGGTGAGAAATGTGTTAGATCGTATAAAGAGAAACTTTCAAGAGGCTCTCATACCAGGAAACATAGTCGTTATTGACGAAACCATGGTTCCATGGAGAGGTCGATTGCTTTTTCGCCAGTACTTTTTGGCTAAGTCCCACAAATATGGTATCAAAGTCTACAAGATTTGCACACCTGACGCGTATACTTATAACTTTAGTACCTACTGTGGTAAAAACGAAAACGTAAGTGACCATGGACATACTTTTGATATCACAGTCAAGTTGATGGAAGATTTACTAAATAATGGTACAGTGTTATACACCGACAATTTTTATACCAGCGTAAAATTAGCAGAACACCTTTTACAAAATAAAACTTATTTGTGTGGGACTTTGAGATCCAACAGGAAAGGGAATCCGAAAGATGTTTGGAATAAAAAACTGAAAAGAGGTAAAGTTTTAGTGAATGGTTAGATAGAAGACCGGTTATAATGCTCAGTACTTTACCTGTACATATGGATGAATTGATCACTACAGAAAGGACGAACAGAAAGGGTGACGATATTAAAAAACCACAATGTATAATAGATTACAACAGCGCCAAAAAAGGTGTAGTATCTGACCAAATGTCTTCATATTATACTTGCCTGAGGAAAACGATTAAGTGGTATAATAAGGCTGTCCTTGAAATCATTTTAGGAACCGCTTTTGTAATTCGTGGGTAATTTATCAGAATATAAAAAATTGAGATTTTACAATTTAGAGAACTTTTAATACAAGCACTGCTTATTGAGGAAGACAATGAAGAAGAAATAGAGGACGAACAAGACGTACCGGTACCGAGAAGAAACGCAAAATCGACACATAAAATTAAAAAAACTTTAAGGTTGTGCTAAAAAAATAGAAAACGGCGTACCTCCTGTTATGAAAAATTAAAATCAAAAAGGGGATCAAAGGAAGCAAGAGCCAAAGCTAAGAGAGTAATGACCTACAGCGATGATTGTCACCTTAAACCGCCAATGTGTTTAGAATGTTTTAACGAAAAACATTAGTAAATTCTTACTTTTAAGATTAACAATTTTGTTTTACTTTTAATAAGTTCTATTATTTTATTTTTTTGTTCTTCTAAGTTTGTATAATATGTTAGGTTTTAGTTGTTTTTTATGTCCTGTATCAAAATATAATTGCCTAAATAAAATAAAATTGCAAATATTCCTAAACTCAATTATTTTAGTAGTATCTTCAAAATAATGCGATAATAAATTCAAAAATGATCCGACTTAGAACTGAATGTACCACAGGTTATGTATAGGTAATGGATTTTGGGAACAGCTATGACCTTGAAAATGCCACAAAGAATATAACTAAATATCTCTTTTCTTACTCAGACTCCTTAAAGTATTTTACAATATTTTAGAATCGAAGATATGTAATTATATTATTAATGTATTGGATTTGAGCTATGCATTATGCCTATTTAGTACACAAGTTTATGTGAAATGTTCAAGGTCATAGCTGTTCCCAAAATCCATTACCTCTACCACCTTTACATACAGCCGTAACTTGTTTTCTACGGTTTCTATACAGCCGTAGCGTTTTTAAATACGAATAAATATAAAATGCACTGTATACCACATGTGGTACATGACGGCTGTTAATATGAGCCGGCATGTACCACATGTGGTACACGGTGGCATAAACGTGTTAAAATGTTTCAAAGTTAACGCAGAACATTATTTTTATTGAAAATCATTAACGTTTATTAACAGCTTTCAAATGCAACTTAATATAATTGATGTTAACTTGTGTAAACAAAACAAAAAACAAATAGATAAGTCTACTTATAACAATAATAAATAAAATGCACAAAACAAAAATATTTTCAGAATGTTTACACCAAAAGTTAAATAATAATTTTACTGATTTAGTTACTTACAAAAAAAATATTGATGATAATATATTAGCAGTGTCTAAAGGATTTTTCTTCTTCGTTTTTGCTTTGCCGTGTATTTCTTCCATATTTTTGTATCTGTAAAAGATAAACAATAATTACACAAATGTTTGGAATACATGATTCACAAAAATGAGATAAAGAATAATATGAGAAGATAATTCCAGAGAGAAATTACGAATTATGAAATAAGAACTAAAAAAAGGAAAGCTAGGTAATCAGTTCCGCTGACATCGTAATAAAGAGTAACTTTTGCAGAAGTAAAGTGTACATGTATTGTCACTAATGTGATAATTATACATAGAGATGTGGTAGGACGGGACAGCGATTTTTGTTACGGAACGGGACTGGCGCTTTGTATCCCGGGACGTCGCGCATGTCCCGCAAAAACTTCACTTTTATTATTATTGGAATGATTTAATAATTAAATTTATAACAGTATCCGCATTATGTTTGAAACGTAAAAGTTTTCAACAATTCTTTTTGATATATTTGGATGCACGAATGGTATGTTTTGATCTAGGTCTTCCTTATATACCACCACGCGTCATTACCGCGACACGACCGGGTGTATCTTTGACTATAACCGTGAACATGGAGGGGTTTCTTTCCTAATTTCATTCTTTAATTCGCCTAAATTAAAATGTTTCCAATTTACGTAGATCCTTCTCCTTTTCCTAAGCGATCTAAAATTGCAATGTTCGTTTCCAACGAAATTGATTGTCTTTGATGTGTAACGATCAAACACTGAAAACTTTGTTTTCTAAACTTTATTACACAAAATTTATTATAAAAACTTATCACTACTGCTGTTTTGGCAGAATCCCTTTCTCACGTGATCTAGTTTTGGCATGCGTTTACACTTTATAGTCTTCAATGAAATTTGAAATTCGTCACTAAAAGAATGATTATGATCTAGAAGGTGAAGTGCGTATGTAGAATCTGTTTTTCTATTATTGAAAGCCCTTTTATGTTCTGCCATTCGTTTATAAAAGTTTCTACCAGTTTGACCGATGTAAGTTTTTGGGCAGTCGCCACATTTAAGTTTGTTTGTATATAAAAGTGCTTTTTATTTTGCCTCTTTTTGTTTTTAATATATTTGCTTAAGTTGTTGTTTGTTCTGAAATCTAGTGTTATTTATTTCTTTTTTATGTGTTTGTCTTTTTTGGTTGATATTTTGCCTGTATATGTAATCGAGCAGAAGGTATTGAGATTTGTCTCTGGTGGTGGAAATACTAATTTCAGGGCTTTCTTGTGTAGAATTTGATTTAAAATTTTATTAACTGTTTGTTCGTTGTATCCATTGTTTACTGCTATTTGCTTAATGGTATTTAATTTTGTCTCAAAGTTGTATTTTGACATCGGAATTTCTGTTAATCTATGTAACATACTATGATAGGCTGCCAGTTTATCTTGTGTGGGATGGGATGATGAATTGTGTATAGTCGTGTCAGTATGGGTAGGTTTATGAAATATGGAGAAGTCATGTTTTTTTTAAGTCTGATGATATTTAAATCTAAAAGATTTATGGATTGAAAAGAATTAAATACCAATAAGCAAATAGCAATAAACAATGGATACAACGAACAAACAATTAATAAAATTTTAAATAAAAAACTACACAAGAAAGCCCTGAAATTAGTATTTTCACCACCAGAAAAAAAACCCAGTACCTTGTGCTCCTACCAAACACATAAAAAAGAAAGGAATAACACCAGCTTTCAGAACAAACAACAGCTTAGGCAAATATATTAAAAATAACAAGAGCCGAAATAAAAAGCACTTACACAGTGGTGTATACAAACTTAAATGTGGCGACTGCCCAAAAACTTACATCGGTCAAACTGGTAGAAACTTTAATAAAAGAATAGCAGAACGTAAAAGGACCTTCAATAATAGAAAAATAGATTCTACATCATCTACATCTACTTCACCTTCTAGTTCATATTCATTTTTTTAATGACGAATTTCAAATTCTTTACATTCAAAATAAAGGCCTTAAGCTATCTTTGTTAGAATCTATGGAAATTAACAAATCAAAAACAGATATAATTTTGAATGACCAACTTGAGACAAACAGTTCTCCCTTCCTCAACATATTTCATTAAAGACTATAAAGTGTAAACGCATGCCAAAAATAGATCACTTGAGAAAGACACTCTGCCGAAACTGCTGTAGTGATAGGATTTTATAATAAATTTTGTGAAAGTTTTGACAACGAAGTTTTCAGTGTTTTATTGTTACATAAAATGAATTTCTATCCAGTAACGGTCGAATCCATCAACTGTCTTAGATGTTTTTTTCTCCAAATAAAATCTTAAAACAAAGAAATAAAAAAAATAGACTTACGACATTGAGATGACAAAAACCTATTCTAATGAAACTTAAAATTTTATGACACTCACTTGAAACGTTTCTAACCGAAAACCGTGCTGCTTGTTATACTACAAATTGAAATCAGCAACATTTTATACAACTTATTATAAAACTAAGCACTGCTAAGAGAAAAATGATTTTAAGACAATAACAGGTTATACCTTTCAATGTGAAACTCGCAATGATGTAATATAATAGGGACATCATGTAACAAGGGAATCCCGATTTGCATTATCATAATTTTACTGACATCTGGGTATGAAAAGTTAATATTTAATTATAATCGCTTTATATTGTAGTAAGTAGAATAGAACATTTTTTGATGAAATACAAACCACACTTTAAAATCCCATAAAAATAATCCGCATAAAAAGATACGTTACTGTATTCAGTTCTTAATAGTATCTAATTTTAAAAATTAATTTAAATCATTTTAACACTAAAGTTACAAAAATCCTGTAAGTCAACTTATCGTCGAAATAGATTTTGGTATAAAAAATAATTTATAATAGAAGTTACACAGCATAATGCAGTTACAATAAGTATAGTAATATCTTTCGAGTTCACAGTTTATAATGATACTGTATATACGCTCGTTTCATTTTGAATATTTAGTAATAAACGAATGCAAATTTTTAAGATCTAGATGTGAAAAATTTAAAAGAGAACTGGTTCGGTTGAAATCGAATATAATTTGGTGTACATCTGCCAGTCATTATCTGTCTAATTAAGGAACTGTTGTATAACCGATTTCAAGGATTTTTAGAATTTTATAAACAGCATTAACGTTGTTCGCATTTTTACAATAATTATTCATTTCGTATTTTTCCCCGTTATTTCATAAACGGGTAGATAACATGATTGGACATTTTAATATAATACAGGCAACAGGCAACTAAGAATTTATTCGGCATTCGACATGTTTGGAGAGTATGATAAATTTCATGTAAAAGTAGAATTACATGAGGACATGAGGGCTGAGTACTTAGTCCTTATTTATTCCCATTAGTGTTGGATTATACATCATAGCTAATGATATTAATAGGAAACACTGAAAAGGAATTATATCAAAGACTGGAACAATGTCGAAAAAATATTTCAAGTTCAGTAGGATAAAAACGAAGGACCTACCTAGAATAAGAACCATATAAGATAAGAAGTTTGGATCGTGAAATGTTAGTAAACAGTAATAATTTTCAGTACCTATCATCCACACATCATTATTAATCTATTCAGTGTTTTGTATATTTTTATCTTTGCCCTATAGTACCCTATACTAGTAGAAGCCAGCAAGTGTGTGGTAGTTTAGCGATACACTGAGAAATCCGGACCGTACGCGCTTCGTTTTAAAAATCGTTATTTATTAATTTAACTGAGTTAAATAAGAGAATAAACAAAAAAAAACAAATTAATTCTATATAAAAATAGCCTGTATACATAACATATCTAATTCCTCGTAAATACTTACATACAAAAAAAAATGCAAGTAGTTTACCCTATACGACAAGATAAATATAAATACATAAAATACACAAAAAAATCATAACTGAAATGTACTGAACGTACAGTACTGAACGTACAGTACTAAAAGAACAAACGAGCATTAAATCTGAGATATTTCTCGTTAATTAATACTAATCGCATTCCATATCTAAATTGCCCTAATCCTCTGAATCATCTCCTATATTAACCCTCTATAGCCCCGTGTGTATTCAAGGCAACAAAGGAGTTTTTGATGCAGAAAACTTTTTTCCGACTCTAAGATGCCCTCTGTTGATTTCAGGCAACATTTGGTTATACATTTTAATACACTTAGTGCCATCTATGAACCTATGACGAAACAGTATGTCAAATGCACATGACTGCGTTATTAGTTTATATTTTTGATCGTAATTTATTGTTATAAATTGTGTACAATTTATATAAAAATACTTAGAGGCATTATACTAGCATTTAGATATTGATTGCTGTTGAAATTTGTTTATTTTATTGTGTTGTTTCAGTACTGTGATAAAAAACAGGCATGTTGCTTAAAATCCAGCCTGGACCATATCATTTTAAATTATTTTTTTAGGATGGATACAAAAATGTTCTACGGGAAAAGCAGTAAATATCCGTTATTGTTTGTAAAAGTTCCCAACATATCCGAGGAATCCGAAGACTCTGACTTTGAAAAGAGTGATAATGAATTTTTCATGGGTACTCAGATATCAATCGATTCAGGATCAAATGAAATGGAAAGTGAAGACGTTTTGTACGAAGTAAATTTAGACCAGGATACCAATATACATTTAGACCAAGATGAAGATGAGGATGATACCGATAAAACAGAAAAAAACACTGAACAAAATGAGTTCAAAATGTTAAAAATGATCGAAAAAAACATTCAGTGGAATAGTGGTCCCCGAACAGTATTTCCAATTGCAGAATGGAAAGGTAATTTACCGACATGCAAAATATTAGAACCGGAATCCCCTCTACATTATTTTAAAAAGATGATATCTACTAAAATGCTGAATGAAACCAATTTATAGGATCTGTTCTACTGATGTCAATATATGGCTTGCCAAGGACAAGATCATTTTGGCAAAAGAAAACACGTGTTGCTCAAATAGTTGACACTATATCTAGGAATCCCTGGGAAAAACTAAAAACTAAAATTCATTTCAATAATAATGAAAATATGGTCAACAATAATGACAAAATTAGACCATTCATCAATTGTCTAGTTCCAAATTTTCAGAGTATTCCAATGAGTGAAAAATTTTGTATTGATGAACAAATGATAGCATTCAAAGGGGCACATTCTTTAAAACAATATATGAAGAACAAACCCAAAAAATGGGGATACAAGGCATTTGTTTTGTGTGATAGCAATGATATTGTTTATAACTGGGAATTATATACAGAAACTGTTGAACATCCTGTTCATTTACCTAATGTAGGCACCAGCGGTAATGTAGTAATAAGATTGTGTAAGATAGTCGAACCAAACAAAAAATAATATAAAGTATATTTTGACAACTGGTTCAATAGCATTCAGTTGCAGATTGAAATGGAAAAACGTGGACTGCAATGTTTGGGAACTGTTCGTCCAAACAGATTGCCTAATTGCCATTTTTCTGATGACAAGAATATAAAGAAACAGGGCGGAGGTACTGTAGAAGAAAAGCACGCTACAATAGATGGCATAAGACTAAAAGCGTTAAAGTGATACGATAATAAACCGGTTCATTTGCTTAGTACATTTGTTGGTTCTGAGCCTACTTCGTTAGTCAAGAGGTGGGATAAGAAACAAAAATCAAGAATTGATGTATGCTGTCCAAATGCAGTGCAATTTTATAATAAATTTATGGGAGGTGTCGATCTTATGGATTCACTAATTGCTCTTTGCCGAACAGACGTAAGATCTAAAAAGTGGTATCTAAGTGGTATTAACAACTGGTTGTTGTATCGTCGTGATTGCGATTACTTTGCAATTGAAAAGAAAAACTAACTGCCTTTGTTACAGTTAAGTCCCACTTATGTAGCGTACTGTTAGCAAGAACTGACCAGATCAAAAACAAAGGACGTCCCAGGCTCAGTGAAATTGAGAACGAAATTGTAAAACAGAAGAGAGGACCTACTGCTACTGTACCACCAAAGGAAGTTAGGCTTGACCAAACCTCCCACTGGCCAGTATTTTCTGAAAAAAAGGGAAGATGCAAAAAACCAGGATGTTTTAATACTCCTAAAGTAATGTGGGATAAGTGTAAAGTTGTTTTATGTTTTACAACTCCAAATAATTGTTTTTTTATTGGCATAATAAATAAGTATATAACTTAATTCGTTAGTTTTTGCTACCGACAGAGGGCAACACTCCCAAAAACTCTCCCAAAACAAAATTTAAAAAATCTAAAAAAATTACTAGTTGTTGTAAATGCATATTTGAGCATATATACAAATTAAAACATTTTCTCTTAAGTTTACAAAAAAGTCGGGCAATAGAGGGTTAATTATCATCGGTTCAATATCTTCCCGCAAATTGTCCACCGCAAACATTTTTTCTTCTACTTTCTTGACGTGATTCACATAATTATGCCACTGCTCTGTAGATACGCGTTGGTAAGCTTCTTTTATCAACCATTCTACCGTTTCTTCTTTAAATTCGACGTTATTTGTCTGATTAATCACGCAATAGTAAGGCAGCAGTCTCAAAATCTAAACGCTATATTTTTCCGCGATTGTTTCAATTTGATGAAAATGAAAAAAAAACTAAAGACTTCTGAACACAAAACACAACACACAACACAATTTTCTTTATTGACTAATAAACAAATAAATATTGTAAAGAATAATACATACATCAACAAAAGTTACAACCTAATTTACTTTTCTCGTTGACGCAAGTATCGCATTTGAAATATGCGTCTTCTAAACAAACAAAATGTCTGCAATCATAACACGTAGCGACTTTTTCTGTCTCTTGTTTTGGGACACATTGCACATCTACCTTGTACTTTATATATCAGAAATACTGGATATCTTATATACTAAAACGCTAAGCCCTTTTCTTGTCCACCACTTTACTCAAAAACCATATTAGATAATTAAAATATTTTTTCGGAATATTATTAGTATTACGTATGAGATTGTCAAGATATACTTTTGGTACAAAAATTCACCTCCGGTTTTGAGATGACCGGAAGTTAAAATTTACTTTAAGTGTTAGACTCCACAATGTATATATGGATCGAAAAGTCTCGTCGAGACGAATCTAAGTATGTACTTCCGGTTGCGATCCGACACCGGAAGTGACTCGAAACGCGCATAAAACGTCAAGATAGAGCAAATCTGACACCGTATTCGTGATCAGCATGCAAAATTAACTGCTAAATGATATCCATGTCGACATTTGATGAACTAAAAATTGCATTCCGGTTTTGAGGTCGACTTCCGGTTTCGTTTTTATTAAAAAGTAAAAAGTAAAAGTTTACATAACTCCCGGTGCCAAGCAAAAGTTTTCAGAAAATGGAGACATTGTAACAAAAAACGTTGTTTTCGACGAAATATTTCGTGATATTTAATACACTTTTTACTTGCATTATTATTGATGAATGTTATGTATATTCTTGCTTATATTGTTTGTATTAATCTCTTAATTTTTCTCGCAAAATAAAAATTTCATTTAAAAAACTCGATGTCGAGTTGGTCCGCTAGTTAGTAACTGTCGATATAACACAAACAACACAGTTTATTAGGGTTGCAGTGTTTATCAATGTTGAGTGTCAATGCTTTTATAAATAATCTCAACGACTAGTAAGTTGTTACTAAGATATTTCAAATATTTTCGGCGCTTCAGTGTATAGTCCATGGACGTATATTATTTATACGTCCATGGTATGGTCATTATTGTTGATCTTATAGATTACTTTTGAGTTAATTCCACACATATTCAAGAGAATTCTGCTGTTTCGGGAAGCGTCGTATGTATCTGATAACTGGTCAACGGTGTCAACCCCTCCTTTGGTAACACTGTAGAATGTGACTATGTCTGGCTTCATAGCGTTTCCCGTAGATGAGTCTATTCTGTCATCATGGTGTAGTGTTGATAACGACAGAACATTTTTGTTTTTCTTTGGGATATAGGATACTAAGGTTATATTTTTTTGGAAACCAAAAAGTGTAGAATAGTGTTCTCGATTTTTTGTGTTGACCATTGTGGAAGGAATTTACTTCTTGTTCTTTCGGACAGTACCCACAGATGTTAATTGGTGTTCTTCAAGAAGCTGTTGCATTAACGGATCATTAGTGAACCAATTATCGAATGTGATATTTCGTTTGCTGCCAGACACTGGTGAAATAAATTTCCAAGTTTGTAGTATAATAACATCTTGAATCGACTAAAGCAAAGATTTTGATTCCATAACGAGCCGGTTTATTTGGAATGTATTGCCGAAAAGGGCACCTGCCACCTCCAATTTTTCATCAGCAGTGAGATACATGCCAGGTGTATAGGCAGATGATAATTGTCAACTACTCTTTCGAAAACACCTCTAATTGGGGCTAATTTATCGATTTTGATTCTATCTACGCGTGTAGCTCCATTGTCAAAGCATCTTAGCAGAAATTGAAAGCGTTTTAGAGACATAGTTTTCTTGAATATTGGCATTTCTGTATCGTCATTTGCCCAGAAATCTTCAAGGTTTTGCCGGGATGATCGAGGAATTTCTGCTAAATAAAGTAATCCAAATACAGTCTTGATTTCTTGCTCGGAGGTCTCTTTTGATGCAATATGAGCAATAAGTATGTCATCCATGAAGAGTTTTCAAAAATCAATTGCAGTTTTAGCTTCGTTAGCGTGTCGTTTTTCGCCAGGCAATTGAGAAATTATATTTTCGGCTCTAGTGCTAACCGATCGTAGTTCTACCTCTTTAGCCCATTTCTTCACGTTATCTCTGCCCCAATGATATCTAGCGAATGTACTCACATCATCTCCATTCTCTTGTTCACTTTCATCTTCGTTGTCATCTTGTTCTGTGTCTGTTTCATGAGAACTTTCACTACCATTGTATCATTGGATCATTGAATCAGGAATAGCCTCATCTTCATCACTTTGTACCTCTTCCCAGAATCATAGCAAACTTGCTTGCTCTTGTTTATAACTACACATATTCATAAAAAATTTTGAGCACAACAACCAGAGTAAAAAACAAAAAAAAAATCATGTGAACTGACTGTGGACGGACGCCAGAGTGTGGTGAGGTGTGACATACCCCTGAGGCATATTCTGACATCTATATAAGTGGGTATTGAAGAAATTATAAAAATAACAATGCTACTCCATAGATTGATGTTATAGTAACAGGTACTGAACAATAGAGGGCGGTAGGATGCTGTTTTTGAGAGAAATTCTATTTTTTGCATGCGTGGTGTTGGTGGGTTTGCATGCGGAAACACCAACGCAGGGTTAAATCCTGTCCTGATGCGCTGCTCGGGCAAACCGGCAACGTGGTCGGCCGTTCTCCCGTAAGAAATACATTGCCTATCTTACCTGAACTGCATTCTAACTGTGGCTTTTACTATAGTAGTAATTTAATTATATTACAGTTTTATATTATATTTCAATTATATTCGTATAACTTTATTTTTTGAGAAAAACGCCAAGACTAAATGATACAAGAAAATATTTTTGTCAAATTTTAATATTAAATGCAACAATGGATGTATAATGCAAAAAAAAACAGTTACATTGAGTGATAAGTCAGTCAAAGAAAGATAATAAATATTAAGGCTTATCCTCGAATATTCTAACGGTAAATTTCAGTTTGCTATCTTTATTTCAAAAATTTCTTTCTTTACGAAAACAAAATCTGTTCATGAAGTAATATTCTAAACTTCGTTTAGATCTCTTTCAAGCCCAGGTCAAAAATGCGTTTACCTTTTACTCGAGCCGATTATACACCGAGACAACCCCTGCAGTGACAAGTTTGGCTTACAATAAGACCATAAAACTCTTTAGTGGTATTTTGAGTAAATATAATAATAGATCAAAGTAATATAATCTATTCATAAATTTACAATGTAACAAATGTACCGGGTGGTCCAATAAGCCGATTGCTCGGCTATATATCAGAAACTATTCATGTTATAACTTGGGGAGAAAAAATTCCTTAGTAAAAGTGACCAAAAGAAATCGCTGGAAATAACTTTCAAGTTTCTGGGTTAACCGCTAGGGGGCGTAATCTGTGAAGAAAAATTTAAAAACCAGTTTTTTGTAAAATATGCCCAATTATACCAAGTGTTAAATAAGTGAACTAGAAAGAGGTCTAAATTCCGCACAAAGTTGTTCAAGTACTTTTTTTTTATTTTTTCAAATAAAGGGTGGGGGAGGGTGGCAAAGTATTTGTGGATAAATACCTATAACTTTGGTTTGGATCAACCGATTTTAACAAAATTAGTGTCATTAGAAAGAGTGTGGATAATTTAATCTACATCTACTATAAAACAATTGCATTTAATCTTAATTGTCATGGGTAGAAGGTACTTTCAAATGGAAAAAATTAAAATTTGTTTTTCTTTAAAATGTTTAATGGAAACACCTATTTATTGTTAATTATAACTGAACTGGATTAAATTCGTAACAAAATGGCACAAACCGCATGTTGATAGCTTTTGTCAAACTCGAGATATGAATAAAAACGCATAAACATAAGTATAGTATTGACTCACCCTGTATTATAACTTAAAATTAAATATGTGAAAGAATATACAAATATCTCGATCATTAAAACTTAATGTCCAATTAAATGTTCAAATTGTTTTCCATCGTTGAACAGACAAAGATGTAATCTTTCGCGCGTAGACATAACAGCTGCTTCAATCTCAGCTGTTGATATATTATTTATTGCGTTTATAATCCGCTGTTTCATGTCATCTCGTGTGGTTGGTCGAGTTTGGTACACTAAGTCCTTCAATCTTCCCCACAGATAAAAGTCCAGACATGTTAAGTCTGGAGATCTAGCTGGCCATGAAAATATACTTCCCCTTCCAATCCATTT
Organism: Diabrotica balteata; assembly: GCA_918026665.1. Lineage (NCBI taxonomy): Eukaryota > Metazoa > Arthropoda > Insecta > Coleoptera > Chrysomelidae > Diabrotica > Diabrotica balteata. The sequence goes on along the minus strand of OU898284.1, from coordinate 92,216,858 downwards.
ATTTGGATAAGTTGCATGCAAATAATCTCGAACTCGTCTGGAAAAGTGCGCAGGACACCCGTCATGTTGTAGTATCATATCTCTTCTTGTTTGTAAGGAAATATCTTCCAATAAAACAGGCAACTGATTTTCCAGAAAATTCAAATATGTTTCGCCATTTAAAATTCTATCAAAGAAATATGGACCTACGACCTTTCCATCAACTATACCACACCAAACATTAAGACTCGATCTACCTTGAACCTGCATCTCATGTATCCAGTGCGGATTTTCTTCAGCCCAATAATGCATATTATGCAGATTAACACAACCCGCACTATTAAACGTAGCCTCGTCTGTCCACAAAATCTTTGACAGGATATCCGGTTGTTCTTCTAGCAGACCTAACATCCAATTGCAGTAATCCAGCCTTGCATCAAAATCTCTCTCATGTAAAGCTTGGTGGAGAACTACATGATAAAGATGCAGTCTAAAAAACAGAACAATAAATATTGGTGAAAAAGAAACCACTACATTTACTAAAACTCAAAAATCTTAAAAAATCCAAAATTGTTTCACAAGATAAATCGTGCATAAGTATTTTTAGGAAACGGATAAAAGGATAAAAGCGCCGTGTTGCCGTTTTTATCGGAATATTAAAATAACAGTTGAATCTAAAGTTTAAAGGGAATTCCAAGTTTCTGACCTAAACGTTCACTTTATAGTATGAAAAACCAACCTGTGATGTTTTAAAACCCTTAGAACAGTAGTTTTGGGTATGTTTAATTCTATAGAGATTTGCCGACTACTTATATGTGGATTCTGTTGAATTAAAGCAAGAACATTGATTGAATTATCTTCGGTCATACCTCTACTACGTCGTTTAAAACAAGGACGATGAAAACTACCAGTTTCTCTTAATCTTCTTGCCTTTCTTTCAAATACTTCTTTGCCATAATGTCTTCTGTCAAAATATCTTACAGAATATATACGTGAGGCAATAGCGGCATTTTGGTGACATTCGAAATAAACTCCAATCATATAATACAATTCTGCATTGGATATACTCATCCTCAATTATTAGTACTGATAATTAATTACTAATATTACCAATATTAATATCTATTGAAACAGTGCAATCTTCAATTTGAATTATAATATAACACTTCTTAACAATGTTTTGACTGCTGTCAATAAATAAACAATATGATCTCCCCGTCAAATTCATTGTCGTAGCCTACTTAGTTTCGAAAAAACTATTTTTAATCATCTGAAATAACAATGGTCAAAATGGATATCAATATTAAGATTCTTCTGCTATAAAAAAATTTAAAAATACCTACTGACTTATTTTTTAATTTAATTTATAATACAGGGTGAGTCAATACTATACTTATGTTTATGCGTTTTTATTCATATCTCGAGTTTGACAAAAGCTATCAACATGCGGTTTGTGCCATTTTGTTACAAATTTAATCCAGTTTAGTTATAATTAACAATAAATAGGTGTTTCCATTAAACATTTTAAAGAAAAACAAATTTTAATTTTTTCTATTTGAAAGTACCCTCTACCCATGACAATTAAGATTAAATGCGATTGTTTTATAGTAGATGTAGATTAAATTATCCACACTCTTTCTAATGACACTAATTTCGTTAAAATCGGTTGATCCAAACCAAAGTTATAGGTATTTATCCACAAATACTTTGCCACCCTCCCCCTCCCTTTATTTGAAAAAATAAAAAAAAAAGTACTTGAACAACTTTGTGCGGAATTTAGCCCTCTTTCTAGTTCACTTATTTAACACTTGGTATAATTGGGCATATTTTACAAAAAACTGGTTTTCAAATTTTTCTTCACAGGTTACGCCCCCTAGCGGTTAACCCAGAAACTTGAAAGTTATTTCCAGCGATTTCTTTTGGTCACTTTTACTAAGGAATTTTTTCTCCCCAAGTTATAACATGAATAGTTTTTGATATATAGCCGAGCGATCGGCTTATTGGACCACCCGGTACATACATAATTTATTTGTTATTTTTTTTACGGAAAAATTGGCTGTCTGAAGTTTAACGTAGATTAAAGTTTACGGAAAATAAAAATTATAAAAAAAGATTATTATTATATATCATAAAAATTTGATTAGTATCACTATCATTAAAATTGATTAAATGAAACGATATAAATATTGAATTATGTCTAATGTTTCTTCAGAAGGTGTTTCAAATAAAAATTATAATAAAAATCTTGAAATTTTTGTAGCATATTTTCCCACAGTTCCATATATTTATCAATCTTTTCGAATAAAATATTTTTTGGGGTCCATACCGCAAACTAACAGTATTCTCTATTCGATATAAATAACAAAATAACTGTCCTGGCACTGGATAGTTATAGAAATCAGTTCTTTTTAAAATTTCTTGAAGGAAGGAATAATTTAGTCACGCTATCATTTCCAATTTTGATTTTTGATATTGAATTTGATAGGTTGTGATTTATTACACCAAAATCTAATAAAATATACCATGACACAAGAAATAGTTTCAGAATAAGTTTGATGTGTTGTTTATTATCATTCAGTAAGAGACTAATTTACTTCTTACAGTGCTAATCTAACAGACAATTATTATTGTCAAATGAAAGAAATAAGATAATTTACTTGTGTGCTTGTGGTTAGTAAACGTCGGCCCTATGCAACTAATTGTCAACAAAGAACGGAGTACAAAAGTTTAGATTTATGAGATTTATGAGGAGCATTTATGAAACTTAGATGTATACTGAGTACTTATTTCAAAAATTTACAACTAAGGATTTAATTTGTTATATGTAAATATACTCCTAGATCTAGAGAAAATAGGAGTGCGATAATGGGAATTACTGGCACAGGACCGACAAACATGGAAGGCAATAGTAACCGCGGCAAAGACTTACGAAGAATTGTAGCGCCATTGATGATGATGATGATGATGATGATGATGATGATGATGATGAAATATACTGTATAACTATTTATATGGATGTGAAATATGGATCATGAAGGATAATATGATGGACATTTTGACATTTTAGGATGTACGTTGAAAAATTGAGGCAAATATCGAGCACAAATTTAATAATCAAATCTTGCCCAAGTACTTTCGCTTTCTACAGCATCATCAGGGGAATCTGAAATAAGCCAAGAAAAGTTTTTTTAAATGAAGAAAATTAATAAACTTCGATAAAAAACTCGAAGTTAATGGATGATAAAAGTTTTTTGTGATTAACATTTTAGACTTATTTCGTCAAATTTGGTCTATCCAGCAAGCACAGATGCCCCTGATGATGCTGTAGAAAGCGAAAGTACTTTTGCAAGATTTGATTATTAAATTTGTGCTCGAAATTTGCCTTCATTTTTTAAAGTTCATTTATTCGAGCATTCAACCTTATATCAATAATTTAGGATGTGACTCAGGTATATGATAAAGTATGGCAAAGACGCCATAACTATAAACTAAGACTACATTTACCAAAACGATACTCTCAAATAATTGACTCCTCCATCTTGGAAAGATATTTCAGAATTAAACAGGAAGAAACATACATGGAATTGACAGATATTACAACAGGGCTGCCACAAAGAAGTGTCTTTACCTTTTGTATACGTGTTATATTATTGTCCTAGAAAATATACAATTGCAACATTTGCCGAAGATATTGCTATCATAGCAATATGCAAAACCAGCGAGGAAGCGACAAAGAAATTACACAGATGTTAATCAAATATATACTCCAGGGAAATAAGCAAAAAATAGACCATGTTCGTGACACTCAATAATCCAGGTCGCTGACAACTTTTTTAGTTATTGTAGACCTCTAGGAAGAAAACCTACTTCTTTTTTTGCCTTGAATTTGGAGCTGTTTTTTAATTATTGACAATTTAATGCAAAAAACGCGACTGTTTCTATGATTATTGATACTAGTATTAAAAAAAAAATAGATTTTTGGAAGAAAATTGTTTTGCACGAATTGTTTAAACAAACTAGACTATTTATTAATTAATTAATATATAAACAAATTACTAATTCCTTGTGTACGTAGAAATTACATACAAATTAAAAATAGATCATACAAAATAAAAAAATAAGAATGATCAAAATCCATTGAGTAGATCCGGAGATATAGAAAATTTTATTAGTTTGAAATTGCTTGTTCGGTTTGGATTTGTAGGTTCTTCCTAGTCACCATTTGAACTACATTTTTGAAAATTCGTAGAGGGTCCTGTAAAGGTACAATATTTGTGCAAATTTTTCAACAAAAAATACAAATCCCATTCCTTAACATGGCAAAAAATGAGGTTCCTTAATTATTATAATCAAATTAGCTCTGAATTATCATCTTTTCTTTGACTTGATCTACTACTTGTTGTAATTGGTCGTAAAACACTTCCCTTGTTGTTTGAGGCTTATTATTTTCTAGACCGTATACTCCGATAATGTTCAGGTTTTCCTTCTCCATTCTTATCTTTGATGTTACTATTCTTTCTGATATGTATTGACACTCTTTGATGTAATTTTGATACCTTTGGTGTATTAGTAAGACTACACCTTCTTTGGCCCTGTTTTCTTTTGCTACTCCACTGTAGATAAGTATGTATTCACCTAATTTTGATTGACCTTTTCCTTTATTTTTTGTTTGTTGTAGAGCACAAATGTCTATTTCTTTCTCTTTCAACACTTGGGTTATTTCTTGGTCCCTTGAGTTGAGTGATCTGATATTCCAAGTAATTCTCATCTGGGTTTTGGATGTTTTTTGCTTGTCCTTATTTATTGCCGTAGTCGTCTTCATAGTATCAATCCAGTTCCGAAACTGTACATTGTTTCTTTGAGCAGTATTTGATTTTACGATTTGTTAGGTTGCTAACCAATAAATATAAATAATTAAATTTCATATTCAAATACTGCAAATTTGGTTATTACTCTGAGCTCATGTAAAGAAGAAAAGAAAATAATAATTCTGATTGAAATACAAAAAAAATGTACTGGATGATTGACCAAAACTCTACGCTGTTTCTATATAATAAATTATTATTATATAAGCAAATACTGAAACAATTGTATTATTATAAAAACAGTATAAATATTTAGAAAGAAAATGGAAAATCAACAGAAAATATTTCTATTCGTATAAAAATTTAATAAAATTATATGTACTTACTGCTTATTTATATAACATTTCCTATTTTAAATACAATAAACACACTGGTTTGTCAAAAGTCGGAATAAGCCCTAATAATGTTATTCAACTTTATTTATCCTCCTCCGAGGGTTTTACCTACCTGGCGAGAATCCAAAAGCTACCGACAAGGACACCCTGTGCTGACGGAGAGAAAATTGCGTTTAGCAAAAATTTTTTAAAAGTTTATATCAAATAGCTCCTTTTGTTACACTTTATGTTAAAAACAAAAACAGATTCGGAAAGTGGGTCAAATTCTGTAGTACCCTATTTAAAAAAAAAATTTTTTTCGTTTATTTTAAACAAAAATATTTGAAAAAAAAATATTGTTTAAACAATTTATTAATTTACAACCAAATAGTGCACTAGAACTTTTTTAGACCTTCCATATAAAAAAAGAATCATCTCAATATCTGCCATAGTTTTTGCGTTATTTGATATAAACTTTTACATTGAAATTTACCTATGCCCAGAATCGCGAGGATCGGAGAAATTCTTTCTTTAATCCATAGATAATACCGGAAGGATTAGAAAGTAAATAGTGATTTATATACTACACAATAGGAAGCCAAACTTGGAGAAAACCCTAACGGTTTTGGAGATAAGATATACCTGAATATAATTAAGTATTTTATACTTAAATTTAATATACAAAACATTATTTGAAATATTCCTAGATATGACAAATCATCTAAACCGAGTACTGAGCAAACCTGCTGAATATAATGCGAAAAAAATCAAATACTGATTACCGAAATACCAACTCAATGGATACTACTTCTAAATAAATATCTGTTCCCCATAAAAAGATTATGTAACTGTTTTCTTGTTGCATGTCTAAGTTTAATATTATTATATATATTAATATTTAATTAGGATCCAAATTTTTGTTAAAATACAGAGGTATTGGTATACAGAGGGTGATTATGTAAGGAGCTAATTCTTCCTTTATTGGGCCACAAATTTTCCGCGATATGCAGAAAAATCACAAAGTGCAGCAACTTTGACGAAAGAAACTTAATGTAGCCTACTAGAAGAATATTCCATAAAGCTTAAACAACTTTCTGCTGACTGTGCCAAAATACTCTTTGAGCTTCAAAATACTGAACTCTAGAGTTACTTTGGCGTTCTCACTAATTAACTCGAAGCCAATAAGAAAGTGTGATAAAAAAAGCGAAGGTCTAAAAGGAAAGATAAATATACAAAAGTGTGGTAAAGTCTGCGCTGGTGTACGGCGACGAGTGTGGTCTGTAAATAACGTTCAGGAAAAGAATATGGAGGTAGCTGCAATGAAAATGTTAAAAGGGACAGGATCAGAAACGACTTGATTAAGAAAAGGGCCTCAAAAAATATTCAAGAACCAAGCCTGCAATGGTTTGGTCATATCAGACGTACAAATAAGAACTGTGTGGGACGAATGATGTAGCTGTTAGACGTTCAGGGAAAGAGATTTAGAGTAAATCTGAGGAGAAAATGGATGCACTGTGTAAGATGACTTGAGAGAGAAAAGCTTAAATGACGAAGAAACGGTAGAAACGGCAGAAGAAGAATAAAAAACTGCCTGAGGCAGAAGAAAAAGAAGAAAGTTGTAATGAAAATTTCATTTTACATTTGTTTTGACGTTTCGTTTTCAAACCGGAAATCGTTTTCAAAAAAATATTTTAAAGTAGTGAGCTGTTATTATTTTGGCGGTTATTATTTGAGAAAATTAACGGATGATTTACTTGGCCACGATCTTGTAGGCATAAAGTTGCGCTTTTAGTTGATAATTCTATGGTGATGTTTGTGCCCTCAGGATGATATCAAATTCTCATTGTTTTATGCGTTTATGTAGTATATCATGAGTTATATTATCAGAGTAAAGACACTCATTGAAAAATCTATAGAGTACAACAAATCTCTTGTACTCACTTTCATACATTTTCATAAAGCGTTCGACAAGATAGAAATAGGTAGCCTTATAGAAGCAATGAATGACAGCAAGGTTGACCATAGATATAGTGAACTTATTTACAATATTTAGATGAATGAAAAAGAATGGGTACAACATCGTAATTGTCGGAGTGTATGCTAAAAATAAAGATGCAGATCCAGAAAGTAAAGACGATTTCTACAACAAGATGAATGAAATACTCTCTGAATTTAAAGAAAACTGTGAAACCTTTATACTGGGAGATTTAAAAGGCAAAGTATGGAGAGAAGAAAATAACAGAGTCGTAGGAAGATATGGAGAGCAAATAACCAATGACAACGGAATGCGTCTTAGAGATTTTTGTGAAACAGTGTCTCTCAAAATTATGAATGGCTTTACTAGGACTCTGCGGTCGATAATCGACTATGTAATCCAACATCAAACTTCCCAGCTGAAAACAACTGACGTAAAAGTATACTGTAGATCAGAATGAGGATCCGAACATTGTTTACTTATGGCCAACGTGATAGTTAACTATCGCAAAAAGAATAACACTCAGGTACAGAATATAGAAAAGGGACAAGAAGTAACATCCCCTAAATATAACCTAGAAAGCTTAAAAGAAGATTCAACGAAATTTCTTTACAAATTACGGCTAGTCACAAAATTACAAAATGTGGACCGGGAAAATATATCAGCGGAAAAAATATACTAGCAACTTAAAAAACGACTTGATGAGGCTACAAGTGAAGCTTTGCGGTATAAAGACAAACATGAAATAAAAAAAAACAAGAATGGTGGTCGTACAATATGCAAACGTTAGTAAACAAGAAAAAAACTGTTTATCAAAAATGGATGTCAACGAGAAAGGAGGAAGATTACAACATATATAAGTAAAAAAATTAAATCGAGATGTAAAAAGAGAAGTAGTGAAAAGTAAAAATGAGATGTGGGACAGAAGAGGTGTGTGCAGAGGTGGATAGGTACATGGGTGGAACAAGAGTTGAGCAAGCTTGGAAGGTGATAAAGTCTCTCCGGAGAGAAGAGAGAGGCTAGGACGTACGCAGGGTTGTAAAGCCAGAATGATGATAATTATGGGATACAGCCAGTAATTCTAATTTTTAAATTCTTCAACTCCCAAAAATTGCCCTAGAAAACAATCCGCCCGGTTCAAGACCCCCCGGAAGACCACCTAAAAGATGGAGGGATAGTTGGCAATCTACCTCCCAAGAAATTAACCAGAGGCAGCTTCAGAATTAAACAGATATAAGATCTACAAAAAGAAGAAGAAGAAGAAGAAATTCTTCAACGAATGATAGTAAAGAAATGCTTCCTGTTGTGTGCGTATTGAAGTCATGAAGGGAAACCTAATAGTTCCTACTATCAAGAAAGAATTCTTTAACTTCAGCAAAAAATACAAAGAAACGCTAAGTGTGCATCCCAACGGGATTGCAAAAATTATGTTATGTCATAATTGAATGTTTAGTTAAAGAAAAACTTTATTGGCAGTTCTCCCTACATGACCAATATGTAACAGAAGTACATTTGACTTATTATGTTAATTAAATTTTGAATTTACAAACAATATTTTAAATTTTGGTGTTTTTATTTATTGATTATCATGGGTGCCGGTAGCGGGCTGAAACGTGGTGCAATTGCACCCCTTGTCCGGAAAGAAAGTATATATACATGTTTAGTTCTATATTTTACATTGATTAATAGTATGTGTAGATGCAAATACACCACCTTGAAAAGCAGATACACCCCTTGAAAATAATCCTGGTGGCGCGCACGTTGGTTTCTTAATCAATTTTTCCAAAATGGCTATAAACGTACAAAAGTCACTGTTTACTCCAGATGTCAGAGACGAAAATGCCACTAAACCACTAAAAATCATGCGAACAAGATAAATTTTGCCAAGAATGTCAATGTTAGGACACCAAAAAAGATGCAAAGAAGTTTACCACTTTTACCCCCGGGCTTTCCCCTAAAACTCCCCACGGAGAGGGAAGAAAACAAAAAAAAATCTATTTACCGAGAATCTGTACACTAAAGAGAAAAATTTTTCGAATAAAAAATGTAGCTAAGATAATTGTGAACAAAGACGTTTATTAGTATTTTTTGTGTAAAATAAACCGTTCTCTTAGAAACAACGCAAGTGATCGGCGATTTTGAATGTCAATTACCCCCGCAAAATCAACGCTAAACAAATTTTGTATCATCTCGTCGGTAAAAATTTAATATCTTTTGATTCGACTGTCCTATCGAAAAAATCAAGATGAGTTTTAAAGGTAAAGAGTGCAGCTTTCGTATGCATTTTTTTTTATTTTTGTGCAAATAAACTTAGTTTTTATAGAGAGGTTAGATAACTTAACGTGGCGCGATTTTTGCCATTTTTTATGATGCTCATGTAATCAGTACTATGCACTCCTTTCATTGACCAGCTACTATGGAGCTTCTATAGCTATAAGGTAATCTTAAAAACATTATCCAGATGTTAACACATCTGGACAGTGCGAATTAAATGATTCTTAAAAGACATAATCGCTGCTTCCCAAATTTCTCCAAAGTAGGGAGATTTGGACGGTATAAAATGCCAAGCGAACCTTTCAACATCCGAATATTTTCTAATTGCATTTTGATAATCTGACGAGTTAAATAATTCGTACAACTCGCGACTTGCTCTCACGAAATTGGTAGCGTTATCCGAATATATTTCTGCACATTTTCCTCGTCTAGCACAAAAACGGCGGAAGCTAGCTAAGGCTTTTGTTATTGGTAAAGGTAAATTGGTGCATTTGAATCCATTCCTAGATAACAACGAAATCTTAAGAGTTGGTAGTAGGCTTAATCGATCCTCGTTATCTGAATCGCGAAAACATGCATGAAGAACACGTAAAATTAAAACATGCCGGTCCCCAAGCCACCTTGTACCCCGTGCGCCAAATTTATTGGCAGTTATACGGACGTAATGTAACTAGAAACATTTTACATCGATGCATCCCTTGTTTTCGCGTAAAACTTCGTCCGGCTAATCATAAAATGGGTATCCTTCCTGAATATGGGGTAACTTCTCGACCTTTTCTTAAAACTGGAGTTGACTATTGCGGTCCTTTGTTTATCAAGGGGGAAAAGGTTCCGCAATCGTAGACGATTAAAGTTATACGTCGCAGTGTATGTATGTATGTCTACAGGGACCGTTCGTTTAGAACTGGTAAGCGACTTAACTACCGATGCCTTTTTAGCTAGCTTCTGCCGTTTTGTGCTAGACGAGAAAAATGTGCAGAAATATATTCGGATAACGCTACCAATTTCGTGAGAGCAAGTCGCAAGTTTTACGAATTATTTAACTCGTCAGATTATCAAAATGGTATTAAAAAATATTTGGATGTTGAAAGGTTCGCTTGGCATTTTATACCGCCCAAATCTCCATACTTTGGAGGAATTTGGAAGCCGCGGTTAAGTCTTTTAAGAATCATTTAATTCGCACTGTAGGTGATACTTTGTTAACATATGAACAATTAGAAATTTATCTTATTGAAATAGAAGCAATATTAAATTCTCGTCCTATTTCTCCTATGTCGTCTAACCAAAATGACCTTCTTCCTCTTACCCCTGGACATTTTTTAATTGGTGGTCCGATGACAAGCTATTCGGAGACTGACCTTTTGGATATGTCCTTCAATAAATTATCAACTTGGCAGCACGCCCAGCAGCACTGCTGGCAACAATGGTATAAAGAATATCTTCATCAATTGATCAAAAGCAATAATGTTAATATGGTAAAAGAAATGGTAATGGCAAAAAAATAAGAAGCCGCATTAAAATTGCAGGGCCAACTTTAAAAAGAATGAGAAAACTTTTTTGTAATCGCGATAGCAATATATCGCTCCGGATAAAAATGCTTCCATGTTATATTTTCTCTACCCTTTTGTATGGGGTTGAAGCTTGGACTCTTAAAAAATCCAACATTAAAACCTAGAAGCATTCGAAATGTGGTGTTACCGACGTATTTTGAAAATATCATGGATGGATCGCAAAACAAACGAACAAGTTCTCGAACAACTAGGAAAACAATGCGATGTTTTAAATTCCATAAAAATCAGGAAATTGGAATACTTGGGGCTTATCATGAGAGGTAAAAAATACGAACTACTAAGGAATATATTGCAGGGTAAAATCAAAGGCAGAAGAAGAGCAGGAAGACGTAAAATCTCGTGGCTACGCAATCTCCGTGAATATTTTGGATGCAGTTCAATTGAACTATTCAGGCGCGTAACCAACAAAATTATAATTGCCAGAATGATTTCCAATCTCCGATAGGAGCGGAACTTGAAGAAGAAGGAGAATAATGGTAGTGCTACCGATAATGGAATAGTGGAATATAGTTGTAATTTTTACAGTTTTGGGTAAATTTTAGTTTCCAGAAATCTATTAAAAGTAGATGGTTCTGATAAGGACAATATGAATAACTTGTAATTTACGTTTTTCCCCAAGGTAAAATTATATAGTTCTTAGTAACTCCCTCCCATCTACTAGGGGTTTCTGTTAGGCATTTTGTAATGTATTTTTGGTAGTATTGAAAGAAACTTAGTTCTGTAAACATGTATAGTAAGCAATAAATAGTTGTATGAAAATTGTCGTCGTATATTATTTTAATTTAATGAAATAATATTTTATAGCAAATATATCTCACGGTAAGCTAATCGTGGGTCAGGACAAACATATAGCATGAAATTTTAGTTTTGAGTTTTGGCAACAAATGTGAGGCATTTGAAATATGCTTAAAAAACGCTGATTTTAAACTTTTACGTTACAAACTATCTAAAGCGTTTAAAACTGCACTTTTTTCAAAAGTACTTAACTTCTGCTATAAATTACACCCAAAACCGTCTTCTTGGAGGCGTTTCCTGTGACGTAAAAGTTTAAATTCTGCGTTCTTAGGGTACATCTATATTGGAACCGTATTTCTCCCGATCCGATCCGATCCGATGTAGGCCGATTTTTCGATCCGACGTCGTCCGACGTGAGTGCCTATACTCGTTCAGTTAACGCCCGACCACCGACAATGATTTCCAATGAACATTAAATGTGTTGGCTGTTGTTAGAAAACAACGTTCTTAAAAGAAGTAGAAGAATGTACATGGATACATAAATTTAATGAAGTCAGATCTTTAGGAGACTTTAATAAAACTTTTCCAAACTTTACGTAACTATCCTGATCAATTCAAAGAGTGCCACCCCATGAGTATAGAAATATAACTTCAGAGAATGCATCAGCCCCAAAAAAAAGCTTGGGTATACCTATATTGGAACCGTATTTCTCAACCCGATCAATCAAAATTTCTCTGTCTATTTCTGCCATTTGGCTCTCGTCGGAACGAAAAATCGGAATGAAACCAAACAAGTTTGATAGGAGAAGCTATTCAGTCCGAGTTCCCACTGCAGTATAGGCACTATGCATTAATACTTTGCGATTGTTTTCAATCCGACCTCGGCCGACGTCGCTCGATGTCGGATCGGGAGAAATACGCAGGGTTCCAAGATTGGGGGATTTTCCCCCAAATTTGGGGTATTTTTCTTGCTTGGAGGATTTTTTGGGGGTATACACTGAATGGGGGATTTTTTGAAGGAAAACTTTTTCATATTGGGGTTTTTTGGAGTATTATTTAGGGCTTCTAACAACATGAAACAAGAGGTTTGTTTTATTAGCCATTTTCTCGAAATGACTTATTTTGACTTAGTGAATTTTTGCACCAAGCCCACGATATTAGTATTTAGTATTAACATTTAGTATAGCTGGCATAGGTTATTTGTAAATTAATTTAATTTGGTTGGGAGCCAGAATGAAGGGTATACCTGCTGATCAATTTAATGTTTCCACTGCCTTTTTTGTATTTTTTGCTTTTAATTAGTATATACGTATGTATGTGTATTTATATGTTCGCATATATACCTGTTCTTATATTTAATATTGTAGCAAACAGTAATTTATTATCTATTGTGGCTGAAATCAAGCAATCCAATCAAAGCAATCAAATCTGGATCAAGCAATCAAATCTGGATCAAGCAATCCAAAGCCAATAGGACTTTTCATCTATTCTCATTTGTTGCGAGTTTCTGTCATATGTTATAATATATAATCTGTGTATAATATTAATAAACACGGATTAGATATATGACGGAAGATCGAAACAAATAAGAATATATGAAAAGTCCTATAAAAAAAATTATTCTATGAATAAAACATATTATATAACATATAACCAACTTGCAAAATATAATAATAAATATATTTAAAATTTTGGCGTATTTTTTTTAAATGTCATTTTTAGGGGAATTTGTAGTTCAGGTTGGGGTAATTGTATAAATAGGTCTGGCAACTCGACCAATGTAGGTGTACACTTAGTCATATTTCAAATGCCTCATATTGGTTACCAAAAATCAAAATCAAATTTTCATGTGAATAGTTTCCTGAAACCCAAACTATTGCGGGATGCGAGGTAGTCTCATCTATGATATATCTTGGAGCTCTAGTTAACAACACAGGCAGTTGTGAATCCGAAATTAGAAGACGCATTCAACTAGCAAGAGCAGCAATGAGTGAACTAAACTGGGTCTGGCGTGATCGTCACATTACTATGACAAACAAAAAGAGACTCGTTTCAACTCTGGTCTTTTCCATATTTTACTATGCATGCGAGACATGGACAGTCAAAGAATCAGATCGACGACGTATAGACGCCTTTGAAATGTGGACATGGAGACGCCTGCTTCGAATTCCATGGACGGCTCGCCGTACAAATATCTCGGTTCTGGATGAAATTAAACTGGATCAGTGTCTCTCCAGTACCGTTTACTCTAGAATTTTAAAGTTCTTTGGCCATATCCATCAAAGTGATCACAAAATTTAGCGGTTGGTGGTCCAAGGAAGGCCTCAGACTCAACGCCAACGCGGAAGATCTCCACAGCGATGGGCGGACATTACTAAAAAGCTTCTCAATAAACAGTATACTGAGGCAATACATATAACTGATGACCGCGACCAGTGGAGAAATATTATCAATCAAACTGTCCGAGCTGCTGAAGCCCAATTATGAACCACAACACATCTACTAAGATGTTAATGACTGTGATGATGAGGTTTTGAAGGTCTCCAACAATGCAAATTTTATTACGAGCGGTCAATGAAAATAATAAATTTAATTGATCTCACGAGAATCGTAAAAAATGGGAAAAATAACTATAATAGTTATAAATATTATTATAATAATACGTATAGAAATATACCTACAGAAAAAAATAGAATACGAACAATTACCAGTATGCAAAAGAATGCAAAAAAACAATAAAAAGAGCATGAACCGTCGTGACATGAAATGTTTCTTTGTTTATATCGGAAATTCGGGGTTTTACGGTCAAAGAACTGTTCAGTGTCGGCTTATAAGTGTTTTAATGAAAGTCAAAACAAATCAATATCATTCTACAATTGAGTAAGATTTTAGCGACAGCTGCATAATTTATTCAAGTTGTTGCAATAATGACAAAATAATTATACCCATTAAAATTTTACTTTATCGTTTTCACTTGTACACTTTACTGGTAATATATGCGGAATTGAACATTACAGAGCAAAATTAACCGGATACTGGATTTTTTTGTTTTTTGTTGGTTTTTAAATCAAAACTTGTTTAATTTGTTTGAATTGTATATTATGCCTTATTAGCGATAACGTTTTTTTTCTTGTTTAAACCTGTTAGATGTTTTGTACGAACAACACTTTTACACATTAGTTTTGTTATTAATATGAAATGGTGTGTTATAGTAAAATTCATTAAGCGGTGCAGGAAAATATAAACATTAAATCGTGTCCGGACCGGTATGAACCGCCGATAACATCGCCAGACGAAATAAAGATGGACATTCCGGTTAGTTTTTAAATATTTTTGAAGAACTGTTACTTGCATTTATGCATAAAATATTCATTAATTTTATAAATCGGAGTATTTTTTCACTTACTTTGTATTCAGTGATAACATTAATTTATTTACTATGCAATAAACACGAATATTTGAGAAAAGAAAAAAAATAATAAAGTGTCATAATTATACTGTTACTTATCGGAACGAGTAGACTCATTTGGAACATCTTTAACAATTACCTGTTAAATTTATCGTTGTTTATATGCCCTGCACCGCTTAATGGAATAAGGTATAGTATTAATTTAAGTTTATTACTTAAATTAACAGAAGAAGTAGCACAAGCTGTTGCTTTACAAAATGATCGGTGGAGCATCCGTTACATCGCAAATGCTTTTAGGAATTTCTCGAAGTACAGTGTTTGATGCAATGCAAAGATTTCGGGAGACAGGGCAATACACCAGGAGGCCAGGTCAAGGTAGACGAAGAACCACAAGTCAAGTTATAGATCGCTTAAATGAGTATGGATTAAGGTCCAGAACACCTGTCACGGGACCTCCATTAACAGCAGATCATCGAATGCAACGTTTAAACTTAATTGGGGTGTTGACGATTGGAGTGCTGTCTGGGCAGGCATTTCTCTAAAGGCTAATACAGAACTTGTTATAATTGAAGGGGTTAGAAGTAAAACCGCCCAAGTCCAATTTTCACCAAAACGACTTTAGTGATGTTTCACGTTCTGAATATTTTATATTTAGTAGTAAAATCGACTACGCTCGAACCCTACTTTATCGCCATCTTTTGATGAATAGAAAAAACAACCAAAATGAAATTCACCAACCGTTAAGAGCAGAAATCACCTTACCTCCCCTAGGCTGTTTTACTTCTAAACAAGCGACAGGAAATAAATATATTTTTATTACTTATGTTGTTTGGGTTTTACTCAACGGTTTGGATTTGTTTATAAAGTCTAGATTATACTACTTTAGTAGATTAATAGCAGTGTTTTAAGTGATACTATTGTTTGCAGAAATTATATATTTTGTCAATATAATATTTGGATCATGTTTTTTAAGTCAGGTAAGTCATAATGATTGTTGGAAAAAAGATAAAATAAGTATGTATTAGTTCAATACTTTTAAGGTTATATTATTTTTAGAGTTAGATAGTGATCCATAAGCTTCAGATGGAGAAACTGTTTTTATTCCGAGTGAATATGAAGAAGATAACGACAGCGATAATTCCATCATATCTGCCGAGGAAGCAACTACAAGCACACTTGTGGAGTATAATATTTGAGTAGTAAAAGTGTGTATTTTGGCTTGTTAGTTTCAATTCAAGCATGATATCCCTAACAAAAATTAATTTATTATGTAAATATTAAACTTGTAGATACCAGTAAATTTAGTACTCATTACAGTTATTACGTTATGTACTTACAGAAATTTCGAAGTTAAGTTCAACTTAAAAGCTTAACATTTATGTCTTCTTTTCAGTAACTCCTAAAACTACCAGAACAAGGAAGCGTAACATACATGCATGGAAGAGGAATAAAATCACCAATAAGAGGCTCACTAGCCAAGAATATAAAAGCAGAGGAAAAATAAAGAGTAAGAAATGTGTCTATGAGTATGTGCATACGTGTAGGTACCAATGTAGAATATTTAACGAGGTTGAAAGACAACGACTCTTCTCTTCTAACTAAGTTGTACAGTTTACCAACCTGCAAACAGCTTTTTTAGCTTCGTACATCAGAAAAACTGAACTTAAAAAAACTGGCTAATAGCAAAAAGAATTACAGTACAGAATCTTGACCGCCTTGTATGCAGAGAGTTTTTTCTAAAAACTTTTGATATCAGCGATAGTCGCTTTACGGTTATGTGTAAAAAAGTTGACAAAGACAATTTTGTGAAGCCTGATAAAAAAAGAAAATATGTCCCAACCAACGAAGTATCAAATAACGCAAGAAAAAGAGTGATTGAACATATCAGTTGATTTCCACGTTATAGGAGTCAATACTCTTATAACCAAAATCCAAATACGAAATACATTTCGTTTGATTTAACTATTCGTAAAATGTATTGTCTCTCTAAAGATAATAATTGAACTGATAACGATGAACCCCCAGTTGAGGAACTATATCACCGTCATATTTTCAATACTGAATTCAATTTAAAATTCCACCATCTTCATTTATACACTTGTAATAAATGCGATCGATTGGTAAACTTAATCTCATGATCAACTAAAGACGAAAAAAAGAAGCACGAGACAAGTAAGCATCAAAAATGGGAAAATTTATAACAGCTGCTGGAGTTCATACCCCCCCTTTACCATAAATTTTATAATTATTTACCGCATAAGTCAAAGCAGCAAAAAAACACAATGAGAAAAGGAAGCACTGCTGTTAAGTCTTCCAAAGAGGATGCCAACGATGAACAAGACGACTACATACCCTCAGATTATGAGTAACTCTAGTGTTATAAAAGAGTAAAATTTGTGTTTTTTTTAAGAAAAAATAAATATTAATTGAAAATTAAGCTTTTGTTTAGTTCTTTTTGTGCATTATAAAGCCATTTTTGCTTAAAGGTAAAACAACCTAAGGGCATATTTTTGTCGAAAGAGGTAAAACTAAAAAAAATTGTCACCAGAAATATCTTTAAAATTTTTAATTTTGAATACTCAGAATTTTTAAAGATGCAAAAACTTTGGTACTTTATTTCTCAAAATGTGTATTTTGCCACTTAGGCGGTTTTGCTTCTGATCCCTTCAATTAAAGGGAGCAATTTGAACGCTCAACGGTATATTCAGTAATATTGGGAAGATCATGTAGTACCGTTTGCCCTATTTGTTGGAGAAAACTTTCGTTTGATGCAAGATAACGCTCGTCCGCACATCGCAAGAATAACACGACATTACTTGGATGCAGTTGGGATTCATTTATTATTATGGTCCCCAAGACTCTGCTGCCTTAACCCTTTCGGCCCTGACGTTAGCAATCATGAAGCCTATAATTCGGCACAGATATATGTGTCAAGGGAGTCTTGGTCTTCGGACGAATAGGGGGTTAGGTTGAAGGTTAACTACCTTCTACTAAAAGAAACTATGAACGTTCAAGGAAAAAAAGCCGGACTGATCAAACGACGACGACTGTGCGAGAAAAAGGAACACGATTTGAGGGTTGCGACATGGAATATTCGAACCTTATATATATATTGGGAGCTCTACAAAATATCCTAAATCAACTAGACAGATACAAAATAGACATAACTGCCATACAAGAAATGAGGTGTTTTGGAAACAATGTAGGAAGAGATGAAGAGATGAAGATGAAGATGAAGAGAAGACCCTTTCTCCTCCAATGATTTGGAGGAGAAAGGCTCATAGAATTCTGCCAAGAAAAGAATATGGTAATTGCCAATACTTGGTTTCAGCTTCCTAAAAGAAGACTATATACATGGACGTCTCCTTCACATACAGAAAACCACATTGTCAGAAACCAGATAGACTTTATACTCGTAAATAGCAGATATAAAAACTCTATAACCTCAGTTAAAACTTATCCTGGAGCAGATGTTAACTCAGACCACAATCCGCTAGTGGCTGACGTGAAAATAAAATTAAAAAGAATTGAACTTAGAAAACAACAACCAAAAATTAACGTAAGAATGCTACAAAACGAAGAAATAAAAAACGAAATAAAAAATAATGTGAATGTTAATATGCAAAAAACACTAACTGACAACAAACAAATTATGGATGTAAATAAAAAGTGGTGTAATATAAAAAACTCATTACTGAAACCAGCTCAAGAAAGTTTAATAGAACATAAATCAGAGGCTAAAAACATTGGATGACAGAAGAAATACTATTACTGATGGAAGAAAGAAGGAAATATAAAGGAAAAGATCTACAGAAGTATAAAGAAATACAACGAATAATTAAGGAAAAAATCAAAACAGCTAAGGAAATCTATTTGATGAAGCAATGTAAAGAGATAGAAGAACTAGAAACAAAATATGATATGAGAAATATGCACAAAAAAATTAGAGAAGTGACTGGAATGGGTCGAAATAGACAGCAAGGACAGATAAAAGACAAAAAAGGAGTACTACTAGTAGATTTACCAGAGAAGTTAAGGCGATGGGAGGAGTACGTTAGAGAACTTTTCCAAGATGAAAGAGGTGAAATGCAGAAAATACAAGAATTAAATCCTTTAGAGATACAGAAGATCACGATAGATGAAATCAAATATGCTATCAAAAACTCTAAAGACAATAAGGCAGCTGGATTAGATAAAATACCAGTAGAACTCTTAAAACTAGTGGAAGAGGACAACTTGGAAGTATTGGCAGATTTATTTAACACGGTGTACGATACGGGAATAATACCACAGGAGTGGCTAAAGTCAGCATTTATAACCATCCCTAAAAAACAAGCAGCAAAAGAGTGCTCTGATTATCGAACACTGAGCCTCATGAGTCATACTTTAAAAGTTCTGCTAAAAATAATACATAAGAGAATATACGAAAGGCTAGAGGAGGATATTAGCGAGACGCAGTTCGGGTTCCGAAATGGAATGGGTACTCGAGAAGGACTATTTGCCATCAACATATTAATTCAGCGATGTCGGGATGTGAATGTTGATCTACAATTGTGCTTCGTTGACTACGAAAAAGCTTTCGATAAAGTAAGACATGAAAAACTAATATCAATACTTATGAACAAGCGCATTGACAGTAAAATCATAAATATAGTGCAAACATTATATTGGAACCAAAGTGCCATAGTTCAAATTGATGGGCAACACAGAAGAAATGAGGATCTGTAGAGGAGTTAGACAGGGATGTGTCTTATCACCACTTTTGTTTAACTTATATTCTGAAGAAATTTTCCAAAACACGCTCAATAATATCGAAGCGGGAGTCACCGTTAACGGAAAATTAATTAATAATTTAAGATATGCAGACGACACTGTGATCATAGCAACGAGTATAGAGGATCTACAACATCTTATCGAAAGCTTGAGTATAAATAGTGCTGAGATGGGAATTACTATAAACGCCAAAAAAAACGAAGTACATGCTGATTACAAAAAGGCCACAAAATATACCTCACCTATTGACAATAAATGGTAACGTGATAGAACAAGTAGAAAAACATCAGTATTTGGGAACTTTGATCGATGAAACCAAACTACCATACTGTAGAAATAAACAGACGAATAGAGATTGCCAGATCAGCATTTATACGAATGAAGTCACTCCTAACGTGCAAAAATCTAAATTTGGAGATCAGACTACGTACCATTCGCTGTTATATATTTTCAATATTACTATATGGAGCTGAGACTTGGACATTAAAAAAATGTAATTTAAAAAGAATCGAGGCCTTCGAACTCTGGTTATACCGCAGAGTATTGAAAATATCATGGACTGATAGAATTACAAATAAAGAAGTACTGGAGAGGGTTGGTAAAGAAACAGAACTAATCACCACTATACATACCAGAAAACTGGAATACCTAGGCCACGTGATGAGGGGACCAAAATATGAATTTTGAGACTGATAATACAGGGAAAGATTCAAGGAAGAAGATCTGTTGGCCGAAGGCAGAACTCATGGTTAAAGAATCTACGTGATTGGTACCAATGCAGATCGATTGATTTGTTTAGAGCAGCAAGTTCTAAAATAAAAATAGCCATTATGATTGCCAACCTCCGTAGGGAGACGGCACTCTAAGAAGAAGAAGGAAACAATGTAATGGAAAAAAGAAGCCATACGATTTTCTGCAGCTGTGATCCTAAAAATCACGCCTTGGGCACGGGATTCATAGTAAACAAGAGAGTAAAGAGATTTCACTACTATAAGAGATTTCAGAGCCATTAGTCCAAGAATGTGCATTTTAAGAGTTAAAGGTCGTTTCTTTAACTGCAGTCTCATTAATGCGCATGCCCCGACAGAAGAAAAAGAAGAGGAAATTAAAAAAGAGTTTTATGATGAATTAGAGTCCGCATATCAGTTATGCCCAAAAATGATATAAAAATAATCTATGGAGACCTAACCGCCAAAGTTAGAAGAGAACAGCAATTCCAACTCACAATAGGTAGGCACAGTTTCCATGAGCAACCAAATGACAATGGCAATAGGTTAATAAACCTAGCAAGATCACTTAACCTGGTGATTGCCAGCACATACTTCGCTCGCAAAGATATATACAAAGGTATCTGGAAATCCTCAGATGGGCTTACAGTAAATATGATAGATCATGTCACTGTAGACTCGAGACACCAATCGAATATAATAAACGTCCGCACTAGAAGAGGAGCAAATGCGGATTCTGATCACTAACTGGTCGAAAGTAGGGTAAGGGCTAGAATTTCAAATATCAAAAAGGAAAAAAGGCTCTAAACATGAACGATACAAGGTAGAAGGACTCAAAGAAACAAACAAAAAGAAAGAGTATGAAGAAAAAATAAACAACAAACTAGAAAACAGACTAACACACGAAAACCTAAATAAGGAGTGGGAAGAATGCAGAGACATCATAAAAGAGGCAGAGAAGTATTAGGCATAGAAGGTAGAGAAAGAAGAATAAGAACGAATGACTGGGTTGACAAAGAATGTCAGAATATAACAGACAAAAAAAACAGAGCATACATACAGGTGCAACAGGAGCACAGAACCCGACAAACAGAGGAAGAATATTAACAACTACACAAAGAAGAAAAGAAAACTCACCGGAGAAAAAAGAGAGAATATATTAACAAAGAACTTCAAGAACTACAAGAACTAAGTAAATCAACAGAGACAAGAAAATTTTATCAGAAACTGAACAAAAGCATTATCAGAAACATTATCAGAAACTGACCTTTTTAGAGCAGCGGCGTCGAAGGTGCGAATTGCCATGATGGTTGTCAACCTTTTTAGAGGAGATGACACGTGAAGAAGAAGAAGAACAAAAGCAGAAAAGAGTTCAAACCGAGAACAACGATGTGTAGAGATAAGGAAGGTAATATATTGACAGAACAGCAAGAGATTCCAAGTAGATGGACAGAACATTTTACGGAAAAGCTTGAAGGAGTTTGGAGAGAAAAGACTCCGCCAACAATAGCCGAGATTAGAGCAGCAGTAGGAAAAATAAATAACAATAAAGCACCGGGATCAGATCAAATAGCATCAGAGTTACTAAAGGAAGGAGGAGACGCACTACAAAAAACAATACATTAATTGATAACAAAGATATCGTCGAATAAAAAGCTACCAGCGGAGTGGAATAGCGGTATTATTGTACCATTACATAAAAAAAGAAATCAGTTAAAATGTGGAAACTACCGTGGAATCACGTTGCTGAATGCAGCATACAAAATAATGTCAACATAATAAACATCAATTATGAAAGACTTTTAGACCAGACGCTGAAAAAATAGTTGGCAAATACCAAAGTGGCTTCTGAAGACAGAAGTCAACAATATACCAGATATTTTTTCTGCGACAGATCCTCGAAAAAACAATTGAATATAACATCGACACACATCATCTCTTCATAGGCTATGAAAGCGCATATGACAATATAAACCGAGAATTCTTAATAAAAGCAGTGAAATAATTTAATATACCAACACAACTAAATAGAACTTATACAAGAATGTCTAAAAGTAGAAAGTAAAATCCGGATACAAAATTAATTAATGGAAACGATATGTGAAAAAGGGACTACGCTAGGGAGATGCTCTATCATGCATCTTATTCAACATCGTACTCGAGAAAATACTGAGGGACACAACAGTCAATACTCGAGAAACAATCATTAAAAAAGCGTGCAAATACAATAAAAACTTAGAAATAAGGCAGCCACAAAATATAACAATAGGAGAATACAACATTGAGGGGGTAAAAAATTTTATATACTTGGTATCCCTTGTCACGTCTGATAAAAACATTGCGGAGAAAGTGAAGGGGCGAATATGTATTGCCAATACGTGTTACCATGGCTTAATTAGGCAAATAAGATCAGATAACGTCGCAAGAAAAACAAAATGCCAAATATATAAAACCTTAATAAGACCGGTACTCTTATACGGCTCAGAAACCTGGACACTCACTAAAAGAGAGGAAACGTTGTTAGCGACCTTCGAAAGAAAAATCTTGCGACACATATATAAGGGCACAAAAGAAAACAGAATACGGCGAAGAAGATACAACTTTGAACTATACAAAATATACAAGGATTCAGATATTATTACATGCATTAAAATAGGACGGCTCTGTTGGATAGGACATGTAGAAGGAATGAAAGGTGAAATAGCAAACAAAATATTCAAACAGCTGAGAAAATAACAACCTTAAAAATAAAAAACTGGAACTGGAAAAAAAGCACGAAACAGATCAGAATGGAGAGGAATCCTGGAACAGGCCAAGAACCAAAAAGGGTTGTCGAGCCAGTGATGATGATGATGATTCACTTATTGTAGAGATACCTCTAGGAACAATCAAACAAATCGAAAATATCTGCCAAAACAACACAATAAAAGTAAAAGTAGAAGAAACTAGATGAAACTAATGGATCTGGCAATGGGATAAAACAGGGAGATTCCCAGTCCTCTATTATTCAACCTGATTATAGACGAAACAATAAAAGAAAAGTAAGAACTAAAAAAGGATACCAAATAGGAGTAAAACAACTTAAAATAATCTGCTATGCAGACGACGCATATGACAGGAATTCAGTTTCCTTGTTGATTGGAATTTAATATAACCGACAGAAAATTTAACATTTTTAACAAGAGAAGAATGGAACGATCATGCAAGCCGAACGACAACAAATACAGTAGTAAAGATGGCAAGAGACAATTCCCTAGAAGAAGATAAGATATTGCGCATAAGTCGTGACGTCATTGGAAAGTTGCACGTTCGAAATGTCAGTTTTTTGTATGTATCAATAAATAATGCAGCAGTCAATTATAGACTATATAGTAGTTAAACAAGAGACATCTTTAAGACCCTACGATGTAAAAGTTTGGAGAGGGGCAGAATGTGGATCGGATCACCTACTAGTAAAGGCACCCGTGGAAATAAGATATATTAAACAACATAAATCCCAAGAACAGACAAACAAAGAATCTATACGGCTCTATAACATAGACAGCTTAAAAAATGAGTCCACAAGTTTTCTCTATAAACTACGTTTGGCACAAAAATTAGACGAAGAAATAAACGGAACAGCGGAAGAAATGTATGAGACTTTGAAAATCAAAATTCATGAAGCAGCATTAGAAGCTCTAGGTACGAAAGAAAAAGTAAAACGTAGAAATTATTGGTGGACAGAAGGTTTATTAGAACTGGTAGAAGAAAAGAAAAAACTGTATCTCAAATGGTTAGCGACAAAAGATGAGGAAGACCGAAAGAACTATAACAGATACAAATACCTAGTAAAAAAGGAAATTAAAAAAAACAAAAAACATAACCTGGGACAACAAGTGTGCAGAAATAAGCTCAATGGTAGGAGGATCTAGGTCCAGACAAGCTTGGAAAACTATCAACAGTCTTAGAAAAAATACAAACGAAACAAAAAAAATAAACCCCATATACATAGAAAGATGGAAAAATTATTACGAAAATCTATTAAATGAACAACGTACACAGTTTCTAGACACACATATAGATATAGTTGAAACGGGGTTAAATGAAGTAGCGATGATTACCGTAGAAGAAATAAAAAACGCGTTACAAAAAATGAAAAATAATAAAGCTCCTGGGCCGGGTGATTTACCTATCGAGTTATTCAAACATGCCACTGCAATAACATTAGAATTGCTTTGTAAAATGTTTAACAAGTGCCTACAAGGAGAAAGTATCCCAAGAGATTGGAAAGTCTCGTACATAAACTCCATCTACAAAAAGGGAAACAGGAATGACTGCAGTAATTACCGAGGTATCAGCATTACGTCATCCACTGGCAAACTGTATGAAAGAGTTCTGAAAGCCAGAATAGAAAAAGAAGCCACAGAGATCGAAGAACAAAGTGGATTCCGACCAGGAAGATCTTGTGTCGACAATGTATTTACTCTCAAACATCTAATAGAAAAGAGATTAGCAAGAGGACTAGAACTTCATGCCACTTTTATAGATCTCCGTAAAGCGTTTGACTCCGTACCACTGCAGAGACTATGGACAACATTGGAAAACGCAGGTATAAATGCAGTATATATAAATGCCGTGAAAAAGCTATATCAAGATAACCAAGCTTATATTAAGGTTGGAAACCAAATTTCCAAGGGTTTCACCCAAACAAAGGGTGTCAAACAGGGCTCTTGCCTCTCCCCAACCCTATTTAAAATATATCTTGGTAATGCTTTAAAATATTGGATGAGAAAATGCAGCCCAATGGGCATATGGGTAAATGACACTCCTATATACACAATCCTCTTCGCAGACGACCAGGTAGTTCTTGCCGAGGACCTACAAGATATGACGTACATGATAAACAAACTAATAGACGAATTAAAAAAATGGGGATTAGAGGTTAATACCGAAAAGACACAATTCATGAATATAGGAGGCATCGGTCAAAACATGGAAACAGAAAGCGGATTAATTAAAAACGTTGATCAGTACGAATATCTCGGAGTTACACTAAGCGAAGACGGGAGAGACGACAAAGATATAACAAGAAAAATAGGAAAAGGAAAAAACATGATAAAAACACTACATCCGATCCTGTGGAATAAAACTTTAACTAAGAAAACAAAGAAAAATATATATCAGGCTATGATTCAGCCGGTGCTGACGTATGGGTCAGAAGTGTGGGTCTTTAACAAGAATATGTCACAAAAACTCCTCTCAACGGAAATGATGTACTGGAGAAGATGTTCCGGGTTAACTTTGTTTGACCACATAAGAAATGAAAACATAAGAGAGAGAATGAAAGTAAAGAACACAATAATGGATACGATAGCCGAAAAACAATTAAAATGGTATGGACAGCTGAGACGGATGAACGAAGAAAGGATACCACGAAAGGTTTGGAACTGGAGACCTACACAGAGAAATAAAAGGGGAAGGCCAAGAAAGAAATGGATATCCAATATTCATATAGAAATGGAAAATAGAGGTCTTCAAGAAGGAGACTGGGCCGATAAGAAATTATGGCGATTGGGATGCGAGAAGCGACAAAATTAAAGTTGCAAACACTCGCTATATATATATATATATATATATATATATATATATATATATATATATATATATATATATATATATATATATATATATGTAACGATGAGTCCAAGCCATCACCGTTAAACCAGCGTGCGCGCGAACCATCCCATGAAGTAGGAGTGTATCGACAGTAGAAAGGGCAAAACTTTGCTATATAAACCGCATTATTTCCTCATAGAAGGAGAATCGTCAGGTGTTGACTGAAGGTTCTCTTCTCCCCTACCCCGGCTTGTGGACGTGTTGAGTTCACAAGTTGTTTCCGTTCCCTACCGCCAGCCGGAGAGCGTGTTGAGCTCTCCATTACCCGTACTCCGAAGCAGTCGTGTTGAGACTGTCGAGGAGTGTCCTATTAACCCGAATCACTTGAGGGACGTGTTGAGTTTCTTTCTTTCCTTTGTACCTATCGTCCGCTGTTATTAAATCGACACATCGTTCACGTAAAATTCCGAAAACACACTTGATTGCCGATAACACTAATTTCATACGACAAGGTCAAACTTAATTTGAATAAATAGGCCAGGTACTGAGAAGACTAAACTAAATTGTAAATATGTACATAAGATTTTTGTCAATTTAATTTAAGGAAGACAATAAAGTTTTATTTTTATTTTGAACTCTGTCTCTGACTGTCCAAAAGCTACCCGGATAGTGACTCCTACGAGAGGACGTCACATATATATATATATATATATATATATATATATATATATATATATATATATATATATATATCAATAAATAATCTTTAATAAATAGTTTGAAGATATCCTTATGTGTACGATTATTGTAATTATTAAAAAACTTAACTTATTTTCGTCTAGTAAATTTCATCACAGAATGCATACAAATCCCATTTAACTTAAGCAAGAATTCAAATTCTACTTTCCAATGACGACATGCGCGAACACGACCGATTTTGTGCTACGGGAAGATCCTATTCGCATATAGCCAATTCCGACAAGGGGCGCTGAAGATTTTAAAGATGGGCGATAACTTCGGGAATACAAATCATTTTGTTATTTGATCTCTAAGGAATAAAACCTTTAATATAAATCATTTACACGTGTGTTTTGCCAAAGTAAAGGTTGGAGTACGTTCTTCAAAGTTTATTTGTTTGTGATTCGAGTTTATACATAAGGTAATTGACTCCCAAACCTGAATAAAAATAAAATTAAATGTTTTTTCTACAGTATGTCTTAAACACGGGAAGTAAAATTTACATTATCTTAATTATTTATATGGTTGGCAGAAGATCGGCAGAGATCTTTAGTTGAGGGTGAGGCAGTTTTTGGAGCTGGCCACGTTATATTTTATGAGACTGTTGGGGCAATTTAGCTGATGGAACAGCATTTTTCTTCAGTCTTCTTAATTTAATTTCAGGTGTTACTATAAAGTAAACTAAGTATAAATATATTAAAATATAAATAATATTTTAATCAACACTTGGAAAGTTAAATTCGTTGGTTATATGTTTGCCAATTCACAAAATGCATTGCCGAACTTTTCTCATATTCTCGTCCAGCAGAAACTTATGTATTGAATTTTTTTGTGAATTATAATAGGATGAACATTGAGGAACACTGCAATAGTTTTTTGAAGTCGAAGTCACTGTATATTACAATATAAACCGGTCGCTAATATGTTTGCAAAATAATAACAATTTCAATGTTTTTCCGAAGTGGATGCTTT
This sequence comes from Diabrotica balteata, assembly GCA_918026665.1. Lineage (NCBI taxonomy): Eukaryota > Metazoa > Arthropoda > Insecta > Coleoptera > Chrysomelidae > Diabrotica > Diabrotica balteata. Next base: position 92,188,930 of record OU898284.1, on the reverse strand, counting down.
TGAAATCTACCACCAGGCGTCGCCCAATTTGCGGTTTCTCGCCAATTGTGTTAGTCATAGTATCATGCGACAACTTACTGTAGGCACATTGAAAAACAGACAGTGAATTCTACATAAAAAGAAGAAAACGAAGAAGAAATTTGCAAATATTAAATAAATACGTACAGGAAATAGAAGCATAAAAGTTTAAAAGATAAATGAATTTTTTTACGCAAAGACGATTCAAAGTGGGTAAAGAGGTATGTGGATTGAATAATTTAAATGACAATAAAAAACGGACGAGCAGGTAAGAATTTTAAATATCAGTAGGAATGTATGGAAAATGTATATTTAAATAGAAATCAGTCTATGAAGAATACAAAGAACAGATAAACAAAGTCAAAATATTAATAAAATAGGAAAATCAAATCATGGGGAGCTATTTATTGAATTCAAAAATACTGACAAAATATCATGAAAATTTCCTTACTCCGATCCTGACCATAATTCGCGATTCCCGTTTACGCAATTATATGTGATGAATCTAAAAATAAACAATAGAAAGCTGATGAAACTTACTGTTATGTATCGTCCTCTGTAGATATTGTTGAACTGATATTCACTTTAGTTTTAAATTACGCACTACAATATTTTTTTGATCAAAAGGTTTCCTAGATTTTTAATACATTTTTATTAGAATTTTCTACATCCTAACCTATACAAAATACACTGCGAACCGGTAAAGAGTGAAAGACATCATCGTTAGAACACGCGGTTGCAAGATTATTGGAAGGGATAAGGATAACGGACCGTCACACGGAACGGAAAATAGGGGGCGATATGACTATTTACGAGGGTATCACATTTAAATTTATTGCATTTTTGTTGATAATGTTCAATTGTTTTTTTATAGATAAAATCATTTATTTAACAATGTGGGAATGTTAGTTAAAGATAAGACATAGCAAATTTACATTTGTTATGTCTTATCTTTGCATTTACAAAATTAAATTTATGCAAAAAACAGGTTATAAAAACAAATACAGACAACAATTAATATTTTCGCTTGGAAACTATACAAAGTATTTTTCCGGAATTTGCGACTACGTTAGATTAAGTGTTAAAATATTGATATCAACTAAATAAAATTTAAATATTAGATAGAAAGATCTCCTCTAGGGGAGAAGGGGGTTCCTTCAGACAGGGGGCAGGTTCAGACATTGATATTGTGGGTGTGGGTAAATTTAAGGACTCGGGTTGGCAACACTGACATCAAAACATTCCATTAGTACTCACACTATTGTTTGTAGTTCAGTCACAGTATAGTGCTTTAAAGCACTATACTGTGGTTCAGTCTTGTAGAACAGTGCAGTATAGGGTTCATATCATAACGTGAAAAGTTAGTTTTTGGTGGTTGAAAGTCAAATTTCTGGATTGAAGATAAGATGAGTTTTTTATTAGAAGATAAGACTTAGAATAATTAGCATTGCTACCAGTTTTAAGTCCATTTATTGCTGTATAACCTGTACTATTCACATTTGTTACTGATGTCACTCTTAGGTTATATTTTTACATTTAGTCTGGACACATCGAGTGGGGCACCTTCAGACAAAGGAAAATGGGGCACTATCAGACAAAAGCAATGGAAAATAGAGACACCTTTTTTGAAATAACGTGCTTAAAAGTTATATATACACATATATATATATATATATATATATATATATATATATATATATATATATATATATATATATATATATATATATATATATATATATATATATATATATATATATAAATATATATATATATATATATATATATATATACTGGGTGGTGAATCGTCAAACGGGCCATAGGAAACTCAATGATAAATTTTAAATCGTTGAATTGCTGCTTCCCTAATTATTTTAGATCAAAAGTGATAAAAAACTATTTGTAGAGGACTAAAATCTGAATTAAAGAAAAATGTTAAAACCGTTCTACGAATCAAATGTACTTCAAAATTTTGCAAAAATATAATACATTTTTCAGGCCACCCCTAAAAGTTAGGCCACACGTAATGCAAGAATATATATTAGGACGTGTGTGTTTTATCATATTGATGTCAGATGATTGACAATTTGAATTGTCAATCTTTTTATTTTATGATTAAATTATAAACAATGAATTTTACTAAATACTACTACTAATGAACATTATTACTTTGTGAACAATAAATTATATTGTTTACAAATCGATCAATATAATGAAATGTACTCAGTTGACGAAAAATCGCATAATGTTGTATTCAGGCAATAGCGCTAACCTTTTCCTGCCACTACCGGATCTTTATTTAACGTAAGATATTCTAATTTACTAAAATTTAATTCCATGTTAAGTTAAGTTATACAACAATTCAATGAATTCCAATATACTTTTACTGTGATTTTTATTCCTAATAATAATATATGATAATTTCTATACATAAAACTATAACAAATGTTATAATAAAACATGAATAAAACATTTTTATTATTGCTTTTTTCTCCTCAACTGAGTCCATTTTTTAATAAACTTATTTTTTTTTAACAATAAATCACAAAATTTTTGCCATTTAAATCATAGATAAATGTAATATAATTGATTTAAATATTGTCAAATATCAGAAACAATAATATGACCAAACGTAACACGTAATACACATTTTTTCACTGAAAAATGTATTATATTTTAGCAAAATTTTGGAATACGTTAAGTCGTAGAATAATTTTAACAGTTGTTTTCGATACATATTTGAGTCCTCTACAAATAGTTTCCCATGACTTTTGGTGTAAAATAATTAGGGAAGCAGGAATTCAACAATTTAGAATTTCCCATTGAGTTTCCTATGGCCCGTTTGACGATTCACCACCCTGTATATATATATATATATATATATATATATATATATATATATATATATAATATAATATAAAATTAATGTTTCTTGGGTTTAGGTTCAATAAAAATATGTTACATGTGGAACTAGATTTTATTTTCCATTGCAATCAATCAACGTTTCGGCAGGAAAACCCTTGCCTTTGTCAAGATTCAAAACGTAAAACGTGACACAGACATTAACGAACTGTTCGTTACAGTTACAGTTACAGTTCGTTAATGTCTGTGTCACGTTTTACGTTTTGAATCTTGACAAAGGCAAGGGTTTTCCTGCCGAAACGTTGATTGATTGCAATGGAAAATAAAATCTAGTTCCACATGTAACATATTTTTATTGAACCTAAACCCAAGAAACATTAATTTTATATTAAATATAATACGGTTCAAGAAACTCAAAACTACACTATATATATATATATATATATATATATATATATATATATATATATATATATATATATATATATATATATATATATATATATATAAATATATATAAATATATATATTTAGTTATACAATATTTATTATTAGTTATTTAAAAAGGGTTTCTCTTTGTTGCAGATTGTCTGAAGATGGTAAGAAATAGGAAGAAAGAAAAAACAAAAGGAAATTTCGATACCAAATCTATGAAAGAATGTGTAGCGGCCATCTTAGATGGTAAATCGATAAGAAATGCTGCTAAATGATTTGGATTAAAATATCAAACTGTTGGTATGTACGTTAAGAAGTTTAGGGATAACACATAATATGGCGAACATGATATGAAATTAAGAAACGATACTATTTAGAAAGGTTTTTACTGACAAACAGGAAGACGACCTTGAGGCATATTTAATTGTTCAAAAATGTTTTATGGTCTTAACAATCTAGAAACTCGAAAACTAGCACATGAGATGGCCAAAATGAACACGATTGACTGTCCTAAAAACTGGGAAGCTCCAAGAATGGCAGAAAAGGACTAACTATACGGTTTTATGAAACGCCGCCCAAGATTATCTCTCGGTGCTGCAATATTGCACGTGCAATTTCCTTTAACAAACATAATGTGAATGTTTTTTTAATAATTATGAAAAATTAATCAAAAGATTCCCAGAACTCTGTGACTCATCTAGGATTTGGAATATGGATGAAATATATGATGACACCATATTTGTGTCTTGATGTATAGGAACCACGCGTTTTAAAGTCAGATTCTGAATCTTCTGTTGCGGAGAGTAATATCTCAGTATCTGCTGATTTTGCTAGACGCGTATCTCAATTTCTTCTTGTAGTGTTTTTTTATGTGGCAATTCTGGTTAATTTGCACCATATTTTCATACACATTATGTTTTTTAATTATGCCCATTGTTGCTTGATGTCTGTGGTGCTTAATTTTTCCATCTTAAGTAATAAAAAGGAATTATAAACATGAAGTTGTAGCAAAATGGTTCTTTTGCTTTTATCAAATCACTAATCACTTAACTACTTATTTACTATGAATCATGGTAATGTGCCAATTATATGTTTGCATTTGTCTGAATTTCCAGCCTTACATTATATAATTAAAAATAAAATGTTTAATATTATCAATCACTTCACTTTTCACTTGTATTTGGTATGGTAGTCCTCTCAAATTGGTCGTTTGAAGGCACAATGCTTGTATCACTGCGGTTTTTCCACTACATGATAATATTCCACAAGTAATAATATGGTTGGAATCTCTCAAATTTTCATATCAACAAACGATATCCCTATTTCCTCCGCTTTTCTTTAATCTTTCAAAACAAGTGCTGCCACCTATAGTCGTTTGAGAATGCGAAGTGATCTCAACTAATCAAAATTTCAATATTAGCGCCACATGTCATTTATATAGGAAATTAAGATTGATACAACGTAAACTGTCAACTGTATTCACTTTTGGAATAAAATAAAGTTAGTCTTAACTAATGACGTATAATATACGTCATTGGTCTTAACTATATACTCAACTGATGCGTTTCATTTATAAGTTTTTACAGGTTATGGTGACCTAGAACTTTTTTTATGTCGCTTAATGGTTAAACAATGTATACTAGTGAACGTTAAGGTTGCAAATGGCAGTGAAATACATGTCTAAGGTGCCAAACTTGTTAGGCCGCGAAAATTACGATGATTGAGGTTTCGCAGTGCAAAATTATCTTGTTCTAGAAGGTTTGTCTACATGTTTAAACGGAACTGAAATTGAAGTAGACAAACAAGAAAAAGCTAAAGCCAAGTTAGTTCTTTTGCTTGAATTTGGGAAGCTTTAAATAAGTTTTGCCGCTTAAGAAATAAGTATGACAGGTAACAAGCAATCTTTCACATTAGAAACCAGCACATTGGAACAAAAATGCTGGAGATTAGATATCTGAGGTGATCAGATTACGGATTCCAAATGATACCAATTTGCTATATCTCGGAGTGTCCAATAATTTTATGAGCGGCTATAAAGTGATGAGTTCGAACACATACAAAATGTTCACGCAAGCTTTTCCTTTGATAACAGAATTGACATGTCTTTAATATTTTTCATTTATTTACGACACTAACGATATTAACAAAGGGAAGTTCCTAAATTTTCATCATGTGCATATACAACCAAATTAATCGAGTGTATATATACCTAGATAAAATGTATACATGCGAAGAATAATTCTAATTCTATACTCAAGGATAAGTAGTACATAAATGGTTTATTACTACCTTATTGCATGCTGAATATTACATGTATTCTAAAAAATACATTTGTAGTGTGGAATGTTCATTCATTGAACAATAAAATTTGTTGTGAACTTTCAGACTCAGATGACCTTAATAAAAGTAATGCAGAAGTATATCCTTAAAGTGATTAAATTATATAGCTGTTAAATTCTGATAGAAATCAATTTCAAGTAATTGAGATACGTGCTTTATTGATTGCATAGACATAGGACATATTAGAAATATATGAATAAAATACTCGTATTTTTAACACGCTAAACGCCGCGAGAAGCACATGTGCATCTTATACACTGAACTACGAATAAAGTGAAGTCGTTTTACCCTGTCGTATTTCGGATTAACGCCCGAAAAATAATTTATGACTCTACAATTATGGCTTCTACCTGCTTTGTAATACCGAACTTCCTACTGGTCGGCTGTAGTACTTGAGGATAAATCAGCGCTACCAAAACAATTTTTTTATAAATCGTGAAAAAACGCAAATTGAATGTTTTGTGATGATAATTTATTGAAAAAACTTTTATAATTTGATTTCAAATAAAATTGTTTTGAGGAGTGTATCTATTCCCTGCGGTCGCATAACTGGATAATTTTAGTTGTTATATTTGCAAAAATAGTAAACAGTCTGCGGAGTCGAGGCTTTCCATTGACCGGACTCATCGGCCAATGACCGATGTTCCCTGCCACCGAGGCCCCGCCCCCTCGTGTATATATTCAGACAGCTTCGAAAAATCTCGCTAGTATTTAACGATCGCTGGTTTTCAATAGTGACAATGGATAACGTGCAAGAAAACGATGGAACACCTAAATATAAGTTTTTATCTCTGAGTGAGCGTCAAATTATGTTGAAAGTGGAAAATTATTTTACTTTAGAAAAAATCAACATGGGACCAATTACATCAGTACTGGCAGTTCAAAAAAGGACAAGTGCAGCTTGTGTAATTTCAGAACAGACCTTGCAAAGAGTTCGCAAAATGAGTGAAGAGGAATTAAGTAAGGAAAATAAAAGGATGAGAAGTTCTGTCTCCGGCTTCTATAATATAAAATGTAGCTTCTCCAATTTTAAATTTTAAAGTGTTTGTTTGTCTTTGTTTAGTGTATTTGTTATGTCCCAATTTACATTTATGACATTCGGTTATTGCTGGATAGGCCACAACTGACGAAATGCCCCTGAAGATGATCTTGTGATCGAAAGTACTTGGGCAAGATTTAATTAAATACTGTGTTCGATATTTGCCTCGTGTACCAACAAAGAAACCTTTTTAATTGATTCTATATTTTTTCAAGTTCAAATGCGTTTTTTTTTAATTTGGCTCGGAAATTTTTATTAACAAATAACTTAATAAGTTATAACAAAACGACGATGTCCCGAATCGCTTCCAGTAATTTTTTTAGGTGTATCTCATCCAAGTAAATACTTTTTCTCTCTTAATAATTTTTCTACAGATGCCTTCTTTTCGAGTTATTTGCAATTTTTTGTTAAAAATGCCCTATTTAATGATTTTTAGCTTTATAATCTTCAAACCATCATGCAAAAGAAAGAATATTTTGACTAGAATAAGTGGCCTCTATATTTAGTTGCTAAAAACAGTTTTAAATTTAAACAGAGATTTCTAAGCGATTAGAAATTAGAAATCTGGGTAGGAGGAATCATCATCAATGCTACCAAAATTATTGCTTTCGCATTTTCGCAACGTATTGATAATGTATGTATTTTCTTCTTTCACTTCTTTGGTTTACTTCTACGTTGTATCGAAGTAGAGCATAAATGCCATAAATAGATTCCTCCTCCTCCTAAGTGCCTTCTCTATTGAGGTTGGCGATCAATATGGAAAATTTCTCTCTGTTCTGGGCTTGATGGATTAAGTCATTTCCTGTTGTGTGCGTCCAATCTCTGATGTTTCGGAGCCAGGATTTCTTCTTTCTTCCTATACCCCTTTTACCCTCGATTTTGCCTTCTAATATTACCTGGAGCTGCTCAAATTCCTTATGGCGCATTATGTGTCCTAGATATGACGTCTTTCTAATGTTGATTGTATTAAACAGATGAGGTCGTGTGTTCATTATTTCCAGTACCTCTTCATTTGTAGTTTTGCTGGTCCAGAATTCGGCGGTATATTCACAATTCGAATGAATTCAGTTTTTTGACGTCATGCTGTTTTAATGTCCAGGTCTCACAGCCATATAGTAGTAGAGACCACACATAACACTTTAGTGTTCTTAACCTTATTGTGATTGATAGCTTGGGGTTACAGAGCATTTTACGCATGTTCATGAAGCCAGATCTTGCTATTTCAATACGTCTTCTAATTTCTTTTGAGTGGTCTAGCTGACTGTTTAGCTCTCTGCCCAGATATGAAGCTTTGGGAGCTTTGAAGGGTGATACCATTGATTTGTATGTTGGGTGTAATTTGTTCATGGGGGTTCTTGTGGAATACCATGATTTTGGTTTTGGAATGATTAATATCCAAACTTAGTCTGTGGCTTTCTTCTGATAGTATGTTCATCAATATTTTTAGTTGGTCTTCTGTTTCTGCTAATACTACGGTGTCATCGTCATATCTTACATTGTTAATGATGATTCCATTGACTCTGGCACCTTCAGGGCGACCTTAAATAAATTAAATAAATAATAAATAGATTAGTAAGAGAGAATGAAGCATGCAGGCGTAGATGGATGGTGAGACTCTTCGTGAACATCAAAAACGCATTCAACAATGTAAGCGAGGGAAAATCATCAGACTATTAAAAAAATGGAAATAACCCCATACCTGTAAAACTTGGTGAGGGATTATTTTACATATAGAAGCATTAATATAACTAAAGATGACACAATGAAGACGTCTGCGAAAGTACCACAGTGGTCGGACCTAGATCCGTTGCTCTAAAATGTACTCTTTAATGACAAATTGGAGATAAACTTAGGAGATGGATCATGAATGTGTTGCTTGTGTGAGTCCATTTCAAATAGGTAAAGAAATAATAAATAAATTTATTATTTCTTTACCTATTAGGAGAGGGAATTAATACGCAGACATCCTGGTCATACTAGACGAGCACTTTGAGAATGGGCATAATGGATAGGGCAAATACTGCCCTTAAACTAGTTAGGATGTGGTTGGAAGAAATAGAACTGACGTTCGAAACACAGAAGACGAAATCCTCCTTTCGTCTTCTAAGAAGAGAGCATACCTCCTTCACTGGCAGGAGAAAATATCCTACCTGTCAAGAAAGTCTAATAGCTGAGCTTAATACTAGTCACCAAACAGAACTTCATTAACCACATAATATATGCTGCCAAAATGGCGATCAAAGAAAAGCGGTGCTAACAAGGATCATACCAAATATAGAAGTCCGGGGACAGGTAGAAGGAGAATTCTCATGGAAGTGGTCCATTTCACCATACTACACGCAGCACCAGTATGGCAGCAGGTAATGCGTAAAAAAATACAGAAGAATTCTGGAGAAAGCTCAGAGGAAGCCTTTGCTGAGGATCGTCTGCGCATATAAGATAACCTCGACAGTTGCCTTTACAAGTGATAGCAGGGATGATACCAATTCACCTACTAGTAACAGAAAGAGCAATCACGTATGGCTTGAGTGAAAACGAAAAAGCAGACGAGAGAGGTGTGACCAACGCGAAATGGCAAGAATAGTGAGAAAATGAACATAGGGCTGAATGGGCAAAACCATTTATACCAGACATGGGATATTGGGTAAGACATGGTCACAGGGAGACTAACTACTTCTTCACACAGTTCCTTATGTGACACAGCTCTTCCAAAGCCTACCTGCTAAGGATAGAGAAGCAAGAAGATTGCAACGGTGTTGACTGCGAGGTTAACGAAACGGCAGAACACTGTGTTTGATTACAAAAGGTTCACGAACGAGAGAGTGTGGCTATATGAAAGTGTGAAAAAAGTTAGGGCGAATAACATAATGGAAGTGTCGGGAAGATGAAAAAATGAATACAAAGAAATCTTGCGGGCAATAACTAAAATAATATAAAGGAAAGAGATCCTAGAAAGGGAACAACAGAAAGCATAAACGCTAAAAGGAAAAACAGAAGAAAAGGAAGCCGCTCATGAGTGTTAGGACGGACTTAATAAGACAAGACGCGCGTGTGTGGCTGAGGGTGGTTTTACTTGGTAGGCAGGACACCATGGATGCACCCAAGGGCACGACTTTCAAAAAGGAAAATGCATTCGGGCTTATCCTTTTACTTTGAATCCAACACACGTGTTTAGAAGATTTTTACACCCTCAACAAAAAAAAAGGTATCAAAGCAGCAATGACCGTGACGGTATCAATGACATTAATAACCACCTGATGTTGAAATTTATCTATATTTTAAAAAATTGTAAGTATCGATAGTTAAGTTAAATAAAATAGATAAAAAATAACGTGTTTTATAATAATTCATTCTGGTAACGAGTTACGTCTGATATCGTTGAAGACATACTTGGAAAATACTTAATTTCACATTTGCATTAATAATGCAGTTTATTTTTAAAATGTTGTTGCGTTTTGCAATTTATTTAATCATTCGTCTTTTATAAAAGTCATCATAGACTAGGCGGGATCTGTAGAAATTCAGACCATAATGGACATTTTCCATAGGAAGCTATTTTTTTGCTGGAATCCTTTTAAGATGTGCCCAATATCGATAATCACGATATGCGCCAGTCGCAAACCCTGCGCTAAATTTTTATTTAACAAAATCTGAAAACAATTAAAAATTTCTCATTTTTTTGCTCCTATTTTCGTTTATAATTCGGAAAATAATTGATCCTAGAGAAAAAAATTATAAGCAGTTAAAAGTTTCGTTATTCAATTATATACAATATTTCGTTAGCTAAAAATTGAAAATTTAATGTTGATTGTTGGAAAAATAGCAATAGTTGGAAAAAAAAGTACAAAAAACTGACGTTAATCCTTTAAATATTTTCGACTTTCTTAACTTGACTTACAAGCTCCATATTCCGCCTAGAAAAACTTTTTATTATGTTTAAAACGTGAGCTAAATTTTTTTAAGATCGGTAGGATAGGTTTTGCATAATAATTTTGCAATCCAGCCTACTGAAAAAAAATCGCTAATTTTCAAATTTATAGTAGGCCCTAAATGAGGCCCTCGGATAGCTGCAAATTTTTTTACATATAAAGGAAGGCTTAAGCTTTCAAACGCTTTTTGTAAAATTCAAATCGGTTCACTAGGAGAGTCTAGATTTTTTTTTAAGTTTTAAACATTTTTTAGGCTTATAATCAAATTGAATAATTTTACAAGCTTTTTACAATTTTACGAGCGCGCTAAAAATTGCATTATCTCGACTTCTTGTTAACCAATTTTGCTCTTTTTTTGAATCGATGTCTCGGACGATAACTGAACATTTTTAATTGCAAATTGGGAAATTTGCAATGAACAATTGTATGTTAAAAAAGTAATTACATTTTTTCTTCATGCATGTTTTTTGAGATTGCAATTTATATATTGAAGTAAATTGTTTCTTTTAGTAAACAATATACACGTCATTTTATGCCAACACGTATGCCAACTTTGCCCTCAATATCTCGGCAATCAGTAAGCCGAATATATATCTTTTTTTTTAAGAAGCATCTTTTAATGTTCTTTAAGTATATAAATTTTGAAATTGATATGTTTAAAGCTCGTAAAGTTATTTAATTTGTTTATAAGCCTAAAAAATGTTTAAAACTTTAAAAAATTTTCTAGGCTCTCCTAGTGAACCGATTTGAATTGTACAAAAAGCATTTGAAAGTTTGAGCCTTCCTTTATACGTAAAAATATTTGCAAATATCTGAGGGCCTTATTTAGGGCCTACTATAAATTTGAAAATTTGTGATTTTTTTCCAGTAGGCGGGATTGTAAAATTATTATGCAAAACCTATCCGACCGATCTTCACAAAATTTAGCACACGTTTTAAACATATTAAAAAGTTTTTCTAGGCGAAATGTGGAGCTTTTAAGTCAACTTTAGAAAGTCGAAAACATTTAAAGGATTAACTTCATTTTTTTGTATTTTTTTTCTACTTATTGCTATTTTTTTAACAATAAATATTAAATTTTCAATTTCTAACTAACGAAATATTGTGTAAAACTGAATAACAAAACTTTTAACTTCGTGTAATTTTTTCTCTAGGATCAATATTTTCCGAATTATAAACGAAAATAGGAGCAAAAAAATGAGAAATTTTCAATTGTTTTCAGATTTTGTTAAATAAAAAATTTAGCACAGGGTTTGTAACTGGAGCATATCGTGACAATCCATATTGGGCACATCTCGAAAGGATTCCAGCAAAAAATAGCTTCCTATGGAAAATGTCCAATCCAAAACAGATCCCACCTAGACTATCAGATAAGCTTACCATTTCAACGTCTAGGCTCAAGCAAAATAAAATCTGTTCAAAAATATAATATTCTTACAAGGTAAAAGAAAGATATTCTTACACGAACAAGGAAGTTCTAGAAAAAATGAAGAAGGAACCAGAGATTGTGTTTACGATCAAACGCATAAAATTGCAATATCTGGGACACGTTATGAGAAATCAGCACCGTTACTCCCTGCTACAGTCTATATTGCAAGGTAAAGTCAAAGGTAAGCGAGGACCCGCTAGAAGGAGAATATCATGGCTGCGGAATTTAAGAACATGGTTTGAGAAAACCTCAACGGAGCTGTTTCGAGCCGCAGCGAGCAAGGTTATGATTGCCAATATGATTTCCAACATCCGAAACGGATAGGAACTAGAAGAAGAAGAACAAGGTAAAAGGGGAAAATCCCAGTAGTTGGCTGTATACCACAGTTTAAAAAACTATCGTGTTCTATTTTTTGTCCAATTTTTAACTGAATTTATAAGAATTTTTGGAAAACGTTTGTTTACAAATATAACTATAAGCATATTTGATAAATTACAAAAAAAAAAAATTATGATCAATGAATGTCACTATCAAATTATTTATTTTATAATAAGTAATTCGATAAATCAAAACATTTTTAATTGTCATAATATTGTGCAATGTGATCTTAATTATTCACCAACAATGTATTTGAATGCGTATAGAAACTAAATTAATGATTTCAATCTTTGTTTTAAATGAGACATGGAACATATCGTTATGTAGTTGTTTAATGTAATAATTTGCGTACATTAACAATGCCGTGTTGATAATCACCAATACTAAAAAATAATATCCAAGGCGCACTTTATCTTTATTAGTCAGTAGCGTTTTTATATAAGAGAGATAAAAATACTCTATGTTTAATAATAATGCATACCAGAAATGAGGTACAGTGGAACCTCGATTATCCGTCAGGGCACCGGACCAAGGGTATGACGGATAATCGAAAAGACGATTAACAAAATATTAAAAAAATAAAAATTCATAGTATAACTCTCAAAATTTATTTGTATTTTTTATTTAACGATATAAAAGGGATTTATGTTAAGTCGAATCAATTTTATTTAAAATATTCCGAGATCTTTGTTTGTTTTATTGTTACTTCACATTTTCAACGGCTGAATTGCTTAACTCGTTCGCTGCCGATCACGCGCCAGTGCGTGATGGTCGTACTTGGAAAAAGGCCGATCACGCGCCAGTGCGTGATATAGCTGTAAGCTCTATAATGTAGGTTTTTAAATACGGCTTATGGAATGAGTTTAAAAATAAGTGTCGGCCTGCTAGGATCGATCATAGGTTATGATTTACATTGCGCGGTTTTTGATTTGACAGTACCAGTGTATGTTGACAGTCTAGTGAAAATGGCGGAAAGTAATAACATTGTGGCAGGACCTTCTCAACCAAAAAAGGTAAAAATTGATTTAAAACAGCCTTTAAGTGAAAAAGAACTACTATATTTACTGGAACATGACAGCTCCGACGAGGACGAGATGGTATTTGGTGATTTGGATGAATCGGACGAAGTATATTCTGAGGATTCTGAAAATGATATTGGTGTACAACAGTACGTGTTACAAAATAATGATAATGAACGTCCACAAAACCTTTCTCATAATCAAGACCAGTCTATACAATTTTCTTTGAATCCAACCACAATGAAAGATGTTTTTGAATTTACTGAACACGAAAGATTATTAGTAGACGTAACTGGAATGACACCGATTGAATATTTTAGATTGTTTGTGACAGACGATTTTATTACAAAAATTTGTGATTTGAGTAACAGTTACGCCATTAATCTATTTTTATCTGAAAGAACATGCTTTAAATCCAGGATAACTAACTGGAAACAGTTAACTTCTGAAGATTTGTTACTGTTCATAGGCTTACTGTTACACATGGGCAATATTCGAATAAACCGTGTCCAAGACTATTGGCGACAAGATGAGTTATATAGCATTGGGATATTTCACAAAGTTATGAGCCGAAATCGGTTTTTATTGATAATGCGTTGCCTGAATTTCACGGAAAATAGAGAAAATGGTATTTTACCTGAAGACAAATTATTGAAGATTAGATACCTAATTAATTTTTTTAACGAAAAAGTATGTGCACTGTATTATCCAGGACGGGAGCTAAGTTTAGATGAGTCTATGGTGTTATGGCGAGGCAGACTTCAATTTCGCCAATATATAAAAAATAAGAGGCATAAATATGGCATTAAATTATACATGCTGACAACCCCAACTGGTATGGTTTTAAAATTTGCCGTTTATGCAGGAAAACTGGACGATCTGGGTGGTAAAGATCATGCATCAAAAGTGGTAATGCATTTATTGGACGGTTTTTTGGAAGTATGACATAGTGTGTATATGGACAATTATTATAACAGTTTTTTATTAGCTAGAACACTATTGAATCATAAAACACACTGTACGGGAACTTTAAGATTGGACAGAAAGCATGTACCGAAGGAAATAAAAGACAGTAAGTTAAAAAAAGGTGAAGTAATGGGAAGGTATGCAGATGGAGTACTCATAGGAAAATGGAGAGATAAGAGGAATGTGTCCTATATTTCTAATGAATATCGAAACATAATGGTGGATGTACCAAATAAAAGACAACAAATTGTATCGAAGCCCTTACCGATCGTTCAATACAATAAGTATATGTCCGGTATTGACAGACATGACCAAATGCTCTCTTATTACCCGGCAGAGAGAAAGACATTAAGATGGCCTACGAAGATGTTTATCCACGTGCTGCAATTGATGCTTATCAATTCACACCATTTATATAACAAATACTCTACCCAAAAAATAAGTCTTTATGACTTTCGTATTCGAGTCATACAAAGTTTATTAGCCCCGGCCCAGAAGAGGGCAGAAGAAGACCAAGCACACCGACGACCCCCAGAAGTTGGTCACATTATGTCACAAAGAGTGGCACCACCAGGTATTAAGAAAACACCTAGAAAACATTGCAAGTTATGTTACGAAAATGGAAAAAGAAAGGATACTATCTACACATGTAGGTCGTGCCCCAGTGAACCAGGATATTATCTAGATTGCTGTACCATTATTCATAAATAAGTTACAAATGTTTAATCCACAGGGACATTTGTGGTTTGATCACTTATTTTAGTTTTTTTATTTATTTTATTTTGATCTGAGTAATATTTTTGTTTTATAAATTTTTTATGTATTGTTCGTTTTATTCGAATTAGTATATATAATATAATATAAATATAGTTTCTGTTTTCGTATTATAATAACGTCGTTTTATTGTCTCACTCTATGGCGTGATACGGCTAATTGAGATGAAATTCCTGGGACCACACCGATCACGCGCTGGCGCGTGATATCACAAAGTATATCTAATGACAAAAAAATTAGTTGACATAGCTTTAGTGCAACTATTCAAGCAACTTTTCTAAATAACATTTAAACGAAAAATTCAAAAAACGTTGTCGGCCCCTACTATATATTGCATTTTAAAGATCGGCAGCGAACGTGTTAATCGAAGTAAAATCATCAAATCTATCTTCTTTGCTTCTTCTTGGCGAGAATACCAATCGATGAATTGTTGTATGTGCGATGCAGCTTCTCTAGCTTCTTTACGCAAATCTTTGTGAGTTGCAATAGCATCATCAACATCGCTACCATCAAAGTCTGTGTCAGCTTCTGAATCAGTTTCGCCCGCCCCTGTTGCCATTTTAATGATTTCATCATCTGTCAGCAATCTATAGCCGTTTGCGTTCTCATCACAAATAATTCATTCGTTTATGTTATCTTAAGGCAACGAAAACAAAACAGCGTGTTTTAAATGTTATGCTTTTCAGTAATCTGTCAAAGAATATTCCTCTTCCATAACTAGGTTTTGAATATTTTTTTTCTGTATCTTCTTTTAAATGTTTCAATGACCGATTGATCCATTGGCTATATCAAGGATGTTGTATTTGCAGGCAGAAAAGAGCACGTGCTATTTCCATCGCCACTTCGCAGCATACCGCCTTCAGGATATGCAGGTGCATTGTCCAAAATAAGAATCGCATTTGGTGGTTAATTTTTTTGCAAGGTTAATTTTTGGCTTGCAAGTATTGTCGAATGTCTGGTATATAACCCTAAAGAACAAGACGTTAGAAAAATAGATAAATGAATTTTGGTGTGCAGTACATATCTTTGTGAACCTTCTTCTTCTTAACATGCCATACACCAATGTGCGTAGGCAACTATCTCATTACTAGAATTCTGTTCTTGGCGGCGTGGCACAGCTCGCCTGTATTGTGTATTCCTGTCCATTCTTTAATATTCCTTAACTAGGATAATTGTTTGCGGCCGGCTCCTCTTCTACCTTCGATCTTCCCTTGTAGGATTAACTGTTATATTTCATATTTTGCTCCTCTCAATATGTGCCCAAGGTAACCAATCTTGCGTTTTTTAATTAATTTAAAGAGTTCTCTTTCCACGCCGGCTCTCTGAAGGATGTCATCGTTTCGAACTCTATCCACCCAAGGTATGCGCATCATTCTTCTCAATAACCACATTTCAAATGCTTCAAGTTTGTTGATAGATGTTTTTTTTTTTCAAAGTCCACGTTTCCATGCCATAAAGCAAGATGGACCATATGTAGCACTTAACCAAGCTTGTCTTGCCATTTTTTTGGGTTTTTATCTCGTGTTGTGGATCCGATTGGTCATTGATTGTGGTGCCAAGGTATTTAAAAGTTTTCACGCGTTTTATACGATCGTCACCTATGCATATTATCGGGTTTTCTGGAGGGTTTCTGCTAATGACCATATATTTCGTAAACCAGTCAGCGAATATTTCCTGAGACATCCATTCATTATGTTGTACTTGGTTAACAGTTAACAGAAAGCACGTTCATATTTATACTATTGGAACAACTTGATTTTTTTGCTGTACCAATTAATAATAAAGTAAGGCGATGGTCACCACTTACATTTGAAAACATCGTTGCTGCGATTGGTTGCTTTTGCGTTTTAAATCCGGGTGCATATTTTTCAGACAGTTCAGCCAATGTTTTCGTTGGCAATGCTTTATAGATTAAACAAGTTTCATCCACATTGTATACTTGATCACGTGTCAAACCATATTCATCGATCATACCTTGAAACTTTCTTTTATATTCACCTTCGATTTTCAGTTCCCGTATACCGTGGCGATTTTTGAACTTTTCCAACCAACTGCTGCATCCTTTGAATGAAAGATCGTCATTCAATTTCATGTTGAAAAACAACGCTTTTTCGGCAACAATTGACCCAGACAAAGGAACACCTTCGCTTCTTTTTTGAACGAACCACAAGTACAGAGCCGTGTTGATTGATTAATTTGTGGCGTTTTTCATTGTCTTACGATGTTCAACCCGGCCATCCAACGATTCCATTTGCGAAGCATACTTTTCAATTCCTGTAGCATTTTTATTTAAAGCATTTATTGTTGTTCTCAGAACATCATACTTTTTAATTACTATTTAACTGGAAATAAGCCACAATTAAAGATAAAAATACGTTTATTGACGTTTCAATTTCCACTTCGGAAATCGTTCTCAAAATACAAACAGTAAATTAAACAAATTTTGTTTTTTGTTACATAGTGAAAAATTCTTCTAATAATTTAATTTTATCTGACTCATTTATATTGACAATTCAGACATACATTATGCATTGTAAAGTAGACGACTTTAAAATTATATTGCCAATATTGTTGACTTGCGCTCCTGGGACGACTTTACTTATAAGATAGTTCATTAAAATACCTTGTGAATGCGATCAGTTTTATTTAGGTGAATCATTAAGGCCAGTAAATGTTAGAATAAGTGAACATCAATCTTATATTAAAAATAGAGAATTTGATAGATCTCAAATATGTAAACACGCATGGGATAATGAACATAGGCTTCAATGGAATCATTCAAATGTAGTCCTAAAAGAAACGGATGGCAAAAAAAGAAAAATCAAACAAGCGGCTCTAATTATGCTAAATGAGGCCAATTGTGTCGCAAATTCCTCGGCAGAATGTAGTAGGATCTGGTTACCAATATTGAAAGAGGAAGTTATTAATAAGAAAGTACCAGTATTAGTAAGTCAGTAACACTATAGAGGATACATGATTTATGTTTTTTTAAATAACCTAACATATAAAATCAGAATTTTGATGTTTGTTGAAGGTAAACTAAATTCACGAACAAATACTTTTTAATGTCGGGATAGTATTATGAGGTTTTTTTCCTGGTTTTCCCTCATAATTTACTATGGAATCACTAACAGGAGAATTTTACTGTCATCATGTCATGTGTTTGTCTTTTTAAAGACGAATTACATGCTATGATTTTTTCTGACGGATATTCTCAAGTTAAAGTTGATTTCATGTAATCGAATGAATTATCTTATAAGTAAAGTCGTCCCAGGAGCGCAACTCAACAATGTTGGCAATATCATTTTAAAGTCGTCCACTTTAAAATGCATAATGTATGTCTGAATTGTGAATATAAATGAGTCAGATAAAATTAAATTATTAGAAGAATTTTTCACTATGTAACAAAGAAGAAAATTTGTTTAATTTACTGTTTGTATTTTGAGAACGATTTCCGAAGTGGAAATTGAAACGTCAATAAACGTATTTGTATTTTTAATTGTAGCTTATTCCCAGGTAAATAGTAATTAATTTAAAATGCCACAAGAAAATAGCTTCAGAACAATATCATACTTTTTGCTGAATCCACACCTTTCTTTAGGTCACCTAGCAGAAATACCTTTCTTTAGTTCTGCAATAATTTCTATTTTTTTTCAATTGACAAAACAACATGTTTTCTTTTTGATGCTCCAGATGTGGAAGGCACCATTTTTCAAAACCTAATTGATCAAACTACTGACACACTTAATGTTCTAATTTAAATTAAACTGAATTATGGTGTCACACAGATATTGACTGTAATAATTATTGTGCCGTGCGTTTTTATTTTCGCCTTGTGATTTACCTCTTTAAATTAAAATTTAAGCCAGAGCTCTGAATAAGAATAAAAATTATTTACATAAAAAATGCGGTGGTGGCATAACTATACGTGTACGTTTTAACGAATTTCGTCTGGCTTATTACAATGGTTAAATAAAATAAATTGATGACTAAATTTTTACGTATGTAGTCAATATAACTTATGTATGGACTCTGATGGTTAACAGAGGTGACGGTTAATAGAGAGACGGATAATCGAGGTTCCACTGTACATGGAAGAAGTAGATGACAATGAAGATAGACTCTTAGACAAAAACATTTAGGAAAAGGCGGTCAAAATTGGCTACTTAAGGTTCAAAATGGGATTTAAAACAAATCTGTAACTTTCAAGGTTTTAAAATAAGGTAAATATCATATTCTTCTTCTTCTTGATGTGTCTATCCGTTACGAATGTTGGTGATCATCACGGCAATCTTTATCTCATCTGCAGCAGCGCGGAAAAGCAGATGTTTTATTGAACCATATTCTGAGGTTCTTTAACCAAGATGTTCCTCTTCTTCTTGGAAAGAACGTTTTCGCCCTAATATTCTTACTTTTGTATCAAGAGAGAGGTTGTGACTTTTGAAGAAGGCCCCCATCCGATTAAAGGTGAATATAGCTTTTCCAATGCGTGCTCTAATCTCCTGGTTGTTAGTCCATTCTTCATTTATTACGGTGCCGAGGTAGTTGTAGTGCTTCACTCTTTCTACAGGGGATTGGTTGACGTAGAGTTGACCATCTGTTATCCTTTTCTTGCTAATTATCATAGGCTTTGTCTTCTTGACGTTTATATTTACATATGGTTGACTGTAATATGTTATTTTGTTCTTAAGAACTTGTAGGTCTTCTAAGTTGTCCCCGCAAATACCACGGTCTTCTGCACCGGCATGTTTTTTAGCCGGTAAACATTTAGTATAATTGAAAAAGATTGTAAGACTTGTACACACTTCTAAATAGGTCTAACTGGTAAGCAGGTTTTGTATGTTTTCAATAAAATTGATAGTGTGTAAAATAATTTATTAAATAAGCTTAGTATACTTTCGACATAATAAATGTCATCATCAGAGCTATCCTAAAATAACGTTAAGCTAAGTAAATTTTTTATAAAATACGATGACAGAAAAAAACTTACGTCAATTAGGCAATAAATACTTCATAGAAGGAAAATTGTGGACAAACAACATATTAAAAACAAAGATCGGGCTCTCTAGGCCACAGATCTTGGGTTTAACTCTTATACCTATGTATAATTCACATCAAATAGTTAAAATAGAAAACATGGCTACCACATACAGCGACGACAACAGCTGTTTTTGACTTATATATATATATATATATATATATATATATATATATATATATATTTTTTTTTTTTTTTTTTGAAGTAAGATGAAGGCGGAAGCTCGAATATACGGAAGTAAATCCGAGAGCGACCTCTGTATTTAAAATTATTAATTGAAAAAATTGAAAATGTCTAAACTGACGTCTGAAGGTTATTTATTATTACTTTTAGTTACTATAGAATTATGAATTTAAATATTTTAAATTGATAAGTCAACGTGAAAATTTAAAATATAAATTTATCAAAAATATCAAACAAAACTTTTAAACTTTGACCAAGTAGAAGAAAGTAGATGAAAACGAAACTAAGGAGAAGTATCATTTGTCAAGTTAAGAGTTCAATAGCTATTACTGATTATCAATATTATTAATAAAATAAATAAAGAAGAAGAAAAATCTTAAACATTTTTTACTTATATGAAATCAATGAAAGGAAATTCAAGAATTTTTTTAAAAATAAAGGTCAAAGCTTGATCAATCGATGGTTGATTGTATACTAAATGTATTATTAAAGAAACTTCTTAAAGATTGGATCAAACTTACAATTTAAGCTAATTTGAGTGTTAACACAGTTCTGAGGATTCCTTTTCATTTCTCTACTGATTTCTAGATCTTCTAGTAAATTCATTTTTGTATAATTATTATTGGATATACTGTGTAGGATCTTGCTATCTCTTTGAGGACTAAAGCCATGCTTTGAAGCATGTATATGATTTCCAAAACTAGATTTATCAATCTTAGACAGATGTTCTTTAATACGTATATCCAAAGGTCGCATTGTTCTACCCACATAAGTCACCGGGCATTCACCACAGGATAATTTATAAATACCACTTTTAGACGAGTTGTTGATTTTGTCTTTAGTGTCAGAAAAAATAGATTTGATATTTTCTTTACATTTGAAAGAAAGTTTTAGATTAGGAATGTTATTTAAGATTCTGGCTATATTATCCGAGGGATAACCTATGTACGTAATTGATCGATAAATAACTGCCGATTTAGAAATGTTATGGACAGTGTTGTATACTAGTGATCTATTCCTTTTATTCCTTAATTTATTGAGTATGTTATCAACCAAAGTAGGGGTATAACCGTTACTATAAGCAAGTTGTTTTATAATTTCGAATTCTGATTTAAAATTTGAATCTGACAGAGGTAAGCTAAGTAAACGATGGATATAGCAATAAAAGGAGGCCATTTTCTGTTGAAAAGGATTATTACAAGATCTAGAGATGGTATGGTCAGTCTGAGTTGGTTTTCTAAAGACTGAAAAATTTAATTTGTTATCTATTCTAGTTAATGTTAAGTCTAGAAAATTAATAGAATTGCTGGATTCTGATTCTAAGGTGAATTTTATAGCTGGATGTAAGTTGTTAAGTGAAACTAGGATAACACAAAAGTGGTATTTATAAATCATCCTGTGGTGAATGCCCGGTGACCTATGTGGGTAGAACAATGCGACCTTTGGATATACGGATTAAAGAACATATGTCTAAGATTGATAAATCTAGTTTTCATATACATGCTTCAAATCATGGCTTTAGTCCTTAAAGAGATAGAAAGATCCTACACAGTATATCCAATATTAATTATACAAAAATGAATTTACTAGAAGATCAAGAAATCACTAGAGAAATGAAAAGAAATCCTCAGAACTGTGTCAACACTCAAATTAACTTAAATTGTAAGTTTGATCCAATCTTTAAAAAGTTTCTTTAATAATACATCTTTATTTATTTTATTAATAATATTGATAATCAGTAATAGCTATTGAACTCTTAACTTGACAAATGATACTTCTCCTTGGTTTCGTTTTCATCTACTTTCTTCTACTTGGTCAAACTTTAAAAGTTTTGTTTGATATTTTTAATAAATTTATATTTTAAATTTTCACGTTGACTTATCAATTTAAAATATTTAAATTCAGAATTCTATAGTAACTAAAAGTAATAATCAATATCCTTCAGAAGTCAGTTTGGACATTTTCAATTTTTTTCAATTAATAATTTTAAATACAGAGGCCGCTCTCGGATTTATTTCCGTATATTCGAGCTTCCGCCTTCATCTTACTTCAAAAAAAAAATATAAGTCAAAAACAGCTGTTGTCGTCGCTGTATGTGGTAGCCATGTTTTCTATTTTAACTATTTGATGTGAATTATACATACGTATAAGGGTTAGACCCAAGATCTGTGGCCTAGAGAGCCCGATCTTTGTTTTTAATATGTTGTTTGTCCACAATTTTCCTTCTATGAAGTATTTATTGCCTAATTGACGTTAGTTTTTTTTCTGTCATCGTATTTTATAAAAAATTTACTTAACTTAACGTTATTTTAGGATAGCTCTGATGATGACATTTATTATGTCGAAAGTATACTAAGCTTATTTAATAAATTATTTTACACACTATCAATTTTATTGAAAACTACAAAACCTGCTTACCAGTTAGACCTATTTAGTATAATACCTTTTTCAGTTTCGTACAAAGCTTCAATAAATATTCTTTCAGAGTACAGATTGAAGATTAGAGGAGACAAAATACAGCCTTGCCTCACTCCACGCATGATTTTCACATAGTCAGTGTGTTCACCCAACTCTAAGATTTGCTGTCTGATTTCATTAAAGATTTCTAATTATTTTCAGATCTTGGTTATTAATTCCTGCTTCTTTTAGTATTTGCATAATCTTGGCGTGCTGTACGCGATCAAACTCTTTCTCTTAATTAACTAGACATGTGTATACATCGCAGTTGATGTCTCTGCATCTCTGGAATAAGACTTGTACTGAGAACAAAGCCTGTCTAGTACCAACAGTATTTGTGAACCCGAACTAGTTGGGGGCAATTTGACTTTCACACAGCTTGTAGATGTTCTTATGAATTATCTTTACGAACCATTTTATGGGATGACTCATAAGGCTTATAGTACGGTAATCTTTGCATTTTTTAACTCCTGGTTTTTTTGGAATTGCAATAAACTTAGATTTCAGCCATTCTGTTGGTATTTCTCGAGAATTGTATATGTTGTTGAATATCTTTTCAATTAATGCTATTGATTTGTCGTCAACTAGTTTGAGTTGTTCTGTTTGTATATTATCAGGACCAGCCGGTTTGCCATTCTTTAACTGTGTTATTGAGGAATAAACTTCCTGCTGTAATATTCTTGGTCCATCATTTACCTTTTCTAGCTCAAAGGTGTTATCTCTTTGATCTTCAAATAGTTTTGCTAGATATTCTTTATACGTTCTTATTTTACTCTGTTTGTCAAAAATAATGTTTTCGTCAGAATCAGTTATATTTCCTATCTGGCTTCGTCTTAGTCCCCCTGTGAGTTCTTTAAGTACATTGTGACTATCTTACTTTGACTGTAGAGTCTCTATTTCTTCGCATCTTTCCCTTGCTTATTTTTCTTTCTTTTCTCTATTTTCGTTTTTATTAATATATTTATAGTTTTATATTTGTCTGGCTCATTTTTGGCTTCTCGTCTCTCATCCATCAGTTTAAGGATCTAATTTGTCATCCATGACTTTTTCTCTATTAATCTATCTGTCTTTAAGTGTTTATCCTTCACATTTTGCAATATGTTTTTTGGATGTATGTTTATTGAAATTATTGATTTTATTTAACAAACAATCTCACACATATCTCTTCTTCATTGGATCAAATCTATCTCCTCAAGAACTTCCCGTTTACTGTCAAACAACTGCAATAATAGAATTGAGTTCTCCATTCAACAATATAAAGTAGTTTCAACCATGTTCTACCATCCATCTATTAATAGAGTACCGGCATCATTTGTTTAACTTTGTATCAAGACCTAAGGATGCTTTGCATATTGTAGAAAGCGAAACCGGTCGTCTGATAGTTAAATTAAATTGATTGTAAGTCTTATTTATTATTTCTTTACCTATTTCAATTTTAAATTTGTCGTTAAAAGAATGATTGTGATCTAGAAGGTGAAGTGCGTATGTAGAATCTGTTTTTCTATTTTTCTAAAAGGGCTTTCAATAATAGAAAAACAGAGAAAGGCAATCAGCCGAAACAACTGTAGTGATAAGAGTTAAAATAAATTTTTGTGGAAGTTTGAAAACAAAGTTTTCAGTGTTTTATTGTTACATAAATTAAAGATATAATTGTTCAACCTCTAACAACTTTAATAAATCAATCAATATCTTGTAATACTTATCCTCAAGTTTTTAAAACTGCAAAGGTAGTACCTCTGTTTAAGAATAAAGGCTCTATTGATAATTATAACAATTATCGACCCATTTCTTTGTTGATCATCTTATCAAAAGTTTATGAACGAATTTTAAAAAATCAAATTAATCTACATTTTGAATCTAATAAACTGTTTGCCATAAACTAGTACGGATTCCGAAAAAATAAAACAACAACTTTAGCTATTGATCATTTCGCTAGCAATATTTTGGAAGGGTTTGAAAAATATCTTGATACTCTTGCATCGTTTTTAGATCTTACTAATGCTTTCGATTGTGTCACACATAGTATTCTGCTTAGAAAACTTCCTTATTATAATTTTCATAGTGATGCTATTCAACTACTTGATTTATATCTATCAAATCGTGATTAATATGTTCTCTTCAACCAGTGTGATTCTCAAAAACAATCTCTGTTGTTTGGTGTCCCTCAAGGCTCGGTTTTGGATGCAATATTATTTCTTATCTATATTAATGATCTAGTGTACTCTCAAAATGAAACAGTTAACACTGTTTTATTTGCTGATGACACTACTTTCTATGCCAGCTATCACCCTTCTGAATCGGACAGCATTGATTACCAAACATGTGAAAAAAACTTCTTTAATTAGTTTTTAACTAACCGTCTCTCTTTGAACAACTCTAAATCTCAAAATGTTAATTTTACTCTAAGAAATAACATTTGTGTTAAAAATATTGCTCTACCGCAATGTGTAACCGGAGCGAAGTTTCTGGGAATATATTTGGATGCAGGATTAACCTAGGAACAACATATAGTTAATCTATCGAAAAAGTTTTCCCGACAACTTTTCCTTTTCAGGAACCTTGTACAAGTGACTTTCAGGGAAACTATTTTAACAGCTTATCATAGTAATTTTCATTCTCATCTGCCATATACTATTCTCTCCTGGGGTCACTCTTGTCATATTGATAAAGTCTTTGCATAACAAAGAAAGTGTGTTCGTATTATCTCTGGGCTCTGTTATAGAGCAGACTGTAGAAACTCCTGTAGAGCTTTAAAAATTTTGACTTTACCTTGTGTATACATTATGCAATGTATGTTGCACATTAAACAAAATCTTAGCCAATACAATGTGCATGTAGATTTTCACAATTATCCCACCAGATTTAACAATAATCTTATACCAGAATTTAGCCGTCTTGAGAGATCCAGAAATGGTTCAAGGTATTTAGCAATATCAGTTTAAGGCAAAAATGAAGAGTTACCATATAGCGAATGCCTTTTTTACATATGAGGAGTATTTTACTTCCGATTTTAATTTTTTGTAATTGTCAACAGTATAATTTAAAACACTATATCTTATGTTTTATATTTATATTTATGTGTATATTAACTATATTGACATATATTTTATTTTCTTTAACTTGTAAAAAATACTTTTGTATTCATTTATTACCAATAAACTATCTATCTATCTAATGTGTTGGTGATAACGAGTTCTGAGCCTTCTGCGAATTTTTCTAGGTCTTCTCTCTCGTTGTTGACTCCAAGTCCATGTGCTCCAATATACTGTGTCTTATATCCAGCTTTAATCTTGGCATTAAAATCGCCCGTAATGATGAGAACTTTCTGTCAAGGAATTTTCTGTACGATACTGTTGATGTTCTGATAGAACTTAATTGCTTCTTCCTCCTCTTTGTCTGCAGTGGGAGCATAGACTTCGATGATGTTTATATTAATAGGGTTGGCTTCTACTTATAGTAACATTACTCTCTCTGATATTGGTGTAAAGTTAGTAACGCATTTGGCAACCTTGGGTGATACGATTATTCCAACTCCACATTCATGTAATCCATTACTTTTTCCCGAGTAATATACCTTGTGATCTTCTATTTCTACTTCTTCAAAATCTGACCATTTTATATTAGTAACTATTTATTAATATAACGTAAAGTTAGGGTTAAAAAAGGAAAAGTGTTTTTTGTTATATTAATAAACAGAAAATAACGTAAATTACCCCATTATGCCCGTCGTAAAGGACAACATTCGCATACAAGGACTGCTTTGTCATCCTTATATTCTACACCTGCAAATGAATTATGAGCCCATTTATGGCAACTGGAACAGCTTATTATATACAACCCTCTGTGGGTCTTGCATAAAAATGTTCGCAGTACAGGCCGTGAGTGTCATTATCTTCACCTTTTGAATTTGATTCTACTTTTTTAGATTTTGTCAATTTCGATTTTTTTCTCGTCTGTGATTTGGTTTGATGATTGGCTATAGAAAAACTAACAATATCATGGCTTTTATATTATAGTTTGGACTAGTTACGGACGTTCAACAATTACTAAGACAGGGGCAGAATAGAGAAGATAGCAGATGGTGATGTGGTGAACGCAAACCATTAGTAATGGAATGCTTCAAAGGAAAAAGAAATAATACTAAAAACATAGTAGATACATTGATTTGTAAAATAAATACTCTACGAGGAGTTTCTGGAACACACAAGATTAATTAAAAAATCATGTAATTATTTACTCAATTCTAAAACATTATTTGTATATGTATCTGGAGCAAATAACAAGTTGTGACAAAGTAGAGACAACAATATTGACTCAACGTTGCTTAACCAATAAATTATATTCTCTCATTTGATTTGGGTTTGTTTAACTAAAGCTTAAGCAATATAACCATAAATATTTTTATTTATAACCATGAATAAGACTGAAATAAAAAAATATTATTTTAAAAAGCGAGTTTTTTAAGGTGTACCATAATGTTTTGTGTTCGATAAAGTTCAGTTGGTGTCTCTCATATATGAGAGACGTGGCACGCAATGTGTTAAGTATTAAAGAAACAGGCTTTAGTTTTCTAAAAGGTGGTCCATCTCTCCTCCCTTTGCTATATCTCTCTGTGGCGGACTTGATCGAAAGCCTGTTTCTAATTTATGAAAGAGACGTACATATTTTGGCGAGGATTTAAGAATATCATGATTAATACATTGACTACAAAGATAACTCCTCTTGTACCTACGCCTCTACAGAATCAAAATAACTTTTTTTCTAAGTTTATGTCAAGTTTTTGGTATAATATGAGTTGGTGATGATTTGTAGGAACATTTTCAATGTGTAAAACTAATGGTGTGGTGATCGATGCATTATCTAAAATTTGTCTTTTTTTTGCAAATAATTGAACGTAGAAGTCAGTCATTCGTTGAGTATGCCATCCGGTCGATAAAATGCATTAAAGAGCTTTACAAGAGTATTCGAGTACTTTTCTATTTTAATTTTCTATTTTATATTTTAAAAATGTCGATACCAGTTCGTCTATTTCAGTACTTTTCTATTTGAGATGGTTTTAATGCATGTAATATTTCTTTCTTGATACTTTCTGCATTTGCTTTTTTTTTTAAAGATGTGCTCTTTCGTCTTTACACAACTCTTGAATGTATTTCTTTTATTGTTTTAGTTTTTTCCTATTTCGTCATTATAGTACTCCCATTTTTTTCTAAAGAACAAAAGTGTGGTTTCTTCTCTGTAATTCTAACATGTATTTAACCTTTTTGTGTTAAATAGTTCATATTTGTTTTGAAGATCTTCGTTCCCTTTACACATTTTTCAAAGTAAGTTTTTTTTGTTTTTTTTTTTCTGATCTTGTTTTCAATTATTAAGGTTATTGCTTTATATATATTCTTTAAAATGTTTATTATTTAATATAAAAGAATTAGTTTGTTAAATGAAATTGGAGGTCATCACGCAAAAATCAGAATTATCAATTATTCGTCTTTCGGGTTAAGATAATGCTTTGTTTTGGAGGATCCATACATAGGTTCATCTACCTTGAGTTCATCTAACAAAGACACATAGGTCGTCAAAACAAGATATGGTCCAAATACGGAAAACGAATAATTGATAAGATTTAGTTTTATTGCCAAGGTTAAAATATTTGATACTTTGTTTATTTAACAATTTTTTTTTGTAAAAATAGCTCCGTATCTAAACGTTAAAACGTTAATTAATAAGAAGTTTATTTTATAAAAGCTGTGGTTTGTTTCCAGAAATATATTTTCAAAATTCTAACATGACACAAAGAAACTGTTTCAGAACAATATCAATTAAATATTTCCTAGCTTATGTTGACTTATTTCACAGTTTTCATTATTAATCGAAGGCCCATATTGAAAAAAACTCTGTTACTATCTTCTCTATATTCTGAAGATACATTTATTTGTCAGATTTTTAATCTTTCCAATTAGGACTCTCATATCCCCTTTCTATTAGAAATAATTTTATGGTAAATCAAAAATAAACGTACATTGTTCCTCCTTGGACTGTTTTCATTCCAACTATCAACACCAAACTCTACATGAAAGCAGGTAACCATCCCAAAGCAATATATCAATATGTCTTCCAAGAACTCAAGACATATAGAGTAACTATAATCTTATAATATATACCGATGCGTCTAAAACTATAGAGGAAGTAAAAGCAGCATTTATGTTTGATAAAACAAAAATATTAAAAAGAGAAATCATACAATTTCTACCTGGCGAAATCGAATTCAAATCTTAACCACCGTGCATTCTAAACCTTGCAAAGCAAACAGCTTGATGAATAAATCGGCAAGGGAATCTAAGATTGCATTCCAAATTCCGTTCATCATGGTCAAAATTCGTAGTGAATTCAGTTTTTGGTACTCCAAACGGAGTAAAGAAATAACACATAATGACGGTACTAGATTTCGATTCGATACAGAGCAGCGACAAGCCGCTTATACGTATTTAGATCTCTTTAGGTCTCCTCAAAACGGTATAGCCACTACTTCGTATCGAAACAAAATCTATTCCCGTCGTAGACAATAGTTATCAAAAATAACTATATACAGACGTAACTACGCCATCTATCGAATCAAAATCTAGTACTGTCATTATGTTTTATTTCTTTACTCCGTTTGGAGTACCAGAAATTGAATTCACTACAAATTTTGACTATTACGAACAGCATTTGAAATGCAATCTTAGATTCCCTTGCCGATTTATTCATCAAGCTGTTTGCCAAGTTTTAGAAAGCACGGTGGTTAAGATTTGAATTCAATTTCGCCAGGTAGAAATCGTATGATTTCTCTTTTTGTTCTAGATGGTGTAGTTACGTCTGTATATAGTAATTTTTGATAACTGTTGTCTACGACGTGAGTCTATTTTGTTTCGTTACGGAGTAGTGGCTATACCGTTCTGAGAAGACCGAAAGAGGTTGAAATACGTATAGGCAGTAATGAAAAACAGGAGGAAATTCAATAAGTCACGCAATAGCAAGATAGCGATGGAAATCTTACTTCGGAGCCATTAACGATATTAGAAACATGGATATCATACATAGAAAAATTATTTGCATTTGACAGGACTGATGATCACCTATATGAAGAAGGAGAAAAAGAAACAGGACCTTCAATCCTTCAATGAATCAATCAATCAATATTCTTTATTTCATCTGACTTTTACAAGTATTGAAATGCGTCAAAATACAATCTAAAAAACTGTAGATACATAGGTAGTAAAAAAAGTAAAAACTATAAGCACAATGATAAAACATAAAATATACACAAAAACATACAAATTGTTAAAAAGATGCCTGCAAGTATTCCTCTAACGAATAGAAAGTGTTTGGCAGAAGTAATTTCTTAACTATTCTCTTAAATACATAAATATTTAACTCTTTAACATAATTAGGTAATTTATTATACAAACTAACGCATGTTGGGTAAGGACCCTTGCCCACAACAGTCAAGTGACGAGCAGGGGTCACCAAATCATTTCTGTAACGAAAATTGTAGCCACTCATTAAGGAAACATCATTTCTGCAAATAAAATTACATCTATGTGACTTTACATATACAACACAACTGAAAATATACAGCGAAATTACAGTTAAAATATTTAATTGTTTAAAAATTGGTCTACAGGAATCCAAGCGCCTTCTAAACGTTATGTTACGAATAATTTTTTTTTTTTGAAGAACAAGCACCTCATTAATACGCGAGCAATTTCCCCAACAAACTAAGCAATATTGCAAAATTGACTGTACATGAGCAAAATAGTAAAGTTTCAAGATTTCTAGGGAGACAAAATTCCTAAGTTGCCATAGAACATAACAGTGTACAGACAATCTTCCCACTACATAATCAACGTGAGAACTCCAAGACAAATTAGAATCCAGATAAACACCTAACAACTTGGTGGAGTGGCTATTTACCACAGACCCATTGTCAAGCCTTACTAATGGACTCATCTTCATAGTAGAAGGTGAAAAGGTTACCATATTGGTCTTTGATCCATTTAAGATTAGGGCATTATTTAAACAGTAAAGACTCATACTTTTTTACCCTTAAGACCTTAAACCGGTGATAGAAGATGATATTGCAGCACTAAAAAACAATAAGTCAGCAGGTCCGGACAATGTACCCTGCGAAATATTAAAGATCCGATGTAAATCAGACAAACAGTTCCTTGATAATCTAGTTGTACTTTTTAACAACATATATAATAGCGGTAAAATCCCGGAGAACTGGCTGCTGTCAACATTTATTACAATCCCGAAGAAACCAAATGCCCAGATCTGTGATGACTACCGGGTTATAAGCTTGATCAATCACTATTAATCTGTCACTAAAGCGTTCACTTAGAAGAATATATGATAAGTTATATATGAGTTTGGTTTTCGGAAAGCATTGGAACTATAGAAGCAGTTTTCGCTCTTCAAGTGCTTATACAGAGGTGTAGAGACGTTGATAAGGACGTGTATTTGTGCTTTGTGGATTTTAGAAAAGCATTTGACAATGTCAATCATGAACAATTGATAGATAATCTGCGAAAGACAGGTATGGACGACAGGGACATTCGAATTGTGGCAAACCTATACTGGGGTCAAACAGCAGGAGCAAAAATTGGCAACGAACTCACTGTAAGTGTGCAGATCAAAAGAGGTACAAATGTATAGAAAATGCAAATGAGGGCATAAAAATAAACGGCGAGTTAACGAACAATATAAGATATGCCGACGACACGATGATCCTTGCCAGTACCATAGACGAATTACAACAGGTAATGGAAAGAGTTTATTCAGTTAATGAGGAATACGGCCTAAGCCTCAACTTCAAGAAGACAAACTGGATGCTGATAAGCAAAAAGCAACAACCTGCTCAACAATTACGGATAAGTAACATACTAATTGACCATGCAGAATTTTATGTGTACCTTATCACCAACGTAAATGCAAAATGGGAACAGGCCACAGAAATTAAGGCGAGAATAGAACGAGCTAGAGCAGCATTTAACAATAGGAAAAATCGTCATAAGCAAGGATTTGTCTCTTTCCCTAAAACTACGTCTAGTTAAATGCTACATTTTCCCGATCTTACTATATGGTGTGCAGGCGTGGACGCTGACAGAGACACTCACGAGAAAACTAGAAGAATTCGAAATGTGGGTGTACCGACGCATTCTTCGTATATCCTGGACCGAACATGACACCATCATAGAAGTAATCCAAAGAATCTGAAAGGAGAAAGAAATCGTGAGCACAATTAAACAAAGACAGCTTGAATATCTAGGCCACATTTTGAGACACGACAAGTACCGTCTACTGCAATTGACTGTCCAGGGGAAAATAGACAGTAAGTGAGGGCCAGGCAGGAGAAGACACTCGTGGCTCCAAAATTTGCGGAAGTGGTTCGGGCTCACATCGCTCGAACTGTTCAGAAGCGCCGCAAGCAAGATCAGAATTGCCATGTTAATAGCCAACGTTCGCAACGGACAGGCACTTGAAGAAGAAGATAGTACCTTTAAAAAACAAAGTTTTTAAAATTTAATAAATTTATTAACGAAAAATTAAAAACGTTCACTAGGGACTATCCAGTTCCTAATTCTTATGTCGATGAGATACCCTTTAATATAAACGTTTTTATGTAATTCGTATAAGTTTGATCATGAACCATGTACAAAGAACAAAATGTTATTGTTCGCTGTTACGTCTAAAGTTTCATAATTTTTAGTTTACAGATATGTATAGACATTATCTATAAATTGCATAACTTTTTAAGTGATTATCACTATTACAAAACAAAATCAGTCTTATCATTTATAATCGTAAGGACATTTTCCGATTCTTATTTTTATCAAGTTATAAGTACCAAATGAACCACTTTAAAATTTGTAAAATATATCGATACAGATATGGATTATAAAAATGTCATTCGCATTTAAATATAAATAGTTTTTTGTTTTAAAGCTAATTTTGCTACAAAAATCTCTCTCATTAGATGCTATGTATTTTCTACGGAGTAGAGGCCTGGACACTTTCCGAAGCTTCTTTAAGAAAACTCGAGGCATTCGAGATGTGGTGTTACAGACGTATTTTAAAAATTTCATGGGTGGATCGTGTGACTAATGTTGAGGTCCTACGTAGAATAGGCAAGGAATGCGAGATTATTAACACCATCAAAGAGTGCAAACTAGAATATCTTGGCCACGTTATGAGGAATGAACAGAGATACGGCTTGTTGCAACTCATTCTTCAGGGCAAGGTATTTGGAAAGAGAGGACCAGAAAGAAGAAGAATATCTTGGCTTCAAAACCTGAGAAAGTGGTTTAATACATCGACAACCGGACTATTCAGAATAGCAGCAAGCAAAGTTAGGATAGCCATGTTGATCGCCAACATCCGGAATGGATAGGCACCGTAAGAAGAAAGCTAATTGTTGCACCTATACATTACTAATATCATTATTATAAAAAAATATCCATATACCATATTATAAAAATATATCCAGTCCATATTATAAAAATTTGGCTTTTATTACAATTGAGGCGATGGCTAGAATACGGGCCTTGGGTCTAATGGCCCTTCTTTCAAAGAACACAGAATTGAAATCTTTATGTTGTTCTCTGTCATTCTACCAAGTTTTTCTACGATATTACGGTTTTTTACGTTGGTACAACACCTTTTTTAGTGAAGTGTTGGCATAGCTGAGAAATATTTGTGCCTCGAAATTAATTCTATTTTGGTGAATTTCTGACAATGTGATTGAGGTTATAATATATTTTGAACTGTAAGTTTTAGTTTATTTTAAAGCAATAGCTAGTCGTAAAGCTATTTTAGATAAAGCGGTGTCAAAAGGTGCCAAAAAAATTGTTCAGAAGAAAATCCCAAAATTAGCAGACAGTATCACCAAAAAACAAGCTTAAAACTTCTGGTTGTGATGTGCCCATGTTCCTTTTTTGTTAACTTATATCAAGTAAAAGTCAAGCGGGTAAGAATATTACAGAAAAGAATTGTTGAAAACTCCACTTCATGAAAAACATGGAAAACAAGGAAACTAAAGAAAAATTTCAGATTATGTTTATTCTATGACTTTAGTGCATTTAAAATGTATTTCACATAAACCATTACACACCTGGAAAAAACAAACAGATTGTACTTCGACAACCCAGACATAAAGATTAAGAACATTTTTGAGCAGTTTCAAAAGTTGTTTAAAGACACTACTGGGAATAATCTTACCATAAAATAAGAAACATATTTCAAGTTTTTCAAGGTTATTGTTGTGTGTGAAATCAAACTACAAAAGAATCGGAATGATAAATGCCGTGTTGATTACAATATCTATAAAAAGAGACTCGACACATATTCCAAGCTAAAAAATGATTGCAACAGATGATAGTGATATTCTTGTCCTGGAATTGGAGAAAGTACAGAAAACTATGCAGCTTCACGCCGAGAAAAAAGAAAATTAATTAGAGAGAAAAAAAATAAGTACCAACAACAGAAATATGAAGAAATGGAAAGCAATAGGCAAATAGTCGAGGATTTTACAAATCAATGTCAAAGGAATAGAAAGGCTTCAGACCTAGATGCGTGTCTGTATTCAGAAAAAATGATGAATTAATAATAATTAAAAAATAACTGCTCTAAACATGGCAAGAATATTTCAAGACTTTACTAAATATACATCAAGAGGAAGAACATGGAAAAAATATATATTTTGGGGTGGACCTACCGGTAGAGGACCCCAAAATAAATTAAACATTGCAAGCAATTAACAAATTGAAGAACGGAAAAGCTCCAGGCTTTGACAATATACTGGCTGAATTCCTTTAGTACGGAGGAGAAACTCTACATAGACAAATACACAAACTAATAACACTTATATGGAATGAAGAGAAAATACCAACAAAATGGCACGAAAGTATAATAATCCCCATCCATAAAAAGGGAGACAAAACAAAGTGCTCTAATTATAAAGGCATCTCCCTACTTAATACGGCATATAAAATCTTATCGAACATCCTATCAAGTAGACTGACACCGTTTGTAGAAAATTTTATGGGGGAATACCAAGTCGGCTTCAGAAAACATAGATCGACCATAGATCAGATCTTTACTCTAAGACAGCTGCTTAAAAAAGGATGGAAATTCAATAGAACTATCCATAATCTCTTCATAGATTTCCGACAAGCGTACGATAGCATTAAAAGGGATCAGATTTGGAACTGGTTTTGACAGGAAAATCCTCAGAAGAATCTTTGGGCCTTATCACGACATTAATACCGACCAATACCGAATGAGAACAAATGCTGAGGTGAAGCAGATGTATAGTTAGTCAAGTTAATATGGGAGGAAGCCCCCACAGGAAGAAGGCCCTTAGGAAGTCCACGAATGCGATGGAGAGACAATATATGGTCAGATCTAAGAACAATGGGGCTACCCACTGACCCAACTAGTATGGATGACCGTTCAAGATTTAAGCAAGTTGTGCAGTCAAGCAAACCCAACCGGTTTGTAGTGCTACAAGAAGAAAAAAAGGAGTCTAAAATCAAAGACGTGAGAAACTTGTTTCAGTACTTAAGAAAAGAATATTGTTCTGAAGCTATTTTCTTGTGGCATTGTAAATTAATTACTATTAAACTGGGAATAAGCCACAATTAAAGATAAAAATACGTTTATTGACGTTTCAATTTCCGAAGTGGAAATTGAAACGTCAATAAACGTATTTTTATCTTTAATTGTGGCTTATTTCCAGTTTAATAGTAATTAATTAAGAAAAGAAAGTAGAAACTTTTACGAACTTTTATTTCAAGAAAGCATATCGCCTGAAAAAGACAATAAAAGTAGTGATGATGACTCAGATGGTGAGGAAATTTAGCATACAATTTTATTAAATATAATGTAGTGTAAACAAAATAAAAGTTATATTGTTGTACAAACACCTTGATTATTAATTTAAACCTTTTTATACTATAATATATAACTGTAGTATACTATACAACAGTAAAAATTTATGGGCCTTTCTTCTGCAGAAGACATTTTAAATCTGCCAAACGTGTTCTCCAGAAGAACACGTTTTATTGTATGTAAACTTACTTTAATACTCTTCATATAAAAAGAAAAATCGACATATTTTATAAAGATCTTCTCTATTATTTCATCAATTGATTGAAAATTCTTAAAACTAAAACACTTACACAATGCAAGTGTTGGTTCGCCTTAGGCATGGATGTTAAATATTTGAATGCTTGTTTCTCAAAATACACTTTTAGCAGATAGACTCTAGATATTTTGTGGGTAGCCTTGTTCAAAGTAAAAAAGCGAAAATTCGGGAAAAAAGCCAACTCATGTCATATGAAGTTTCGTCCCTATATAAAAAATATTTAAACAAAGTGCTTCCTGAGACAAATTACAAGAAGTGATAAATGATTGCACAGAGAAAATTGTGATCACAGGAGACATGAACAGTAGAGTGGGGACAGAATCAGAAAAGTGGAACAATGTCATCGGACCTTGTGTGAAAGAAAAAATAAACAAAAATGAAAAATTACTACTCGAATTCTATCTAGACAATAACCTGGTGATTATGAACACACATTTCCAACATAAAAGGATACACAAGATCACAAGATAAGTTAAATCAAGAGACGAACAATCAATTATAGACTATACTATAGTGCAAAAAAAAGAGAAGAACTGGATAAGAGACGTAAGGGTCAAAAAAAGAAGTTATGAAATTGGTAGTGACCACTATCTACTAGAAACCACATTCAAAAGCAAAAGAAAATAAATAAAATAAATGAGAACATAAACAGAAAACACAAAGAAATAATAAAAATTTATAAACTAGGAGAAGAAACAACGAAAATAAGATACTCAGGAGGGCTAGAGACAGAGATGGAGCATGAACATGAAATAACAGAAACAATATAAGAAGAATGGGGAAAATTTAAAAATGCGATGATAAAAATAGCTAAATCAATACGTGGAACTACAAGAAATAACAACAGAGGGAAACGTACAACTAGTTGGAAGATGAAGTGAAAAGAGAAATAAAAGAGTAGAAGAAATTATGGAAAGAATACATACGAGACAAAACACAACCAAAATATAAAAATTATACAAGGACAAAGAACAAAAGTTAAAGAGATAGTTAAGAAAGAGAAAAAGTAAAGTTGGGAAAAATTCGGAGAAAAAATGAAAGAAAACAGCACAGAAAATGTAAAATTATTTTATAGAACACTGAAAAACCTAAGAAGCAATAAAGAAACGAAACTGAAACAAATAATGAACAAGGAAGGAACAATAATAAACTAAGATAAGACAATAATGGAAATATGGAGGGAACATTTCCGAAAATCAAGCGAATACAATAGAGAAGCAAAGCCACATCAAGAGAGTATCCATGAGAAACACTTAAAATCCAGAAACTATAGAAAAAGAAGAACTGTAAGAAGCACTAAGAAAGATAAAGATTGGAAAAGCACCAGGAAGCGATGAAGTATTACCAGAAATGATGAGATATATAGGAGTAAACACAAAAGAAAAATTGTTATACATCATCATCATTAATCAGCCAATCGCGTCCACTGCTGGACATAGGCCTCCCTCAGTTCTTTCCAGTGTTCTCTACACTGGGCCGCTTGTAGCAAGTTTCCCGCTACACGTTTAATGTCATCGATCCATCTAGTCGGTGGTCGTCTTCGGCTTCTTTTATAATTTCTGGGCCTCCATTCCATAATACGTCTTGTCCACCGTCCATCTTGTGTTCTGGCTAAGTGCCCTGCCCAGTTCCACTTAAGCGTCGTGGTTCTTTCGATGACGTCTTGTACTCCTGATCTTCGCCTGATTTGTTGGTTTGTTATGTGGTCTCGAAGGCTCACGTTCAGCATTGCACGTTCCATGGTTCGTTGTGTAACTCTAAGTTTATTCGCAGATTTTTGCGTGAGTGTTAAAGTCTCTGCTCCATAAGTTTGTACAGGTAAAACACATTGGTTATAAACCTTTCGCTTGAGACACATGGGAATTGAACTTTTTAGAATATGGCTTAATTTGCCAAATGCTGCCCATGTTAGACCTATTGGCCTCTGTATTTCATGTGTTTGATTGTCTCTGCTTATTTTGATTTCGTGTCCCAGATATTTGTAAGTGTCTGTTTGTGGTATGGTATTATTGTCAATAGTTATATTTCCACTCATTACGAGATTTGTTATAATTTTAGTTTTCTCAAAGTTTATCTTTAATCCTGCTCTTTCAGACAGACTTTTAAGCGAATGCATCATAGAAACTGTATCATATAAGTTATCTGCGATTAATACAACATCATCTGCAAACCTTAGGTGATTTAATCTTTCTCCATCTATATTGATGCCTATATCTTGCCATTGAGTACCCTTAAATATTGACTCTAGAGCTGCCGTGAACAATTTTGGTGAAATATTGTCTCCTTGTCTAACTCCTCGACCTAAGCTGAATTTTTCTGTGTCTTCGTGCAGTCGTATACTTGATGTAGCGTTCTGATAGATGTTTTTGATTAGTGTCGTGTACCTGTAATTTATTCGACTTTGATTTAGGGCTTCCAGTATTGTTTCAAACTCTACAGAATCAAAAGCCTTCTCGTAATCGACAAATGCAAGAACCAGTGGTATGTTGTACTCGATGCACTTTTCTATTAAGATCTTTATGGTATGCAAATGGTCATTTGTGCCATATCCTGCCCTGAAGCATGCCTGTTCTTTGGGCTGATAGAAATCAAGTTTAGGTGTTAGCCTCTTTGTTAAGATTTTCATAAAGAGTTTGTACATATGTGTCAAGAGGCTGATGGGTCTATAATTTTCTAATTTAGTAATATCGCCTTTTTTTGTAACAAGACTATTAGTGCATTGTTCCAGTCTTTTGGAATCGTACCCGCATGTAAGCATTTAGTAAACAGTTCGCTTACTGATTTTAATAAAATTTCTCCACCTGCTTTTATTGCCTCGATAACGAGTCCATCATCACCAGGCGATCGATGGTTCTTCATTTCCTTTAAAGCTGCTCTTACTTCTCACACAGTAATGGGTAAAAGTATTTCCGATCCCTGATTTATGAGAGTCTTTACTCGTGTCGGGAAATTGTCTTGTGGTCTTTGGCTGGTATAGAGGTCTTTATAAAATTCTCTAGTTATTTTCAGAATGTTTTGTTTATCTGTTGTTGCCTTTCCGTCTTTATCTCTCAGCTTGTATATTTCTTTTTTACTTTGCGTAAGTTTTCTTTTCATTATCTTTAAACCTTTGTTCTCTTCTACTGTTATATACATATGTAACCTAATATGGAAGAGAAAAGTAATACACAGACAATGGACCAATGCAGTAATTATACCCATATACAAGAAAGAAAACACAAGAGACTGTAAGAACTATAGAGGTATATCACTACTATGTGTAGCAGCAAAAGTATACGAAACCATAATAGAAAGGAAAATCAGAAACAAAATGGAACATAAATTAGAGGACGTACAAAGTGGATTCAGGAAACGACACAACACACAAGACCATATATTGACCATGCAACAAGTAATAGAAAAAGCCTTAAAGAAAAATAGAGAAATATATCTGAGCTTTAGAGACATGGAAAAAGCATTCGACTTAGTCAAAAGAAAAGATATATGGAAAAGCCAGAAGAAGAAGCAAGTACTTAAGTGAAGAACTGATAGAAACAACAAAGACAAATACATGAAAACAACAAACACAGTAAGAATGTCAAATATACAGTCAGAACCATTTGAAACAACTCAAGGAGGACAAGGGAAAAGGCTCAGCCCGGTGCTATTCATAATTGTAATAGATGAGATAGTGAAAGAATGTAAGAAAACTATTCCAAGCACTAAATAGAGGATTCTTTAATAACAAAGAAATATCAACAAAGATCAAGATGACAATATACAAAACAATATATGGACCATACAAACAATATATAGACAAAGATAAAGATGACAGAAGAACTTAGAAAGGGAGTTATATACAAACAACCAGCGGTTGTTCATATATATCCACTGTACGAAGAGGATAAATAAAAAAATGAAATTGAATCAAAGCATAGAGAGAATATCAGAAAACCGATTCGAGAGCAGAGCAAGTGTAAGGACATCAAAGACAAAATAAAATATAGAAATAGAAAACAATCCAATTAAACAATAAAATGAAAGCATAATATACAAACTTTGTAAGTTGAATAAACTTGAATAAAAAATTCTTGGAAATATGCATATAGTGATTCATCTCCACAAACCTAAGAAAACAAATAACGGTTGCTTTGTTCTGTTTTATTATGGTTTTTATGATTTAAGAGGAGATGAATATAACAATACCTTCTAAAGAATTTTTTAACCAAAATATTGTAGATAACTTACCTGTTCTAGTTAGAAGCAATAAATTAAAAGCACATGAATAGCACAAATTGTTGAAAGCACAGAAACATTTAATGGAACACCGTCACTGTCCCGATTATTTCCAACAACAGCGAAAAACTGCGACCAGCATTATCGCGTTTTAAATTCAAACTGATTAGTAATCACAATCACACATACATAACGTACTCAACAAAATATTCGATAAAGGACATGAATCTACAGTGAGATTCTGTTTGGTATTCGCCATATGTGCGAGTGATAGTACGGTGGTAGCGCGTAAAGTTGTATTTTTATCACCCATTCGTATTTCCGGAAACAAAGTTGTTTACATTTAACCCTGAGTTTTAACTTTTCTTTGAACAATGAACAATAAATAGCAAATAGAGTGTATTTCATGAAGAATAGGTTTTAAATACACATACGAATATTAAAATAGTTACAATTAAAAGTTCATTTCCGATATTTTTCACGCAAAATTAGGGGAAATGTACCTATGATGGTCCCCTTAAGAATATAGCTTCATAATAATTTTAATTATTAACTTAGCAGACTTTAAATATGACCACATAACGCCTCTTTATTTGTACAATATGGCAAATAATTCAAGTTTTGCAGAAAAAGTGATGTTAAAAATTTATTCATAATTTACTAAAATCCTGTAAAGGGTCCATCATGGGCATATATGCGCTCATAATGGACCCTTTGGTATGCTCATGATAGACTCGTTGCATTTTGTGTAAAATAATTAAATACCAAATTATTTTATTAGATCAAAAGACATTAAAAACGATAAAAAATATTACACATGGTATTTTTAAGAATAAAAAAATTACGCGCACAATTCACACATAAAATGGTTTATGTCGAGGATTTACATCTGCACATTCAGTGTGACTCCAATTCTTACACACTTGACAACGAATCCATTTTTCATTGGATCGTGAATGCGAAAATAGTTCGTTACAGTAGATGCAAGCTGCATCGTCCGAGTCGCCTTCTACAAAAGAGCATTCACAATCGTCTTCAGAACCACTTGTAGTTGAAACACGAACTTGCCTTTTCACTTTTCTGGCGTCTTGTTTCCTTTTTTTTGCTTCTTTGTCTGCAATTTTTTGTTTTATATCTTCAATTTCTGGCGTTGAATTTAAATATCCTGTTTTACCCCGTTTTCTACCCCTTTTCTGCATTACTTGAGATACTCCAGCTAAAGGAGGGGGACAAATATCTTCTACCGAGATGTTTAGAACTGACGATGATGTTGATTTCTGATCAGTGGGGCTTTTTGATAAACTTTCAATCGAAGAAACATTTTGGCTCCAATGTTCCGGTGGTGACTTCTGATCAGAACATTCTGGCAGTGGGTTTTGTTTAGAATTTTCTCTATCTGTTGTTATAGACGGCAAAAATTGCCAATCCTTGAAGACATCTGGATTTAATGGTTGTATTCCTGTCTTTTTAAGTGCATTGATTGCATTTGATGGTAAAGCACTTTTTAAATACGCTCTATTAAAGAGAGTGGCTACTTTAAATTGGGTCACCGTTTTACCTGGATTCTGTCGAAGCCATAATTGAATTTCTTGGCCGTAGTAAATTTGAAGTGGTCTAAAAATCCTACGTCCAACGGTTGAACGTGATGAGAACAGTGAGCAGGAAAACAAAACATAATAATACCGTTTTCCTTTGCAAACTGGAGAGCTTCAAAACTTTTGTGACTACCATGGCCATCGAGTAACAACAAAACTTAAAAAATGTTGCAGCCACAAATAGAAAATATCGGAAGTCATCCATCCTTTTTCTTGAGCGAAGGCTATACTTCCAGTAGGTGCATCGATCATAAGTTTATCTTTCTTTCTCTGTCGAGGAAAAATCAAAGCAGGAGGAACATATGTTCCAATTGCATTCATTGCACATATGACCGTAATATGTAGACCGCGCTCTGCACTACTTAAAGCACCAACTTGTTTGCGACCTTTACTAGAATAAATTTTCTGCGATTTCTTTTGCACAGTTGTCAAACCAGAATCGTCCATATTATAAATGTTTTCCGGTGGAAAGTGAAACTCGTCTAATATATTTGCTAATGCAGTAAAATAGGCACATATATTTGGTTTTTAAAAGCTTGAGCCCTTTCCAACGAAGTATTTTCTGGAGTGCGTAATGATATTCGAGGATTTCGCTTTAAAAAGCCTCTGACCCATTTCCAGCCTGCCATCCTGGTTTCCTTATTAAAATTGTGGCTAATATTGTTTCTTTCAGCTACTTCGTATACAAGTTTTCGCAAATCTTTACTAGTCAGGCCAAAAAAACGAGTTTCCATAGTAATAATATGGTCAGCAACTTCCTGTTCAATAGTAGTGGAGAATATTGGTCTTCTTCCTCCCAAATCACCTTTGATACTTCCTTGATGCTTAATAAAGCGCCTTTTCAAAGTCGTTTTTGGAACGTTAAATGTTTTTGCTGCCAGCTTAAACCCCATAGCTTTTTCTTGTATGCTTTTTAAAGCTTGTTGCATATTACTCTCGTTCCACTGTTGCCTTTTTTGTAGAGCCATCCCTGTAAAACATATTATGTTAATCATTAAGTAACAAAAACTGAAGGTGTGTCCAATTTTATTTTCTTTTTCCTATGATGGATCCCTAGTCCGTCATAGGTAACGACAAGGTGTCCATCATAGGCAAATAGACAAGGCAGCAAATTTAATTCTGTTTCTTTTGTTTTGACCATTTTAACCTAAAACAAAGTATAGTATTTGACAAAGAAAGTGTAGTCATTTTATACAAAACAAAAGCAACACTTAGCTTAACGTATGTTACCAGTAAAATGCTACTTACCAAAAAAATTTATTAGATCAGCAATGCCAAATTTTAATTTTATTTCACAAATTTACTGTTATAACAGCCACGTGTCTGAAACTTTGCAAATACTAAACTACAAACTTCGTGCGCAAGCGGCAACCGGCGATGTTTATGTAACCGCGTGCTATTTAAAATTACAGCCGGGGGTCCGTCATAGGCAGGGGTCCAACATAGGCACACTTCCCCTACCAAAGTCAATTTAGAATCCAAATTTTAAAATAAAACAAGGAATCCGATGCCAATAAGCGTGTGTTTAGATATATTGACCAGAGAACTTGGCAAATAAAATGCATTTTTCGTGACACTCTTTGATACAGGTATCTAACAAATGCTACTGATAAATTTGGTGATAACAATAATATATGTGATCAACACAATATGCAAAAGATTAAATGACATTTTTTACTTATAAACAATGTAAGATAACTATTTGATTATATACTGAAGGCAAATTATATGAAGCCTCTACAATAACGGACCGCAGTCCGAATCCGGACCCGAAAGGTTGAACTGCGGACCGAATTGCGGAATGTCGTTTGCTGAGTCAATCATGTTAAAATAAAACTGCTGTTACTTTTCAAATATGAAGTGTGTTATATATGAGTCCGGCAGCGGAATAAGAGACACTGTGGAAAAGAGTAGGGGTCGATAGTCGATAGTGAGGTTAGGTGATGGAACCACTGTATCTTTTAATAAATAGTTTTGTACAATAGTCGGTACCTCATTAAATACATAACATATTTGGGGACGAGTCACAGAAAGAATCCACGCAAAAGTCGAAAAATGTCGTTAATTGGATACATTGAGCAGTTCAATCCTGCGAAAAGTGATATCACCTCTTATATAGTGAGACTTGAGCAGTTGTTTATATGTAATGTAGTGGAAAAAGACAAGGAGGTTCCATTATTGATTTCTTCAATTGGCGGAGAGACTTACAGTGTCTTAAAAGACTTATTAGCACCAGAGGTAACATTTGAGAAGTTAAAAAGAGTTCTGATTGAACATTATAGTACAAAGCGGTTAGTTATCGCTGAAAGGTATAAATTTTACAATACAAATCAAGAGCCTCAGGAAGATATTAAAAGTTTTGTGTCAAAACTGAAAAGTGTTGCTCAATATTGTAAATTTGGGCAATTTTTGAAAGAATGTCTCAGAGACAGGTTTGTATGTGGTGTATGATCAGTCCAAATAAGACGTAAACTCCTGGCAGAAGACAACATTTCCTTTGAAAGAGCTTATGAGATAGCCTT
The DNA here is from genome assembly GCA_918026665.1 of Diabrotica balteata. Lineage (NCBI taxonomy): Eukaryota > Metazoa > Arthropoda > Insecta > Coleoptera > Chrysomelidae > Diabrotica > Diabrotica balteata. The sequence continues at coordinate 92,144,551 of OU898284.1, read as the reverse complement.
GTCAATAGAACTTACAGAAGGTCAAGTTAGAAGGATGGAACAGGAAAATGTAGCGGCAATAGAAGGGAAGTTAGATAAAGTAATGTTCAGAAAGAGGGAAGCTACATTGAAGAAAGATGATGGCCATCAAACTGGTAGAAGTAATGTCCAACCCAAGTCATGCTTTAGATGTGGTAGAAAACATGACTCATCAAAATGTCCAGCCAAAGCATGGCAATGTTTCAGTTGTAAGAAAGTGGGACATACAAGTGCAGTATGTCGTTCGAAAGTTAGTTTGTTAGAAGAAGATAATATACTCAATGAAATTGAGGAGGAAAATTCATTATTTTTTCTAGGTTTCTTGTCTTCATTGGAACCTGAAAATTCAGCTCCAGAGAAAATAGTATTAGAAGCAGAAGGTAATTCAATTTTATTTGACATTGATACAAGTGCATGTCGTACAGTAATTCATATAAAGGACTTTAAAAAGTTTTTATCAGCTTTAAATATTTATTCTGTTAAGTATTGTTTAAAGGTATTAACTGGCGAGGGAGTAAAAATTGTGGGAGAAACTGATATATTAGTAAAATCTAAAAACAATACTATAAAATTACCTATTGTCATTTTAGATTAGAAAGTAAACTTAATTTTACTCCACTGTTGGGTAGGAATTGGTTAAATGTATTGCATCCTAATTGGAGACAAATAGTTAACTGTTCACATAATGAATTTGTTAGTCAGCTGGAATTGGAAAACCTTGAAACTTTAAGTTTAATTTCACAATTAAAAAGGGAATTTAAATCAGATTTTGATGAGAATAATAATTCATTCTTTAAGGGTTTTGAAATTGATTTGAATTTAAAAGAAAATGCGCAACCCATTTTTCATAGGGCCTATGATATGCCATTTGCCCTAAAAGATAAAGTTGAATTGGAAATAAAAAAACTAGTGGAGTTAGGAATTTTAGAAAAAGTCAGTTACAGTAACTGGTCCTTACTGGTACTGGGATTCCTAGGACAGTAGCTAGTCCCATAGTAGTAGTTCCAAAAAAATTGTCTGAGAAACTAAGAATTTGTGTAGATTTAAAAAAAAAACATTAAACAAAGTCTTAGATTAATCAGACATAAATACTTTACGGTTTTAGATTTAAAAGGTGCTTAGCAACAGCTAAAGGTCAGTAAAAATACACAAAAAAATGTTAGTAATAAACACCTATATAGGTTTGTTTGCCTTGACTAGACTAACTTATGGTATCAGCTCTGCACCAGGTATTTTTCAGTCGGTGATGGAGAGTATTTTGGTAGGGGTACAAAATACTAAATGTTACTTAGATGATATTCTAGTATATGGTGAGTCACTTATAGATTGTTATGAGAATGTCAGAAAAGTGTTGAAACGTTTACAAGACTATGATGTAAAAATTAATGTAAATAAGTGTAAATTTTTCGAAACTAAAGTAGAATTTTTAGGTCATATTATAGATGCCAAAGGAATACATCCTACTTAAGAAAAAATACTAGCAATTAACTCAGCTTCAACACCAAAGAATACAACTGAATTAAAGTCATATTTAGGTTTGCTAAACTACTATGGAAAGTTTATCCCGATGTTGTCTTCCAAATTCAAACCATTATACAAACTGTGTCAAAATAATATTAATTTCAGTAGTAGCTGGTCACCTGACTGTGATAAAGTATTTCAAGAAAGTAAAAAGTGGTTAACATCTAATAGTGTTATTACTCATTATGATCCATATCTTTAAATTTATGACACATGTGATGCAAGTAATTATGGTATCGGTTGTGTCTTAAGCCATAAAATTGGTCATGTAGAGAAACCTGTCATGTTTGCATCAAGTACACTGTCTACTACAGAAAAAAAGTATAGCAATTTGGAAAGGGAAGCCCTTGCTATTATGTTTGCTTTAAATAAATTTCATAAATATCTTTATGGTCGTAAATTTATACTGATTACAGATCATCAGCCATTACAGTTTATCTTTGGAAAAAATAAAGGAATTCCAATTTCAGCGGCTGCAAGAATTACAAGATGGGCTATCACTCGGTCAGGTTATCAGTACGATATTCAGTACAAAAAGGGGGCAGCAATTAACAATGCTGATGGTTTATCACGTTTACCCTGTAGTGATAATACAAAAATTACAGACTATTTGTATTCTTTTAGTTTGGTAGATCAAATGCCTTTAAACGCGTGTCATATTGCAAATGAAACAAAGAAAGATTTGTTGTTATTAAAAGTAAAAGATTTCATTTTATCAGGTTGGCCTAGGAAAGTGAGTGATGAATCTTTGAAACCATACTTTAAACGTAGAAATGAATTGTCAATTGAACAAAATTGTATCCTAGTGGGAAATAGAGTGGTTATTCCAAATCAATTACAAGATAAGGTGTTAGACTTATTTCACGAACAACCTAATGGTATTGTTCGTACTAAAATGTTGGTACGTTCATATTGTTGGTGGCCAAATGTGAATGAACATATTGAAAAATTCATATCATGTTGTAATGTATGTCAACAATGTCAAAATTTCACAAATTCAAGCAAGGAATTATGTCCGTGGCCGTCTGCACCACACAACTTTTACAGAGTATACCTATATAGATTTCTTTGTTAAATTTAAGTACACATTTTTAATTTTAATCGATCAGAAATCAAAATGGTTAGATGTAAAATTAATGTCAAATGGTACAAAGTATTTTTAAAGTGCGTCTTAGAACTAGATTTAATATGTTGAAACCTTCTTGTCATAATAGTAAGCATGCATCTATCCCAATTAAAAATGGGCATACATGGTATAAAGTAAATGAAAGTGTCTACATTAAAAACAAACAAACAAAATTATGGCAAAAAGGAAAGATTATGAAATTTTTAAGTTACTGTACTTATCTAGTATGTAGTAATGGTGTAATAAAATTGACACACGCAAATGATATGAGAAAAGACAGAGGTGAAGATTCCCAGATTCTAACGAAGCTCAAGCGGAACCTCCTATAGTGAGTGATGATGTGCCAGTGTTACGTGACAGTGTTGCAATTGGAATCCCAGTGAATCCAAATTTGAAAAACAAGCTTATTCAATTAGAATCGAAGGAGCCCATTCCAAGTTCATCACAAGAAAAAACAAACACATCTATACCCAGTGATGAAACATCCAATGATTGCAATATTAGAACGCGCTCTGGAAGACTAGTAAAAGCTCCCATTAAACTTGATCTCTAACGAGGGAGGAGATGTTATATATGAGTCCGGCAGCGGAATAAGAGACACTGTGGAAAAGACTAGGGGTCGATAGTGAGGTTAGGTGATGGAACGCCGTGGGTCTACGGAGCCATCCATAATGTATGTTTGTAACCACTGTATCTTTTAATAAATAGTTTTGTACAATAGTCGGTGCCTCATTAAATACATAACAAAGTGAAATGTTAAATAAACATAATAACAATTATGTATAAGTGATGAAATATTGTTTTATAATATTGTATGTTTACAATAACTGAAATATATAAATCTGTAGAGTTCTGTTCAAAATCTGGTAACTTTTAAAACACAATTTGGGAAATTAAAATTTATGGGCCTGGCGACGCTGCTGCCCACTGACTGACAGTCGCTCAGTAGCTAGTCAGTGACATGCACGTAGTACACTACCGTTAATTTTTTTTGTGATTACTCACGTTTTCGTCCGTTTTATAAAACTTTTTTTGTGCCTACATTAATATAAATCCGAAAAGGAGAAAAGTGGACAATGAAAATAGGAAGTTTATTGCAGAATAAACTGAACAATATTGTTTTACATTGCCTGATAGGCCGCAAGCGATTCCGGTGTGCCTTATAACTGTCACCTTAGTTAAAAGTGGAAATTTGAAGCGACACTACGAAACAACTCATCAGCAGTTCCACAAAAACTTTCCTCTTGGCAGTCAGGCGCATAAAGAAAAACTTCGGGTATATCTTAATCTTACGAAAAAAGTACAAAAATCCTAGTTTGCTGCATGAACGACCAAGAAATATCCACAGAGGCAGTGTGTGTGCTGGATACTTAATAAACACCAAAAATCATTTTCTGATTCTAAGATAGTGAAAGAATGTATGATGACAGTGGCTAACTCACTTTTTGAAGAAAAAAGATGTTGCCTCAGCAATTCAAAGTATCTCATTGTCACCGCGAAGTAATACACGAAGAACAGAAATTTTAGCTGCGGATATTAAAAACTCTCTTCTTAATCTTTTGCAAACGGCACCTTGCTACACCATAGCACTTGAAAAATCATGTGACATGGTTGATGATAAACAAATGTCTATTTTTTTAAGATTTCTTGATATTGAGGGTCAAATTTTTACGGAAGAGTTGCTAGAAGTATTGCCGCTGAAAGGTAACACTCGAGGAAAAGATATATTCAAATTTATTTTGAATTAATTTCTAAATCTAACATCAGTTATAATAAAATGATTTTCTTTGTGGAAAACTTAGTGCTAGTTTTAAAGAAGTCATGGACAGTTTAGTGAGGTTAATTAATTTTATGAGATCCCATTCTGCTCTTCAGCACCGACATTTCAAGGAGTTTCTTTCTGAATGTGATTCAGCATATTCTGACTTACTGCAATACAATAATGCTTTATGGTTAAGTAACGTTCAAATTATTTAATGTTTCTGGCTAATAAAATAACATGTGATCTTCTTCTTACAAAATAAAGATACACAGGGAGCAGGGTACATTTTAAGTATATAACAAACAGGCGCAATATGCTGGTTGTGGCTTTTCTAACAGATATTTTAAAATATTTGAATGCGCTTAACACAGAGTTACAAGGAAATGGAAAATTAGTATGTGATCTGATACAAAGCATGTCTGCTTTTCGTCATAAGCTGGATATCGAATTTGCGCTTCAAGATTCCAAACTATCTGTATTTCTAAAATCACCATTTGAAGTTGATGCAGAGGCAGAATGGACAGATGTGGCTGCTAAGCTGTTTAATCTGTCAAAAGCATTACTTCAAATAGAGATTATTGAATAGCAAGAAGATTTGTCCTTACACGTTTATAAATCGATATCCATCGAATAATTTTGGGCCTAACATGTACCAGCAAAATATGAAAATTGCAGACAACTTGCAATCAATTTGATCACTATATTTGGCTCAACGTATATGTGCGGAGCTCTCGGAGGAACCTGTAACCTCTAGAGAGCGCGTCCTCAGGTGGCGGATAGGGGAATGCAAGACCAGGTTTACCGGTGGGTAGGAGGGAAATAAAATGGACCAACAGGTAATTCACCGAATGATTGCCGGTATAAGCAATCCCCCACTTATGACCAACGGCTGCGGGCGGATGAGTTAATAAGTGGAAGAGCACTCTTTTGTCCAAGGGTTGGGAGACTGGTCCTAAACGCGGATTAATCGAAAAATATGTCAACGGCGTGAGGATGCAGAAGGCAACCGGGAACCACTGCATTAAAGACTCTTAGAGTACTCCTTGTTTGTAAAGTCATGAATGGCAAATGACAAGTAGAGTAAACAAACTTACTGATTATGGAGCACGAAATCCAAAATCCGGCAGGGGAGGAATAACTGTAAATCACAGGGTCTCCCAGGTCGTAAACCACAGAAATCCCTGTGGACTTAAGACATTGAAAATAGCAACCTGGAATGTCAGAAGTTTATATGCAAGTGGTAAATTATCGAACGTACTGCTTAAAATGGAAAATATAATAATGGAACCATGTATTATTCAGGTAACAACGAGGTCAATCATAGCTATGGTGTTGCTATCTTAGTTGCAAAAAAGGTCAATTACTCTGTAATCAGTTTTACTCCTTATTCTGATAGGATCTTATCAATACAACTATAGTCTAAAAAAGGTATAGTAAATTTTATTCAAGTTTATGCTCCTACGGCAGATAAAGATGACGACGATATCGAACTATTTTACCATGATTTGGAACAAGTCTTAAAATCAATGAAGAAACATCACACTACAATAGTAATGGGCGACTTCAATGCCAAAGTTGGCCAGGGAAGAGTGGATGGATATGTGGGGGAATATGGTCTAGGAAATAGAAATGAACGTGGTCACCGTTTGATACAATTTTGCCAGACAGAAGAATTTGTAATAGCTAATACACTTTTTAAGCTACCAAAAAGAAGATTGTATACATGGAAATCTCCCGGTGATAAAACGAATAGAATAATCCGAAATCAAATGGACTTTGTCCTTATTAGACAAAGATTTCGTAATTCTATACTGTCTGCCAAAACTTACCCTGGAGCAGACATCGGTTCAGACCATAACCCCATAGTAGTCACATTACGAACCAAATTAAAACTGGTTAAAAACCCACACAAAGTAGAATTGATATTAAGAGATTAAGGGAACCACAAACAAAGGAACAAACTGTAAAAACTCTTACTGAAAATCTACGTAATGCCCAAAAACTGAATAAAAGTAGCTATAACATTGATCAGAAATGAGAAAATATAAAAGTAGCAATAATTGAAACAGCAAATGAAAACTTAAAACTAAAGAATAGAAAACATAAAGACTTGATGACTGAAGAAATACTACTATTAATAAATGAAAGAAAATCATTCAAAACAAAAAAATCCAATTAAATATAATGAAACTGATCGATTAATTAAAAAGAGAATAAAAGAAGCTAAGGAGAGAATGTTACATGAGCAGTGCCAAGAACTAAAAGAAATTGAGAAAAAATATGACTTTTTTAACATGCATAAAAGAATTAGAGAATTAACAGGAATCAGAAAAACACTTCAAACTAGGCAACTAAGAGATGAAAGTGGTGCACTTATAACAGATATAAACCAAAAAATGCAAAGATGGACACAATATATAGCACAACTTTTTGAAGACAAAGAGAGAACAGAAGCACCAAACGAATTTAAGGTTGATACTGGGCCTGACATTATACGAGAAGAAATTGAATATGAAATGAAACAAGCTAAAGGTGGTAAATCTCCCGGGCCTGATGAAGTTCCTATCGAATTACTTAAAATTGTTAATACTGAATCTATTGATCTTCTTCTGGATCTATTCAATACCATATATAGAACAGGTATAATACCTAAAGAATGGCTCCAATCAACATTCATACTGCTTCCCAAAAAAGCCAATGTAAAGGAGTGCAATGAACATCGCACCATAGCCTTAATGAGTCATATCTTGAAATTGTTTTTAAAAGTATTTTACAATAGAATATATAAGAAATTAGATGAAGGCATAAGTAATACCGTTGATTGAATAACCCAAATGATTTGGGTTGAATAACCTCAATGATTTGGGTTATTCAATCAACGGTAATACACAAATGGGATTTATTAAAGGACTGGAAATACGAGATGCACTGTTTGCAGTAAGTGTTCTTTCGCAGAGATGCTTAGATATTAATCAGGAAGTATATGCCTGTTTCATTGATTTTGAGAAGGCATTTGACAGAGTGCAGCATAATCGACTTATAGAAATTTTATTAAATAAAAACATAGACAGTAGAGACATTAGAATCATCTGTAACCTCTATTGGAATCAAACAGCAAAAGTGAAAGTTGAAAACGAACTGACCAAGGATATCCAGATTCGCCCTGGGGTCCGCCAAGGGTGTATTTTATCACCCTTGTTATTCAATTTATACAGTGAAGCCATCTCACAATTAGCGCTTGCCGAGATCAGTGAGGGCCTTATAATAAACGGTGAGCCACTTAATAACATAAGATATGCTGACGACACCGTCCTTTTGGCAGGAACACTAGAAGAACTGCAACACCTTGCTGAACAACTAAATATATATTGCAACGATTATGGACTAAAAATCAATTTGAAGAAAACCAAGTTCATGGTATTTACAAAAGCACAAAACATCAAAGTTAAGCTAGTACTAGATAATACAGAAATTGAACAAATATCTTCGTACAAATACCTTGGAGCATGGATCACAGAAGAAACTGATCAGACAAAAGAAATAAGATGCCGCATTGAAATTGCGCGGTCAACTTTTAATAGAATGAGAAAACTTTTTTGTAATCGCGATATCAATATATCGCTCAGGATAAGAATGCTTCGATGTTATATTTTCTCTTCCCTTTTGTATGGAGTTGAAGCTTAAACACTTAAAAAATCCAACATTAAAAACCTGGAAGCATTCGAAATGTGGTGTTACCGACGCATTTTGAAAATATCATGGATGGATCGCAAAACAAACGAACAAGTTCTCGAACAACTAGGAAAACAATGCGAAGTTTTAAATTCCATAAAGATCAGGAAATTGGAATACTTGGGGCACATCATGAGATGTGAAAAGTACGAACTACTAAGGAATATAATGCAGGGTAAAATCAAAGGTAGAAGAAGCGTAGGAAGACGTAAAATCTCGTGGCTACGCAATCTCCGTGTTCAATTGAACTATTCAGGCGAGTAACCAATAAAATTATAATTGCCAGAATGATTTCCAATCTCCGATAGGAGTGGAACTTGAAGAAGAAGAAGAAGCAGCGAATGGGTCAAAATCTAGAGTGTAAAGTTGTAATAAGTAAACATTGTTTTATTTAAAATTTTAATAAAATAAATAAAATTTTTAACGACCTAACTATAAACTATTCGTTTTATTAAAGCTTAAATTATATTCATTAAACCTTCTGGCTCTTTTCTTTTTTACTTTGCTCTGCTACTGCTATTAAATTCTTCGCAGTGGCTTTTCCAGTTTTCATCACCAACGAGTAAAAGATTCCTTTGGTATCTTGAAGGAGATCGTGAGGGTGGTCGAATTCGACATTTTTACCAGCATCCATCACCAAAACCTTATCACAATCCATAATAGTGTGCAATCTATGAGCAATAGTCAGTACTGTGCACTCAGCGAACTTTTGTCGAATTGTTTTTTGAATTAGACCATCAGTTTGAGGATCTACGTTTGCTGTGGCTTCATCTAAAACGAGAATTTTGTTGTTTCTTATTATAGCTCTTGCTAAACACACCAATTGTCTTTGACCAACACTGAAGTTTGAACCTCCTTCTGCCATTTTACTGTCCAAAGCCTGAGGTAACTCGTCAACTGCATGTTTTAGTTCTACTTCTTCCAAAGCATTCCAGAGGACCTAAAAATATATCAAGTTATATAAAGTAATAAAATTTTTATTTTGTTTTACAACTTTTTAGAGACAGGACAATATGAGCATTGTTTATTGTATACAAACAATTCATTAAACCTTGTATTTAAATGCATGTATTTGAATAAATTCTGGAATGATCTTTTCAATTAATATGGATGTTTTAAATGCATTGGCCAGCCATTGATAATTCTTAAGAAGTTTTATTGTCACTGAAATTTATACAATTTTATGGACACAGCTTACAAAAAGTCAAAAAAATAACAATAACAATTAAAATTTACTAAAATTACAGAAATCGTCAGGATAAAAAATAATTATTAAAATATACAGTCTATTGTAAAATTTAACTAAATTGCAAATGGCATAATAAAATCTTACGAACTAGTTTAACTATATATTAAATAGAAAAAAATCCATAATTAAATAAAATATTTCAATATTTTCACTTAACTCATATAAACATATGCAACTTACATTGCATGTACTTACACTATTTCTCATACTTAGATTAGTGTGAACTGTCTATTGATTAAATATTATAATACAAATAATGTAATTGATTTATAGAATCTTTTACAAATTACAGTTCCAAGTGGATGAACCTTGGACTGTGGAAATTATTTTTCGTTGATCACCTGTGGCGGATTATCCAGCCATAATGTTTGACGTTTATTATTTATATATGAGGTTGATTAATTTTCGCCTGTTTGTTCGTTCTAGACTGGTTAATGCGAGGAATTTCTGTTATAATACCAATTTCTTTCATTGGTTGGTCTCTTACAAGCGGGTTGTCATCCAAACTCATTTGAACTTTTAAATACACCGCCCAATTATTTGGGGTGGTACTTCAACCTTGCTGTTCTATCAAATTTTTGACCTCAAGGTTGGCTGTCTTTGCGCGGTTTTGGCTCGGTCTGTTTCAATTAACGCCATTTTTCCGACGGCAGCTGTGAGGCTTTGAGCAGTAACTTCATTTACACTACATTTTTTAAATTTTTATTCAAATCTTTTTAATAATGCTACCTAAAGTCAAAATCAAAGCTTAAATAATTATCAAATAGTTGGAAATGAATCTATGATATTCTTAGTTCTTTTTTTCACTGCTTAATATTAAAATAAAATATTACATGTAAAATATTAGGCCACATGTTCTGTTGCTGTGATAATTTTTTAATAAGTTGCTAAATGTTGTTAGTTAATTGATTGTTTATACAATATTACCGTATAATGTCCATTTACTTGAGTTTTACTAACAAATCTGTTAATATCATTGACTGTTACATGTCTTTTTAAGGTAACACTTATAACATCTTTTCCATGATTGTGTGGTTCTCATATTGTACTTTTTAGATGAACTGATGATGCTTTCAGAATACGAAAGCGAAACGTCTTCAAAATAGATAAAGTAGCCTATCAACTACCTAGAGTTAGCCCTAGACTCCAACACAGATCAGAGGTAATGTAAGTCAATAAAACCTCACCAACTACAGGGGGTCATATAAGATGCCCCCAGTTTTATTTTTTAATATTACACAAGTCAAGAGTCTATTGCATTTACCTGAATAAATAACATGAAGATTATTTTTTAAATCCAGATGTCCATCGAATGTTTTTTATGTGGCCACACAAGGTTTTTTTAACAACTTTTTATTAAACTGATGATGGAATGATACAATTCCGAAAAGATCTTCTTTATAATAAAAAAATTTTAAGCTTTTAATAAGCGCTTTTTTTATACCTTAATACACACGAACACTACGTGCTTTGTATTCAACAGGTATACTAGCCACTCCTGGATATCTCCACTTCATGGTTTGTTCCAGTTTCACTTTTAAAAATAAAGTGTTATATAAAAAAATTACGGCAAGATAGTTCAGGAAACAACTAGTACAGTACAACTGTACTAGAATCCAAAAAAGAAAAGCCCTATCGAAGATGAGACTCGAAAAAAAGAAAAATATGTTATCTTGAAAGATGCTTACTTGATTTGCTTCGATACAGATATTATTGCATAGCAGGCTGAGGCTAGTTTCTTACTTAACAAATTGATATGAAGGGACCATTTAAAGTTGCTGTCTATAAAAATACCAAGAAATTTTACAGAATCAACGATACTGATCTGGCTGTTATTAAGAAGCAACGCTTGAAGATGGTCTTATCCACGTTAAAGGAGAGTAAATTAGAGTCGTATCAGGATTTTATTTTAAGTAGATCAGAAGATAGAATTGCAATATTAGTTGCAAAGTTGCAGAGTTGCAAAGAAGCTAAATTCGAGGTGGACAGACTACGAAACCCTAAAATAGAAAATTTGAACACAAACTTAAAGAACAACTAGAAGATCAAATGAGTAGTAATGTTGAAAACATAGATAATTACTGGAATGAGTGCGAAAATATCCTGAAAGAAGTAGCAACAACAGTTTTAGGAAAGAAGAAACAAGAAAGGAAGAGGACAGAATGGTACGATGCGGAATGCGCACAGGCAACTCAAAAAAAATTAGGCGTATGAGAAACTCCAAAACAGAAGGACAAGACAAAATCAAGGTGAGTACAAATAGATGAGACAAGCAGAGAAAAAAATACTAAAGCAAAAGAAAAAACGACATTTAGAAAACCAGCTACAGGAACTAGAAAGGCTCAATTCACAAGCGAAGCGAGAAAATTTTATAAAAATGTAAACGACGACAGAAAAGAATTTAAATCTAGAATAACCATAATAAAAAGTAAGGAAGCCGAAATTATCAATGAGCTGGATCAAATAGTGGGGAAGATGGGCGGAGAATGTTGCTGAGAAATTAAATATAGGCAACCGAGAAGTGACTGACATAAATGACCACAGTGGACACGTAAAAGATAAGAGAAAAAAAATAATATTCCAACAGAAGAAGAAGTTGAAAAAGCAATAAAAAGGTTAAAAAAACAACAAATCCCCTGGAAAAATGTATACCCCCTGAGCTGATTAAGTATGGAGCAAAGGCGCTAAAAAAATACATAATGAAACTTGTTGCATCCATTTGGAAAGAAGGAAAATTCCCAGACAGTTGGAATGTAGGTATTATAATACCTATTCACAAGAAAGGGGAGCCACTAGTATGTTACAACTATCGAGGCATCTTAAATACGTCCTACAAAGTACTAGGTTACATACTTTATGATCGTTTACTAGTATATACTAAGGAAAAAATAGGCAAATACCAATGTGGATTCCGAAAAGAAAGGTCAACAGTTGATTAAATTTTCCTTCTCAGACAAACCTTAGAAAAGACATATGAATATGGAATTGATACCCACCACCTCTTCATAGATTTTAAAAGCGCTTATGACAGTGTAGACATAAGCGCACTTTATAATGCCATGGCAGAACTACATTTTCTGTAGCATCTAATAACACTGGTAAAGGCAACTCTTTCAAAAGTTGAGTGCAAAGTCAAGGTACAAAACAGAGTGACAGGGTCTTTTCAAACACATACTGGATTACGCCAGGGAGACAGTCTATCGTGCCTATTGTTTAACATCGCACTAGAAAGAGCCATAGAGAAATCGGACATAACCACCAGACAAAAAGAGACGTGATAGTGAAACACTAGAAAAAGCCGCGAAGACAATGGGACTGCATGTCAACGTATCCAAAACAAAATACATGAAGGTCACGAACAGCACACAAATAGTGGCACCACAAGATCTGGTGACAGAAGCACACACATTCGAAGGGGTCTCGGAGTTTATATGTCTTGGAACACAACTAAATAACAGCAACCTAGTAAGCGTAGAAATTAAGAGAAACATGTACCTGACGAACAGAGCTTACTTTGGACTAAAGCAGTTCTTAACATCACACATAATTAGCAGAAAAACCAAGATACTAATATATGAAACTCTTATTAAACCTGACATACGCATCAGAGACATGGACTATGGTAAAAAGCGACGAAGAACTGTTAGACCGCTTTGAAAGAAGAATACTTAGACAAATATACGGAGGAGTACAAGAAAGCGGAATATGGCGCAGGCGCTACTATTTTAAGTTGTATAAATGCTATGGGAATCAGCGAAATGAGATGACCAGAGTCAGGATTATGTAAAAAAGGCGGAAGTGTTTTATATTATTCCGGTAACAGCACAGAAGACCCGCATCACAAGAATGGTGTAGGAATTTTAGTAACATCAGAACTGAGTAAATATATGACCAATTTCATACCAGTCTCGGATAGAATAATATTACTTCAAATAAATACTCAACCATTTAAAACTAACATACTTCAAATCTATGTCCCGACTGCAGATAGAAAATATGACGATGAAGTCGAGAAGTTGTATGATCAGATCCAAGACTTCTTACAGAAACTTAATAAATACGAAATTTTATATATTATAGGCGATTTCAATGCAAAAATTGGGGAAAGTCGACGAGGTTAGACTGTAGATCCTTATGATCTAGGACAACCTAACGATCGAGGATAGAGATTGTATGAATTATGTAAAGAAAACGATATGATAATTGCAAACACCTGGTATAAACTATCCAAGCGACGACTATACACTTGGAAAGCCCCATTTGATGATGGCAATAACCCTGAGTCTTCAAGAAATCAAATAGACTATATACTTGTAAATGAGCGTTTCCGAAATGCCGTCAAAAAAGTCACTATATATCCTGGTGCAGATATTGGATCTGATCATCAACCACTCGTAGCAGTGTATTAAACTAAGGTTAAAACGAATTCAGCGACAAAAACCAAAAACCAATGTACTTAACTTAGACAATATAAACATAAAACAGAACATTAAAAAAGAATTTAACAATAGAATAAAAAACATTGGAGAACAATTAGAAGATCCAGAAGAACTATGGAGTGAATTTAAAAACCAAGCTAACGAAATCTCCACTATATAAAAAACTTAATCAAGAAAAATAACTGGATAACAGACGACATCTTGAAATTAATGGAACAACGTCGACTAATAAAATCTAATGTAACAGAATATAGATACCTGCAGAGAAGAATAAAAAAGGATATCAAATTAGCCAAAGAAAAATGAATGAGAGAAAGGTGCGACGAAATGGAGGATGTAATATCTAAACACGACTTATTTAATGTGCACAAAAAACTGAAAGAAAGGAGTAATATATTTAAAAAACGAGTTCCCACTGTACTTGTTGACACTAATAACAAAATTATTGTAAATGAGCAAGAAATAAGAAAAATATAGCAACTGTATATATCAGAGTTGTTTGAAAATGACACGAATAATATTGCCAAATTCTACCAAAACTATACTGACGGCCCAGAAATTATGAAATGCGAAGTAGAACATGCTATAAATAATGCTAAAATTAGAAAAGCTTGTGCTCCAGATGATACACCAACTGAGTTGCTGAAACTAATAGAGAATGATAACATAAAAGTAGTAGTAAGACTTTTTAATTCAATATATAACACCGGAGTGATTTCCGTAGATTGGCTCAAATCCATCTTTATCGCAATACGTAAAAAACACAATGCGAGAAAATGCTCAGAATATCGATTAATTAGCCTAATGAGCCACAGTCTTAAAATTTTTCTCAGAATACTTCACAACAGAATTAGACGCAAATGCGAAGAAGATCTTGAAGATACCCAATTTGGTTTTAGAAATGCTATGGGAACCAGAGAAGCACTTTTTGCGCTTAACATCCTATTACAAAAATGCCCCGACCAAAGAAAAGATGTATTTGCATGTTTCGTGGACTTCGAAAAGGCATTCGATAAAGTACAACATGTAAAATTAATGCAAATACTGAAAACTATCAGAATAAATGACAAGGATATTCGTGTCATTAAAAATTTGTACTGGAAACAAACTGCTATCGTAAAAATCACAGATAACTACACCGATGATATCCCCATACAACGAAGAATCAGACAAGGTTGGATATTGTCGCCAACATTGTTCAAGGTTTACTCGAACCAGTTATTTAAAAAGGCACTTGAGAGACAACCATATGGAATAAAAATCAACGGGGAACTACTTAATGTGATTAGATATACAGACGATACAGTAATTCTATCAGATAATATTCAAATTCTGCTTGATCGTATTCACGAGGTAGGAGAGGAACTGGGGATTAAAATAAACTCAAACACAACCAAATTTTTAGTGTTTAGTCGTGACCCACATTCCGATGCAAAGCTTCAATTGAACGGAGTCAAGTTGAGAAAGTTCAAAAAATGACATATTTGGGAACTGTGATAACGGACCAACTAGATCCAGACATAGAACTAAAACACAGAATAGCAATGACTAAAACTACTTTTATGAAAATGAAGTCATTTCTTTGCAATAAACATATCAGTTTCGAACTAAGGCAAAGAATGGTTAAGTGCTATGTTTGGTCTGTACTTTTGTATAGTGCAGAAGTGTGGATGCTAAAAGTATCGATCATGAACAAAATTGAAGCATTGGAAATGTGGATTCATAGACGAATGCTGAAAATACCTTGGACAGCAAGAAAAACTAATGAAGAAGTACTAAGGAGCGTCAAAAAAGACAGAGAACTGCTAAAGACTGTTAAACATCGAAAAATGTCTTATCTGGGACATATAGTAAGGTGAAGTCGATATAAAATATTACAACTGATCCTTAAAGGCAAAATAGAGGGCCGTAGAGGCGTAGGAAGAAAACAAGTTTCTTGGTTAAAAAACATTCGTGAATGGACTCAGATACCAAATGCAGGACAATTATTATATATTGCAGAAGATCGAGAAGCATTCGCAATGGTGATAGCCAACGTCGGATAAATCTGATATAGCACGTGAAGAAGAAGATCAATGTTATGGATAATGCAACATTCGTCCGGTCTATTAAATTAATAGGCCAAGGTGGCTAGGACACTTTGAAAGAATGGACACTGGAGACCCCCAAAAGACAGATATTATATCAAGAGCCAGTAGAAACCAGGAAGAGAGGCAGGCCAAGATCTAGATTTTAAAACTCCTAGAAGATGACTAGAGGAATCTAGGGATCAGAAATTTGAAAGCCAGGGCGAAAGATAGGGGTAATAGAGACTAATTCTTAAACAGGCCAAGACACACCCAGAGTTGTAGAGCCAAACATGATGATGATAATTAAATGAAATTTGTACTTGTAATAAAAAAAGTAATCTATTACAATAATTCGGCATCATATCTAAAAACCTGTAAAATTATGTAAATATAAGTTGTAAATTTATGGCTAGCGATTAACATTTAGTGTTAAGTTAAATTTGCACATATATTTGCTAATGAATTATGTTATCAATTTACAATACAGGGTGTAATAAAAAAAGATACGTAATAAATTAAATCACGTATTCTGGGACTAAAAATAGTTCGATTGGACCTAACTTACCTTAGTACAAATGTGCTCATAAAGAGTTATAGCTCCTTGAAGTTACAAAATTAAAATCGACTTTTTCCATTATATCGAAAACTGTTAGAATTTTTATATTAAAAATAGTCATGTGGCTTTTTTATGGCAGGAATGTCTCTTAGTACTTTTTCTATAAGGCAGTTTTTATCAAGATGAGGCTACTTTTTTTTAGTTTTAAAAATTCTCTATTCGATTGTATAACACTTGTTGCTATGGTTCTATCTATCTATCTATAGCCCAAAATCTATTTATGTGTTGAATATAGGCCTCTCCCATTTGTCTTCATTTGTCTCTGTCTTCTGTTTGTCTTTGCCACATTGGACCTGCGCTTTGCTCAATGTCATCTTTCCTCTCATTTACGGTTGACCTCTTGACCTTTTTGCAGTATATGATCTCCAGCGGCCAATTTCTTTATTCCATCTTCCATCCTGATATCTTTCGTTATGCCCAGCCCATTTCCCTATCTGAGTTACTCTTGGTACACGTCCACGTCTGGGCACCATATGTCAGAACAGGTAGGACGCATGCATTAAATACCTTCGTTCTTAATATTAAAGGTATTTTTTGGTTTTTGATAGTATATGAAAGTTTTCCGAATGCAGCCTACCCTATTCTTATTCTTCTGGTTATTTCTTTAGTCTGGTTACTTTTATCTGCTCTGATAGCTTGTCCTAAGTAAATGTATTCTTGGACGTGTCCTATATTTGTTCCACCTATGGTAATTACTGATCTATCTTCTGTATTAGTCATTATTTTAGTTTTCTTTAAATTCATTTTTAGTCCTTTCTCAAGAGATGTTTCTTCTAGGTCTGAAATTATTATTCGTAGTTGTTCCAGGTGTTGCTATCAGGAGTACATCATCGGCGAATCTTAGATGATTTATATATATCCCGTTTATAAAAATCCCTTTATTGTCCCAGTCTATAGATTTAAAAATGTCTTTCAACGTCAGAGTAAATAGTTTGGGTGAGATTGTATCCCCTTGTCTGACACCTCTACAAATTCTAATTAATGGAGTTTGCAAATCTCTGTCTAGCTGAATTCTCATAGTGGCGTTTTGATATATATATTGTGGATTAACATTATGTACCGTGAATCTATTCGGCAATTAACTAGTGCTTCTTTCGCTTTTTTATAGTCAACAAACGCTAGGTATATTGGAAGGTTGTATTCGTTGATCTTTTCTATCAAAATTTTAAGAGTGTGAAGGTGGTCGGTTGTGCTGTACCTCTTTCTAAATCCTGCCTGATCAATTGGTTGGTATGCATCAAATTTGTTGTTTAGTCTAGTTGTGATCACCTTAGTGAAAGTTTTATAGATTCATGACAAGAGAGATATTGGTCTCTAGTTAGCTAATTTTGATCTATTTCCTTTCTTATATATCAGAATTGTATTTGTCTTGTTCCACTCTTGCGGTATTTGTACTTCAAACAAACATTTATTAAAAAGTATCTTTAGGTAGTCTTTTATCTTTTCTCTCCTTCTTTTAACATTTTAATTAGAATGTCATCGTCTCCCGGAGCCTTATTTTTTTTTCTTATCTCTAATTGCTTTTTCTATTTCTTCCCCGGTTATGGGGGGTAATATTTCAGAATTTACATTCATTTTTTTTTTTTCAGGTTTTGTTGAGTTGTATCAGGTGGACTGTTTTTAGAGCTGTAGAGGTCACTATAATATTCCCTTGTTATCTTAGATATTTGGGTTCTGCTTTTTTTCTATTACACCTTGTTTATTTTCCATCTCTATGATTTTATTTCTTCCTAGGTGGGACTTGATAGATCTTAAGTTTCTGTTTTCTTCTATAATCTTCTCGATTCGTTCTTCTTAATACCGTTTGAGATCTTGTTTTATATGTCTTCTTATTTCTGCATTAAGGGTTTTGTATTCATTTGTATTTCTTTTATTTTCTTGCAGTAGGCTTTTCCGTTGTTGTAGCATGTCTAAAGATATGGCACATGAATTTTGCTGGTGCTACTTCTAAGCTAGTCTTTAGAAGTTCTTCAGTGATGGCTTTGTTTAGTTGATCTAGATTTAGGTCTGTTAGCTTTAGTTCTTCAGGTGTTCTTCCTATGGTTACTATGTAATAAATATGTTGCTATAATTAATATGTATTAAATAATAGCAGCAACAACACATATTGTCAGTAATAAATATTCCAAATATTGTGCATTTACGATTATTAAGAAAAACTAAATTTATGGGAGATATGCATTTAATTCTGGGTAAGTTTGAGCAGACTAACTTAGAGTTTTAAGATCATTGTTGCTAATTTGGTAATTACAGGTTTATGTCAAGGAAATAGTGCAGTAGCAGCAAGGCATTATTAAGAAAAATATCCTAATCAAAATACACCAGGCAGACAATTGTTTCTTTCCATTACGCGTCGATAACAAGAGACAGACACATTACGATCGCAACTTGTTGGTAATAATGGTCGACCAAAGTAGATACAAATGATGAAGAGATATTGGAAGCAGTTAAAGAAAACGCTGAAAGCAGTGTAAAAGAGTAGTAGCGGCTCAATTAGATGATTTTCACATGATGATTTTAAGAA
The DNA here is from genome assembly GCA_918026665.1 of Diabrotica balteata. Lineage (NCBI taxonomy): Eukaryota > Metazoa > Arthropoda > Insecta > Coleoptera > Chrysomelidae > Diabrotica > Diabrotica balteata. Next base: position 92,125,495 of record OU898284.1, on the reverse strand, counting down.
GATTCAATTCCATCCTTATCACTTAACACCCGTTCAAGAAATACTGGATGAAAATGATCCCAAAAAATGGGGTTTTGCAATTGGCTTTTAACCGAAAACACACAAAATGTCAATTGTTTAAATCATGTTTTGTTTGGCGACAAGGCTACTTTTTTACAGAAATGGCATTACGAACCATCATCACACACCTTGGCCGAAGAAAACTCCCACGCAATAAAGTCTTATCACAAAAGAGGTGCTATAGAATATCATGGCTGCCCAACCTGAGAGAGGGGTATGTAGATGTTCGCCGCGGAGATGGCACTACAACAGAAAAAGTGGGGGAAAACGATTTTAAACTACAGATTTTGAATTTGTGAACAATATTTTATTAAAATTACTCGACTTAATAAAATAAAATCTCAGTCTGGCCAATTGGTTCCCCCATGGGAAATCTGAAGAAAAAAACTGTATGATGGCAAAATAATGATTGTGCTTTTTCTTATCAAATATCTTACCTCATCACTATATTCGTCAAATGGATCCAAATTCTTTCTGAGCGTTCCTGAAAACAGAACAGGCTCTTGAGGAATTATAGAAATCTTCGACCTGAGCGATCTTAGACTGATCTTCTTAGTATCAACCCTATCAATTAAAATACTTCCGTCTATATGGGCCAATCGAAACAGTGCTTGGATTAGAGATGACTTTCCTGCTCCAGTTCTTCCTACGATACCAACTTTCTCCTTGGGTTGTATAACAAAGTTTAGTCCTTTGAGAACTGCTGGATCTTCTGGGGCATATTTTAAAGACATGTTATTGAATTCAATCTTTCCTTCTTCGGGCCATGTTTTAGCTGGTTCACTAGAATGCTCGTCTTCCTCTTGTACCAAGTCTGCGTATTCCTGCACTCTTTCGACAGATGTCATTTGGTTTTCGAACTCACTCCATTGACGCATGCCATATTGTAATATACCAGTTATTGCCATAGCTTGAGTTAGGGCCAAACCCATGTTTCCTCCATATTGTTCTAAAATGGACAATATGGTTTGTTAATAATTAAACATAAAAAGTATGAATCGGTGTCTATTAAAAATTTTAAGTCAAATTATTTAAAACAATTTAATTAACACTTGTATTTTTTTAACCTTAAAAAAGTTAATTTTTCTCGTAAATTTAAAAGCCGCCAACAATCTTCAAGAGAAAAGAATAAAAGTTTATGATACTTTTGTATGAGAAAAAGTTATAGATGTCTTTTGAAACATACACTACAAGGGTATTTTCTTTTGTGCAAATGACGCTTACTATTTATCCAATGACATTAGAGCAACAACACAAATTTTAAACCTCATAGTATTTCCAAATATTATATGATCAGTCAAAAACAACATTCCAAATGAATTTGTGCATCAAAATTGCTTGTGCTGATTTCCACGGATCTGACATAGATCAAATCAATCGTAGAATCCAAAAGAGGATTTATAAACATTCCATTTCTGTTTGCAATGCAGATTCATATTCAGCTCTAAGTCAACAATACCTTTACACAGGTCACAAAATTGGTTTTTAAAACTGGGGAACCGTGGATCACATTCTTCTTCTTCAGATGCAAATCCACTAATGGATGTTAGCGATCACATTTTCCATTAATACTCTATTTCTTGCAATATGTATCAGAGATTGTATGTCGTTAATCCCTGTCCATTGCCTTATGTTTCGGAGCCAGGACATTTTCTTGCGTCCCATTCCCCTCTTGCTCTCAATTTTACCCTCGATTATAAGTTGGAGGAACTGGTATTTTTCATTTCGCATGATGTGACCTAGATACGCCGTTTTCCTTTTCTTAATGGTTTCGAAAAGTTGGCGTTCTTGGTTTATTCTTTTAAGGACATCTATATTTGTGATTTTCGCTGTCCATGGTATTTTTAGGATACGGCGATAAAGCCACATTTCGAAAGCTTCTAATCTGTTTATATCCCTCGTTTTGAGTGTATAGCCCTCTACGCCATATAGCAGCACTGACCATACGTAGCACTTACTAAACCTTAGTCTCAGTTGAAGATCGAACTCTGAACAAGTCAGTACCTTCTTGAATTTTACGAAAGCTTGTCGAGCTTGCTCAATCCTACATTTTACTTCCCTGTCCGATGCCCAGTCTTCAAAAAGTTACGATCCCAGATATATAAATTTACTCACTCTTTCTATGGATTTACTATTCAGTGTTATGGTGGAGTTTTCAAGTGCATCCAAGTTTCTGGAGATGATCATGAATTTGGTCTTTTTGGTATTAATCTCTAATCCCATTCGCTCACTGTATTCTCTGATTATAGTGACAAGTTGTTGAAGATCGAATATGTTGTCACAAATTAAGACACCATCATCAGCATATCGTATGTTGTTGATCATTACTCCATTCACCTTGATTCCCATCTCTGCATCCTCCAAAGACTATTGAAATATGGCTTCCGAATAAATGTTAAATAAAAGAGGGGAAAGCACACATCCCTGTCGAACGCCTCTTCTTATATGTATGGGCTTGGATATAGAATTGTCTATTTTTAGCTGTGCCGTTTGATGCCAGTACAAGTTTTCAATGCATCTTATGTCTTTTTGGTCTATATCAACTTTCTTGAGAATCTGCATTAACATTGCATTGGACACGATCAAACGCTTTTTGGTAGTCTAAAAAGCATAGGAACACATCCTTCCTCTGATCGTAACAATTTTGGACCAGCACCTGTGTTGCTACTATTGCTTCTCGTGTTCCTAAACCTTGCCTAAACCCGAACTGGGAATCACTGATGTCCCATTCACATTTTTTGTATAATCTTTGATGTAGTATTTTTAAGAATATCTTTAAAGTGTGACTCATCAGGCTAATGATTCTGTGATCCTCACATCTTTTTACATTGAATTTCTTGGGCAGGGGAATAAAGGTAGAGCGTAACCACTGTTGAGAATAGCAGCCAGTTTCATAAATTAAATTAAATATTTTGTGTAGTGCTGAAATTCCCCTTTCATCTAGTAATTTGAGTATTTCTGACGGGATCTCATCTGGTCCAGGTGCCTTATTGTTTTTTGAATTTAATATTGCTTTTTCTATCTCCTCTTTGGTGATTAAAGGGCCAGTCAGCTGGTCGTCTGTACAAACTTCACTCATAGGTCTTTCGTCATGGAAGAGCTCCTGGATATAATTTTCCCATATATCAATTTTCTCCTTTTCACCCAGCACTATCTGGTTATCCTGATTAAGTATGGTAGTTGGTCTTCGTTTTCTGTATATTCCAACAGTCTCCTTAAGCTTTTTATGTAAATTACGGTCGTCGTGCTGTCGTTGTAAATGTTCTAGATCGGTACATTGTTGCTTAAGCCATTCATTTTTTGCTATTCTTATTTTTGCTTTTATTTGCCTGTTAATGTTTTGATACATATTGCTGCCATCTTGGTTATTCTTGTGTCTTCGTCGTTTTTCAATTAGTAATAGTATTTCTTCTGTTATTGATTTTTGCCTCTTGTTATTTCGTTTGTACCCTAAGTTGTTTTTCATGATGTCTGTTACAGCACTTGTCATCGTATTCCATGGTGGTGTTAGATCTTCGGCAATGTTTGTCGTCAATATTTGAATTTGTGCGTTTATCTCATTGCTTATTTCTGCTTGTATCATTGGGTCTTTCAGTTTGTCCAGTGCTATCTGTTGTTGAGTTTCAGACTTGTTCTTGCATGAAAGAGCGATCTTTATGACGGCCACTAATAGTACGTGCTCAGAAGGGACATCTGCTCCAGGGTATGTGCAAGCTCTTTTGACAGTTGTGCTGAATCTACCGTTTATAAGAATGAAGTCTATCTGGTTTCTTATTATGTTATGAGCTCTATCGGCTAGAGATTTCCAAGTATAAAGGCGACGGGGGTGGAGTTGGAACCATGTGTTGGTAACTCTCATGTTTTCTTCTTGACAAAATTATATAAGTCGGTCGCCCCTTTCGTTCCTTGTTCCAAGACCATAGGGTCCAACTATGTCGTCAAAGCTGCCCTTCCTCATTTTGGAATTAAAATCTCCTATAATTATGTTGACATCATGTTTCTTTGACAATTTAAGTAGTTCTTTGATTTCACTATAAAAGTTTTCTACTACTTCATCTGATGCGTCTGTAGTTGGTGCATAAACCTGTATGATGTTGAGATTATTTGGCTTCGCTTCAAGTTTTACTAAGGCTGTGCGGTCGAAATATGGTACAAACTCTGTGACAGCTCTCACCAATCTTTTAGTTATCATAATCCCGACACCTTTTCTATGATCGCGGTCATCATTGCCCGAGTAAAAGAATGTTCCGCTTTCTGTAGTGCATTTATCGGATCCAGGCCACCAGGTTTCTGAGATCTCAAGGATATCTAGATCTAATCTGCTGGATCCCATTGGTTTTTATAAAAAAAAATAATTATCCGAGAAGCCATAGAGATTAAAAAATGACCGAATTGTCTTAAGAAAAGGATAACGGTACTGGATTGCCTTTGGCATGGAAACCTCTCCTAAAGAAAATATCGTTCACTTCACCTACTTTTAAATTTCCGTAGTCAAAAATTTTCGCGCCAACCCCCAGCCAAACGCCACGTCAGTGAACCACGTCATCATCCCATTTATATGGAGGTCTTCCGTTCGAGCCTTCTTCCGACTGGTTGTGACATTAAATTTTGGGCTAGATTATTGGGTTGATCTATTAGTCTCTGATCATATTGTTGACAGAGTTTGGTGACTTTTAAGCATGTCAACACTGGATCTAACTGCTGTTCCCCATAGCCAAATTCCATATTAAATGAGTTTTAAAATAACTTTTTATGTTAAAATTTTGTTGTTGATTAACAGTTTAGACTTCCGTTCTATTAACCAATATAGTTTGCTGAGTTTTAAACCCAGCTGTTTTCGCTTGGTAAATAACGTTATGTTATGTTGTACAAAACAACGTTATATACAATATTTTGTAACCGTATGTATTTTAAAGGGTATTTACCATGATATTTTGGTGGCTCAGGCATGTTAACCTTGGAAGTATAACCATTTTTGCTTTTTTAACCTTGGTCAAAATTTTAAACCGCGTTTGCTTTAACTAAATGGTTTATACTTATTTTAGGCATTTTTAAACCTGATGATGGAATTATTATTCCGAAAACGTTCGTGTTATTTGATGTAGCCCTTTTAAGTTTTAAATATACCCATTTATAAAGATCTAACCTCTTTTTTGCAATATTTTCTGTTTTCTAGCGATTGGCATATTTGCTGGTAAACCCGGTGAATTTATTAGTGATGGGGTAATCGACTAGTCGACTAGTGGTTTAACCGATTAGTACTCAGACTATCGACTAGTCGATTGTTTTGACTAGTCGATTGTACACGGTTAAACGACAAACGACTAGTTCTAGAATAGAAGGTAAATCAATAAATTCATTCATAAATCAAGAGAAAGCATTCCGGAAACCAAGAGTCGGCTATGGTCGGTTCAAGTAGGCTAGTGTTAGCGACTACTTTGAACTGAAGCATTTTATTCATAAGTTCTATACTGAGTATTTTTACATCGTTGCGTTGTCCCCATTAAGCAAAACACAAACTGAGACTGACAGTGACAGGTGACAGCTGACCACGCCTACCCCCGACTAGTCGACTAGACTAATCGATATTTAAAAGTAGTCGACTAGTCGCTAGTCGATAGTATAAAGTAATCGATAGTCCCATCACTAGAATTTATTCAGTGGGAGAGTGCTGTGGCATACAGCCAAACTGTTGATTTGGAGATGATGTATTATTGATTGTCAGATAAAATTGGCTCTATTCTAGATAACAGCAGTTTTTTTAATATTTTAAACATAATAGGGAGCGGGCTTGTAGGTCTTTAGGACTTATAACTTTATTTCCTCTAAGTATATTCCGAGTTTTGGAATTAATATTATTCGAGCTAATTTTCAAACTAGAGGAAATTGTCCTGTTTATAATACAGTTGTATAAAATTAATTATTAGGGCTATTATTAGGGCTTTTCTGGGTAATTTCTTTTAGATTCTTATGTTAATTAGGTCATAATCTAGGGAGTTTCTGGGGTTTAATTTAGTGTGAATAATGTTATTCATTTCGTTTATTGTAAAATTTTTTAGAGAAGTTTCAAGTTGATAGAAAGATTCTAAGTATATTTTTATTTTATTATCTATATTAATAGGTCGATCTGCAGGAGAAGACTGGAAAAACCATTTTAAGATGTTCAGCAAAAATTTCGGCTTTGTCTTTATTGCATTTTAAGGACGTTTTATTTAATTGGTTCCAGTTTATTGGAAATAAACTTCTTTCTAGTTTATTATTTTTTGCTAATATTGTAAAAATTATAATTATTCTGTTAATAATATATTTATGATTTATGTACAATTAGCTAATTGATTCGCTTAACTTGCAGAAAAAAGATATTGATATATTCTTCTTCATGTACCATGTCCTTTCAGAACGTTGGTTACCATCATAGCTATTTTAATTTTATTCACTGCCACCCTAAATAGCATGCTTGTATCTACACCATACCAATCTCGCCAGTTCTTCAACCATGAGGTTCTTCTTCGTCCTGGACTGCGTTTGCCTGCTATTTTTCCTTGCATGATATTTTGTAGCAATCTATATTTGGGACCTCTCATTACATGTCCGAAATATTTCAGCTTTCTCTGCTTGATGCTTTTTATGATCTCAGTAGTCTTGCTGAGACGTTCTAGTACTGTGGAGTTACGAATCTTCTCCACCCAGGAAACTTTTAAAATTCTTCTATAGCACCACATTTCGAAAGCCTCAAGGCGATTTAGATCGATTTTATTCACAGTCCAGGACTCGACAGGATAAAGTAAGACCGAGAACACGTAGCAGCGAAGTAGGCGGATCCTTAATGCCAATTTTAGGTCTCTGTTACATAACACCTTGGACATCCTTCTAAAAGCAGCTCTAGCCTGCTCTATTCTGGATCTAATTTCGCCGTGATTTTCTGCATTACAATTTAATTGCTGTCCAAGGTAGACGATTTTATCAACTTGCTCAAGTTTGGTATTATTTACATATATAGACGGTTTTATATTATGTTGTTTACTTATTACGAGTATTTTGGTTTTCCTTATGTTAAGATCCAGACCTGCCTCCCTACAACTCTCAACGACACTATCAAGTAGTGTTTGCAGATCTTCTTGACTAGAAGCTAGGAGTACTGTATCGTCCGCATATCGCAAATTATTGATGACTTCGCCGTTCACAAGTATTCCTTCTTGTTTTTCAGAGAGTGCTTTTCTGAAAATTCTTTCGGAGTAAACGTTAAAAAGCAGGGGTGACAAGAGGCATCCCTGCCGTACTCCTCTTTTAATATTGAGAGCTTGTGATTCCACACCATCTACTAAAACTGATGTCATGACACTGTTTGGCTAGATGTTGACTCTGGTTCTCGTATTTTACGCCGAATTTCTTTTTGTATGCTATTGTAAAGTGTTTCGCTGGTTTTTCCTAGTCGCCGTTGTTCCATCAAATCCAGTATATCATCTGTCATCCAATCCTGCTTTTTTTGATATATTGAACAAATATATTATGTTTAACTACTACTACTTTTGTTTAATTTATTATATATAACGTCTGATTGATTATCTTTATGTTTGGTCTACATTTTAACAGAAAACAACCTTTAAAAGAAAATATGGTATCCTTGCTATCTCTAAAGAAGATTTTGTAAAATCTTTTCCTATGTATTGTATTTGTAATGTATTTTTTTATTCCAAATTAATAAATCAAAAAATTTTAACAAAAAATTGTGTTAAAAAATTACCGGTCTAGAAATACCAAACACAAAATTTATCATTTTTAAACTTTAACATCAAACCTTTATATAGTGGACTCTAAAACTATACTTACCCCCTTCAATAAATATTAAAGATGCTAGAACCATTGTAAAGTATATCAAACAAAAGAAGTCCAGCCAATATCCAAAAGTCCTGGCACAAGAGAAATAAAGAAAGTATGCAGCACTGTTTAAATTTTGGTAGTTGTCGAATTCATTTTTCAGTATTTCTTGAGCTTTAAATGCTCTTATGGTTGTTAGGCCTTGCAGAGAGGCAGAGAGATGCGTGAATACTGGACTTCTAGCTAAAAAGAAGAATTTTTTAAATAGGTACATTCAAGAATGGCATGTTGTATATTTTTTAAACAAACGTCAGAGTTATAAGTATATAAAATCAAAAGATGTTACACTAAAATTAGTAAATACAATTATTATACGCACGAGTAAATCATTTTAATGAACTAGTGAATGGAAGGAATGACAATAGAATACTAATAGTTTCTAAGTTGTAGAAACCACTAGCGAGGAATGGGTTAAAAACATAATTGAGCACCTAATAAATAACAAAAAACTGAGAGGAGAAATGATGGATGCCAAAAGGAATTATATGATCTGATCAGAAAGATAGGGCAGGAGGAGAAGCACAAAGACTGGTCTTTAGGTATAATTAGGTATTATTTATTTTTCTTTTCTAGAAAACCTAAAAATTGCGAAGGGGGGGGGCAAACATATTTAAGTTGGACATTTGCACATTCAGGTACATATTTTCTAGCATTTAAATTGGTGGTTAGGTCACGACTAGTCAAGTGAAAAATCGATGAAGCTAGTGCTAAGTGTAAAACAAGTTTACATTTATCTGATGATGCCAAAGGAATTATTAGGAATGTTTATGAAGTGGTAAAAAAGATAATCCAAATCCAGAAAACGGCAGATTTCTCATCAAAGCAACATCTCGATTGACAATGATGCCATATACAGCAGTGTGAAAAGTTGTTACAAATAGAATTCAACTTCGTAAAAAGCGGAATGACTTTTCTTCATATAAAACAGTAAATGAAAAAACGCTGAAGTATTTAAAAGAGCAGTTTACAATTTCTATTCAAATAATTTGTCGTAATATTCTCGTCTAAATCGTGTTTCGATAACTAGTTAATACTTACTAACAGATTCCACTCTCTTTACATTTCTGCTCGTACTAACGTAAACCTTTCGTATAAAATAAAACAATATTGCAATTAATATTGTAGGAATGAGAATCCAAACTGTCAATGTTCCAATAACGAAACTATTTGCGATTGCCATCAGACCAATCTAAAAGAAGAAATAATATATAAATAAATATTAAAAGGGAAAATCTCAGTGGTTGGCTTGTAGCATTTTAAAATTTTTTGGTATATATTGAAATAACCCCGTATACGTTAAAACACCCAAAAAGTATTTTCAATCATTTTTGCGTCGACGAATCGATAATAAACCATTGTAAAGTTGTTTATATATCACAGATGTGTTCGCTCGAAGGATTTTTGTGCGTCAGAGAAATAGTAATTTAACCGTATATGTTTTGTTTATACCAAGTTGGGCGAATGGATTTTAAAGATAATTGCATGACACTCGCTGAGGTCGCTGTCAGGGGCAGTTGACTTCAGTGTTGGTCCAAATTTTACGTCAAATTTGAAATGTTTTGTGTTTTTTTGTCCCTTTTCATGAAAAATGTGTAGCAGTGTTAAGTTCATTGTATAGTTACAATTTAAGTAAAGGTTTGAATATTTGGTATAGGAGAACAGACATCGTTGTGTTTAGTCAAAAAAAACCTACAAATTTATTGAGAAAAGTGATTTTTACTCAATGTAATGTGTTAATTCTGAACGAGTAATTACTGTTTTTTATTTGTAAGCCGTCTCCCATTTGAGATATTTGTAAAACGGCTTTTACAACAAATTTGAAAAGTACCCACATGTGTTCCAGTCTTTTAAGAAGCCGAGTCTAAAGTTTGTGTCCAGAGCCCCAATTTAAAACTTAATTTGCTGTGTCCTAATTAAGAAGTCGTTTCACAACATAATTCGCAGTGTGAAATGCAATTTTTTGTGTGACAGTAAATCTCCAGTATAATTCCAATTCCCAACATTAGAAATTAAAAGTAAAAGTAACATTTAGTGAAACCTGTGTAACTTTTTTTTTGTTTGAACTTTTTTGCTTTCATAAGAGTTTGTGAAGAAATTGTAATATTTAAAATTGTAGATCTTAGGATGTGGCCAGGCTGTCATTTTAATTGTTCTCCGTATAAGATTTAGTTTTGACATATGACAGCTAGCTTTATCATTTTTGACATCTGGTAAATATCTAATAATATTTGAGACTTTGTTTTTGTTTTTAAAGAAGGTTAACCTCTATGCGTAGTTTATTTTAAAAAGATAATTTTTTATTTGTAATAATTTATTTCTGCTACAAATTATAGCCCAAGAACAATAGTTTTGTAGTATCTTCAACTTTTATAGTTTGTAATCGGATAGGACATAGTCTCTCTTTGTTATTTTGTATTTACTTTTGTAATTATTAATATAGTATTTTTGTATTGTCTATATTTGTAACTGTTTGTGGCGAGACAGTAATAAATATTTAATTTTTTCCTTAAACCAATTTATTTCTTTTGTTAAAAAAGTTTATAACCCCTTTTGAGATTTTTAGGAAAGAAGAGCCGTTTTCTTTCATCCAGCAGGAAGTTCTCTCAAAGCGGCATCCTTATTTTAAATAGCGACAGGACCTTCTTGTGTTTTATTTGTCTATTTGCCCAGGATATTCATGTAAGTATCCTCTTTTTGTTTCATTTTTGTAGTTGCTTCAGTCTAATCGTCTTACCATTCACCAGTTCTCCAAATAAACCCTGATATTTGCCCACAACAGTTTCGTTTATTTTGCTTGCCCTATCTCTGCCTCAATAATATCTGTTCCCAAATTTTCAACCCCCTATAATAATACCCTGTGGTGGGCAAAATATTTCGTTATAGGCTGTATACCGTAGTTTAACAAAAAATTTAGAACGAAGTAAAAACTTCTTATTTAAAATGGTATATTAAAAAAAGTGAAGTATAAATCATTAATTTATAAATTATCAGTGAAAATCTAGAAGTAAGTATTTGTAGTAAATACTTAAATCTTAAAAGTAGTTGTGGCTAGTTTTAACCACCCTTAAGATGTATTTATTCATTAGAATCTAGTCCCATCTGGTTTAAGCAACAACGAAATAGACAAGCCCCTATTTCAGGTGACATTTTAAAAAATAAAGATCAGTTTTTTATGAGGAAAAACAAAGAAAACTGATTTTCGTACTAGTCAAGATTGATTCAAAAACTTCAAAAAACGGTACGGAATACGATTTTCATTTGCCACTTCAGACGAAAAAAAAAAGTTTTTGGTAGCTGCATTGATTCAGCCCATGGATCAAAACGTTAATAAAACTCTCTTTTATATAAATTAACCTAATGCTGACATCACTTCAATTTTGACAAACTTTAACATCAAAGATGCGATTATCAATGTTGCGTTTGCCTGGCAGCAAGTCAAGCCTACTGCACTGAATAAATCGTGGAAGAATATTTAGTCCAACTCCGTTCCATAGAAATTAACAAAGAATCCAATGATCAACCTGTGCAAGTTGTACTACATACTGCCTTTCAAATTTGCAATGATATGACTAATACATCAGAATTAAGACAATCTTTATAAGAGTGGATTTTAGATGACAATCTCAATGCTGACTTAACAAATGAAGAAATAATTAAAGAAATGACAGAACTTGATGAACACATGACCCAGGAAGCACAGGATGAAAAATCCTGTCAACTATTATGATGCTATATTGGCAGCAAATACTATGATGTTTTGATGGGAGGAGAAAGCATTTGACTTTAAAAAAATTTGATGTTAAAGGAGATATTAGCACAAGCAATAACAGACTGTCTAGACAAGAAAAACCAAAAGACAATCAAATATTTCCTCAAAGTATGAGCACAGTATATATTTATATACATCCATAATTAATCTTACTTAATCTCTCTTAAAATAAATAACTTACGTTTTGAAGACGATACAGTAATAATTACGGATAACAACAATGATTTACAGAACCTAATGCAACGCCTTAATGAACGCTGTCATGAGTACGGACTGAAGATAAATTTAAAGAAAACTAAATGCATGATCATGACTAAATCTGCACATGCAAATATCCAATTGACTATTGAAGATATTGCAATTGAGAATGTTAATAACTATAATTATTTAGGAACATGGATAACATCAGATGTAGACCAAACCAAAGAAATTAAGACACGTATTGAAATAGCACGTACATCATTTATTAAACTTAAAAAGTTTCTTTGTTGTTGGGATATAAGGTTAGAACTACGCCTGAGAATGCTTCGATGTTACGTGTTCTCTACTCTTCTTTATGGTCTGGAAGCTTGGACACTAAAACAAGTTCATCTGAATAAGCTGGCCGCCTTTGAATTTTGGTGTTACAGAAGAATCCTACGAATATCATGGATTCAAAGAATGTCAAACATGGAAGTAACTAGAAGGATAGGAAATGAGGCGGAAATAATATTAACTATTAAAAAACGAAAACTTGAGTACTTGGGACATGTGATGAGAGGGAAAAAATAAGCATTATTACAACTTATTATGCAGGGCAAAATCCGAGGAAAGCGAAATGTGGGAAGACGAAGAATATCCTGGCTTAAGAACTTAAGGGAATGGTTTGAATGCAGTAGTGCAGAACTTTTTAGAGCGGCAGTCAACAGAGTCCGCATAGCCATGATGATCTCCAACCTTCGATAGAAGATGGAACTTAAAGAAGAATAATAATTAATCTACTTTATTTGCAGCATTTAGTTATTAGTACGTATAATGTTTATAAGTTATTATTTACACACTGTCGGTCAGATAGCTAAGCTGGCTAGGCGGCCGGTTCTCATTTTCTTCACTGCGAATGGTTCAGTGTAGTTGCCAAATGCGTAGTAACGCATTTGGCAACATTGAGTGATACGATTATTCCGACTCCATATTCATGTGATCCATTACTTTTTCCCCAGTAATACACCTTGTGATCTTCTATTTGTATTTCTCCAGAATCTGGCTATCTCATTTTAGCTGTTCCCATGATTTTAATATGCATTCTCTTCATCTCCTGTATTGCATTGTGGATTTTTCCTGCTTTATATAAAGTTTTGACATTCCATATGCAGATCTTGATATTCTTTCTATTTTAATTTATTATCTTATGGTAAACTGAAATTACCCCGGAATTTATTTTAGTATTGAACATGGCCATGATTGATTAACTAGGGTGTTAATCAGTAAGTCATTTAAACACAAACAAACAACAACAATCAGTAAGTGGGGGATTGCTTATACCGGAAATCGCTCGGTGAATGACTCGTCACATTGAATGACTCGTCACATTGAAGAGTATAAAGTAGAAGGAAATATGGTGACCCGTCGGCCCTCGGAAACCTAATACCCATTCGGGATCGGAAGAAATAAGAGTTAGCCAAGAGAGGCTGATAGGAAAGATTAAAGACATATCACTCAAGTCAAGTTAAAGAAGAGTAATTTGTGAAGGCCCTTATGATGCGCCATATTTTTTTCCGCTCATACCTCGGAGTGTTGACTACAGACTGTAAGGCTCGTCCATCATTTTTACAATGGAGACACCCCAACTCCATGGCCTGACCAACCAATATATAAATAGGAATGGGAATAGGATGCAAAGATTCCGGTGCTAATTAAGAACGAAGAAACAAATCAAAATTATGTTCTAGACGGTCTTAATATAGCTCAGACGGTATTTTGATAAAATTAAGTTATTTAGTAATTTGTATATTATTAACATAAGGTTTATAAACCTTATATACTCACTTGCACTGTGTCCAACAAAGTCCTAGGCAACGCCTCGTCTATGGATCCAATATCTTTGGAAAATCTATTAAGAATTCTTCCTGAAGGGTTGACATTGAAAAACCTCATTGGACTGTATACTACATTAGCAAACATTTTGTTGTGTAGCCTTGTCGAAGCCGTTAAACTCCAGCTGTAGAAGGCTAAAGAACGTATCAACACCAATGTAATAATGACTAGAACGAGAATACCGTAATAGAACATAGTATTGTCAGTAAAAATAGGAGTTAGCCACCAGTCTGCATATGGGTCATCCTTGGTAAGATTTAGCGTCGTGGCGGTACTATTTAACGGTAAACTAATAGTGGTTGTGGTTAAAATGTCAGTTGTATTCGATACGTCTAGTATTTGCGAAACATTGGAAAGATGTGACATTCTCTGCTGAACATTTACCCTGAAAGTAAAGGAAAATATATTTTAAATATGTTGCTAAAACTTCTTCAATTATATTTAAGGAGTCCGAGCGTGTACTTAAACCAGTAAACATCTTTTTGTGCTTTGCTATGTTATCTTTATAAATCGCAGTGCTAGCGATAAAATTATTGTTATTATAACCTTGGAAGTAATTAATGAAAGCAAAACAAAATATACGGAGTGTACAAAATCGAATCAACATGAGAATCTGAAAGTAGACAACCATACCTACAAATATGCCTCCACTTTTCCCTACCTAGGCTCAATAATAAATGACAACAACAACATCAGCTAAGAAATACAAGTTACTGAATCGTGAGTCTAAGCTTAGAACCTACAAAGCAGTAATTAGACCAGTTGTCACATATGGACGTGAAACGTTGACCCTCTAAACCACTGATGAAAATCAACTGAGAATAGTTGAGCGCAAAATATTAAGGAAGATATTTGGACCAACCCAATGCAGCGATGGTTCGTGGAGAATTAAAATGAACCACGAGCTGGATGAACTAATGCAGAGCGCACATATTGTTAGATTTATAAAGTCACCAAGACTAAACTGGCTTGGTCACCTAGAAAGCATGCCAGATAATCAAGCTGTAAAAGTAGTCCAGAGATGGAAGCCCCAATGAAACAGAACAAGAGCCCCGTAAAAGACGAATAGATGACGTAGAGAGGGATCTTAAAACCATGAACATCAGGCAGTGGCGAAGGAAAGTATGCGACAGGGCAGAATGGAAGAACATTGTTAAGCAAGCCAAGACAATTAAATTTGATTAAAAATTAATTTGATCATAGTTAAAATCAAATAATATTAGTGGTAACATTTGTCTGACTACAAGGGCGATAATCAAGGCTGCCAGGTCTAGGGATTTATCCCGAATCTAGGGATATTTCAGCATAAAAGGGACAAAGGGATTTTTTTGATATTTATTGTAAAATCTAGGTATTTTTGACCGGCTCAAATATTTACCTACATAGGCCTATTATAATAACATTTTCTTTAATTCAGGTATAAAACCACTTATTATTAACAGTATTAAATAAGCGATCTTTCATTACACATAATTAAACTACTAGTAAACTACTGAAGGATTCTATTATCAGATGTCGCTAACTGTCCACGTTCTTGGAATCTTCATTGTATGCTACCAAATAGATTTCTGCCAAAAATAGAATCCTATCCTATATATTTTTATAAAGGAGAAGCAAATTCTGGAGCAGGAATTAGGGGATTTATTAAAATCTTAGGTTTTATAAAATAAATAATTAGGGGATTTACAGTAAGAATCGGGTGAATTCCAGGATTCGTGGAAATATATAAATAAAATTCTATGCCTCACCGCTCACCGTCTCATTTCTTTTTAAGTTGTATTTTGCATTAATTTTATTAAGTGAATAATACTTAATAATATATTAAATGTAATATTTAAAGCCATAAATAAGTACGTTATTCCGTGTTTGTTAAATTTATTCAAATCATCGCTATTGTACCGTTTAAAAATGAAATATTTTTGAAATAAAGGTATAAAACAACAATTATTTTTTTAGGCTGAGTTTACCGAAAGTACAAGCTGAATATAACCGCAAATGTCAAAAATATTTCGGCTTGGCAGTGTTGGCATGTTTTTATAATGCATATATTGTATGCTTCAAATATAGAGATAAAGCTTTTAAAATGTATATTTTGATTATACTATTTTATGATATTATGATATGATGATATATATGATTTATAATTGTCTCTTTCGAGATTAATTGCAAACATCTGGTGTAATCTGGCAACTGCTGATTTGACGATTGCCAAATCTATCTCCTAATCTACCAAAGGGTAATTGCTAAAAAAATTTCTAATAATTAACTGCAATTAATCTCCAAAGAAACAAATATTTACTCATTGTTGTTTTATATAAATCAAAAATTGCAGAATACACAACATAATATAAACAAAATGTACTTTTCTAAAGCTTTATATTTTTAGATTTGAAGCACACAGCATCTACATCATAAAAATATGCCAACACTGCTATACCGAGATTGTTGTTCCATGTTTGACATTTGTGGCTACATTCAGCTTGTACTTTCGGTAAATTCTACCTTTTTTAATTCCATGTTATTATATTAGGCAACCATTAATACATCATATCATTTTATTTAGAATTAGGCAACTATATATACATTTATTCCAATCTAGGGATTTCTAGGGACATTTTAATGTTCAATTTAGGGAGAAATGTTAGTTAGGAAAGAATGTTAATACATCGAACAGACCTCCAATAGTACTTAATTCTACATGATGTCTCAAAATTCTGTTAATCTTTCACGGCTGGCGCTTATACTCTGGACACTAATACTGGCGAGCGGTGTATTTGTCCACCCTGCCCTATAAAAGAATACTATAAAATCAAACTTACCAAATGGAAACAAAATACTCAGCCGAGCTATCCAGAAGCTGACTAAAGAGAAAGGCAAATATTAGTGCAACAACTTTGAGAACGTTGCCACCTGCTTTGGCGAAGTTAATATAAACACGTTTGGAAATCGTACCACTTCCAATTTTTTCCTTGTTCATAATTTGAAAGTCGTCATCCATGCCTTCACTTTCACTGCTCATCGAAATCATCCTAGACCTGCGCCTGACTTCTTCTTCTTCGTCTTCAATATTCGCTAAGAGTTTGCTGTATTCGCTGTTTGAGTTCTTCAAAAGTGAGTAAGGACCAGAGACTTCGATTTTACCGTTGTTCATTAGATAAATATTTTTGACTTTTTTTAAAAATTGCAGTTGGTGGGTAACTAGTACCACACATTTGCTACTAAGATAACCGCATATACATTCGTCGAAAAGTTGTTTTCCTAAAAAACGATAAAAAAATCAAGCTCATATTCATACTGTGTACTTTATAACTTTTATATATAACTCATTTGGAAAATATAATACTAAAAACACATGCGCGTAGTTTACACATTTATTAACCCAGATAACCCTGACATAAGAAACTGTATTAAAACTGCTATTTTATATCTTCTTTTTGGAACACGTAAGTACATTACTGAAATAATAGTTCAAAAAATGGCAACGTTCACAAAAAAACTACCGTCCTACATCTAGGACGTCAGAACCAAGCATTATCATTTCTCCGTCCACAAGAAGATGAAGTCGCTTTTGTATGAAGTGTAGAAAACATGGTATAGAAAATGCGGAACAATGGACATACCAGTATAAGAGAATATATTACATTCACTACTTTTTCGCAGATGATCAAGTCATTTTTGCACAAGACAGGGAGGATATGGAATATATGATAAGGAAATTAAAGGAAGAATATGAACTTTGGGGACTCAATATAAATATGTCATCATCATCAGTGGTGCTACAGCTCTAGTTGAGCCTTGACCTTCCCCAGTCTATTTCGCCAGTCGTTTCTGTTCATCGCCAACCGTTGCCAATTTGCCGCGCCGATCTTCCTTGCGTCCTCGTCCACACCGTCCCTCCATCTCAGTCGTGGTCTGCCTCTACTCCTATTTCCCACTGGGACCGATAATAGAGTTCGTCTGGGTGGGTAATTTTCATTTGCTCTTGACACATGTCCAGCCCATCTAAGCCTACCTATTTTTATGAAGGATATTATATCTCTACCATTTACTATTTTTTTATACTTCTCGTACAATTCGAAATTATATCGCCTTCTCCAAATACCATTCTCACAGAATGCGCCCATTATTCTTCTTAGTATCTTCCTTTCGAAGACGAGCAGAAGATTTGCGTCTGTTTTGGAGATGGTCCATGTTTCTGACCCATATGTCAGCACTGGTAGGATGAGTCTTCGATATATTATTAGTTTGGTTTTCTGGCTTAAATTTCTGTTTTTTAGCTGCTTGCTTAGTCCAAAATAACATTTGTTTGCTAGCAGTACCCTCCGTTTAACTTCTTCAGATGTGTCATTATCGTTTGTTATGAGAGAACCCAAATATGTAAACTTATTTACTGCCTCAAAATTATATTGGTCTATACTGAAGTTTTGTTCGGCGTTTCTAGCTCTATCTCTGTTATTTGGAATAGATGCTAACATTTTGGTTTTTTCCTCGTTTATTTTAAGGCCCATATTTTGTGCGGCTGTCAAGAAGGCGGAAGTCATCTCTTTAAGTCCTCGTGTAGTACGTGCAATCAAATCCAGATCGTCAGCGTAAGCCATAATCTGCGTTGATTTATTAAAGATTGTTCCCCTATTGTGTAACTCGGCATCTCTTATAGTCTTTTCCAACGCTATATTAAAGAGAAGGCACGCCAGCGCGTCTCCCTGCCGTAACCCTGCATATGTTTCAAACGCTTGTGACATATCGCCTTGTATTTGCACTCTGCAGATCACTTTACTCATAGTTGTTTTTACGAGCCTTATTAATTTATGGGGAATGTTAAGTTCATTCATGGCTTCGTATAATTTACCTCTTAGGACGCTATCATACGCTGACTTAAAGTCCACAAAGAGATGGAACGTGTCAATATTAAATTCATTGGTTTTTTCTAAGATTTGACGTAGCACAAAAATCTGGTCGATTGTTGACCTACCTGGCCTAAAACCGCTTTGATACTCACCAAGGATTTCTTCCACGTACGTACTTAAACGGCTGTACAGGGTATTGGAGAATATTTTGTACATTGTATTCAGAAGAGTTATACCCCTATAATTTTTACATTCCAACAAATCTCCCTTTTTGTGTAGTGGACATATGATTCCATTCCTCTGGCATTTGTTCTTCTTCCCAGACTTTGACTATGATGTTGTGAATTTGGTGCATAATGCTGTTACCTCCATGTTTGATGAGCTCTGCGGGGATACAATCCACTCCTGGAGACTTGCTATTTTTGAGTCGTGTGATTGAGTCTTTCACTTCAAATGTTGAAGGAGGTTCTACTTGAGTGTTATTGCTTGGTCTTTGGGGTGACGCATCATTTTCCACTTCGGTACCAAGTAGTTCTTTGAAGTGCTCAACCCATCTGCTTTGTACTGCGTCAGCGGTACTGACTATATGTCCATTTTTGTCTCTACACATCGTTAGCCGTGGTTTAAATTCTTTTCTTGTCTAATTTAGGATATTATAGAACTTTCTAGTTTCATTTTGCCCCTTTAATGATTGAAGCTCTTGCATAATCTGGTTTTCGAAGGTCCGCTTTTTCCTTCGATGTATGCGTTTTTCCTCCTTCCTAAGATCTTTGTACATTTGCTCCTTATCCCGTGTTCTTCTTTGTTGCATAAGTTTATATGCATAATTTTTTCTTTTAGTGATATCTTCACATTCATCGTCGAACCAACTGTTGCGTGGAGTGGATTCTTCTGGTCCTAGGACGTTGTTTGCCGCTTCCTTAATTGTTCTTTTACATATATCCCATTGCTCGCTAGCTGTTAAATTCTCATCTGTTGTGCTTTCATGTTCAAGGTAATTTTGATACCTTTCTAGTGCACGGGGCTCTTTCAAGAGTTTTAAATTGTAGCGAGTACTTTTCTTACCCTTTTCTTTTTTTGCATTTGAGATTCTTGCTCTTATTTTTGCGCCTACTAAGAAGTGGTCTGAATCTATATTAGCTCCACGATAAGTACGTACATCAATTAGATTAGCAAGCAATATAAATATGTGCAAGACCGAATACTTATGTATTGGACCCGAGGTTTCAGATTTGAACTTAAGTTAAGAAAAAGAGACTATTAAGATTTGTAAGACTTTTAAGTATTTAGGGTCAATGATTAGCCGAGATGGTACTTGTATGAAAGATATAGAAATGAAAATAGCACGGGGAAAACATGCCACAAGAGCACTTCATGGAGTGATATGGAACAACACTCTAACCAAAGAAAACAAAAAGAGGTACTTTCAAAGCATAGTGATGAATATTACCCTATATGAAGCGGAAGTATGGCCAATGACAACAACAATACGAAATAAAATAAGAACAGTTGAACTGAGAGACTTTATGAGAAGATGTCTACAAATCACAAGAGCGGATAGAATAAGAACGGAGGAAATATGTAACAGAATGGAAGTAGAATGCTCAATTACAAAAAAGTTGGAAAACAGAGCTCTGCAGTGGTACGGGAAGAAGACGGAGAGAAAGAACTGCTACAATATGGAAAACATACGTCGGAAATGCTATGATAGATAGAGACCTCAGAGAAGGAGACTGGGAGAATAGAGTGCTGTGGAGCACGAAAACGGCGAACTCATAATTGGAAAAGCCGAAGAAGAAGAAGAAGATCAACCTCAGGAATTTCTCTTTAATTATTTTTAAAGACATCCTAGGTTTGATAACATTTCACAAAAATATTTAATGACCATGATTTGGAATAAGTTTTACTTCTTTTTGTGTATATCAATAATCAGGGTTCGTTGACAAACCCACAAAACAAAATGTCTACTTATTTTCGAAACTGAAAAATAATATTTTATTTTGAAAGTCCTAAGTTTAGAAAAAAGATGAACGCAAGTATTTTTTAAATAGTATATTGCGAGATTGTTTACTGCTAAAAACCATCAATTTGTAAAAAATATTTAAAGAAACTAATAATTCAAAATTCAACACTGCTTCTGTAATTTTATTTGAATGTTGGATAAAGGTTAGTATAACTCTGTAATGTGTCTCTAGGCGTCTGTGTTACAATAGGGATCAATAGCGGATTATCAGCAGGTTAGTCTTTAAAATTTCGCATAGATCTTGTATTTCACATTAGCGACATATATCGTATAGAATACCTACGAGCATCAGAATGACAATTAAATGCGAAACATGATTTTTTCTACGATTATTCACAACAAAAAATTAAAAAATATGTTAAAAAATTATGTTTTCCCAAATACTAATCATATTAATTTGGAAAAAATAAACAAATAAATAAGTCTTTATACAATTTCGCCAGAAATTAATTTGCAGAGTGATATTATTGCGTTTTTTCTATAAGAAACTTTCTAATCCGATAATATCTACGGAACAAGTCAGTAGTACTTTATTTTGTTGATTTTTGCCTCAAATAATTCTTTGTGTGGAGAAAATTTCAAAGTAATTATTAGGGACACCCAAATTATTAGGGACACTGCATATATTTTTGTATTTTCTACTTAAAATTATTTTTTTGACCAAAAAAATTGGTGTTCATATCTGTATTTTACTTGGTAATTCTTCTGGTATAACTATTAAAATTTTTGATAAGCGGCAACAGTGGTAGACTGCTTGTATGAAATAATAAATATTGTTGCATCTCAGTTGGTCATCGGCTGTCAGCGCAGTGAGGTTTAAAAATATTTGCAAATCGTTTTAAATTGTTTTTGGTCGGTTTTCGTGTCAGATATATTTAACAGGTAAGTAATATTTGTTATTTATTAATTTTTGCTACATTTAATGACACGAGTTTATTTAAAAAGATTGTTTAAATTCAAAATTATTTTTTTAGCATGGGCAAAATTGCAGACTTGTCTCCAGGGAAAATAAGAGAAATAAAAACATTATTACTGCACTCGAGGCTTTCCCAGAGAGCTATAGCAACTACTGCAGGTGTTTCAAAGTCTATAGTTAATCGAATAAAAATAAAAATGAATTCAAACGAGGCATTGGAACCGGGCCGTCTTGGAAAATGTGGCAGGAAAAGGATTACTACTCCTCGTACTGATCGTAAAATTAGGGATATTTGTCTCCAAAATCGTGAAAAGAGTGTGACACATCTGACTACGATGATTAATGATGAAGGAATTAATGTTTCCAGAAGGATAGTACGACGACGACTGACCGAAGAGAATCTGCTAGGTCGCCGGCCTATGAAAAAACCACAGCTCACCGAAACCATGAAGAGAAAGAGACTAAAATGGGACAAACAACACCGAAGTATGACTGTTGAAGACTGGAGTCGAGTAAGTATGACTTTTTTTAACGAATGAAGTTTGTGAACAGTGAATATTATCATTTTTACAGGTATGCTTCTCCGACGAATCAACATTCCAGATTTTGGTGGATAAAAGTGCGTTTGTGCGACGACGTCCTGAGGAGCAGTTCCATCCAGATTGCATTGTGGAGAGAGTTAAACATCCGGTGAGTGTCATGGTGTGGTCTGTAATCTGGGCAAAGGGTATGGGACGCTTATACATCGTGGAAGGGACAATGAGACAGGACCAGTATAAGCGAGTACTTGAAACTCGGCTACTGCCCCAGCTCAAAGAATGGTTCCCTGGTGAAAAAAATTACATTTTTATGCACGATTCTGCACCGTGCCACAAAGTCAGGAGTGTAACTGCATATCTGAATAAAGAAAATATTGCAGTTCTGCCCTGGCCGGGAAACTCACCTGACATGAACCCTATAGAGAGCATGTGGGAGTTAACCATACGGGAGATCGCCAAAGATGTTATCACCACGAAGCGGCAGTTGATTGAAGCTCTTATTAGAGAATGGCATCATAACCCTAACTTAAAACACAACGCAGGAGTTTGTATTCAGAGCATGCCCCGACGCGTAGAAGCTGTAATTGCAGCAAAGGGTGGCATCACTAAATATTAAAATTAGTCATATTGTGTTAAAAAAAAATTTGCGAAAAAAATAAATGGTTTTACTAACAAAACTTAATGTTTTTGTGACCCTAATTTCTCAATCTCTTATACAAAAAATAAATGCAAGCCTTAAAGCCAACAATTGCAAAAAAAATCAGTAAAACTAAAAAATTTAGAAATCTTTTACTGTCCCTAATAATTTGGCCACCCACTGTAAATAAAACGGACCCATTGAGAGTGTCTTAAAAACTACTTACCAACATGAGTATCGACAGCAGATAAAGGATCATCCAGTAAATATATATCAGCATCTTTGTAAACAGCTCTTGCCAAGTTGATTCTAGCCCTTTGTCCTCCACTTAAGGTGACTCCACGTTCCCCTGCTAAAGTTCTATCTCCGTGAGGAAGAAGATTAAAATCTCGTTTCAATGCACAAGCTCTAACTACATCATCGTATTTTCTTTGGTCGAATTTTTGGCCGAAAAGGATGTTCTGTCGAATGCTGCCTCCAAACAGCCAAGGTTCTTGAGAGGCGTAAGATACTATTCCTCTGACGTTTACGGAACCACTTTGCAGCTCTAATTCTTTCATTATTACATGAAGTAAGGTAGTCTTTCCGCTTCCTACAGTACCTATAACAGCTACTACATTACCAGCTATGACATCGAAATTTATGTTATCCAAATTATTTTCGTTTAATGATTTAAGCCATTTGGCTGAAGCATTTCGAATGCTTATACTTGCGTCAGGGCCTCGAAGTCTTGGTTCACCACTTAAGGTAAGCTTACTTCCTGTATTTAGGGTCGCCTTGCTACCTCCAGTAAGCCATAACTTGCTTCCTTTGCTTGCCGAAAAGGTTTCTGTAGGTGGAGCAATTTCAGCACTTACTTCGTCGTACAACAAAAAAGTTTGTATTCTCTTTATGGAAACATATAATTCAGCTGATAGAGACACTGCGCTAGGGAAGTAATTGGTCACAGTATACAGGAGTCTGTAGTATGATGTGATTGCGTAGGCATAAGTAGCAGTTAAGGTATTACCAGTTAACACGTAGACAAGGATGCATATACCCACTGCGCATCTGTTTAGCAGCAAAGCGCAAGACATAAGTATTGCCCGAATAATTGAGGTAAATCGAATGTACTTCATTTCTTTCCTAAAAAAAAATATGTTCTAGGTCAGTTTCTTTGTCATAATTTAGCTTTTAAATTTTTTGATATAAGGTTGAATGCTCGAATAAATGAACTTTGATCAAATGGAAGGCATAAATCGAGCATAGTTTAACCACCTACTTAAATTTCCATTTTCTGATGATTACTTTAATTTAGAACTTAATACTCTCAAGCAAACTGCTTTCATAATGGTTATGATCCTAACATTATCCATAAACTTCTAAATAGAGCTAAACTCAAAATTACAGAAAAGCTTGCATATTCATTACAATGTTTGTTTCAAATCAATGCTTCAAATTACATCCAGATATTTCTCCTTCACTTATATTAGCAACATTTCCAATAAATATCTAAACTTTTTGCTTCTACAATTGAAAACGTTAAAATTTCCTTCAAGTCACACACTACTTTAGATTCCTTTTTAATCAACAAACATGAGATATAACAATACAAACCATCTGAGAATTCCTTTTACATAAAAAGAACTCCACGACGGTATGAACAGGTTAAAAAACTGGAAAGCTGCAGATGTGGATAATATATGCAGTAAACAAATAAATCATCTAGGTCAAGTAGTAAAAACCTGGATCTTGCAACTTTATAACACTGCTGCAAAGCCTGTAAAATTTCAAAATCATGGAGAAAATCTACAGCAATAGACTTGTTAAAACCAGAAAAGGACCCAGAAAATTCCAGTAACTACAGACCTATTTCGCTGTTGTGTCACTTTTTCAAACTATACGAGAGACTCATACTCACCAGAATAGAAAAAAATGTCGACAAGCACCTCATCTCACAACAAGGAAGATTCAGACCCAGCAAATCTTGCATCGGTCAAGACCTCGCACTAACAGAACACATTGTAGATGGATTTTAAGAAAAACTTGTAACAGGAGCTGCTTTCGTAGATTTCACAGCAGCCTAAGACATCGTAAGGCACAAGACATTGCCCGCAAATTATACGACACTCTCAATGACCATTTTTGGTTATGGTAAAAGGTAAATTAAGTAGGTGGAGAGTTCAGAAAAACAGACTCCGACAGGGAAGTGTTTTAGCATCAATGTTCTATAATATATACACAAACGACCAACCGACGCCGACCTCTATGCTAACGATCTTGCAATATGTGCTCAAGTAAATAATTTTGAAGAAGTGGAGGAGAAACTTGAAACTGCGTTAAAAACAATGACAGCGTACTAACTGCAAAATTCCCTGAGACCAAATTCCTCTAAAGCCCAAGTCTGCGATTTCAACCTTGGCGCAAAGAAAGTCAAGCAAAAACTCCAAATTGCGTGGAATGGTAATACATTAGAATACACAAACCAACCTATATGTCTTGGAATAACTCTGGAGCGGTCCCTCACCTACAGATAACATTGCATAAAAACGAGAGGAAAAGTAACAACTAGGAATAGAATACTCAGAAAGCTAACGGGAAGTAAATGGGGTGCACGTCCTGGCGTTTTATTAACAATGGTACAGGCACTGTGTTTCTTAACCGCTGAATATGCGTGCCCCGTTTGGGACAGATCTGCCCACACCAAACAAGTTAATACTGCGCTAAATGAGACATGCAAGATAGTAACGGGGTGCATGAAACCAATGCCACTTTCAAATCTATATAGAGCAGCGGGTTTTGCAGAACCCTCAACACGCAGAGGCGTTGCAGAGCACATAGAGGAAATTAAACAGATTGCGGACGAGCGGCATGTCCTATACAAAGCTCAAACACCACGACAGAATTTCCAAAAGGCGGATAATACATCTAATTCTGCTTTTTGCTCTAGAAAAGACTTTACCTGCTTCTCTTTCTTTTAAATATCGTCAAAAGTCTCCGCTTTGAGATGAAATGTGTACGGCTAGCTATGTTTACTGCGGTTTCACTTTTCAGCGTTCTTAAAGCTGCTGGCAAATTTTCTTTGGTCAATTTGTCCCGCAGGCCATTGCACTGATACTCGAAACACTTTTAATTGCTGTATACAAATAAATCATATCAATACAGCAAGCAAAATATACTTGTAAAGTAACAAAATCACAGCAAGAGAAATATAGCCACAGCCGTATAACCTTATTTTTCACCTGACCGTATTACTTAAGATTGTATTTTGATAATTTTCTACGAAAAAAATGTAATAAATCAAGAAATATACAATAAAATAAGCACATGTACACGATTTTTAAAGTTTACGAAACATATAAGTACAATTAATATAATAAAAACTACTATTTACAAAATAAGTTTTAATAGAATGGAATTAATCTTTTACAATGTCAAGTTGTTACACTGATTTCGGCACTAAATCGGTATAATAATGCTATTATACCGATATAGTATTCTATTTAACACTTTAGAGAATTTTATAATTAATGACTATCTTGAAGGATTGAGTCAGCATATAGAAGCAAAAAATTTAATTTTCGCATCCCGTATATCAAACGGTAGAATATGCATATATCTATCATCTGAAAAAATTGTAGATAAGTTCATAGCAGAAACAAAGAAGATAATAGTAAATGGAAATATACTAGAAGCGAGAAGATTAATAACTTCATAAGTCCGCCTAATTCTGTCCAATGCATGCCCAAGCATACCTTTTAACTTAATAATGGACGAATTAATAAAACTAGGTTTAAATCCTCGGTTTAGTCTCTCGACATAAATATTATATCTACAGATAGGAGCAACCAATCCTGCCTTTATTCATATTCTAAGCTTCCAAAGACAAATTTTCGTTTCACCTTTTCCAGACAACTTTGTAGTACCTGAATATTTTATCAGCAAATTAAATCAAACATTATACCACATACTTATTGCCTAAAACGAAACATGTTTCAAATGCAAAGTAACTGGAAACCAGGCAGCTAATTGTCCAAATCTATCACCTTCTAACCATCCTCACAATTACACTGCAATGCAAACATAAATGAGACAAAATTCATCAATAAGTCATAGTTAACAAGATAATCTAAAAAATACTCCCACAATCTCAAATACCACTCCCTCCACACTTACTACGTCTTCTCAAACCACATTACAAACTGTAGCAATCCCAAAATTACCAATAAACCAAATCCAACAATGGTCACTACAACATACATCTATATATTTGACCACTTCTTCAGTTAGCACTACAATCGCAATACCTCCATCGTCTGAGTCATCCTCTAATATCCAAAAACATAAATCAACCTCACCCGAAACAACTCAACACTTACCACCAAATAAAAATACACATATGAATTCTCACGAACGATATAGTGAAACCGGATGAAATAACCAAATTAATAGAGAAAGCAGGGCAGATACTGCCTCAAGGGGTCGAAATACGACGACTACCCATTATAGAAACAGAAGTCAGTCATGACGACAGATTTATAATAATCATCGTAGGGAACTTCATAGTGACAGGGAAAAATAAGTACAGCATGCTCAAAGTCACGGCCATACCACTTAACATTGAGGGGTCGGTGTTGCGCACATTTGTCGCCACAAGGAATCTACTGGTCGTAGATTATAACACACTGCACTAATTCGAATTGACCGCGGAAGATAGAGAAAGGTGCTTACTGTTGACAAAGGCGCAGATAGCGTGCTCACCAACGGATATAAGAAACATGGATACCCACTCAAATTGCATACTTGAAGAAATTTATGAGCGATCTAAGAATAGCACATGTCCACTGGTAGCCAGGACAATACAGACAGCTCAATGGAGTAAGATGGGTACTCCCAACCTCTGGCTAGTTGTCACGTCAGTCACGATACACATATCCATTGTTTGCGATGGAAATCGGAGCGAAAGAGTATTGGAACGAGTTACATTCCTGAAGCTTTCACCCAAATGTATCGCCCATACGAAAAATATTACATTACTCCCCACTACCAGTGGGGTGGACAGAGCGGTGACGAGTTACCTGAAGTCGCCAATAACTCCCGTTGCCCAACTGGTGGCGAGGACACCCCGCAGGTTTAACACACCTCTAAAAACCTACCTTGACAGACCAGGAGGAGAGCTACGTCATGTGTTACTTGAGGAGGAGAGTGTGGAACAAGAAATAGTGTGGAACAGGAAGTACCTGTATTAGTTAATAATCGGCACAACAATGTACCGTCGACTTCCCAAGCCGACATCCCACTCTCCACATTTTCATCCAATTGCCCTAATTTTAATCTAGAGATAGAGTCGGACATTGATAGCTAGGGTACGGTTGGAAGATTATTGATTATTCTTAAACTATTTATAATTTAATTATAAATTATAACTATTTATAATTTATAATTTAAAACTATTTATAATATGATACGGTCAATCAAAGTGAAATGCTCCAAGCTCTAACACAATGTAGAATAGATCACCGATACATATCTCTCATCAGATACATCTATCAACATGCTACAGCCTGTGTAAGACTTAATGAAGATACTGGGACTTTTCGTATTGAAAGAGGCGTTCGGCAAGGAGACAACATGTCTCCTAAATTATTTACAACTTTGCTAGAATACGCTTGTAAAACAATAGATTGGAACGAAAAGGGCATCAATGTAGATGGAAAATTGTTAAATAACCTTAAATTTGCAGATGATATCGTTCTTATTGCAGACAGCTTTGATCAGGCACAGATAATGCTCCAAGAACTCCATACTGCCACAAAAAGAGTTGGTTTTAAAATAAATTTTTCAAAAACACAATTTATGACAAATTTAGTCCACAACAAAAACAACTCAGTAGAAGACAAAGATATTGAGCCAGTTGACTCCTATAAATACTTAGGCCATGAGATCAGAATAAGTCGAGACAACCAAACAATCGAGCTGAAAAGAAGAATAAACCTCGCTTGAGAAAGAAAAGTATTTAATCAATGTATTTTGCCAGTGATGACCTACGGCGCAGAAACCCTAACGCTTACAAGAACAACAGTGAGTAAACTACAAGTTGCGGAAAGAGCAATGGAGAGAATTATGTTAGGGATTTCTCTTAGTGATAGAATACCCAATGCTACTATACGCAAAAGATCAGGAGTAGCAGACGTTATTGAAAGGATAACAACACTAAAGTGGAACTGGGCAGGTCATGTAGCAAGATCAGTTGATGACCGGTGAACAAAAATAATTTTGGAATGGAGACCCAGAATACAAGCTTACAGAAATAGAGGTCGACCCCCAACGAGATGGACAGATGACATAAAAAGAGTGACTACAAATTGGATTCAGATGGCGCAAAATCCAGTATGTCCAAAGTAGTCCAAATCGCAGTATGTCCAATATCAAATCTTCAGAATTCATATCCGAAATTGGACAGTATAATTTTATCACCCAGTAGACCGAATGAATTTATTTGTTATTAAATACACACACGTAGTTAATTAGCTTACATTAGATTTGGTCAATTATCAACAATAAAATTTGGACATCAGTCGAAAGTGCTGACGAAAGTTAAACAATTTACACACAACTTAGATACACATGTCATTAGGTCCGCGAATATATTGACCCAATTAAAACTTGCCTAGAGAAAACTTAAATCTCTTGTCTAGAGAAACATTCAATCAATATTCACTCAACAAACGTGATAGTCTTCAACGCTCAACTGCAACAGTCTCTACTCAAAGTAATCCCGGGTCACCACCCATAGTGTACGTCTCGTCAATAAACTCTGCTACTATTATTTTGTGTTTCCATTACAACTGAACGAACATCTTCACTAAGCCAACGAAGGGGAATTTATTCACAAAGCAACCGGAAAAAGAACCCTAGAAGATGCAATCACGCCACCCGTCGAAGAAAACTTTGAAAAACCAACCTTCAATTAAAGAAATAAACCAAAACTGATAACAAAAACTTAAGAGATGAGATACCAAATCTCCAAACATTACTAAAACCAGTTAGAGAATACAGGATCAAAAGACATAATCAGCGTAACAAAATTGTACTCAGAAGACTCTCATGCACTCATAAAGTTTCTAACGGAATTACATCGATACTACATCGACAAAAGAATAAAAACCAAAAGCACCAAATTAATACGAAATCTTGGCAAACACATAGGTTTACTCTCTGCAGTGAAAACTTCATTGTCGGAAGAATATTCCGACTCATCGGTAAATAATTCCTCTAAAGAATAATAAGATCACTGTTGACTTCATGTTTGTTCCATCACATTCAGGTACACAAGGAATTGATGAAGCAGATAAACTAGCCCGCTTAGCATCCTTCAGCCAGGACCCCATTCTTATTAATGAGTTTTCTTCT
The DNA here is from genome assembly GCA_918026665.1 of Diabrotica balteata. Taxonomy (NCBI): domain Eukaryota; kingdom Metazoa; phylum Arthropoda; class Insecta; order Coleoptera; family Chrysomelidae; genus Diabrotica; species Diabrotica balteata. The sequence continues at coordinate 92,095,361 of OU898284.1, read as the reverse complement.
GCTGACTTTAAGTCAGAATAACACGTTTGCGACTAGGACACAGTAATTTAACACATAAACACCTCTTTACTCGAACTGTACCGCCAATGTATGAAAATTGTCAAGTAACACTCTTCGCTAAGCATATACTCAGTGCAAAACGTATGAAGCAGTAAGAAAGAAGCACACTATCCCAAATAATATAAAGGAAGCCTTAGGAAAAAACATAAATATTAAAAACTCAATAAATTATCTTAACGACTCGGGACTGTATCAATTATTGTATTTTTTTCTGACTTTACCTGTATTATATTTTTTAGGTCGCTAATAACTCTTTTGGATACAGCGTAAATAAATTTAAAAAAATGCTACTATTAAATATTTCTATCGTTGAAACATAAAAATAGTAGGAAATTTGTTAGATGTTACTTGTGCTTACCTTATTTACTCATTTTTTTATGAAAATTTACTAATAAGTGTTTAAAATCTGGATACTTACATTCTCACAAATTCGACGAGTTTTGTAAAGGGATATTCCCAAGTATACATCTTAATAACTTGTATTCCAGTTATAATTTCATTCATCAGTCTTACTCTCTCATCAGTTCTGTTGGCAGTTTGGAGCCTGAATTTTGACGTCTTTTTACCAAGCCAAACTAAAAATGTAGAAATTATAGAATATGCTCAGATGAACTAACTTATTATTGTATTGTCAAACAACGATCATCAATTGAATGTAAATTTAAAATCATTCTAAGGTGAGTAATTGAACTAGTAATTGCATGAAAAAATGTATTTTGCTTTTTACATTGTTTTTATTTGATAATTTGCATTATATGTAGTTTGCTCATATTTATAAGATTGTTTATGTAAACATTATAAATATCAATGAATCCAAATTGAATCATTGGCCCATTGTAGAGGTCTCCAAATAGCATAATTAGGAAGTCGTGTGAATTTTGTTCCACAGAATTTACAGAAGAGCCACAGACAAGTCATGCCAAAAAAAAAAGCATAGAAAAACCAACTTGGACAGACAACAATTTAATTATCAATATAAGGTTGAATGTTCGAATAAATGAACTTTGATGGTACACAAGTAAATATCGAACACAGTATTTAATAAAATCTTGCCCAAGTACTTTCGATCACAAGATCATCTTCGAGGGCATTTCGTCAATTGTGGCCTATCCAGCAGTAACAGAATGTCATAAATGTAAATTGGGACATAACAAATACACTAAACAAAGACAAACAAACACTTTAAAATTAAAAATTGGAGAAGCTACATTTTATATAGAAGCCGGAGACAGAATTCTCTTTGATGGTACACAAGGCAAATATCGAACACAGTATTTAATCAAATCTTGCCCAAGTACTTTCGACCACAAGATCATCTTCAGGGGCATTTCGTCAGTTGTGGCCTATCCAGCAGTAACAGAATGTCATAAATGTAAATTGGGACATAACAAAGAATGAATTCTGTCTCCGGCTTCTATATAAAATGTAGCTTCTCCAATTTTAAATTTTAAAGTGTTTGTTTGTCTTTGTTTAGTGTATTTGTTATGTCCCAATTTACATTTATGACATTCTGTTACTGCTGGATAGGCCACAACTGACGAAATGCCCCTGAAGATGATCTTGTGATCGAAAGTACTTGGGCAAGATTTGATTAAATACTGTGTTTGATATTTGCCTTGTGTACCATCAAAGAACAATTTAATTGATGTAAACAGCGAATACAGTGGTGATTTTTTGGTTGATGAAAATATTTATACGCCTTTCCAATATTTTAAAATATTGTATGACTATAATTATTCAAGATTTTGCTGAGCAGACTAACTTGTATTGTGTGCAAAAAGACAGTAAAAATATTGATACAAATGCAGCAGAGATAGAGTAGTTCTTAGACATACATGTCTTCTTCTTCTTAACGTGCCCTATCAAGTCGCCTTGACGTTGGCGATTAACATGGCGAAACTGTCTCTGTCTCGAGCTATTCTAAATAGTTGCTCAGCTTTCTTTATTCCTGTCCACTCCCTGATATTTTTCAACCAAGAGGCTGAATATGATGGCATACCTAAATGTGATGGATTGTATTTATCAGAATTCCATTAACTTTCACGCCCCATTCCAAATTATGCAGCGCTTCTTTAAATATTTTATCTGAATATAAATTAAATAACAGTGGGGATAGTATACAACCCTGTCTGACACCTCTTTGTATTTTACATATTTCTGTTGATTTTCCGTTTATGCAAGCTGTCGCTGTTTGACGCCAGTATAACTTTTCTATGAATCGTATGTCTTGACTATCAACTCCTTTATCTTTTAATATTGTAATTAATTTGTGATGCTGTAATCGATCAAAGGCCTTTTCATAGTCAATAAATACAGCAAAGATGTCTTTCCTTTGATCTCGACATTTCTGCAGTAATACATTTAGTGCAAAGAGGGCGTCCCGAGTTCCCAGTCCATTTCTGAAGCCAAATTGTGTTTCATCCTGATCTTCTTCACATTTATCTCTGATTCTACTGTGGATGATGCGTAGAAATATTTTTAAAGTGTGGCTCATAAGGCTTATCATTCTATAATCGCTACAGTTTTTCGGACGTTGTTTTTTTGGTAGTGTTATGAATTCGGACTTTAACCAATCTTCCGGGATATCACCAGTCGAATAAATATCATTGAAAAGTTTCACCAGTATTCCAATGTTCTCCTCATTTATAAGCTTTAACATCTCTGTCGGTATGTTATCAGGGCCAACGGCTTTCTTGTTCTTTGGTAGCTTTATAGCATGCAGTATTTCTGATTTTAGTATTTCTGGTCCTTCACCTTCAACTAAAGTCCCCGGTTCTTCGAGTCTATCATCATTATACAGTTCACTTATATAATTACACCAGGTTGTTCGAATTTCATGTTCGTCTATTATCATTTTTCCCGACGAATCGGTTATAGTATGTGGAGTTTTCTTATGATAAAGATCAGCTACTTCTCTAACTTTTTTAAACATATTAAACGTATCATGTTTTTCATTCAACTTTTCTAATTCCTTGCATTTATCCTTCATCCATTTTCTTTAGCCACCTTAATTTTTTGTTTAATTAGTTTCTGTTTTTCCTTATATTCTGTCTTATTACCTTTCAGTTTCCTTCTCTGCTCCATTAATTCCAGGATTTCATCAGTCATCCAATGTTGTTTTTTGTGCCTGTGTAACGTTGTTGAATATTTTTCTATTACTTTCAAGGTAAGATCTTTAAATGTGTTCCATATTTCTTTGTTGTTTTCATTTATTGATTTCTTTAGCTCATTGTTTAAGTCATTTTCTATTAACGTTTTGTTGGATATTGAGGTATTTAATTTTGGTGTTTTGGGGCTTTCTTGGGCTTTTTTGAGCTTCACTTTGATGTCAGTTATTACAGGGTTATGGTCTGAACCGATATCTGCACCAGGATATGTATTGAGGCATACATGTTTGAATGGAATTGTTCGTGTTCCTTCGTATAGAATGTATTGTGCAGAAGAAACATGATATAATACGAAAGCTGATATAATGTCACGTAATCGTTTTGATAAACTGCGAGCATATTTTTACGTCAACGATAATTTGAAAGTCTCGTCTAGCAACAATGACAAATTATATAAAGTAAAACCTGTCATTGAAAAAGTTCGGCAAAATATGAATAAGATAGAACCTGAGGAATTCAACAGTATCGATCAGTTTAATATACCATTCAAAAGACATAGTAATCTAAAGCAATATGTAAAAAATAAACCTCATAAATGAGGCATAAAAGTTTTTGCAAAAGCAGGACTCAGCGGCATGCTATACAATTTTGAGATATATGTGGGAAAAGGAACAGTCCAAGATGAATCAAATCTTGGAATTAGTGGGGAAATAGTACTGAAGTTGGTCAGAAATCTGCCAAACCACATGAATTTCAAGATTTTCACGAATAATTGGTTCACATCTTATAATCTACTTATTAGTCTGAAAGAACGGGGCTTTTATTGCTGCAGGGACTGTAAGAAGCAGGTGGCTGGCAAGTTGTCTTTTTTCAGAAGACAAAGTTCTAATGACAAAAGGTCGTGGATCCTCTGATGTAAAAATAGACAGCAAAAAAATATTACTGCTCTCAAATGGTATGACAATAAGTACGTCATATTTGCATCGAACTATATAGGAAAATATCCTCTTTATAAAGTGAAGATATGATGCAACAAGAGTAAAACCTATGTAGAAATAGCAATTGTCAAAGAATATAATATTTCATAAATAATATTGGGGATGTGAATTTGCATGACATGCTTGTGGAACTATATAGAATCAAAATCAAACCAAAAAGATTCTATTTAAGAATAATATTTAATCTTATTGATACATGTATTGTCAACTCCTTCAACTCTGACACTGTAAACAAAAACAAGTGAAACACATCATCCTTCTTCAATTCAAATCTCAAGTTTTACATGCGTTACTGAAAGCTGGAAAGCCCGACACGAGAAAACGAGGACGTTCTTCTCAAGAGAATACACCAAATAAGAGACTAGTAATGCATCCTGCATCAGTGGAAGATGTTCGATTTGATGGCATAGGACACTGGCCACTACATAGTCAAAATCGCACAAGGTGCAAATTATGTATACAGTCTTACTTCAGAATAAAATATTCTAGGTGCAATGTTTTTTATGTTTAAACAATAATAAAAATTGTTTTTATAGTTTCCATATACAAAATTAAATTTTTAATAGTATAAGTACAATAATCTACGTATTTCCTATTATAGTCAATTTTTAACCAGACCACTATATCAAGTGTTACAAGTGGATAATTGTGGTACCACCAACGTCAGATGATTCCAAATGGGATTAATTTTTTTGAGTTTGAAGACTCTAGGATGCAAAATTTTTACAAAAGTTGTTAACAATTATTTTTTCTTGTATCGTTTCCTATAACATACATTTTTTTTAACAAAATTTATTGAAAAAAAAAATTTGGGCTGAAAAGGGTTACCTATGTTATCTTACTCCAAAAATAAGTAATCCAAACCACACTTTGCTTTCGTAATAGAGTTTATTAAGTTTATGAAAATAACTTGGCGCTTGGACGCCTTTAATTTTTTTTAACTTTTCTGCATTTGTATGTACTATTGTCTATGAATTTTTACTACTAGTAATCCAATGTTCTTTAATTACTTACATTGCAAAGGAATTATCGACAACAACAACACTGCTCCGGCTAGGGCTGTAGTACCTATATTATGATAAAGTAAATACATAACCACCAACATCTCTATAGGTGCGACATACGTATATTGGAAGTAAAAAATTGAGTTATCGAATCTGTCTACGTCATTAGATAGTAAATTAACCATTTGTCCAATAGTAGTTTCCGCCAAGGCAGACTTACTTAACCTCAAGGCTTTTCTATAGATTAACGAACAAACAGAAACTCTCATCTTCAGAGCCATCTGGCTGTTGAGCAAGTTGAAGTTATGTGCCATGTTGTTGGTTATGAATGAGGTTACGATTATTAATAGTGCATACATATAGACGTCGCTTTTGTCGTCGTTGATCTTGTTGGATTCGTAGACGTAAATAAGTTGGGTTATCATGAAAGGCTGTGATATTCTAAAAAATAAAAAATATTAATAATACTAATAGAGGTGCTAGAGACATAAACTTTATAATAATTAAATTTATTAAAACTGTGGTGTATATAAAAATAAGCACGCTACCACCAATACTACGACCACTTGTTATATAAAACGACGTCATCGAGGCAGTGAACGAATTTGTATACTTGGGAGCGCTTCTTAACACTAAAAATAATACTACCGCAGAGATAAACCGCAGAATTTGAATTAAGAAATCTCCTCCTTAAATCCACAAATATACCGAGAAATACAAAAATAAAACGTAAAATAAATAAAATGATCAGTTGTTATCAACAGGTACTAGAAGACACTTTGTCTCAGGACCATGTAACCTATGTAGTCATACGTCGCCATGTTACCAATTCCAACGGTAACTTGAACATCCCAATTTTTAATAATATATAATGTAACAAAACTTTTTTTTCCTTATATGACGCATCAACCACGCAGGGTTATTAGCGTGTATGGATTGTGATACAAAGTTAGAGATTAACAATAGAATATTAACTATCGCAATACATAAATATAAATAAACCTAGATCTATACACAATAAAATATTAGATTTTTGATATCAGCTGGCAGTCTTTGAGAAAGGCGAAAATATTTTTAGTATTACTGTCTTTTACAAGAGCACTGTAATGTTGATGGAATGTTATACATTTTGCGTTGTACATCGTACTTGGGCCACTGCAATAAACAATATTTTACCGTTAAGACACTTTTACACATGTCACACACAGGTTTATCAGTACGTTTTAGTAGGTAGTCGTGTGTTAACCGAGTATGGCCAATTCATACAGCTTGGTTGGAGAGTTCTTCCATGTATCTTGCCATATTGAATTAATTTTTTCTTTAAAGAATGCTTTCAGGTCGGTGTGAAAACATTTCGTATTCTCTTCTGCATTTGGGTTAGAAGGTGCATTTTTTGCTATTTTATCTACAACCTCGTTTCCTTCGATTCCAGTATGTGACGGTACCCATATAAAATTAACTTTAATGTTCATATTCTCTGCATGTTTTAGTTCCTTTTTAATGAGAAGGAGTAGTGGATGGTTACAGTAGAGTTGGTTTAAAGCCATTATTGAGCTAAGAGAATATGTAATAATGATATTTCTCTTTTTATTTTTGTTGACTATCAAAACTAGTGCTTTTAGTATCGCATACAATTTAGCTGAGAACGTTGTTGTAAAGTAAAGTAAAGTAAAGGCACCCGTGGAAATAAGATATATTAAACAAAATAAATCCCAAGAACAGACAAACAAAGAATCCACAGGGCTCTATAACATAGACAGCTTAAAAAATGGGTCCACAAGTTTTCTTTATAAACTACGTTTGGCACAAAAATTAGACGAAGAAATAAATGGAACAGCGGAAGAAATGTATGAGACTTTGAAAATCAAAATTCATGAAGCAGCATTAGAAGCTCTAGGTACGAAAGAAAAAGTAAAACGTAGAAATTATTGGTGGACAGAAGGTTTATTAGAACTGGTAGAAGAAAAGCAAAAACTGTATCTTAAATGGTTAGCGACAAAAGATGAGGAAGACCGAAAGAACCATAACAGATACAAATATATAGTAAAAAAGGAAATTAAAAAAACAAAAAACATAACCTGGGACAAGTGTGCAGAAATAAGCTCAATGGTAGGAGGATCTAGGTCCAGATAAGCTTGGAAAACTATCAACAGTCTTAGAAAAAATACCAACGAAACAAAAAAAATAAACCCCATAGACATAGAAAGATGGAAAAATTATTATGAAAATCTATTAAATGAACAAAGTACACAGTTTCTAGACACACAGATAGACAGAGTTGAAACGGGGTTAAATGAAGTGGCGATGATTACCGTAGAAGAAATAAAAAACGCATTACAAAAAATGAAAAATAATAAAGCTCCTGGGCCGGGTGATTTACCTATCGAGTTATTCAAACATGCCACTGCAATAACATTAGAATTGCTTTGTAAAATGTTTAACAAGTGCCTACAAGAAGAAAGTATCCCAAGAGATTGGAAAGTCTCGTACATAAACTCCATCTACAAAAAGGGAAACAGGAATGACTGCAGTAATTACCGAGGTATCAGCATTACGTCATCCACCGGCAAACTGTATGAAAGAGTTCTGAAAGCCAGAATAGAAAAAGAAGCCACAGAGATCGAAGAACAAAGTGGATTCCGACCAGGGAGGTCTTGTGTCGACAATGTATTTACTCTCAAACATCTAACGGAAAAGAGATTAGCAAGAGGACTAGAACTTCATGCCACTTTTGTAGATCTCCGTATATGGACACATTGGAAAACGCAGGCATAAATGCAGTATATATAAATGCCGTGAAAAAGCTATATCAAGATAACCAAGCTTATATTAAGGGTTTCCAAATTTCCAAGGGTTTCACCCCAACAAAGGGTGTCAAACAGGGCTCTTGCCTCTCCCCAACCCTATTTAAAATATATCTTGGTAATGCTTTAAAATATTGGATGAGAAAATGCAGCCCAATGGGCATATGGGTAAATGACACTCCTATATACACAATCCTCTTCGCAGACGACCAGGTAGTTCTTGCCGAGGACCTACAAGATATGACGTACATGATAAACAAACTAATAGACGAATTCAAAAAATGGGGATTAGAGGTTAATACCGAAAAGACTCAATACATGAATATAGGAGGCATCGGTCAAGACATGGAAACAGAAAGCGGATTAATTAAAAACGTTGATCAGTACGAATATCTCGGAGTTACATTAAGCGAAGACGGGAGAGACGACAAAGATATAACAAGAAAAATAGGAAAAGGAAAAAACATGATAAAAACACTACATCCGATCCTGTGGAATAAAACTTTAACTAAGAAAACAAAGAAAAATATATATCAGGCTATGATTCAGCCGGTGCTGACGTATGGGTCAGAAGTGTGGGTCTTTAACAAGAATATGTCACAAAAACTCCTCTCAACGGAAATGATGTACTGGAGAAGATTTTCCGGGTTAACTTTGTTTGACCACATAAGAAATGAAAACATAAGAGAGAGAATGAAAGTAAAGAACACAATAATGGATACGATAGCCGAAAAACAATTAAAATGGTATGGACACCTGAGACGGATAAACGAAGAAAGGATACCACGAAAGGTTTGGAACTGGAGACCTACACAGAGAAATAAAAGGGGAAGGCCAAGAAAGAAATGGATATCCAATATTCATATAGAAATGGAACATAGAGGTCTTCAAGAAGGAGACTGGGCCGATAAGAAATTATGGCGATTGGGATACGAGAAGCGACAAAATTAAAGTTGCAAATACTCGCTATATATATATATATATATATATATATATATATATATATATATATAACGTTGTTGTATATGAAGGTAATTTGTAAGCTTCTGTAAACTCTGAAGAGTAGATTGCTGCCCCAGTTTCGTCTTCGTTTTTGGAGGCATCAGTGTAAACTTTGAAACAGCTACCATATTTGCTTAATATTTTTAGAAATTCTTGATTAATTAGACTTGCTGGCGTTTCTGACTTATTTAGGCGCAATAAGCTGGTGTCAGTAGAGGGAAGTGGAATTGTCCAAGGAGGAGGGGTTTGAATTGAGGAGATATCGTAGGTGTCTGGAAAATGGATACCCATTGTTAACAAGTAGGTATATAGACGGAAATAGAAAGGGTGATCAGTTCGATTTGAAGTTTGGAAACAACTTTTGAAGCTGTCAGCGAATACGTTGTGTATAACAGGATTATCTTGATTAGACGATACTGCCGCGGCTTAAGAAAGACTTAGATATTGTCTTCTAAATGTGAGTGGAATCTCTCCAGTTTCCCAGTATAGAGTTTGTACTGGACTTGTGTAGTGTGCTCCTGAGGAAATTCGGATGCCTGTATTTTGAATAACGTCTATTGTTTTTAAGTACGTTTTTTTGGAGGAGTTATACACAATTGAAAACTTTAAATTAACAACATTTATCGGGTTTTTACCTATTTTTTTTAATAAAACTGTACAACACAATAATCCGCCCAGTACTAACATATGGTTCAGAGACCTGAGCTCTAACAAAAATTAATAAAAACATGGATGTTTCGAAAGAAAAGTACTAAGGCGAATCTATGGAGCAGTGAATGACAATGGAGTATGAAGAAGACGATACAACTTCGCTCTTTATAGAATTTATTAGAACCAGATATCTTAAAACATATTAAGATGGGACGTCTGATGTATATAGGGCATGTAATGAGGATTGAACAAAATGAGCCAGCTAGAAAATCTATCTATACAGCCCTAAACATCCATTCTTGGATATAGGCTTCCTCCTACTTCTTCCATGCCTCACTATCTTGGGCAATTTGCATGCATTTTGACCCGGCGTGTTTCTTCAGGTCATCTGACCATCGCATTTGTGGCCTTCCCCTTTTTCGTTTGTGATTCCATGGTCTGCAATGTATAATTGTCTTAGTCCATCTTTCATCTTTCTGCCTTAGGGTGTGTCCGGCGAACTTCCATTTAAGCTTTGCTACTTGGGTTGAGACATCTGTCACTTTTGTTTTATTACGGATCCATTCGTTTCTTTTTCTGTCTGATAGTTTAATGTTCAGCATTTGTCATTCCATGGATTTTTCTGTCGTTGCTATTTTTTCCATATTTTCCTTTGTAAACGTCCATGTCTGAGAGTCATATGTGAGGACAGGGAGTATACATTAATTGAAGACTCTCGTTTTGAGGTATTGGTGGTATTTTGAATTCTTTAGAATATAAGACAGTTTTCCGAATGATGCCCGGGCCAATCTTATTCTTCTCTTTATTTCTTCGGTCTGATTTTCTTTATTTAATTTAGTGATTTGGTCTAGATATATATACTTTTTTACTTGTTCTATTCTTGTATGTGCTACTGTAATTATTAGTTCTTCTGGTTGATTAGTCATGGTTTTTGTTTTACTGTAATTCATCTTGAGTCCAATTTTTGTCGATTCTTTATCTAATTCTTCCATCATTCTTTGTAATTCTTCACTTTTTTCTGTTATTAAAACAATATCATCAGCATATCGTAAAATGCTAGAAAAACGCTCCTTAATAGACCCATTGGTCAGAGAAGAAAAGGAAGACCCAGAACAAAGTTCCTATAGTACATGTTCAGTTGCCAAAGAATCACTTTAATTTGTTCAGTAATTTGGACTAAACTGAGTTAGTTATAATGTGGGATGTATTTCAATTATTCGTATTGTTACATTTAAATTTAATTAATTAAAGATTGTTAAAGTATGCCAATATACAACACCCTAATATGGGTTTTTATCATTTCAGCATTTATTTAACTTTGTATCGAGACCTGAAGATGCTTTGCATATTGTAGAAAGCGAAACCGGTCGTCTGAATAGCTAAATTAAATTGATTGTAAGTCTTATTTATTATTTCTTTACCTATTTGAAATAGACTCACACAAGCAACACATTCATGATTTTATTATAAATTTAGCTGAATTTTCTGCATCAAATGTATCCGTTATGCAATCGTAGTACGCCAGTAAATAACCGTCTTGGAGTCGTAATTTTCCTGGTCACAACGGATTTGCTTGAAAATTTGGATTTAGATTCCTCTTACCCTCTACTTCACTTTTGGACTTAAGCTGAGGGTTGTTTTTACTTATGGGTAAAAGACACTCCTTCTCGGGCGGTGAAAAATATACTGTAACGAACGAACTTATTTTGACGTACCCCTGTAACGGTTGCACCTCGAGACGATAATGGATATTCGAGAGTGTTCCTGCTGTATCGACCGGGTGAGAGATCAAGGAATCAATATAAGCGAAAGTAGAAGTGGACTATTCCCGATTGTTTTGGTATATGATGACTTCTATATATAAGCAGCTTTGATATTAGTTTAGTTTAGTTGATAAGCCATTATCTAGTACTAAAAACTTATAAATGAATATATTTACATGTATTAGAACCGCTTGTTTTATTGGTAAAACGCTACAGTTGGTGTTGAGGTGTGAAATAATTTATTTATTTAAAAATAATTTCAGCAGTAGCTTTTGAAAAAGACTTTTGAACATCCGGAACATCCGCGTAGTTCGGTAGTGATCTTTGAAAGAAAAAACGATTGTAAAGTACGTATGTTCCTTACCAAAGATGCTGCTAGTAGAACTTTCAGTAAAACAGTTGCGTGAACAACTAGAAGAATGCGATGAAGACTACAGCGGATCCAAAAAGATCCTTCAAGAACGGCTGAAGGATGTTCTTAACAATAATGCAGATGACCTAGAGATATTCCAGTTTCAGTCAGCAAAAGAAGCAATTTTAACGAAAATGTTTCTCAAATGATCGAATAATTCTATAATCATGGGAAATTTCAAAATGTTTCTCAAATGATCAAAGAAACTTCTGGAAATAATGATGATAAATTTGAAAATGTTTCTAGAAGATTCGACGAGAAATTTGAAAATGTTTCTCTAATAATAGATAATAAATTCGAAAATGTTTCTTGAAAATTTTACGAAAAATTAAAAAATGTTTCTCAAATGATCAAAGATACTTCTGGAAAGAATGATGATAAATTTAAAATGTTTCTCTAATTTTAAATGATAAATTCGAAAATGTTTTTTGAAAACTTGACGAAAAAATTTAAAAATGTTTCTCAAATGATCCAAGAAACTTCTAGAAAGAATGATGATAAATTTTAAAATGTTTCTCCAATAGTAGATGATAAATTCGAAAACGTTTCTTGAAAATTTTACGAAAAATTTAAAAATGTTTCTCAAATGATCAAAGAAACTTCTGGAAAGAATGATGATAAATTTGAAAATGTTTCTCTAATAATAGATGGTAAATTCGAAAATGTTTCTTGAAGATTTGACGAAAAATTTAAAAATGTTTCTCAAATGATGGAAGAAACTTCTAAAAAGAACAATAAGAAATTTAAAGAAGTTTGTAAAACATTCGATAAGGTAGAAGAGAAGATCAAATGGATAAAGAGCATGATAACCAATATGAATGTGCTACCAACAGTTAATGCAACAATTTTAGATCTTGTAGTGAAAGAAGAATCACCTAGAGACGAAACGATACATCTTATGAGATTTAAATTGCCACCATTTGATGGAAAGTCTTCTTGGTTCATATACGTCAGAAAATTTAAAGCTATTGCGACAGTCAATCATTGGAATAAGAAACGGCTGTTTCCCTGACTGCTGCTTTACGAGGCAATGCTGTGGATATCCTGAGATCGATTTCTATGGGTCAAAAAAAAATGTTACCTAAAAAGTATCTAAACATGTCTAAAAAGTACAAATAAGAAGTAGAATTCAACGAGAAAGTGAAAATTCGCAAGAATTTGAAGCAGAGGTTGCTCATATAGCGCTGTTGGCTTATCCGGAGGCACCAAACAACATATTTCAAGAAATTGCTGTAGATATCTTCGTCAATGGGTTGAGATACAGTGAACAACACAAAGCTTTACGACTAGCAAGACCGAAAGTTTTAAATGAAGTGCTCGCTATTGCCTTGGGACACGAAACAGCTATTCAAGCTGTTGAAACTTGAGTATGAACGGAGATAAGAGTACTCTGAAGAGAGCGACGAACAAAACGATAAACGTCTGGAGAAAATCGTACGAAAGGTAGTTTGTAACACGATGCCGAAGGGATGCGAACCAAGATGTTGAAATGGTGGCGCCGTAGGTCATATTCGCCCTAAATAGCAATAAAATAATACAACTGTTAGAAAGCTAGAACAGATCAAACATTGGGCTATAAAAAGTTATTTAACCACTTATGCTCAGTCAAGACGGCCATGCAGTGCAAATTATATTCACTCTCTTAAATTACAAGAACGATTTTGCGCCGTGAGATGAATCATCGTCATTAATGATCAATTGCAGCATTAATAGCTACAAGACGCTCAAGCCGTCCATGTATAAAAATGGTATTGGATCGGATGTATCGAAGTGTTCTACTTGGCAAAACATTGGTACATATAGTCCAGAAATCAAGTCTTACTAGAGTCAATGGCATTGCATAGTCCTAAAAGATGATCTTCTTTTAGCACTAGCTCTTTATAGAACCTTAAAAGATGATGGTACAGAATCTAAACTTCAATTGATTGTACCTAAAAGTAAAGTGTCAGCAGTATTGCGTTAGTTGCATGACGGTGCACCAGGTGGACACTTTGGTGTTAAGAAGACTCTGTAAAAGGTTCAAGAACGGTTCTATTGGATGAATTGTAAAGATGATGTAAAAAGATGGTGCCGGATATGTAAACTGTATGCAACCAGTAATGGTCCAGTTGGTAAAAAGAGGGCACCCATAAAACAGTACAATGTGGGTAGTCATATGGAAAAAGTAGCAATCGACATTGCATGTCCATTTCCAGAGACGAATGATGGAAAAAAATATATCCTGGTAACCATGGAGTATTTTACGAAATGGATTGAGGTCTATGCGATACCAAATTAAGAAGCTACTACCATTGCAGAGGTACTTGTTAACAAATCCTTTAGCTAATTTGGTGGTCCCTTAGAGATCCACTTCTACCAAGGGCGAAACTTGGAGTCAACCCTTTTCCAAAACGTTTGTATATTGATTGGTGTCAATAAGACCAGAACGACACCCCTGTATTCTCAATAAGATGGAATAGCCGATGGGATGATTCGAACGATGGCTAAACACCTGTCCAAAGTTGTATCTGAACATCAAAGAGATTGGGACTAGCACATTAATTTATTCGCAATGGTCTACCGCTCGGCCGTGAATGAAACTACAGGCCAGACTCCAACCTACGTGATGTTAAGTCGTGAAGTTCATTTGCACTGCGAGCTAGAGTTTGGCTGCAGACCTTTTAAACAACATGTTGCAAGCGAAAAATATGTCGACCGTCTAAAGTTAAAAATGAACAACATTCATGAACTTGCCCGACAACGCGCCCAGCTATCCAGTGACATAATGAAAGATCAATATGATTCTCGATGCAAGAATGAAAGCTTTGAAGTAGGTAATCTTGTTTGGCTTTATAATCCACAACGTCCTCCAGGCTTGTCTTCTAAACTGCAAAGACAATGGGAGATCCGTATAAAATTAAGAAGAGAATAAATAACGTACGTAAGGTAAACCAAAAGTGGTTCACATAAGTCACCTTGCACCTTATGCTGGCTTAAATGAAACAGAAGAAGCACGAATCTCAACATGAGATCAAAGATGACCGGCGACTAAGCTTTAATGAATTTATATCAAATGACGCAGAGAGAAAGAATGCTTGATTCGGCGCGAACACAGAAGTTCAGCAGGATCTTTTTAGTGTTGCGCATAACGTTTCTCTAGCCCCTTGTGTTGATAAAGACCAGTGTGTCTAGGACACGCACTAGAAAATCTGAATTGGAAGATTGTCAGTAATTTGTCTCTTACTAATTTAAAGAAAATCGTGTGCAATTATGACATCAATAATTTGGCCTTACCCAAGATAGGCAATGTACTAGATAATCTCAATTGGAAGATTATCAGAGGCATTCTTGAAGGGATCTTTTGAGAAACCGGCGTACGAATTACTGTGTTTTGCATTAACCCGAAGAAATCGTTTCCTTCAAAGTCAGTAGACTGTTATTTCTTCTTGAGGTGTTCATGCAGAGCCGAAGAGTCCTGTAGATACCGCCATCCTGAGCCTACATATAGAATTGCTGGTCGGAACGCTCAGATCTCATCATCTCGAGACGATGATGTGTGTTCGAAGAGAAAGTAGAGCTATTTCAGATTGTTCTAGTAGGTGATAACTTTTATATATAAGCAGCGCTGATATTAGTTTTAAGTTTATTTAAGATATTATCGTACTGTATACTTATAAATAAATATATTTATTATATATAAAGTACAAGCAACTTTTTGTAATGACTAAAAAGTAAGATGTCGTACTGTAAACTTATAAATAAATATATTTACATACATTAGAACCGCTTGTTTTATTGGTAAAACGCTACAGTTGGTGTTACGGTATGAAATAATTTATTTATTTAAAAATAAATTTAGCAGTGACTTTTGAAATTTTAAAAAGTATTGTTTGTCGGTAACATCCGCGTAGTTCGGTAGTGATCTTTATAAGAAAAACATTTGTAAAGTACGTGTGTTCGTTACCAAAGATGTTGCTAGTAGAACTTTCAGTGAAACAGTTGCGTAAGCAACTAGAAGAACGCGATGAAGACTGTAGCGTACGAATTACTGTGTTTTGCATTAACCCGAAGAAATCGTGTCCTTCAAAGTCAGTAGACTGTTATTTCTTCTTGAGGTGTTTATGCAGAGCCGAAGAGTCATGTAGATACCATTATCATGAGCCTACATATAGAATTGCTGGTCGGAAAGCTCAGATCTCATCATCTCGGGACGATGATGTGTGTTCAAGAGTGTTCCTAGTATATCGACTATGTGAGAGTTCGAGGCGTCAATACAAGAGAAAGTAGAGCTGGACTATTCCAGATTGTTCTAGTAGGTGATAACTTGTATATATAAGCAGTGCTGATATTAGTTTTAAGTTTAGTTGATAAGATATTATCGTACTGTAAACTTATAAATAAATATATTTATTATATATAAAGTCCAAGCAACTTTTTGTACTGACTAAAAAGTAAGTTTTTTTAAGTTATTTGCAAGAAAAAATTATTTTTCGAAATAAAAGTCACATTTTTAGATGATTTTTCACAAATAACTCAAAAATTAAGTATTTATCAAAAAAAAGAGAAAATAAAGTAAAAATGTCAACTCCCAAAAGAATACCCAAAGATTTTGAGGTTGTGAGCAAATAATACTCCAATCGACAGAGATGAAAATGCCACTGAACCTCTAAAAATCATACGAACAAGCTGAATTTTGCCGAGAATGTCAATTTTAGGATGCCAAAAAAGATGCAAAAAAGTTGACCACTTTTGCCCTTGGGTTTTCTCCTAAAACCCCATTTGATTTTTGTCGGTAGGACACTTTGATCAAAAGATATCGACTTGATCCACATTTTATTTAACATTGATTTTGCGCGCGCAATTGACATTCAAAATTGGCTGTCACGTCAGCGCTGTTTTTGAGAGGTTTATTTTACCCAAAAGGTGCTAACTAACATTTTTGTTCAAAGTCTTTTGAGTTAGATTGTTTATTTAAAACAGTTTTTTCTACGGCATACAGGTTCTTAATAAATCGATTTTTTGAGCTTTTACCCTTCTAAAAGAGGAGATTTTAGAGGGCAGCCCGGGGGTGAAAGTGAAACTTTTTTGACGTCCAAAAATTGATATTCTTGGCAAAATTCAGCTTGTTTGTATGATTTTTAGGTGTCAAGTCTCTGACGACTGGACTATAAGGAAAGTAAAAACTTAACTAGAGCTGTAATACCATCGATTATAATTAAAACTTAATTTGTATTCTAAAATCATATATAAAATTTATTTCAAGTTCTTACTCTTATCGTTATACAGTTATTTTGACTTAAGACTTCTAGCTACCAGTTGCTATTATCTTATTTATATGTATATTTACTAATTCGTTATCAAAATAATATCTTATAAAAGTTATCTTAAAAAAGAATTACCTGATACTCTCCGAAATAAGAATAATGCAATTCAACATTATCCATTCCGGTACAAACCGTTTGGCTAAGGCTTTAATAACAGATGGCTTCTTTTTGGTCAGTTGTTTATTCCATATTTTTTCCAACTCATCTCCAAGATCTCCGGAGTCGTGACTTTTACGGTGCTGGTACATATCATCTTCAGTCAGTTCCTTACTGTATCCTTTTTTGAAGAGAGGTAACAACCACCTAAAATGGATAATACCCAATATAAACTAATATATGGTTGAATGTTCGAATTTTTTGCATCCTCTCGTTACCCGCAATATAACATCTTAACAATTTTTCCAATCCAAGGAAGTTCTTGGTGAAAGAAATATAAATAAAAATAAACCGTTCCCCAGGCCACAGAATAATAAACAATCAGAATGCCCAGTTTCCATGGAAAATTAAGTACGCGCATCTCGTTCGCGCAGACGTTCCGCCATGGTTTAGAGGAAACCAGTGTTGTTTATGTGGTGTGCATAGAAAAATTAACCCGGTTTAATTGACTTACGGCATCTTAGACATACTGTACAATTATATTAACATTGTTATATATAATAACATAAATTTAAACATAAATATAAACAATTACATAACCTCACAAATCATATGTCTGTGCCATGTCTGTGTTATGTGTTTCCTTCTAAAACATGGCGCGCGTGCTGAAAAACTTCAAAGGCGGCATCTGAGAGTGGTCATTCTGATTGTTTAGTATTCTGTGCCCAGGCTAAGAACTCCATGGTTTTGTACATAAGTGAAGGAAAAATATAAAGAAAACTATTAGTAGTAGAAGGAAGGGTAGAAGGCTAAAAACCAAGAGGAAAATCTCCAACATGATGGAAAGACCAAATAAAGACTCTGGTAGTAAAATCCAATGTCATATGGTATAAGATTACAGCCAATAGAGACGGCAAGCTAAGACTCTGGTAGTAAAATCCAATGTCATATGGTATAAGATTACAGCCAGTGGCGACGGCAAGCTAATATTATTTAAAGTGTCACCACGACCTGACAAACACTCAAGGAATGAGGAGGGGAGGAATGAATAGGAACTGCCGGTTGCCAATTTATCTGTAAAGATTTTAAAGGATTGTCGCCTGGTTTAAAAGCACTTTCCGGCAAATGTTGTCGACCAATATATCTTCTTCTTCTTTACGTGTCATCTCCGCGACGAAGGTTGGCAATCATGACTGCTATTCTAACTCTTGAGGCTACAGCTCGAAAGAGTTCAGTTGAGCTGCATCCAAACCATTCTCTGAGGTTTCTACCTATGCTACGCTTTCCTTCGCTTCAATTCATATCTGCCATTACGTGTTATATGACCCAAATATTGTAGTTTACTTATTTTGATGGAATCCAGTATCGCTCTGCTGTTCTCTATTTTTATTCGTACTTCTGCATTGGTTATTCTGACTGTCCAGGAGATTCTCAGCATTCTTCGATACATAGTTCAAAGCCCTTCAATTTGTTGAGACGTTATTTATTTAAAGTCCATGTCTCCACACCATACAAAATAACAGAAAATACATAACACTTTAGTACTCGTTTTCTAAGATTTAGGCTGAGGTCTCTACAATCGTTTACCATATTCCATGAGTTTTACATTCTGAAGCTGATTAGCCTAAACGCCAATTCTAGAACATCCCCTTTATGTATGAAAATACGTCTAAAATTATTATTGATGCTGCAGTTAAGAACGATATCATTACACCCTTGATTCTTATGGAAGAGGCACTATTTGCAACTTTATTAGGTATCGTCTTTTGCTGCTTTGATTTATTCAAATGATAGAAGGGTGTGTACAATAGAGGTCATAATTTTTTAAACTACTTTGGAAATGGTACAAATTATTGAGAAATGTAAATATGTAAAGAGTTTACTTCTGCAGATGATGTTGTATTAATCGCAGATAATTTACAAGATACAGTTTCTATGATGCATTCGCTTAAAAGTCTGTCTAAAAGAGCAGGATTAAAGATAAACTTTGAGAAAACTAAACTTATAACAAATCTCGTAATGAGTGGAAATATAACTATTGACAATAATAACATACAACAAATAGACACTTACAAATATCTGGGACACGAAATCAAAATAAGCAGAGACAATCAAACACATGAAATACAGAGGCGAATAGGCCTAACTTGGGCAGCATTTGGCAAATTAAGCCATATTCTAAAAAGTTTAATTCCCATGTGTCTCAAGCGAAAGGTATATGACTAATGTGTTTTACCTGTACAAACTTATGGAGCGGAGACTTTAACACTCACGCAAAAATCTGCGAATAAACTCAGTTTACGCAACGAGCCATGGAACGTGCAATGCTGAACGTGAGCCTTCGAGACCACATAACAAACCAACAAATCAGGCAAAGATCAGGAGTTCAAGACGTCATCGAAAGAACCACGTCGCTTAAGTGGAACTGGGCAGGGCACTTAGCCAGTAGAGCGTGTAGATGATATAAAACGTGTAGCGGGAAACTGGCTACAAGCGGCACAGTGTAGAGAACACTGGAAAGAACGGAGGGAGGCCTATGTCCAGCAGTGGACGCGATTGGGTGAATGATGATGAAAGAGTTTACTTACCAAAATAATACCTTTGATACTATATTAGCTGTATCTAACGGATTAATCTTTTTGGGGTTTTCGTTTAATGTTGCTTCTTCCATGTTAATTTTTTGCCTAAAATAAATTATAATAAGAATAAAGTATAATATACACATACAGATCTAGAATTGTAGGTAAAATGTATCATTAAAAACTCAATAACGTGTTATATAATCGTAACTTGTTATAATTTAGTCCAATTATCTCATATCTCAAATCAAAGGGACATTTGTTAGGTTTAGAATAGGAGATCGAAATAAGGGAAGAGAAAGGCTACTATAGATGTCATCCAGAGTGAACTTAGTATCATGAAGACGATGTTTAAACATCACCCTCGATGGTTATCAACTTGGACATTGCCAGGGGAAAGATATAAGAATCAATTAGATTATTATAAAACTTGTAAGCAAAGGATGAAAAATCTTGTTAATGTAAGGACAAAATCAGCGGCTGATTGAAACAAATAAAATAATCAAATTTACACCCAAAGATCCTGAAAAATTGAATACGAAGACATCGTAATACACCACAAACCACTAGATCCTAATCAAACATACAGAGTCATGGCTTATGGACGTAATAAATACCACAGGTCCTAAAGAAAAATAAGGAAAAATGAGTTAAATAGCTACCGTTTACAGAAGAATATAATAATCGAACAGAAATGACAAAAATAATGACATGAAAGAACTATCCAAATAGCTAGAATAACAGGCCAATCATCAAGAATCTAGAGAATTGGTTGAAAAAGTAAAATACATAATCAAAGAGTTCGAACCACAAATGCAGATCCTTAGAGATAACTTGGAAACAACCAAGATCATCACCAATCCGGAGGGTTAGCCGGGACATGGAAACGATATTGTGAGATGTTGTTTCAGAGTGACTGAAGAAAAGGGATCACCTATTTTAAAATCCGCAATAGAAAAAACAATGAAGAAATTAAAAACAAAAAAAAAATATCAAAACGAAAAGGAAATAACTGCCCAAGCACTCAAAGAAATATGATACATGGTTATTGAAATAATGTTCAAACACATATTAAAATAATGTTTAATAAAATCTGGAACATAGGAAAATGGCCATTATTGGTGTAATCTCACTTTCATATCTCTCAACAGAACCGATTCTCAATTTAAGGCAATTTATAGAAAAATCTAGAAACTTGTTTGTACTTTTTCAACTACTAGAAAGCGTTCGACAATGTAAAGAGGCATAAAATGTGTTATGTAATAACACAAATAGGTTTTCTTGAACATCGAATTGGCCTACTAAAACAACTGTATGTCATTAACACAGCAAACGTAAGAGTCAACAACACACATTCCGGTAACTTGAAACTAAAAGCCGGCGTTCTTCAAAAATGTATTATCTCCCCCACACTATTAAATGTATATAGTAAAGACATCATGCTCATTGTCTTCATATGATAGCAAGAAGAAATAACAGTGGGAGGACAAAAAATCAGTAATATGCGTAATACTGATAATATTGTAATACTAGCATCATCTAGCATCATCATCTCTTTACAGAATAGACGAAGGCATCCTTCTAAATGGCGAAAGAGTAAACAATGTTAGATATGCCGACGACACCATGGTGATAGCAGATAGTTTAGAGGGACTTCAGAGGCTAATAGACAGAATAAACGAGCACAGTCAACAGTACGGGCTAAACATTAATACCCACAAAACGAAACAAATGATTATCAGCAAGGAGAATATAAACGGGGCTCATCTATACATTAATGGGACGCAGATAGAGCGAGTAAAACAGTATTGCTACCTGGGAACTATTATAAACGAACAGTGGAGCAATGTACAGGAAATAAAGTGCCGCATGGGAAAGGCAAGAACGGTCTTCAACAAAATGAGCGCCATCTACAAAAGTCACAACATATCCCTAGATACAAAAATGAGACATTTGAGATGCTATGTTTTCTCTGTGTTTTTGTACGGGGCGGAGGCATGGACGCCTACAGACACCACTATTAAAAAAACTTGAAGCATTTAAGATGTGGCTTTATAGAAGAATGCTGAGAATATCATGGACAGCAAGAATCACGAACAAGGCAGTTCTAGAAAAAATGAAGAAGGAACCAGAAATTGTGTTTACGATCAAACACTTAAAATTGCAATATCTGGGACACGTTATGAGAAATCAGCACCGTCACTCCCTGCTGCAGTCTATATTGCAAGGTAAAGTCAAAGGTAAGCGAGGACCCGGTAGTAGGAGAATATCATGGCTGCGGAATTTAAGCACATGGTTTAAGAAAACCTCAACGGAGCTGTTTCGAGCCGCAGCGAGCAAGGTTATGATTGCCAATATGATTTCCAACATCCGAAACGGATGGGAACCAGAAAAAATAGAAGCATCATCAACAGATTAGATAGACTAGATACTTCTCATTTTTCTTCCTCAGCTTTTCCCTTTTCAAAGGTTGCTATTCCTTACTCTCCTTTATCGCACTTTTGTGTCCATCCTGTCTTCTTCGCTTTAAATTTTTTCTCTTTTAACTCCGCTGTCATGCAGTCTTTTCATCTTCTCCTCGATTTTCCTCTACCTCTCTTTTCATCAACTTCTAATAGCCCATATAGCTTTCATTTCTACGTCGAACGTGACCAAACCATTGCAGACTTTGTTCTTGATCTTTTTTGAGACTGTAGTCACCCTGACTCTTTCCTAAATCAAGTCTTACTTATCCTGTCCCTTCCAGTCTTATCCAACATACTCCGCAACATTTTCGTTTCTGCTACCTCCATCTTCTTTTTCTAAATTCTCTTTGCAGGCCACACTTCACCATCTTATACCATCGCAGGTATTTCCACAATCTTGTATATTTTTTTCTTCAGCCCTTCACTGACTTTTCGATTACAGAGTGCCCGTCTCACTCGCTTTCAGTTAAACCACCCAGCTTGTGTCATGAGGGAAATTTCTTAATCCAGTGTCCCATTTTCCGTTATGTAGTAATGGATGTATTTAAATTCTCCTACTCCTTCTAGTTTTTCTCCAAGTAATTCGATGTGCCTAATCATTCATGCTCCTCCCAACCACATATAATCCATTTTCCATCTGCTAACATTAAGTGTTTCCTCGTCAATTGCCCTCCTCCACCTATCCAACTTCTCTTTCTTTCAACATTTCTTTACTTTCCTCCACTAACACGATATCATCTTCAAATAGCATGGACCAAGGAGCCGCTTTCCTTACCTTTTCTGCGAGAACATCTGTTACAATATCCATATATACAAAATTAAATACAATATCCATACATACAAAATTAAATACTTAGGGAATCAGTATCTTCTTAAAGTACTGGAGAATATCAAGAAATGCCTTTACGGTCTTGAGCTCAATGAAGGGAAACTCCCAATCTGCACCTCCACGTGGTAGAAGATGGGCAGCACTTAAGTAGTTAGCTTAGGTGGCTGACGCAGATGGGGACCGAGTGTTTGCCGGTATAAGCATTCAACGTTATTCTTAATAATAACGCAAGGGCACCCTCTTGCCCTGGGGAGGAGAAATCTTCTGCGTTCATCCCTGAAAGCGGATGAACGATATCGCGTCGTCAACGTCATAGGATTCGAAAGGCAAGTGGGAAACTATTGCATCAAATTCCCAAGATAGTTAATATGGCAAGTCAAAATCAATACATGGCCCCTAGTGCCCGGCAGGCGTTCAATCGTTAAGGGGTGCTAAGAATCCCCGGGAGGAAACTTAAAATTACTACGTGGAATGTTAAGACATTGTATCTTCTTCTTAGAGTGCCGTCTCCCTACGGAGGTTGGCAATCATAATGGCTATTTTTATTTTAGAACTTGCTACTCTAAACAAATCAATCGATCTACATTGGTACCAATCACATAGATTCTTTAACCATGAGTTCTGCCTTCGGCCAACAGATCTTCTTCCTTGAATCTTTCCCTGTATTATCAGTCTCAAAATTTCATATTTTGGTCCCCTCATCACGTGGCCTAGGTATTCCAGTTTTCTGGTTTGTATAGTGGTGATTAGTTGAGGAGAAGGATATGTGGATACAATAAATGGAAACCGATTCTATTATGCAGGCAAAGATGATGATGCCCAATCAGGTATAGAAGTGCTGGTAACAGCATCCATGAAACAACACACGAAGGGTTTTCTACCAGTCAGCGACAGAGTAATGATCATCAAATTAAATGGACAACCATTCGACATTAGTTTAAAACAGGTATACGCCCCGACAGCAGACAGCACAAATGCAGATCTTGAGATTTTCTACTTCAGATACTTTCAGAAAAAACAGATAAAATCAGATGACATCAACATATTTATGGGAGATTGAAATGCGAAGGTAGGAGCAGAAAAGGTCGAATCGATCATCGGCCCATACGGTTTAGGAACGAGGAATGAACGAGGCACACGCTTTGTTGAATTTTGACAAGAGAACAAATTGGTGGTTCTTAACACATGGTTTAAATTACCAAAAAGACGTCTGTATACGTGGAGGTCTCCTCAAGATTGCGAAGGAAATATTGTGAGGAACCAAATCGACTACATTACAATTAATAAAAGGTTCCGTAATGGTATTCTAAATGTAAAAACGTACCCAAGCTGTGACATAAATTTAGACCACAATCCTGTAGTTTTAACTGTCAGAATAAAACTTAAAAGAGTAGGCAAGGCTAAACCCAGTCAGAGAGTAGCATGGAGTAGTGCTGACCAGGGACAAAAACATATGTATAAAGACATGGTAGACACGCAGTTAGAGTCTAAGACATTAGCTCCCACTAAAGAGAAGACAATAAAAGAAAACATTGAAGACATATGGGGAAAAATTAAAAATACTGTCCTGGAGGCAGCAAAGCAAAATATACGGAAAGAAAACCGTAAACAAAGAAAACCACGGATGACAAACGAAATATTACAAATTATGGAGAGGAGACGGATGGTAAAAAACAAAAACCTAACAAGATACAAAGAGCTTAACAGGGAAATTGAGAGAAAGATAAATGTAGCTAAGGAAGAGTGGATGAAAGAAAAATGTAGAGGTAGAAGATCTGCAAAGGAAGCATAAATATAGAGAATTACACAGAAAGGTGAAAGAAGTCGCTGGGATATGGAAATCCAAACATTTATCTATTGTAACAAGCACGAAAAACCAAATGGAATTAGACCCTGAAAAACAGAAGAAAATATGGGAACAATATCTTAAAGATTTGTTTGGTGATCGGAGAGCAGAAGGGCCCCCACAAATAGATACCGATGGAAAACTAAGTATTCTAACCGAAGAAGTTATGCGGGCAATAAAAGACGCAAAGAACAACAAGGCAGCCGGCGAAGATCTAACAACAGCCGAACATTTAAACACCTGAGTGATGATGTTATCGGGAAATTATCTACCTCTTTAACATCATATATGAACATGGCACTCTATCAAAAATTGATTGAGGTGCTAAAAGAAGTAGGGCTGGACGGACACGACATAGCTATAATAAGCAATACATACTGGAACCACACAGGATGTATTCGAACAGACAACGGAAATACCAATTATGTAAACATAGAACGAGGAGTGCGTCAAGGGTGCATTCTGTCCCCTCTTCTATTTAATGTCTATGCCGAAAATATCATCAGAGCTTCTCTTGAAGATCGCCCTGAAGGTGCCAGAGTCAATGGAATCATCATTAACAATGTAAGATATGCCGATGACACCGTAGTATTGGCAGAAACAGAAGACCAACTAAAAATATTGATGAACATACTATCAGAAGAAAGTCACAGACTAGGTTTGGATATTAATCTTTCCAAAACCAAAATCATGGTATTCCACAAGAACCCCATGAACAAATTACACCCAACATACAAATCAATGGTATCACCCTTCAGAGCTCCCAAAGCTTCATATACCTGGGCAGAGAGCTAAACAGTCAGTTAGACCACTCAAAAGAAATTAGAAGACGTATTGAAATAGCAAGATCTGGCTTCATGAACATGCGTAAAATGCTTTGTAACCCCAAGCTATCAATCACAATAAGGTTAAGAACACTAAAGTGTTATGTGTGGTCTCTACTATATGGCTGTGAGACCTGGACATTAAAAAAGTATGACGTCAACAAACTGAATTCATTCGAAATGTGGATGTACCGCCGAATGCTAAGAATAAGCTGGACCAGCAAAACTACAAATGAAGAGATACTGGAAATAATGAACACACGACCTCATCTGGTTAATACAATCAAAATTAGAAAGACGTCATAGCTAGGACACATAATGCGCCATAAGGAATTTGAGCAGCTCCAGGTAATATTAGAAGGCAAAATCGGGGGTAAAAGGGGTATAGGAAGAAAGAAGAAATCCTGGCTCCGAAACATCAGAGATTGGACTCACACAACAGGAAATGACTTAATCCATCAAGCCCAGAACAGAGAGAAATTTGCCATATTGATCGCCAACCTCAATAGAGAAGGCACTTAGGAGGAGGAGGAGGGAATCAGTGAAGAGTCTTGATAATAACTGTAGATCAATCCGACAAAAGTCCTTTAGTGTACGCTCCTCTGTGTATATATATATATATATATATATATATATATATATATCCTTTACAAGTCTAACGTACTTCTCAGGAACCCAACTCTCATACCTCTCCATAGCTCTTCTTTAGGAATTGTGTCGTAAGCCTCCTCAAGACAAATAAACACCAAATGTAGCTCTCTTTTCTTCTTACAAGATTTCTTTACCATCTATCTCAAAGCAAACTAGGCATCCGTTATCCTTCTTCCTGACATAAACTTAAACTGTTCTTCTCCTATCGATGTCTCTCTTCTTAACCTTCGCACTATAGTTTTTTCTTAAATTTTTATTGTGTGTGACATTAACTTTCTTCCTCTACAGTTTTTACAATTCTAAATATCTATTTTATCTTTATACAATGATACCACCACACTCTCTCTCCATGCATTGGGAGAAAGAGATTTTTTTTCCTACAACTTTTCAATTAAGTTACTTTCCAAAGTACTCATATCATATTAGCTTTGTTTTAATATTGGTTCTTAACACTCTTTCATCTTTATTCTTAATCTGGCGTACGTGAGTCAAGTATTTTGATAACTTTTTCCTTGCTTTAGCAATGCTGTATAACCTTTAATCCCCTAGAGTGTTTCCAACTCTTCATACAGCTGTGCAGGAGATCTAGGGCTTAGGAAGCCCTTTACCCGATGTTTTCCTAGCACTTGCTTTCCCACTAGTATCATAACTTTGCTGTTGACTTCACACCAGTTATTTACCGTATTTCTTTTCTCAAACCGTTTCAGCATTTTATATTTAAAGAATACTGCCAAATCCTTATCTTCTAATTTCTACCACTTTACTTTCTGGTATTAATCATAGACAAACTTTATGCCACTGAAAGGTTAATTACACTATTTTCTCCATAAACTTTCATGAACTCTTTCTATTCCAGCTCTTTCTATACCAATATATCCATCAAAACACAATCAATAAAACACTTTTCGACTACAGTCTAGATGAAAACAGAAGAAAAGAGATAAGCAGCCTAGATACTATTAGTTGTGAAGTAAACTTATGATCATTGATAAAACTAGAACTAACCAGCAAGAAATAAGAAATGTAGCAGGATTTGAAGTAGTAAGTCGTTTTAATTACTTAGCCTTTGTTATCACTTCGTGATATCGTGCTATCCTTCGTGTAGTACGCGTGTTTATCTTATACATCGCTATCAAGCTGCAGAAACTTGGACACCCTGCGCAGGAGAAAGAAGAATGGATAACAAGCATACGTTTTAAATGTCATAACGTCGCCACATCCCTACAAAAGATAAAGGTTAAAGAAGGATCTCAAATCAGTGTAAGATACTTCCATGTATAAGGTGATATTCAGCAATATAATTGTGTCAAAGGCGTTAATGCAATCTATAAAATATGTATTCGCTCTGACATTATATCAAAAGAGTTATGAATACATAAGTTTAAAACATATGTATTTTGTAAAATGTTCTGAACCCGGATACATAACGAGAGTATTGACCTATAATGGCAGATTAGATATGCCAAGAGGTGCATATCTAATCAAATGAGATGACAACTAAGACTGCCAAATAATTTAATCTGTAAAACTGATTATATGAGTAAGTTAATTCAGATCTTTTCAGCATACAAAAGAGTTGACTACGCTCAAATTTGGGCTTAGTACATTAACAAGATAAAATGTTTTCAAATTTGGCTATTAAGAAGAAAAAAGTATCTTAGAATAAAAGACCTTTCAACATAAAAGCATTTTGATGAATAAATTTTACTTGAAAATTTATCCAACATAAATCTTTCTTTTTATCCCTTATTTATTCCTGGCAATGTCGCTTATTTAGGAATATCTCTTATTCCCATATCATAGAAGAAGTTACTTCATAGAATTCATAGTTATTCGTAGAAAGATTACAAACTGTAAAATGATAAACGGTGAGTATATAGCTAGTCAACACCTACCGGTGATAGTGAATACAGATAAAGCTGAGGAGGAAAAAAAAAGCAAATAAGACACCAGAAAGTAAAGTGGTGGAAGTTAAAGGATAAGGATTTGGCAAAAGCCTTTAAGAGTATAGTATTTGAGGAAAGAGAAACGGTAAATAACTGCTGAGAAGCCAACAGCAACGTTGTGGTATAAGTGGGAGAGGAAGTGCAAGAAAAACATTTCGTAAAGGGCTTCCTAGGCCCTAGGCCTAGAAAAAATTGTCTGCATAACTGTCTTAACAGTTGGAAAGCATTGCTAAAGCAAGAGACAAGGCATCAATGGACTTGATTCACATGCAGTAGATTAGAAGTGTGTTTAGAACCGATATTGAATGGTATCATTCTGGTGGTATTATTGTATTAAGATAAAATAGAGATTCTAAGACAAATAGACTATAAGAACTGTAGAGGAAGAAATTTAACGTCGCACACAATAACAATTTGGGAAAAAACTATAGAGGCAAGATTAAGAAGAAAGACATCGATAAGAGAAGAACAGTTAGGGTTTACGACAGGAAGGCGGACAATGGATGCCTCGTTTGCTTTGAGACAGATTTATTGATCTTGAGAAGGCATAAGACACATTTCCTAAAGCTGAGGCTCTTCTAAAGAAGAGCTATGGAGATGTATTAGAGGGAGATGGGTTCCTGAGAAATAAGTAAAACTCTTGAAGGATACATATGAGCGAGCGTACACCAAAGTAAGGACTTGTTTTGAATTAACTAAAAGTTTTACAGTAACGGTTGGTTTACATGGAGGCTCTTCACTGATTCCCTACCTATTTAATCTTGTATGGATGGATGTTGTAATGGATGAACTGACAGAGAAGATAAGTAGAGGGGCTCCATGGTCAATGCTCTTCGTAGATGATATCGTATAAACTATCGCATACCATGATTCGAAGACAATGATCATGATGTCTTCCCTATACACATTCAATAGTGTAGGGGAGATAATACATCCTTGAAGAAGTCCGGCATTTAGTTTAAAGTTATTGAAATAGGTGTTGTTGATTCTTACGTATGCTGCAGATTTTATATTAGTTTACATTGTCGAGCGCTTTCGAATAGTCGACGAAGTACAAATAAATTTCTATTCTTGTGAGAGTTTATGAAATTTAAGTTTCATTTACCACTACTTCCTGTAATATCGAGGGTATTCGAGACTCTTCTGCTCAAAAGAATGAAAACAATTATTAAAACAAAAAATTTGATTTCAACACATTAATTTGGCTTCAGAGATAAGTACTCAACTACTGAGCAATTGCATATGATAACAAATTAATAAGATTGCAAGTCATTGGGAAAAATGAGGGTAGGTATGTTTTACTAAGTCTATTTCCTTATATTAATCAAGCTTTCGATAAAGTGTGGCATGATTGTTTGAACAAAATTTATGCCCAAGCACTATTCGCAAATTTTGCAGTTTTATATATCTGAAAGACACTTCAGAATTAAATAAGCCAATACCTACACAGGCATAAAAGAAATTAGAGTTATGCAAGGCAGTGTGTTGGGCTCGGTTCTTTATTTGCTATACACGTGCAAAATACTTGGATTAAAACACAATACCATTGCCACCTTTGCTGACAATGGTATTTTTTGCACCACTATCGAATAGACAATAAACAAACTACAAACAGCAGTTAACAAAATACGTTCTTGAACTAAAAAATAAAAAATTAGGCTAAATGAAAACATACAAAATATACCAGTTAGAATTAATAATACAAATACTGCAAAATACCTAGGTACAATATTAGATGCACACTTCGGCTGGAAAGTTCAAATTAAGAAAACAAGGGAAGAACTTGACATAAAATACAAAAAAAAAGAATTGGGTGCTAGGAATAAACTCCTCTTTATCTATATATAAAAACCTTTTACTTAATAAACAAATATTACGACCTATTTGGACTTACGGCAGCCAACTCTGGGGGTTTGGCAAGAAAAATAATATAGAAATAATCTAGAAATTTTAGAATAAAGTAATGAGAAACGTGATAAATATTCCTTGGTAAGTGAGGAATAGTGACATCCATAAGAACCTGGGTATGGAAACTGTGGCTACATAATTATTAACAAGAAGGAAGAAAGTTATGAAAAACGACTCAACGACATAGGAAGAACAGAAAAAAAATATAAATAAGAATTAGAAAAGATCAAATGGATCATTGGTCGATATATTTTGAATGAAAAGGAAGATGTAAATTTCCTGTAAAGTAAGCTATTTAGAAACAAGAGACGATTTTTAGGGTCCATATTTAAAATTTGTGCAATATAGGATTAAGTTACCACAAGAAAATAGCTTCAAAGCAATATTAATTTTTTTACATTTAAAATAATATTTGAAAATTTTAATTTTGAAAATGATGCAAATCTGCCTTCAGTTATGTTGGGTGGATTGAGTAGCTCGACAGAACTGTTGCCGGTCCCAAGCCCGGATAAAGGAGGAGGGCTCTACAGCTAGGTTAGCACCCTACTGATAGACTTTAAAACCATAAGGCTTATAGAAACAGGATTATGCCTTGGAATAGGAATGATTTCATTAAGACGACTAACGCGAGAAAGACGACAATGAATTTATGGATAATAAGAAATAACTTCCCATTCTTACTCGGAATGTAAAGTCTCTAAACACAAGAGAGCAGGAAATTACAAAAGAGCTTGTAGAAAAAAATATAGACGTATGTGCAATACAAGAGACGAAGAAAAAAATGAAAGGGAAAAGAATCAAATTATGCTATATGACTATCTGATGATTTACAATGGTGTTGCGAAAGAAACCAGAGCCAGAGAAGGAGTCGCCCTGTTAGTATACAGAAAATTTTTACACCAAGTACAAGAATGTAGAAAGAAAGAAAGAATGAAGAAACTAAGGAGATTCATAACTGTTTGGGAAGCCATCAACGAAAGGCTCATAAAAATGAATCTAACTATCAAAGGAAAAAAGATTACAATTATTGGAGTATATGCAGTAAACGATGATGCACTGGTGAATATTAAAGATGACTTTTTTGAAAAGCTACATTCAGAAATTGCAAATATCGGCAGATCACGAGAAATTATAATCTTGGGGGACCTAAACAGTAGAACAGGCAAGAAACAACACAACAAAGTCATGGGCCAATATGGTGAAGAGGCTATAAATGACAACGGTACTAGACTAATAGCCTTATGCGAACAAAATGATATGAAAATCACAAATGGATTCTTTCCGAGATATCCGTAAATATACATGGACACAAAATACCCGAGGGCTGAAATCAATCATAGACTATACAATCATAAGGCAAAAGACTAAATTGATTGTACAGGATGTGCGGGTATATAGAGGAGCCACTTGCGGCAGTGACCACCATCTATTAAAAACAAAGCTCACAATAGGAATAGATAGAGCAAGAGATTTAAAAGAAGCTGCAGAGGAAATAGAAAAACTAACAGAAAAGAAATACAACCTAAACAGCTTAGAACAAGAAAGCGTGAGGGATTTATACAGGAGTAGACTAGATAAAAAGTTAGAAACCATGCAAGGTACCTGCAATGAAGAGCATTATCATTATATAAAAACATGTTTTTAAGAAGCAGCAACAGAGGCTCTCGGATTCCAAGTAAAAAACCACAGAAAAACTTCGTATTGGTGGGACGAAGAAATAGAACAAGAGATTAAAAATAAAAGAGAGAAGTATATAAACACAAGGACCGACGCTGATAAGGTAGAATACAAGAGGACCCAAGCTAAAGTGCGAAAAATGATATGCCAAAAGAAGAATGAGGCTTGGGAACAAAAGTGTAACATGATTAACACACATTTAGGAGGACGGAGAAGTACAGAAAGTTGGAAAGTATTAAAATCGCTACGACAGGAAAAGAAAAGAGATATAATATCATCAATCACACCGGATCAATGGGACGAATATTTTAAAAAACTCCTAAATGAGGACAGAGCGGAATTTTTAAATAACAGTGATACCAGCAACGTAAATATCTTAGCCTCACCATTACGAATAACAACAAAAGAAGCAAAAGTATGTAAGTCTTTAAAAAATAACAAAGCACCAGGACCAGGGAACATACCAGCTAAACTAATAAAATATGGCACAACAAAATTATATGAAAACCTGGCTAAACTCTTTCAAAGATACATCAACGGAGCGGAAATCCCAGAAGAATGGAAGACATCATGGATATCCACCATACATAAAAAAGGCAGACGGGATCAATGTGACAACTACAGAGGCATCGCTGTAACGAACTCGATCAGCCGAATATACGGAAAACTGATTAAAAATAAAATCAAAAACGAATATAAAGATATAGAAGCTGAGGAACAGGCAGGATTCCGGGCAGGGAGATCAACGGTAGACCATGTGTTTTGTATTACACAGATTATTGAGAAGAAACTGGCCGTCAACCAGGAGGTGCATCTGTTATATGTATAACAGATATAATATAAGCGCAAATTTAATAACAGCGACGAAACAATTGTATACCAAAACTGCAGCAAGGGTGAAAGTTGGAAGCGGACTATCGAGAGGATTCCAAATTAGCAAAGGCCTAAAACAAGGATGCTGCCTTTCACCGACATTATTTAAGATCTACCTCGAGCAAACTCTAAAACTTTGGAAACGCAAATGCAAAAACATGGGATTATTGATCAACAACAATACAATATACACTTTGTCATTTGCAGACGACCAACTTGTACTAGCGCAAGACTACGATGATATAGAATATATGACAAGGAAATTAATAGAGGAGTACAAAAAAGGTGGTTTGGAAATAAACATAAAAAAGACCGAATATATGTGTATCGGTGGGACACAGCAGGACCTTACACTGGGGAATGGCGAAATTATTAAACATTGCGACGCATATAAATACCTGGGTATGACCATCACACAAGAAGGAAACGTAGACCGGACGATAGAAGAAAGAAACAACCAGGGAAGAAAAGCAATTACCCTTCTCAATAGCATACTGTGGGACCAGGCAATATCAAACAACAACAAACATAGAATATACAATACAATTGTTAAGAGTATAATCACTTACAGCAGTGAAGTATGGCAAATAAAAGAAAGATACAAGAGAGAACTTGAAGCAACAGAAATGGATTTCTGGAGGCGCTCGGCAGGAAAATCAAGATTAGAAAGGGTAACCAACAACAGAATTAGGGAAATAATGAATGTGAAACACACAATAATAGATGACATTAGTACCAAACAGCTTAGATGGTATGGACACGTACAAAGAATGTCCGAAGAACGACTCCCGAAACAAATCCTAACGTGGACCCCTCATGGTAGACGAAAAAGAGGAAGACCCCGCCTTAGTTGGAGAGAAAGCATAAATCGAAGTATGAGAGAAAGAGAATTAGATGAAGACCTTTGGATGGACCGAAGTAAATGGCGACTAGGCATTGGAAGACGTAGGAGAACGTTTTAAAACCGATATATATATATATATATATATATA
This sequence comes from Diabrotica balteata, assembly GCA_918026665.1. Lineage (NCBI taxonomy): Eukaryota > Metazoa > Arthropoda > Insecta > Coleoptera > Chrysomelidae > Diabrotica > Diabrotica balteata. The sequence continues at coordinate 92,061,571 of OU898284.1, read as the reverse complement.
TATATATATATATATATATATATATATATATATATATATATATAGGATATATATATATATATATATATATATATATATATATATATATATATATATATATAGTTCCCCTAAATGATTCCCCTAATTGAAGTCAGAATAGAAGGACAACTTACAGAGCTTATAGAAATAGGCAGCGAAATAAGACAACGGGATTCATTAAGCCCCGTGCTCTTCACTTAGATCATGGATGAAATCATCAAAAGCGTTAACAAAGAAAAAGGATACAGAATGGGAAACAAAGAAATAAAAATACTCTCTTACGCAGACGAGGCAATATTGATAGCCCAAGATGAAGATAGTCTGCAAAAGACTGGTCACAGATTTAATATAAGAGCAAAAAAATTTAATATGACAATCTCATCTTAGAAAACTAAAACAATAGTAGTCAACAAAAAACCAACCAGATGTAAAATAGAAACTGATGGCATCAATATTGAACAAGTAGTGGAAATAAAATACCTGGGAATTACACTGTTCAGCTATGGAGACCTGGACAAAAATGTGAGAGATCAAGTACAAAAAGCAAATAGACTGACAGGATGCCTTAATAATACTAAATGGCAAAACCGACACATTAACACTGAAAAGAAATCAAGGCAAGTTTCTGAGGCATATGTAACCACATATGTCTCAAAAACAAGATCCGTCACAGCCACACTACAAAGGGAACTGGAAACGGCAGAGATGAAAGTACTAAAAAGAATTACAGGAAATATGCTGAGAAATCGAAGGAGAAGTGAAGACATTAGAACAAAATGTAATGTGCACAGTGTATAAATGAATGGACAGAAAAAAAAAGAATGAAATAACCACATAAGCATAATGGAGCAGACCCGTGTCGTCAAAATGGAGTAACAACCTTCCATAGAGGTATTAATTCACCAATGAACAAGTAGAATTGCCTATAAAGAGAAAGAAGAAGCAAATGATTTAAAAGAAACCTAAGAAAAGGGTGGGAAAATAGTATCATCAGTTACAAAATGAATTTAACTGATTAGGTAGACAGCTGAATCAAAAGCCAACCGTAAGAAGGTCCATGTCCTCAGGGGTTGTAAAGCTAGACTACTACCGATGTAAAAATGTATATGTATTATTTATTATATTTTACTTACCTTATTCAAAGATTTAAATTAAATAAAAATCAAAGCAGAACAAAGTAACCACTTTGTTCAAACTTCTTAATCTGAATGTTAACCTTTCTGTCTAATTATTATCAATCCTATCGATTAGGCAATAAAAGTGAAAAAATTTAAACTTGGAGAATATTAAGTACTATTATTAGATAACGCATATTTATCGACAATTTTTTAAGAGCCCAAAACGCAAATACTTGAGATTGTCTCAGTTACCTTAGACTTTATTGTGGCAAATATAAGGTTTTATGATTTACTTTACTGTCCTTCAAGATATCACTGCCTCTTCACTTCATACAGGTAAAAACAATTTGGAAATCATCGTGTCAAATCGTGTCTACATGTCTGATAAAATGGTAATACCTAGTATTGCAAAGTTCTTTGCACTCGACACACTTGAATGTAATAATACGTTTTAACACATTTAAACATTTAGAAACTAGGTAGTAATTGAATGCTATGCTGGAACAACGTTATTAACGCCAAATCAAATTTTGTCGACAAATTGAAAAAAAAAACACCTTATAATTGATTATTTTGAAAAAAATATATTTATGAGTATAATATGATAGACTATAGGATGCATAACATTAATATCAACAAAAATAACCTTAGATTATACTATGAAGAACTACTTACTATCGAAGTAGAAGATCCAAATCAACCAACCCCAGGAGCAAGCAATAATACACCATTGGAGCCTCCATAAATTCAAAAAGTACGAAATGCAATAAAACACCTAAAAAATAATAAATCTCCAGGAAGTGATGGTATACCCGTGGAACTTATTAAATGTGGAGGTCCTACTCTGACTAATCGTATATATAAAATCGTACTGAGAGTCTGGAACGAGAAACAAATCCCGGAAGAGTGGTGTATTGGGATCGTTTGCCCACTACACAAAAAGGGTGATCAATTAGAATGTAGAAACTATAGTGGAATATCCCACCTGAATACAGCATACAAAATTTTTTTTTAGTATTTTATATGGTTGCCTGAGTGCATATTTAGAGAAGCTTTTTGGCGAATATCAAAGTGGTTTTACGCCTGGTCGATCAACAATAGACCAGATCTTTGTGCTAAGTCAAATACTGGAAAAAACCAATGAATTCAATACCGACACATACCACCTTTTCGTAGATTTTAAATCGGTCTATGATAGTGTCCTAAGAAATAAATTGTATGAAGCCATGGATGAATTCCACATCCCCGACAAACTGATAAGATTGGTTAATTGCAAAGTCGAAATACAGGACGAACAACCACAGGCATTTGAAACGCATGTTGAGCTGCGACAGGGAGATGCGCTGGCGTGTCTCCTTTTCAACATAGCTCTAGAAAAGGTTGTCAGGGATGCCGGAATAGACAACAGAGGAAACATTTTTAATAAATCATCCCAAATTTTGGCATATGCAGATGATGTTGACCTAGTTGCCTGCACAACACGCAAGCTAGAAGAAATGTATACCATCTTGTCAAATGCCTCAAAATATACGGGCCTGCAAGTAAATGAGGAGAAAACTAAGAAAATGGCATCAACACCCAACAATAGAGCCAGAAACATCGGCCACCAATTCACGGTTGATAACTCTACCTTTGAAGTGGTGGACAAATTCACTTACTTAGACTCCCTGATCACCAAGGCAGATGAAAACCCCCTGATTATATTTAAACGAAGGATCCTGAGAAGAATATTCGGTGGCATATGTGAAAACGGTGTTTAGAGAAGAAGGTACAACTACGAAATATATCACAGATATAAATATATATTTGGTGGTAAAGACGTAGTATCTCTTATAAAAAATAGGTAGGTACGATGGGCAGGACATCTGGCAAGATTACAGCAGAACATCCCTCCTAGAAGAATCCTTATGTCACAACCTGTGGGAAGTAGAAGTAGGGGTAGGCCAAAACTTTGATGGAGTAGATGGAGTAGATGGTGTAGATGAGGATGGTAGAAAAATAGGCGCAGCAAACTGGCAACGGTTGGCAATGGATAGAACTGAATGGCGTAATAGACTTGGGAAGGTCGAGGCTCTTTTATAGGGCTGTAGCACCAATGATGATGATGATGATATACAAAACAAGCATTTATAAACATATTATATATGTTATATTTTAATAAAACAACGTGTTAAATCCCCGTCGGTTAAAACGTTGTTGTGTGAAAGTAAGGCGGTTAGTTAAAACCACGGTTCCTAGACTTACAACGGTTACCTACTCCGACTAACCAATACACATTAAGCCCGAAATTACGTCACGAGAGTACAGTAATTTAAATCGTAACATTGTTAATCGGCGTTTTTCTGTCTTTGATGTATGGAACATAGTAAAGATAGTTATGAAATAAATATGTTTAGTGGAATATAATACCTGGAAAACTGTTAACAGATACATAGGAGTTGTTTGCGTGAAATCAAATATTTGCTGTCTTTCATTTTATTCGGATATGCTCTGTGTGAGTACGAGAAACACAATTCGCTAAGGATTTCTGCTTAGTTGTAAAAGACATGTCGTGAAATGTAAGTTTTAGATTCCCCATGTCCCTTTTAACATCTTTTATCAACGTCTGTTAGCCTTGCAATTTTTAGAAGGCTCAGATTATAAGCAGAAATCTGAATTGTGTTTCGAAACTATTTTACGGATTTTATTATTAGATGTCGCTATCGCGTCCGTATTGAAGCCATTTTAGTGTTGCTTCTTAAAAGACAGAAAATATTGATTTTTCACGTTGAGAACACCTATGAATAACTGTTCTGATGAGATCTATTAGGTCGAAATACGTATCAACAGATACATAGGAGTTGTTTGCGTGAAATCAAATATTTGCTGTCTTTTTCATTGTATTAAAAAAGATTCCTGCATATTTCTCTAACAATCAAGGACGGCCTATTGGCTCTGGTGCATTTGGGTTTGGTTCAAGAGGAACGCTAGTGTCATATAAACCAATACAAAAAACAAAAACGTTCTGTTATATTCCACTATATACCATGGGGACGACATTGATCTTGTAACTGGAAAACCAAATATAATAGCATATAACAGCACAAAAAGCGGTGTTGATACTGTAGATAAATTATGCGCATAATATGATGTTGCACGTTGTTGTAGAAAATGGCTTATGGTTGATTTGTACAGCCTTTTAAATGTTACAGCAATAAATTCCTTTGTTTTTTAAAATTGAGGACATTTCCGGACAAAGGGCACATAGTCAAAATGGTGGTTTTGAGAAAAACCCAATTTAAAATTAAGTTTTATTTAACTTAATCACGTTTATGAACTTGTTTGTGTGATAATATTTTACATAATTTATATAACCTTAGCTGCAGTTTTTTAAACTCCTTTAGTAATGTGTAATATATTTTTGAATACAGATAAATGTCTAAATATGAGTGCTATGTGCCCTTCTTCCGGAAATAGACCTTTTTGGTGCAAATTATTAAAACTTTCATTTATTTTGTGTGATTTAAGGTTATTTTCTACAAACTGTACCTACTGTGAGATCATGGGTAGAACAAATAAATATATTAACATCTTTTAGAATTACACAACTACTCCTTTATTAATCATAACAAAGTACTATAAATCAACATCGGGCTATATTAGAAAACTTTTTTTATACAATTCAGATAGAAAATAACATTATAAATGGTCCAATATGTATACTATACTAAGGTCTATTAAAAAACAATACATTGATTTGAAATCTGAAAGGAAAAGATATTAAAGTAGCCTCATTTACTGTTTCTCGTTAAGAAGAATGTTTGAGCATACACTCAAGCTACGCAGCACTATCTATGTACAAATGTTTATACACACTTCTCACATCCTTAATCTTTGCCTCACTGACTTCTGGAAAAGGAACTGTCAAAGGTTGAACTTCTTCTAATTTTTCAATGCTCACGCTGTTTATATACTGGAAGGGAGTAAATGTTGAATGGTAGTTTTTAGAAGTACGGATTGTTCCATTTGGATTGAAATTTATCATCACATACTTTATGATAGTAAATTTTTCATGAATAGAAACTGGAATTTTTTTAAAAAAAGGAGCCAAGGCTGTCTCCCAGTCTTTGATAATGGATCGGTCCATTAACATCTCGAAGTTGGAAGGGTTGTGTCTTGATGTTACAATGGCTTCTAGCCAAGGTTTTGCAGTTCCAAGCTTTTCTATTTTCTTAATACTAGAGCGCACTATTCCAAAATTCCTGTCGCACTGTGAAAATGAATGGCCTCTAACATGATAAAGGTGTGTTATTGTAGCCTTACGAATTTTTGAAAGCCAAAAACAAAACTTAAGTAAATTTGCATTCCTGTTTTGGCCACCTGTTGCGTCTGATAACAAACTATATTTTTTACATCAGGATACTTAACAAAAATTATGTTTAAACAGTGGAACAAAAATGACACAACAGAATTGGCATTCTTAGTTGCCTGTGTTTCCATAAAACAGTAGAAATAGGATGAATCATCTTTGTGATTGTGAATATTAAAAGCATATAGCCACAACATTCTTTTGTAAAACTGGCTGTTTACGTTGAGTTTGGAGATAGTTTTGACCGTAGTCAAATTCTAAGACTACCAGAGTAGGATCTGTCTTTGACTGTTCGATGTAATGTTTCTTCCAGTACTGCCGCCTCTTTATTTTTCTTTTGTGTAGTTCGAACTGTACTCTACACTAGTCTAAGGGGTTTCGCTTCAGTTTCTCCACACTTTCAGAACAAAAATCACAAACATCTGTCTTAGGGGCCCTAAACCCATAGTTGAAATAAGATTTAAAAGTTCTAAAATAATGCACATAGGACATTTTAAGTTTCTGCCCGGTCTTGTCTTGATAAAATTCTTGAAAACTTCTATAAAAGTACTTTCACGCCTAATTCTGGGTTTTCAAAATACAAAATGGATGTTTTCTTTGCACAATAATGGCTTTTGTCATGTGGAATAGGTGATAAATGAGATCCCATAAAGTCAATAACATCATCAGTCAGTTTATGAGGGCGATTTTTATGTAAGCCACGTTTCTCTTCAAAGTCTAAGCCCTCTAAGATTTTTGACTGAATAATTCTGACACGTTTTACTGAAATTTGAAATAATAATAAAATAAACCTTTGGCACACATTTAGTCGTAGACCATTGATATTAATCACATAAGACCACACATTGACACGAGGTGTCTTTTGATGTGTCTTGACATTTGTGTTGTCAAATTTTTCATGCAACTAGCCAAATGGGCATCTTGAAGTGATTTAGATTGTCTATAAAAAGTATCGTAAAGTTGTAACTGACAGTCTGCATCGATATTACTACAACAACTGTCCAATCAACAACTACTTATAATACAAAACTCCTTTGCCATAACCTCAATCTAAGAACGATTGATGTATGATTCTCCGTTACACTTTTTCTTCTTAGAACACTCACGTTTCACACTTTCATGAGAATAAATTTTACGTTTCTTTTTAATAATACCAACACCTTCTATGACAGAAATGAATACTCTTATTAGTAAAACCCAAAGTAAAACGTAATCTTGAACTCAATAACAAAGCAGAGACTGTCAACAGTAGGTTGTCAACAAACACCACATGATATTGCCCAAAACATGTGTACCAACTTGCATTCAAAAATCTCCCACACATTATAGAACAAAGATACAGGAATGAAACTTTGTAGAGTTACTCTTTAAAACATGGCCGTTCATTTAAAACAATTACCGGAAAAAGGGCACATAGGCCTATGTGTCCTTTGTCCGGAAACCTCCTCAATTGTAACATTCCAAATTTCACCATTTCCAATTTCAAGATCCGACGAGAAGTTTAGACAAATTTAGCATTTAGCCTTATGTATAACCACCAGAAGAATCGAAGCCAAAATGTCTTTATTCCCAAGACAATAAAAATTCGACTAAATGACATCTGTCATTTGGATGAAGATGTCGTGCCATTTTAAAGAATCAATGCACTCCGGAAGCAAATGGGAGGTGTGGTGACTGTGGATGAAAAAGGAATCGAAAAACGAAATATTTTTGTTCGATTTGTAAAAAGTATCTGTGTTTGAAACATGTAAATCCAATTTGCAATGATTATGACAATATTCCGGCTTAATTGTATTATGTTTTTGCCATCTCTTATATTTTTTTATGATAGGTCTTAGTGAAATAATGTTTATTTTTGTTTAAGATAGTTCTTGTTGACTAATATGTTCTAATTTTAAATTAATTGTCATTTGTTTAGTAAAATATAGAATAAATCAAACTTTTACAAAAATTGTGGACTATTTAATGGGCTATAAACTTTTAAATAAACAAAATATATCAATAATAATAAATACTGTTAGAAAAACTACAAACAATAGATTATTTTATTGAAGTTTAAACAAAATGCATCCAGAGAACTATTTTTCTGATGGGTTTAGTAGACCGTGTGACCGTGTACGACTACTGATACACAAAATTAAACTGCGTCTACTCAAAGGTGAAAGAGTATTTTTTCTTGCAAGTTTGGTGAAGATGGCCAATAAAAAGTTTAACGACCTACAAGATCTTAAAAAATTCTGTGGAGCTGACACGAGACCTTTCTAGGAAAGTCTCTCTCACGAGCAATAACTTTTATGTTTCACCTTTTCATTTACATTTAAATATAAAATACCTTTAAGTAACTCTCAACATCTTTTATTGCTATATGATTTCTACAATTAGTAAAAACAAAGAACTTTATGACATAGGTACCTTTGTTTTTCATTATATATTGATATACAAGTAAAATACGAACCTTTTTATTATTTAATCGCATTAAGAAATAGACTAACAACAAAGATTTAAAAATAGATCACAGGTATCTCTTTAAAATGATGAGTTACACAATTACAAATATTAAACTTCAATTTTCTCAAATTCAACTTTGAGTGACATTCTTTGTTAGGTCTTCCCCCTAGGTCTTCAAATGTAGTTCTCATTATAATCAATAAATGAGGAGCAGACTTTCATATCGCACTTTGTCCATTTTTAACATTTTTCAGGAAGTGAGAAAATTTGCTATTCAATTATTAATAAAGTTAAAACACAAACACAAAATATGAATAAATGTACTTTTTTATTATCAATTTATCCTATTTATAAGTTTCATCAAGCTTTATTAGTTTTTTCAAAAAAAAAGTTATTGATGGACAAAACGCCATTCTGTTGTCTTCGATTGATAAAATGTAGTTTGACTGTCATTTAGGGACAGTCGCAGGGAGATCGCAGGTCTGGTCTTTTTCAGTTGTATTTTCACGATACTGCTCTTTTAAAATAAATTGTATCGAATCAAGTTAACTCTGGATCTAATGCCCATTCTTTGCCTGATAAACTAGCTAAAAATTTTGACAAGCTATCCAGTTTTTTCTTAACAGCATGCTTCATTGGCAATTCCGTCAGTACTGTGTTACTTAGTTTTTTCTGTGGTTGAATTAAACTTGAAAACTTTTTAGAAGAGTCATCATTTCCATACAATACCTCTGTTTTATATAAGATTTTACTTTCCCCACCAGTTTGTTTGCCTCGAGTTGTGATTAATCTTTTAGCTCCACTGATACTTATAACTTTTTTGAGTGAAAGTGCTGCATGTTCTATATCATTCAAAATCCAATCAGAACCCAGCTTGCGTACTTCTCCTTTCTTAGAATAGATTTTATAATATTTGTCTGGTGAATTTATAAAAGCATGGGCACGTAAGTCTAGCTCAACTTGACCAAAAACTCGATCAGCAGCATTAAAGAATGGCCTTGAACGGGAAACGTCATCGTAATTGTTTTAATAGTTTTTGGGGCATTATTCAAAAACCACAAGATGAGTGCATGTACCATGTGAGAATTTTTATTCTGACTCCCCACATCCATCCGAAAACAATCTTAAATGTTAAAAATCTTTTTTAGATAATCAGTCAACGCGGAACGTATTTCTACCACATCTCTTCCTGATTCATGCTCAAGCCATGTATAAAAAACAGGAGTTTTTGTAAAAACATCTGTCACACAAAATGCATAAAAAGATAGTTGCTGAGCAAAGAATGCTTCCGTAAGAGGCGCTTATGGGAGATTTTGGACCTGTTGCAGATCCAAGCAATATGCCACGCTATCAGCAAATTCCTTCTTTATTGATTGAAAAAACTGCTTGGCTCGCGCCTTGTGAATAGTTAAATCCATTTTTAATTTGAATCTTTGCTCTTCATCCTTGATGGTATTTATCTCAGTGTGTATTCTTATGTAAAGCTACAAATATCAGTAGCTGGACTTCCGAATGCTAAAACAAACGAGCAAGTTAGTAAAAAAATGAAGACAAAATTTTTTGAGTAGGGGAAAGTGGTCTACATTAGGCCATAGGGAACATTCGGCTACTCCCAATATATCCGATTTACGTTTGAATTAGACGCCAATATCAACCCAAGCTGCTAGAAAAAACATCGTCGGATCTTGGCAGTGTGTTAGCACAGACGAGTTTTAATAAGTGGTAGTTATTTTTTCGTCGTAATTTTTTACGTATATTAAAGGTAAGTTTTATGTGTTTAATTTTTTGCTTGATTTATAAGTTACTTTTGTTAATATATGTACCAATTGCCGTGCATATAATAGAACATTTATTACTTTTGTAATGTTAATAAAACATAACCTTCAAAACATTGCCTAGTTTTTCAATTTTATTTAATATTATTTTTAGAGCATGTGGGGAGGTTTCGGCTAACTATTATGGGGAAAATTCAGCTAGTAGCCAAATGTTCCCGACGTACATTATTTGCATATTGATCTTTTTTATTTCTACGTAAGTAATAATTTCTGTTTTCCGACGAGTACAGCTCGTCAAGTTTTTACGTTGCATGAAGAGTTCGAGCTTGTAGCTTACATAGAAACGTATTTCAACTTAAACTACGGCATAAACTATAAGTATTGTTACGATTTTAAATGTTATGGCATATAGAACTGTAAATACTTTATGACTAATTCTTTTTTATTGATTCTCGTAATTTGTAGGTCAAAATCTACCTGAGACACGTTGGGTTCCCCTTCGCTATAACAGCGACGAATACGAGTTTTCTGGAACCGCTTCGATACCAGTTTTAGATCATTGCCGCTCTGTCTACGAGAGCCTCGTAAATACGAGATGATTCTATGGAGTTCCACTATAATGTAGAAGGTCGCCGAACTTTCCAGATAGCGGAAGTTTTTGTATATAAACGACACATTTTTATTTGTCAGTCAGTCATAAGTCATAAGAAGATCGGGAAACGCGATTTACTTGTAACGAAACGTAACAAATAAATTTGTACAGCTATTTAATAAATTAGTAATTAGTTATCGTGAGTTTTAATAAATTAGAATATAGACAATAAATTAGAATAAAGACAAATAAATTAGAACTATATAAATACACAACAGTATATAAGAAAACTGGCTTATAATTTTGCTAATGCTCTACCGAATACTACAGCACCAAACAGTTGGGAGTTAAATAAAATGGCAGGTTGGTTTATTTCTTTTGTATATGTGTAAATTCAAGCAGCTAAAGAAATATTTTTAGGTTTGGAAAGGCTACGTTGCTTTATGAACAGATATCACAACGATATTTCGCTTCGCAAACCCGAAAATACAAGTATAAGTAGGTCGATGGCTTTTAATAAACCACTTATAGAAGATTTTTTTACCAAGTATGCCAGTGTTCTGTAAAAATACTTAGAAAAATATTTAGGCGACGAATACCCAACATCTGCCATGACGTTAGGGAATAAGAAAGGATGGATGACGTCTGACCTTTTCCCAAAAGTACTAAAACACTTTGCGAATGCTGTTAAATGTTCTGTGGAAAGCAAGGTACTTCTGCTCTTTGACAACCACGAATCCCACATATCTGTAGAAGCCGTTAAATTGTGTCGAGAAAAGGGGATCGCTTTACTATCTTTTCCACCTCATACGGCACATAGAACTAACTCAGCCACTAGATGTTGCCGTATTTGGACCGTTTAAGTCCTATTTAGCTACACCTCAGCATGACTGGCTACTTTCAAATCCTGCAAAAACCCTTACAATTCGACATGTGGCGCGTTTGGCTAAGAAGGCATATGAATGTGCATTCACAATTAAAAATACAACCAGCTAGTTTAAAAATACTGGTATGTGACCAATAAATCGACTTGTATTTAGTGATATAGATTTTATGCCAAGCGAGGTAACCGATAAACCATTAATGGAAAACAAAGAAAACGGTAAATTTACTGTTTGTATTTTGAGAACGATTTCCGAAGTGGAAATTGAAACGTCAATAAACGTATTTTTATCTTTAATTGTGGCTTATTCCCAGTTTAATAGTAATTAATCAATATGTACTATAATGCTGAAACTCGCCTTTTTTTAAATAAAAACTTACCTAAAATTATGTGTGAAAATCATGTAATGATTTGAATAAGATGCCCAGTTGAAAGAAATAGTAGAGGACCCAGAGAAATCTGAAATTTCTTATATAAAAAAGTATCCTTGTCACACACATGCCGTGGAAAGAGCTATCAAAATGGTAACTGAATCATCTGTTATAGTTTGTGGATATAAAAGACGAGATGGACAAATTTGAAACCAACTAGCTTCAAGGTCTATCATACCGTCATTTGAACGCAAGAAATATTTTATTTCAATTCTGTAAATATTGTACACATACGTTAGTTTAAATTTCTTGTAGTAAAAAATAAACATAATAATAAATACTTTGGTCTAGTTTAGTATTTTAATTTATTCAGGACTTGAATTGTTGTGAATAGTAGTGGGGGTATCAAGAATCACTATAAAAGGGAAAATTGTTGGATACAAAGAAAATGCCTTTTAAAAGAATTTAACATCGCTTCAAAATAAAGTATGTTTAACAATTACTAGGGTTCAGGAATCATTTTCCAAAAAAAAAAATAATAAAAAAATTTCGTGGAAAATTTCTATATTCGAAATTACAACTTTCCGGCAGTCAGAAGTCCTGATTTTCTTAAAAAAAAATTACTACATGTTACTACATTTAAATAAGATAAAACAATCAGATCTAGCCAGAATAGAACTTTGGATTACCCTGTAATAGTAGTGACTACGTAAAAAATAGAAATTCCTGATTTCCCAGTATTCTAGTATTAGATAATACATCGCACGTGGTTCTATACAATAGAGTCCATGCGCAGCAGGAATTTCTGACTTACAATTTACAAAGTAATTCTCCTGTGTAGCTATTTTTTTATTTTAATATTCCATGACAGGCATTTTATTCATTACTTAAGATAAATTGATTGTTTTATTTCCCGTTTAATATCTCTTATCAATCAATCCATTATGTTAAGATGATAAATCGATACAGAATTCGGCAGTCATGTGCCAACAGTAAAATTAACAGCATGGCAATGTTGCCACGTTTAAAAAATGAATTTCTTTTTAAGTAGATTTCCTTGACTTTTATCTGTATTTTGTCTATCGTGTTAAAAATACTAAATTTATCATTAAAACCTATTTAGTAATCCTTGGGATATAGTATTTTATTAATATAGTTTATTTTATTGGTCTGACATTATATTATATTTATTATGACAGACAAATAATAACATAACCAAACAAACAACAAACAATTGATTACATAATATGTTAATTTATAAATTATAATAATTATTAAGGTATAAATTTTAATATTATTTTGAATTCCTGCATTTTATAAAGAGTATATATATAGAATAGAGTTGTTGTTATTATTTTTATTATCCAGATTTAGCCATAAGGCTCACGCTCCCTCTAAGGGGAAAATTCACTCATCCCAGATACCTACGGTATCAAAAGGATTGAGCTCTGGTGTGACTCTTTCCGTGTTATCGAGCCCTAGGTGACTTGACTTAGTATGCTGGAGTATCTCCCAAAAATGTTCGTACACATCCGGACGTTGAGAGTAGCACAGCTTTCTGCATGGTCTTGTATAGATGTTCATTTAGACCTAGCTTTTTTATGTTTTTAGGGGGGAAGTTCTTCGTAATGATTTCAGTAGCAGAGATAATAACAAGTATTTTCTGGGTACTTTCCATTTCCACTGTTTTTGTAATTGAATTTCCAGATCCCTGTACTTGGTGATCTTTTTGTTCTATTTAACACGAAGATTATTGTTGTTGGGTACCGCCACATCAATTAGTGTTGTTTGTCTCTTTAGTTTATTTACTAGTATGACATCGGGTCTATTATGTGCCACTGTTTGGTCTGTGAGTACAGTGCGGTCCCAATATATCTTGTAGTTGTCATTCTCAAGTATACTCTTAGGTATTGATAATATGGGAGATGGTTTGTTTGGAGAAATTCCAGTTTGATGTCTATCTCTTGATGAAGGATCTTTCCTACTGAGTCGTGCCGTTCCTTATATTCAATTGCAGCAAATGCCTGGCAATCCTCGATAAGATGTTGGATGGTTTCTTGAGCTTGACATTCACATCGGCATTTGTCATTTTGGACCTGAGGGGCCTTGACGATATATTACAGGTAATTTATGACGATAATTTCAGGAATGACTAGTAATGAACCTACTGTTTCAGGAAACATATGTCCTAATGTCAGCCAATAGTTCGACGCTATATTGTCGACATGATCTTGACTGACCTCATTGTGATGTCGCCCGTGCAGAGGTTACCTAGTCTTATCCTAATGTAATGTCTAATAAAGGGGGGGACGAAATAGCTTAGTATAGTGATGAATTTAGTCAATTTATTTGAGTTATTTTTCAGTTAGTATAATTTACCTAATTTTGAATTGGACTATGTTGTGGATTTCTAGATTTTGAAGTTTAGTCTGACTGATGTTTTCGAGGGGATTATCAGTTTAAAAACTACATATTCTTCAGGGACTGACGGTATACTGTATTTTTCCCTTTGTAATTCTTTTTGTAATTCTTTAACTATTTGTAATTTTTAATTTTCAATTTATCATTGTCATTATCTGTATTTCCACAATATTGGAAAAATAGCTTCCTTACATCTATCTATAAATCTGCCAATCGTGAGTGTGCTAACAACTATATAACTCTATATAAACTCACCTGGCTTGCAGAAACATAATTATTGCTAAGCAACATGAATTTTCTAACGGAAAGTCAACAGTAACAAATCTTGTCATTTACCAACAATACTTGTTGTGTGCATTTGAAAATAAAATTTAGGTCTGTACACTGATTTCTGAAAGGCCTTTGACCAGGTTAATCATAACCTTTTGGTCTTGGTAGTAAGTCTTGATTTTAACAGTAACTATTCTGCAAAACTAACCTATTGCCTATTTTACTTTTGCTACCATAGCTTTTATTTTCATTCCAGGATTATCAATTTTTATTTGTTTATACATGTGTATAATGCATTGTTTTTCATTTGATGATAAATATCGCAAATCTACTCGGCGCTTTTTACGTAGAGAAGGATTACAACTAGGCATTGTTCGCTAAATAGTTCTGAAAGGAGCTGTTTTTTATATAAATGCCAACGAAAAATCTAAAAATTAAAGGAATAATGCAGAAAATACAAAACGTTTATTAAACTTGCCTGTGGTTGAACCAATTACAAACAAGCATTACGGCGCGGTAAATTTTAATTACTCCTCCTGGTTAAAGAACAAACCATACTACCTCTATTACGCCTATTACAAGCTTAACAATTTTTCCATCATGGCTACAACTTTCGGAACTACGTACGAAATATCTAATAAAAAAAGGGTGTAGCAGTCCTGTGGGACTGCCGGTAAAAGTTATACTTCTATACACGCGTTCGCCGTTACAAATTTATATGGGAGTCAATCTGAACAATCGTTACTATAGGTAAGAAAGAGCAGATAGAAAAAAGGAATTAGTTATATAGGTATATGGTACATCGTTTGCTGTATATAAACATTAGACCTGTAATAGGAGTATAGTAAATGAAGGATTGTATCAATATTTTAATAAAAATATATTTTTTTATTTTCATATGTATAAAAGGAGTTGAATGCAAAAAAAAAATTACAGATACTCTGCAATAAAATTCATTGTTTATTTTGTTATTAATATAAAAATTACAATACAATAAATACACTGTAACATAGTTCAGTATAATAATATAATATAAATTAAAATGCAATATTCATAAGTATTTAAAACTTCCAATATACATAACTTACTTTACGAAGATAAAAATAAAAAACCAGCAACTCGGATTATGTTGTAAATTTTCATTTTATTTTGAAATTTAGAATTTTTGCGTATATTACATATATTTAATACGATTAACGTGATGTTTTTAAATATTTCAAGTAAAAAAGGAAATTCATATTTGGATTCGAACTCACAAACACCAGCGTATGAACCAAACAAGTAAAGGATTTGCCAATTAGACATGACACTAACGGATTTCAAAATTGACAGTTCTCGGTCAAACAGAGATTATTTTGAAATACAAAAGTCTAAAATAATTATAAACGTTGACTAAATAATACAAAACATATCACATAAATAATAATATTAATACATATTATATTATATATATAATATTATATATAATAGTAAATATATATATATATATATATATATATATATATATATAATTCTTTGGAGGGTAACTTTCGGGAAAGCGTCAAAACAAGGATCAGCTAGAGATGGTATAAGCCAGTTTGGTGTAGAACTTTATTCGAAATGTGAAATTTTCGGTGATATTCCCAAAGTTTTGTTCCTGAAACTGATTACCTTTTTATATAACAATACATATTTCACTTTTCAAAATGAATTCTATGTCCAAATAAAAGGAGCACCCATGGGTGGAGCTATATCCCCAACTTTAGCAGAAATTGTAATGAACTCCCTACTTCACTACTGTACTCAAAAAGTTGATTTCCAGTTCCTCTTCATTTACCAATATGTAGACGACCTCATATGTGCAGTCCCTGCAGATAAAATCAACTACACTCTTGACATTTTCAACTCATATAACACTCACCTACAATTCACTGTTGCAACAGAAGAAAATAATAGTGTTCCATTCCTCGACACCTATGTAACCAGACATGAGGACAACACAGTAAGGTTGGATTGGTACAGAAAGAAAACATTCTCAGGTAGATATGTGCCTTTTCACTCGTATCATCCAGACGAACAGAAGATTAACATCATCAAAGGTCTGAAAAACAGAATAAAAAGAATTTGTCACCCTTCTAATTACAATAAGAACATCAAGTTATTGTATGAGATTCTTAGAAAAAATCACTACCCTAAGATGCTTCTTAATAAATTGCTATTCCAAGATATGCCAACAGTTAGAACACACCAAAGACAAACATTAGAAGGAGAAACAGTAGAAGTTTTCCATGGGAGATTGCCTTACATCAGAGGTTTATCACCACAGATCACAAACCTTTTCAGACAGTTCAACATAGTGATAGCAAATTCAGTGTACAAAAGATTAGGGACATACTTTACTCACCTGACAGAAAGAGTTAAAAAACTGGATAACTTCAATGTAGTGTATTATAGTCAATGTGGTTCCTGTTCAGAAGTGTATGTCGGTCAAACCAGCCAGAAACTCTCAAAAAGAATAGCTTTGCACAAGAGTGATGTAGTGAGGAATCCCACCAGCACAGCCTTTAGCCAACATATTAAGAATACTGGACACATTGCTAACTATGAAAATGTGCAAGTACTAAACTTGACTAGGGTTGACAACCAGTTTAAGAGAAACTTCATAGAAATGTGCTACATCCATAACTGCAGTTCTTCTATGAACTGTAAGAAAGATGTTGAAAACTTAAGTTGTATTTATTCCTTTCTACTTCAACAGGACTTGACAAGATGTAACAAACTGGAGAATGTAGGGAACTTATCATAGCATACATAGATTGCCTACCTGTACTTGAGAAAAGACTTCATTTCCCTGCTGATTGTGTTTCCTTGGGTTCTTTCTTTTCATATCCATGAGGTTCAAATGTGAAAATTATAACCTCGTTACATATGACACCCGGATATTGACAGAAATCAGAAACATGTCATCAAAAAAGAAGAATAATTCTTCTTTTCTACCTTTCTTCTACCTTTTTTACCTTTCTACCTTTTGTAGGTTGTAATTTTTAGATTTTTTGTTGTGTTTGTATTTGAAATAATACCCTGTGTGTTGTAATGTTTTTATTCAAAATTTTAAATGTATTTTTTAATATTTTTAACATGTTTGTGACAGTGTTCTTCACCACTAGGACTAACTGAACATTTTCAATGTAGGTTTTAAATGTTGATTTCCACCACTGGTACTAAAATAGGTTTTCCATTTAGGTGCTGATGAAGGTGACAACATATCACCGAAAATTTCACATTTCGAATAAAGTTCTACACCAAACTGGTTTATACCGTCTCTAGCTGATCCTTGTTTTGACGCTTTCCCGAAAGTTACCCTCCAAAGAATTGTATTCTTAGCGTCGTTATACACACTCTATTTATATATATATATATATATATATATATATATATATATATATATATATATATATATATATATATATACAAAAGGAACATTTTTATTCTCGAGAGAGGAAGATAGAGAAAATATATCTTCTGTATCCCTCTTACTCATTATCTTACATGTATGTAATGGTTTCACAGATTTACTCCTATGCAAATTTCCAACGTTGACCGTGCGTATAGAAGTGTAACTTCAAAAAAGAAAAGGGTGATTTCTCATTTCTAGTTTTCGTTTTATTTTACCGATATCGTCAACTAATCCTTAAAGCAACGAAGTTACAACAATTTTTCACGAACCGGCAACACTGCACAAGTATTTTCCTACCGAAATACAACACACCTCCTGTAATTACGGGCACGAACATTTCCTACCAGTGATCGAGCATCGAGCCGAAACGTCGTGCAGTGCAGTGCACGTGAATTTCCTGATAAAACGCATAACGCAGTTATCGTTATACTGAAGTGTCCTGCATGTCATGAACTAAAAGAAAGTGAGTAGTGTTAGTGCCATTTTGCCCTACTGTGTGCGTTTGAGTGTTTGTCAGTTTTAGTTTTCTAGTTATTTCTGTAACGTCGTTAAGGGTATGTCTAATTGCAAAATAATGTTTTAAATAGATAAATATAATTCTTATCTGGCAACTAGTTCTAAGATATTTGGATTAAGGTTGGGGAAATCGTATCACTAGCCAATTTCGTGATACAAAACATACTTTTGACGATTGGACAGGTTTCAGGGACAAAATTTATGTAACAATGTATATTATATATAAAAATTTTAACTGGACAAAAATTATTTTTAAGACATTTTTTTTAAATAAATAGACATTTTTGACTAGACTTGAAAAAGTGTTGATAAAAGAGGTTCACTGAAAATACTAGGTACATAGACTATTAAACTTACCTCTTCTACATTATTCTAAAGGGCCTATAATATGAAACAAACCAGACTTCATTCCTTAATAATTGTTATGCTGTAGTGAACGTGTGTATATTATAATATGTATATAAATGATTTTTCATCTTACATATCCCTTGTCCCTCCAATTTTTTCATTATAACAAAGGCGTCTTTACAAGTGTACCTACTAGATACTTTTTATTATATAAAAACTTTAATCTGATTAATTAATAGGATTAATTGAAAAGTAGGGTAGTAGTATATATTTGTTATCCAATCCCCTTCTCTTCATAATTTATCCTATTTTTGTCTCAGGTGTTATTGTCCACAAGACTAAAACTTTTATCTCTTATAGTTTATTTTTATGAACGAGAGAGTAATTAGCATAATTTTAACTGGTACCTCCGGCCACTCCATGGGCGTGCTCAAGATTAATTGAAAAATTACTTTGAATAATTGTAAAAAATAAATGAATTATATCAGTGTTATAAAGTGTTATGTGTATGTAAACAAAAATGACCTCTTTTGTCACACACTTTATTAGAACTGACTGGCCTACATTAAAAAGGGTTTTAAAAAATTCACATTTTTTTTTAATTTTTAAAAATTACAAAAGAGAAAAAGAGTTTTTAAAACCGTCTAAGGTATGTTAAATAGATGAATAAAAATATTAATATAAAACTTACAGCGACTTGTTACAAATCCAAATCAGATTCAGAAGATGAACTTTCAGAACCAAGATTTAGAATAACTGGCTCGATCATTTTATCAGTAATATTGTCCAGCTTCCACATTTTTTCCTCTTCTTTAATAGTGTGATTTACTGCCTTTTCCCAGTTTTCAGGTTTTACATTATTTACGGCCTCCAAAAACAACTGTTTAACATCATGAATTTTAAAAGTGGTATTTTTTCTTGAAACTTCACTCTTTATCTGTGCCCATACCAGTTCAATCGGGTTTAATTCACAATGATATGGTGGGGATCTAAGTACTGTCATTTCACGATTTTTGGCAATTTCATCAATTTCGTATTTTTTAAATTTTTCTTTATGAAGGGCACACAACGAATAAAGTTCATTTCTTATAGATCCGGGATGGTACGTAATATTTTTTGAACTCAGCCAATTCTGCAAGTCTTTTTTTTTACCACTTGGTTGTGGGCAGTCCTTCTATAAGTCTGGAGTGATAACTTGCATTATCCATTACTATTACACAGTTCTTAGGAAGAAGATCTATCATTTGTTCGAACCATTCTTGAAAGACATCAGCATTCATGTCTTCATGGTAGTCACCGGTACGAGTTGATTCAAAAGTTAATAAACCACCTTCAACAAAACCCTCTGAACTGCCAATGTGTACTATTATCAGCCTGCGTCCCTTTCCTGATGGTGGGTTTAAACCAGTAGATAAGTTATTTACAAAAGCGTGCCTTTGACTTGTAACAGTTTCATCCTGCCAAAATTTATTTGGTGTATGACCCTCGTTGATCCATGTTTCATCAAGATAAAATATTTTTCTTTTTTGGTTTCTCATTTCCTTTATTGATCTTAGAAAATGTCTTCTCCATATGACAATATCGCTTCTTTCTAATAAAATAGACTTTCTGGGATTCTTTTTCCAGCGGAAGCCTATTTCTTTTAAAAGTTTCCATAACGTACTTCGACTCATTTCTGGGTAATCGTTATCATCTCGAACTGAGACAAGAACTTTATCCAATGTTGGGGATGCTTGTCTAAAGAAGAATTCATGCACTTTCCGTCGAAGTCATTATTTAAAATGATATTCTATTTGAAATTTTGGTTTCCCTGGAGCATTACGTGGCATTTGAAAACTACCACATTTCTCTTCTTTAATAACTCTGTAAATCGTAGATTTTTCAACACCAAGTGTACTGCTAACTAACTCAACGGTCTCATCAACACTTTCACATAAACGTTTGTCTGTAAATAATTTAAAACAATTAAATATTAATGTTTTTTCATTAACTGTTAAAGGACCAATTTTTCGGCGTTTACACGGCACTTCCAAATTTTCCATAACACTAGTATACACAATAAACTGCACCTTGCAACTGAAGTACCTACTTTTAGTGAACTGTTAAGAATTTTGAATACGCCACTTGGACCTTCCTACAAAATGGAAAAACCCACTATCACATTTTCTGTGGAATAAGTTTAGAAGGTAATTATCTAGTCAATTACTGTCGTAGATTCCTGGAATTAAAGAATTAAATGTTTGATTGTTTTTTGTTGTTTGACCCTTACTTCGTGGAATGCACTCATTTCAGATAAAATAAAACGTTTTATTTTATCTAAAGAATTAAACTTTATTTTGCAAATAGGTAGGTACTTATTAAACTTTTATTGGTTATATATAACCAATAAAATAAACATCTTACATTTCTTGCAAATTCATTAGTACCTGTTAACCTCCATCACTCCGACACTGGCAACCTTATTTAGGGATTAGTAACCCTCACAACTATTGTATTCTATTCTGCTCCAACCTTTATACCTGGTGGTCATACTCAATTTAAAATTGTTTTCCTATATACTTCTGTAAACTTGTTGACAAATATGTTTTTCATTGAGTCACCCGTATCAACAGTTTAGGGATTTGCATACATAATTTATTGTTTTATTACTCTCTCATACATAAAAATACGCTATAGTATTCCAGAAATTGTCTTATTAGTTTGCTAATACTTTGTGAATTTTTTTCTCCTTCAGTATCGAATATCCTATTCATTAGTGGCACCGGTATTTATTACAAATATTCTTCTACTGTTATCACGTAGAGCTCAAGAAATATGCACTTAAAAACCCTAAAATATGCATGCAAATAAGCCCAAAAACAGTTGAAATATGCACTAAAATATGCTTCTTATTATTTTATGCATTTAGTGCATATAAATGAAAAACGCAGTAATACTTGTATCGATGGTATTTATTTTATGCTAAAGTCATCAAAAATTTTTATTGAAATTTGTATTATCTACCTTATTATATTAATTTATTCTTTCATTCATCATCATCGTTATCATTCTTTATTATAGTACTATTATTACAGTTAAAACTATATATTATTATTAATATTACATATTATTACATGTTTCTCTAAATTTTCTACAGAAAATCTGTGCCGTCTATCTGATAATAATTGTTTCTGTGCTGAAAATCTTCTTTCTACTTTCTCTTCTTATATTGCCGTGCACCTATAGTGCGTTGGCGAATTATTTTAAGGCCAGACGTCTGTATTTTGTAGCATACAAAAGATCGCCAGTGTTATTTATGCCTGTCCAATTCTTTATTTTTATTACGTATACAGTGTACTATATTATGGAGTGGAATCATGGACGTTAAATCTAGATACCATGAGACGACTTAACGCCTTTGAAATGTGGACCTATAGAAGAATTATGAGGGTTTCCTGGGTAGATAGTGTTACAAACAATGAAATAATGAGAAGAATAGGCAAAGAGAAGGAAATTGAACTTACAATTAAAGAAAGAAAGCTACAGTATCTCGGACATGTGATGCGGGGCGATAAGTATGGCATCCTGCGACTCATAATGCAAGGAAAAATAGATGGCAGAAGAAGCATCGAAAGAAGACGAATTTCATGGCTGAAGAACCTGAGAGAATGGTTTGGATGCAGCTCAAAACAACTATTTAGAGCTACTGCCTCAAAAATTAAGATAGCTATGATGATTGCCAACCTCCGTAGCGGAGATGGCACCTGAAGAAGAAGAAGAGTTCTTTATTTTCCGTAGCCACGACATTTGTTTGCGACCTACTCCTCTCTTGGCTTCAATCTTTCCCTGGATGATTAGTTGAGAGATTGCGTATTGCGTATTTTTTTCCTCTCAGAATATGGCCAAGGTATCAAATTTTTCGTACCTTGATCAAATTGAGTAGTTCTTTCTTAGTATTTGCCTTTCTTAAGACTTCCTCCTTTCTCACTCTGTCTGTACATGGTATGCGGAACGTTCTTCGCAACGTCCACATTTCGAAGGCCTTCAACTTATTAATGAAAGGTACTCTTAACGTCCATGTTTCCACGCCGTATAACAATACGGACCATACATAGCATTTAACCATCCTGTAGCGGAGATTGAAGGAAAGATTGCAAGTCTCATGTTGTTTCTTGTATATACTCGAAATTTCTTTGACCTTTTTATGTAGTCCAAAGCTGTCTCCCTTTTCTTGTAGTGATTCCAATTCTTCACAACGTTCTTTCGTCCAGCTTTCCTTTGCGTTTTTAATTCTTGACCTTATCGTCTGTTGGATTTCCTTGCATTTCTGTTGATTCTGATGTATTTTGTACTGTCTGGGTTGCTTCATTAGATCAAGTATCTCTTTCGGCATCCACTCGTTTGTGTCCTTCTTTTTATTTTACTTGCGACTACTTCGTCAGCCTCGACTATAGCTATTTTTATTTTCTCACAGGTTTCCTCTATGCAATTTCCTTGTATTTCTCAAATTCTCGTTGATGTGCATACTGTATGTAGATATAAGCTCTTCATCTCTCATTAATTCTCTAGTGTTTATGTATTTTTTATCAGATGGCTTTTTAACCTTTGCCAATCGAAGCCTTACATTCGTGATTAGGGGGTTGTGGTCAGACGAAATGTCCGCAAAAGGGTAAGCGGCCACTCTTTTTATATAGTTGCGGAATCTTTTGTTTAACAAGATGTAATCAATTTGATTTCGTATCATATGACCTGGACGATCTGCTGGTGCTCGCCATGTATACAGTCTTCTTGATGGGAGTTGATACCACATATTGGATATGACGAAATCGTGGTCATTACAAAATTCAACTAGTAACTTTTTGTTAACCAGACCGAAATTACCGACCGCATTACCACATCTACCCCTTTAATAATAACATCTTGAAGTCGAACCTGCGGGATTTTTAGCACCCTCGGACCATCTAAGGTCTGTTTGGGACTGAGGGCCTTTGTTTCAATTTTGTCCGACATATAAGATAATTATTCCAGGGATATCCATAGGGATCTTTAATGTAGTGGTTTCCCCTTACCTTCTACATCTTTATGCCGTTGGCCAAATTTTGGTTCATCCGCCTTCGGGGTCAATTTCTCAACTCCAGGACAAAAAGGTGCCCTACCACTTTCCAACTCCTACGCCCGAAGCTGTTGGTCAGTAAGTGGGGGACTGCTTATACTGGCAATCACTCTGTAAAATTTTCGCTATATCTGGCTACCCTCACTTAGTTTAGCCTGCAGACCAATGCAGTTGCCCGGAGTGTAGCACGTGAAGCCATGAGTGAGAGTTAGTTGTCTTGTGAGGACCAGCTATCGAGAACCATCTCCCATCTATGACGCTCGATGTGGTCGTTCCAATAAAAGGTACTAGAGTGCGCGCAAGCACTCTTGACCACGGCGCAGTAGATGAAATTTGGTTTAGTCACCACTTCCGTGTGAAACGCATTGTACTATGCACTGTATAATTCCATTTACAATAGAACCTTTCTGCCTTTACGTGAATTTGACTCCGCCTTCGCGCAGCTCCATGGTCAAGAGTGCTTGCGCGCACTATACCTCTATAACACAACCCTACACCCCAAATATGGTTTGTTCTTCTTCTTATCTTCTACGGCACTACAGTCAAAAATGAGCCTTGGCCTCCTTTATTTTTTGCCTCCACCCTTGTCTGTCTGTGGCTGCTCTTCTCCATACACGGACTCCTAAAAGTGCTTGTGCGTCGCTGCTTACTGTGTCTTCCCAGCGCTTTCTTGGCTTTCCAACTGGTCTCTTTCCCTGCGTTCTGGCGTTCAGTGCTCGTTTTGGTAGCCTATCCTCTAACATTCGTATCACATGTCCGGCCCATTGCAATCTTTGTATTCTAATGAAGTCTGACAGGGGTGTTTCCTTATAAAGTTGATAGAGCTCGTTGTTATATCGAATTCTGAAGATTCCGTTTTCCCTCACAGGTCCTAATATTCTCCTCACTACTTTTCTATCGAATGTGTCGAGTTTGTTTTTGGATGTTTCTTTCAGGACCCATGCTTCGCTGCCATAACATGCTATTGGCCGAATTAAAGTTTTATAGATTCTCATCTTTGTATTTCGGTGGACACTTTTAGACCGAAATATATGGGAGAGGGCAAAATAAGCTTTGTTTGCCTGCGTTATCCTTTTTCGTATTTCTCCATCCTCTGCTCCATCGGCATATATTTCTACGCCCAGGTATGTAAACTTTCCAACCGTTTCAATGTCATCTTCATGTATAATGTTTTGTGGGATTATATTTCTTCTCATCTGTACCATTATTTTTGTTTTTTCTGTGTTTATTTCCAGACCTAGCCTTTTCGTTTGTGTTTTTAACTCTGCGTATGCTTCCTGTGCTCCTGTTGATGTTCTACTCATAATATTAATATCATCGGCGTAGGCAGCCAGTTGAACCGTTTTATTGGTCAGTAGGTTTTCTCGTCCAGTTTGCATTTGCCTAACCGCATACTCCAGTGCCAGGTTAAACAATGTTGGTGCCAGCCCATCTCCCTGCTTTAGTCCCTGCGAGATTTTGAAAAAGTCTGTCCGGTTGTGTATTCGTACACATGCCTGAGTTTCATCCATTGTGGCTTTAATGAGTCTTATTAGCTTATGTGGTATTGCTAATTCTGCCAATATATAGTATAGTCTGTCCCTTTTGACAGAATCGTATGCCTGTTTGAAGTCTACAAACACGTTGTGAACATCAATGTCGTGTTCCCACGATTTGCTCAAGACCTGCTTGACTGTAAATATTTGATCCATTGTCGATCTTCCCCGTCTGAAGCCCGTCTGATATTCTCCAATATAATTTTCTGCTAGTGGTTGGAGTCGCTGGTTTATAATATACGTGAGGACTTTATACGCTGTACATAGTAGAGAGATTCCACGGTAGTTTTTGCATTGGAGTTTGTCTCCTTTTTTATAGATTGGGCATACTATACTTTTCTTCCATTCGTCGGGTATTTTCTCTTCTTGCCATATTTCTTTGATAAGCGCGTGGGTATGACTTGATAGGTGGTTGCCACCTACCTTATACAGTTCTGCTGGAATCCCGTCAACTCCCGGGGCTTTATTGTTTTTCTGGGCCTTAATAGCTTCGAGAACTTCCTCTATGGTTGGAGCTTCTACTTCAACTTCGTTCTCTTCTACATGGTTCGTACCCATTTCATCTTCCATATCTACTTGTGTTCCAAGCAGGGTCTGAAAATAATGCTTCCAGGTTTCTGTGACTTTCTGTTGGTCACTGATTATTTGCCCACTTTCATCTTTGCATAGGCTTGTTTGAGGTTTATATCCACTTTTTATCTTTTTTAGGTATTCGTAAGCTCCTCTAATTTCGTTTTTTTTTGAAATTTTGTTCCATTTCTTCTATTTGTCCATTTTCATAAGCTCTCTTTTTGTTTCTGCATATCTTGTCTGCTTTCCGTCTTGCGACTTCAAATGATGTTCGTCTTTCCCGTGTTCTTCTTGTTATGTACATTTTGTGCGCTTCGTTTCTTTCTTCTATCGCTTGCCTGCACTCGTCATCAAACCATGTTCCTCTTCTCTTCTTTTTCTTGTTTCCCACGGTGGACGCTGCTGCTGTCAGCACTGCTGTTTTGATATTATTCCATTTGCTCTCTATGGAGTGCAGTTCTTGTATCCTTAGCTCATTTGTGACTTCTTGCTCGAACTTCTCTCTACATTCCTGGGTCTTCCGTTTTTCCAGGTCTAGTTTGTTTGTTCTTTGTTGTCTTTCGTTTCTTTCTCTGTTAACTCTGCACCTAAATTTGGTTTGCAGTAAAAGATGGTCTGATCCACAGCATGCTCCTAGTCGTGTTCTCACATCAGAGATACTACTGGCTGCCCTTTTGTCTATCATCACATGGTCAATTTGATTGATTACGTGAATTTGACTCCGCCTTCGCGCAGCTCCATGGTCAAGAGTGCTAGCGCGCACTATACCTCTATAACACAACCCTACACCCCAAATATGGTTTGTTCTACCACGTACAAATAATAGTACAGAGAAATAAGCAAAAATGAGACCCGTTTGGGACCGTGAGTAATCCAGATATCTGACAAGTCATTTTTGAAATATTAACAATTTAGTTTAAAAAATGCCATGTTTTCGATTTTTTGCTTTCAATTGAAAAACTTAATGTTTAGGGTAAATTTAATAAACTTTTAAGACATAAAAAATTTGTAAAATGGCGATTTTTAAAAGTAAAATTAATTAGTTGCTTTAAAAACTGCAAAATAAGGCAAAAATGTTATTTGTTTATAACTATTGTAAAAAATCAACCTAGGCATTTGTTATCCCAAAGTTGGGTATTGTGGTTCTTAACAAATCCTGAAAATTTTATATCGGTCCATTAATTAGTTATTCTATTAATAGTAAAAAGTTATTCTATTTGTTTATCCTAAAGATCTTTTTTTGGAAGCAAGTAATATTAGTCAAAAAATATAATATATATAATTTAGCTCTCCAGGCCTAGAAGGCCCATGGCTAGTAAAAAAATAATGAAGATAAAATAATTCTACATAGTAAATAAAAGGTTAAGAGTTAAACTATTAATACATCAAAAAAATTGAAAAAAAATTTTTACAACGCAAAACCATTTTGTAAAATTACGGTTATTTTTGATTTATCAACATTTACTTTTGTATTATTGCTCGTAGAAAAAATACGCCGAAATTTTTGCTCAAAACTAAATAATAATAGCGGATAATAACTAACAAAATTGTCAGATATCTGGATTAGTCACAGTCCCGACAGGAATCTTATTTCCTAGGTATGTAAGTCTATTAAGCGGATAGTAGACCATTTCTGCATATTTGCCAGCTTTCCCTAATACCGTACACTTGCCGCGCGATATTACCCTCCTTCTCTTAATATTTCAAAAAAATGTTTTTCGTTTTTAACCTTCATAAATCTAAATCTTTCTGAATTAGTCAACAAATTTTCAAAACTAATTTTGTATTTTTGCTGTTTATGCTGATGTCGATGTACTGTTTAAGCACCCTTTACGTGATTGTTTTTAAGAATTACGGTGAATTATAAACAAAGGTAACAATGAAATATGACAAATTTATATACAATTTCAAGCGCCTTCGTCAAACAATAATAACTCGTTTAAAAAAATAAAAGGAAAAAACTAGTAGCGCCATCTCTAATCGAACGACAAAACTTATAAGTACACAACTTATAAATAACCAAAAACCTAAGTTGTTTGGTCAAAAATATAGTCAGTTTGTTTTTTAGGATACACTTTAGAGGGTGAACTCGAGAATAAACTAAATCAAATCATAGTTTTAGCGTGAAAATTAATACAACAGATTATCTTGTATCCTGTCCTGTAGTTACAGGGACAGAGAATCTGATATAATCCGGTCAAGTTAGCATCAAAAATAGGGGTAAGGTTACATTAATTCGCACCTTCCTAAAAATTGGCACGGTTGTTGGGAACCCTATTATACACAATTTGTCAATTAAACACATCAATCCGGAGTGTGGAAAAAATTTATTCAAGGTCAAATGTTGCAAAAATCGGTTTTTTGAGTTTTTCAGCTAAACGGTAAGTTTTATAATAAAAATAGGTGAGACAAAAATGATTCATCATGCAATTATCTATAAAAATTGTTCCTACACATTTTTTCCTAAAAATCACCATTTCGAAGATACAGCGATGCAAAATGTTGAAAAAGTTGTATTCTTCATAATATGCACACGTTTCCGCGCCACGCGTGAAGTAGTGTACATGGCGCGTTTTTTTTTACGTGGTTTCCCCGGTAGGCCTATTCCACGATCTATTGTGCTTTTGTTAAGTTAAAAAGCTATTATATTAAATTGAAAATGGTACTATTGTAAATAACAAGAGCGGTGTAAGTAATGTGTAAATTAAGAAAATTATTCGTCTGATAGATACTCTTCTAATGGAACATAATCCAGACTGTCTTGCTCTTCTTCTTCTTTTTCTTCTTGCTGGGTACAAATAAATTGTTCAAAGAGCGATGCATCAGATGTCTCCCCGTTTATATCGTAAGAATCCTCTTCTACTGGCGATTCAACATTGGAGCACGGTTGACCTCGACAACTGATACATGCTAATGAACAAAACAAACCAACTTTTTTACAGCCGCATTTAGCATTACATCCCTTTTTACAATTGCAAAAAATTGAATTGAGGAGTTTTTCTGGTGCAGGAGGGAATAAAGTCTGAACTGGTTCCAATATAATGTCAATTAATTCCAACCCCAGTCTTCTGGGTTTAGTTTATTACCAAGCCATACTTGAACTTGATAATATACCCGAAATACATTGTTGATGAGCAGAAGCAGAGGTTGGAGGAAGACAAGCTAATTGTACTTGTTTCTTTTTATATGTTTCTTTTGCAAAAGATAAGTATCGAAACTTATCTAAGCATGTAATTTTTTTTGGAGCTCCGTACATTGAAAGAAGAAAGCGAATTCCGTTGGTCATTACATCTTGTGGAGTAAAGGTACTTTCTTTGAAAACTTCAGCACAATCAAGTAAATCCTGTCTCTCAAACAATTTCAAAACTGATCTTTTACCTCTCCTGAAAAATGCTGATGTCGTGTCGCAACCAGTTACTGCATGTAGAAATAAGATATGATTTTGGCATTTTGAAAAAGCAGATAAACTCTTGGATGAATATATTTTTGATTGTTGTTGAGTCTTCCCAGGTTTCAAAAAATAAATAATTTTTTCAGTTGGTGTTCGAGCAGTAAGTTATACCAACAAATCAACATCTTCACTAACAAGAATAGTTGGATTTATCGAGTTAAAATGTTCTATTGTTGTTTCAACTATCAGGACATTAGCATCATTATCAGCTTGCTTTACAGAGATATTCTCAGACGTAAATTTTTCTTTCAACATTGAAATAAACCGAGACTTGTTGTGTGTATTTGCGATAAATTTCTGTTGGCTTGTGGTAACTGTCATAAATTCATCAAAAATGACGTCCGAAGATGAAGATGTTGTTGTAGCTCGACGACGTTGTTCGGCAGCTTTAATATTTTTTGTAGAATCAGCATAGCCATCAAATACCACAGTCACTCTATGGTCAAAATGTCTATGTACATACTGCACGTATTTATCTAAAATATGGTTAAATGTTTCTTCGTGATCCCACACTACACGATGTAATAGATATCCTCCGTCGATTATGTACGTAGCATTTATGTTGTCAATATCTATGTTTACTGTTTTAAAACAATCGTAAATAGCTGACTTTTGTGATTTACGCATTCCAGAATCATCGAACAGTGACAACGGATTTTACTTATATTATCGCTCTGTAAAGTATATTACGGTAATTGACATGCATATTATGAAGAATACAACTTTTTCAACATTTTGCATCGCTGTATCTTCGAAATGGTGATTCTTAGGAAAAAATGTGTAGGAACAATTTTTATAGATAATTGCATGATGAATCATTTTTGTCTCATCTATTTTTATTATAAAACTTACCGTTTAGCTGAAAAACTCAAAAAACCGATTTTTGCAACATTTGACCTTGAATAAATTTTTTTCCACACTCCGGATTGATGTGGATAATTGACAAATTGTGTATAATAGGGTTCCCAACAATCATGCCAATTTTTAGGAAGGTGCGAATTAATGTAACCTTCAATGTCTATTTTGACCGGAGTACTACAGATTTGTTCGGAAAAGCTCGGTACAAAATGAAAATTGCCGTCGTAACCATCGTCTCAAACAGATGTTTCAGAAAAACGAATACATAATTAAATTATCTCCATCACGTTGATGCCAAAGAAATAATTTTCAATGTTGTGAAATGTAAGTCGTGATATTTTCATCATACAAACATCAATAATTATTATCCCTGACCTTTTATCACATTAATAGAAAAATAAGTTAAGTAATTTTATAATGGTCTACGTTTTAGATTTAGAACCTAGAAATTCATAAATTTTTGTATTGATAATATATTTCTGTGGCGTTATGGCAAAGTTGATATGTTCAAATTGCTATTTGTTGGCAAATGATAAAAACAACTTGTCCGGTTTATATTAAATTGTAGCACGAAAACCAAATGGTATCAGACAAAAATAAATGAACAGCATTATATGTAAAGCTTAAAGTTACAAACAAAATTTATGACTAGGAGGGCGAAAATCAACTCTTGCCATAAGTAAGGAGATTGATAAAAATTACAAAATTATTTGCAAACTTAAGAAAACAAATACAGTAAAACCTCGATATAACGGACCTCTATTTAACGGACTTCGGATATAACGGACAAATAACGTAACGTAACGTAACATAATAATGAAATTGACTCGTGAAACTTCACTGGAAGAAGCAATCTTAAAATGATATGGCCAACAACGTTCTAGTGGTTGGTATCTGGTATCCAGGTCTGAGCAGTCGAATTGAAATCTTTTGCAATTAAATTAGCAAATCATATGGACATACCATTCAGCGCAAGTGATGTATGGCTCTGGCGCTTTCGCAAAAGGCACGGAGTCTTGAATAAAAGAAGAGATTTAGAAAGGTTGAAAGTTACTGATATTGTAGGACAATACATAATAATGCTGGAGAACATATACGGAGGAAGATGTTTTACAATGGCTAAAAGTAGATGAAGGTGACGCTGGGTATAACATCATGACTGAAAGTGAAATAGCAGATGAAGTTATGAACCTAAAAAATGAGGATGGAAGTGAAGATAGCTAACAGGACGACAAAACAAAACTGTTAAAAATGAATAAATAGTAAGATCGCATCTCGACGATTGTAATAACATTTCTTGATTATACATCAAATAGTTAAACTGTATTCTACGCATTTTCGTAATTTTAGAGAGTTAATCATAAAAAAACAGCAAACATCGAAAGTACAAACGAAACTTGTTCAAAACAGGATTATCGACAGCAAGCGCGTCGACGTACACTGCAACGTCACTTCATGACGAATTTCCGAAGACAATTAAATAGAATTTTGTTCGTATTTTGTATCATCTGTATTATCTAAACACAGTGTACATACATTTTAATTTTCAAAAAAAAACGATTTTGATTTATTTTAAACATATTTTTATATAACGGACTTTCGGCTTTAACGGACACCCCGTCCCCCCAAGTAGTCTGTTATATCGAGGTTTTACTGTATGTATTGTATTGGCACATCGTTCCAGTAAATAGTATAAAAGGTAAAACAAATTAGTATCAATATTTACAAATAACTATTCCTTATTACGATCCTTAGAAGAATAACAATCCTCGATTTCGGCGGCTTGATTAGACGTTCCACGACTTTGGTTTAACTTTGGCGACAGTCTTTATGCATTAATGGTAACAAACTTAATAAATCAGCTTTCTTTTTAGGGTTAACACCTTCGTGACAATGTGACCCACCGCTGGGTCACACCGTTTCTTGCCAAGAGCCGTGCGGGCCCATCCGTGGGTCAAGGTCTAGTACATATCTTATTCAACCTAAAATTGGACAGTTTATTCTGGAGAATATAATACTGCAGTGACGGCTGCAAGAATGAGATATATGTCTAGATTCACCGTGGTTTTTGGAATTATGTAAGCACTAAAAACACTTGAAGTCTAAAAAAATATATTTTAAGTAACAAAATGATTTAAAAACTTAACTTAAACATTAGGGCGTCTTGTTTTTCTCTTCAAAAACAATAGGCAATAAAACACATTTTAATATTACATCTTACCGTGGCTGTGGTAACAAATCTCAAAAAATAACAAATAATTCTACCAACATTATTGATACAGATTACTTAACGTATTCGTGGATTTTCTTAAAACACGGAATACATAATGCATAATACATACATACATAATACATAATACATAATAGTCTTCGCAAAATGTAAGTATCTTACTTGCTTTTGCCGATGGCACTTTTCTACCTTTCTCATCTTTAAGCATTTTGTAGCAATTAGAACATCGTTTTGTGCTTTTTCTCGCATTTCCTTCATATTTCTCTAGCCTATGGTTACTTCTACTTCGTTTTCTCGGACTCCTATTACACGGAACATCATGCACTACTCTTAGTTCTTCAGTGGCAATTTCTTCTGTATCGGATAGCAATCCTTGTAAAAGTTTTTCTCTAAATCGTAGCATGTCAAGTTTGTTTTTAGCTTGGTTGTGAGAGCTATGTATCACCCATGCATTAACAACACATGTTCCGAGAATAATCTCAAAAATAACCTTCTTATACCACTTCAGAATTTTTCGGAGGCATGTGTAATAAGAAGACATCTGATCTGAAATATCAACTTATTTTTTGGCCTGATTCTAATCAATGATAGAGGGGGGTTTTAGTACTTCTTCACCCTGTCGGTTTTTACGTCTGTATTCGAAATCTGTTGATCAGTGTGATGTAGTACAGTACTCATCATTAGTACTTGCCGCTTATCTATCCATTTCAAGACACGGACCCCATTTTTACGGACATATTTTATGGAGTTTCACTCCGTATTTGTGTGTGTTGCTGGTAAGTATTGACGGAACACCAACATGCCTCTCCAAGGTACCATGCTCTCATCAATCTCATGCAAGTGTCTCCTTAAACTGTTGACAAATAAGATTAACAACATCTTTTATTTTCGAGAGTTTGTCTTGGCCAGCTAGTGGATCGTTATTATTACAAAAATGCAAGCATTTCAACAAATGGTCGAATCTGTTGCGATTTATAATTTCTTTTATTCGCTTATTAGCGTACATTTCATAATTTGGCCAATAGAGGCGCATTTTTGGTAGCTGATAAATCCCCATCATTAGCAAGATAGTAAGAATTTTTGCATTTCGGCTCATGTTAGCTCATGTTAGTATCTGTCCAAGTTTTCAACAGAGACCGTGGTCGCAGTGGCTTCGATTGAATGATCTGATATGCGTATCTGTTATTTTCCTTTACTATAATGTCAATGATTAGATTAGTAATAAACTATTTGTGATAGCGTAAGGTTGAGATAAATCTAAATTGTTAACTTTCAAAGCGGTTTTTCCGAAGAACTGAAAATTTAGAGGTAAGTCTGTAAATGGTCCCCATTTGACAGGATTTACTGTTTTTTGTATGCCTGCATCGCTTGCCAAACTCTTGTCACTAGAGTAATCGTCAGAACTGTTATTATCAGAAAGAGCATTTTTTTATCACATCCTGATCACAAGGCCTATAGGACTCTTCATAATCCTCAAACGGGTCGGATTTTGAGGATGATAGATGTTGAAATCTTCCTTGTAGTTCAGAAGTAGAGGGACTTGGATTTTCTGGAGATACTGCTGGCGGATTTAGATATTCCGGTGATGCTGCAGTTGGACTTAAATTGTCTGTAGATGTTGCAGGTGAGCTAAGATTTATCGGGGATGCTGGAGACAGACTTAAATTTTCCAGAGATGCAGCAGTCGGATTGTCATTTTCTGGGGATGCTGCAGGCGAACTTGGATCTTCCAGGGATGCTGCTTCTTGAACAATTTATCGATGTGCATTCTGCTGGCCAAGAGCCATTATTCTACGTGATCTGGAACTCATTCTCACAAGTTTGCTACTCGGTTCTGCTATTTAACGATTATCTGAAATAAAATAATCTTACGTATTTACCGCTACGTACCTATAATTCCGTGACCCACCGGTCACAATGACTGTGAGGAAAAATTTTAACTCAGGGACGTTGTGACCCACCGGTGGGTCATACACAAAAACACCCAAAACTAAAAAAAACACAACATATTATTGTAGGAATAACATTTATTTACAATAAAATAAACAAATATAGCGAAAAAAATTTTTAAAAAATGTTACACTTTTATGGATGAATACATAAAACTATCCTCGTCGCGAACGTGTTAATTAGCAATGGATTTTCATAACATTCTAGTAGATTTGAATTGTTAACATTTGCTGGTCTTTCTTTTTTTACTTCTTAAATTCAAGGATTTGAAATCTTCATTTTCATCTAGACTAAACTTAATTTTAATAACTCCAATTGGTTCTTCGTATCTAATCTTATTTTTAACCAATTAATTTTAATTCCTTCATTACTTGTAGTTTTTAAATTAAAACGTCATTTAAAAACGTAGAATGAGAAAAAATCGGTTCATGAACTCAAAACGTCTTTTAGTTTTTTTGATCTTGCAACGATAAGACTTCTTCTTCTTCTTCGTCTAGCCATTCACGTCCACATCTAAACATAAGCCTCTTCAAGTCCTCCTTTTCATTGTTTTTTATTGTACGCTATCTGTCCATCTCATAGGAGGTCTGCCTCTGGGTCTTTTGTGTTGGTATGGTCTCCAGGTTAAAATTGATCTGTGCCATTTGTTTAGATCGCTCCTAGCT
This sequence comes from Diabrotica balteata, assembly GCA_918026665.1. Taxonomy (NCBI): domain Eukaryota; kingdom Metazoa; phylum Arthropoda; class Insecta; order Coleoptera; family Chrysomelidae; genus Diabrotica; species Diabrotica balteata. The sequence continues at coordinate 92,026,676 of OU898284.1, read as the reverse complement.
ACATGTCCAGCGTATTCCCATTTCAACTTTAATGATTTTTGCACCACATCGGTGACTTTGGTTTTCTGTCGTATCCATGTGTCTGTTTTCTTGTCCTTAAGTGATATATCTAGCATTGCTCTTTCAATCGCATGTTGAGTGACTCTAAGTATATTCATATTCTTTTTTGTGATTGTCCATGTTTGTGCCGCATAAGTTAATATCGGAATAATTTGTTGATTTCTGAGTATACAGTTCAGTTTACCGAATGCTGTCCAAGCTAACTTTCTTCTTCTTTTTGTTTCTTCAGTTTGAATTTCCCTATTTTGTATTATTTCTTGTCCTAAGGAGGATGAATATTGAAAATACTGTCAGAATTATAAAATATAGGTTACAATGAAAGTACTCACTCCAAGAGGTTTCTGCACACCATAAAATGAACCTTATAATATGTTTTACTTTCTTTTGTGACGTTTATAACGTTACTAGCGTAATCGACATCACACTCTAGATGAGTGTGACCAGAAAGTAGGAATTTTTGATCTATCATTTTCATTATGCTCATATTAATATTGCGGTTTTGTCCGCCGCAAGTATTACAATAGGTTATTACGTGTGACACATTAGAATGTAAACTGCTTAGTTCCTTAAATAAATGGGACGTAATATCTTCTGAGCCTCTTTTTGGTACTTCAAGATATCTGGTCGTTGGCGAGAAAATTAGAAGAAAAATGCACTGCCTTACACCAGGAATATGCCATGTATCACAAGCAACCCAGAGAGTTTCCACCAACCAAGACGAATCTGGGCCACACTGAATAGAATCAGAACAAAATGTGGCAAGTATTGCGACTCATTTTTTAGATGAGGCAAAATACCCTAAAACAGAAAATAATATAAACGACTTATATAATAAATAAACGAATGCCTTACTGGAAAGTTAAAACAAATTCTGACCTAGAACTCAAAAAGAAGAAAAGATTAGCCAAAATACTCGGCAACTAATGTAGAAAAGAAGAGAAATGAGAAGCGAAACGGAAACTAAAGCCGACGAACTACAAAAATTAAATAAATAAATATCCAAAGCTGTTAGACAAGACAATCGGAAATACAACCAAGAACAAATCGATCATACCATTGAGAAAATAGAAGTATGAAAGTACTGAGAAAAAGACTAAGAAAAAAGGAAACCCTTAAAATAGTTGAAGACTTCTACAAATTGCTATACACAAGATAAAACAAGGCAAATAGCAGAGAAGATCAAGTACCAGAAATATTAACAAGGAAAAAGGGCATTGTCAACCAAGAATCAGAACTACTACTTAAAATCACAATAGACGAAATAAGCCTAGCTCTAATAAAAGCTAAGAATAACAAATCTTCAGGCGAAGATTGTGTAGTTACTGATGCAATTAAAATCGAAGGCACTTGTCTATTTAAGAAAATAAAAAAAACCTTTTTCACATGTGCCTTTTGGTCAGTAATATAACCGACAAAGGGTGCAATGCTGAGGTAATTCTATTACACATAAAAAGAGGCCTCCATGAATTAGAAAACTATAAGACTACAAGTCTTCTTGATCACTTATACCAACTCCTTACAAGAATAGTAACGAATTATCTTGAGAAAAAACTTTATTTCTACCAGCCAATGACTGCAAGCCTGATTTCGTACCGTATCTGAAACAAATGATCACCTACAGAGCATAAAAATAGTTATAGAATAGACTATCGAATACAATAGACCACTCGTTCTGGTTTTTGTATATTTCCATAAAGCCTTTGATACGGTAGAAGTTGACAAAATCTTGGAAACACTACAGGCATGCTGCATTGACTACCGATATACAAGGTTAATTTACAATACAAACAAGAACGCAACTATGTCGGTGAAACTACATACAAACACGGATCATATCCCAATTGGCAGAGGAGTCCGACAGGTTGATACCTTATCGCTTAAACTGCTTACCGCAGTACTAGAATATTCTTGTAAAACTGTAAACAGAAGGGCCTGAACATTGACGGTAGAAGATTAACAAATTTGAAATTCGCAGACGAATGGTCTGCGAATTAACAACGAAAGATTAACAAATTTGAAATTTGTCGGTATAAGCAATCCCCCACTTACTGACCAACGGCTTCGGGCGGACGAGTTGGTAAGTGGCAGGGCACTCTTTTGTCCTTGAATTGAGAAATTGATTCCGAAGGCGGAAGAACTATAAAACTACAAATTAGTCAACGGCATAAGGATGCAGAAAGCAAAGGAGAACTACTGCATTAAAGGCCTTGTGGCACTCCTAGTTTTAACTATCATGGCTGTAAATAATTTAAGTCAAAACATTAATGATCATGGATCTCGGAATCCAAGATCCGGCAAGAGAGGACAATCTCAAGACTGCAGGGCCTCTCAGGTCGTTAATATGCGAAATCCTTGCAAAATAGCCACATGGAACGTCAGAAGCATGTTTGAGTCAGGTAAAATATACAATGCCATAAAAGAAATGAAAAGAATGCAAATCAGCATCCTCGGAATAAGCGAAATGCGATGGCCGGGATCAGGAGTATGTGACGTAGATGGATATCAAGTGTACCATGCCGAAAATACAGATGCCAATCACTATAATGGAGTTGCAATCGTAGTACCAAAACACTTAGCTCAATCAGTTTTAACTTATATTCCCATATCTGACAGAGTAATGCTAGTAAAATTTAGTTCAAAGCCGTTTATTACCAACGTAATTCAGGTATATGCCCTAACATCATCTAGTGATGAAGAAAAATTAGAAGCATTCTACAAAGATCTTACTGATGCTCTAGATCTTGTCAAAGCAGCAGAAAATACCATAGTCCTCGGAGATTTTAACGCTAAAGTCGGCAAAGGACGCTGTTTGAACATTGTGGGGGAATATGGCTTGGGAAACAGAAACGAACGTGGAGATCGACTTGTCCAGTTCTGTCAAGAACACGATTTCATTATATCGAATACCCATTTTAAACTACCACCGAGAAGACTCTACACCTGGAAGTCAAATGCAGAATCAGAGGACAAAATTATTAGGAATCAAATCGACTTCATTCTAATAAAAAATCGATTTAGAAACTGCATCAAATCAGTTAAAACTTATCCAGGTGCTGATATTGGGTCCGATCACAATCCCATAGTAGCTGTAACCCAATTAAAATTAAAAAAGGTGATCAAAAAGAAGTCTCGCAAAAAGATTGATACAGCCCAACTACAAGACGAGAAAGTTAAGGAATCAGTTCAAAGACAACTGAACGAAAATTTAATTTGGGAAAATATTGGTGAAAACGTCGATGAGGGCTTAAATAAAATCGTAACGACAGTAAAAGAAATCTGTGTGAGAAATTTACAAGGCAGGTCAAAGCCAAAAAAGCAGGCTTGGATGACAGATGATATACTGGATTTGATGGAACAACGGCGACTAGCAAAAACCAACGAAACACTTTACAATAGCATACAAAAAGAAATTCGACGTAAAATACGAGAAGCAAAGAGTCAACATCTAGCCAAACAGTGTCATGACATTGAAGAACTCGAAAAAAGATACGACACGTTTAACTTGTATAAAAAAGTAAAAGAAGCGGCTGGTATCTTTAATAAGAAACAAAATGCATTGCTACAGGATGAAAATGGTAAAGTAATATTCGAAGTAGATGACAAACTTAAAGAATGGGAAAATTACGTCACGAACCTATTCGAAGACGATAGGAGTAGTTCACCTCCCGATATTACTAACTGCGACGGACCCCTAATAACACGCTGTGAAGTTACAAAGGCCATACAATCATCAAAAGATGGCAGAGCGACTGGTCCTGATGAAATTCCAACTGAAATATATAAGCTTATAAAGGATAGCAATGTTTTAGAGGCTATAACTTCGTTTTTCAATACCATTTATACCAGCGGACAACTACCTAATGGTTGGTCTAACTCACTGTTTATAGCTCTACCTAAGAAGACAACAGCAAAAACCTGTGCTGATTATAGAACCATCAGTTTGTTAAACCACTTATTGAAAATTTTTCTGAAGGTAATACATGGTCGTATCTACAATAAATGTGAGGAATACCTGGATGACACTCAGTTTGGTTTCCGTAACGGATTTGGAACGAGAGAGGCACTGTTTGGAATGAACGTACTTGCTCAAAGATGTCGTGATATATCTGTAGACATATACTGTTGTTTTATTGACTTTCAAAAGGCAATTGATCGTGTTAAGCACTCTATATTGATCGAAGCTCCAAAAGACATTGGCTTGGACGGCAGAGATGTTCGAATAATTGCAAATTTATATTGGAATCAAACAACATCAGTTTTAGTAGATGGTGTGGAATCACAAGCTCTCAATATTAAAAGAAAAGTACGGCAGGGATGCCTCTTGTCACCCCTGCTTTTTAACTTTTAGTCCGAAAGAATTTTCAGAAAAGCACTTTCTGAAAAACAAGAAGGAATACTTGTGAACGGCGAAGTCATTAATAATTTGCGATATGCGGACGATACAGTACTCCTAGCTTCTAGTCAAGAAGATCTGCAAACACTACTTGATAGTGTCGTTGAGAGTTGTAGGGAGGCAGGTCTGGATCTTAACATAAGGAAAACCAAAATACTCGTAATAAGTAAACAACAGAATATAAAATTGTCTATATATGTAAATAATACCAAACTTGAGCAAGTTGATAAAATCGTCTACCTTGGACAGCAATTAAATTGTAATGCAGAAAATCACGGCGAAATTAGATCCAGAATAGAGCAGGCTAGAGCTGCTTTTAGAAGGATGTCCAAGATGTTATGTAACAGAGACCTAAAATTGGCATTAAGGATCCGCCTACTTCGCTGCTACGTGTTCTCGGTCTTACTTTATGCTGTCGAGTCCTGGACTGTGAATAAAATCGATCTAAATCGCCTTGAGGCTTTCGAAATGTGGTGCTATAGAAGAATTTTAAAAGTTTCCTGGGTGGAGAAGATTCGTAACTCCACAATACTAGAACGTCTCAGCAAGACTACTGGGATCATAAAAAGCATCAAGCAGAGAAAGCTGGAATATTTCGGACATATAATGAGAGGTCCCAAATATAGATTGCTACAAAATATCATGCAAGAAAAAATAGCAGGCAAACGCAGTCCAGGACGAAGAAGAACCTCATGGTTGAAGAACTTGCGAGACTGGTATGGTGTAGATACAAGCATGCTATTTAGGGTGGCACTGAATAAAATTAAAATAGCTATGATGGTAACCAACGTTCTGAAAGGACATGGTACATAAAGAAGAAGACGACATAATTTTGTTCTCAAACAAGCTCAAGGATATCTACATGAACTTCAGTTAGTGTGTGTTGGTATGGGTCTTAAAATAAACATCCCCAAAACAAAATTCATGACAAACCTAGTACGTAGCGGAAATATCAATGTTGGAGAAAACGAAGTAGAGTTGGTGGAAAAATACATATACCTTGGACACGAAATAAAGATCACAAGAGACAATCAAACATGCGAACTACAAAGAAGAATAAACCTAGCATGGGTAGCATATGGAAAACTCAAAGACATCTTTAAAATCGATATACCAATTTCTTGAAAACGTCAAACATTTGACCAATGTGTGTTGCATTGATGACCTTTGTTGTTGACATTGACAGTTACAACTTCTAAAACGCTGCAAATAGCTTAGAGAAAAATAGAAAGGCCAAGGCTGAGTATATCGCTTCCTGGCCGAGTAAGAAATCAAAACTTAAGATGAAGATCAGGAGTTACAGATGTAATTTCCCGAATTCCACACTGAAATGGAACTGGAGTAGAGGAAGACCCCCTATACGTTGGACTGACGATCTCAATAAAATGTCAAGAAATTGGATGATAAGTGCTCAAGATAGGGTAAAGGCGATAGGCTCAAGATAGCAGTGGACGCAAAGGGCTGGGTGATGTATTGTCCTCTTTACTTATACACAAAACTTAACTGTGGTGTAGCCATACACTAAATAATAAATATATAAACTTTCATCCAGATTTAGTCATACTGCGTACACTCCCTCTAATTGGAAAATTCACTCATCAAAGATACGTACGGTATCAAAAGGATTGAGCTCTGGTAGGACTATTTCCGTGTTATCGAGCCCTAGATGAAACAAACTTTTATTTATAGTGTTATTACTTTTGAATCGTTTCCAAGTGACAGAACCCCAGAAATAATTGTAGTTGTAGCAATGGTTTTGGGTCGTATCAAAGTAAATTTCACAATAGGAAGTTATTGCTGACAAAACTATAACACATGTACGTAATTACAACTGATAAAAAAAATAAAACACGGAAATAAACGACAAATTCAATAAACTTATCACACCGCACATAGTGTCATATTGCGTAATTTATTACTGATGTATTGTTATCGTTATGTATTTAAAAACCAGACAAAACGAGATTTTATTTATTTATACTTCAATATACTTAACCTTCAGAGAAAATAATTGAGACAGTGACGTCTACTTTTAATAGTGTTCTGTACCTGATGTAACTTTTTGTAATCTTTGAAAATTATGGTCCTTTATTATGAATAGATTAAATATGAAATTACAATGACTAGGTGATATGAAACTAATGAAGTTGTTTTCTACAAACATTTAACTAACCTTTTTTGTTTGTCATCGACAAAAAATTCAACAAATTCAACAAATTCAAAATATTCACAAGATATAATCACAATCATCATTAAAGTTCACATTTATAAAGCATATCGATTTAATGAAAACAAGAATTTTATTATACAAAAAAAAACATAAAAATAGCATATAAACTTTAAAACACATAATAATTTCTAAGCTTAGCTTAATCCTTTAGTACTGACATACCATGTGGTCCGTATGTATGGAATAAATTTAATTTTAGTATTATGTGAAAAAATTCTGCAACAGGTCGATTTTTACACTTAAATTGACAATTTACCCCATATGAAAATATTATCCCCCTCCAGCACTCCCTTTGATTATAAGCATTTTCTCGAAAATTTTAAATAACAAAGGTCGTGTGGCACCTTGTTAGAAAGGGATTTTAGTTTTCTGTTAAGCAGTATAAAGTTTTTTGAGTTTGTGTAATCATAACTGAGAATATTGATTTTTACAATTAAATTAAATGTTTAACTTCATCACCATTATTTACTTCTTGACAATCACCAAGGCGATTTTGGAATTTTCATACAACATTTTGTATGACTTTGGGGGTTATTTTGTTGATTTCTTTCTTCTTCTTCTTAACGTCCCCTATCAAGTCCCCTTGACGTTGGCGATTAACATGGTGAAACTGTCTCTGTCTCTGTCTCGAGCTATTCTAAAGAGTTGCTCAGCTTTCCTTATTCCTGTCCACTCCCTGATATTCTTCAACCAAGAGGCCTGCTTTCTACCAATTCCTCTGCGTCCTTCGATTTTACCCATGAAAATAAGTTGAAGAATATTATATCAGTGTCTCCTTACTACATGTCCAAAATAGGCCATCTTTCTACATTACATGTATAAAATGAAAAAGACAGTAAAGATATACTCTGTATGAGTACAAGAAACCAATTCGCTAAGGATTCCTGCTTAGTTGACGAGATATGTCGTGGAATGCAAATTTTAGATTCTCCATGTCTCTTTTAACACCTTTATCAACGTCTGTTTTGCCTTGAAATTTTTAGAAGGCACAGATTAAAGCAGAAATCTGAATTGTGTTTCGAAACTATTTTACGGATTTATTATCAGATGTCGCTATTGCGTCCATATCGAAGCCATTTTAGTGTTGCTTCTTAAAAGACAGGGAAGATTGATTTTTCACTTTGAGAACGCCTATGAATAACTGTTCTATTAGGTCCTATTAGAGACCTATTAGGTCGAAATACGTATCAACAGATACATAGACGGTTTGTAAGTGAAATCAAATCTTTACTGTCTTTTTCATTTTATTCGGACATACTCTGTATGAGTACAAGAATCCAATTCGCTAAGGACTTCTGCTTAGTTAACGAGATATGTCGTGAAATGCAAATTTTAGATTCCCCATGTCTCTTTTGTCACCTCGGGGGAACAAATAGCGGTCTAACATCCTTCTATTGTCTCCGGGTGCTCTGTAGAGGGCTTCGGAGACATCAACGAATGCACCTCTACCCAAGTCTATTTACTGGGTATAGACTTGTAGAATTTTCTTCTGATGAGCTCGTCTTGAAAAAGACGAGCTATTTCTTACATGACATACGATGAAGTTGTCGAAATAGACATCAGGTTCTCAGCTTCGGTGACTTGCCTTGACAAAGGCAAGATATTTCTTACATAACTAAATAGTAGTCGAAATAAAACACCAAATATTGTAGTAGAATAAATACTCAGCCACAGAGTATGGGAAAAAGCTAAAAAGAAAGCAGAGCCCCGAGAGCACTAAGCTCTTGGAGAGCCCGTGAAGGACTGACTTGGTTGACCTGAAAATCGCCTATTTTTATACACGCTGAAGTAGCGATAAATAGGGATTTCCAGGCCAGGGACCAATAGGAAAAAATGAGGGGCGGGGCGATGCGTCTCGAGCGCGAACTACTCGCGTCCGAGAACACTTTTAACACCTTTATCAGCGTCTGTTTTGCCTTGCAATTTTTAGAAGGCACAGATTAAAGCAGAAATCTTAATTGTGTTTTGAAACTATTTTATGGATTTATAAATTTTAAATTTTTTCTTCCCTTTCCCTCAAGAAAAAATCCTGTCCACCGAGATTTTATGTATAGATTGAAGCTCGCTTAATATTGAAATATTGAACGTTAGTGTTTCTTTAATTTAAATATAGTTATAGTGTAAACTTTTACTTATTTCTAATATATTACCCAGCCATATTTATCTGTTAGTTTAAAATATTGATATAAAATTTACGTCAGATTATAACACGTGTTTACACTTAATACTACAATGCTATTTGATGTTATCAACTATATTACTATTAATATAAATAAAAAGTTTAAGATAAATCTGTATCAATAAGGCATACACATTATACAATGAGTAATTATGATAACAGGTTTAATCAAAAACGTTTTTTATTAAAAAATAAATATGAAAGTTTAAATGTATGTATGTATGTATGTATGTATGTATGTATGTATGTATGTATGTATACAAATCTATCAGGACGGACAACTGAAAGCATAAAATTTAACAAAGGTAGCAAGAGCCTAAAGTTCTAAAGAAAAAATTACCAAATGGCGAAAAAGAAATAACGAAATTAGAGGATGAAGATGGTAATATCGTCACCAACACAGACTAAATACGAAGGGTAGTAGAAGTTTTCTATACAAAATTATATAGAAGTGAAGAAAACCATAACGTGCGACTAACAGAGAGTTAGAAAATTCAGGAAAAATAATAATCAAACAAGGATCGAAATTAATGCCTTATATATCAACAGAGACATAAGGAACGCACTGAAAAAATGAAAAAAATAAAGCTCCGGAAGAAGAAAATATGCAGATTATAGTACCTGCGAAGATTGGAGGAGAGTCCTTTCAAGAAGTTCAACTTATGCCTGCACCAAAGTGAAACACCTACAAGATGGCACAGTTCACTTACCGTTTTATTATGGTACAGAATGGAACGGTCGTTACTTGGACTGACTCTCAGAGACAGTGTTAGAAAGAGAAGGAAGAAGAACAGCCGTCACAGATGCCATAGGGCTCATATCATGGCTGAAGTGGCAATGAGAGGGCCATGTGACTAGATTTAATGACAAGCAGTGGGTCCAAAAAATTACAATGTGGAAACCACGAGCAGCCAGAAGACTCGGAGATAGACCAGATATACGATGGACAAACGACGTCAAAAGAATCGTCGAAAATTGGCCGCAGGAAACTCAAGACCGACAGAACTGAAAGATATTAGAGGGCCTATGTTCAACTTTAAGATTAGCCCAATAAGATGAGCCCTTCCCCTTATTGCACTGTTATGCCGAAACAGTTCATAAAAGTAAATAAGCAAAAACTTGTTTAGCTAGTTTAATTAACAATTAAGTCCACTATTAGACAAGGCGAGAAATCGAGGCGAAATAAGGTCTAAGAGAATTTTTTGGATCATTCTGAACAAAATAAGTCTCTTGTAGTTTTATGTAAACTTGATCGTTTTTTTTTCTGAAAAATGGCTTTGGCAGAACCAATTAGCCACACTTGTTTGTGATATTGTTAAAATCGACCGAATTTTAATTATTATTGATTGCAGTATTGTCTTGTTATCGGTTATCGATGTTAGTACTATTCTCTGTTCACAAATTGTTGATAGCACGAAATATGCCTCAAAATCATCAAACGGTCGTAAAATTTGTATCATCATAGGCGTTCCTGAGGTGTTTATTCATTAAAATTAATATTAATATTAATAATGTTTTAATACTGATATATTTAGTAAAAAACAATTAAAATTTTCACGGCTAATGTTGGTTATTATATTATATTAATAAAAATAATAATTTAACCATTAACAATTTTGTAAATAAGAATACCTTATCTCTTTGGATATTTCAATACTAATCTTCATATCCGAAGGTACTATCGGTTGCAAGATAATTAGGATGGAATTTCCCAGATTTTTAATAATATAATGGGTATAGATGCCGGATTTGGCCACGTACCTCGTCTGTTTAGTTTATATTCGAAACTTAACTTAAAAGGGTGAAGTTATTACGAACGAAAACAATTTGTTTGTTTAGTACGTTTTTGATCGCATGTAATTTACGGCTCGTCGGTGTTTCCGCTTCTACGGCAGTAATTAGCGTCTCGAATAATTTTTTTGCGAATTATATGCAGTGCGTGAGTGATTTTTTATTCCATATACCTACGAACATATACGTACCTTTCGCTCGTGCTCGTTTTGTTGGATTGTTTGTGATGGCTTCATCATCAACATCATCAAGTTTTACACCGGTACTGTTGCGTACAGTCAGTAAGTCTGTCTATTCACCAAGAGAGAAGACTATTGTCCTGAATGTTCACGATGCTCTGGTTTCTCAGAATCCCACAAACACTGTTCGCAACATAGTCGAAAGTTGTGCCAACATGACTGGCGTAGGGGAGTCAACTACATATAGGTTCCTATGAGAAAGAAAAAAAAACGGTATAGCTAACCCAAACACAAACGAACACTTAAAGAGAGGGAAAAAGCCTATTGAACTTGATGAATCTGCCAAAAATGGTATTCGAAGGAAAATTCATGGATTTTTTTTTCAAAAAAGAAATACCAAACCTAAATAAAATTTTACAAGAAGTTAGAGATGATCCGGATTTGCCTCATATCGGACGAACTAAATTGTGGCAAGTTTTAAAAGAATTAAATTTCCGGTGGGAGAAATCAGACCGAAAATCACTTTTGATTGACCGGGAGGAGATAATATGTTGGAGAAGAAATTATCTAAGATCCATACGGGGTATGGATACGGAAGAAAATTCCGGGCTGAAGGAAGGCCAATCTTCTACCAGGATGAATCGTGGGTAAACTCAGGTCATACTCTAAAAAAAGTTTGGTCAGATAAAAATATATTAAGCTCCAGGCAAGCCTTTATGGAAGGTTGGTCTACTGGTATCTCCCCACCTTCTGGTAAAGACAGTAGATTAATAATTTCTCACATTGGCAGTGAAAAAGGATTTGTTAAGCATGGTTTGTTGGAATTTCAGTCCAAAAGCACAAAAGACTATCACGAGGAGATGACAGCTGATGTTTTCGAAGAGTATTTTGTGCAGATGATTGAACACATACCACCAAATTCAATTATAGTATTAGATAATGCACCTTATCATTCACGACTAGTAGAAAGACTTCCAACAACTGCGTGGAAAAAACAGGATATTCTTGACTGGCTGCGGAATAAGTACCTGCCTTACGAAGATGGAATGGTAAAAGCAGAACTTTTAAAAATTGAGCGGCAACACAAATCTAAGTTCAAGAAATACGTAGTTGACAAAATGGCCGAAAGGAGAAACATTACAGTCCTTAGACTTCCACCCTACTACTGCGAAATAAATCCAATTGAACTGATTTGGGCACAAATGAAAAGTTATGTGGCTAGAAAAAATACGTCATATAAAATACAAGCTGTACGTGAATTGTTATACGAGTCTTTACAACACATTACAAAACAAAACTGGAAAGATGCAGTAAGACATGTAATAGAAGAAGAACAAAAAATGTGGGATCTTGAGAACATAATTGATGCGACCGTAGAGACACAACCGCTAATTATTAACCCTCAAGACGACTCGGATTCCGAAGTTGATCCTATTTATTTTGAATTTGAATAGTTTTCTAATCGTAATTATATAAGGTAAGTGATAGTAGTTGTAATCGTAGGGTATTAAAGGGAAAAGGCGCAAAACGTCGCCTGTCAAAATGTTCAATGTGTTTTAAATGTAACGATTTTTTTTTCAAATCCTGAGAAAACTAAAAAGCCTTTTTGGAAAAATTTAAAGGTAGAATAAAATATTTATTAGAATAAATAAAAAGTTTCTTTTGCATGCAATATTTTCAATTAAAAATTATACTCTCTCTTTTATTTTCACCCCTGTTGCATAACATAATAAAATAAACATTGTAGAAGTTTTCAGGGACTTTCTGTAATATACATCAGTATATACATATATAATACCCTCAGTAATAATATAATCTTTCATTCTGCTTTTAAATTTTTCAAAAATATTTATTAGTTTTCTCCGAATTCGAAAATAATGGATACATTTAAAACACATTTGGTGCCTTTCCCCTTAATTAAATAAATGTATCTTTTATAAATGGCAAAAAACTTTATTTTTGAATAAAATATTTTATTTTATTATAGGTTTTATTAAAACAAAAATACAATTTAAAAAATATATTTATTTAGTTCAAATAAATGTTTCAATCATATACTCTACGACACTGGTCGGCCAAAATACGTTCCTAATCGGATTATAAGCTTGACCGCTGTATTGTATTCCGGCAGATACAAGGTGGGTTAGTCGAAAACATCTTAAATCGTCAGTTTCAGGTTGGTTTTTACTATTATATCGTATTACCTATCCTCTCTGTATTTCAGTTCTCTAATTAGGATTAAACTTGTAGTGAGCTATCAACAAATTGTGAACCGAGTATACATATACCTAATATGGATATATATGTATATAAGTACTTATAATATACTACAAAATTTATGGATACATAAATTTTGTTTTGATATATTTTTATTTTGTTTTTTTTCTTTATCTTCTTGTTTTTTTTTTTTATTTTTTCTTTTTTTTTTGTTTTGTTGCTTTTTTTGTTTTTTGCTTTTTTTGTATTTATTTTTTTGTGCTATTTCTATTTTCCTAATTCTTTTATGTTTTTTTTTTATTAATTTGTGCTATACTTTTTTTTCAAACCATATTAACTGATTATGCCTATATACTGTTTACAACTTGTATTTACATAATTTCCATATTTGAAAATATTAAAAGATTAAGGTTTAAGAAAACAACACTTAGAATTTATTAATTCCTTATAAAGTTCGTTATTAATAATTTGTTTATTGTAATAGATTGCCTGTTTTGCCACAAGTACAATTAAGAGTATTTGATAAGCCGATTCCATGCATGTAAGATGGCGTAAGAGCATGATTTAGATGATAGAACCATCTTCTTGAGGGTATCCTAGTGTTACAATGATAAAAGTTAAAGCCAGTCTTACATTCTTTGTAATGTAAATACCAATTGTTTTTCAGTTTTTGTCTACTAACGGTGTAATGTCTGAATTAAATTTTTGTTTACTTTTTCTCCAACCATATATGCGCTGATTTAGCCAAATTGCCAATGATTTCATTGCCTCTTATTCACGAATGGTCCTTGATCCATGTAATTATTACATTTAATCCTAATTGTATAGTTTGATACAGAATTTTAAGAATTTTCAGTTCAATGTGGTTTATGTGTTTGACTGTTTGAGTTGTTAAATCTATCGATCGTGCCTTTACTCTCAGTAAATATAACATAGTTGCTAATCGCATTCAGTACTACATACTGAAGAGCAAACATTATTGCCATCATTTCTGCTGTGTATATTGAGCATTCACTGGGTAAACTATACTGGTGATGGTAATTTTTATTTTCGTGAAACATTGCACAGTCCGTTCCATTTGCATCTTTTGACCCATCAGTAAAAATGTACTGATAATTTTTCCATTTTCATTTAATAATTATATCAAACATATTTGGGGGTAAATGTGGGTTTAAGTAACATATCCTAACCTTTCTAGAAAATAGTGTTTTTGCTATTTCACCGTAGTAGGGTGGAATTTGGCTTTTATAGAGAATCATTATATTTTACCGTACAACTATTGAGTTAATGTCACGACAACTAAGATCATTGGCATGGTACAGTCAGGTACCTAGTGTAGTGTGTGTGTCTGTGCAGAGTAATTGTCTTGATACTTAGCAAAGTCGACGTCATTGTCTTTGCTAAGAGACGCTAATTGTATCCGAATGTCTGCGGTCCCTCTGGTGAGTACCGATCGCACAAGGATAGAAATTATTTTCATTAATTAATTTTTAATAAACGTTAATTTCTCCACCCAGATGAGATTCTAACTCACGACCTTTAGGTTTAAAGGTAGGCGCTCTTACCACTAATCCACAGAAAACCATTATTTTTGAATTCGTCAAGGACCCAAATTCAAGTTTAAAGCTTATTTTATCATTTCCTGATAAGTAGTTTAGGCCCATTTTATCATAAAATATTGTTTTTGAATCGTTAACGAAGCGAATACTTCTAAGACAAAACTTATGGTTGTCAGAAAAACGGAGTTACAACCAACGAACTTCAGAAGTATGGAATAGAGTTAGGAAGAGTCTACAATATTACCTATTTGGGCGCAAACGTTAACGATAACTGGAATATAAATAATGAAATAAGAATACGCAATATACGCATTGAAAAAAACCAGAGCCGCCTTCTATAAATTAAAGAAAATTCTAATTAATAGAGATATTACGTTAAACCTTAAAATCATATTAATACGCTGCTAGATATTTTCCACATTGCTGTATGATGTAATATAATAGATCCTCAAGGGATGCTAACCCTGCGAGCGGCTGCAAGGAATACTGGTCACACTGGTCTGGAGGGCTGGCTCGTCTTCGTGGATTTACGAGAAGATAAGGGATTTCGGGATAGGGGTAAGGACTCCTAGGTCTCAGGTCCTGTAAAGAGCAGAGGTTATGGGCTTACTTTTGAAGCCGGAGATATGCATACTCAGAATCTCGTGTTCTCCTAGTCTCTAGAGAGTCGGACGAAAGGAACATAAAAACTAATTTAGAGTCAACAATATATTGAATCTACCCTGAAGTTACAAATACAATCGTTAACACGTTATTCTGCGCGTCGGGATACGATGAAGCAAGATAGTGAAGAGTTGACGGTTGTACTAATATAATTACACAGGTTAGTATAAAGAAATCTGTTACCTTATGTGCGTATTAGGGCTTTCAACCACGACACGTTCAGTCTTCTGGAACTCGGTCAGTTGAGGTTCTCCTCCTGAGTTACGAACTTACGAGCTGCCACAATAACCGGACTACACGCGATACTAGGCCGGATGATAAGCGTCCCCCGGAGAATTACCGACTGTCTCGTACTGATCGCGTACTGGACGCTATCGCGTCCAGCCACGGTGGCCCGCTATTACTGACTGCCCATTACTGACTACTGACTTCTAACTACTGACTTGGCTGTCCCAGTTTTCTAGTTTTTATCGAGCTCATATTTTCAATACCGGTTATAGTGCCAAGGTCGTGTTTTCGTTGAGTTGTGGGTCCTATATTGCATTACAATAACAGTTTCTGTTTGACGTGCTTTTCTATGTTTAAACAATTAACAAACAATGCAATAACTAGGTCAATTTCTTTGTGGGATTTAAAATGCAAATTTTACTGTAATAATTATCCCTTATTTGATTTGGAATATATAATAATTATCTCGAATAATTATTATCTTTTTCTATGCTACTTAGCCCTTTATTTCCAACTTCTCACTCACTTGCTACGCTCACATTACAATGGTATGGAGAGACATTAATGAAAAAATTGGAGGCATTTGACATGTGGATTTTTTTTTTGAGTATTGTATAGAAGTTGGGTTGATCGAATAAGAAATGAAACAGTTTTATCGGACAGGGTACTGAAAGAAAAAGAATGAGGCGAATCGCTTATGACAGGACGGGTGCTCGGGCTGCGGCGTGTAGAAGAGAGAGAAACAAGATCTAGGGTACAAATTTTTCACGTCCTGCCATACGCGCTTCATTATTAATTAAAAAACAAGGATTTGATAGTTATTTATGCACCAAAGGTGTTATTAAGATGATTACGCCTAGGGAGGTACATAATCCAACCATAGAGCCTCTGGAACGAGAGATGGATGATGTTAACACAAGTGGTACAAACAATATTTTTTTCTCGTGATATAATATAAAAACTAGAACTGAGACGTATTTACTTTTTATTTTAATGCATCTACAAAATTTATATTTGTATATTTTGTAATTTTGTATGTACCACTGGTGTTACTGGAGCTAAGGCTCAAGCGTTTTTATCTAAAACGCTTATAGAAACAGCAAAGCGCTTATTTTTCAAGCAATCCATTAGTAAGCTATATTACAGTACAAAAGACGGTTGACGGTGAGCAGAAATAACATAATTACAAACAAATCTACCCAATTAGCAGCATACGCAGATGACATAAACATAATGAGCAGAACAAAGACTGCGGCAGAAGAAACCTACGTTCAGTTGAAACAGAGTTCAGAAGTTGTAGGGCTAACAATAAATACAAATAAAACAAAACTACTCATACAAACCATATCAAATAGACAGGCGCAACAACAACAATTTATAGACGATATAGAATACGTGAATAGATTCACGCATTTAGGAATGGATCTGGTCGAAAATAATGAAGAAGAACCGGAAATAAATAGAAGGCTTATGCTGGCAAACAAAGCCTATTTCGCTATGGGCCACATATTCAAATCGCGAGACGTACACCGGAAAAAAAAATTCCGGGTATATAAAACAATAATCCGACCAATAGTAAGTTATGGGTGTGAAACATGGGTTATAACACAGAAATCTACCAATGCATTAGACGTGTTCGAAAGAAAAATATTGCATAGAATACTGGGTCCAATAAAGGAAAATAACAACTGGCGAATTAGATATAATAACGAAATATACGAACAATACACTGAACCAACACTAGCACAATACACTAGACTGCAGAGATTACGATGGGCAGGGCATGTGGCCCGCATGCATGAGAACAGAATCCCCAGAAAATTACTAAACGCAAGAATGCAAGGAAAAAGACCTGTTGGAAGACCAAAAAAGAGATGGAAAGACGAGGTAGATGAGGATGCCAAAAATCTCCTAAAAACGCGTTCATGGAAAAGAACAGCAGTAAATAGAGATGTTTGGAGAGGTTTAATAAAGGAGGCCAAGGCCCGGCTTGGGCTGTAGTGCCATTGGATGGATTACAGTACAAAATAGTAAAATATTAATAATATTGTCTAAAATTCATTCAAATTACCATGGCCTAGGACAAATTCGTTAAACGTCCCGTGCTCGAATCGGAGTGGGATGTACTAAATTAAATACCATAATAGTTTAAAAAATACTCGTAGTCGTCGCCGTAGTAAAGTTATTTTAAGTCAGAGATTATATTAAAATGACAATTAAACATTATGAAGTAAGCACTCATTATTATCTAACCAAACGTACGTTTTTTACGATTTTCACGTCTGAACCATCAATAATGTGCCATTTTTAAAAATATTGAATCGAAACAAATCCAATTAACCATTCTATTATTGGATTTTTTCAATGATTTAGAAACTATTGATGTTTCATTCGAAAACTTCTCTTACTGAGACGTACTTATTACCTTAATATTCTTAAAACTAATTCCTATCCTAAAGACATTCCTCATCCTATGTAGGAAGTGTTCATTCAAGATAATTTTCTAGGAAATAGTTTGTTCTTGAAAAATATTTCAAATAATACCATAATTCCTCATGCTATTTGTATTTAAAATTAATTGCAGGTAAGCTATTAACCAAAAAGCAATAAAATAATTTATTATTATTTTTTTTTTGTTATTGTATACAAATTACAAACCAAAAACTTTAATGAGCTAACTATAAATAAATACCTTAGTTATCGGTGTTAAAATTATCTTTTTAAAGCTAGGTCTACACTTGCAATATATTCGGAGATTACAAAATTGTTGTTAAAATAAATAGGTTAATAAACTTCGATGGAAAAATCACAAAACTAATTATTTTTCCAGTAGCTGTTTGTGATTTATATTTGACAAACTTCTGAGATTATTAAGAAATGCACAACAAGGAGTAAAAAGCTAAATGTAGGATATAGAAAGCTGCAAAGAGTGGAAATCTCGGAAGCAGTATTTGCTGAAGATTTGGTGCTAATTACAAAAAACCGAAAGAGTACTTCAGAACAATTTGGAAATATGGAAAGAAGTACTTTCTAAAAACGGAATGAACATAAATATTAACAAAATTAAAGAAACGCAGACAGTAGAAACAAGAGAAAAACGTGATAAAGAAATTGAAGGGAAAAAAATAAAACAAATTAAAACTTTTACATACTTACGAGTAATAATAGAAGAAACATGATCTTTAGAAGCAGAAATCAATAGCAGAATAGAGAAAATGCTACATTTGTATCATACAACGAACAAAAAAATATATGAAGAAAAGTAATATCACAAAATGCAAAAATGAAAGTTTTCAAAACCTGTTCTCACTTTTGGCAGCTAATTATGGGTACTAAGGGAACGAACTGGTAATACAATCCACATTGCAGTTTATAGAACAGAGACAGCTGAGTTGGTGGTGTCATTGACACTAAATGAAAGATACCATACCAGTCAAAAGAGTGTGGGAAGCAAAAATAGGTTTCTTGTCTGGACTGATCTATGTCCGCTTACGTTGGTTAGATTTTTTAAAGAAAATATTAAGGCAAAATTAATTTTTGTTGCATCAACAGCCTCATATTAAATTGTACACACTATTTATACACATTTATTAATTTAGTTAAAAATCCATAACAGAAATACTCTAGACCAGTGGTTCTCAACCGGTGTTCCGCGGAACACTAATGTTTCGCGAATTCCTTCCAAGTGTTCCGCGAAATACTCGCAATCCTACATACGATTTTGCTAAATTACTCTTTTCAAATAAATATTTTCAAATTTTAAAATAGCCACTTACGTACATTTTAATTTAATAAAATTCTGCAGCGTAAATGTTCATTTGCCCAACGTGACAACACCGCGTCGGCACAGTGCACACGTTGGATTTTATAAGCGCTGAGCGCTGAGCTCCGCAGTGGCCACAGCCAATCTGAGTCACCCACGCCACAGTCTGCAACTGAATGTTGAATTTGTTACATTGCACAAACGTATTACGTGAAAATCGCTGTGTCAGTTTTTTTATGATAACGTTTACGTACGGCTTATCTATCAACGGTAAGTAATTGCATATTTTATACAAAATGTGAAGCATTCATCCGCATTATTTTGTTTGGAGACGAATAAATTAAAATGGATAAGTTCCTCAAACTTAAAAGAAAAACTACTGTGGAACAACTCATAATTAATGATGATGAAGCGAGCACCAGCGGAGATACTGGAACTTTACGAAGTGGGGTTGATGACAAATCGAAGCACAGCAAAAAAATGTTGAACCGGCAATATTTGGATTATGGCTTCATTTGGACTGGGGAAGAAGACTGTCCAATTCCCAAGTGTATTGTTGTGGACAGACACTCGCTAATAGCGCAATGGCTCCGGCTAAATTAAAACGCCATTTTACTACCAAACACGCTAGTGTAGCTTCAAAAAATAAAGATTATTTCAAGCGACTTCTGGAGACACAAGCTAAACAAGCGAAACAATTTGAAAGGTCGCTAACAATTTCCGACAAAGCACAAATAACTTCATATAAGGTCGCCGAATTAATTGCTTTGAAACAGAAACCACACACTGTTGCAGAATCTCTTATATTACCAGCATGTTGTGAGATGGTCAAAATTATGTTTGGCAACGATGCACAAAACGAAATACGGAAAATTCCTATGTTGAATGATACAATAAGAAGAAGGATTGTTGATTTATCTGCAGATATTGAGGAAAAAGTTACAAATAAACTTTACAAAAAAAAACTTCGCATTGCAGGTGGACGAATCCACTGATATTAGTGGCAAAGCTCATTTATTAGGATTTATTTGATTTGTCGACGAAGGTGAAATAGTCAATCAGTTTTTATGCTGCAGAGAACTTACAGCACGTACAACAGGTCAGGATGTATTTGATTCCATAACGTCATATTTAGAGAAAAAAAATATATCATGGGACTTTTGCGTAGGAATTTGTACGGATGGTGCCCCTTCCATGGTAGGCTCCATTAAAGGTTTTTGTACCCTTGCAAAAAAGCGAAATGAAAATATCATATCTACGCACTGTTTCTTGCATAGAGAATCTCTAATTTCAAAAACGCTACCAGCTACTCTGAAATCTGTATTAGACCAAGTGGTTAATGTCGTGAATTACATCAAATCAAGACCACTAAAATCCCGTCTTTTTAAACAACTCTGCATCTCAATGGAATCAAAGTATGAATGTTTGTTGCTGCACACCGAAGTTAGATGGTTGTCAAGGGGCAAAGTATTATGTCGAATTTATGAACTTAGAACGGAGCTGTTAACTTTTTTCCAAGAAGAAGGTAATGACACATTTACCACATATTTTGAAAATGATGCATGGTGCACTCAAGTGGCATATTTGGCCGATATTTTTAATTATTTAAATGGCGTTAACTCAAGTATGCAAGGCAAAAATGAAAATATTTTAACATCCATGGACAAGCTGTCAGCTTTCCAGAAAAAATTGTCATTTTGGAAGAAGCGCATTTTAGAGACAAATAAAATGGATATGTTTCCACTGCTTCAGAATGAAGGTGATGAAGATAAAGAACAAGAAATCACGCATATAGTTACAGAACACTTATCACTATTAGAGGAGACAATTGCCATATATTTTCCATCTCTGAACGTAGAAAAATATGACTGGATAAGAAGTCCTTTTAGCACAAGTAATACAGCCACTTTCCAGTTTTCTCTGAACCAAGAAGAAGAATTTATTTCGTTGTCATCTGATCGTACTCTGAAAATTAAGTTTTCAGAAGTGAATGTTCAGGAATTTTGGATCTTGGTCGAAGAGGAATATCCACTTCTTGCCAGAAAAGCGATTAGTATTTTAATACAGTTTTCAACGTCCTATTTATGTGAATTTGGGTTCTCATCTTTAACAAACATTAAAAATAAAAAACGGGAAAGGCTGCTAAACTTAGAACAAGAAATGAGAGTAGCTCTTTCCCACACCAGGCCTGATATTGAGCAAATTTGCAAACGACACCAGGCACAAGTGTCTCACCAATTTGAAGTATTTACTCATATGATGTATTTTGAGAATTACGCTTTTGTTAATTTTAAAAATGTTTTTTGTTTTCATATTTTAAGTAAAATTTTACAAATTTGAGTACGTATAATAAAGTTTATTACAGAATTTATGTGCTAATCCTAATTTGTTTATTAATATATGCATGTTATTGCTTTGGTGTTCCGCAATTTTTTTCGGTAATTAAAAGTGTTCCGTCGCCACAAAAAGGTTGAGAACCACTGCTCTAGACCATTACGTAACACACATTATTTAATATTGACTTTTGCAACTAATGTGTTCATATGAAAAAAAAAACGAAAACTATTTTATTTATTGTAATCTGACATGACGTATGGATTAGCAGAGCACTTTTTACACTGCCGTCGTATATTCATGCCGTTTACTGTATGTAGTGACAGTTAAAATACATCGAATCGAAAATAGAACGGATTGCACTTTTTCCACAGCTAGCTGCAATGGTTTAGGTCGCATGATAATGCATTTGCACATTTTTTTTAAACACCGAGATATATTTTTGCATTAAAAAATCGCAAGTGGAATCCTAACCTAACGTTAATTACGTACTTCCCGTTTTTTTTATAAATGACTATTATATCCGCAGTATTTACGTACAACCTTGGGTGAGTCATAACGTCGACTAAATTCAATAAGCTATTTTTTATCTGGCACAAACTAAAAATAGAGGAAACTTAGTGAAAGTTAAAGAAAGATAATAAAATGTTAGTGACCTCAACATAGGACTTAATCAGAATAAGAACTGGACCTTGAAAATTAATATCATGAAAATTGGATATTTTTTATAGCTTTCGCTGAATTATGATCAGGAGAAATTATGTTGCGTGGTTTGTACTGAAAAGATCTTATTACTGATCTGATACATGCGATTTTTAAAGGTAAAAAGCTTAAAATTCTTTAATATGAAGTGGCAAAATAAACCAAAATATCCCGAAAATACAAATAAGATATGTGAACATATTCTTTTCTTTCGTCTTCTACTTTTTCTTATTGTCAGTAGAGTGACAAGAGGGGAACTGCAATCAAGAATACAGCGAATTAACGTGGTATAGGAAAAAAATCCTTGATTGTGTAGTCTGAAAGGGGTCCGTGAATCACGGACCCCTTTAAAAAAGGAGATCAAATTAGTCAAAGAAAAATGGATGAGAGAAAGGTGTGACGAAAAGGAGGATGTAATATCTATACACGACTTATTTAATGTGCACAAAAAACTAAAAGAAATGAGTAACATATTTAAAAAAAAAACGAGTTCCCTCTGTACTAAATATAATAATAACAAAATTATTGTTAATGAGCATGAAATAAGAAAAATATGGTAGCCGTATATATCAGTTGTTTGAAGATGACAAGAATAATATTGCCGAATTCTACCAAAACTGTACCGACAACCTAGAAATTATGAAAGTATAGCTACAAATAATGCTAAAATTAGAAAAACTTGTGGTCCAGATGATACACCAACTGAGTTGCTAAAACTAATAGAGGATGATAACATAAAAGTAGTAGTCAGAGTAATACTTTTTAATTCAATATTTAACACTTTTTAATTCAATATTTATTTTCAATTCAATATTTATATAAAATAAAAAAAATAAAAAAAATTACACATTACACTACTCTGGGCACAATAAACAAGGTCAATATGGAGTTGCATTTATAACTACAGGAAAAATACAAAATAATATTATGCAATTTAAACCAATAAATGAGCGCATGTCATACCTGAGAATTAACGCCAAACCATTTAATATATCCATCATAAACGTATATGCACCAACTGAAAGTGCTGTAGCAGAGGAAAAAGATAACATCTATGAGAAACTGGAACAAGAAATTGAATCTTTACCCAAAGAAGACACAATTCTGGTAATGGGAGATTTTAACGCTCAGATGGGCAAAGAAGACTACATTAACCAAGTTGCAGGTAAATATACATTACATGAAAAAACAAATGATAATGGTCGAAGATTATGCAACTTAGCAACTAGTACCAATATGATTGTCAGTAGTACAAAATTTGCACACCCTGTATACCACAAAGTAACATGGGTCTCACCAGACCAAAAAACATGGTCCCAAATAGACCATATACTCATCACAAAGAGAAAGCAAACATCGATAACAGACGTGAGAACATACAGAGGTGCACATGCAGACACAGACCATTTCATGGTTACCGCAACGTTAAGACAAAAAGTCAAAAGAACGCTAAAAAACAAGACAACAAAGGACAAATGGTACATAGAAAAATTAAATGCTACAGATAGAAGAATTAAATATGCAGAAGATATAAGCAAAAAACTGAAGGAATACTGTGAACATACAGAGGATGTTGAAACAGAATGGAGCAATATAAAAAAATGTATAAATGAAACAGCTTCTGAACATGTAGGGATAGAGAGAAAGAATAAAAAAGAAGAATGGCATAATCAAGACGGTCATAACATGTTAAAAAAGAAGATAGAAATAAGACAAAGGTGGATCAGAACAAATAGACAAGAATATAAAGAAGAATACAACAAATTAAGGACAGAATGTAAGAAACAAATAAGAAAAATTAAACGAACCTGGTACAAAAGCATTTTATAAGAAAATTAGCGAGCAGAACAAAACCTTCAAAGGAAAGATAAAAAGTATAAAGGATAGAAATGGAAAAGTATCAGAAAATGACAAAGAGTTTAAAGAAATCTGGACTGATTATTTTAAAGAATGATTAACAGTACAAGAGGACGAAGACTTAAATGAAAATGTGAAAGAAGAGACCACGATGATAGAAACCGAGCTAGAAAAACCAACGAGAGATGAAGTTGAGGAAATTATAAACAGTAGTCGCAACGGTAAAGCACCAGGTATAGACGGTATAAACATGGAACTAATAAAATATGATGGACTCAGAGAAAAAATATACCAATTAATAAAAGTCATATGGGACGAAGAAAAGATGCCAGAAGAATGGCACAAAGGACAAATTATCACAATCCATAAAAAAGGAGACCAACAAATGTGTAATAATTATAGAGGACTGACATTATTAAACACAGCGTATAAAATCATGTTAATCTTAATACAACGAAGACTGGCCAAAGCGACAACAAATATCATGGGACAGTATCAATGCGGATTTATTAGGGGAAAGTCAACAACAGATGCCATACATACGGTAAAGCAAATTATGGAAAAAGCTTATGGATATAAAATAGAAATTGAACTGCTTTTTATAGACTTCCAACAAGCATTTGATTCAATAAACAGAGCGAAATTACTTACATCTATGAGAGAAATGAGAATACACAACAAATTAAGACGATTAATAAAAATGACAATGAGCAAAACTGTAGTAACTGTAAACACAAGAAGGAGACACAGAAGAATTTGTTATAAATAAACGTACGTCAAGGAGATTCATTATCTGCAACTCAGTTTAATCTTGCCCTGGAATATATAGTCAGAAAAATCAACAAAGGTACACTTAGAACGAGAGAGGGACAAATAACAGCATATGCCGACGATATTGTGATAATAACAAAGAACAGAAAAAAATGGAAAATATGTTAAAAGAATTGGTAGCAGAAGGGAAAGTAATGGGATTAGTAATAAATCAAGAAAAAACAAAAATAATGAGATTTGACAAAAAATATGAAAACAAAAAGGTTAGACTGGGAGAATATATATTTGAAGAAGTAGAAAAGTTTAAGTATTTGGGAATATTATTAGCAAACAATGGAGACAGGGAAACAGAAATTAAAGAAAGGATAATTACAGCAAATAAGACATACTATGCAAATAAAAAGCTTCTAAAAAATAAATTACTGAGCAAAAAATCGAAAATGAAAATATATAAAACAATAATTCGACCGACTATGATGTATGCTGCCGAAACCCTTAGCATGACAAAAAAACAAGAGGAAGACCTTAGAATACTAGAAAGGAAAATACTAAGAGCAATATTAGGACCAATAAAAATTAATGAAAACCAATATAGACAAAGAACGAATCATGAACTACTAAACGAAATTAAAGAGGATATAGTTTGTAAAATAAAACAGCAAAGGGCAAAATGGCTAGGACATATATGGAGATCAGGTCCATCTACGACAATATTCTCAATATTGGAATGGACACCAGCTGGTAAACGAAGACGTGGAAGACCAAGATCTACATGGCTACAAGAAGTAACAAACGATCTCAACAGGGCGGGCGTACGACAATGGAGAGAAAAAACCAGAGATAGGAAACAGTGGAGAAAAATAACAAGAAAAATTAAATAAAGAAAATGAGGACTGATCTACCTCGTAAAATATATCTAGAGAGCTTAAGCGGCGTAACCCCGTACGGGGTGTTTAGCCACAATATATATTTAACACCGTAGTGATTCCCACAGATTGGCTCAAATCCATCTTTGTCGCAATACCTAAAAACACAATGCGAGAAAATGCTCAGAATATCGATTAATTAGCCTAATAAACCACACTCTTAAAATTTTCCTAAGAATACTTCACAACAGAGTTAGACCTAAATGCGAAGAAGATCTCGAAGATACCCAATTTGGTTTTAGAAATGCTATGGGAACCAGGGAGGCACTTTTTGCGCTTAACATCCTATTACAAAAATGCCGTGACCAAAGAAAAGATGTATTTGCATGTTTCGTGGACTTCGAAAAGGCATTCGATAAAGTACGGTAAGTAAAATTAATGCAAATACTAAAACGAGCAGGTATGGAAAAATCTCTATACAACGAGGAGTCAGACAAGATTGCATTTTGTCGTCGAACATTGTTCGATGTTTACTCGGACCAGTTATCTAAAAAAGGCTCTTGAGAGACAACCATGTGGAATAAAAATCAACGGGGAACTACTTAATGTGATTAGATATGCAAATGATACAGTAATTCGGTCAGATAATATTGAAGGTCTGCAAATTTTGCTTGATCGTATTCACGAGGTAGGAAGGGAAATGTGCATTAAAATAAACTCAAAAAAACCAAATTTTTAGTGTTTTGTCGTGACCGACATCCCGATGCAAAGCTTTAATTAAACGGAGTCCAAGTTAAAAAAGTTCCCAAAATGATATATTTGGAAACTGTGATAATGGACCAGCTAGATCCAGACATAGAAATAAAACGTAGAATAGCAATGACTAAAACTACTTTTACGAAAATAAAGTCATTTCTTAACAATAATCATCTCAATTTAAAACTAAAACAAAGAATGGTTAAGTGGCATTGGTCCGTACGTTTGTATCGTGCAGAAGTGTGGACGCTAAAAGTATCGATCATGAACAAAATTGAAGCATTGGACATGTAGGTTCATAGACGAATGCTGAAGATACCTTGGACAGTAAGGAAACTGTTAAACATCGAAAAATGTCTTATCTGGGACATATAGTAAGCTGAAGTCGATATAAAATATTACAAACTGATCCTTAAATGCAAAATAGAGGGCCTTGATTGAGAAACATTCGTGAATGGACTCAGATATCAAATGCGGAACAAATATTCCATATTGCAGAAGATCGAGAAGCCTTATCTGATATGGCACGTGAATTTCATTGTTTCACAATGGTGATCGCCAATGTCGGATAATTTTGATATGGCACACGAAGAAGAAAATGATTTTTAGAAATAACTTTAAAATGTAGCTCATTAAGCTAAGGGTCCGGAAATCATTGCAGGATACAGATTTAGTTTTCTTTGGTAGAGCAATAAACGTTGACTTTAGCCATGATCTTGGTATTACTCTGTTTAAATATATATATCATTGAATATTTTTGTTAGTCATTGAGTACCGTCGGTGTTATATAGCTTTATGAGTTCAGCATATGCATTATCAGGTCCAGGAGCTTTGCCATCTTTTAGATGAGATATTGCTTTTTCCACTTTATCTGATGTGATTGGTAAGTGGTCATTACATTATATATGTATGTAGGAAGGAAGTTATTCGGACCTGTTATCATCAAAGAATTCTTGTATGTATTTGGTCCATATGCATATTTCTTGATTTTTATCTGTAATGATGTTCCCCTGTTGTTCTTGCAGTTTGCTTGTTGTGTTGGATTTTTAAAGACTAGCTGCTTGTTTTACCTTTTTATGTATATTAAATGTATCGTGTTTTTGTTCCAACAACTCTATCTCTTGACACTGTATTTTTAATCAATTTTCTTTGACCTTTGGTATTTCGGTTCTTATTTGTCTCTGAATATTTTTGTACATTCTTTGATTTTCTTTTTTCTTCCATGAGTTGCAGTATATTGTCATTCATCCAACTTTTCCTTTTCTCTTTATTTTCTATTAGATATTCTTCTCTGATTTTATTAAAAGTGTCACGAGTTGACACAGAAAGGAAAAAAAGGATGTTAGAAACAGCAGAGATGAAAACGCTTAGAAAACTTGATGGTAAGACACCATCAGAATGACAACAAATAGAGCAGTAAAGACTGCAATAGACGGTTCCTCAATAGGAACCGTTAATTGAAAAACAGACAGTATTGTCTACATAAAAAGAAGAAGAACACATACATTTGCGCGTTACCAATTGGACTTACTTAAAGTTTTAGATATAAAAACTGCGTAATTAATTTAAAATTTAAATTGTTAATAAAATCAAAGTATTGAATGAAAATTATAGCACATGAATATTATTAAAGTTTTATAAGAGTATAAAGGCACTATTTACTCACTGATTTTATATAAAATTGGTTGGCTTCAATCGCAACTAGTAAAAAATTTAAAAGAAGATTTAAAACAGACGTATATGTCATCATGAAACTATTGTCACTAAATCTTATCAAAACAAAATATTTGCGTTACAAAATCTCCAATATAGGTAATTACAGGATTATTCGTCATAACGCTTTTTTATTTTTATTTTTAAGGTAAAAACCAGAACTTCAAATGGCTTCAAGATTTAAAAAGATCGCAGTAAGCGGCATAACAGGAACTATAGGAGCTGGAATTGCGACGTATTATCTTCTACGAGATGACGGCAAACAACCAGTAAGTGGGGCTTTCAATTTTACGTTCTTATTAATTTACTATTTTTCATTTTCACTATTTATTATTAGACGGCTTGTTTACAGCATTTAACGATGTACATTATACTGCTTCCTTTTGTGCACACATGATGCTCTATCATCATTCTTCATCCAAATATATAATCTTCATCACCTGTTTGATTTCAATTTTGACTTAATATTCTCTGAATTTCCCATATATTCCTTCTATTTTAGTGTTATTGAATTTTCATGTGATCATTTTATATAACTATACCACTTTTTTTTCAACGTTGTTACTTGTATGTGTTTTTACCCATTAAAAAGGTTGTTAATATGTGTATTCTCACCTACACATAATCAAACTTATATGGAATCACCATGTATTTCTAACCAATATTTGTTTCTTTTGAAAAAAATTGTTATTGTTGCAAAGATTAAAGGTTTTTATTGAAAATAAACAAACCGATAAAATAATCAGATAACACAGCTCGGTGTGTTATTATATGTTATTTGCTTTAGTTGTAAATTTAACGAAAATAAATAAACTAACTTTGACATTCAAAAAACAAAAATATGCCTTATGTAGGGTGGATATGCAAAGGGGAAAGATTATTGGTTTTTTGGAGCAAGATATCTCTCAGAAAGACATAGCTGCAGTGGTATGCTTAATACAGAGCGTGTGTCAAAAACCTATGGTAAGTACAGTAGACTCGCGATTATCCGAATCCAAGTCCCGACTAACCAAGGCTCTGGATTAACCGAGGTAGTAATTTTTTTTTGTTGAGTTAATGCATCGACAACTAATGGTCATTGGCATGGTACAGTCAGGTACCTAGTGTAGTGTATGTGTAGAGTAATTGTCTTGATACTTAGCAAAGTCGACGTCATTGTCTTTGCTAAGAGACGCTAATTGTATCCGAACGTCTGCGGTCCCTCCGGTGAGTCTCGATCGCACAAGGATAGAAATTATTTTCATTCATTAATTTTTAATAAACGAAAATTTCTCCACCCAGGTGAGATTCGAACTCACGACCTTTAGGTTTAAAGATAGGCGCTCTTACCACTGAGCCACAGAGGGGGTTCGAGGTAGTAATTGAAAAGAACAAATTATGTAATAAATTAGCTTGGAGAGAGATCGGAATACAACCGCGATGTACACCAAATTTTCGTGGACTTTAAACAAGATTACAATTCTGTTAGCAGAGAAGCCTTGTGGGAGACCATGGTAGAAATAGGAGTACCTGGAAAGCTGGTACGATTAACACAGGTGAGCATAGAGAACGCTTCCGCACGGATCAATATTGGCAGCAGCACATCGGAGGAATTCCTCATTGACACCGGGCTTAGACAAGGAGATCCTCTCGCCCCCTGCTTTTTAATTTTGCAATGAAACATGCGGTAAGGAAAGCTCAACCACAACTGACAAACGGATTTGCCGCCCAAGGATCGAAAATACTATTGGCGTTTGCGGATGACGTGGACACAATGACCCAATCCACCAGAGATGTAAAAGAAGTTTTCACCCTATTTGAAAACGGAGCCAAGGAAGTTGGTCTGAAGGTCAACGAGGACAAGATCAAGAACATGGTGGTTACGAAGAACCCAAGGTCAAGGGTTAGACAAAACGTAACAGTCAATGGATACAACTTTGAAGTCGTCAAAGAACGCAAGTACCTAGGAGCGATCATAATATCTAAAAATAAATATTAAACAGACGTGGCAGGCAGGATCATTGCAGGAAACAGGGTGTATTACTCATTAATGACCGTACTTAAATTAAAAATACTCTCAATACCAGCAAAAATAAGAGTGTATAAGACAATAATTCGTCCGACAATAACGTATGGAAGCGAGACATGTACTCTGAACCAGCGGGAAACGACAAAATTACTGTTACTGGAAAGAAAGATACTGCGGACTATGTATGGGCCTTGCAGAGAAAAGACAACAGGAGAATGGAGAAGAAGACACAATGATGAACACCAGACAGTATATGGAGATGAAAACCTAGTACGCTATATTAAAGCAAACAGAATAAGATGGGTGGGCTACATACTAAAAGAAAGACTCCTGAACGCCACATTCTGAAAAGGCCCGATGGCAGAAGGGCAATTGGTCGCCCAAGAAAGAGATGGAAGGACGCAGTAGCCAGTGATCTATGCAAAATGGGAATAGAGCAATAGGAAATAGCTACTTAGGACCGACAACAATGGAGGCAAATAGTAAACGCGACCAAGACTCACATAGAGTTGTAGAGCCAAATGATGATAATGATGATGGAGAGCGAGATCAAGTGGAAGCGTGTACGCCGAAGAGATGAGTCACTAGCGAGTGTTATTGTTCTAGCCCCTATGCTTCTACTGGACGCCTCCCCATCCACTCCCCAACCCGTAAGTTTGAGTCATCACAGCTAGCTGTTCGGTTCGTCCCACTGTAAGCTCTTAGAAGTTAATTCATGTCTTCTTTTTGTGTAATTTCTACATAACTTGAAGTGCAATATGAGTTTAAAACGTAAACGAGTTGTGGTTTCTTTGGAAACAATATTGTTTGAAACAAGTGCTATAAAACGTTTGGATAAGGGTGAGTCAGTAAAGAAAGTTGGTGGTGACCTAGGGGTTGGAAAAGTGACTTTCGGAGAATGGAGACGTAAACGAAAAGATATTGAACAATGGGTTAATAAAAGAGTGCGTAGTTGAAGTGATTTGCTTCGAAAAACTATGAAGAAACGAGAATACGAACAGAGGCTTAAAAGAGGGAGATTGGAGAGATAGAAAAAGATGGAGGCTGAAATGCGGGAAGCGGCAATCGCCGTAGGACCCCCGTTATATGATGATGATGAGAATACGAACAGACTTCTGGAGTTTCACGGTTTAAGGATGACAAGGAAAATTTTACTGTAAGTGATGGTTTGCTCGACAGATGAAAGAAGGGGTATGGCATCCGACAACTGAACATTTCGGGTGAAAAACTTTTTGGCCGATTCATCTGAAATTGAGCCGTTTAATTTAAAGTTGTGAGATCTCATTTTAAAACATGGCCTCACCATGTCAGACCAAATCTTCAATTGTGACGAAACGAGTCTCAATTTCAGAATACTTCTAACCAAAAACCCTGACAGCCCAAAGTGAAAAAATGCGCCTGGATACAGAAAAAGCAAAGATCGAGTAACTCTTTTGATGTGTAGGAACTCTTCTGACAAAGAGATTCGTAATTCTATACTGTCTGCCAAAACTTACCCTGGAGCAGACATTGGTTCAGACCATAACCCCATAAAAGTCACATTACGAACAAAACTGAAACTGCTTTAAAAACCCACACAAAGTAAAATTGATATTAAGAGATTAAGGGAACCACAAACAAAGGAAAAAAACTTTAAAAACTCTTACTGAAAATCTACGTAATGCCCAAGAACTAAATTAAAGTAGCTACATATAACATTGATCAGAAATGGGAAAATATAAAAGTAGCAATAATTAAAACAGCAAATGAAAACTTAAAACCAAAGAATAGAAAACATAAAGACTGTATGACTGAAAAAATGCTACTAATAATGAATGAAAGAAAATCATTGAAAGCTAAAAATCGAGTTAAATATAATGAAACTGATCGATTAATTAAAAAGAGAATAAAAGAAGCTAAGGAGAGAATGTTATATGATCAGTGCTCAGAACTGGAAGAAATTGAGAAAAAATATGATTTTTTCAACCTGCATAAAAGAATTAGAGAATTAATAGGAATGAGAAAAACACTTCAAACTAGGCAACTAAGAGATGAAAGTGGTGCACTTATAACAGATATAAACCAAAAATTCAGAGATGGACACAATATATAGCACAACTTTTTGAAGACAAAGAGAGAACAGAAACACCAAAAGAATTTAAGGATGATACTGGGCCTGACATTATACGAGAAGAAATTGAATATGCAATGAAACAAGCTAAAGGTGGTAAATCTCCCGGGCTTGATGAAGTTCCTATCGAATTACTCAAAATTGTGAATACTGAATCTGTTGATCTACTTTTAGATCTACAATATCACATATAGAACAGGTATAATACATAAAGAATGGCTTCAATGAACATTCATACTGCTTCCCAAAAAAGGCCAATGCAAAGGAGTGCAATGAACATCGCAACATAGCCTTAATGAGTCATGTCTTGAAATTGTTTTTAAAAGTAATTCACAATAGAATACATTAGAATAGAATAGAAGAAATTAGATGAAGGCATAAGTAATACACAAATGAGATTTAGGAAAGGACTGGGAACACGAGATGCACTGTTTGCAGTAAGTGTTCTTTCGCAGAGATGCTTAGATATTAATCAGGAAGTATATACCTGTTTCATTGATTTTTAGAAGACATTTGACACAGTGTAGCATAATCGGCTTAAAGAAATTTTATTAAATAAAAACATAGACAGTAGAGACAGTAGAATCATTTGTAACCTCTATTGGAACCAAACAGCAAAAGTGAAAGTTGAAAATGAACAGACCAAGGATATCCAGATTCGCCGTGGGCGAATTAGATCCAGATTTATACAGTAAAGCCATCTCAGAATTAGCGCTTGCCGAGATCAGTGAGGGTCTTATAATAAATGGTGAGCCACTTAATAACATATGATATGCTGACGACACCGTCCTTCTGGCAGGAACACTAGAAGAACTGCAACACCTTGCTGAATAACTAAATATATATTGCAACGATTATGGACTAAAAATAAATTTGAAGAAAATCAAGTTCATGGTATTTACTAAAGCACAAGATATCAAAGTTTAGCTAGTACTAGATAATACAGAAATTGAACAAATATCTTCGTACAAATACCTTGGTGGTTCCGGATAAGAATGCTTCGATGTTATATTTTTCTCTACCCTTTTGTATGGGGTTGAAGCTAGGACACTTGAAAAATCAAACATTAAAAACCTAGAAGCATTCGAAATGTGGTGTTACCGACGTATTTTGAAAATATCATGGATGGATCGCAAAACAAACGAACAAGTTCTCGAACAACTAGGAAAACAATGCGAAGTTTTAAATTACATAAAAATCAGGACATTGGAATACTTGGGGCACATCATGAGAGCTGAAAAATATGAACCACTAAGGAATATAATGCAGCGTAGAATCAAAGGCAGAAGAAGCGTAGATAGACGTAAAATCTCGTGGCTACGCAATCTCCGTGAATGGTTTGGATGCAGTTCAATTGAACTATTCAGTCGCGTAACCAACAAAATTGTAATTGCTAGAATTATTTCCAGTCTCCGATAGGAGTGGAACTTGAAGAAGAAGAAGAACTCTTCTATATCCTTAAAATTAAGAGCTCTACTTATTAGAAAAGAATCCAAGGGCTTTTAAAAATATTCAAGTAAACTGCCTACCTACCATGTATAGGAATCAACCTAGTGCGTGGACGGATTGTCAAATTTTTAAAGATTGGTTTTTTGATGAGTTAGTTTGCGTTGTTAAGGCCTACTTAAAAAAATTACGTTATATCTCTCATTCAACTTCTGGACTAAGGAATTTTAGAGGCTATGAAATGGAATTACCGTCGAAGTCTTCTCCAAGTGTTGTTGAACTGGTTGGATGAGGGAGTGAACGTGACAGCAGCCCTTAAAAAGATCACTGTTAAGGATGTAATTTACTGGATAGCTTCAGCGTGGAATAATATGAGAGTAACAACTTTGCAAAATTCATGGCGAAAGCGTTTTCAAATTAAAGCGAAAAGTGATGGAAAAGATAGCAATAACTGTATTTGTTTGGCCTCGCTAATCTGTTACCAACGGTTACCAACGGAACTGCCGATAAATGAAGAAGACGTCAACGAATGGATTATGGAAGATCAGCAAATGAAACTGACTGATGATGCAATTGCCGACATGGTTATCAACCCAAACAAAGTTATTGAGGATGACACAGATGAGATAATCGAGAAAATATCTAACTCCGAAGGATTGAAGGCGACATTGAGCAACAGGAAGAATCAACCCCTACCGATTTCCTTTATCTTCAGCATTGGCGCAACATCGCAGCGTTAAAACGAGGCCAGAAATTGAGGCAGAAATATAAAAGACTTTTTTAAAGCGTGAAGATGATCCAGTACGTAAATGTTTTCCTATCTATATATTTTAACTATGTACTTCTGTTTACATACTTCAACTGTATGTACATAATAAACTAATTACATACATTATAACTTTCGAATGTTTGGTTTATTTTAAGCAAATACCCGATCACCACGTTATCCGAATTTTTCAGTATCGAAGGTATGCGCGGTCCCAATAGCTCTGATAATCGTGAGTCTACTATATACCGTTATTTTTATGTATTTGAACTAACATTTGATGTATTTTATGAGTGAGACTTTCACGCTAAACATATAAAAAAAATTGCTAGTAGGGCACTGTTGCATTCTGCACATAAAATGACCTCAATATAACAATTGGTATGATCCTGAAGGGGGAGAGAAGATATTCTGTTCAATCTAGAACTCGCTGGTTTCCCCCTTTCGGATTGGGTATGTATATTCAAATAAAGAAAAGAAATCAAAGCAGCGGACTGTACAAAACTCTATTTTAAAAAGCTGTGAAATTAAAACATAAATATACATAACCACATACAATTATAATTAAAGAAGAATATATTACTTAAAAGAAGAAGAATATATTACAAACTTAAATATTAGTTAATATGAAAGAACACCAAAAAAACCATTTAAGGGATAGAACACTGACAAAACAAAAGACAAATCTACCATAGCCGCAAACATACTATACATAAGAAAAATTAATAATGTACAAAAAAAACAACCTAATTATGGATATATATTTTAACGTTGTAAAAACAAGTTAAAAATGCGGAGCATACAAATGATTAATAAGTACAATTATTAATACAAAATATACAAGAAATAAAATCGGTGTTAACAAAATACAAAAAATATACAATACAGTAAATAAACCGAAACAAATGCAAAATGTCCAATTGACAATTTTCAATCGCGATCGCGGCACAAATGAGCTAATTGTTCCAAACAAATATCAAATAAATATACCAAGTGCACGTACTTGATATATGCAGCAACGCAACATAGATAAATGGTGTATTGTTCCTTACCCAATGACAACTGTATGCTTTGAAAGATAAAACTCGGCTCTCATTGTGTATGAAATGCATCCCCTATGGTGATATTTCGCAGATGATCGCCTTGCAATCTTTAGCCCTTAAAACCGCTGTGCCACTTACACGAAAATCTAGTTTAAAATATACTACGGGGAGAATCAAAACTAACAAAAAGTCTTAATATTTTATAAATGTTTATCTATCGTTGCGAAACTGCAACAGGCACCATTCAATTTCCGTCAGTTTCAATATCTTAGTCATTGTCATCAATTTTTTTGTGTATTACCGTCCATCCTTAAGTTTTCAGGCATTTTTTTATGCCGAGACATTTACTAGTTCTATTGCTGCTAATTTAACAACGAAAACTATGTCGTTGACATATTCTGTTGATAACAAATACTACTACTTCTACGGCACTACAGCCCAAAATGAGCCTTGGCCTCCTTTATTTTTTGCCTCCACCCTTGTCTGTCTGTGGCTGCTCTTCTCCATACACGGACTCCTAAAAGTGCTTGTGCGTCGCTGCTTACTGTGTCTTCCCAGCGCTTTCTTGGCTTTCCAACTGGTCTCTTTCCCTGCATTCTGGCGTTCAGTGCTCGTTTTGGTAGCCTATCCTCTCCCATTCGTATCACATGTCCGGCCCATTGCAATCTTTGTATTCTAATGAAGTCTGACAGGGGTGTTTCCTTATACAGTTGATAGAGCTCGTTGTTATATCGAATTCTGAAGATTCCGTTTTCCCTCACAGGTCCTAGTATTCTCCTCAGTACTTTTCTTTCGAATGTGTCGAGTTTGTTTTTGGATGTTTCTTTCAGGACCCATGCTTCGCTGCCATAACATGCTATTGGCCGAATTAAAGTTTTATAGATTCTCATCTTTGTATTTCGGTGGACACTTTTAGACCGAAATATATGGGAGAGGGCAAAATAAGCTTTGTTTGCCTGCGTTATCCTTTTTCGTATTTCTCCATCCTCTGCTCCATCGGCATATATTTCTACTCCCAGGTATGTAAACTTTCCAACCGTTTCAATGTCATCTTCATGTATAATGTTTTGTGGGATTATATTTCTTCTCGTCTGTACCATTATTTTTGTTTTTTCTGTGTTAATTTCCAGACCTAGCCTTTTCGTTTGTGTTTTTAACTCTGCGTATGCTTCCTGTGCTCCTGTTGATGTTCTACTCATAATATTAATATCATCGGCGTAGGCAGCCAGTTGAACCGTTTTATTGGTCAGTAGGTTTTCTCGTCCAGTTTGCATTTGCCTAACCGCATACTCCAGTGCCAGGTTAAACAATGTTGGTGCCAGCCCATCTCCCTGCTTTAGTCCCTGCGAGATTTTGAAAAAGTCTGTCCGGTTGTTTTGTATTCGTACACATGCCTGAGTTTCATCCATTGTGGCTTTAATGAGTCTAATTAGCTTATGTGGTATTGCTAATTCTGCCAATATATAGTATAGTATGTCCCTTTTGACTGAATCGTATGCCTGTTTGAAGTCTACAAACACGTTGTGAACATCAATGTCGTGTTCCCACGATTTGCTCAAGACCTGCTTGACTGTAAATATTTGATCCATTGTCGATCTTACCCGTCTGAAGCCCGTCTGATATTATCCAATAATATTTTCTGCTAGTGGTTGGAGTCGCTGGTTTATAATATACGTGAGGACTTTATACGCTGTATATAGTAGAGAAATTCCACGGTAGTTTTTGCATTGGAGTTTGTCTCCTTTTTTATAGATTGGGCATACTATACTTTTCTTCCATTCGTCGGGTATTTTCTCTTCTTGCCATATTTCTTTGATAAGCGCGTGGATATGACTTGATAGGTGGTTGCCACCTACCTTATACAGTTCTGCTGGAATCTCGTCAACTCCCGGGGCTTTATTGTTTTTCTGGGCCTTAATAGCTTCGAGAACTTCCTCTATGGTTGGAGCTTCTACTTCAACTTCGTTCTCTTCTACATGGTTCGTACCCATTTCATCTTCCACATCTACTTGTGTTCCAAGTAGGGTCTGAAAATAATGCTTCCAGGTTTCTGTGACTTTCTGTTGGTCACTGATTATTTGCCCACTTTCATCTTTTCATAGGCTTGTTTGAGGTTTATATCCACTTTTTATCTTTTTTAGGTATTCGTAAGCTCCTCTAATTTCGTTTTTTTTTTGAAATTTTGTTCCATTTCTTCTATTTGTCCATTTTCATAAGCTCTCTTTTTGTTTCTGCATATCTTGTCTGCTTTCCGTCTTGCGACTTCAAATGATGTTCGTCTTTCCCGTGTTCTTCTTGTTATGTACATTTTGTGCGCTTCGTTTCTTTCCTCTATCGCTTGCCTGCACTCGTCATCAAACCATGTTCCTCTTCTCTTCTTTTTCTTGTTTCCCACGGTGGACGCTGCTGCTGTCAGCACTGCTGTTTTGATATTATTCCATTTGCTCTCTATGGAGTGCAGTTCTTGTGTCCTTAGCTCATTTGTCTTGCTCGAACTTCTCTCCACATTCCTGAGTCTTCAGTTTTTCCAGGTCTAGTTTGTTTGTTCTTTGTTGTCTTTCGTTTCTTTCTCTGTTAACTCTGCACCTAAATTTGGTTTGCAGTAAAAGATGTTCTGATCCACAGCATGCTCCTCGTCGTGTTCTCACATCAGAGATACTACTGGCTGCCCTTTTGTCTATCATCACATGATCAATTTGATTGGTTGTGGTTCCATCTGGTGAGATCCACGTCATTTTGTGTATGTCTTTATGTGGGAAGCATGTGGAGCTTATAACCATGTTTTTACTGGTGGCAAAATTTATCAAAAACTCCCCATTCTCGATTGTTTCATTGTGCAGTGAGTGTTTTCCTGTTGTGCCATAGAACTGCGGTTCCTTGCCTATTTTGGCATTCATATCACCCATTATAACCTTAATGTCATTTTTTGGCGCGTTGTCATATACTATCTCCAGCTGTTGGTAGAAGCTTTCCTGTGTATGTTGCTCTTGTTCATCTGTTGGACAGTAGATGTTTATCATAGTAAGGTTGAAGAAGTGGGTGCGAATTCTTAGTTTGCATATCCTTTCATTCACTGCCTGGAAGTCTATAATTTTTGACTTAAAATCAGTATCTACCACAAATGCAACTCCACATTCTTTGATTCCTTGTTCTTTGCCACTATATAGAATTGTGTGCGTTTTGGTGTCCCTTACACCTTTCCCCAGCCATCTTGTCTCCTGAAGAGCAGTGATCATAAGATTATATGTTTTTAGTTCTTGTAGAAGTGCAGTTTGAGCTCCTGGTCTATTTAGTGTCCTCACATTCCAACTTCCAAATGCATAGTCCATGTTTCGTAGCTTTAGTCGTTTCCGAAAGTTCCCCTTGTTCCGAGGCAAATGTTTAGGTTTCATAACAGTGTGTTTTTCCGGGAGTGGGTTGTTAGCCCACTGCCCAACCTTCCTTCTTTACCCGGGCTTGGGACCGGCAATGGTGACTCCTGAGCTATTCAATCCACCCGTTAGTCACCACAGGCGGAGTTATACCAAGTGCACGTACTTGATATATGCAGCAACATAGATAAATGGTGTATTGTTCCTTACCCAATGACAACTGTATGCTTTAAAAGATAAAACTCGGCTCTCATTGTGTATGAAATGCATCCCCTATGGTGATATTTCGCAGATGATCGCCTTGCAATCTTTAGCCCTTAAAACCGCTGTGCCACTTACACGAAAATCTAGTTTAAAATATACTACGGGGAGAATCAAAACTAACAAAAAGTCTTAATATTTTATAAATGTTTATCTATCGTTGCGAAACTGCAACAGGCACCATTCAATTTCCGTCAATTTCAATATCTTAGTTATTGTCATCAATTTTTTTGTATATTACCGTCCATCCCTAAGTTTTCAGGCATTTTTTTTATGCCGAGACATTCATTTACTAGTTCTATTGCTGCTAATTTAACAACGAAAACTATGTCGTTGACATATTCTGTTGATAACAAATACTATTTTTAATTATATCCTGTTATTCTGATTGTTTTTTATGTTCTTTATAATTTACCAACATCTATATGAATAGTTATTGTAATTTGCTTTAATTTTTTTGGGATAATTGATTTCATGGTAGTGATGTACGTCATTAACATCATCATTAAATAATACCCAACTCATTCAAATGAACCCAACTCAAAAAGATTCCCAAAAAATTCAACATTTCATTATGTTTGTAATATGTCTGATCTTTAATGTTTTCACAATAACCTTGTGGTTTTTGTATCAATATAAAATATTTACAATTATTTGACTATTTAGGAAACAACGTTCTAAGAAACAATTATAATTTTCGTTATTCGATATAAGTTGTTCTTTCCTGAATTAAATTAGTAGGATTTGATTAAAATACACTGCTAAACACAGATATTCAGTCAATGCTAATAATACTTAAAACAAATTTTAAATATAATATTTTAAACTCAACATTGATTACTGAACATTTCTTTAATTAGCATGTCCATGTGACTCCATTAGGTAAACACGTCTCATTAAGGGCAATATCTCAGTTCAAATTTTCTCCATATATCGTTGTTGTTTATGATTTCACTGTGTCTCCTACGTAGAATTTATTTTCCATCTTTTTACTCACTTCTTATATATTTTCCCTGCATGTCTGCATATCTAATCACATTAAGTAGTTCCCCGTTCATTTTTTTTTCATATGGTTGTCTCTCAAGTGCCTTTTTAAATAACTGGTCCGAGTAAACATTGAACAATGTTGGCGACAAAATGTAACCTCGTTGCATAGAGATTTCATCGGTGTTAGTTATCTCCAATTTTTACGATAGCAGTTTGATTCCAGTACAAATTTTTAATGACACGAATATCCTTGTCATATATTCTGATATTTTTTAGTATTTGCATTAATTTTACATGCTGTACTTTATCGAACGCCTTTTCGAAGTCCACGAAACATATAAATACATCTTTTCTTTGGTCACGGCATTTTTGTAATAGGACGTTAAGCGCAAAAAGTGCCTTTCTGGTTCCCATAGCATTTCTAAAACCAAATTGGCTATCTTCAAGATCTTCGCATTTGCGTCTAATTCTGTTGTGTAGTATTCTGAGGAAAATTTTAAGAGTGTGGCTCATTAGTCTAATTAATCGATATTCTGAGCATTTTCTCGCATTGTGTTTTTTAGGTATTGCGACAAAGATGGATATGAGGCAATCTGCGGAAATCACTCCGGTATTTTATATTGAATTAAAAAGTCTTACTACTACTTTTATTTAAAAAGTCTTACATTTTTATGTTATAATCCTCTATTAGTTTCAGCAACTTAGTTGTATAGCGTGTTCTACCTCGCATTTCATAATTTCTGGGCCGTCAGAACAGTTTTAGTAGAATTCGGCAATAGTATTCCTGTCATCTTCAAACAACTCTGATATATACAGATGCCATTCTTTTCTTATTTCGTGCTCATTTACAATAGTTTTGTTATTATTGTCAACGAGTACAAAGGGAACTCGTTTTTTAAATATGTTACTCATTTCTTTTAGTTTTTTGTGCACAATAAATAAGTCGTCTTTAGGTATTA
Organism: Diabrotica balteata; assembly: GCA_918026665.1. NCBI lineage: Eukaryota > Metazoa > Arthropoda > Insecta > Coleoptera > Chrysomelidae > Diabrotica > Diabrotica balteata. Next base: position 91,985,464 of record OU898284.1, on the reverse strand, counting down.
CATCCTCCATATCAACGCACATTTCTCTCATGCGTTTTTCTTTGGCTAATTTGATCTCTTTTTTTATTCTTCTCTGCAGGTGTCTATATTTTGTTTCATTAGATTTTATCAGTCAACGTTGTTCCATTGATTTCAAGATGTCGTCTGTCGTCATTTATTTTTCTTGATTAAGTTTTTTCTATAATCATTGTTTGTTGAGATTTCATTAACTTGGTTTTTAATTCACTCCATAGTTCTTCTGGATCTTTTAGTTGTTCTCCGATGTTTTTTATTCTATTATTAAATTATTTTTTAATGTTTTATGTTTATATTGTTAAAGTTAAGTACATTGGTCTTTGGTTTTTGTCGCTGAATTCGTTTTAACCTTAGTTTAACATCAAGTGGTTGATGATCAGATCCAATATCTGCCCCAGGAAATGTAGTGACTTTTTTGACGGCATTTCGGAAACGCTCATTTACAAGTATATATTCTATTTGATTTCTTGACAACTCAAGGTTATTGTCATTATCAAATCAGGCTTTTCAAGTGTATAGTCGTCGCTTGGGTAGTTTATATCATGTGTTTGCCATGATCATATCGTTTTTTTTACAAAATTTATACAATCTCTGTCCTCGATCATTAGGTTGTCCTAGACCATAAGGACCTACAGTCTGACCTCGTCGACCTTCCCAGATTTTTGCATTAAAGTCGCCTATAATATATAAAATTTCGTGTTTATTAAGTGTCTGTAAGATGTCTTGGATCTGATCATTAAACTTCTCGACTTCATCGTCATATTTTCGATCTGCAGTCGGGGCATAGATTTGAAGTATGTTAGTTTTAAATGATTGAGTATTAATTTGGAGTAATATTATTCTTAAATGAAATGAGGTTGAATGCTCGAATAAATGAACTTTGAAAATAAGGCTATTATCGAGCACAAGTTAATTAAATCAAGCCCAAGTACTTTCGCTTAAAATAGCATCTTCAGGGGCATCTGAAATAAGCCAAGAAAACGTTTTTTAGATGAACTAAATTAGTTAACTTCGATAAAAAACTCGAAGTTAATGGATGAAAAAAAGTTTTTGAGATTAACGTTTTAGACTTACTTCGTCAAAATAAGAACTATCCGGCAAGCGTAGGATGTGGAAACATTAAAACTAACATAAATTATACAAAACACTACACTAAAACGAGGACAAACAGTTTAAAATTACTTCTACGCTACATTCTCTGTCAGTTTCTGGAGGGATAATGATCTAAGTGGAAATGATACGGTGACATATGACATATGACAACTTTGATAGGCAGTCAAAGTTATGGATCTGTGATCAGCAAATATTGAAATTCTGTATAAGTTGTCATTGGCCAAAGGTCCAACTAGAACTACTACTGAAAAATCAGCTGATGACGTATGACATGTAGAATATTTTGATTTAAACTAGATTGCCTAATCCAGATCTCACACTCACACCCGTCTGTAATAATAAGGTTGTAGGTTTAAGGCTAAATGAAGTGTACATAAAGTGTGAATGAAAGAAATAGACCAAACGATCTATTGGACAGTGGGTAGTTGACTACAATAAAATGGTCTACATTACACTGTCAATATTGCAAAATGAGAAGAAAATTGACTATAAAATTGAAATTGATCTAATTTTAATATTTCAATTTTATAGTCAATTTTCTTCTCATTTTGCAATATTGACAGTGTAATGTAGACCATTTTATTGTAGTCAACTACCCACTGTCCAATAGATCGTTTGGTCTATTTCTTTCATTCACACTTTATGTACACTTAATTTAGCCTCAAACCTACAACCTTATTATTACAGACGGGTGTGAGTGTGAGATCTGGATTATGCAATCTAGTTTAAATCAAAATATTCTACATGTCATACGTCATCAGCTGATTTTTCAGTAGTAGTTCTAGTTGGACCTTTGGCCAATGACAACTTATACAGAATTTCAATATTTGCTGATCACAGATCCATAACTTTGACTGCCTATCAAAGTTGTCATATGTCATATGTCACCGTATCATTTCCACTTAGATCATTATCCCTCCAGAAACTGACAGAGAATGTAGCGTAGAAGTAATTTTAAACTGTTTGTCCTCGTTTTAGTGTAGTGTTTTGTATAATTTATGTTAGTTTTAATGTTTCCACATCCTACGCTTGCCGGATAGTTCTTATTTTGACGAAGTAAGTCTAAAACGTTAATCTCAAAAACTTTTTTTCATCCATTAACTTCGAGTTTTTTATCGAAGTTAACTAATTTAGTTCATCTAAAAAACGTTTTCTTGGCTTATTTCAGATGCCCCTGAAGATGCTATTTTAAGCGAAAGTACTTGGGCTTGATTTAATTAACTTGTGCTCGATAATAGCCTTATTTTCAAAGTTAATATTATTCTATCTGAGACTGGTACCAAAATGGTCACATATTCACTCAGTTCTGATGTTACTAATATACTTACACCATTTTTGTGATGCGGGTCTTCTGTGCTGTTACCGGAATAATATAATATACTTCCGTCCTTTTTACATAATCCTGACTCTGGCCATCTCATTTCGCTGATTCCCAGTACGTCTATTTTCATTATTTTCGTTTCTTGAATTGCGTTGTCAAGTTTCCCAGCCGCAAATAGACTTCTAACATTCCATGTGCACATTCTACAATTAGATTTCTTTATTTTTGGGATTTCTTTAACAATATATGTTTTCTTTAACAATATACGTTTTGTTTTTAAACGATAAATTATTTGAGATCTATCAAATTCTCTATTTTTAATATAAGATTGATGTTCACTTATTCTAACATTTGAACTAAAAACTTTGAAGCTCTTTAACTCAAAAACAATTGATTTTTAAGTCTTATGGCACTGAGAACTTTTGATCAGCATGACCGAAGCGAAGTCTCTGGCAAAGTTTCAGCCAATTTAACTGAATCCACTTTTACATTATACGTCACCTCAAAAAAATAGATAACTCGAAAATTTTTATTTTTGAAGTAAGTTTACCAATAGATGTAAATATATCATCTTTATGTTATGCTACAACCAGACAATTCACAAAGTACCCTTTGAGTCAATATTTAACTTTATAAAACACCATTTGTTTAATACTTCTTCTTCTCTTCTTTGTCAACCATTTTCCATCCACTCCTGAATGTAGGTCTCTCCCAATTGCTTCAATCTTTCTATATCTTGCGCCAATCTAATCCACTGTTTGCCTGCCACTGCTCTTATGTCATCTACCCACCTTTTTTGAGGTCTTCCCATGCTTCTTGTTGTCGTTCTTGGTCTCCATTCTAGAATTCTCCGTGTCCACCTGTTTTCATTATATCGGGCTACGTGACCTGCCCAGCGCCATTCCATTTTTGTAATTTCTTCTACAATATCCCTAATCTTCGTTCTACGTCTTATCTCGGTGTTTCTAACCTTGTCTCTTAGTGATATTCCAAGCATGATTCGTTCCATTGCTCTTTGCGTTGTTTCTAATTTTTTGGCAGATTTTTTGGTAAGTGCTACTGTCTCCAAGCCGTAGGTACAAACTGGTAGTATGCATGTGTTTTATACCTTTTTCTTTAAGTTTATAGGAATGGAGGTGTTTTTCAAGATATGTGCTAGTTTGCCGAAAGCGCCCCAAGCCAAGTGCGGCGCGAAATGTTGTGGGCGCAAAATGGTGTGGACGCAAAGTTGTGTGGACGCAAAATTGTGTGAGCGCAAAATGATATGGGCGCAAAATGGTGTGGACGCAAAGTTGTGTGGACGCAAAATTGTGTGAGCGCAAAATGATGTGGGCGCAAAATAATGTGGGCAAAAAATGGTGTGGGCGCAAAATGGTGTGGGCGCAAAATGGTGTGGGCGAAAACAGGTGTGGGCGCAAAATGCTGTGGGCGAAAAATGGTGTGGGCGCAAAATGATGTGGGCGAAAACTGGTGTGGGCGAAAAATGGTGTGGGCGCAAAATGGTGTGGGCGCTAAATGATGTGGGCGAAAACTGGTGTGGGCGAAAAATGGTGTGGGCGCAAAATGGTGTGGGCAAAAACAGGTGTGGGCGAGAAATGGTGTGGGCGAAAACAGGTGTGGGCGCAAAATGCTGTGGGCGAAAAATGGTGTGGGCGCAAAATGATGTGGGCGCAAAATGGTGTGGGCGAAAAACGGTGTGGGCAAAAAACGGTGTGGGCGAAAAATGGTGTGGGCGCTAAATGATGTGGGCGAAAACTGGTGTGGGCGAAAAATGGTGTGGGCGCAAAATGGTGTGGGCCAAAAATGGTGTAAGCGAAAAATGGTGTGGGCGCAAAATGGTGAGGGCAAAAACAGGTGTGGGCGCAAAATGGTGTGGGCGAAAAATGGTGTTGGCGCAAAATGGTGTGGGCGAAAAATGGTGTGGGCGCAAAATGGTGTGGGCGCAAAATAGTGTGGGCGCGAAATGGTGTGGGCGCAAAATGGTGTGGGCAAAAACAGGTGTGGGCGCAAAATGGTGTGGGCGCAAAATGGTGTGGGCGCAAAATGATGTGGGCGCAAAATGGTGTGGGCGAAAAACGGTGTGGGCGAAAAACGGTGTGGGCGAAAAATGGTGTGGGCGCTAAATAATGTGGGCGCTAAATAATGTGGGCGAAAACTGGTGTGGGCGAAAAATGGTGTGGGCAAAAAATGGTGTGGGCGCAAAATGATGTGGGCGAAAACTGGTGTGGGCGCAAAATGATGTGGGCGAAAACTGGTGTGGGCGAAAAACGGTGTGGGCGCAAAATGGTGTGGGCGAAAAACTGTGTGGGCGAAAAATGGTGCGGGCGCAAAATGACGTGGGCGGAAAATGGTGTGGGCGCAAAATGGTGTGGGCTCAAAATGGTGTGGGCGAAATATGGTGTGGGCGCAAAATAATGTGGGCGCAAACTAATGTAACTAATTATTTGTTAACGGGTTCTTACCCATATATTTAGTGGCTACATTCATGTACTCCTAGATACTGATGATGGACTATGGATTCCGAAAACGTTTTGTATAATTAGCCCGTTGGGGTTTTTAAATATATACCTTTTATAAAGGTTTTTTAATAATTTTTTTTTAATATATGGTATACAGCCAACTACAGGAACGTAGATTCCTTGGGGATTAATATATTATTATTGGTAGAAAGGAAAACGCTGCACGAGAGGCATACGTAGAATTAAAAGAATCGGCTACAAAAAAGAGTTTAATAATAAACTCCAACTAAACGAAGTATATGAAAATAAGTACGCAACCACAACCTCTACGACCACTTGTTATAGAAAACGACGTCATTGAAGCAGTGAACAAATGTGTATACCTGAGAGCGTTTCTTAACACTAAAAATAATACTACCGCAGAAATAAACCGCAAAATTTGCACGGCCAACAGTAAAACTTTACAAAACAATAATACGGCCACTCCTGACCTTATGGCCCAGCGACCTGAACTCTTAATTGATGGATTCGACCGTTACTTGATGATAATTCATTTTATGTAACAATAAAACACTGAAAACCTCCACAAAAATTATTTCAAACTACCATCACTACAGCTGCCTCGGCTGATTGCCCCTCTCAAGTGATCCACTCCTGGCATGCGTCCACACTTTACAGTCTCCAATGAAATAGGTTGAGGAGGGGAGAACCGCCTGTCACAAGCCGGTCATTCAGAATCATATCTGTGCCCCTCAATCTGTTGACCACCATAGAATGTTTTTCCTAGAATCCCTCCTACAGAAACTCTTATTCTAGTAAAAAACCCTTTTAGACCAAACTAGTACAAATCCAATAATTACATCTGAAATTTTACATCTTCTTGAAGTTTGCATAAACCAGGACTACTTTGAATTTAATAATCAAATATATATACAAATAACAGTGCAGGACTTTTAATGTGCAATCTTCTAAGCCCATTGCTATCAGATATTTTTATGGACCATCTAGAGACAAAGATTTCAAAACATCCCGTATTTTAACAGTTTTGATATTGGTGGAGATACGTAGACGACGTACTAGTATGTTTCACAGGAACTAACTCGACCAATTTTTATCGTATATTAATTCACTTCATAGTCACATTGAATTTACAATAGAAACAGAACAAAATCAATCCATAAATTTTATAGACTTAAAAATTATCAGACTTAAAAACAAACATGACTTCTCCATATTTCATAAACCTACCCATACTGACCCGACTATACACAATTCATCATCCCATCCAACACAACATAAACTGGCAGTCTATCATAGTATGTTACATAGATTAACAGAAATTCCGATGTCAAAATACAACTTTTAAGACAGAATTAAATATCATTAAGCAAATAGCAGTAAACAACGGATACAACCAACAAATAATTAATAAAATGTTAAATCAGAAACTACACAAGAAAGTCCTGAAATTAGTATTTCCACCACTAGAGAAAAAACCCAGTACCTTCTGCTGGATTACATATACAGGCAAAATATCAACAAAAATAGCAAAACACATAAAAAAGAAAGGAATAACACCAGCTTTCCGAACAAATAACAACCTAGGCAAATATATTAAAAACAACAAGAGCCAAAATAAAAAACACTTAAATAGTGGTGTGTACAAACTTCAATGTGGCGACTGCCCAAAAACTTACATCGATCAAACTAATAGAAACTTTAACAAACGAATAGCAGAACATAAAATGACTTTCAATAATAGAAAAACAGATTCTACATACGCACTTTACCTTCCAGGGCCCTGATTCTAATTGAGATTTCGACTGAAAACATGTTGAAATCAATATGGCGACGTTGAAATGCGACTTTGCGAGCCTAGTGGATTTCAGCTGAACTAACCAAAGGACGTCACTAAATTTCGATTTATCGAAATTAATTTCAACTTCAAGAAAGTGGTTGAAATTTAATTTCGAGTCGAAATTAATCTGACACGACTAGCGGGACTGGGAGAAGCGAGGTTAGGTTCAGTTTAGGCGGTGTTGTTTGATTGTTACAACGAAAACTGAGGCAAAAAGTATTAATATGGCTGCGTTTTATCAGAAATTGTATGTGATTCGGCACATAATTGGTCGAAATTTTAACACCTATAAAAATAGAACTGCGGTACCTAGGGGCCCCAAGCCAGATGCTACTGATTATTTTTTTAAATATACTGTGGTGTAAAAATTAAAGAAATAAAATGTCCCAATATTAAAACTAAAATGGAAACCACAATTTTTGAATATATTCAACAAGCTGTAATGGAAGATAGAAATAATAAATAATTTGGTTGTAATAATTGATTTTAATTCTTTTTTAATTCTTTTCGTCATAATTTCTTTTTGGTCCACAGACAATTTAGTGCCACCATCACCAACAGCCTCCATCCATTTTCTTTCAATTCAAAATATAATCATTGAGAATGGCCACTAAAAATTTAACATCGTAAACAAGACAAAAACTCAAACAAGAAACAAAAATCGTAAAATGTAAACAAAACAAACATTTAACAAGCGTGCAGCCAATAAACAAGACGGCCAACCCAAATTCTGAGCAGTGTCAAAATGAGAAAGTAAATGTCCCCACTTTTAACTAAAATCGAAATGAATGAGAATCGCTAGCGATTGCGACTGTCATGGCGTAGTCGCTTTTAAATTTCGACATCGAAATGAAATAGAATCAGGGCCCAGATCATAATTATTCTTTTAATGACGAATTTAAAATTCTTCACATTCAAAATAAAGGCCTTAAGCTATCTTTGTTAGAATCTATGGAAATCAACAAACCAAAAAACACAGATATAACTCTAAATGACCAACTTAAGACAAACAGCCCTCCCCTCCTCAACCCATTTCATCAGAGACCACAAAGTGCAAAAGCATGCCAAAAATAGATCACTTGAGAAAGGCAATCAACCGAAACAGCTGCAGTGACAACAGTTCAAAATAAAATTTGTGGAAGTTTTAAAACAAAGTTTTCAGTGTTTTATTGTTACATATTAGGATGTTTCGAAAGCAAATTAATAAAGCGAATCTGGAGCAGTGAATGACCACATAGAATGTGGAGAAGACGATACAACTTAGAACTTTATAGAATGTTACGGGACCAGATATCCATTCCTATAAACTTAAAGAAAAAGGTATATAACACATGCATACTACCAGTTTGTACCTACGGCTTGGAGACAGTAGCACTTACCAAAAAATCTGCCAAAAAATTAGAAACAACGCAAAGAGCAATGGAACAAATCATGCTTCTAATATCACTAAGAGACAAGATTAGAAACACCGAGATAAGACGTAGAACGAAGATTAGGGATATTGTGGAAGAAATTACAAAAATGAAATGGCGCTGGGCAGGTCACGTAGCCCGATATAATGAAAACAGGTGGACACGGAGAATTCTAGAATGGAGACCAAGAACGACAACAAGAAGCATGGGAAGACCTCAAAAAAGATGGGTAGATGACATAAGAGCAGTGGCAGGCAAACAGTGGATTAGATTGGCGCAAGATATAGAAAGATTGAAGCAATTGGGAGAGACCTACATTCAGGAGTGGATGGAAAATGGTTGACAAAAAAGAGAAGAAGAAGTATTAAACAAATGGTGTTTTTTTTGTAAAGTTAAATATTGACTCAAAGGGTACTTTGTGAATTGTCTGGTTGTAGCATAACATAAAGATGATTCTATATTTACATCTATTGGTAAACTTACTTCAAAAATAAAAATTTTCGAGTTATCTATTTTTTTGAGGTGACGTATAATGTAAAAGTGGATTCAGTTAAATTGGCTGAAACTTTGCCAGAGACTTCGCTTCGGTCATGCTGATCAAAAGTTCTCAGTGCCATAAGACTTAAAAATCAATTGTTTTTGAGTTAAAGAGCTTCAAAGTTTTTAGTTCAAATGTTAGAATAAGTGAACATCAATCTTATATTAAAAATAGAGAATTTGATAGATCTCAAATATGTAAACACGCATGGGATAATGAACATAGGGGTCAATGGAATAATTCAAATGTAGTCCTAAAAGAAACGGATGGTAAAAAAAAATCAAAGAAGCGGCTTTCATTATGCTAAATGAGGCCAATTGTGTCGCAAATTCCTCGATAGAATGTAGTAGGATCTGGTTACCAATATTGAAAGAGGAAGTTATTAAAAAGAAAATACCAGTATTAGTAAGTCAGTAACATATAGAGGATACATCATGTATGTTTTTTAAATAACGAAACATATAAAATCAGAATTTTGGTGTTTATTGAAGGTAAACTAAATGCACGAACAAATACTTACCATGTCGGGATAGTATTATGAGGTTTTTTTCCTGGTTTTTCCCTCATAATTTACTATGGAATCACTAACAGGAGAATTTTACTGTCATCATGTCATGTGTTTGTCTTTTTAAAGACGAATTACATGCTATGATTTTTTTCTGACGAATATTCTCAAGTTAAAGTTGATTTCATGTAATCAAATGAACTATCTTATAAGTAAAGTCGTCCCAGGAGCGCAACTCAACAATATTGACAATATCATTTTAAAGTCATCTACTTTAAAATGCATAATGAATGTCTGAACTGTCAATATAAAAGAGTCAGATAAAATTAAATTATTAGAAGAATTTTTCACTATGTAACAAAAAACAAAATTTGTTTAATTTACTGCTTGTATTTTGAGAACGATTTCCGAAGTGGAAATTGAAACGTCAATAAACGTATTTTTATCTTTAATTGTGGCTTATTCCCAGTTAAATATTAATTGATAAATTATTTACAACACAAGATATCTTGCATGGCGCCATTCGTAGTCCTAAAATCTACTGAGAATAACTCATCCTAGGCCAGAATAGTTTGAGTCCTCCTTATGCGTTCTTACCTACCCGCAAAGAAATCTCTATTGTCTGATTTGTTCAATTTTTGTTTTGTGTGCTTATTGCCACAATATTTATTAGAAATGAAGGCCTTAGCATATAGTTCTTCACATGGCTCTAGTTGTTTATAAGTTTTTATAGTTTATTTTTATTTTTCTTGTTCAAATTAATATAGATTAATCAATTTGTTCGACATTTTACTCAGTTTAAAAAAAGTTGTTTTTATTTTTTGATAACCATTTAATTGTTAATACATCCGAATACTTTTTATAGTGGCCTACAGCTGTCAGCGCTAAAGAAGCCAGTTTGAAACCAAAACGTGTGCTGCCGACGAGAGCTGATCAAATAAAATCACTTCAGTCCGAAAAATTTGATATCGTTATTATTGGTGGTGGAGCCACTGGAGCAGGATGTGCCCTAGATGCTGCTACAAGAGGTAATTTTCTAATTATTAAGTTAAATTTTAATAACAATTACTATTGTATCCACAGCAAAACTAAGGATTCTAACTGTTATCTAAGTATATAGGTGCAATAAAAAGATTATAACAATGAATTTATCAGTTTAGATTTTATTAAATATAATAAAAAGGACATAAAATGAATGGCATCTTTCGATTCTTGTAATGTTATATAAAAATATAAATAGACAATGTGGATAATAAAATAATAATTGATATCAAAAAAATAACACATATATTCGCTAAAATAAATAGTACCAAATAAAAAGTATATTCGCACAATTCGAAGTGTGTAGATTACGAGGTTCGTGATTCAAGCCCAGCTCCAATCAAAAGCATATCAAATGCAACAATTCAAAATCCAAATGGATAAGCAGTTTTAAATTTGAAGTTGCTAGTTTGATCAATTCGGCCAATAGATATATATGGCGAGGGATGGCATAGCTCAGTGAACACTTATTCATTGGTCCCAAACAGTAGCTACAAACACTGAAAATAAACTATTGTTAACTTTGTTAGTTTTCTAATATATTGTAACGTTTTTCTGCAGGTTCAGGGTTTAAGTGAAATACACGTACTTAAGCAAACCAATACAAAAAAAACTCAATAATATTAACTAAATAGTCAATATGCCATTAAGAAACTATCATATATCGCTTTAAAACATAAACACTTTTCTAATCACATAAAAACTGTTTCCTCAAAAAGTGACGGCTCAGCAGATTTTATACACAAACAGATGTTCTAGACATCTCCAGCGAAGGCATGTACGCCAAGTCTAATGAGTTTGATAGGCTGTACAAACTTAGACCACTCTTAAACCATCTTTCAGAGATCTTTCAAAATGCTCTTACGCCATATAGACACCTATCTATTGACGAAAGTATGTGTGCTTTCAAAGGGCATACATCACTAAAACAGTACATGCCAATGAGACCAATAAAAAAGGCTTTAAAATTTGGGCATTGGCATGTGCTAAAACGGGATCATCATCATTCAGCCCATACTCGTCCACTGCTGAACATAGGCCTCCCGTAGTACACCCCACAAATTTCTGTCCTGAGCCGCCTGCATCCAATTTTGATGTGTCCGTTTCAGGTCATCCGTCCATCTTGTTGGTGGTCGTCCTCTATTCCTAAAGGCATCTTGTTTGGGTCTCCACTCAAGAATGCGTTTTGTCCATCTGCCGTCCTTCGTTCTCGCGACGTGCCCTGTCCAGTTCCATTTTAAGGTTGATATTCTTTTGATTGCGTCGGTTACTCCCGATCTACGGCGCAATTCTGTGTTGGGTATTCGGTCTCTCAGGGTTAATCCCAACATGGACCGTTCCATTGCCCTCTGTGTTGTTCGAATTTTGTTTGCGGACGTCTTAGTAAGTGTTAGCGTCTCCGCACCATAGGTTAGAACCGGCAGCACACATTGATCGAAGACTTTTTTTTTTTCAAGCAGATGGGAAGAGCTGATTGGAAAACATCTCTTAGCTTTCCATAAGCTGCCCATGTCAACCCTATTCTACGTATTAGTTCATTGGTCTGGTTATCTCTACTTAAGCGAATTTCGTGTCCCAGATATTTGTATGCTGATGTTTGTTCTATACTTGTTCCAGCTATGTTGATGTTCTCACTCAGAACAAGGTTTGTCATCACTTGTGTTTTTGAGTTATTGATCTTTAAACCCACTTGTGTAGAGGCATAGTAGAGTCTTTCGCACATTTCGATGGCATGATCTATGCGGTCTGTTATCAGGACTATATCGTCCGCGAACCTGAGGTGACTAAGCTGCTCTCCATTTATGTTTATGCACTTTTCGTCTAGGTTTGCACGCTTACACATGTATTCCAATAATGTTGTAAACAGTTTTGGTGAAATGGTGTCGCTCTGGCGAACTCCACGATGAATGTTGAACTTGTGTGTATCTTCATGTAGTCTGACGCATGCCGTGGCATTATCGTAGATATTTTTGATGACACTGGTGTAGCGGTGATCTATTCGGCACTCTTTTAAAGCTTCTAGCATTTTCTGGTGGTTTACTGTGTCGAATGCTTTCTCATAATCCACAAATATTAGGACGAGGGGTTTATTGTACTCTATACATTTTTCGATGAGACTTTTAATAACTTGTAGATGGTCGTTTGTGCCGAAGCCTAATTGGTAGAAGTCCATTTTGTTCGAAAGTCTGTTTGTTATGACTTTTGTAAAAAGCTTGTATATGTGTGAGATGAGGCTGATTGGTCTATAGTTTACGAGATTTGTTAAATCTCCCTTCTTAAACATTAGAATGATCACTGCATTTTGCCATTGTGATGGTGTTGTTCCTCGTTCAAGGCATTCTGTGAAAAGTATGGAAAGCATTTGTATCAGTTTTTCGGGGTAAAACGGGATACCTTCTAAATTTTCGAATATATCAAGGAAAAGCCACTGAATCAACGTCCGATATGTTAGGAGAACTTGTTGTTTAGAACTTAAAATCGTGGATATTGCGTATACTTTGATTACTTTTCACAACAATACCACTGATGCAGAATTACTGGAAAAGAAAACTTTTGCTTGTGGCACTGTAAGGCAAACAAGGAAATATTTTTCAAAACAAATATTATGTTCTGATGAAGAGCTTTCCAAAATTCAGTCAAATTCGGTTAGTTCTGAGGAAAGATCTTTGTATAAGTGGAAAGATAGAGACGTAAAATGTGTTAGTGTTATCATCAATCTACATAATTTTTAAGAAAAACTCAGGTTTTGAGAACAAACAAAACTAGAAATAGAAATCAAGTACCATGTCCTCAGGTAATAGCCGATTATAATAAATACATGGTTGGAATAGATCTATTCGATCAATATCATGCTAACTATTCCATCGCATGGAAATCAAGACGTTGGTGGGTAAAAATATTTTAGTAACTTTTAGACGCAGCAATCATAAACAGCTATATTTTGTATATGGAGACTGAAAAAAAAACAAGTGTTAAGAACTGTAAATGCTGGTTCACACTTACCCACCAAAGGAACTTATAGGCGCTGTGCCCTTCGTACTTGATCTGAAAAGAAACAAACGTGCAGCAATTTGATTTGTCAAGTTTGTAACGTTGCTCTACGCAAAGACTGCTTTGCACTCTACCATAGTAGATAGAAAGTTCTTAGATAATAAATTTAAGATATTCCTGTATTTAGTCTTTTTTATATTTTCAAAGTATTTTTTTTATAAATTTTTGTAATTGTTTTTACTAGTTGCTATATATATATATATATATATATATATATATATATATATATATATATATATATATATATATATACCATTGCCCAGTATTAGTTGTTTGTCAAAATGCACACTCGTAGCTATATCTGATAAAGAAATAAAACGAAGATGTAAGGCCGACAAAAAACAGTACTATCAAAGTATATGCAAAGAAATTAAGAGACATGGTCAGAATAATCAGCCGAGAGATCTATTTAGAAAAATACGCTACCCGACAAGAGACTTCAGAGCCAGAAATGCTTAAAGCCACAGAAGAAACCGGCGTAAAGTTACTTCATCTACTCTGTAACCAAATATGGCATTCCAAACAATGGTCTGAAGACTGGACAAAATCTACAATAACGACCATATATAAAAAAGGCAGCTTCCATAAATGCGACATTATAGAACGATCTCTCTTATATCCCATGCCAGCAAGATAATGCTACATATAATCAATGAGAGACTGAAAACATTCCTTCAAAGAGAAATACCACAAGAGCAAACTGGATTTACCAAAGGTAGAGGCACTCGAGAACACCTGCTGAATATAAGACAGATAATCGAGAAATCTAGGGAATTCAACATCCCACTATACATCTGTTTTATAGATTACCGTAAAGCGTTCGACAGGGTCAAGTGGAGACACTTATGGCGAATACTAAAAGAAGTAGGCGTACCACAATATCTAATTACGCTTATAACTGAACTATATGAACACACTACTGGATCAGTTAAAGTACTTGACACACTTTCGAACGAGTTTCATCCAGAACGGGGTGTCAGACAAGGATGTATACTATCTCCACAATTATTCAACATATATGGGGAGTATATTATGCGAAGAGCACTTGAAGGATGGGAAAAGGGCATCTCAATAAATGGTCATAAACTAAACAACCTACGTTTCGCAGATGACACAGCCCTTCTTGCAAATAGTCAAGCAGAGCTGATGGAACTTATACGACTGATCGAAAACGAAAGTCAAATATTTGGTCTGCAATTAAATATATCAAAGATAAAGATCATGATAGTGGATCTACACAACAATCATCCACACATAACCACAATTGACCGGTTCGAGGTTGTGAGCTCATACTTATATCTGGGATCATTAATCACAAACACAGGGTCATTACAAGAAGAGATTAAACGTAGATGTGATCTAGCAAAAGTTGCCACAGCAAAAATGACCAAAATATGGAAGGACTGTCAAATTTCAAGATCGATAAAGATGAGGTTGATCAACTGCTTAATATTCCCAATACTGACCTACGGATGTGAATCTTGGACTCTGAGACAATCGGAGAGAAGAAAGATAGACGCCACTGAAATGTTCTGTTGGAGACGAATGTTACGAATTCCTTGGACCGACCGTAGAACAAATAATTCAATTTTAAGAGAGCTAAAAGTTAGTCAACGACTCTCTAGTAAAGTCCATCTCCAACAATTAAAAGATTTTGGGCATATGCGAGCAAACACAGAAAACATGAAACGACTCATAATACAAGGAAAGGTAGAAGGCCGAAGATCACGAGGAAGATCCCCAACAAGATGGATAGATCAAATTACAGGAATATGCCAAAGACCTATGCATGAATTAAAAGAAATGACCAGAGGCAGAGATCTCTGGAGACGGACAATACACGACATCACGTCGACCACTACACTCCCCCTGGGGGGTCAGGATTGAAGAGAGAGAGCTATATCTACCACCCTTTTCAGCCCTCCTGACAAAGAAAATTTTTTTAAACATTTTTTGTCTTGTTAATAATGCATAATGAATTATTTTTACTATTCAAAAGTGTATTTTTACAAAAAAATAGTTATGTCTGTTAAAGGGTTAAGATCTAATTCTCGACTTAAATACAACTTTTATTTTTAAGGTCTCAAAACTGCTTTAATTGAAGCAGATGACTTTGCCAGCGGTACCTCCAGTCGAAGTACAAAACTTATCCACGGAGGAGTACGATACCTTCAAAAAGCTATCATGCAGTTGGACTACGAACAGTATAGAATGGTACAAGAAGCCTTACACGAAAGAGCCGTCATGTTACATCAAGCTCCTCATCTTGCCCATCCTTTGCCTATTATGTTACCTGTTTATAGGTAAGTTTAAATAATTTATTTTATTTATACAAATAAAAACAAATATTGACTTGTCGAAGTGAAGAATTTATAAAGCCAGTGTAAGACCAATAATGACATATGCCTCAGAAACAAGACAAGGTCTTCACAACCACAACACAAAGAAGTGAAGACATTAAAAGAAAATGTAAAAAAGAGGTTAGTCTTGGTAAGTGGGTATATTTATTTAAAAAACCCTTAAAAGGGCTACATCAAAAAAACAAACGTTTTCGGACTAAACAGTCCATCATCAGGTTTAAAATGGTGATGATGATGGACTGTTTAGTCCGAAAACGTTTGTTTTTTTTTTATGTAGCCCTTTTAAGAGTTTTTTAAATAAATATACCCACTTACGAAGACTAACCTCTTTTTTGTGATACGTAGTATACAGCCAGCTACAGGAATTGTTTTCCTTGTGAAAAGAAAATGTAATATACAGCCTATAAACGAATGGAGACTAAATAGAAAAAATAATGGAATAACCACATAAGCAGAATTGAAGAGATCTATGTCAGAGATAAGTTACCAATCGGCAGACGAAGTATCGGACGACCGCGCAAAAGATGTAGTGACAACCTTCCATAGAAGTATCAATGAGCAGATTTGCTTATAAAGGGGAAGAAGAAGAAAACGTTTTTCTTATTTGTTTAATGTGATGAAACTGTTCGAGTGAGGAAACGGAAGTGATTTTTTAAAGGAAGCGGATGAGATGTTTGCGAGGAAGCAGAAGCTATCACTTTCTACTCCAGAGAGTAGGAGGAGTGAACATAAACTAGTACTAGCAAAGATAAGAATGAAAATAAAACAAAATTTTCTGCAGGAAATCACTGAAGAAAAATTTAATGTAGAGTCACTGTGGAACGACTCTACAGGAGAAATGTACCAAAGGAGGTTAGCACAGAAAATACAGCTGAAACAAATAGACGATATCGATGATATAAACGCGAGCTGGGAGAAAATTAAAAACAACATTGAAGAAACAGCAACAGAAGCTCTAACAAAACGCAATGTCATACTGAACAAAAGAAACAACAACAATACACCATGGTTGAGAAAAGAAATGAAAGAGAAATGTCAGAATTGAAGAAATACAATACCATACCAGTAAAAGAATGGGACAGATACCTGACGGAACTGTTTAAAGCGACCATCTCGCACGATGGTTAGTAGAGTAGCTGGACGAGTAGGAAATAAAGCTTACCCGCCTCTTAGATATTTGGGACCTACGCTACTCTAAAAACTAAGGCTTCCAGCAAACTGGAAGGGTGTGTAGCCTTAAGGGAGTTCGAAAAATCCGACCGGTTAGTAACTACACAGGTGCGCGGACTCAAGGATCCCAAGGTGATCGACCAAAGCTCGAATATGGCGGACACTACCAGTCGGACAGACTCTGTACAATCAGCAATCACTATTCGCCAAATCAGATTACGCGTTCTAAAAAGTGCTCATATTTCTGATCTAACGAATATGGATTCCCGACACTACCAACGAGGAGGATTGTACTAGGATGATTTCTTGTGGTAAGGATTAAACACGACGTTCACCCAAACGCAAATATAACTGAAGGGTCGCTCGAGAAGGTTTGGAAGACTCTCTCACAATCTCTTCAGCCAATTGCGTCTGGTGAACGACGGGCCGAGCAAAACCACAATTGCAGAACCAAAGGAAAATAATAATCAATACAGTAACGTACCTAAATTAAGACACGAAATAGAAATCAGTTTTCAGGAATTAGAAATAGCCATAAATTCACTTAAAAATAGAAAGTCACCAAGACCAGATGGCATAAACAACGAGCTTCTAAAACACGAAGGAGAAAGTATAACCCTAGAGATGACAAAACTTATACAAAAACTAATATTGCACTGAAAGATACCAGACACATGGAGAAACTGCATAATGATACCAATGTTCAAGAAAGGAGATAAAGAAGACCCCAACAATAATAGAGGTATAAATGTACTGAACACCGCACTCAAGCTTACCACAAAAGTCCCAACTAAGAAAATCAATAAACTAATAACTTTATCAGATAAACAACAAGGATTCGGATCGGGAAGATCCTGCGTAGACGCCGTATTTGTACTAAGACAAATCACATAAAAGGCCATTGAGTACAATTAACCAGCATATATATAAAAAAAAATTGTTTAAAATCCTTTATAAAAGGTATATAAAAATGCCCCAAACGGGCTATCACAAACACATTGCAAAACGTTTTCGGATTAAACAATCCATCATCAGTGCAAACCTGAAAGTATATAACCACTTTAATTAAAAAGAACGTTAAATGAAAATGTTGACAAAGGTTAGAGCAAAATGTGGTTAATACTTGCGGTTGTACATGCTAGTAGCCACCAAAATATATGGGTAAAAACCCTTTAAATGTTTTGAATTTGAAGTTGTTTTACAATATTAGTATTTATAATTTGTGATGGTTAAGTTACCGTTGGATAGGTAACATGGCGGCGTATGACTCTACATGAGTAAAATGGTCCTGAGACGAAGTGTCTACGAGGACCTGTTGATAACAACTGATCAAAATGACATTGTTGACATGTTAGGACGGATGTTGTGTCAGAGCAGTCAGTGTAACTTACGGTAGTTGTCTAAAATTGACAGATGCTAGCCTTATTTAAAATTGAAAAAGTCAAAATTATAATAATGTAACTGTATCAACCATCAATATTGTAATCTGTATTGTAAATTAATCAAAAAGCTATATTTGAAACATTGAAAATTGGTTTTTTTAGAAATTAATGTAGGTCAACTGGAATTTATGAAATTTTGTATGATTGATAGGCAACCAACTATACATGTGTAAGGATCTATTTATTTTAAGCTAGAGATTTTGTCAAAAGGCCCTGTATGTTGTGAGACATTTGGTACCTAGAAAATGGTAAAAAGGCACATGTGGGAAGATGGGTCCTAAAAGATTTATTATTGAGTTTAGGACCCATCTTCCCACATGAGCCTTTTTACCATTTTCTAGGTACCAAATGTCTCACAACATACAGGGCCTTTTGACAAAATCTCTAGCTTAAAATAAATAGATCCTTACACATGTATAGTTGGTTGCCTATCAATCATACAAAATTTCATAAATTCCAGTTGACCTACATTAATTTCTAAAAAAAACAATTTTCAATGTTTCAAATATAGCTTTTTGATTAATTTACAATAAAGATTACAATATTGATGGTTGATACTGTTACATTATTATAATTTTGACTTTTTCAATTTTAAATAAGGCTAGCATCTGTCAATTTTAGACAACTACCGTAAGTTACACTGACTGCTCTGACACAACATCCGTCCTAACATGTCAACAATGTCATTTTGATCAGTTGTTATCAACAGGTCCTCGTAGACACTTCGTCTCAGGGCCATTTTACTCATGTAGAGTCATACGCCGCCATGTTACCTATCCAACGGTAACTAAACTATTACAAATTATAAATACTAATAATGTAAAACAACTTCAAATTCAAAACATTTAAAGGGTTTTTACCCATATATTTTGGTGGCTACTAGCATGTACAACCGTAAGTATTAACCACATTTTGCTCTAACCTTTGTCAACATTTTCATTTAACGTTCTTTTTAATTAAAGTGGTTATATAGTTTCAGGTTTGCACTGATGATGGATTGTTTAATCCGAAAACGTTTTGCAATGTGTTTGTGATAGCCCGTTTGGGGCATTTTTATATACCTTTTATATAGGATTTTAAACAAAAATTTTTTGTGATATATGGTATACAGCCAGCTACAGGAACTTAGTTTCCTCGTGGAATTTTACAGCATATATAAGTTAAGGGCGCTCATTTTTCCCATAGCCACATATGCATCCAAAACGTGGACCTTGAAGAAAGCGGATAAAAATAAACTGGACGCTTTTGAAATGTGGGTATACTGCCGCATGTTGAGAATATCCTGGATTGATCATCGTACTAACGTATCGATATTAGAACAACTTAAAGTAAAGGATATATTGCTTAAACAAATACAACAGAGATATTTGCAGTATTTTGGACACATTGCTAGAAGAACAGGTACGATGGAAAAACTGATAGTCGAGGGTAGAGTTAAAGGAAGGAGACCAGGGGAAGATCTCCAAGCCGTTGGGTAAATAAAACAAAAATATTGATTAACCAAGGGTTACATGAAGCCGAACAACTGGCCCAGGACCGAAAAGGATAGAGGGAAATCGTGAAAAAACGGTAGAGGCCTAATGGTGTCACCACATCCCAAAAGGGATTAGGACTGAGAACGAGGATATGTTTTATAGCCCTTACAAAGGGTTTCGATCGCATCCAAGTCGAAGACGTCTTACACCTATTGTAAAAAAAACTTACCAATCAATATTATACAAACCATCGAAAACATCTACCTCCATAATCGAATACAGGCAAAGATAAATGGAAAACTAACACAGTGTATACCAGTACAAAGCAGTGACAGACAAGGTGACTCGTTAAGCCCACTTCTCTTTAATATAATAATGGACGAATATAATAATGGACGATAATACAAGCAGTACGTAAAGGTCATTGCTACAGAATGGGGATCAAAGAAATCCAAATAATATTTTATGCAGATGATGCCGCATTAATCGCCGAGACAGAAGACGAGCTCCAAAAGATTAACACATATCTTCAATACAACTGCTAAGAAATACAATATGATAATATCAGCAAAAAAAACCAAATGTATGACAACATCTAAAAACTCATTATGGTGTGAAATTGAAATTGATGGGAAAATAATAAAGCAGGAAGCAAGGTTTAGATATCTGGAAATAGATATAACTAGTTATGGAGATGTTTTAAACAAGAATATATAAAGTAGCAATTAGAGCTATATTAACATACACGGCGGAGACAAGACTTGACACATCTAAAACGAGACGACTGCCAGAAACAACAGAGATGAAAATACTCCGACGAATATCAGGGAGAAGTCTGTTGGATGGGGAGGGAAGCGAAAATATAAGAAGAGCATGAAATATAGAGGATATAAATGGATGGGTGACAAAACGAAAACAGGAGTGGAACGAACACATCAGTAGAATGGCAGACGATAGAATAGTACGAGATAAGTTACCAAATGGGCAAAGAAGTATTGGCAGACCAAGAGAAAGATGGTGCGGCATTTTAAACAATTTAGGAGTCTAACATCAAAGAAGAAACAGGCTTTAAAGCCCAGTGAAGGACTGGTCTTCGACAAGCTAAGGTGTTTAGACATCTAGCAAGTTTCAAGGGTGGTGGTAATTAAATTTAAAATAATACAAAATTATAAGTTTATAGTTGTTTTTTAACACTTCCAATTTTAGTAATTTAATACTTTCTTTATTCACAGATGGTGGCAAGTTCCTTACTACTGGGCTGGTATAAAAATGTATGATCTTATCGCTGGTCGACAAACAGTTAAATCTTCCTACTTTCTCTCCAAGAAAAATGCTCTAGAACTATTTCCGATGTTGAGGGGCGATAAATTGGTTGGTGGATTAGTGTATTATGACGGTAATACTACTATTTTGTTAAATTATATAAATATCTAAACTGAGTATTTATTTCAGGTCAACAAGACGACGCTAGAATGAATTTAGCAGTAGCAGTTACCGCAACAGTCCATGGCGCCACAATCGCAAACCACGTGAGTGCTACGAGTTTAATCAAAGAAAAGAGAGATGGCAAAGATATCATTTGTGGCGTTAACGTTAAAGACGAAGTCACTGGAAAAACGTGGAGCATTCCCACAAAGTGTGTTATAAACGCTACTGGTCCATTCACAGATTCTATTAGAAAAATGGATAATCCTAAAGTTAAAGAAATTTGCGCCCCGAGCAGTGGTGTGCACATCACTTTGCCAGGTATGATGTTTCTCTTTTTATTGGAATTATATTTTTGACAGGTGGCGAAATAATGGTAAATGACATTGAATTACAGTGGTACCTTGACATACGAGTGTAATTCGTTCCATAATATTGCTCGTATGTCAAATTGCTGGTATGTCAAAGCAATTTTCCCAATTGAAATTAACTGAAATGTCATTAATCCGTTCCAGTCCATAAAAAATACGTTAGTTGATTTTGTTGAGTGTTTTTAAATAAGAAAAATGTATTTAAAAGAAGAAACATTTATTTATAAGTAACAAAAAATACATATACTACATTCGGTTAGCTTATGCATATTTTGACAGATTCATTGTCGGAAACCTACAACACAACAATTCCTACTTCTCATATTAATATCTCAAGTATACTACTATTGCAGACTTCTTTCTTTGAAAAAAGAAGAATTATTCTAAATAGTGGAAGTGTATACTAAACCCATCAAATTTTGGGTAGTATATATTTAAAAAATATATTTTAGTTTGTATAATTTAACATAACTATTTATAATATATAATTTAATAATATTGATTGTCGGTAATTCGCAAAGTTCTATTTTATTAACTATTTAGTTTTTTTACTATCAATATTGGCTATGAGTACATGTGCTTGGTTGTATAGTAATTTCCAGCCACTTTTAGTCTGTCAAAAAGTAACTAACTTCACTTCGAAAAAAAATAATTACTAAATTCAGTCAACAGTTGGGACTAGGAATAGCGAACCGAGTATATATATATATATATATATATATATATATATATATATATATATATATATATATATATATATATATATATATATATATATATATATATATATATATATATATATATATATATATATATATATATATATATATATAAGTGCTTAAGAAAGCGCTTAATTTTCGTCAGTGGTCTTCGCTTTTTTTGTCACACTTTGCTCATTTTCATCTGCAGATCGTTTAAAAAAACTGTCCGGGGTGATTTTTATCTACGAACTCTTCAAATTTCTCCCACATTTCCAGGATCTCCTTTAAATTCTGGCTCCTCTTCAAAACTAATTTTTCGTTGAACCGCTGTATGCTGCTGAGAATGTAGTTCGTCTAACTCCTCAGTTGTCAGCTCCTGAGACTGTTCCTCGACAAATTCGTTTACATCTCTTTAATCTACCTCCAGACCCATGGATTTTCTAAGGGAAACAATCTTATCTACCACTGACACTTTGGGTTCCAGTCCTTCGCAGGCCCTTTCATCTATAGCTTCAGGCCACAGCTTCTTTTATGCAGAGGTTAAAGTCCTTGTTGTAACACCTAGCCAGGCCTCCTTAATAATTCTTAGGCATATTACTATGTTAAAGTGGTCCTTCCAGAACTCTCGAAGGGTAATGTTTGTCTTCTCCGTCACCTCAAAGCAGCGCCAATCTTTTGGAGTAAATCATCTTCGAGATTTGGTGGGTGAGAAGGGGCATTATCGAGGACAAGAAGGATTTGCATAGGAAGTAAGTTTTGCTGTATTTTTTAACAAATGGGGCAAACACCAGGTTTATCCACTCCACAAATAATTTCTTGGTGACCCACGTCTTTGGATTTGCCCTCCACATAACTGGCAGTTTTTTTTAAATCTTATGTGACTTAAAGGCTCTGTGATTTTCTGAATGGTACACTAGAAGAGGTTTGATTTTACAGTCGCCACTCTCATTGGCGCAAATTAGTAGAGTTAATCTATCTTTCATAGGTTTGTGACCTGGCACCGTCTTTTCCTCTGCCGTTATGTAAATTCTATTCGGCATCTTTTTCCAGAAAAGCCCTGTCTCGTCAGAGTTGAAGACTTTCTGGGGGATGTATCTTTGGCTTCTATCGGTTCGGAAAGCGTTTTGATGTAAACCTGACGACGAAATGAATGCCGGTCCTTTTTCTAAAGTTGTCAAACCAGCCCCGACTGGCTTTAAACAAGTATTCCAATTCATCATTTGTGTAAGTGTGTGGGATGGGCTTTAGCAAATCTTTGTAAATCGCTCGTGCCTTCTCATATATGATGCTTTGTGTTAAGGTTCCTCCTTGAAGTTGCTTTTCTGTCACTCACACCATTAGTAGTTTCTCTATCTTTTCATGGAGAGAAGTCCGGAGCTTAGAAATTATTGTAACGCCCTTATCTGGCATTCTACCATTTATCACCTTCTTCCGTTTAAGTACAGTACATTTCACGTTTTAGTTCAATAGACATCATCTTCTTCTTCGAACCGATGGTTAAAAACTTAATGTAATATTGTAATGTACAAAAGCACAAAACGCGAACCCAACATATCAACAATACTTCGAAAATGAGGGAAACAAGCAAAGCAGACAGACTGAGGTCTATAGTAAAAATTTACATAGTGTTAATTACACCGAGATTGAGAGTTCAATATGGTTAGTATTGGAATCCGAATTTTTTTTCGGATTTAACTTCCAATGACCATTTAATCTGTCGGTCCAAGTAGTAGTTACGTACAGACGCGTAAAATGATCTTTATGGCGAGGCCGTAAAGATCTATTACCAGTAAAAATTACCTTTTATTTACAAAGCAAATTAGAAATAGTCAAATAAGAGGTATGAATTTGAATAAAAAGCGATTCCTCATATCTCAAATCTTGCTCTCCTCTCAAAGCAAAATATCGCTCGCATCGCGGCTCTTATCTCAAAACACTCTTATATTAGAGCGCTCGTATATCGAGGTTAATATTTCGTATGCTCAGAAACATTAGTCATCTATGGATAAATTCTTCTTATTTTTTTTTTCAGTTCCTTGTCTGTTTCGGACGTTGGCTATCATCAAGACTATCATGGTTTTGTTAAACGCTCTGTCCACTCTTTTGATCTCTTCATTCATTGCCGTTAGAGCCCCTGGATCTAAATTTGCACGGCTGATAACCATGAATTAGTTTTTCTAATAGTAAGGTCTGGGCCGTAGTTTATGCTTGCAGTTCTCACCCGATCCGGTACGGTCTGTAATGAATAAATTAGGATACTTTAAAAATTTTGATGTTTAAATTAATGCGTATAAACTTTCAATCGTGAATTTTATTTAAGGATATTTCTAAACATACCGAGACATGGTGAACGGCCTAATTTGTAAATTTTACTTATTTAACTTTATAATGTGTGAATTTTTGATAATAAAATTACTAGTTGGTGTATTATACTTGGTCCGTGTGGAGTTATCTGTCTCCAATCGGACACGTCCCTAGGTGGTGGAAAGGGGAACGCCCTAACTGGTACTAGGACCGATGAGTAGGTGGGAAATAAAAATACCAACCGCAAACCAAAACACACTGAGGTATGACTACCCTAACAGTAGAGTCCCTGGCCCTACAAGTGAGGGGTTGGGCTAGAGGCCAACAACCTCTTCTTGTAAAAAAGCATATGTTAGCAAAATGTAATTCAGATTAGGAACATGGAATACCCGAACCCTATACCGAACTGGAGCACTCACGTCTTTTGCAAAGTAGCTGTTTTAGCACTGCATGAAATGCGGTGGACGGGAACTGGCACTCTTGACAAGTGAACCCATTCCATATATTATAGCTGCAATAAAAGTCAACACATGGATGAGGTGGAATTTATTGTAAAACAAAGAACCAAATGCCTTATTTATGAGTTCTTCGAAGACCTAGAGCAAGCCAATAACAGATGTCCCAGGCATGACATTAAGATTGTATTAGTTGACATGAATGCTAGAATAGGAAGAGAGCGAGTTTGTATGCCCACGATAGGAAAGCATAGCCTACACAATATCAGTAGCGATAATGGATTACAACTGATAAACTTCATATTATTTTTCAATCTTGAAATCTGTTAAAATGTGATCAATCTAACTCGTTGCTTTTTCATCAGGAGATGTTCAGGTTACCTTGTGTATGTTTTTGTGTTTAAAATAGGTGCTAGCGACTGTCAGTCGTAATCCATTTAGATTTATCAATTGTTTATTTTAGACACTTTATTTAGTTACAGGACACTCAAAATTAGTTATTGGACAACTTTTTAACACAATAAAAAACTAGGAACAAATGAAAATTACAAGAAAAACCAAAGATTTCTGTGCGATATGGGGTACCTATATACAGTAGACACAATTAAATTTTATAATTGCTTCTGTGCTTTTCTGTATTGAGTGAAAAGTTTGTCAATGTCTTCATCTTCACTGTCTTTGTTACTGTTATTAGCATCGGAATTACTATTCTGCAGATTGAAGCAGTTGTGACATATAAATAGATCACCATCGTTAGGTATATACTGTCTATTCTTCACAAAAATACAACATTCATGATAATAAAGACTGCAGTTATCGCATTTTAATTGATTCGATTGAATATCATTTGAACAAATAGAATATTTTACTTTTTTTAATTCTTTTTGTTGCTACACTGATTTTTGGTTAATTTTTCTTCTCTTTTCCGTTTCCTTTCTTGTTTTTGTTTTTCCTGCTCTTATTTTAACTCCTCTTTTTTTCGTAACATTTCTTGATATCGTGCAGAAGTAAAAACAAAAGGAAGTAGATCCGTGATACGTTTATTTTTTCTTGCCGGTACAGTAGGAGAAGTTAAAAAATTATCCAACAATTCGTGTTTAACAATAATTTTACTTGTGAGAGTAAGTCATAAACATTAGTTTTATATTGTTGAATATGGATATCAGTGGTACTACTACTCTCAGAGATATTTACTAATGTTTTTATTTCAGTATTTTTAACGGAAGATGTGATAGCTATATTTTGAATAATAATATTGTTTGTGTCTCTATTTTTTAGAACCATTGGGTTATCCGAATGTTTTGGATCATATTCAAAAAAATTCCAAATTTTGAACAACAAATTTAAATTATCGTCGCTAGGTAGATTATTCTTTGAATTTTCTTTTAAATTCTCTAAGCTATGAACTTTTTCAGGACCTATTTACAAATGTATTATAGTCCATCTTGGGTTTCTTTTGAAATAATTAAATTTTTTACTACTTCTTTAGCTAAACATTTTGTGTTGTCATGGAAACAATCAATGGAAACAATTTGCAAACCTTGAAACCATTTACTATTGTTTAAATTTTACAGCGTTTTTTAAGGCTTGCTTCAATATAGAAGCAAATACAACCTTATTCACTACCCCTCCTGGATGCTGTTCTTCCCATACTCTCACTGATCGCCACCAAGCTTCTTTTAGTGGACGGCAAATAGAAACGTCACATGGTTGTAAAATCCTTGTGGAGTTAGGATGAAGTGCAATTACTTCAATTTGCAGTTCATTACACATTAGACTTAATTGGTAACTTAAGTGACTGTTGTGCCCATCTACAAAAAGAATAACTGGAAGCTTAATATTATTTTCAATTAGGTGGGGGTAAAAAACATTCGCAATATACTGATAGAATGTCTTTACCAACTTTTTATGGAATACGTTGATAAGGATAAATAACCATAGTTACGCAAATTTTACCGTCTGCTAAAAACGTTAACATCACAGTGACGTTTTCTTTTGAACAGCTTTTTTTAACATTATAAATATTTTTTGAACCTTTCATAGCAAATACTTTTCCAGTAGATGGACATATTTGAAATGCTGACTCATCTCCATTAAAAATTCTTGATGAATCAATTAGAACTTCTAGATATTTTTCTTTTAACGTAGTTTTTAATATTTTTAAACAAGTTTTTGATATCTCGTTCAGATACACACGCGCTAGCTGCCGTCACACCTTCACTTGTTCTTTTAGATGTCGCTTCAAAAATCCCTAAAAAAAATCAAACGATAAATACAGATTAAAATACATTTTTTTTAGTTATTGGGGCGCGGATTTTCGGTTAAAAATGTTTGCATGCTGCTTTTTAAATTGTTAGCCTTTTTGGGGAAACCTTTGGAATGATTTCTTGTATCCATCTGGAATATTGAATGTAAAATCAAATAATATTATGGATTAAGATAAATTTGATGAACTTACCTAACCAAAGTATCGTAACCAGATCGTAAGCTAACACTATAATGTCCAATAACTGTCTCGTGTCCAATAACTGGCGTTTTACCCGTAGTATTTTTTAAACTATATTTTTTATTTCTATTTGTATTGCTTACTATATTTTGCACAATTATTTTTCAATATATTGTATTTTTTAGGTTATTACAGTCCTGAACAGATGGGTCTTCTGGATCCAGACACGAGTGATGGTAGAGTAATCTTCTTCTTGCCATGGCAACGACACACCATTGCTGGCACTACAGATTTGCCATGCAAAGTGACGCACAATCCCAAACCGACTGAAGACGAGATCATGTTCATCCTGGAAGAAGTCAAGAACTATCTTAATCCAGACGTAGAAGGTACACTATAATTTCACTTATAACTCCTTTAAATTCTAGTATTTTAGGTATCCCAGATGCAGTTTCTTTAATAACTTTCCAAGTTTTTTTTTTTAATTTTTGTCCGTCCCAGTATCGTGGGGAATATATTAACAAGACGTTTTTTGTAAAAATGATTTAATTCACTTTAAATTTTTCAAGGACTTTATTACTTGTAGGTGGTTATTCGTTCCAAAACTACTTTTGAATCTGGTAAACGTTAAATTTTTACTAGTTTTTACTCTGTATGTTAAAATGTTACTCTCTTTATCCAACGTTAAAAAAATGAAATCTAATGAGCATTTCTGTGTTGTTAAATGTGATGATCTTGAATTTACTAAATATGTTGTTTACTAATTCTGGTTACTAAGAAAACAAATCAATTTATACTACTGAGCTCTTTATAGAATGCAGCCATATTTTTAAACACCGCAATGCAGGAATAAAATGTTCCAAAGAAGACAAGCATTATAAAAGATCTGCTTTCGTATGCCCTGTTATGAATTAATGTAATGATGTAATTTCCAATTTCTGTTACATCTCCCGTTTTATGGAATATTACTGTGTGGCATTTGTACTACTACTATTCGTAAACTGTTAGTTAATGAACTTTCCTAAACCGCTATTATAATTAGATGTCCAAAAAATTTAGTTGTTACAGAATTGTAAATATTATGTTGTTTTAGTAAGAAGAGGAGATGTACTGTCAGCATGGAGTGGTATTAGGCCGCTAGTTTCCGATCCCAACAAACCTGATACACAATCTTTAGCTAGAAATCACATCGTCCATGTTAGTGAATCCGGACTGGTGACAATTGCCGGAGGAAAATGGACAACGTATAGATCAATGGCTGTCGAAACTATTGACGAAGCTATCAGAGGTAATTATTACTTAAGCTAATCAGATAATTGTGAAATTAAAATTTATGCAAAATTCAGATAGTTGACTGAAGTCTTTTTGAATTCTAGTAGTCTTTTTTTCGTTCCGTTGTGGAAGAAGAGATCTCTCAAATAATAAAGTCTCTTAATAATTCTTATTATAGAGACGTTCACGAAACGAATAAATAGCAAAATTTTAAAAGAAATTTACCGAATAGTTTTAACACCTTTCACTCATCATATTGATTTAATTCTTTCAACTGGAGTATTTCCAGAAGTACTAAAATACTCAAAAGCACTATACTCAATTCACAATCAAGATGCACTAGAAATAAACAAACCAAGACACATTAAATGTTACAACGAACACTCTGAAATAATAATTTACAATGTATATACACTGTATAATTCCCAAATCATGATTTACAAAGGTTATACATTGTAAATCATGATTCGGGAGTGTTTCTCATAACATTTAACTGTCTAGGTTTGTTTATTTCTAGTGCATCTTGATTGTGAATTTAGTATAGCTATCTACAAAAAGGTGATTCCTCAAAAACTAGCAATTACAGACCCAAAGGCATTGTTTCTACTTTTGGGAAAGTGGTTGAAAAGGTTATCAAACAACAATTTTATTCCTATTTGGATTCAAATAATTACTTACGCGATTCACAATATGGATGCAGAAGTGCTCGTTCTACTACGAACGCGTATTTATTGTTGTGAGCGAGGGATTAAGGGGCTTGAATTCGGCAATCACTTGTCGAAGGCTTATCGCGGCAATCACTTTACTGCGTTTCATACGACATTTTGCTTCACAAATTAAATTACTACGGAATTAAGGTATCCCTCTTAAGATTCTTATCTATGTGGCAGACGCCAGGCGATAGTGTCTAAAGGTCATCTCTCCGATTTTCTATCTTTAAAACATCCGAGTCCTACAAGGTTCAGTCTTAGAACCTCTTTTGTTTAATATTTATGTCAACTTACTTACTTACTTACTCCGTGGCGTTACAACCCTTCGTTAGTTTTAGCCGACTCGACAACATGCCTCCACTGTTTTTTGTCTTGAGCAACCTCCATCCAATTTTCCATACCCATAGTGATTAGGTCTCCTGCTATATTATCTCGCCACCGGAAACGAGGGCATCCACGTGGTCTCCTTCCAGTTGGGACTTCCTTCCACACCAGTCTTACTGTTCGTTCAGCAGAATGTCTTCTGACGTGTCCTGCCCATTGGAGTCTTCTGAACTTTATTTCTTTTATGATGTTGGCGTCTGGGTAAAGTTCTTCAAGCTCTTCGTTAGTTCTTATCCTATATTGTCCTGATGCTTCATCCAGCACAGGACCAAAGATCTTCCTTAGGATTTTTCTTTCCCAAACACATAGTCTCTCTTCGTTTGCCTTTGCTATCGTCCACGTTTCGCTTCCATACATAACAACGGGTCGTATGATTGTTTTATAGACCTGTATCTTCGTACGTCTTGTTAGTTGTTTCGATTTTATAAGGTTTTGGAGGGCAAAAAGACATCTGTCGCCGGCCTGAATCCTGTTGTTATTGTCTTCAGTTATTGTTGTTCCAAGCTACCGTTAAATTCTCTAACGCGCTCAAAGTTAAAGTCATCGATGGTGATGTTCTGACCATTTTCTGACCGTCTGCTTTGGTTATTGCGGCTCATATAAATATATATATATATATAATATATATATATATATATATATATATATATATATATATATATATATAGAGTTTGTATAACGACGCTAAGAATACAATTCTTTGGAGAATAACTTTCGGGAAAGCGTCAAAACAAGGATCAGCTAGAGATGGTATAAGCCAGTTTGGTGTAGAACTTTATTCTAAATGTGAAATTTTCGGTGATATGTTGTCACCTTCATCAGCACCTAAATGGAAAACCTATTTTAGTACAAGTGGTGGAAATTAACATATAAAACCTACATTGAAAATGTTCAGTTGGTCCTAGAGGTGAAGAACACTGTCACAAACATGTTAAAAATATTAAAAAATACATTTAAAATTTTGAATAAAAACATTACAACACAACAGGGTATTATTTAAAATACAAACACAACAAAAATCTAAAAATTATGACCTACACAAAAACTGCAACTTCATGTTAAAGGTAGAAAAGAAGAATTATTCTTCTTTTTTGATGACATATTTCTGACTTCTATCAATATCCGGGTCTCATATGCAACGAGGTTATAATTTTCACGTTAGAACCTCATGGATATTGAAAGAAAGAGCCCCAGGAAACACAATCAGCAGGGAAATGGAGTCTTTTCTCAAGTACAGGTAGGCAATCTATGTATGTTATGATAAGTTCCCTACATTCTCCAGTTTGTTACATCTTGTCAAGTCCTGTTGAAGTAGAAATGAATAAATACAACTTAAGTTTTCAACATCTTTCTTACAGTTCATAGAAGAACTGCAGTTATGGATGTAGCACATTTCTATGAAGTTTCTCTTAAATTGGTTGTCAACCCTCTTTAGTACTTGCACATTTTCATAGTTAGCAATGTGTCCAGTATTCTTAATATGTTGGCTAAAGGCTGTGCAGGTGGGTTTCCTCACAACATCACTCTTGTGCAAAGCTAGTCTTTTTGAAAGTTTCTGGCTGGTTTGACCGACATACACTTCTGAACAGGAACCATTCTATTCCATGTGGTTCCTGTTCAGAAGTGTATGTCGGTCAAACCAGCCAGAAACTTTCAAAAAGACTAGCTTTGCACAAGAGTGATGTAGTGAGGAAACCCACCTGCACAGCCTTTAGCCAACATATTAAGAATACTGGACACATTGCTAACTATGAAAATGTGCAAGTACTAAAGAGGGTTGACAACCAATTTAAGAGAAACTTCATAGAAATGTGCTACATCCATAACTGCAGTTCTTCTATGAACTGTAAGAAAGATGTTGAAAACTTAAGTTGTATTTATTCATTTCTACTTCAACAGGACTTGACAAGATGTAACAAACTGGAGAATGTAGGGAACTTATCATAACATACATAGATTGCCTACCTGTACTTGAGAAAAGACTCCATTTCCCTGCTGATTGTGTTTCCTGGGGCTCTTTCTTTCAATATCCATGAGGTTCTACTTCTAAGAAAATTATAACCTCGTTGCATATGACACCCGGATATTGACAGAAGTCAGAAATATGTCATCAAAAAAGAAGAATAATTCTTCTTTTCTACCTTTAACATGAAGTTGCAGTTTTTGTGTAGGTTATAATTTTTTGATTTTTGTTGTGTTTGTATTTTAAATAATACCCTGTTGTGTTGTAATGTTTTTATTCAAAATTTTAAATGTATTTTTTAATATTTTTAAAATGTTTGTGACAGTGTTCTTCACCTCTAGGACCAACTGAACATTTTCAATGTAGGTTTTATATGTTAATTTCCACCACTTGTACTAAAATAGGTTTTCCATTTAGGTGCTGATGAAGGTGACAACATATCACCGAAAATTTCACATTTAGAATAAAGTTCTACATCAAACTGGCTTATACCATCTCTAGCTGATCCTTGTTTTGACGCTTTCCCGAAAGTTATCCTCCAAAGAATTATATATATATATATATATATATATATATATATATATATATATATATATATATGGGCATTTCGCAATTGCGGGCACTCTAACCTAACCAAGCATTTATATGACATTTAACGTTCACTTAAATGGTGTCAGAGTTGCCAAGTCTCCAGTTTTTTCATACTCTCACATAATATACAAATGTTGATTAAAGTGATATATAAAAAATTAATAGGATAGATTTTAGTTAAATTAAAGATAATCAAATGCATATACAATAAAATTGATTAAACTTATATAAAAAATTAATAGTAATAATTAAATTACCATATATAATAGAAATGCATTGAAATTATATAAAAATTCAAAGATTTTACAAAATATTTGTTTTATAAGAAACAAACTTTTTTTTTTTTATAAGAAATTTGTTTTATAAACAAAGAAAATATTTGTTTTATACTTATTTAAATCTTGTAGGTTCTCATAATACAAATTATAATTTCGTAAAAGTAACTTATATTTTAAACCTTCATATACATTTTACAAAAAAAATACGGCAAGTTTTATACTTATTTAAAATTTGTAGCTTCTCATAACACAAATTATTATTTCGTAAAAGTAAATTTATATTTGTAGCATTCATATACATATTTTACTAAAATAAATACGGCAACACTGTGACGCAGTGCCTTGAGGAAAATATATTTGGTTAGGTTAGACTGGTTAGAGTGCCCGCAATTGCGAAATGCCCATATATATATATATATATATATATATATATATATATATATATATATATATATATATATATATATATATATATATATATATATATATATATATATATATATATATATATATATATATATATATATATATATATATATATATATAATATATATTTCGTCTTGTTCTCGTTGATTTGGAGCCCCATCTTCTCTGCTTCCTTCTCGAACCTCACAAAAGGCTCCTTCATCCTTAATCGTGTGTTTCCAATTAGATCGATATCGTCTGCAAATGCCAGTAGTAAGTTAAATCGTATGCTAACGATTTGCCTAAATTTATATCTCCGTACAAATCTAATTCTAAAAATTTATACCACTTTTACGTAACTTTGTACCCAATAGGTATAGGAACATACTTTCAGTGCGATTGAAATCAAAAACTGAAATTTTTATGGTGTCTAATAAATTAAGTAGCGTTTTTAGTGGTTAGGACTAGTATTTTAACCATAGAAATATAAAAATATACATTGTCTCTTTTAGTTTTTAAGTATATTCACCGATCTACCTAAAATAACCAAACTGGAAGTAAGCCTTAAGCTCTTGTACTAATCAGTGAATAGGTTTTTGAAACAGAAAAATCGGGAGCTTTCAAATTTCCGTGACATAGACTGACTTTAAAAACTTTAAATTGTAGAAACAGTTTATTGTTATTGGTGTATTAATATTCTGTTACGTTTTTTAGCCTGTAACTTAACTCCCAAGTACAAGGACAGTCAGACTGATATGATGGTACTCTATGGCGCCCATGGCTGGACACCAACCATGTACATTCGCTTAGTACAAGATTTTGGTTTGGAATGTGAGGTTGCACAACATTTGTCGAAATCATACGGTGACAGAGCCTTTGCTGTAGCTAAAATGGCTGCCTTAACAGGTATAATTCTATAGTATATACTTTAGTTGGTATTAAAAGAGCTATAAACTCAAATTTAATTCGCAAAACGCTTACAAAATAAGTTTCTATAAACATTTATATTGTAATTAGACTCTTTCCTTTTACCCATTATGACCACTATGACGTCATCTTTTGAAAAATGATGGACTTATATAATCAAAAAAAAACTTAAATAGTTCTGGGCATGAATGAGTTTATTTTAGACAACCCTTTATTTAAATACGTAACTGATTCTTTCTTGATTGCTCCTGTTTGCTTGGCCTTCATGCCATGTTTAAAAACCCTGTATAATAAATATTTTATTTCGGTACGTGTATTCCCAGTCTCGTTCAAATCTTCGAACTTTAAACAAGTATCATAGAGATAACTAGTATAATAACCTTATCATCCTTACCATATAGTAATTAATTCGGCATTAGGAAACTTAAATATAACAATCGAAAAAAGTGTTTGTGTTTTTGTTAAACGTTAAAGTAATTATCCAGTAATAAACTACCAGTATAAACGGTATTTGTAGGGGAGCCAAGAGTAAAATATATGTATTAAAATCTTGAATATGTTGTCTGTGTGAGTCTATTTCAAATAGGTAAAACAATAAGAATAAGACTTAATCACAATCAAATAGGTAAAGAAATAATAATAAGACTTACTCACAATCAATTTAATTTAACAATCAGACGACCGGTTTCGCTTTCTACAATTTGCAAAGCATCTTCAGGTCTAGATACAAAGTTAAACTAATGCTGCAATAAAATAAACCCAATTAGGGTGGTGTCTAATAAAGATAAAATAAACAAATAAGTTAGTTCATACAAATTATAGTAATTATGCCAATATTACATGTCTGTGGTTTTCAAAATGAATAAATTTGAATATATAAAAGGTATTAACAGACAAGGTAAGACCCACAATTGGTATAAAGTAGTAATATTATATTGTAATAAATTAATAAATGAGCAGATAAATAAAACAAAATAAACATTACTTACATGCCGGTACTCTATTAATTGATGGATGGTAGGTCATGGTTGCAAAAATCATGTATTGTTGATTGGAGAACTTTAATGTGCTATTGCAGTTGTTTTGACAATAAACGGGAAGTTCTTGAGGAGAACAGATTTGATCCAATGAATTAGAGATAGGTATATTGTGGTTGTTTGTCAAATGAAAGTGATGTTCTTTACTATTGTATTATTTAAATTATTTACACTTATATCAGAGATATATTTTTGGAATGTGTGTTATTTATTGAGTATTTATGTCTCCTTCATAACATAAATACTCAATAAATAACACACATTCCAAAAATATATCTCTGATATAAGTGTAAATAATTTAAATAATACAATAGTAAAGAACATCACTTTCATTTGACAAACAACCACAATATACCTATCTCTAATTCATTGGATCAAATCTGTTCTCCTCAAGAACTTCCCGTTTATTGTCAAAACAACTGCAATAGCACATTAAAGTTCTCCAATCAACAATACATGATTTTTGCAACCATGACCTACCATCCATCAATTAATAGAGTACCGGCATGTAAGTAATGTTTGTTTTGTTTTATTTATCTGCTCATTTATTAATTTATTACAATATAATATTACTACTTTATACCAATTGTGGGTCTTACCTTGTCTGTTAATACCTTTTATATATTCAAATTTATTCATTTTGAAAACCACAGACATGTAATATTGGCATAATTACTATAATTTGTATGAACTAACTTATTTGTTTATTTTATCTTTATTAGACACCACCCTAATTGGGTTTATTTTATTGCAGCATTAGTTTAACTTTGTATCTAGACCTGAAGATGCTTTGCAAATTGTAGAAAGCGAAACCGGTCGTCTGATTGTTAAATTAAATTGATTGTGAGTAAGTCTTATTATTATTTCTTTACCTATTTGATATGGACTCACACAAGCAACACATTCATGATTTTAATCACAATCAATTTATTTTACCACCAACGACCGGTTTCGCATACTAAAATTTGCTATGCATCTTCAGGTAAACGGTACATGGTAAACTAAATGCTGAAAATATAATGACCCGTATTAAGGTGCTGTCTGGAACAGAATATATGCAATTATGCCAATATTATGCAGTGCTAGTCAAAAGTCCATTCCCCCCTCCTATCTTTTGAACGGTTATACTTATAATAGTGAAATTTGGAGGGAGGTAATAAACAGACGTAGGCTGCTTAACTAGTAAAATTCTAGGGACAGATGACGTTACAGCGCCACTGTGACAGATAATTTTAAATAGGACCTTATGGCAGGTAATACGCTTAAGGCGTATTACCTGCCTTAAGGCATCGTTTGAAAGGTATTAAAAATACCTATTCAATCGCTGAAAACAAATTGTATCCACACAAATTAAAAATTGTTCACCAACTTTCAGATGATGACTTCGACCGAAGACTAGAATTCTGTGAAAATATGTCCAATAAAATTAACCAACAGCCCGATTACATAAAAACAATTTGTTTCAGTGACGAAAGTACTTTTTCTCTTAATGGAAATGTTAACACATACAATGTGTGGTATTGGAGTGATACGAATCCTCACGTCTGTTATCCTTCACGTCTTTCACATACTCAATTTCCAAAAGAAAACGTTAAACCGTCAATACTTGAGATTCTGGAGGATAATCCACAGGAATTGGGTAACTTGGAAATAACGTTTAGACAAGATGGTGCTCCTGCACATCATTATGGTGCAATAAGACGTTACCTAGATTAGGAATATGTGTTAGATGGATTGGACGACGAGGTACTATAGAATGGCCAGTTCGGTCACCGGACCTCACACTATTAGATTTTTTTCTGTGAAGATACTTGAAATCTAAAGTTTACGCTACAGCACCCGACAATATTGACATTTTTAAACAACGAATTGTTGAAGAATGTAGGGCGATTTCCCCCGACACATTTGAACGAGTGCGGCAAGAGTTTATAAATAGAATACATTGCTGTCAGGAAGTGATGGAGCACATTTTAAGCACTTACTATAAGAACTGGTTGTTAATTATTTATTAATTAAATGGGAAGCTACAATTTTAGTATTTATTTAATTTATTCATTAAAATCAGCTTAAACTCAAACAAAATTATTATGACTGAATAGGTATTTTCAATGCCTTTTAAACGAGATATTACTTGCCATAAGGTCTCATTTAAAATTATCTGTCACAGTGGCGCTATAACGTCATTTGTCACAAGTTACGTCACCTGTTATGAATATTTGAGAAGCCTACGTTTGTTTATTACCTCTCAAATTTCACTATTACAACAATAACCGTTCAAAAGATACGAGGTGGGGAACGGACTTTTAACTAGCACTGTATGTGTGTTAATATTATATATGAATTTAAATTAATTAAATAAAAATTTAGTGAAAAATTATTTAGTAAAATTGAAATTAAATAAATATTACTTACATACCGATACAAGGATTATTATTAAATGTTTGAGAAAACATAGTTTAAAAACCGTTATGATAAACTAGTGACTGGTGATCATCGGTTTTATTGCAACTATTTAACGAGTAAAGGGATAGTTCTTGAAGGGGGGAAGTTAGTCTTGAAGGAAATTCAAGTAGTTTGTCTTTTTAAGGAAAAGACCTTGCAAACTTAAGATTCTACTTAAACTGGCAATATGGAATTCCATAGGTAATAACTCAATACAGACTACAGTTAAAAACCTTTTTAATTACAAATAAAATATATATCATACTTATTTCCGAAAAGAACAGGTAAAGGTTACTGGGAAGTTCCAAACTATAAATTCTATACCACTAACCATCCTGATGATACACGGACATTCTGCCATAATTATCAAAAGCAGTATAAAACATTCCGAACTAGAGGCAACTAAAGTTTCGCATCTGCAGGCCACAAACATTGTATTGAAAACTGGAGTGGGCCAATCTTTATTCCATCATTATTCTGCCCTTCCAAGCATACAATAAAAACAAATCACTTTTCTGAATTTTTTAAATCACTTGGATCAAGGTTTCTAGCCGTTGGTGATTACTATGTGAAACATCCTTTTTTTTGAGGCTCTAGATTGATGGAGCCACGTGGCCGACAACTACTTCAGGCAATTAATATTAATAACCTTAAAGTCACTCTACAGTAAACCTACATATTGGCCAACGGACAGAAGAAAACTACCATATCTCCTTGATTTCTATATAACCAAATGTATAGCAGATAATCATTTAACAACTAAATCATTCTTCGACTTAACATCTGATCACTTGCCAGTACTCGTATTTCTCACTCTGTTTTCTGAAATATTTTTTTACCTAGAACTCCTACATTTTATTTATCAAAATCCAGTTGGAATTTATTAAAAAACATTACTAATAACTCACACATAAACTTATGTCTAACGGGAAGTATCCACCCCACCATCCAACTATTAACCTAACAGGGAGTGCTATCCTCAGGCGATTAAACTGACAATTAAAAAAAAAAGAGAAAACTTAAATAGACTTTGCAAAACAATTTAAGACCGACCAATAAAGCTGCATTTAACAAAGCAGCAAAAGACCTAAAAAATGCTACGTGATTTAAAAATACATCAACTAGTAAATACCTGAAAGAGTTGGTAGCCTTCCAAAAGCGATTGTTACTATCACAACAACATATACAAAGGCAAATATATTTCTCCAACACCTGGAAACTACCTTTACTTCATTTTCCTCTGAGTTTCATCAGCAGGGAAATGAGAAGACTTTTAATAATCATAATAAGAGCTTTCGACTTCTTTGAATTCTTTATCCGATCTTCTCTGGATATTCCACCAACCATTTCGTTATTAGTTTTTGATTTTTCCAATTTTCAGTTTGCTTTTTTTTATTGTTGAAGTTAAATTTAGTAAGCAGTTAAATTACGTGTTTTTCTTTTTTTGTCTTCTACTCTCATATTTCTTACAGGTTCAGAAATGGTCATCTTACAATCAATAGAGAAAAAACCCTTAAAATAGTTGAAGACTTTTTCAAATTGCTGTACACATGCCAATACAAATGCAAATAGCAGAAAAGATGAAGTACCAGAAATATTAACAAGAAAAAAGGGCATTCTCAATCAAGGATTAGAATTACTACCGGAAATCATAATAGATGAAATAAAACTAGCTCCAAGAAAAGCTAAAAATAACAAATCTGCAGTGGAAGATTGTGTAGTTACTGATGCAATCAAAATCTGAGGTACTTGCCTACATAAGAAAATAATAAATCTGTTTAACATGTGCATTTTGGACAGTAATATACCCGACAAATGGCACAATGCTGAGGTAATTCTATTGTACAAAAAAGGATATCCCATAAATTAAAAAACTATAGAGCTATCAGTCTTCTTAGACACCTATACAAACTCATTACAAGAATAATAACGAATCTTCTTTAAAAAAAAACTCGATTTCTACCAGCCAATAGAGCAAGCGGGATTTCGTACCGGATTTGGAACAAATGATCACCTACAGAGCATTAAAACGGTAATAGAAAAGACTATCGAATACAATCGACCACTCTTTCTGGCTTTTGTAGATTTTTACACGGTAGAATTTGACAAAATCCTGAAAGCACTGCAAGGATGCCGCATTGATTACCGATATACAAGGTTAATTTACAATACCTACAAGAACGCAACCATGTCGGTGAAGCTACATAAAAACACGTATCATATCCCAAGCAGTAGAGAAGTCCAATAGGGTGATACCTTTTCGCCTAAACTGTTTACCGCAGTACTAGAATAAGCTTGTAAAAAAATTAACTGAGAAGAGAAAGACCTGAACCTTGACGGTAGAAGATTAACAAATTTGAAATTCGCAGACGATATAGTTTTGTTCTCGGACAACTTGAAAGGGATATACAGGGTGAGTCATGAGGAACTTTACATACTTCTACCATATGTAGAGTCCCTCAGGGAGCATATCATGTGACCACTAAAAAATGTCAACTCCTCTTCTTTATTAATTATCAGGGTGATTTGTGTAATTGACCATTTATTTCATTTTACTGTAGTGTTTATACGGCTCATTTGATTTTTTTAATTTTTGCATGATATAGTACACTACGATCAAGCATTCGACTGGTATTAGCTAAACTAAAAAATTCCAGGACTGGCTTTGAAAAAATTAATTTAGGGATTCGTATTAAATATTACACCCTGTATATATTTTTTTTTAAATGCAAGAAGTGATTTTCAAACTACATAAATAGCCAATGAAAACGACATATACGACAATGTTATCGCACTTTTATTAAATTTTTAGTGAACGATCAAATCTTACCAAAAATAGAACAACCATAATGAAGTATCAAATTATAAGGTAATTAATTTAAACAAATGTTATAAATTTCAAACATTTTAATTAAAATGAGTTCCTACAACATAATCTAATATGTAGAAAATTATCATCTTTACTGTCACTTTGTATTATCATTTTAATTGAAATGATAAACTGTCACTGCACAATAAAAAACAGTAACTACTAACAATACCGAAGAACAATTTAAAAAAAAAACTAAAAATATGTACATAGATATGATAAACTCATAAATTAGAACTGGAAAAGATACAATAATGGTAACAAAATAAAAATAATTCAAAATAGATTTTCGAAATGGAACCCTGCAGCCTGTACACATTTTTGTTGCCGAATTGTTAATTGTCGTATCGAATTACGGATACTCTGGGCATCGTTTCTAATAGTATTACAACAATGTATAATTCTATCAGTTAATTGTTGTCGGTTATTAATATTCACTGCGTAAACTAGTTGCTTCAATCGTCCCCAAATATGGTAATCAACGGGATTGAAATCAGAGGATCAAGGCCACGAAATAGGACCTGCACGTCCTATCCACCTGTTGCCATAAACATTATTGAGATGTTGTCTCACTGCCAGTAAAAAGTGTGGGGGTGCTCCATCATGCTGAAAATACATCCCTCGGATAGCAACGTTCGCGTTGGCAAGCAAATTCGGCAAAATATTTTGTAGAAAGTTCAAATAGACCTGCCCTGTTAAAGGACCATCAAAAAAGTGAGGACCTACTAATTGGTTATTTATGACACCAATCCACACGTTAACCGAAAACCTTAACTGAGAACGACGTTCTCGAATAGCATGGGGATTTTCTTCTGCCCACACATGTGAATTTCGTGAATTATTTATCCCGTCTCTGGTAAATTGGGCTTCATCTGTAAATAGTGTCCTGTATAGCGTTGGTCGATTATTGTTAATCCATCTACAAAATTCCAACCTATCGATCTCATCTCCAGCATGTAGTCGCTGAACCATTTGAATGTGATATGGGTATAGATTATTTTTTTGTAAGACTCTACTTACTTTTGATTAAGTAACATTGAGTTCTCGACTTACTTGTCTAGTGCTTATTGTAGGGTTCATAGTAACGGCGTCCATAATGTTATCTTCCTGCGCTTCATCTACATGTCGCTCTGTTGTTCCACTAGGAAAAGTGTCATTTTCTCGCAAATAATTAAAAACTGACCCAAATGTTGGATGACTGGGAGTTCGACGATTAGGAAATCTCCTGCGATATTCTCTACTAGCAGCCCTACCATTCCCATTACAGAATCTATAAACAAATATTATGTCTGCATATGCTGTGGTCGAAAACTGATGTGGCATTTTGAACGAAAGTAACAAAAGCTCTACCAAAACTAACACAATGTACTTAACGTAGATATGACAGAAGAAATGTATTCTTGTACATATAAATAACAATTGATAATGACAATAATGACAATGGGTATAAAATATCAAGAAACGTCAAACGGTTAACGCCAACCTTCATTTTAAACTTTTTTAGATTTATTTTTATTTAGTACAGTTGATGCAATGTATTATTATTTGACATAAAATTTTAATCATTTACAATCAACAAAAACTAACACAAGAGGTTTGACTTTTTAATCAATTTAATTTATTATTTATCGAAAATAATGCCCCAATACGATCTGTGAGTAAAAATTTAAAATTGAAAAACAATTGATTCTATCGTAGAGATAATACAAAGTGACAGTAAAGATGATAATTTTCTACATATTAGATTATGTTGTAGGAACTCATTTTAATTAAAATGTTTGAAATTTGTAACATTTGTTTAAATTAATACCTTATAATTTGATACTTCATTATGGTTGTTCTATTTTTGGTAAGATTTGATCGTTCACTAAAAATTTAATAAAAGTGCGACAACATTGTCGCATATGTCGTTTTCATTGGCTATTTATGTAGTTTGAAAATTACTTATTGCATTTTAAAATATATATATATATATATATATATATATATATATATACAGGGTGTAATATTTAATACGAATCCCTAAATTAATTTTTCCAAAGCCAGTCCTGGAATTTTTTAGTTTAGCTAATACCAGTCGAATGCTTGATAGTAGTGTACTGTATCATGCAAAAATTTAAAAAATCAAATGAGCCGTATAAACACTACAGTAAAATCAAATAAATGGTCAATTACACAAATCACCCTGTTAATTAATAACGAAGAGGAGTTGACATTTTTTAGTGGCCACATCATATGCTCCCTGAGGGACTCTACATATGGTAGAAGTATGTAAAGTTCCTCATGACTCACCCTGTATACAATGCTACACGAGCTTCAGTTAGTGTGTGCCAGTTTAGGACTTAAAATAAACATCTCCAAAACAAAATTAATGACAAACCTCTTTAAAAGGGGTATACCAATTTTTTAAAACGTTAGAAATGAACTCAAGACGAAGAACAGGAGTTGCAGATCTAATTTTCCAAATTGCCACACTGAAATGGAACTTGGCCGGACACGTCGCCCGAATCAGTGATGAAAGGTGGACAAAGAGATTGCTTGAACGGAGGCTGAGGTTAGACAAAAGAAGTAGATGAGGACCGCCTACTCGTTGGACTTACGATCTCAAGAAAAAGGTTAAGTGCTCAAGATAGAGCACAATGGACAAAAATGGGCGCAAAGGGCTGGGTGATGATGATGATGACTCTTACATTTAATTGTTTTTTTATCTCTATCTTTTGTTAACTATAAGTTTTTAAGTTTATTTAATATAGACTAAATGTTTTTTATGTCGAAATTCCGTACGCTAAATATATGTTTTGAACCTTCTAAGATATATTCTTTATGATATTTTTAAGGTAAAAGATGGCCCATCATCGGTAAGAAACTCCATCCAGAGTTTCCATACATCGACGCTGAAGTAAGATATGGTGTCAAAGAATATGCCGTAACAGCAATAGACATGATCGCCAGAAGACTGAGATTAGCGTTTTTGAATGTTCAAGCCGCCCAAGAAGCTCTTCCAGATATAGTCAACATCATGGCTGAAGAACTAGGATGGTCCGAAGGTGAGTTCATCAATAATATAATATTTACTACTTTTGTAAGTGCCGGTATCTAAAGGAATATTATTGATATTAGAATCTTCTCCTAATAAATTAATATTGTGTTTTTTTTTTAATTTTAACAAATAAGGTATCTTTAACATAAGAAACTCTTTAATGTTTATAATGTTTTCACTTTTTTATTCTTGTAGTCTTTGTGTTTTGGATATCCTGTCGATGTTCTCCTTTGTGAAAGTCCATGTTTGTAAGCCATATGTGATAACTGGTAAAATGCACTGATTGAATATGTTCGTTCGTATATATTGAGGGAACTTTTTATTTTTTAGAATATATAATAGTTTACCAAATGAGGCCCATGCTAGTCTAGTTCTTGTTTTTATTTCTTCTGTTTGATTGTCCCTGTTCAGCTTTATTATCTGTCCTAGGTATATGTATTCTGCCACCTGCTCTAATTTATTCTGTTTGACTACTATTTCTAATTGGTCTTCTTGGTTTGTCATAGTCTTGGTTTTACTATAGTTCATTTCTAGACCTACCTCTATCGCTTTTCTATCTGGTTCCTTAACCATCTTCTGTAACTCTTTCTTCTTATCTGTTATCAGGACTATATCGTCTGCATATCTCAAGTGGTTCAAGAGCTCTCCATTTATTCTTATTCCGTATGTATCCCATTCTAATTTTTTAAATATGTCTTCCATAGCCTGATTGAACAATTTTGGTGATATTGTGTCTCCCTGCCTGATTCCTCTTTCCAATTTTATTGGTTCTGTAGCTTGTTCGTTCGTCAATTTTATTGTGGTACTCGCATTTTTGTATATGTTTGTTATTAGGTCCGTGTACCTGTAATCAATTCTGCCGTTCTGTAGTGAGTTTTGGATGGCCCAATGTTCTATGCTGTCAAACGCCTTTCGGA
Source organism: Diabrotica balteata (assembly GCA_918026665.1). Taxonomy (NCBI): domain Eukaryota; kingdom Metazoa; phylum Arthropoda; class Insecta; order Coleoptera; family Chrysomelidae; genus Diabrotica; species Diabrotica balteata. Next base: position 91,941,167 of record OU898284.1, on the reverse strand, counting down.
AGTCTATGAATGCCATGTATAATGGGATTTGATACTTGTTCGACTTTTCAATCAGTATTTTTACTGTTAGCAGATGGTCGCTAGTAATAAAACCCTTTCTGAATCCCGCTTGTTCTCTTGCTTGGTATTCGTCAAGCTTAGTTGTTAGTCTATTTGTCATGATCTTCGTTAGTAGTTTAAATACAACACTTAGTAATGTTATAAGTCTGTAGTTTTCTAAGGTCTTTCGGTCACCTTTTTTGAACATTAATAGTGTCTGCGGATCGTTCCAGCTATCAGGTATTTCTTTTGTGGTCAATATTTTGTTCATGAGGATATGTAGTCAAAATATATTTATGGTAAATGGCAAATCAATCGTATTTAACAAAAACTTGAAAAGTGAACTTACTCTATTCACGTTCTTAAACGACCGTGCTGCCAACTGCTGTCAATATTAATAACTAATAAAATAGGAATAAGAGTCAAAAATTTGAATAAATTAGAGTTTAAAACTGGTATAAATTTCATCAAATTTTAAAAATAATGTGCGATAAGAAGAAAAGTAATAGATATTCTCCAGTGCCACAATATTTTGTTCGATGTACGAAAGATATACATATCCACTGCTTTCCAAAGGACGAGAAATTACGAAAAAAATGGCAAGTAGCTCTTCGTATTGCGAAACCTGTGAAAAAATTCATAAATGTATAGAGCCGACACTTTAATAAATCGGATTACTTTTTTCCAGGTAAATCATATTTGATGGGAAATTTATTTAGGTAATATTGTCTCAGCCTGGTTCTTTTTTATCATTGAAATAACGTTTTACGTATTTTTTACATGTTAAGTCTGGTAAACGATTTTTAAAAAAGGTCTGAAAATCTACCTATTCGATCTTTGGACAGAGTGTTGCCTTCTTCACAAGGATCATCTCGAGAAGAAAGATCAAAATGAGCCAAACAAAGGCATCTATCTACTACATTATCTATTTCAAAAGATGTGTTGATTGACGCAGAGTCAACAACGTCAACAATTATGAAAGATGAAATCGAAGGATACAGCGATAAGTAGTAGTTTTAGAAGCCATCCGAAATAGTCCAGAGTTACAGCGAGATCACTCACTGAAAATCAGCACAAAAGAGAATGATATCCAAGTGACCCCATCTATATTAAGTGAAGGCAAAAAAGTTACTTTGTATGATTTAATACAAACAAATCGCGATTTAAATGTTTTCACTGGAATACCCACTCTAAATTTGCTGGAAAATTTGTGAAGCTGTTAGTTTGTTAGAAAACAAAAATTCGAAACCATTTTTGCTTCAGCTAAAACAACGTATTGTTCTAGTGTTTGCTAACTTAAAAACTGACCTCACTTTTCTTTGCCTATCTGTTATATTTTTGGTATCTCAGAAAACACATGTAGAAATTATTTTTAGATAACGGTGGAAGTTCTTTCTGAAGTATTAAAACCTGCAATCCCATGGCCAGAAAAAGAAGAGATTCAAAATATAATACTTGTTAGTTTTACGAAATTTCCTTAAACAAGAATTTTTTAGACTGCACAGAATTTTTACAAATAAAGCAAGTGTCTCAAGCGTCGTGTAATGACTTATTTTCACTACAAAGGGGGCCATACATTAAAAGTTATTATTGGAATATCACCATCTGGTTCAATTACATTTGTAAGTCCTATTTATGGTGGCCATATTCAGACAAACAAATTTTCATTTAGTCAAGATTATTGGACAAATTGACACCAAATGAGGATGCTAAAATAGTAGAAAAACGCTTTTAGAGAATGCTAGAACGATTTAAATGAATATATTAAAAAGAAAATCGAATTAATAAGACCGCCATTTTTGGGAAAAAGAAAACAATTATAAATGCAAGATGCTCTTTGTACCGCTGAAATTGCTTCAGCAAAAGTAAACGTTGAAAAAACTATACAACGGCTAAAAATCTTTAAAGCAAGAGTTAATTTGTTCCTAGCCAGTGGCGCACCCAGTGGAGTTTTGGGGGTTAAATCCCCCCCCCCAAGACCCTATTCCGACACTGTTATTCACAAATTTTAAGGACTTAAAATGGTGAAGGTAGCATAAAAAAATTTCGGTGCCTAACCAAAACCACCCCCAGAGGATAATTCTAGGTTCGCTACTGCCTAGGTCCTTATATGGACTCTGTTATAAATATTATTACAGGTATTGTTAACCTTTCTGCACCAATACTTAGTAATGATAGATATTAATGTGAGTGTAGTGAAGTGTAAATATTTTTCCAAGTAAAAGTACCTATAAGAAATAAATCAATCTTTTAAATCAAGTTTCTTATTTATAATTGATGGATTCGACCGTTACTTGATGGAAATTCATTTTATGTAACAATAAAACACTGAAAACTTTGTTTTCAAACTTCCACAAAATTTATTTTAACTATTATCACAACAGCTGTTTCGGCTGATAGCCTTTCTCAAGTGATCTATTTTTGTCTTGGGTTTACAAATTTATAGTCTCTAATGAAATAGGTTAAGGAGGGGAGAACTGCTGGTCTCAAGTTGGTCATTCAGAATTATATCTGTGTTTTTTAATTTGTTGATTTCCGTAGATTCTAACAAAGATAGCTTAAGGCCTTTATTTTAAATGTGAAGAATTTTAAATTTGTCATTAAAAGAATGAATATCATCTAGAAGGTGAAGTGCGTATATCGAATCTGTTTTTCTATTTTTGAAAGCCCTTTTATGTTCTGCTATTCGTTTATCAAAGTTTCTACCAGTTTGACCGATGTAAGTTTTTGGGCAGTCGCCACATTGAAGTTTGTACACACCACTATTTAAGTGTTTTTTATTTTGGCTCTTGTTATTTTTAATATATTTGCCTAGGTTGTTATTTGTTCGGAAAGCTGGTGTTATTCCTTTCTTTTTTATGTGTTTGGCAATTTTTGTTGTTATTTTGCCTGTATATGTAATCGAGTAGAAGATGTTGGGTTTTTTCTCTGGTGGTGGAAATACTAATTTCAGGGCTTTCTTGTGTAGTTTTTGATTTAACATTTTATTAATTGTTTGTTCATTGTATCCGTTGTTTACTGCTTTTTATTGTTGTTTATTTGCTTAATTATATTTAATTCTGTCTCAAAGTTGTATTTTGACATCGGAATTTCTGTTAATCTATGTAACATACGATGATAAGCTGCCAGTTTATGTTGTGTTGGATGGGATGATGAATTGTGTATAGTCGTGTCAGTATGGGTAGGTTTATGAAATATGGAGAAGTCATGTTTGTTTTGAAGTCTGCTAATTTTTAAATCTAAAAAATTTATGGATTGAATTTGTTCTGTTTCTATTGTAAATTCAATATGACTATGAAGTGAATTAATATACGATAAAAATTGGTCGAGTTGCCTGTTAGTTCCTGTAAAACATACCAGTACGTCGTCTACGTATCTCCACCAATATAAAAACTGTTTGAATACGGTGAATATTGGTGTTTGAATATTGGTTGAATATTGGTGGTTGAATATATATTAGTATTTGATTGTTAAATCAAATACAGGGTAAGTCAAAATGCAAGTACATTATTTTTTTGATAATTTTAAATAGAACACCTTGTATTTAATATCACTATCGAAAAGTACTAATATCGTACTTTAAATTTTATGAAGTACTTCCTATACCCAAAGTTATCAGTTTACTAGATATTTTTATTTTTCTATCAAAGTATTAATTTGGTAGATATTTAAACGTTTACCATTAATTATTGTGAGTTGGCCATGATTGATTTACCAACTTTACATTGTTGTAATGTGGAAGTGAAGCAGATTTCAAATTTAGAATAAAATATAGCGTGTTCTGTTTAAAAAAAACATGTGTTTGGTCTGCCACCAACTTATGGAACACCCTGTAAGATTGTAACTAATTTTAAAATGTGGAGTTTAAAGCTGCCTACAATTTTTATCAATAACTTTTTTTTGTAATTTTTACTATAACAGATCTACTGAGCTTCCTCATACTTATCAATCACCCTGTATAGTAATGTGCCAATTATATGTTTGCATTTGCCTGAATTTCCAGCCTTACATATATAATTACAAACAACATTTTTAATATTATCAATCACTTCAATTTTCACTTATATTTGATGGGGTACTCCTCTCAAATTGCTCGTTTGAAGGCACAATGGTTGTATCACTGCGATTTTCCCACTATATGATAATATTAAAAAAGAAATAATATGGTTAGGTATCCCTATTTCGTCCACCAGCTTTCAAAACAAGTGCTGCCATCTATAGTCGTTTGAGAACGCGAATATCTACAGTTTGTTTCACTATTTAAAACAAACTTAAAAATATAATATCAGGTGCCTCTCAAATTGAGATATTTATTCATTTTTTCGGTATACTTTCAGCCGAAAAGCAAAAACAGATTAAAGACGCTTCAGAGTTCCTTCAAAACGAAATGGGCCAAAACGTCAACCGTGCTAGCAGAGACAAGATTCCTATTAACTTAAGCAAAGAAGAAATTCAACTTTATATCAAGAGATTCCAATACATCGATAAGGATAGAAAGGGATACGTATCTATTAATGACATCAGAAGAAGTCTTAAGGTTGGTACAAGAAATGTTTTATTTGTTGTTTTGTCTGCTTTTTTCGTAATGATAAATAGTTTCATTTTAATAAATTTATGGGTGCTTCACCAACAGTAAATCGTCTCGTTTTACATCACTTAAGTTTCATACTTCATATTCATATGAAGGGTCGCGTGAAAGAACGATCAGAGTCCGTTTTTGAAGCAAGTCCTGAAATCGAAGCAAGTTTAATAAATATTCCTATAGTTGTAACGTTCTGGTAAATGTGAGTGGCTTGTTACAAAATACGTAATTTACTATAAAGCATTTTTCTCTTTACACAACATCACTAATGCACTCTCTCTCGTGGTGAGGCTAAAAGTACCTACTTATCGGACTGTCTACTTATTTTGGCAACTATCTTGCATCCGTGATATTTCCCTCGGAAAATCAGACACATCATAGAAAATTAAAACATGCTATATTAAAGACGCTGTAGAATGAACCTCTTACTATAAGCCCATTAATGCACAAAATTAAATTTTTATCGAAATGAAATCAAAACTACAGAATGAAATAAAAAGAGGTTGATTTTAATACCAATGTGCAAAATTTACATTTTTTTCTTTGTAACTGCCCTTTTTGGCGTGCTGGGAAATGAAGGACTCAATATTTCATAAAACATTATTTATACATACATTTATTGTATCGATATTTGGTACACTTGCTACATTTGTCGCACCTTCCTTATTTTTCAATTTTGTCTACATGATCCAAACGAATTTCGTCAGCAACATGTTTTGAAGATTTTGGACGAACTCCACGTGGTGTTTTGGGGCTGTCAGCAGGGACCACAATTCTCTTGTAAAATTCTAATAAAGAAATTGCCTCAGTGTTGCGATAAAGAAGCCACATGTTGACTATTGCCCCATTCAAGCAAATTCTGAATATCGCCTAATACCAGTTTGTAGATCGAATTCGAATTCTATATAAACGTCTTAGCTTATCGAATAAGTTTATACCACCCATTCCCTTATTATACATTTGCACAACGTTGGGTTGAAGGGCCGTTATAGTTTTTCTGTCTTTTCTGGACCATGTGTTACAGTTTTCTACAGTAAATATTTCTGGAGTTAAAATATTAGTTGCCCTAGTAACTTCATTATTTTCATTCCAGCGAACAAGAGCGAGCTGATATTTTTCGCGTAGAGCGTGGGAAGTTCCACGAATTTGTTTTTTTATTTCTTTGAGGTTACGGAACTTCCTAAAAGTTTAAAAAGTACCCTGTAATTTATCTCCACTTCCAGTATAGGGATGAAATTTTACAAGGTAACCTTTATTGGTCGCAACGCACCAGAAGTTATATCCGTAACGGATATTTTCCTAGAATGAACTGCTACATTGAATGATCTCTATAATACTGTTCCATGGCTTCGTTCACTGGCTGCAGGTAATGATAAAAACGTTCATTTAGATGGTCAATTAGTGGTTGAACTTGTGAACGAATTATCGTCAACGTATAAAAATCTATGAATTTTTTTAAATCTGTTCAACTCATAGTGTTACTAACTAGATGTGGGTGAGAGTCCCCTTAGACCTTTCCAATATATTCTCCTAGAAGGTAATGGGTGGTATCCAGAGAGAATAAGGATGACAAAGTATTTATATAAATCATCAACGGACCAAGTGAAAGAGCAAGGTTTTTGTAAAGCGTACTTTACCGTTTCTTTACAAAGATCCTTTCAAAGGTCCATGAATTTTTCATTTTCCATTAAAAAATAATTTAAACGCATCGATTGGCTTCAAATTTTGTTCTTTTCATTCATTTAGTATATGGGGTTCCATATTGTTTTTGAAAATATCATCTATGACTCTTTTTTCCAGTTTTTTTCTTCCCACATACGATCAATTCTTTTCATAGATTTTTTTCTGGTTTCAAAATCTTGTAAAATTTCTACAACTTCCCATTTTCTTCTGTTAGCTTATTTGTGAGTTTCAGTCACAGTTGCATTTGACAGCACTGTTTTCTCAATTGCTGCAAATTAGTTTACGGATTTAATATCAGATGTCGCTATTTGCGTCCATTCCAAGCCATGTTAGAGTTGCTTCCTAAGACAGAAGAGATTTATTTTCACGTTTAGAACGACTGTAAATTGCCGTTCTGAAGAGCCCTATTAGGGCGAAATACGTATAAGCGGATACAAGACGCGCTATACCTGAAATCAAATCTTAATTGTCTTTTCCTTTTTCCAATTCGCTAAGGATTTTTGCTTAGTTGAGAAGATATGTTCTGGAATGCAAATTTTAGATTCCCCCTGTCTCTAATAACATCTTTATCAACGTCTGTTTTGCCTTGCAATTCTTGGAAGGTACAGATTGAAGCAAAAATCTGAATTTGGTTTTAAAAATTAGTTTACGGATTTACTTTGAAAAATGTAATTTAACTGGTCTTGCAATAATTGCAACATGAGTTGAACGTCGTTACATTGGTCAATTTCCTGAGCCAAAGTATTGTCATCTTCTAACCTCTCATATATTTGTAACAATTCCTCTTCATTTTTGGAATTATTAGGATCATATTTTTTCGTCATTTTTTCTAAAAGAGAAAGAATATTGATTAGTTACTACGATTGCCCAGTGTATTATACATTAGACGCAAGAATCAAATACCTTCAAAACACTCACCAGTATATATTTTAATATTATTTATATCACTATTTAATATTTAGAAGAATTACTATTTAGTTAAACACTACAAAAGATTTTTGAAAGTCGAAAAAGTCCTCCAAACTCTCCTAAAATGCAACCGGTGAACTATAATATAACCTAAGAAAACTTTAGCACAAAACTTATTACCCTTTAATTCTGTTTTCAGCAGCATTGCGAAGCATTTCGTAGCTGTGGATTCCTGTCCATTGTCGAATATTGCGCAGCCATGACATTTTTTTACGTCCCAGACCTCTCCTACCCTCTATCTATCCTTCGAGTATCAGTTGCTGTAAGCCCGCTCTTCTGAGTACTTCCTTATTTCTTCTGAGTACGTCCATGATATTCTAAGCATTCAACGCAGGCACTACATTTCAAAAACTTCAAGTTTGTTAATGGAACTGGCCTTTAACGTCCATGCTTCCGTTCCGTACAAGAGAACAGGGCACACGTAACACTTAAGCATCTTGTATCGGAGGTTAAAGTCCAATTTGCGATCAGTCAGAAACTTAAGAAGCCTCAAAAACGCATTTCTGCTTGTTAAACTCTGCTCTTTATTTCATTCTCGGAGTCCCAACCCTCGTTCAGCAAACAACCCAACTATTTAAATTGCCTGACCTGTTCGATTTCTTCTCCAGAGACATATATCTTTGCGTTGGGGTAATCATTTCTACTTATAATCATTGCTTCTGTCTCCTTGATATTTATTTTCAAACCCCGAGCTTCACTTGCAAGAGTTAGATCATTTAAAAGGCATTGAAGATCTTTGATGTTATCTGCCACTATGGTTGTATCATCGGCATACCTGATGTTATTAATAAATATGTCGTTGACTTTAATACCCTTATTAGAGTCTGCCACTGCTTCTGCGAAGGCTTTTTCTTTGAAGTGAAGCGAAGTTTCGTTGAAATTTTGAAGACGTGCTGTTGCTGTCTGGTTCCAATGCAGATTGGCGATAATTCTTATATCCTTGGTCTCCAATCCCAACTCTTGTAGGTATTTTATCATCATTAATATAAATGTCTAATGTTATGATAAACAATTACCTTCTAACCTCTGCACTCTAATCTATATTGGGAAAACCTGACAAGGAAAGAGAGAGGACGGGTAACGCTCGTTCAACCAACCCTCAAAAAGTGAAGCCACTTCTCGATGTGTCCGCCATTTTTTGGTGGAAAACAATAGATCTGACACCAGTTTTGTTTTTTTTTTGGTTTTTTAAAAAAAGTGAATTAAACACCTATTTTTTTTAATTAATAAAATGGTGAATTGTGCATATATTCTTTGTAAAAATCGCAGCGAGTAGAAAACACCAGGAATATCGTTTCATAGGTAAATATTTATAATAGTGCAATTAGGTATTTTTTACTTTTTATTTCAATTTTAAACCTCAAAACCAATTTAAATTAGTATTTTAACGAAAGGTAAGATCTAAATTAGTAAATAAGAATGCTAAATATGCATAATTATTTCAGTACCTAATTGTATTATAATTAATAATTTTACTCACACACCATGATGATTTGCCAGTGGCGATGTGCGTTGAGGATTAAAATTCCTTAAATAAGTAAATAAATAAATTTCGTTAATTTTGATTCCAAAATATTTATATAAAATAAAATAAGTTAAATAAAACATTTATTGTACAAAAATATTTCATTTTAAATAAGAATTAGTCAATCCTTAAAAATACAATGATACGCCGCTGACCACTTCCTCTGGTGGCAGTTTGGCTTCACTTTTAGCGATACTGTTACGCGTCTTCTCTCTTTCCTTGTCTAAGGGGAAACAGCTAATGTTTACTTTTTTCATCGAGCAAAAAGACAATAGAGGGAATGTAAAGGTAGTGGGGACAAACATATTGTTAGACAGGAAGTGCGATCTTTAGAGGCCACATTAAACAAGGAAAGTGAGTCTTTATCCTTGTTTGACATCAAATTTAGTTGGGTTATGTTATTGTTTGTCCCAAATGTCACATGAAATCTTATTTATATTGAAGTTTTTTATTAATTGTGTCGCATTTTAGACTCTTATCATTAATAATTAATTAAAACTTTCTCGTCTAAGACACATTCTGAAAAATATTATATAGCTACTGTTGATAAGTGTCGGAAAATTTAAATTTCGCGCATTCGCATTTCCGGACATGTCCGCCATCAGAGGCCACTTTTTTGGTCTCCTTTTCATAAGGATTAGATTCCCTCTTTTGTCTTATTGCTCGATGACTTTTTTTCTGACAAGTACTTAGATGACGAAATATATATGGCAGTGTCTCGCGTATTACATAAAATACGTTGGGCAATTTGGGCATTAATGGGTTAAGGCTGTTAAGTTGCATAATTGATTACACCTAACTTAATTCCTGACAAACCCCGAAGCGCATTTCTTTTACCACGGACAATGTCTCATACCAGTATAAATAAAGATAGGGATGTGGAATTTGAGAACGATCCACAAATCGACATTTAATGCGTAAAATAGGTCGGAGTCCAGCTCCTTATTTAAAATTTTTGGAGATTTCAAACGTTTATCTAATTAGTAAAATGTTGTTTTATTTTCCACAACCAAATTTGACTCTGATCGTTTTTATCCGTCACCCGTCATATACTAATAAACAGAATGCTGCATTTATTTTGACGTCACGCCATTATTTTTTGGGGTTATGTCCATATCTTGATTATTAATTAGCTAAATTTCCATACCAGTTTATTTTAATCTATTTCGTGATTTTGTTTTGGATTACAAAATTGATTGATTGATTATTCACTTCTGGAAAGGTTTAAAGTGAATTGTCCTAGAAATTGATTACATAAGCAACTCGGTGTTTTTATAATCAAGACCTTAACCTAACCTCAAAAACGAACTGGCAGCGTGACGTCACACTAAAGTTAAAAATAAAAATTGATATTACATATATCCTCACACTTTTGCAGTCTTTAGGAATGAAACTGACAGATGACGAGATCCACGTTCTTTTATCTGAGATCAATCTTATGTTTAACGGTCAACTGGATATGGCAGACTATTTACACGTAAGTTTTTCCAAAGACATTTTACATAACTATTATATTGTTACAGCAAACTGGCGAGAAAGAGGTATCCGGCGAAGAACTGCACGATATTCTTAAAGAAATTGATACAAACATGAACGGACAAGTCGAACTTGATGAATACTTACAGGTTTGAACTTGATCTTGTGTAGTGTTGCAACAGTTTGTAGAATTTAAGATTGCATGCATGTGTGTGTTGAGATGTTTTGGTTAAAGGTGTAGGCAGTGATATTTTGAGTTTCGCTAAGCTTTTTATTTTCCTTTTTTAATGGACTACAAAATTTATGACATCTTCTATCCGTGGAGTATAATGAACTTTTCCAATTAAACTAATAACATATAAAATTGGTCTTGCAACTCAATAAAGTAATATCATAACAATTGCTGTTATAAATTCGATGAAGACATAAATAAATGTTACCGACATAATATCAAAAATATTCAACGGGTTGTTTCAAAACGAGCTGTTGCCAAGCGGAAAAATATATAAACATTTTACACATTTTTCAGGTAAATTGTGTCTCGTCGTGCTTTCGAATATGAGACAACTTCAACCGGTGCTGCTAAAAGTATTGTACCGTTTTTAACTAAAACGAGCGGTTCGAATTTATATAAATATATTTATTTATAACTTTACAGTTCGGTATTCTCTTATCAACTAAACTAACTCCTAAGATCGTTACATATATATACCAAAGTTACTATTTTCTAGAAAGTTCCCACCTCTAGGCGTACGTGACAGATGTTTCTGGAAGCATCGAGTCGCTTTCGAGATGCAGCCGCTATACGGAGACACGCTACGTGCTCGTAACAGTATTATCCACTAATTGTAAAAACTTATTTGAGGTTGTTTCTTCTACGATTTTAGTCTTAAGGTATATTTAAAAAATCTGTTATAAGAACATAATAATTTCATTTACTTTGATTGTAATTAATATTTATCGGTTTTCGTTCAATTTTTTTCACTAGTTTGTCTCCAAAGAACAAATATCCCAATTATTCTGTAATGGTAGCGTTTATTTACATTCGTCGTTTTGGAAATTGGGGCGAATGTTGACAGCAGCCAATCATTTGGTATTTTGAAAAATGAAAGGCAAATATCAAGCACAATTTTAACAATTAAATCTTGCCCAAGTACTTTCGCTTACTACAGCATCTTCAGGGGCATTTCGTCAAAAATGCTGTAGTAAGCGAAAGTACTTGGGCAAGATTTAATTGTTAAAATTGTGCTCGATTCATTTATTCGAGCATTCAACCTTATATCATTTGGTATTTGTCCGCTTATGTAAATTTTATTGAAAAGGACGTTCAAAAGTTTAATTTGATCTGTGTTAAGTAGTTTAAGAATTTATCCCTGTATCCTTTTTGGTCGGTAAGTTTTGTTGTTCTTCAATCTTTCGATAGCTGACTCCACTTCTGTCTGTATGATGATGGGTCCCTCCTCACCACTCGCTGTCGTCGTAGTTTTAACGACCTGAAAATACCTCGATAGCTAGCAAAAAAGGTCATGTAACCTTCTGGCTAAGGTCTAGCGTTAGGGTTTTCAGGGCGCGCAAGCGCCCCTAACATGACTTAACGACTACTTTCGTAGCTGGGACCGACGGCTTTACGTGCCCTCCGAAGCATGGTGGCAGCTCAGTTAAATTAGAAATTGAAATTTTTGTAGGTGCCAGGATAGTCGATAGCTAGAGCAATGCTATTCAACAAACCATATATAGCAAAACTTTTTTTAAAGCATATAAAGTAGTAATCGACAACTATATTTTCCCCCGGAGCGAATAAAAATGAAACCAACGAGGGCATCATTTATTATAATAATTTTTCCGGAAACGGGTATAAACATTTAATTGATCTTATCCTAAATTTTCTTTTTTACCTGTTTGACTGTTTTATATTTTGATTTCTTAGCTTCGTACTAGCCTTACGCATATTTTTCTACAAATTTAGGAAAGACATACCTAGGAAAATTGCTTAGACACACCTACCTCACCTATGATCTGTGGACGTTAACGTAACTTTAAAGTTTTAAAGGAAATGTTCATATACACATCCCTTAATATGACATCAAATTTTAGTAGCTCATTAATTTATTTTTACTGCATGGCTGTGAAGACCACACTGATTTCTTTTAAATTTCTATTGATAGCTGTATAAACTAATACACTGTGTCACCATAACTATCGGCTTGTAGAAACACTAGTTTCTAAAGCATAACACTAAACTCTTTGCTTACTATCCCTTAAAATCTGAGCTGGCTTTACCTAATATTATACATTGTATGTTTTCAACACCTGTAGATGTTGCCTTCAATCTGTTAAAACACGAATATGTATATATATATATATATATATATATATATATATATATACAGAGTGGCCCAAAAGTCTGGAAACGGCTAATTATCTCGTAAATTACTAGACATAATTATACAAAATTTGAGATACGCCTATTTTGGGATACGGAGATTCCATATTTGGTATTTGCAATGTTGCCAGATTTTCAGTTTCTCTTATATTACTAGTAACTTTGGTTTTTTAAATGCATCACCTTGTATATTTTGTCATTATTGGAATCTCCTATTAAATACGAGTTCAACCATATGTAACACTTATGATTTTATGTAGTCTGGAAGGTCTTAAATACATAAAACAGAAGTCTAAATTGTTTCAATACATTTTTTAATACTAACTATTTTCAAATACATTAAAACGTAACAATTGATAGTTTAGAATATTTTTTAACATAATAGTTACGTTATTAAGTGTTCAAAATGTGCTCCATTTGTGAGTTGACAGCACTCTAATAGACGGTAGAATGCGTCTACCACATTTCTCCATGATTGTCTAGAAATTATTCGAGATTCATCGATAATTCATTGCCTTAGCTATGCAAGACTTGCTGGTTAAGTTTTGTAAACTGAATTTTTCAAGTATCTCTAATAAAAATAATCTTTAGGATTGAGATCGGGTGAACGTGGAGGTCATTCAATTCTACCTTGTCTACCAATTTATCGTCCGGGTAATATATCATCTAAATAACGCCGAACATTTACACCAACTATCTGACGTTAAATTTCTTTCGATAAAAAATGGCCCAATTAAATAAGTACCTACTATAACTGACCATACATTTAATTTTTGTGGTCTTTGAGTATGGTTCTCACGCATTCAGTGTGAATTTCACACGAGTTCAGCTATTCAATACGAGTTCAACCATATGTTCACTTGATTTTATGTAGTCTGAAAGATCTTAAATACATAAAACAGTGCAAAATATGTAGATTTTAATAAATTTAAATATTTAAATGGAGAATGCTGTGATTTTGACATTTGTTCACCATTTAAATTATGAACTAAAATTGACAGTAGTTGTGGTTCAAAAAGTTCTGCAATTTAAATTGCTTCTCTAAAATGCCGTTCTCTAAACCGTTCTCCTATTCATAAGACGACGGTACAAAAAACTGTAAGGCGATTTGAGAAATCTGGAGAAGTAAAAGATAGATACCGATCAGGTTGACCGAAACGAGTTATCAATGACTCTTAGATATAAGCAAAGTTTTGTTGAAGATCCACATACATCCCCAGGCAGGGTTGCACAAGTACATGATATAGGTCATTCTTCAGTGTTACGTTTATTACGTAAAAATAAATTTAAATCATACAAAATTAACTTATTGCAAGAATTAAGTGAAGATGACTTTGGTCGTAGATTAGAGTTTACTGAGGTAATGATGGATAAAATTGAAAATTATTTCGTTAACAGAATATGTTTTTCCGATGAAGCAACTTTTACACTGTGTGGAAGTGTAAATCGACACAATTTAAGGTACTGGTATGATGTAAATTCACACTGAAGACTGAATGCGTGAAAACCATACTCAAAGACCACAAAAATTAAATGTATGGTCAGATAGTAGTTACTTATTTAATTGGGTCATTTTTTGTCGAAAGAAATTTAACGTCAGATAGTTGGTGTAAATGTTCGGCGATATTTAGATGAGATATTTCCTGGACAAGGTAGAATTGAATGGTCTCCACGTTCACCCGATTTCAATCCTAAAGATTATTTTTATTAGGGATACTTGAAAAATTCAGTTTACAAAACTTAACCAGCAAGTCTTGCAGAGCTAAGGCAACGAATTATCAATGAATCTCGAATAATTTCTAGACAATCATGGAGAAATGTGGTAGACGCCTTCTACAATCGATTGGGGTGCTGTCAACTCACAAATTGAGCACATTTTGAACACTTAATAACGCAACTACTATGTTAAAAAATGTTCTAAAGCATCAATTGTTACGTTTTAATGTATTTGAAAATAGTTAGTATTAAAAAATTTATTGAAACAATTTAGGCGTTGCCAGACTTCGGTTTTATGTATTTATGACCTTCCAGATTACATAAAATCATAAGTGTTATATATGGTTGAACTCGTATTGAATAGGAGATTCCAATAATGACTGAATATATAGGGTGATGTATTTGAAAAACCAAAGTTACTAACAATATAAGAAAAATAGCAAATCTGGCAACATTGTAAATATCAAATGTGGAATCTCCGTATCCCAAAATAGGTGTACCTCAAATTTTGTACAATTATGATTAGCATTTTACGAGATAATTAGCCGGGTCCAGACTTTTGGGCCACTTATATTTAACGTGATTATTTCGACCAAAAAACAATTTATCAGTATGTTGGAAATATCGGGTATGTGGTCTATATTAAATAAAAATCTTTGTTTTTTCTAAAACTCAATATTTCGCCATTTATTTAACAGCTTCATCAGGAATAAAGAACTTAAAAGTTCTTGATGAACTTAAAACTTGACATTCAAATAAACATTTTTGATAATGTATATGCTTGTTAAAATGTAAATATATATGAGCACGTTCATTAACAATGTTAACAATTGTTTTAAATTATCATTCCTACTCCGAGAAAACGTAAAGTTTCTACTAGATTAGATAATAATGCTGGAAATGCATTTACAGTTAACGATACAAAAGAAGTGAAACTCTTTGTATTTGATCTGCTTATAGACCAAATGATTCAGTCATTAAACAATAAATTTGACCAAGAATAAAAGAAAATATTTATGTAGTAGGCAAAAACATATCGTTAAATATAGATGAGCTATGAAATCAAGATTTAAAATGCACCTTAGAACATTTTGATATGAATCCTTTAGAATTAAAAGCTGAACTAAGGATTTTAAATACAAGACAAAATAAAAATTTTATACCTTCAAAAGCTCTCGACTGGCTTGATTGGATGTCTAAGATTAATAGAAAATCGATGTTTCCAGTATTTAACCAACTAATTGTAAAATCTAATACAATTTCTGTAACAAGTTGTACTTGTGAGAGAACTTTTTTTAGGCTGAAAATAATAAAATCGATATGTCGATCGACAATCCTACAAGACTGTTTAGAATATTTTAATGGTGCCGTTTGTTGAACAGTTGCTCTAAGTATAGATAAAGATAATGTAGTTGACGAATTAAAAAAAATTGTATGCTTCCAGCTATGAATGAAATTGTAATGTGTTGGTATAATAAATTTTTAATGTCAACCTGAATTATTAACGTATTTTTTGTATACAGATTGAACGAATTTAAAACGGATCATAATTTAATATATGTCTGTTTGAACTGCATTTGAAATAGTGGACCAATATAAAACTTGGACAAAAATAAATCCATACCTGGGTATAGACATTGTATAAAATATCGTTCAACTATCTGTCTCGCAACAATGTTACAATGTTGTTTGCGTAAAGAAAGCGATGATAGTTCAGGAACTGAAGCTCGAAAAAAGTTAAAACTTCGCAATTTTTTGGTCCTGCATGCATTGAGTTGAAATTTTAACAGAAGGTAGGTGATAGCCCAAGGATCAAAATCTATATCGAACCGAAGTGCGGTGAAGGGTTTTAGGGGTGAAAACTACCCCTAATTGTCAAAAATTATGAAATAACATGAAACCTGAATATGGCTAAGATTTGGTTTGAATTAGTTAAATAATGATTATTTTATACTTTTGAATAGAGTTCCATCATATTTCAACCCTTAAAAAGCAACCCTTGTTAGAGATTAATGTAAAAAATTACTAATTCTAAAAAATGATTTCGCTTTGGATCGATTTGGATAAAAATTTGGATTTAAGCTCAATTCACCCACTGCTTTATAGTTTATGTCATGTCGACGAACCCTGATTGTTCTTAGGGGTGAAAACTACCCCTAGTTGTCAAAAATTATAAAATAACATATTAAACCTGAATATGGGTAAAATTTGGTTTGTATTAATTAAATAATGATAGTTTCGTGCTTTTGAATAAAGTTCCATTATATTTCAACCCTTAAAAAGCGACCCCTGTTAGAGATTAATGTAAAAAAAAGTAGTAATGCGAAGAAAATGATTTTGCCTTGGAACGATTTGGATAAAAATTTGGAATTAAGCTCAACTCACCCTCTGCTTTATAGTTTATGTCATGCCGATGAACCCTAATTGTTCTTAAGGGGTGAAAACTACCCCTAATTTTCAAAAATTGTAAATCTTAAGATGAGTGAAATTTGGTTTGGATTAGTTAAATAGTGATTTTTTATACTTTAAAATACAACTTCATACATTTTCAACATTTAAAAATCAATTGTTATGAGTGCTATAGGTGAAAACAATTTTTTGTCAAAATTTTGCAACTTTTCAACTTTTGAATATCACCCTTTATACCATTGCAGTTTTTATAAACTAATTTAATAGATATAAATTGAAAAAAGTAGAATTAAATACAAAAAAATTTATCAACATAAAAAGGCACCATATATTCTTATACATTTACATAAATAGTTGAAAATATTTACATTTATAACAACAACAACAACAAAGGTTTATTGGGTGCAGGTTGTTTGTTCTTGCGTACGGGTAATAACAAACCATCTTTGGAATACCATCCCCAATCTGTTGCTCTGATATTTTCATTGCCAAGCCATAGACATATGAGCAGATGTTTTATTCTGTTGTATGGGATTTCAAAATAAGAACGCTTAAAATTTCGAATGTATAACGCCCCACTACCTAATATACCGGTTTTTTAGATTATTATGCTCCGAAATGTATTGTACTATACTAATGGAATTTTTCGGAAAAAAATTAATTGCTTTTTTTAACGTATTTTCGTTCATTTTTAACGATAGAGTGTTTCTTCAAAAACGGTTTTGTAGAGGTTTTTAAGAGCTACAAGGATCTGTGAATTAAATCTTTTTGGAACCATTGGCTTTAAAATGGGGTGAGTTTAAAGGGCTCGAAAAAGATGGTGCTTGATCGTAAATCAATGCTTTAAACGGCTATATCGCCAAATATTCATTGTACAACAAATCTAAATAAAGAAAAATTTTAGTCATTAAAAAAGCTACAATTTAGTATATTTTTATTTTTTTCATATATTTAGTATTTTCGGGGATATTTAAAAACAGAAGGGTAAAAAATATGAAATTGTAAATCGTTTCTCGCTTTATGCTGTATTTTTTCTAAAACTAAGCATTTTAATGGGTCAAACTTCTTGGACGTATTAACAATACATGTACAAAGAGAATTGCAGAAGGGTGAAGATCGATTTTAATTATGGGTGTGGTTAGGGGGTTGTTTTCATCGATTTTTTCGTAAAAAAAATGAGGTATTGACCTTATTTTTATCATAACTCACTCAATTTTTGAGCTAGAGTCTTCTTTTTATAATAGGTCTATTTATGCTCTTTAAAAAAAGCTTCTGTGAGTTTTCTTCCAAAAATGCATCATTTTCCCGATATTTGACTTTGAATCTGTCAAATTTGGCATTTGAAGAAAACCGCTGAACATTGATAGGCCGTATTTCGGTTCCTGTTACATCGCAAAAACATTTTAAAAAGTGAATTGTATTTGTCTTTTTAAAAGCTACAAATTTGTTCTCTACAATTTTTTTGATAAAATGCACCTTTTTCGAGTTACTCGTGAAAAATCGATTAAAAACGTCGATTTTTTCGTCTAAAAGTTGTTACTTTCAATCGCGAATAACTTGAAAAATATCAGTTTTACAAAAAAAATGTATAGAACATTTTTTGTTTAGAATCACTTTTTTAATCGAAACCTGTAGTTAAAATGTAAAAAAAAATTTCACCCCCGATATGGGGTGGCAACCACCCCTAAGGCTTTGGCGCACTTTGGTTCGATATAGATTTTGATCCTTGGCTATTACCTACCTTCTGTTAAAATTTCAAGTCAATCCACGCAGGACGAAACAATTGGGAGGTGAAATGCTTCATTTCCTGGACTATAAGTGGTTTGACAACATAATCAAATCGTAGATTTATGTGTAGCTTTCAATTTTTATGATTTTAGAATCCAGCAGCCCGCTGAAGTATTGAATTTTTATAATATAATTATTTGACAACCTTTTGTTGGTCAACCACCTACAGCAGAATTGAGCCGAAATACATAATATTTCGTATGTTCCGAATTTATTTCGTTCAATCTGTATATATATATATATATATATATATATATATATATATATATATATATATATATATATATATATATATCGCAAAAAGGTGTACGACCGTCTATCCAATATAAATAAGGATCACTCAGATGAGTGGTGGGTTCAATTATCGGTCAGCTAGGTGGAGTAATAATGGACAAAGTTGATACTACGTCATCTATTTTGAAGACGTTTCGCTATCGAATTCTGATAGCATCATCAGTTCATCTAAAAATTTTTACATTATGAGTACCACACATTCATGAAGAAGATGTTAAATAGTTACCTTAAAAAAGATATGTAGTTGTCAATGGTATTAAAAAGGTAGTACAAAAACTCAAATAAATGGACATCATATGGTGATATTGTATAAACAATTAAATAACTAACAACATTTAGAGACTTAGTAAAAATTAGCAAAGCAACAGAACACGTGGTCTAATAAGCATATAATATTTAATATAATATTAACTAGTGAAAAAGAACTAAGAAAATCATTGATTCACTTCCAACTATGCAAAAAATTTTATTTTAACTTCATCTTAACTTTTGGTAGCATTATTTAAGTTAACTACATTAAGATATAAAAAATTTGTATAAAAAAGATATAAAGTGAAGTTACCACTGTTGCACTGTTGCACAGTGGTCAGGGTGATGTCTGACATTATGTCCGCTGTGCATTAGCCAAACATGTCCATTCCACTGGTCATCACATGGACTATACGAACACTACAATTCTCCACCGTTAGAACAATAAATCGAAAAGAGAGTTCATTGAAATGTCTTATATTTTCCTTAACGATTTTTTCATCAATGTTAAGAGTGACATTAAGAATCTAAGCGATATATACCACTTCTTACTTAAATCAGATACCAAGAACAATACAACATCACAGATAACCAACTTGACTGATATATCTATTAACAACTAACCTACTTTAATAATAATTTTCATTAACAAAAAAAAGATAACATTCCCTTGCTTTTCTTAGATACATCTCAATAAGATATTATTACAATAATACATGAACAATATACTAATTAAAAAAAAAAGAATTTCAATTAGAAATTCTAAACTAATATCTCCCCAGACAGGGATCTAACTTCATCGGTTTTACCAATTAGCCTTAACGACATTGATATCAAAAGAACTACTTGTAATTGTTTCGGCGCTTGCGTTCTATGAAAACAGAAGCTCACATTCAAACTTTACAACAATTAAAAATTTAGTTATTGCCGACAATTCAAAGAATTACTTTCTTTAAATGTAGTTACATTGGGTTTTTCGATTGTCCTTGGGCAAACCTTTGTGTTTTAAGTTCAAAGCTACCATACATTTCCAACGTTCACAAATAAACTTTTTTGCACACAGTAACAAAAAAACACCACTATGTTGTTACTAGCTAAAGTTTTTTAACATCATAACTCGACATTTCTAAAATTTCACGGTAAGGTAAATGTTTTTTTTTTATTAGATAATATATGGTAGCTAATTATAATTTATTCTCTTTCAGCCCTGAAGAAGCCAAATTCTCTTTGGCGAAAACGTTAGGTGAAATAATTGATACACATTAGAGTTTTTTTTGCAGATTTCCCCAATATTTAAGAGTTTACTATTTAACTTATCTGCAAAGATTAAATTTCTTTTCTATATATATATATATATATATATATATATATATATATATATATATATATATCCATTATAGTCAATCTACTGAAGAAATAAAATATGACCTCCAGAATATGATACCTATATGAGTCCAGAAATTCGAATTTCACTTTTTCAAGAAAACTGGAAGTTAGGCTGTTATGATAGAAACATTACCTACGTTGCGGCTCTCATCAAAAGTTTATGCACAAGCAATTATGTAAACTGCCTAGACAATTCAGTCATGGCTTACTTAAAATTTGTAAAAATTTAGACACCTAACAATTTGCTTGGAAAAATAGAAATAACGCAAAAACTTATAAATCTAGATATAGGAAATATTAAATAAAAATTGAAGTATAGTACTGGTACTTTTCGATAGTGACATAAAATACACGGTGTTATATTTAACATTACTGAGAAAATAATGTACTTGCGTTTTGACTCACCCTGTATTCGATATAAAGAAAATAGCAATAATGATTATTTTTGAAAATTTTGACAATCAGTAAAAAAATATGGTAGCCATAGATCATTGTTATTGTGCTTCTTTTTAATTATACAGAGAGTTGAACGTGTTACGATTTTCATAAAATATTGGTTAAAACTTGGTAAATACCCTGTATAACATAACTAAACTTTATATTGCTGTGGCGAAAAAGTGAAGAAAATTTCGAATATAAAATAAAATACTGGATTTTGGATTTGGAAATACTGCCACTATGCTATCTAACACCCTGTAATATTCTAACTCATTTTGTAAGGTGGAACTCAAAGTTTTCTACAATGTTTGTTATTAACTTTTATTGCTTTATATTATTATAGCGGATCTACTGAGTTTTATCACACTAATTAATCACCCTGTATAATAATGATTTTCTTTTTTATGTCACAAATTTAATAGCAAACTATCAGAAGAATATAATAATCTGTTTTACTTACCCAGTCATTTAATTTTGTATTATGCTCATTTTAAAATAAAACCACAGTCTTCTAACAAAAACAAAATAACTATATTTATTTGATTTATAACACTTGTATAAATTTATAAATTTTTTATAGTTTTGTAAACTTTAGGAAATGTCAATTGCACTGTTATTGATTATCTTCTGGTTTTTCTTCTAAATTCTTTCTAATCTCATCCTGTAACTTAATATGGTCCTGTAAAAGCTCGTCTTGAATGGGATCTGTGGATTCTTCACCGATCTCAACAACGTCTTTATCGAATGCCGTATATATTTCGGCGCGCGTTTCTAAAACCTCTCTTACTATATCTGCAAGAATATCTCTACTGCTAACCATTTCTTGTAACTCTACTGTCACTTCTTTTAACAACCAAGGCATAAATGAATCTTCTAAGTCTTGTTTAACCGTATCTACAAGGCAACCTTCTGACTCGAGACCTTCTAATACTGAAGGAAGGAGATTTGCCATATAGCCTTGCATTAGAACAGCTGCGGCTATACGTTCTTCCATTTCTTTTTGGCTCTTAAGACCTTCTTCCAACTCAGCCATTCTTCTCTCTTTTTCTTTAACCAATCGTTTTTCTCTCTCTTCCAAGCGGAGTGCTTCTGCCGTTTCAGCAGCTCTGATTTGCAAGAATTTTCTTTGCTGTTCTTTAAGAGCTGCAATTTCTTCTTCTTCGAGCACTTCTATTAATGATTGTTCAACTGTTTTTCCCACCAGCACTTCCAATATGGGTTGAACCTCTAGATCGAAATCAAATAGGTCACCTGGGTAAATTTGCGTATCAACATCGGCTCCTGTTTTGGCGGGAACATAGAAGGGCGAAACAGGCCTTTCTAAAAAGAGGTCCGTTTGGGTACAAACGTCTGAGACGGGGGGATTTACAAATATTTCTTCTAAATAGTTTTCAGTTTGTATTCGTTCATGTCTTCTCCCTGTTACTGCTGGTGGAGAACCCAACCGTAGACTGTTTCTTGTCATATTCTTCGCTCTTGCACGAGCCTTGGCTCTTCTTTGAGCTTCTGCAGCTCTTGCAGCAGCCGACTCACCATCTCCTTCACATTTACTCACACCAAAATTACTTCCCCTGAACACTCGTCTTTCGAACATAACATTACCATACGGTATATCTCCACCTTTGTACATTTTTCTGTTGGTGTACAACGCTCTTGGAGAACTGGAAAATATGTATTCATTTTTAGCAATGTTACCTGCGCTTCCATCATTAGAATTTCCGTCGAGATTATCTTTGGAGGGAACTTTGTTATGGACCCTTTGTCTTCGTAAAATAGGTCTGTCTTCAAGGGTCATTATAAAAGTATATTTCAGGTACTCAAGTCACATAATGACATTTAAAAAAATGTCAAAAACTTAATTTTAACTGCTTTATTAACTATAGATATATTCTTTTTACACTAGCCACCAACAGTCAACAAGAAAAATCGAACTTTAAGGTATGATTTTCGTCTTTTTTTCCTCATTTATTCAACTTTTTGGTCAATAGTTATTTATTGTTGCTTTCAAGCACTGATATAGTTCCAT
Source organism: Diabrotica balteata (assembly GCA_918026665.1). Taxonomy (NCBI): domain Eukaryota; kingdom Metazoa; phylum Arthropoda; class Insecta; order Coleoptera; family Chrysomelidae; genus Diabrotica; species Diabrotica balteata. The sequence goes on along the minus strand of OU898284.1, from coordinate 91,918,204 downwards.
TTATGTTAAAAATATAAACACTTTCACTGTTTCGATGGTTTATTTACGTGAAATTACGTCCAGTTTATAAAGATTTGTGACGTTTATAGTATGAAATGTTTGATCAATAAGACATTTTGGGAACAGCGTTCCCATGTTTTTTTAAAGGGGTAGCATATTATATCGTATTTTTAATATACAAAATTTCATTCTATTAATGTAACTTCTTTGTAATACAATAAATATACAGGGTATAACAAAAAATTGCTCATAAAATATAATAAGATTTTTATCGTTTAAAATAATTCGATTTGGCCTAACTTACTTTTATGTAAAAGTGCATCCATAACAAAATGTTACAGGGTGTTAAAATTAAAAAATAAAACCGAATTTTTTATTATTGCTCCAAATTGTTTTAATACTTTTTTATGAAAATTTATGTTATGTGTTAGCATGCCATGGCCAATAAACCGAATAGCGCAAAATTTTTTCTAGATTTTTTTATATGTAGAGGGGGTCTCCATACCTTTTCTAGCCATTTTTTTTGGTAATACAGGGTGTCCCATAATTAATTGGACATTAGCTAATAGGTGATAGCTGACATCAAAATAAAGCATTTCAGCTCAAATTGCTTAGGCAAAATGTTGCTAGTTTTCGTTTTAGAGGGTGATTCATTAATATCTTTTTATATTATTTTTAACGATATATTGACAACTATTCAACCGATTTAAGTGAAATTTGGTGTCTTGCTATTACTTAGTATGCTTAATATGAAAATGATATTAGTTTTACCTTATTTACTTATTAGTAAATAAAAGAAGCCTCGGAACAAGAAATAATGCCAAAAGAATGGAGTGGCTGTATTATCGTGTCAATACATAAAAAAGGCAGAAAGGATACATGTGGCAACTACAGGGGAATCTCACTAATCGGTACTACATATAAGATATTAGCTTCAGTTGTACTAAAACGATTACTGCCATATACAGAGGAAATTATTGGCGATTACCAATGCGGCTTTAGGCCTGGAAGATCAACAATCGACCAAATATTTACTATCAGACAAATGCTAGAAAAGTATTGGGAATATAATAAAGAAGTACACCAGATCTTCATAGATTTCAAACAAGCATATGATTCCATAGATCGCTTTAAACTGTGGAGTGCAATGATGGAGTTAGTCGTACCAAAGAAGCTGACCATGATTGCGCGAATGTGTGTCAACAATTCCTTTGCACAAATTAGAATAGGAGGCAAAACTTCAAAGGCTTTCGGCATAAGCACCGGGCTCAGACAGGGAGACCCGCTGTCCTCATTACTATTTAACCTAGCATTGGAATACGCAATGCGAAAAATCTATACCAGAGTCAAACCAGACATAACTGCCAGAGGAGCAAAGATTATTCTCGTATTTGCAGATGATATAGATGCAGTAGCACAGACAACACTGGAAGTTAAGGATATAGTATCAAACTTTGAAGAAGCAACACTAAGCGTAGGCCTGAAAATAAACAAAGAAAAAACGAAATACATGGTCGTATCAAAAAAGAAACGACAGCGAATAAGACAAAACATTACCATAAACGAACATAATTTTGAGGTGGTCAAAGAATTCAAATACCTAGGAGCAACAATTACCAGTGAAAACACAGGAGAACGGGAGGTTGAAATACGAATAGTAGCGCGGAATAAATCATTCTTTGCCATTCAACATCTAATGAGGTCAAAGCTTCTCTCAAGGCGTGCCAAAATCCAAATGTACAAAACCATAATACGACCAGCAGTGACACATGGAAGTGAAACATGGACATTGAGAAAGAAAGAAATCAATAAGCTATTAGTATGGGAACGCAAAATCCTGGGAATTATATATGGTCCTTGCAGGGACAGCGTGACAAATGAATGGAGGAGCAGATACAACAATGAAATAGAGAATCTCTTCGGGAAAGGAAACATCGTAAGATACATAAAAGCCAATAGATTAAGATGGGCAGGCCACGTGGTACGGAGTGATGACGACAGACTGATTAGCAATGTGTTTTGGGAAAGACCAGATGGTAAAAGATCGACAGGAAAGCCTAGAAAAAGGTAGAAAGACGCAGTCAGGGAAGACCTGGAGAAGATGGAAGTAAGGCCATGGGAAATAATAGCACAAGATCGGAATCAATAGAAGGCAATAGTAAACGCGGCAAAAACTCACGAAGAGTTGTAAAAGGCAATAATGATATTGATGATGATGATGATGATTAGTTTTACCATTGACTCTAGGTGGCACCACATACTATAACATTGGTTCATTAATGTAGCCATAAGTTTGTTTTTTGTCCGCCCTGTATAAACATTCTAGGAAAAAAAACATAATATATCATTCAGTTCTACACAAAAAAGGTATATTTACAAATCAAAAAATGAAATGAAAAAATTTTACAAAAACTTATATAGATTAAAACATTATTTAAAAGGTCTTAAATAATAGTGAATATTAAATGTATTAGTAGTAGATAATTTTTAGTAACACAGTAACAAATTTTAAAGAAATAAGAAATTAAATTAAACAATGACGTGAATATAAAACAATTGACAGAGTGAATAATTCAAAAGAAACGAAAGTGTTCAAAATGTTCACCATTAGATAAACTACATAATCTAAATCATTTGTGTAAGTTCTGTCTTTTTTTTAGTTTCTTTGGGTTCTAATTACGTTAACTCCCTCTACAATATTTTGCCATAGCTTTTGACGGTTATTTATTTTTTATTTTTTTTTTTATATATAAATAAGTGACTTTAGGTAGCCCCACAAGTGAAAGTCTGGGGGATTTAGTCGGGACTGCGTGCTGGCCATGAGTATACACTACCTCTACCAATCCATCTTTGAGGTTAAATTTCATCTAGATAATTTCTAACTTCTAGGTTATAATGTGATGGTGCACCATCATGCATGTACCAAGAGTTACGTCTCAAATTTAGAGGTATGTCTTCTAAAAGAGTTGGTAAATGTTCTCTCAAAAAATTTAGATACGTTACTCCTTCAAGGCTAGTTGGTAATTCGAATGGTCCTACAATACAATCCCCAAATATGCCACACAGATATTTATGGAAAACTCATGTTGAAAATAATGTTCTTGAAATGCATGAGGATTTTCTGTCATATAGGTATGGCTATTGCGCCAGTTAAACACACCTCTTCTAGTAAATAAGGCTTCATCGGTAAATACAATTTTATTATAAAACATTGGATCGTCTAAATGCCGCCCTATCATAAACTGACTAAATCGGTGCCTTGCTGGAAAATCCTGTGGTAAAAGATTCTGTACTGGAGTAAAATGATACGGATACAGGTTTTCTGTCCGTATTATTCTTGACACCGCAGATTGGCTTATACCCGTCACCTCAGAAACAAGCAATGTACTCGTTTCTGGATCGTCTGCAACGCGCACAACAATTTCATCCTCCATATCCGCATCAATTACTCTCGGTCTTTCACCATTTCTGTTTTTGGGATGAAATGACCCTGTTTCGCCTAATCTATCGAACAACGATCTAATAGTTTTATTGTTTGGTTGCCTTCTATTGGGATAAAGTTCCAAATTGCGTTGAGCTGCTTTACGAGAACAAAAATTTTTCTGAGCATACAAAAATATCATATCGCGCATTTCTACATTAAACAATTCACTATGACTTGGCATTTTAGCTTTATCTTAGGTGGTTTATAAAAAACTTTAATAGCAATTTGACAAATAATGACTCGCACTGCAATTTGACAACTAATAATAAATATTGAATAACGCTGGGCCCATAACGGTTTCTTAAATAATAAATAAATTCGTAGTTACGTCTTGAGGTTGCCATTAAGTTCAAAGCATACTTATTTTCTAAAAAATTAAAGGTATGCATCATTGTCAACTTTTTATCTCTTAGTATTTGAACACTGCCTAGGGTGATTGCGGGGTGACTTGAGTAGCTCTGCGGTTACCACAGCCGGTCCCAAGCCCAGATAAAATGTGGAGGGTGATTGGCAAGGTAAGCAACCTACCAATCGTAGAAACGAATACTGATCAAGTATATAATGTAGAGCCTCGGAACCGGATTGATACTATGAAGGCGTAGTTTAAAGATGCTGTCATCATCATCTTCATTCAGCCTTTTTTTATCACGTCCGCTGCTGGACGTCTCCCTTAAACTCCTCAATTCTTTACAATTTTGTGCTCTTTATTGCCAATTTTTCGTGATAGGCCTGATGTTGTCAGCCCAACGTGTAGGTGTTTTTTTTTTCTACTACGTTTGTCTGCTCTTATCCTCCAAGTGTAATTTTGTTCGTCCATCGTGAGTCATGCATTCTCGCTACATGGCCTGCCCAATTCCATTTTAGATCAGCTATGCGGTCCAGAACATCAATAATACTCGTTATTCTTCGCAGATCTTCGTTTCTTATTCGGTCTCGCAATGTTACTCCTAGCATAGACCATTCTCAATATAAGGTTGAATGTTCGAATAATTAAACTTTAACGGTATACAAGGCAACTATCGAACACGGTGATTAATTTAATCTTGCCCAAGTACTTTCGATCAATAGATCATCTTCAGGAGAATTTCGTCAGTTGTGGCCTATCCGACATGAGTAGAATGTCATAAATGTAAATTTGGACATAACAATACAAAATACAATACACAAAGACAAACAAACACTTTAAAATTTTTGAAGAGGAGAAGCTACATGTTGTATAGAAGCCAGATTCTGTCTCCGGCTTCTATACAACATGTAGCTTCTCCTCTTCAAAAACTTTATAAAGTGTTTGTTTGTCTTTGTGTATTGTATTTTGTATTGTTATGTCCAAATTTACATTTATGACATTCTACTCATGTCGGATAGGCCACAACTGACGAAATGCCCCTGAAGATGATCTATTGATCGAAAGTACTTGGGCAAGATTAAATTAATCACCGTGTTCGATAGTTGCCTTGTATACCGTCAAAAAAATAGACCATTCTGTTCGTCTCTATTTCACTCTCAATTTCAAACCCGTAGTCTTGGTTAGAGTCATAGTTTCCGCCCCATAGGTCATGACCGGTAATACGCATTGGTCAAATACTTTTCTTTTAAGGCTAATTGGTATGTTGGCCCTAAGTGTGTCTCGCAGTTTTCCAAAGGCTGCCCACGCTAAAGTAATTCGTCTTTGAATTTCGCACGTTTGGTTATCCCTGCTGATTCTTATTTTCTAACCCAAATACGTATATTTCTCCACCAATTCTACAACTATGTTTTGAATAGGTAAATGGTTATTGGGGACCATATTTGTCATAAACTTATGTGTTACGAATATTTATTATTTGTATAAAATGTATTTAGTTAAATTTTAGTTTTATCATGTTACCCAAAATTTCCCGTTGCTACTGTTCCATAAACTATGTCAAATATAATATAAAAACGTCAGAAAACAAACTGTCACCCAGGGAAATATTTAAATAATTTAATAATTTAGCAGACAGCAAGAGAACAGTAAGTAATGGGAATTAATTAGTTTTTTTATATTGTTAATTTTATATATTGTAGGAATTTGAGTTGTTTTTACGCAAATAAAACAGTTAACTACAAATCCGTCAATTGCTGGCTGTTCAATACAGATAAATTCCCAACATTATGAATAATTTCGGTGACAATGAAAATCTATGAAAGTGAGGACAAAAGTTTTGTTATATTCTATAGATTTTTCAATGACCGTCTTTACTGTCTGGAGGTGATCTCTCGGTTGGTAGAAATCTAATTTTTTTCCAATTTTAATGTCACTAAGCTAGTGAAGAGCTTGTATATGTGGTAGAACATATACAAGAAAATGCTGTAGTCGGCAAGAAATAAGGACAAGCGAAAAACATCCAAAATCCAGATGAGAATTATTACTTGGAATATCAGATCGCTCAGCTCAAGGGACCAAGAAATAACCCAAGTGTTCAAAGAGAAAGAGAAATAGACATATGTGCTCTAGAGGAAACAAAAAAGAAAGGAAAAGGATAATCAAAATTAAGTGAATACATACTACTAATCTACAGTGAAGTAGCAAAAGAAAACAGGGCCACAGAAGGTGTAGCCTTACTAATACACTTCTTCTTCTTTGTGTGCCGTGCTTGTATTTAAGCGTTGGCTATCGTCATATTGACAATCTGATGAAATGATTCTCGGTTGGCAGCTAGATGAAACAGTTCCTCGACCGTTCGACCTGTCCATTGTCTAATGTTACGCAGCCAGGACAGTTGTTTTCTTCCGACCCAACGTTTTCCTTCGATTTTGCCCTAGATGATTAACCGGAGTAAGCGATATTTAGGTCCTCTCATTATATGACCGAAGTATTGGACCTTTCTGATTTTGATGATGTTGATCAATGCTCGCTCTTTGTGCACGGTCTCTAGCACACGTTCGTTAGATATGTGTGCTGTCCACGGGATTCTGAGCATGCGACGGTAAGACCATATCTCAAACGCTTCTAATTTGTTAAGATTTTTTATTTTTGTTGTCCAGGTTTCACATCCATAGAACAAAGTGGAACAGACGTAGCACTTCAATACTCTTGGACGTGTGGTCAACGACAGACTTCTACTGCATAATACAGAACGCCAGTTAATAAAGTTTTTCTATTCTGGTCGAAATTTCCTCATCACTTTCAACACTGCAGTCAATCCAACTACCCAGATATCTAAAGTGTTCCACCCTTTCCAGGATTTTGTTATCTAATCTTAGTACTGAGTCTTCGATATTAATTTTTCCGACCACCATCCAATTTGTTTTATTTTGCGTTGATTGTTAAGCCCTTTTCAGTGCATTCGTTGTTTACAGCATTCAACAGGGTTTGAAGATCTTCTACACTCTCTGCCATTATTGCGGTGTCATCGGCGTATCTGATGTTATTACTAATACACTTAAGGCACTAAAATCACATCAAAGAGTGTAAACACATTTCAGAAAGGATTGTAACAGCAAAGGTAAGAATGGAGAAGTAAAACCTACATTATCGGGGTATACGGCCCAGAAATTTACTCAAACAGCAAGGGAAACGTTTTATAACCAATTACAACAAGTAGTAGATCAAGTCAGAGGGAATATGGTAATATTGGGGGATATTAACGCTCTAATAGGCAATCAAGTAATACCTGGAATTAGGCAAAAACATAACGAGGTTAGAGCAAATCTGTATGTGAACCAAATGAGAATTGAACGTGTCTCACAATACAACTACTTCGAAACTATAATTAATAAGTCGTGGGAAAATACTCAAGAGATTAAATGTCGCATCGAAAAGGCAAAAAATGCATTCTTGACTATGAGCTCTATGTTCAAGAGCCATGACCTCAACCTAGAAACAAAAATAAGGCTCCTCAAATGTTACGTGTACTCAGTGCTTCTGTACGAAGTAGAAACGTGAACATTGAAGGCGGAAACTCTATCAAAACGTCAGACTTCTGAGCTATGGTTATACAGAAAGATCCTGAAGGTACCGTGGACAGACAAAGTCAAAAATGAAGAAGTACTAAGGAGGATGAACACAACCGCGGATTTGATCAAAACATTATTTATTTGACATATAATTAGAAAACAAGGCAGATATGAGCTACTGAAATGCATTTTGCAAGGTAAAATTGAAGGAAAAGGGGCTCCAGGACGAAAAAGAATATCGTCGCTTGCTAACCTGAGAGCATGGTATAGAAAGACCTTAATACAGCTATTCCTTCTAGCAACCAAAAATGTCATCATAGCCAGAATTATCGGCAACGTTCGGAACGGACAGACACCCTAAGAAGACTATCGAGGATGTTAAAAACGAAAATGAAGAACAGATGATAAATTTCTGCACGAATAAAAAACTTAGAATAAACAACACATTTTTTGACCACAAAGACCAACAACAAATATACATTTAATAACACCCGTGGACAAAGATCTACAGTACTGTGCGAATTAATGGAATCATAGGCTGTTTTAATGAAAAAACTATTTATTTAGAAAAAAATTATATTTTGACAAAACTATAAAGATAAACTTACATCATTTAGTAGGAAATATATCCCCCTTTAGCTGCAATTACTGCTTTTACTGTTTTGGCATATATTCCACGAACTTCTGACAGTTTGCAGATATCCTTTCATTTCGAAACTAAGCCTAAATTACCGCTTCTATCATTTTTATTCATGTAGTACAGCCTCATAAATTTTCAATGGGGTTGAGGTCTGGCGCATTACCGGGCCAATCTAAAACAATAATCTTCTTATTTTAGAAAAATAATTTGCTTTGACTTGTGATAGAGAGCAGAGTCCTGTTAAATAATCGCTCCTTCATACCGGTGACATTTTTGGAGTTCTATGCCCAAACGCTTTTCTAACATAAATTTGAATTTTTCGCTGTTTATAATGCCTTCGATTGGTATGAAGGATCCGAAAAGGCAAAGAAAAGTGAGGTCATGTTTCAATGCTTGGTCAGTTGTAAATGTAGGGACAGTGTTGGCAACTATGAATAATAAAAAATGTCACAATGATTCCATTAATTTGCACCATACTGTATGATACATTATGTTATAACCAGCAGAAATATACATCCATCGAAAATAATCGATGTAAGATGCCTTAACTCAGCAGATGTAGGTAGCGACCACAGCTAGTATTATGTAAAATAAGACTCGTCCTGAAATACTTCACACCCAAGAGAGCGGCGCGAACATAAACAAAAATCAAAGTCGAAGTACTAAATACAGAATCCACGGAATACTTATACAGAAAAAGAATATCAAATAAGATCGCTGAGAATAAAATATTAGAAATCGGTAACATCGAGGAAAGCTAAGAAAAACTCAAAAATAACATAATTAACGCAGCAACAGAATCATTAGGAGAGTGGAAAGTAACGAACACTAACATATCAAAAAAGAAAACAACGTGGTTTAAAGAGGAAGTGAAGATAAAATGTGAAGAAACGAAGAAAGCCTTTTTTACAATACAGAACACAACAAAAACAACAGGCATATAACCATTATAAACGAATCAGAAATGAAACGAATACTTTAATTAGACAAATAAAAAGGGAACACTATCAAAGCTTTTCAAAACAGATGGAACACGACTTATACGGAAAACAAAAAGAAATATGGAGAATGATCAGAGGACAAAGAACAGAGGTGAAAGAACTAATAAAAACGAAACACATTCAGAAGGAAAAATGGGTGGACTTCTTTTGTTCCCTGTTTGCTAAAGGTGACGATAATGAATCACCAACACCAGACGTGTCTACAAATGAAGAAATATTGAGAAGGAAACAAAGCATTAAGGAAATTAAAAAATAAAAAATCACCAGGAGAGGACGGAATACCGAACGAACTGCTAAAGTATGGAGGAGCAGATCTGAGCAAACAACTATTAAAACTAATCCAAAAAATAATACAACACAACAGAATTCCTCAAAAATGGAGATCAAGCATCATAATACCTTTCTTCAAAAAGGGAGACAAATCGGACCCGGAAAATTATAGAAGAATTACTTTATTAAACACAACACTAAAATAATAACCACTAAAGTGGTAACAAATAAACTGAATGAAATTATAACACTAGCAGAAGAACAACTGGGTTTTAGATCGGAAAGATCATGCACCGACACTATATTTATAATGAGGCAATTGCAAGAGAAATCATTAGAATACAACAAACCGGAATATTTATGTTTCGTGAACCTTAAGAAGGCAGTTGACCGGTACAAATTTAAGGACGTTATCTACTTATTGTACTCAAGAGAGATACCTCTAGGAATAATCAAAACGATCGAAAATATCTACCAAAACGACACAATAAAAGTAAAAGTAAAAGAAGAACTAACCGACAATATTAAAACTAGCAATGGGATAAGACATGGAGATTTCCTGGGTCCTCTATTTATTGTTCAGCCCAAATAAGGATGAAATAATAAAAAAGTAAGTACTAAAAAAGATACCAAATGGGTGAAAAACAACTTTAAATAATCTGCTATACAAAGAACGCAACACTACTTTCTTAAAGTGAAGATAATTTACAACGTATCCTTCATCAATATAATACAACCGCCAGAAAATTAATTAAACATGTTAATTTCCCCAAAAAAGACAAAATGCATGGTTATAACGGCAAATTTACTAAGATGTAAATTGGAACTGGAAGGTCAGATAATAGAGGAAGTGATGGAGTTTAAATATCTAGGCATCACCTTATCTAGCTCCTGAAAACTCTAAACTGAAGTGGAAGATCAAGTGAATGAAGCAAACAGATCCACAGGATGCCTAAATGAAATAATATGGAGAAATAAAAATATCGGGAAAGAAATGAAAGGCAGTATTTACAAAACAGTCATCAGACGGATCATGACACCCAGCAGAAACACGACCTGGCACAGAGTAAAATGGAACGATCTTATAAGCCGAATGACAACAAATAGAGTAGTAAAAATGGCAGAAGACGGTTTCCCAATATGAAGACATTCGTAGGACCGCGAAAATGAGCACATTGGCACATTGAAAAACAGACAGAATCATATCTACTTAAAAAGAAGAAGAAGAAAAAGAAATTTTATGTGAGATAATTGGGGAAGTAGGAATTCAACAGTCTAGAATTTCCCATAATGTTTCCTATGGCCCGTTTGACGATTCTCCATCCGGTATAATGTCTGATATATAATCTTTTTGGCCGTTCAGGTTAAACGTCCGAATTTCAAGACATTTTCCAATACGTACAAAATTTTCAATTTTCCTGTCTTTATTTATTCTTTAATGTTAATTTTTTAAGCTTTTCTGGTCTTTAGGTATTCCTTAATGTTAATTTTATTAATTTATAAGTAAATATTATTGGTCTCGTCTAATTAGATACCCAGATCTTCTCTATTAAACTACAACCCTTTACCGGCTTCCCTGGCTAGTTTCATTTCAAAATCTATTAATACCGCCTATTAAGAACGCGAACGTTTTTATTAATTTCCATTAATTTTTTGTGAAGCATTAATATAAAAATAAAAGTAATTATAAATTGTTTTGTTTATATATTTATATCCAATAATACATTACTCAAGTTCGTTGCGGTTTGATCAATACGAAATATTTACTACTTACATGGCAACTATTTTCGATTTTTAGTGTGCTAGTTTTTATTTAGTACATTTTTGATATATTAACCTCTGAACTTTTGCACAGATTGATGTTTTATTGCCACCAACAAAGTTATAATAGCTAAGATTTACCATCATCAATCCCATTCAAATTTTTAGTTATATTGACCTATATATTATATTGACTTATATCCAAACCTTGATGTTATATTCTATTGTTAAAATGGATTAATTTTTTCCATATTAATCGTCAAATTTTTTATGATCTTGCCTCTTAAAAAAATCTTTTAATGGGCAGTCTTTTAAATCTTTGGTGTAAAACAATCCCATTGATTAAATACTTTATTATGTTAGTCAGTTCTTGTCTTTATATCTTAATAACTCTGCTGCAATATATCATACTATCGCTGGGTTGGATCTGCGTGGTTTGGGCCAAGCGAATCCTCGTCAGACGATCGGTCCAATAAGGACACTTCATGGAGGTCACCTTCTGGTAAACTCTTCGTGTTCTTGGTATCCATCTACAACTGTTACAAATAAAAGACAAAAGAAACGTTTTAAATAATGCACTGTAAAAAGCTTCATTAGTGTTTTTGAATACAATCTTCCACCAGACTGAACGAAAATAACAGGTAACTGTTCTCGGCCTAATAAGAACAATAACATATGCCGTTGACTCGAATCGACGAAGAAGAAGAACGTCGTCATAGCACTGGAGACTTCAAGTAGTTACTAAGACTGGAGCTGGAGACAAGCCGTCGATCGAAGGCTATTGCCTCTTCAAGGGTACTTTTTTTTGCGAAGTGAGGGGATGTGGTAAACGTGATGACGAATGCGTGTAAATTTGTAGAGGTGGAGTGCTAAAAAGCTGGAGTTCAGAAGGTGCATGTATGATATGGACGATATGGAGCGCACAACAGTAATTATTGTCGAAGAAAGCTAAACAAGTCAAAGCGAGGTACTTCACAGTTTCACTAGCCATACTGGGAAGGACTTAATTCAACTAAAGTTGATTGGAGAAATCTCTCTTTGCTGTTTATGGGCTTATCTCGAGATATCGGGTTAAAGATGTATAACAATTATAGTAAATAACAAAATGATTAAATTTAAATTCTAAAGAGTACAAAAAGGTTACAAGAATTCTGTATTATAAAATTAAGCCAACCCGCACTTGGTTTTAAATTAACTATCTGCCTTGCACTGTTGTTTATTGATAAACTGTTCTTACTGAGAATTAAATGTTCGTAATAATTATTAGTGAAGTTCTTACCAGCTGATTGAAAGTTTGTATGAAAATATTAACTGTTCTTTTAATTGAATGCTAAATCAGTAGTTACTCTTAACTACAGGTGATGAGATAGTCGACGTAGATTCGCCCAGATAGTTGAAGATAATATGATTACCATATTATTCGCCCAGATAATTGAAGGTAATAGATTATGATAACTTACAGTAATTCACGATGACTGCTGCACTACACGGATTCTACATTTTATAATTGAATCAATCACTGAAGTTAATTAAATTAAAGGTAGTTTATACCAATATTTAATCTAATATGGTATTAGATTAAGAAACTTAAATATATAAGTGTATACACACTTAAAGAAAAAATTCACAGATAAGTAAGATAACACAGAGACGATAATGTAAGCAAGCGTCTTTACTAGAAGACCGCCCTACCAGAAGTAATATTCTTCCTCTCAAAATTTACCAAGATTACCAAAAAAGGTGGCATATCCTCCACTTAAAAATGACAGACCAGCCTGTATGTATTTATAAGAAGATAAAAAGGTTCTAACGACATCGAAAATAACGGAACCCTTCTAGCTAGGACGTGATGAAATATAAATCCTTTTAGATTAGGTTCTTACAGAAAAATACTATTCGTGCTTTCGACGATTTTGTTTGCCAAAGTATCAAACAGAAACCGCCTGGTACCGGAAAATGATTAGCTAAGGATTTAACAAACCGGTGTCTTTAAATAAGTAGATTCTTCCGTACTGAGGACTTCGTGATAAAATTTTCTAATGGTAAACAAAACCACCTGTGGTCATGGGCGTCTCAGCAACAGGGGTAAAGAGATTACTAAAAATTGTTTAGTATTTTAATTATAAAAAAATGTTACAATTTGACATAGAAACTGTCATGTATACACTAACTTGACAGTGATATTAAAATAATACAATTACAATGTGAAAAACCCTATTATAGATAGATAGGTTTATTGCCAATTTTTACATAGTAAATACTACATTTCATGTCACAATAAAAATAAATCACTTTTGTATACTTAGAACTAAGAAATAATACAGGAACACATAATAAAACATATACAGTGAAAATTGGATATATAAAATTATAAAAAAAAGAAACAATTCAGTAAGGCGTAATATCATCATCACAGTCATTAACATCTTAGTAGATGTGTTGTGGTTCATAATTGGGCTTCAGCAGCTCGGACAGTTTGATTGATAATATTTCTCCACTGGTCGCGGTCATCAGTTATATGTATTGCCTCAGTATACTGTTTATTGAGAAGCTTTTTAGTATTATTCGCCCATCGCTGTGGAGATCTTCCGCGTTGGCGTTGAGTCTGAGGCCTTCCTTGGACCACCAACCGCTCCATTTTGTGATCACTTCGATGGATATGGCCAAAGAACTTTAAAATTCTAGAGTAAACGGTACTGGAGAGACGCTGATCCGGTTTAATTTCATCCAGAACCGAGATATTTGTACGGCGAGCCGTCCATGGAATTGGAAGCAGGCGTCTCCATGTCCATATTTCAAAGGCGTCTATACGTCGTCGATCTGATTCTTTGACTGTCCATGTCTCGCATGCATATTAAAATATGGAAAAGACCAGAGTTGAAACGAGTCTCTTTTTGTTTGTCATAGTAATGTGACGATCACGCCAGACCCCGTTTAGTTCACTCATTGCTGCTCTTGCTAGTTGAATGCGTCTTCTAATTTCGGATTCACAACTGCCTGTGTTGTTAACTAGAGCTCCAAGATATATCATAGATGAGACTACCTCGCATCCCGCAATAGTTTGGGTTTCAGGAAACTGTTGTTGGCGATCAATAACCATGATTTTGGTTTTGTTGTAGTTAACCATGAGTCCAAATTTAGCACTTTCTACCTCGAGTTTTTTTAATAATTTAATAATTTCTTCTGGAGTAGAGGCTAGAAGTGTAGTGTCGTCTGCGAAACGCAAGTTAGATATCTTAACACCACCTAGGTTTACTCCTCCCTCCCAACCATCCAAAACTCTGCGCATTATGAACTCCGAATAGATGTTAAATAATAAGGGAGATAAAACGCATCCTTGGCGTACTCCCTTCTCCAAAGTGCATTTGTCAGACAGATATCCGTCCATTCGAATATATGCCAGGTTATCTTGATACAGTTTGCTAATAAGGTGAGTCAAGTGTTTACGTACACCCATTGTCGTCAATATGTTCCATAGTTTGTCCCATCTAACATTATCAAAGGCCTTTGTATAATCGACGAAACATATAAATATCGGGATCTGGTATTCTCTGGCTTTTTCTATGATGTTTCGTACATTAAGGATTTGTTCTCTAGTACCTCTGCCCTTTACAAATCCAGCCTGCTCAGGTGCTATTTGCCAACTTATGAAGTTTTCTAGACGCCGTTGCAGTATGTAGAGGATCACCTTACTAGCGTGTGATATTAGAGCTAATAGCCTGTAGTTGTTACAATTATTTGTTGAACCTTTCTTATGAAGAGGTATGATTATGGTCTTTCTCCAATCCTCAGGCCAGACGCCTGTGTGCCATATTTCATTGCACAATCGATGTAATATTTTTACTCCACATTCCGGAAGATGCTTCAAAACTCTGCAGTAATGAGATCATATCCTGCTGCTTTGTTTAACTTAAGTCTTTTTAAAGCGAATTCCACCTCGGAAAAAAGTATGTCAGGTTCAGACTCAAAACTAGTGTGGTGTGTCTCTGTTGAAGGAGAATGGAAAGTGGAGGTCTGGCAGTCAGGTACAAACGGGGCGTCCGCTGTCAAACGCCCTCCAAACATCAATAACCTTGTCCAAATCCGTCTGTACATTACCTTCATCATCTTTGATACACCAAGATTTCTGCTTGAATTTACGTGTGAGTTGTCTGACTTTATCAAAGAGTTCTTTGGTGTTATTTGTGTCGGCGTGTAGTTGAATTTCTATGCAGATTTTCTCTATATGCTTGTTTTTGTCTCGCCTACAAGCAGCCTGAATAGCTCTAGATAGCTGTCGGTACTGGGAATTCCTGAGAGGGTTCTCGATTCCAGCAATTTTAAGTTTTCTACGTTCTTCAACGAGGTCAAACGTATCTGCAGACATCCACACTTTTTTTGGTCCGGTTGAGACGGCATTAGACTGTGTCTCGCAGTCTAATTACGCAGGCGTAATATAGTTTTCATAAAAAACGACCACACTACGAGCTCAAACAAACAAATTCATGTATACTATAGAAACAGTGTTCCTGCAGGAAGTGTTTTTCTAGTTTATAAATTTGTTTAGAATTCATTGCCTTAATATCAATATTTTTGTTTAGGTTTAAAAAACAATTATACATATTATAATCTATTGTATTAAGTTGTGTAACACAGAGTCTGGAATATGGTATAATGATATGACTTTTATTTCTTGTATTGTATAGATGTTGATCCGCATGTGTTTTTACATCTTTATTATGAACAGTTAACAAAGTTTCAAATATATATTGAAGATAAAGGAAGAATGCCATACTTTTTATACAAGGGTTTACAGCTGGCGCGATATTCTGTCGAGTCAATAATTCAGATTGCTGCTTTTTGATAAGTGAAAACTCTATATGCATAGGACGAGTTTCCCCAAAGAAGTATGCAATATGCCAGGATACTATGAACCATTCAAAAATAAACTGACCTAAGAATATCTCGACTCACAGAAGTAGCCAATCTAAGTTCAATATGGTGCGACCAGTTCAACCTTGTATCCATAGTAACACCTAGTAACTTTACTGGTTCAGATGGTGTAACCCATCTATCAGAACTAAATACTATTGTCTGGGTTTTCTGCTCGTTTAACTTAAGTTTGTTTCAGTTAAACCAGGATTTAGATTTTTCTAATATTTCCTGACTGCAATCAGTTTTACCTCTATCTAATAAGGTTGTGTCATCTGCAAAAAGAACACAGTTGGTGTTATCCATTGCACTTTGGTAAATCATTTATATATATATCAAGAATAGCAGAGGTCCCAAAACTGATCCTTGTGGTACTCCGGTTGAAACTGGTAAAGGATCAGATTCTTGATTATTAAATGCAACAATCTGTGTTCTTCCTGTAAAATAGGATTTTAAAAGGTTATGTACCGTAGAATGGGGTGAATCGGATCGCTGTGGTGAATAGGATCAAAAGTACGGAATGTGTTAATTAAATCCACAATGTTTAAATAACGCGCCAAAACCGTTCCATTTCAGCGTGATGGGTTGCGATCATCATAGTCGCGTAAAGGTTGGTGATATCTCGACATGCGCAGCATGTAATACTGAAGGTCAACGCATAACCTAAAAACATTGTTAGTCACGTATTTTTGAGCGTACAAAAACTTTGTGGTAATAGCCTAAATAAGTGTTTCTGTGTCCAATAGGTTAGTAATTATTGTACACAAAGTAGTTTTTGTTCATTTTTTATTCCATAACAAACTGGAAAATTATTTGTAATTTGCTGCATTTGTTTTAGATATTTGGGGTGAATCGGATCAATAGCTGGGGTGAATAGGATCGATAGCTGGGGTGAATAGGATCAATAGCTAACGTAAATAGGACAATTAGCCGCTGTGAATAGGATCAAAAACTGGTCTAAATAAGGTTATTCTAGGTATCTACATCTTTGCTCAAGATGCCTAGAGTTTACAAACCTAAAGTTGGTGGGAAAATGTACAAAAAACCAAACCAACATGTCATTGATGCTGCGAAAAAGGATGTCAGTAATGGTTACAGTATAAGACAAGCCGCTAAAAGAAACAATGTTCCTTACACCGTACTCCATAGGCATCTTAAAAATCAAAATGTGCGTAATCAAGGAGGCCAGACTGTTTTAACGGAAGAAGAAGAAAGATATATTGCTGCTAACTTGCTCAAATGCAGTGAATGGGGTTATCCTCTTGATACCTTTGATTTAAGAATGCTTGTCCAGCACTATTTAAATAGAATTGGAAGAGTTGTTCCTCGTTTTAAAGATAATCTCCCTGGTAAAGAATTTACGTATAGTTTTTTAAAACGACATTCCAATGTGTTATCAGAAAGAATGTGCCAGAATATAAAACGAGCACGTGCAGGTGTTACGAGGGTGACAATTTCCGAATATTTTGAACATCTATCTAATGAATTGGATGGTATTCCCGCTAGCAACATCATAAATTATGATGAAACCAACCTTTGCGATGATCCTGGCAGGAAAAAAATAATTGCAAAACGAGGATGTAAATATCCCGAACGCATTATAAATCATAGCAAATCATTTACATCAATAATGTTTGCAGCTTCCGGTAGTGGAGTTTTACTGCCATGTTATATAGTCTACAAAGCGTTGAATATGTATGATTCTTGGACAACTGGAGGACCATCTCGGACCAGATACAACCGTAGCAAATCAGGATGGTTCGATAGTTACTGTTTTGAGGATTGGATACATTCCATTGCAATTCCATACCTAAAAAAGTTACCAGGAAAAAAGGTATTAATTGGAGACAACTTGTCCTCCCATCTTTCTGTAGAGTCCATAAAACAGTGCTCAGAAAACAATATAAGATTTATTTTTTTTGCCGAGCAACTCCACACACCTGACGCAACCTTTAGACGTTGCTTATTTTAAACCATTGAAAGTTGCGTGGAGAAAAATAGTCGAAACGTATAAGAAAGGACCAGGAAGGAAGGAGTGCAGTATTCCCAAAACTGTCTTTCCCAATCTACTGAAACAGCTGTTTGAGTCTATTGAGGCTAACAGTTCTAACAATATAAAGGCAGGGTTTGATAAATGCGGAATAATCCCTTTAAATTCTGATCGTGTGCTGCGTATGCTACCTGTGAAAGGCCCAGAAAATGAAACACAAGAAGAGGAGATCAACAACTCTTTTACTGATATTTTAAAGACTATGCGGTACGATGACAATCAGCCCAGACAGCGCAAAAAGAAACTTAACGTTCCCGCTGGTAAGAGTGTGGCAGTTGATGACGTTGAATCTTCTGATGAAAGTAGCCAACACTTTAGCACTCATGATTCAAATTCAGATATAGATTCCATGTCTTACTCTGAAGAAGACAACGCGTCCATATTTGATGAGAACGAAAAGTTTCTTCAGTCACCAGTTAACTTTGACCAAGAATCTGTAACGAATGGTCTTCATAAAGTTACAAGAAAAGCTATCAAGATTGGGGACTGGGTCCTGGTAAATTTGCCTTATTGCAAAAATGATAACAGACCGGGTACATCGAAATCTTTCAGTAGACTTTATATTTCACAAATTGTAACAATAACTGAAGACGGATATGAGGGAAATTTTTTTCGTGAAAAAACTGACACAAGGGATTATTCCGGATATATATACACATTTCCAGATGTAAAGGATGAGTACCTGTTTAAATTTGAACAAGTTGAGGGCAAGCTAGACTCCCTAGAAAGACATGGAAGAGGATCTTTTAGATTCCAAATTAATTTACAGGAATATTCTAAACAAATAAAATAATAATAACCTGTTCAATATTACTTCTTTAAAAAATGTTCATTTTTGATGTAATTTTTTTAACCTCCTTATAATTTTAAGCCAATTTTTAATCATACCTAACGAAATTATATGATTCTATTAACCACTAAGGTAGGTGAATGCGATTAAACATTAGAAAAGCACGGTCGATCCTATTTACCCCAGTGGCAGGTGAATAGGATCATTGAATAAAAAAAATTCTATAGTGCGCCACTGGGCAGTATACAACAAATTTGCACCGAAAATGATTAATACTGATGTAAACTAATGTTTTGATGTATATAGCTAAATTCTATGCCTAATAATCAGGAAGTTACACATTCCCAAAATTCAAAAATGATCCTATTCACCCCATTCTACGGTATGGTACCCCTTATTTCATAAAAACCGCCTGGTACCGGAAAAGGATTAGCTAAGGATTAAACAAACCGGCGTCTTTAAATAAGTAGATTCTTCTGTACTGAGGAGTTCGTGATAAAATTTTCTAATGGTAAACAAAACTACTCGCGTATATATTTGCAAATACTGTCATGGGCGTCTCAGCAACAGGGGTAAAAAGATTACTAAAAATTGTTTAGTATTTTAGTTATAAAAAAATGTTACAATTTGACTTAGAAACTGTCATGTATACACTAACTTGACAGTAATATTGAAATAATACAATTACAATGTGAAAAACCCTATTAATACTAAAGTACAACAATGCTTGCTCTCTATCTCTTGTTGTTCTCATTTTGGATCGTGTTATAACAGATTTTTTACGAAGTTTAAACAAATTTTAATCTCCCATTCTTTTTTAGATGATGTCTGCAATAAAATCTGGACACGTTGCTTATTCAAGATTCGCGAGAATGGCCGAATTAGAAGAAATCAAGCAAGAAACAGAATTACTAAAGAAGAAGGTATCAGTAGAACGTAGTGGAGGTGGTCTTTAAATCGTTCAAATTAAAAGACACGATTAAAAATCTTATTAACTGAAACGAAAGACATACTTATTTGAAAGGCAAACTTCTAGGTATTCTATTTTTGTCCATATCTGTGGCATAAATATTACAAAACTTTACCAAAAAGCGTTATTATATTATTTATTTAACGTTTATTATTAGTTGCATGGCGAAAGATTTCAGTAACAAAAAATATTCTCCCTTCTTTATTTCATTTCCATCTAAACCGTTGTTCTTCAAATGTGGTGCAACTATTCACAGGTACGTCTACTAAGGCTGTTAATTACAACCGGAATAAGCTTTAATTTCGTTTAGAGAAACATAAAACTGCAACTGATCCACAAAAATAGAATACTAAAACTTTGTATTTTAATATCATATGAAAGCATGGTTGTAGATTAGACTTTTCGGAAAGTTTCATATCATTTCATTGATGATCCGATTCTTACTACTTTTGTATTACACAAAAAATACTCAGGAATAACGCGTCTTTTCCACACAACTTAAATTAAACTCTTATTCATAATTTATTTACTGTTCAGTGCATTGAAAATCAAGTTTTCTCGTTTTTAAAATATCTATCTGTAATTGTGCAAGTATTCAAACTTTAACATAAAAATTTGAATAATGTGCTACCAATTTACATGGGTATTATGAGACATATGTGAATTTTTTCCGTTAAATTGTCCTTTCATCGGTTCGGTGACTCATTGGGCTGGCAGGTAAACTTCGAATGTAGTTTACAACTTTAACCTTTAACGGTTAGAATCACATGGCAACAGCAGAAATATTTCAAACGTAGCAGTATAAAACACAAAGAGCCAGAGGCTGAATTAGAAGTCACTACTAAAATGGAGTCAGCCGATCAATGAGTATACGGTGAGAGATGTGATCTCTCATCTCGGTGACCGCTCATTCATTCATTTTGACACTCTAGAAAACCGGAATATAGTACAGCGAAGTAAAAACATCGATACTTTGTTCCTAATAGACAGAGATGTAATAACAATTAACTTTCGTAAATTAAAAACTAGATTATCAAAAACCACTGGACATAAATTATCATCTAAGTATTTATTTCGAAACATTATTTATTGTATATACAACTTAGAGTAATTTTTGTTGATTATTGTTTTAAATAAAACTATCTAAATCGAATATTTTTTAATTTGAGATATTTGGTCCCCTTACAGCAAGTCCTGGCATCAACAACTTACCTTATCTACCTAAACGATCTGTTGAAACCTCAATACTCCGGGAGTATTGGATTTTAGGAAGTGTAGCACTTCCAAATTTCAGAAGAACTGGAAGAGAGGTGATGAAAATACTAAAAATATGGCTAAGCTCAGAGGAACAAAGTTAAATGGCCAAAGAGACACTAAATCTCAAGTGAGTGTTCGGGCTAGCTTCAATGCACTGAATTGTGGCTTTAAAGATATAAAGCGGATAGCAAGGATAATGAGCTAACGAGACAAGAAACGAAATAAGACCTGTTAATATCAAATGTGATACAACTAAAGAAGGTCACTGGGAATAAATTTATAGGAAAAAGGACGATAAGAAGAGAAGAAGAAGGGCGCCAACTCAACGATAGTTGAGATTTTGAAGTAACAAATGACTGGAAACAAATGATACTGGAGATAATAACCTGAAATAAAAAATACTAAATACTAATCTTGTCTTGCTATATTATATACTGGTCAGTAGAAACTGAAATAAAACTCAAAATAGTAACAATCAATGTATTTATAAAAACGTGTATATAGATATATAATATATGTATTAACAATTTACATATAATGCAAAACTAAATAACAGTGGTAGTGGGTGGTGTAAAGATACAATAGGACCTAATAGCCCCTCAACAAGCGAATAGTTACTACCACTGGCCAAATAAAGTGTGAAATATTAGTAAAAACCTAGAATAGTCCGTATGGTAGCCAAAGTCTTAACACTAAAAGTTAGTAATTTAATTTAACTTAGTTCTACAGTTCTACTAGAATGAGATACAAGTGACAGTATGGTAAAGATATCAAAATTGATAAATCTAATACCATTTATATCATAGATAAAAAGTGAGTTGTTACATATTCCTTATATAATGTTTTAAAAAATCACATGAAATTTATTTCCCTCCCCAATATCAAAATTGTATTATATCAAAATGTATTGTATTAAAAAAAATATTATATCAAAAAGTGAGTTTGGTCAGACTCTTTATATACTATTTAAAACCCTAATAAAAACATGAAATGTATTTTCCCTCCCCAATATTTTAGAATTATATTATATCAAAAATGTATTCACCTGATCATATGCATATGAAAAGTGTACACTACTAAATAGAAAGTAACAAAAAGGTTAGACAGTCAAACAACTTATCTTTACAGCACTATAAGTCCATAGGAAAACTCTTGGCACGGCTAAATCGGTTTGTTGCTGTAAAGGACAAATCCCGGGGAGTCTGGGCACAGAACCAGTCACTGGTCTATCTGCTCGGAGTAACGGCAAAATCCACGATAGTTGCTAACTATTTAAGAAATTCTATTACTAATATCCTTGAGGGAATATTCTTAAGAGAATACTCTCAAGTGACGGAATCTAAAAGAATTATCAGATTTAATTTCTATGTAATTTAATAGGTTGCATGGATTGACTGCACCAAAACAAAACATCAAAACATTAGGTTAGGTCAACATGTCAAAATTTCTAAAGTTACTTCGTAGACATGACAGGCTTGCGCCATGAAATGAACATGCGCAGAATACAGAAGGCTGTTCAATAATTGTAGAGCCTATTATATTCCACCAAAAAAAGTTAGAGAAAAAAAAGAAAACAAAAAACCCTAATGATACGACGTGGACTAAAACAGAATTTAAGTTTGACTATATAGAAAATGACCTTATGTTCTTTGCGAGTGAATGAAGGAAATTTTAAATTTAAATTATTTCGGAACTCAAAAATAAATCTCTAAAGAAATACTAAACTGCAATGATAAATTTGATTATATGATAAAGAGATAATACGTATGAAATTATTTACTTACATGTAGCCGCAGCACGCCAAAAAAATCTTCCTTTTTATGTGGAACTCTTATAAATGAATCTTGATTTTATTAAAAAAATTACTTATTATTATTATTGAATTATACATTTTTTATTCTTGTCCTCGATTTTCTTTGCTCCAATTCCGTCACTTTGAACGTGAGAAAAACTCACCGGTTGGCGTGTCTGCGTATACGAGTTCTGACCAAAACTGATCGTTCTCGCACAGACTCGACCAATCTTCCGTTCAAAGAGACTCCTGCGCGTGTGTGGAAAAATGTCGATTTAAAAATCGATCGCAGGCGGGTCACAAGAAGTTTCGCGAGGGGTTTATTAATACAATTTTTAACTCTGATAATATTGCACTAATCAGTAGCGTAAACGCTACACTGTCAGGTGACCAAACCATTGACTAATCGTTGTGTAAATGTACAAATAGAATACATAGACCAACGCAACAGATTCCGCCGATTAGAAAAGAAGATGGAACGTCGTCACGTGACGAAAAACAAAAAGCAGATCTGTTCGCGTACTACCCCTAAAGAAGTAACCGACGTAATCAAAGACAATATCAATCCCAAAAATACTTTGGGATTTTACTTAATAATAGGAAAAATAAGAAATGTTTCAAAATCTCGTAAATACGCATGCCCGAAAAAAGAAATGGACTCTAAAAACATGCACCATTTTAATTTCATAGGAAATTAGGCGACAGGGTAGGATTTGCACGTGCTAATAACATCGAGTATTTCCAATAAACACGACATATTATGTTTCTCTAATCTTAAGCCAGCGACTCACATTCCGATCTACCTGTTGAGGTAAACTTGTAGCAAGTGTACCTGTTCAGGCAGAGATCGAATTTGGCTATACATGTAGCGTCAAACCTGATGGCAGTCTGTCAATGTTTATTATTAACATGATGACACCGATTAAGCGTGACTACGACGACGCGGTAGCCCTAGTAGGTCTTCTTGCCATTCTCAAAAAAAGGAAAGAAAACCGAGACGAAAGTGGTGTAAAGAATGGTTGTTAAAAAGAAATTAATAGTCATATCAATTTGTTAAAGGAATTGAATATAGAGCCTGAAGATTACCGTAATTATTTCAGAATATATGAAGCCACTTACATTAAACTACTATCAATGATTACTCTATCAATTCAGAAGCAAGATACGATCATGAGAAAAGCAACAACACATGAGCGACTAGCAGCTACATTAAGATTTCTTGCAACAGGTAAATCATATGAATACCTCAAGTTCTCTACCATAATATCAGCACAAGCTCTTGGTAGAATTATTCCCGAAACATGTGAAGCCCTTTATAAAACTCTCCAGAAGGATTGTATGAAGGTATGTAAAAATAATTTTCTTAAATATAGATATTTATGTATATACATATATATATATATATATATATATATATATATATATATATATATATTATATATATATATATATATATATATATATATATAAGCGAGGTTCCTATAGCCTTTTCCGCCTCTCGCATTTCAACCGACATCGTTTTCTGTCCATCTATTCGTCTTCTTTGATGGCTCTCTATCTCATTATGTGTCGTACATTTTCTTCCCAGGGAACTGGAGGCCTTCCCCTTCTTCTTCTTCTTTGTTGTGGTATGTAATTTAAAGCTTTCTTTGGCCATCTATCTGCATTCATTCGCATGAACGCGCTCCGGAAGATTAGTAAAAGCTCCCATTAAGCTTGATCTCCAACGAGGGAGGACTATTTTGACCTTTCCGTTATATATTAATCCTGAATCGGAACAGTAGACACTTCTCGAAAAATTAGACTTGGGCATAGACCAAAACCATATAGATGGCGAACTCAATAATGACATTTAGAAGCTAAAAGGCGACATCTACAAATTCGAAGAAACTAAATACAACGTTCCGCACTATTGCCTCTTATAGTTTTCTTATTCAGTTAAAAATACAGAGTGCACATAAATGTGCACTCAGTGTGAAATATGTTTCGAATGTTTTTAGAAAAAAAAAAGGATAAATAAAACTGATAATTAACAAAAAAAATTTTTATTTATTCATTTAATTTTATAGTGTAAATTGAACATGGATATTTGCACCATACCACACGTAAGTTTTGTAAAAATTATTATTATCTATATTGAATAAAATATTAAAATAAATATAAACTAGGGCATCTAATTTATTAGTATTTTTCTACTTTAAAAACAAAAACAAGCCCTGATAAGAATACGATCAGACATTTGACCATCAGATCAGATTATTGACAAAGAAGTAGAAGTAGCTACAAATAAGATACAAGCTCTGATTGGTCTA
Organism: Diabrotica balteata; assembly: GCA_918026665.1. Lineage (NCBI taxonomy): Eukaryota > Metazoa > Arthropoda > Insecta > Coleoptera > Chrysomelidae > Diabrotica > Diabrotica balteata. Next base: position 91,893,048 of record OU898284.1, on the reverse strand, counting down.
TGGACTTGGGTGAGGTTTAACTGCACTTCTGCTGACCTATTTAGAGCAGCGGTATCGAAAGTGCGAATTGCCATGATGGTTACCAACCTTCTTAGAAGAGATGGCACATGAAGAAGAAGGAGAGGTTGTCATGTCGATGAGCAGCTCCGAATGTCCACGCTACTATGCTTAATTGAATTGTATGTGACCGTTTTATAGGTAAATAAATAGTTATGTTTTGTTAGTCTGCGCTTCTTTAAATACACAACAGCCACATCTGCTGACGAAACTGCAATACTAACCGGCAGTGAAGCATTCGAAGAAACAATAAGACACCTCCAAAATGCAGTGAACAAACAATTTGAAATAATAAACGGCCCATGATTAGCGCCAGATGTTATTTACAGGAAGATAAGATTGTTTTCTGAAAAACAAGAAGGAATACTTGTGAACGGCGAAGTCATCAATAATTTGCGATATGCGGACGATACAGTACTCCTAGCTTCTAGTCAAGAAGATCTGCAAACACTACTTGATAGTGTCGTTGAGAGTTGTAGGGAGGCAGGTCTGGATCTTAACATAAGGAAAACCAAAATACTCGTAATAAGTAAACAACAGAATATAAAACCGTCGATATATGTAAATAATACCAAACTTGAGCAAGTTGATAAAATCGTCTACCTTGGACAGCAATTAAATTGTAATGCAGAAAATCACGGCGAAATTAGATCCAGAATAGAGCAGGCTAGAGCCGCTTTTAGAAGGATGTCCAAGGTGTTATGTAACAGAGACCTAAAATTGGCATTAAGGATCCGCCTACTTCGCTCCTACGTGTTCTCGGTCTTACTTTACGCTGTCGAGTCCTGGACTTCTTCTTCTACGACACTACAGCCCAAAATGAGCCTTGGCCTCCTTTATTTTTTGCCTCCACCCTTGTCTGTCTGTGGCTGCTCTTCTCCATACACGGACTCCTAAAAGTGCTTGTGCGTCGCTGCTTACTGTGTCTTCCCAGCGCTTTCTTGGCTTTCCAACTGGTCTCTTTCCCTGCATTCTGGCGTTCAGTGCTCGTTTTGGTAGCCTATCCTCTCCCATTCGTATCACATGTCCGGCCCATTGCAATCTTTGTATTCTAATGAAGTTTGACAGGGGTGTTTCCTTATACAGTTGATAGAGCTCGTTGTTATATCGAATTCTGAAGATTCCGTTTTCCCTCACAGGTCCTAGTATTCTCCTCAGTACTTTTCTTTCGAATGTGTCGAGTTTGTTTTTGGATGTTTCTTTCAGGACCCATGCTTCGCTGCCATAACATGCTATTGGCCGAATTAAAGTTTTATATATTCTCATCTTTGTATTTCGGTGGACACTTTTAGACCGAAATATATGGGAGAGGGCAAAATAAGCTTTGTTTGCCTGCGTTATCCTGCGTCGAGTCCTGGACTGTGAATAAAATCGATCTAAATCGCCTTGACGCTTTCGAAATGTGGTGCTATAGAAGAATTTTAAAAGTTTCCTGGGTGGAGAAGATTCGTAACTCCACATTACTAGAACGTCGCAGCAAGACTACTGAGATCATAAAAAGCATCAAGCAGAGAAAGCTGAAATATTTCGGACATGTAATGAGAGGTCCCAAATATAGATTGCTACAAAATATCATGCAAGGAAAAATAGCAGGCACACGCAGTCCAGGACGAAGAAGAACCTCATGGTTGAAGAACTTGCGAGATTGGTGTGGTGTAGATACAAGCATGCTATTTAGAGTGGCAGTGGATGAAATTAAGATAGCTATGATGGTAACCAACGTTCTGAAAGGACATGGTACATGAAGAAGAAGAAGATTGGTACAATGTAAACTGTCAATTGTATTCATATTTTGAACAAAATAAAGTTATCTAAACTGTATACTCAACTGATGCATTTCATTTATAAGTTTTAAGTCTTGTTCTTCTTCCTCTTTATAAGCAATTCTGCTTGTTCATTGGCGGATTAAAACCTCTATGGAAGGTTATCACTCCATCTTTTGCACGGTCGTCCGATACTTCTTCTGTCGATTGGTAACTTATCTTTTGTTATTTTGACAACACGGGTGTCTTCCATTCTACTTGTGGTTATTCCATTCTTTATTTCTATTTTGTGTCCATTCATTTATACACTGTACGTTACATTTTCTTCTAATGGCTTCACTTCTCTTTCGACATATCAGCGCATTTCCTGTAATTCTTCTAAGTACTCTTATCTCTGCCGTTTCCAGTTGCCTTTGCGTTGTGGCTGTGTCGGGTCTTGTCTCCGAGGCATATGTCATTATTGGTCTTACACTGGCTTTATAAATTCTGGACTTCATCTCAGTGTTATCTCTCACTTATTTATCCAGGTCTCCATAGCTAGACAGTGTAATTCTCACGTATTTTATTTACATTACTCGTTCAATACTGATGCCATCAATTTCTATTTTCCATCTGGTTGGTTCTTTGCTAACTACTATTGTTTTAGTTTTCTGAGATCAGATTGTCATAATAAATTCTTTTGCTCTTATGTTAAATCTGTGGACCAGTCTTTGTAGACTATCTTTATCTTGGGCTATCAATATTGCGTCGTCTGATATATTATTTTGATTTCTTTGTTTCCCATTCTGCACTCCGCCTGCATTTTGTTGGGTGGATCGTGTTGCTCAACAGAACTGTTGCCGGTCCCAAGCCCGGATAAAGGAGGAGGGGGTCTACACCCACGTTATTACCCTACTGATAGACTTTAAAAGCATACAGCTCATAGAAACAGAATTATGCCTTCAAACAAGTTTTAAGTAAAACATAAATTATTGGTCAAACTGTTAATCAAACTATAAACTGTACGTTTATTCATCTACACCAATAAATGATATTTTGCAGAAAATAGGGAAAATAAAAGGCTCAACCATAATTAATCATATTGAGACCATTGCTACAGAATATTTAATTACTTCAGATAAACTAGAAATTGTAGAAATCTTAGCTGATCACTATCAACTATATTCGAGCAACGATCAATACATTTCTACATTCCTAAAACACAAAGAAAAAACCGAATTGTCACAAACCAAAATATAATATATTTTATGCCCTCTCAATATACCGATTACACTAGACGAGTTAAACGAAGCCTAGGCAATGCTAAAAAAACTTCTTCAGGACCTGATGATATTCTAACAATATTTATTGAGAAAGTACCTGAAACAGTAAAGAAAATTTTAGTTGACATCTTTATCAATATTTACACACATAAAACGTTTCCTTCAATATGGCATCAAGCAAATATAATTCTTTTTTGTTAAATGAATAAGTCAAAAAACTTACCATCCTCCTATCATCCAATATCTCTCACCAGTAACATTTGCAAAGCAATAGAGAAAATATTGAGTAAAAGACTGAAATGGCACTTACAAAAGAAAAAACTTTTTACTCCAATACAAAGCTAATACTGTTCAGACAGATCGACAGCTGACAACATTGTTGCACTAGAATCCGAAATTCATAAAGCATTTACAAATCAACAAAAAGTAATCGCCATATTTTTCGACATCAAAAAAGCTTTCGACACAACATGGAAGCATTATATCCTCAAAATTATGAAAAACTGGAAAGTAGATGGTAACTTTCTCGCTTTCGTCAAATACTTTCTTCAAAACAGGACCATACAAGTAAAAACGAATTGATTCATATCAACATCGAAATCACTCCACAATGGAATTCCTCAAGGATCGGCCTTAAGTCCACTATTATTCTTAATCGCAATAAATAATGTAACCAACCACATAAAGATTCCCCTAAAAGCTAATCTTTTTGCTGATGATCTAGTAATATATGTTAAAAGTAAAAATATAGAATTAGCTACGCAAATTTTACAGCTTAAAAATGTGATCTTTAGAGACTGGTTTAACTTTTTCAACTGAATAGACTAAAGTAATAATTTTTGACAAAAGAAGAGCAGAATACGACTTAAACCTGTATCTAAATGGTCATTCTCTGAAACAATTCCTTGAAATCAAATTTTTGGATGTAATATTTGACTCACAACTCACATGGACTTCACATATCAACAATTTGATCAAATCCTGTTAACAAAGAATAAACTTACAAAGAGTTTTATCCAATCATAGATGGGTTTCAGATACTAAAATTCTTCTTAATTGATATCAGATATTAATAAGAAGCAAACTCGACTACGGATGCATATGTTATGAAACAGCAAATAAAAATCAACTAAAGAAACTGGATGTTATTCAAACCTCATCCCTACGACTAATCTTTGGAGCCTACTAGAACTACTCCCATAAGAAGCCTTCAGTGCTAGCACAATCACTAGAATAATACACAGATTACACCACCAAGGCAGTAACATTTTACGAACGAGTTAAAAGATTATCGTATTATATCAATCAAATTACCTTGGCACCCATAAAAATATACCAGACACTTCCCTGGACAGTTTCTTTACCAATAGTAGACCTCTTCTTACTTAATCATGATAAGTATGCACACATTTCTGATGAGGTCAGGCTTTAGTATCATGCAAATTTACTCAAATATTCCACCTACAAATTGTTCTTTACTTATACCTCCAAAGATTGTAATGGAGTAGCAGCTGCTACTGTATCAGAAAATGTAATTTCTGCCACTAGATTAACTGACGGCAGTAGTACTTATACCAAAGAGCTCCAAGCAATACTTGACGCACTAAATCATTGTAAAACCTCAAATGAAAAACAAATACTAATATTATCAGATTTATTCTTTACAGGCCATTATTAAACAGGTTTATCCTACACATATCAATATATTCCTAATTAAAGACGCGTTGCAACAGCTCCAATTTTCTGGGAAAACCATATTATTTATGTGGGTCCCATCCCATGTCGGAATAACTGGTAATGAGCTAGCAGACAAAACAGCGTTTGAAGCAATAAACAATGTGAACATTCCGACACAATAGGTATAAAAATATCAGACACTAAAACTTTATTCAAGACTCATGTAAACAAAATCTGGCAAGAAATATGGGATCAAACAAACACAAATCTTAAAAGCATCAAACCAGACGTATCTTCAAGAAATCTTCCTATACCACCAAAACGAAAAGACCAGGTAATTATCAGCAGACTCCGACTTGGGCATACACGACTTACGCACGGCTACATAATCTCCAAAGAACCACTACAAATGTGCCAAAGATGGCAAACACCTTTCACAGGCAACCATATAATAATAGAATATCCACGAGTACACCTCAACCAAGGCGATATTCAAGATACCCAACAGCCTAAAAGAAGCACTGGTTACAAAATTCAATGAAGTTCTGTCTTTTTTAAGTATTTTTTAAATTACTCTAAACTCTATAATAAATTGTGATTTAATTTTTGTTACATTTACGTACATGCACATTGTACCATATTGTTGTAAGTCATGACTTTTAAAATATATCTTATTTTCTCTATTTGTATCACAAACCTACCGATAATAACCCTAGTGGTTGATGCGGATAAATGAAAATAATAAAAAAAAACTTAAGTTTTTTCTCGTTTAAGTCAACCTTTCCATCCATAATCCAAAATAGTCGCAAATTCGTGAAATATACTAAATAACATGCTGTAGTACAAAAACCAGGAATAATAAATACACTCTATATTATTTTAAATTCATCTTATTTTTCGTTTCATAATACAGTTTTTATAAGTTTACAAAAAAGAAGTAACTTACATTAAATAAATAGTACGAATGTAAGTATACAAAGGCATTTTATATAAATATTGTTGCTATTACTAAAAATAATGTCACAAGGATTGAGTCTATTTAAAAAACGTCCCATTATACTCATCTAAGTATAAATAAGTGTTAATATTGAAAATGTTAGTGCATATTTAATTACAAAGTTTGTTAAATGATACAAAAACATTTAAAAACAATAATTATAAATAAGATTATTAAGTATACTTAACTAAGTATAAATAAAGCCTTCTGAAAAGTAGTAGATGTACAGGATCTACATTAGATCTAAAAAGTCACAATGGACTAGACGTAAAACCAGCTCTAATGTAGTACCTTTCAATCTAAAAATTTGCATTTTACGGTACACTAAATGATATTTTTTATTAATTATTACCCACCACACAAAAACTATAATACAACAAAATAGATTACGTCTTTTATAATCTACATTTTGATTATAGTGTCTGAATGGGATACCTACATCAAAATATAATCATTTCGACCAATAAATTCTTCTACTACTTCTCTTCATGGATGTTGAACTAACTCTAAAATACAGTACAAATTTACAAAAAGTTATTTCATCTTTACAAAAAGAACTATATAATTTATAATGTATAGAATAAAAAATTTGAAGCAACAATAACAAAACATATTATTTAAATAACAAGAATAAGTTTAAAAATATACAAGTAAAACATAGAAATACGAGAAATGAACTTTTTGAGGTGTACGACGTTAACAGGAAGAAATGGGGATGCTCCTTTCTTTGTAGTTTTGACTTATGACGAAAACCTGCAACAGAAATTGACGAGATTTATTTAAAATATAATGTTATGAAAAGTAACAAATACTACTAAAAACAAAGAACGAGCACACTGTATTTTAGTATTATTGTAATTTTTTTATTTGAAAATTGTTTGTTTCGTTTTAGACTTAGTATGATAAAAATGAACCTAAAGGATCTGCCCCGTGGAATCTGAGGGATGCAAGATTTCGCTTAGTACACACAGAATGCACATCGGAATAACATCAGAACGATGAGAACAGAAGATAATCTAGAAGGGTTGCAAGTTGAACTTAAGACCATAAAATGGGACATATTAGGCTTATGCGAGACAAGGCTTAAAGGCGAAGAAACGACTCTACTAAAATCAGGACACACTTTGTACCAATAGGTACCAATACAAAGGTATAAGAGGCGTAGGCTTTTTGCTACATAAGAGAATTGAAAACTTGGTACCTAAATTCCAAGCGATTTCTAATAGAGTTATCTATCTGTCTATCTATCTATAGCCCAAATTCTATTCATGTGTTGAATATAGACCTCTCCCATTTGTCTCCATTTGTCTCTGTCTTCTGTTTGTCTTTTCCACATTGGACCTGCGCTTTGCTCAATGTCATCTTTCCATCTCTTTTGCGGTCGACCTCTTGACCTTTTTGCAGTATATGGTCTCCAGCGGCCAATTTCTTTATTCCATCTTCCATCCTGATATCTTTCGTTATGCCCAGCCCATTTCCATTTTAATTTCAATGCATGTTTGACAGCGTCTATTGTTTCGGTTTTACATCTTATCCACTCGTTCCTCTTTTTATCTCTCAAGTTTTCTTGAGTTTTCTTTATTCTATCTAAGTTGCTCTTGGTACACGTCCACGTCTGGGCACCATATGTCAGAACAGGTAGGACGCATGCATTAAATACCTTCGTTCTTAATTTTAAAGGTATTTTTTGGTTTTTGATAGTATATGAGAGTTTTTCGAATGCAGCCCGCCGCATTTTTATTCTTCTGGTTATTTCTTTAGTCTGGTTACTTTTGTCTGCTCTGATAGCTTGTCCTAAGTAAATATATTCTTGAACGTGTTCTATGTTTGTTCCACCAATGGTAATTACTGATCTGTCTTCTGTATTAGTCATTATTTTAGTTTTCTTTAGATTCATTTTAAGTCCTTTCTCAAGAGATGTTTATCTCTTGGTAAGAAAAATAAATCATAGATACAGCATTTAAATAATCCCCTTTGTTATACACCAACTTCTTCTGTAGATGATGAAGAGATAGAACAACTTTATGAAGACATTACAACAGCCAGAATTTTAGAGAAAACATATTACATAATAATAACGGGAGATTTCAACGCTAAAATAGGAAAGAACGAAAATAACAACGACAACGAATATATTGGAAATTTTGGACTGGGAAGTAGAAATCACAGAGGAGATATGCTCGCAAATTTCCTCAGCAAAGCAAAACTATTCTGCTTAAACACATTCTACAAGAAAAAGATGCAGAGAAAATGGACGTGGCACAGCCCAGACGGCAAAGTGAAAAATGAAATTGACTTTTTTAACTTCAAAAACATTAATTACTATTTAACTGGGAATAAGCCACAATATTGATTATTAGGATCTGGTTACCAATATTGAAAGAGGAAGTTATTAATAAGAAAATACCAGTATTAGTAAGTCAGTAACATATAGGGGATACATCATTTATGTTTTTTAAATAACGTAACATATAAAATCAGAATTTTGATGTTTGTTGAAGGTAAACTAAATTCACGAACAAATACAATGTCGGGATAGTAGTATGAGGTTTTTTCCTGGTTTTTCCCTCATAATTTACTATGGAATCACTAACAGGAGAATTTTACTGTCATCATGTCATGTGTTTGTCTTTTTAAAGACGAATTACATGCTATGATTTTTTCTGACAGATATGTTGTTTTCTGAGTTCAATTCTTTTTAAGTTTATTTTCATGTCAGCCACTAACGGATTGTGGTCTAAGTTAACATCTGCTCCAGGATAGGTTTTAACTGAGGTTATAGAGTTTTTATATCTGCTATTTACGAGTATGAAGTCTATCTGGTTTCTGAAAATGTGGTTTTCTATATGTGAAGGAGTCGTTCATGTATATAGTCTTCTTTTAGGAAGCTGAAACCAAGTATTGGTAATTACCATATTCTTTTCTTGGCAGAATTCTATGAGCCTTTTTCCTCTCTCGTTTCTAGTTCCTAGTCCGAACTGTCTACCTATATTTTCAACTGTACCTACTCCATTTTTTGCACTAAAGTCCCCTAAAATGTAAGTAATATCTCTAGATTTTGTTAACTTGATTGTATTGTGCAATTTTGAATAAAACTTTTTGATCTCATCTTCGGTCTTATCAGCAGTGGAAGCGTAGACTTGGATCATATTAATATTACAGTTCCGTGTTTGAATTTTTAGCATTATTATTCTTTCTGAGATTTGAATCACACCTAGCACTGCTTTTCTAATAGTGTTGCTTATTATGAAAGCTACTCCGTATCGATGATCAGTTTTGTCTCCTCCAGTGTAATAAATATTGTGGTTATTTATTAATATCTCTCCATTTCCTGACCATTGTACATCGCTAACCCCAAGTATATCTATATTTAGCCTCTCTTTTTACATTCCAGGTAGCTCTTTTTATCTGAGAAGGTTGAGTATTTTTTTTTTTGTATTTTGTGCAATGTTAACGACCGAGAAGCCGTTCTAATGGTTGTCCTCCCCTGCCGGATTTTGGCCTCCGATTACCATAATCAATAATGTCTCTTGCGCAAATAGTGCCAGTCATTTTCTTCGTTCTTCCGCCTTCTAAACCAATGTCGGGATAGTATTATGAGGTTTTTTTCCTGGTTTTTCCCTCATAATTTACTATGGAATCACTAACAGGAGAATTTTACTGTCATCATGTCATGTGTTTGTCTTTTTAAGACGAATTACATGCTATGATTTTTTCTGACGGATATTCTCAAGTTAAAGTTGATTTCATGTAATCGACTGAACTATTTTATAAGTAAAGTCGTCCCAGGAGCGCAACTCAACAATATTGGCAATATCATTTTAAAGTCGTCTACTTTAAAATGCACAATGTATGTCTGAATTGTCAATATAAATGAGTCAAATAAAATTAAATTATTAGAAGAATTTTTCACTATGTAACAAAAAACAAAATTTGTTTAATTTACTGTTTGTATTTTGAGAACGATTTCCGAAGTGGAAATTGAAACGTCAATAAACGTATTTTTATCTTTAATTGTGTTGAACAGTTAAATAGTAATTAATGTACAATGCCACAAGAAAATAGCTTCAGAACAATTTCAAAAACATTGCTAAAGATGTTACTGTATTGTAATGCTGTCAACACTGGTAGTTTTAGTTAGTAGACAGAATAACAGATACCTGAATCTTTGGCTCTGCTATCTTTAGTCTTTTAAATTATACTTGAATCCAAATTTTTAGGACTGAAAATGGAGGTAGCATAAAAAAACGGTGCCCAACCAAAGTCTAAGGCAAAGAATGGTTAAGTGCTCTGTACTTTTGTATAGTGTAGAAGTGGGAACGCTAAACTGATCAATTATGAACAAAATTGAAGAATTGGAAATGTGGGTTCATAGACGAATGCTGAAGATACCTTGGACAGCAAGAAACACTAATGAAGAAGTACTAAGTAAGGAGCGTCAACAAAGACAGAGAACTGCTAAAGACTGTTAAACATCGAAGAATGTCTTATCTGGGACATATAGTAAGGGGAAGTCATTATAAAATTTAACAACTGATCCTTTAAGGCAAAATAGAGGGCCGTAGAGGTGTAGGAAGAAAACTAGTTTCTTGGTTAAAAAACATTCGTGAATGGACTCAGATACCAAATGCAGGACAATTATTCCATATTGCAGAAGATCGAGAAGCCTTCGCAATGGTGATCGCCAACGTCGGATAGTTCTGATATAGCACGCGAAAAAGAAGAAGCCCAAACAAACCCCCCTACCCACCTCTGCCCCCCCCCCAGGTAAATTCTAGATGCGCTGGACTGACAAACCAAGGAAATTTACACAAAAGTATTATATTGTAGATTATAAATAATAACTTACTTCTAAAATGAATTTCTAGCTGAATTTCACTATTGGCTATAATATCACAGAGTTCGCATTTGAATTCTTTTCCTTGGCGTTCTGCCCTTAACTTGTGCTTCCTGCCATCAAGGTGCCTTTGAAAAATTTTGGTGCTGGTAACCTTGACTCTACAAATGTCGCACGATAACGGCTAAAATATTAAACATTATTAATTAACCAACATATGTATTGAAATAAAAATGCATTGAAGTCAAAAACAAAAACAAAACAAAGGTTATAACAAATAAAACGAACAATTTTCTTTATCTAAAAGATAATAGAAGATAAACAACAATTGTTCAGATTAGTCAGATACTGTACCTATGGATCTGACTGATCTGAATACTGTGGTAGCTTCTACTGCTCTAAAGAGTTCTATAGAACTGCATTTAAACCCGTCCCTTAAATTCTTCAACCATGACACTCTCCTTCTTCCTATACTCCTTCCTCCTCTTATCTTTCCCTGTATTATCAGCCTTAGCGGTTCATATCGCTGTCCCCTCATTACGTGTCCCAGATATTGTAACTTTCTTATTTTTATTGCGTTTATTATTTCGCATTCTTTGCCCATTTCTCGCAATACTTCCGTGTTAGTTTCCTTCTGTGTTCATGCTATTCTAAGCATCCTCCTGTAACACCACATTTCAAAGGACTGTAACTTATTTATGTGTTTTTGCTTCAATGTCCAGCTTTCAAGTCCATATTGCAGTACCGAAGACACGTCGCATCTCAGTGCTCTTACTCTCAGTTCTAATCTAAGATCTTTGTTGCAGAGAATTGTTTTCATTTTTACAAATGCATTTCTTGCTATTTCTATCCTGGCTCTTATTTCGGTTGTTTGATCATTATTGCCTGAAATCCAGGTTCCTAGGTATTTGTATTTATCAACCCTTCCTATCGATACATTTCCCAAATGTATGTTTGTTGCTATATTTGTTTTCTTTGTTATTATCATGTATTTGGTCTTTTTTGTCTTCATTTTTAGTCCATATTTTGCATAGGAACTGTTTGTTTTGTTTAGCAGTAATTGGAGTTGTTCAGCAGAGCTTGTCATAATCACGGTGTCATCTGCATATCTTATGTTGTTAATAGATCTTCCGTTAATTATTATTCCTTCACTTTGAGATAGTAATGGTTTTTCAAAAATGGCTTCACTATATACATTAAATAGTAATGAGGACATAACACATCCCTGCCTAACTCCTCTACTGATTTCAATTTCTGGACTAGGTTCGTTATCTATTACTATTTGTGCTCTTTGATTCCAGTAGAGGTTTGTTATTATTCGTAAGTCCCTGTGGTTATGTTTTTGTCTTTAGAATTTGGACTAATTTTTCGGTCTTACTTTGTCAAATGCTTTTTTAAAATCAACGTAACAAACATGCACATCAACATTCATATCCATGCATCATTCATATATAGACTAATTCAAACAAATTCTAAACAAAGTTCCAAAAATGAGAATGCTTCGATGCATGAGTAGAGGTAACAAATAAAATTAGGAATAAAGTTATTCATCAATTTACAACGTAAAGGGGCAAATGGAACTAGGAGACACTAAGAAAGCATTTAAATTGGTTCAAAGTGGACGATCTGTAAAATGTATTGCCGCTCAATTGAATATTCCAAGAATTACGCTTTGTAACCGTCTCAAATCTAATTCTACCCAAAAACCAGCCTTGGGAAGGACATCGTACTTTTCAGCAGAACAATAAGCTATATTAGCTAATCACATCTAAAAACTATCAAATCTTGCTGAAAAGTTAAACGTAAAACATAATTTTAATAAAGGTACCAAAATGGCTAGGGAGGACTGGGCTTTTGGATTTCGTAAGAGGAATGCTCCCTTAAGTCTAAGACAACCCTCAGCAACAAGTCTGAAGCGGGTTATTGCCTTTAACAAATCTGAAGTAGATTTTTTTTCCAATTTGGAAGCAGTTTATAAGAAACATCCTTTTAAGTCCACCAAAATATTTAATAGGAATAAAACCGGTATATCTACGGTCCAAAAACCTGGAAAGATTTTAGTTACTAAGGGCCAACATTAGGTGGGTTCTATCACAAGTTGGAAAAGACGCAGAAATATTAAGATTGTCTGCACTTTGCTTCAAGTGCATACAAATCGCCCATGTTTATACATCCTAGGCAGAGGATGTCACTTCAGTTAGAGAAAGGTGGACCATCTGGAGCTATTTACAAATGCTCCCATTAATGGCTGTTCAAATAAAGACCTCTTCATGCAGTGGCTCACAACATTTCAAAAACAATGTAAAACTATTAGATGGAGATCCCGTCTTAATCACGGGAGTCATATCTCCCTTGATAGTTACGAGATTGTAGATTCAATCATATACATGTTGTCTCAATACCACCTCACACATCACATAAACTACTGGAAAAAGCATTCAACATACAGTGTGACAGGTTTTTGAGGGAAAATCAATTTTAGAAGATTTCTATGTAGACCCAGCATCTTTATTTATTGAAGCTTACTTGAAGGTCACAATGTTGGATAAAGGAGTTTAAGAGTTCAGTGCTTCAGAGACCTTACCGTATAGCTCTGAAAAATTTACTGATATAGACTTTGTCACTGAACAAGACACTCAAACTCCAGTCATCGTTAACTGCGAAAAAGCATGAACCGGCACTTGGTGCAACTTGCAACTTTCCATAAACACAATCATACTGTCATTAGGGAGTTTGCAAGTGCTAACGAGACTTGTGTCAAAACTTGTCAGATTTTAAAACCTAATCAAGAAGATACGACGGTACAGAAATTTGGGACCAAGACAACAATCAGCTTAGATTTAGGTGGGATTTATGAAAATCCATTATCTAGTAGTACGAAAACAAATGTTGTTCCAAATTCCTGTCCAAAATCCACTGAGAGTCTATCTCATTTCAAAGACATTTTGGAATAGGTATCACCTCTTCTAGTAAAGGTGAACGATATAGAAACAAATAATATACCGATTGCGAGAGGGGTTAGGCAAGGATGCGTCTTGTCTCCGACGCTTTTCAACGTGTACTCACAAGTCATATTCAGAAAAGCCTTATGGGAAAGAAAAGAGGGAATAAGAATTGGTGGAGAAATCATAAACACCATGAGATTTGCAGATGACACGGTAATTATGGCTGAGAGTATAGAAGATCTACAAACTTTACTAGATGCAATAAATAGTGAATGCATTCAAATGGGACTTGACATCAACACAGATAAGACCAAATTTATGATAGTATCAAGGAGTCCAATAAATAATGAACAACTAACTCTTGGTGGACAGCAAATAGAGAGAGTGACAAAATATAAATATCTGGGAGCTTACATCAACACAGAATTAGATCCAGACCAAGAGATCCGGGTACGAATAGAAATGGCAAGGGCAGCGTTCTTAAAATTCAAACAATTGTTCTGTGACAAAAATCTGAATATTTCGCTGAGACTGAGGTTTGTTGAATGTTACGTCTGGTCGCAATTATTGTACGGGGTAGAAACATGGACACTAAAAGCGCAAATAGTTAAAAAGATTGAAGGTTTTGAACTTTGGATATACCGGAGAATGTTGAGAATCCCATGGACTGCCAGGATCACCAATGAGGAAGTGCTGAGAAGAATGGGTGGAGTCAAAAAATTGTTGAGAACGATAAAAGTACGCAAGACTGCATAGCTTGGACACATACTAAGAAATAATAAATATAGTCTTCTGCAGGTCATCATGCAAGGTAGAGTCGATGGCAAAAAGGGAATAGGTAGAAAGAGGAAGTCATGGCTGCGAAATATTCGAGACTGGACAAACATGACTGTAGACGAATTATTCCACGTTGCAAAAGACAGAGAAGCTTTTAAAAATGTGGTCGCCAACCTCCGTTAATGGGGACGGCATAGGAAGAAGAAGATCACCTCTTCTAAAATCATTTAATGATGAGAAACTAAATGCAAAAAATTACAAAAATAAACGCTAAGTAATTACAACTGGTACCACTATGAAAACGGTTTTGGGAGAAGCATAAGAAATTAGGAACTTAAAAGCCAAGCGTAGACCAGAAAAAATTATACAGGACCCAAAGGTAGTACCGAATCTGAAGCTCAAAATGTTGAATAGTGAAAAAAGTAAACAATTAAAAATTGAAAATAAATCCCAAATAAAATTGGCTGCGTTAAAACATAAGGCTGCAAATAAATGAAGAAGGTGTCGAAGACAAAATAATTTTGAAGAATCGACTTCGGAAGAAGATACAGATGAATTAAAAATATGTGATGACAACGAATTTAAGGACAGTTGAATTATTTTTCGAAAGTACTTAAATGTGTTTGGTTTTTGGTGAGTTTGGTGTAAAAACTGAAATATGAAACAGATGTGTGTTTTTGAAGACAATGGGCTCACGCTGAAAACTTTCAGTGTGACTGTTGTTCAATGAACTAAGTTCTTTGTTGTTAAAACAACTTTTGATTTTAAATATATCTGCATATCTCGTTTTCGTTGGAGTATTAAATGTTTTCGGATATAAAGATACCATCAATTATCTCATTATTTTCTTATTATTACTACTGTCGGCATTACCCCAAACGTATGTCGAAATTATCCCGGTGATCGGAGAAATACCGACACCTTGCTAAAATTAGGGAAATATTGTTTTAAAATACGTAAATTACATTGTTTTTCCATAATTACATACTCAATGGATGCAGAAAATTTCAATTATAGTGTAGGTATTTTCACAAAAAACGTAACTAATATAGAATAATTCTGAAAATATAAATTGTTTAAGATATCGGGATTCTGTCGGGGGAACCTGTAACCTCTACAGAGCGCGTCCCCAGGTGGCGGATAGGAAAATACCCGACCCGGTTTACCGGTGGGTAGGAGGGAAATAAAATACCTCCCGTGGACCAACAGGTAATTCACCGAATGATTGACGGTAGGTATAAGCAATCCCCCACTTATGACCAACGGCTGCGTGCGGATGAGTTAATGAAAGGGCACTCTTTTGTCTAAGGGTTGGGAAACTGGTCCTAAAGGCGGATGAATCAAAAAATAGGTCAACGGCGTAAGGGTGCAGAAGGCAACGGGGAACCACTGCATTAAAGACTCATAGAGTACCCCTAGTAAAGTCATCAATGGCAAATGACAAGTAGAGTAAACAAACTTATTGATTATGGATCACGGAATCCAAGATCCGGCAGCGGAGGAATAATCGTAAATCACAGGGCCTCCCAGGTCGTAAACCCTCTGTGCACTTAAGACATTGAAAATAGCAACCTGGAATGTCAGAAGTCTATACGCAAGTGGTAAATTAGCGAACGTACTGCTTGAAATGGAAAACCTCGAAATTGATGTTTTAGGTATAAATGATGTACAGTGGCCAGGTTCAGGCAAACAAATTACAAATAATGGAACCATGTATTATTCAGGTAACACTGAGGTCAATCATCGCTATGGTGTTGCTATCTTAGTTGCAAAAAAAGTCAATTACTCTGTGAGAAGTTTAACTCCTTATTCTTATAGGATCTTATCAATATAATTTCAGTCTAAAAAAGGTATAGTAAATTTTATTCAAGTTTATGCTTCTACGGCATATAAAGATGACGATATCGAACTATTTTACCATGAGTTGGAACAAGTCTTAAAATCAATGAAAAAACATCACACTACAATAGTAATGGGCGACTTCGAAGCCAAAGTTGGCCAGGGAAGCGAGGATGGATATGTGGGGGAATATGGTCTAGGAAATAGAAATGAACGTAGTGACCGTTTGATACAATTTTGCCAGACGGAAGAATTTGTAATAGCTAATACACTTTTGAAGCTACCAAAAAGAAGATTGTATACATGGAAATTTCCCGGTGATACAACAAATAAAATAATCTGAAATCAAATTGACTTTGTCCTCATTAGATAAATATTTTGTAATTCTATATTGTCCGCCAAAACTTACTCTGGAGCAGACATCGGTTCAGGCCATAATCCCATAGTAGTCACATTACGAACTAAGTTAAAACTAATTAAAAAAGTAGAATTGATATTAAGATATTAAGGGAACCACAAAGGAACAAACTATAAAAACTTACTGAAAATCTACGTAATGCCCAAGAACTGAATAAAAGAAGCTATATCATTGATAATAAATGGGAAAACGTAAAAGCAGCAATAATTAAAACAGCAAATGAAAACTTAAAACCAAAGAATAGAAAACATAAAGACTGGATGACTGAAGAAATACTACTATTAATGAATGAAAGAAAATCATTCAAAACAAAAAATCCAATTAAATATAACGAAACTGAGCGATTAATTAAAAAGAGAATAAAAGAAGCTAAGGAGAGAATGTTACATGAGCAGTGCCAAGAACTAGAAAAATTGAGAAAAAATATGACTTTTTTAACATGCATAAAAGAATTAGAGAATTAACAGGAATGAGAACACTTCAAACTAGGCAACTAAGAGATGAAAGTGGTGCATTTATAACATATATAAACCAAAAAATGCAGAGATGGCACAATATATAGCACAACTTTTTGAAGACAAAGAGAGAACAGAAGCACCAAAAGGATGATACTGGGCCTGACATTATAAGAGAAGAAATTGAAAGTAATAAAATAAGCTAAAGGTGGTAAATCTCCCGGGCCTGATGAAGTTCCTATCGAATTACTCAAAATTGTGAATACTGAATCTATTGATCTTCTTTTGGATCTATTAAATACCATATATAGAACAGGTATAATACCTAAAGAATGGCTCTAATCAACGTTCAACCGACTGGGTACACGAGATGCACTGTTTGCAGTAAGTGTTCTTTCGCAGAGATGCTTAGATATAAATCAGAAAGTATATGCCTGTTTCATTGATTTTGAGAAGGCATTTGACAGAGTGCAGTATAATCGGCTTAAAGAAATTTTATTAAATAAAAACATAGACAGTAAAGACATTAGAATCATATATGTAACCTCTATTGGAACCAAACAGCAAAAGTGAAAGTTGAACAGGTAAACTGACCGAAGATATCCAGATTCGCTGTGGGGTCCGCCAAGGGTATATTTTATCACTTGTTATTTAATTTATACAGTGAAGCCATCTCAGAATTAGCGCTTGCCGAGGTCAGTGAAGTCCTTATAATAAACGGTGAGCCGCTTAATAATATAAGATATACTGACGACACCGTCCTTCTGGCAGGAACACTAGAAGAACTGCAACACCTTGCTGAACAACTAAATATATTGCAACGATTATGGGCTAAAAATAAATTTGAAGAAAACCAAGTTCATGTTATTTACAAAAGCACAAAACATCAAAGTTAAGCTAGTACTAGATAATGCAGAAATTGAACAAATATCTTCGTACAAATACCTCGGAGCATGAAACAGAAGATACTGATCAGACAAAATAAATAAGATGCCGTATTGAAACTGCACAGATGCCACTTTTGTATGGAGTTGAAGCTTCGACACTTAAAAAATCCAACATTAAAAACCTAGAAGCATTCGAAATGTGGTGTTACCGACGTATTTTGAAAATATCATGGATGGATCGCAAAATAAACGAACAAGTTCTCGAACAACTAGAAAAACAATGCGAAGTTGTAAATTCCATAAAAGTCAGGAAATTGAAATACTTGAGGCACATCATGAGAGGTGAGAAATACGAACTACTAAGGAATGAATATAATGCAGGGTAAAATCAAAGGTAGAAGAAGCGTAGGAAGACGTAAAATCTCGTGGCTACGCAATCTCCGTGAATGGTTTGGATGCAGTTCAATTGAACTATTCAGGCGCGTAACCAACAAAATTATAATTGCCAGAATGATTTCCAATCTCCGATAGGAGCGGAACTTGAAAAAGAGAAGATCGGGATTCTCCCGGTCTACCCTACTTAACGGTTATAATGCTTTTGGAAATCAGAATAAATTGTACAAACACTGAAATAATAAATAAAAATACCCCTTTTAAAGTTTCATGTAAATGCTATTAGCATTAAATTACTTAGTACAGCAATGAAAGTGAATTTTTTGCAATAACATATTTTTAATGATTTTTATCTCAAAATATTTATGTCATGATTTCACGGCGTAAAGAATATTCAAATTAAATATATCGACTGGTCCAACGAAGACTGTAGTAACTCAAATTTTCCACTTTTTGAGTTACGCGCACAAAACAATAAAACATAATGATATCTTCCCCAGGAAAGAATCGTATCTCAGTAAACGTAGTTATGCAACCAATATTACGTGTAAGAGTTTTATAGTATCTCCGATTTATGAAAAACAACCGTAGAAAATCATCGTATCTTGAGTTACAATAGCCTTCGTTGTTATCTGAGGCGATATCATAGGTATCGTAACATGAGTTACTACGGTATTCTGCGTTAGTTTAAGGTTATGTTCAAAAGTTTAGTTTTGTTTAATTGCCATAATGTGTTCCAGAAGTGAGTTAATATTGGAACTAGCTGAGAAAGCGTATAAAAACACTGAAATGGATATTTCTTATCGTTCTTTTGAAGGTAAATTTATAATAAACTTTATTTAAAATAATAACAGCAAAGTAAAAACCTACTTATTTTTTAAGGTAAACATATTGCTGAAAGTATTGTAGAAGAAAGCAAATACAAAAAGGCGAATGAGGATCCTGGTGACCACGAGACTGATATTAATCCTGAATGTTCTACAGGTTGGTTTAAATTCCACAAGAAAAAATATTACGTAGGCATTTACCTCATTTTTGTCTAATTTTAGTAAGCTTAGAAGAGAATGAAGCCAATAGGAATGAAAATGAAATAATTGAGAAGGAAAGCGATGAGGAACCATTTCATGTAGACTCTGATACTGACCCAGATTACATTCCGACAGAAGACAAAAACATCCCTGAAGTAATAATTGAACCTAATAAGAATATAACTGAAGCAACCACAAATAGAAAGAGAAGAAGCAGAGGCAATATAGAGAGAGTAAGTAGGAAAAGAATTAGAGACGTTAGTAAGTGGGCGGATGAAAAATCTAAAACAAGTCTAAACATGGGACTTGAACATGAAAATCAAAAAGGTATTCAAATTAAAGGAAGACAGATGTAGACTAAAATGTGCTACCAAAATAGCTAAAGAAGATAGAGACCTTTTTTTTTCAATGAATTTTGGAAGTTAAAAGATCATACGAGAAAGTAGGATTTTATTGCTCGTCATGTGAGACAGGTTGCCAAAAAACAAGTAACTATTACTGCAGAACAACGGTCTCGAAGAAATTACTCTCGAGAATATTACTTTTACATTCGCAATGATAAACAACGTGTTTGCAAAACTATGTTTTTGGAAACCCTTAACGTTTCAGAAACTTGGATCAGTACAGCATTAGGTAAGGAAACTGAAAGATGGTGGATCATTAGAGGAAGATAAACGTGGAAAGCACACTAACAGACCACATAAACGATCACCAGAACTTATAGACAACGTAAAAAATCACATAAATCAGTTTCCTGTAGTACCTTCCCATTATACCCGTAAGAATAAGATGAAGATGTACCTTAAAGAAGGGCTAACTATCCAGAAAATGTACCGATTGTACAACGAGCATTGCAAAAAAAAACATCACTACAGCTGCCACGTCACTCCAGGATAGAGATATTTTCAATGAACAGTTCAATATTGGGTTCTTTAAACCAAAAAAGGACCAGTGTACTGTTTGTTCTGTTTTTAATATGGCTAGTGATGCTGAAAAAGCAAAATTGCCCGAACAATAGTCCCATATGAAAAACAAAGAAGTTATCAGAAACTTAAAAGACATAGAAAAACAGCTTGCACTAGATGATAAGAGCTTGTGTGTGGCTTGCTTTGACCTTCAAAAGGTTTTAGCTACCCCTTTGTCTAACATAAGTGATTTTTACTACAAAAGCAAATACTCTATATATAACTTTACAGTTTATGATGTTGGAAATAATCAGGGTTACTGCTATGTATGGCACGAGCAGATGGCTAAAAGAGGTCCTAATGAAATTGCCAGTTGCCTCTGGAAATTTTTAGATCTCAAGGCACAACAAAGTGTTAAAACGATAATATTCTACTCAGCCAACTGTGGGGGACAAAATAGGAATCGTTTTGTGTTTTCGATGTTTGCTTTTGCTGCTGCTCATTTTCATATTGATATTGTTCACAGATTTCTGTAAAAAGGCCACACTCAGAACGAAGGTGACAGTATGCATGCTGTTATCGAAAATGCAAAGAAAAGGCAATCGGTTATATATGTGCCAGAACAGTGGGTTACATTAATTAGAATGGCTAAAACTACAGGAAGAGTTTATGATGTTACGGAAATGTCCCAAGATAATTTTTTAATTTTAAAATACTGACTGATACCGAGAATTGGAAACTTGACAACGAAAAGAAATCAATAAAAGTTAGCAAAATACGAGAAATAAAATTTTCGCATGAACACCAAAATTCTATAATGTTTAAATACGAATTCGATGATGGTTTTAGAGGTTGTGACATAAAATTAAATCGAAAATGCAGAGGACGGCCTTCCACTACTATCAAATTTCCACCGAAACTGTATGATGCACCATTACCAATTGAAGAAAAAAAGCTAAAAGGATTACTGTGGCTGTGTAATACCGGCAAAATACCCACAATGTACCATGGATTTTATAAAAATCTTAATTCAAAGAGTTATGTACCTCCTAAAGTCGAGCTCGAAGTTGATTCAGTTGAGAGCGAAGAAGAGTCGGATGAGGAAAATTGAATTAAAATATAAACCTGCAAATTATATCAGTAGCTTCTTCAAAATGTAGCATTTTATATAAATAAAGTTAAGAAACAAATAATTCTGGTATTTATTACTTTAAAAATATCTCCATCGAAAACTATAATAACTCATTCAAAAGTCACTTATGACCATTTCTGTCTTAAATCTGTTTTACCCTTGTAAGATCATTATTAAAAGTATCACTTAATGCTATAAAAACATTCATTTAATAGATTAATGAATTTTGGTAACAGTGTAAATACATTTTTATAATTAGCTCAATTACATAAAAAATGAGTTACTACAGTCTTCGTTGGACCAGTCGATATGCAATTACAGGGTCTTACTATAGTGATTAGTAAACAGATAGAACAATTGACTTGCCTGAATTTGTTTTTTGAAATCATCTGCTCCATTTTCTTTATCGGTATCTCCTTCACTATCGGATTTTTTATTGGAAAAATTTTTTGGTAGATCTTCTACCCGATTGTGAATTTCTCCCGACATTTCAACGGTTACCGAATAGACAATGTATAATAAAGTGTGTAAAAATTTTGCCATTTTCAACTAAATGGTCAATGCGAAGTATGCCTGGACTAGTTTTTTGGCTTTGGTTTTAGAATCGTAAAAACTTAACTCATTAGTTTAGCTGAATGTGTTGATGTTTTCTATATTATTAAAATAATTTTCTCAAAACATCTATACAGAATGTCTCGAAATGGGCGCTCGAGTTTTCAAAATCTACTTCAAGTAGATAGTTGTTATAAATCGAAAATTTAAGTGGAACTTTTTTCCTAGTCTTGTTTATAAAATTATTGTTAAAACAATTTTTTACGATAACTGAAGCTTTATTTAAATCGAATTATTTTACAAATAATTAATCGATTACAATTAATAGCATCACGTACTTTTTTTACATCTTTAAAGAGAAGGAAAATCTGCATACAGACATCTGTGACTCACCTACATAGGTAAAGTCGGGTCCATCGATATTTCGTCCGTCGGAAAATTCAAACAGATACTTAATTTTTTTTATTTATTTATTTACTTAATTGACTTTGGCTTAAAATCTTTAGCCACGTAATTACATATGAATATTAGTATTCATTCATACAGCATTATATAAGGAGGACACTTTTCACGCTCAGGGATTCACCAGTGCGGCTTTATTGTAACAAACAAGACATAAACCACGGTTAGGTAGGTGGGCAACATATATGGTAAACATACAAAGGAAATGTTCAAGCATACGCTCAATTTTACACTCATACCTTTAATTTAATTTTTACAAGAAAAATCATAATTATTTTAAAAATTTTTATATTGTCTTCACTTAATAGAAGATTTATGTTTAATGGTATACTTAACCCCTCTTTTATTAATTATTTTAGCAGCCACGTGCTTGTATTATGATGTAGTGGGCAGTTGAAGAATATGTGATTTAAATCAGCTATACTAGTTCCACACTCACATCGGTCTGTTGGGAGAACTCTTATTTTGTGTAGATGTTTCGGAAAACATCCATGATCTACTTTTAATCCTAAGACAGTTGACACTGTGTTTCTGCTTAGTGTAACATCTTTGTAAAATTGTTTTACATCTACTGTTGGTTGTAATTTGTATAAATTAGTGCCCCTACTTTCACCAAACTAAATCCATTGTCTATCCCATTTAAATTTAATATGTTGTTTGATATAGGCAAGTAGGTCACATGTGTTGAATTCTTCTATCACCATATGTGGGTGCTGTAATGGATTTTCAGCTATAGAATCACCAATGGTATTGCCAAAAATATCTGAGTGTCCCTTAACCCATAGAAATTAAATACCACATGGATCTGATAGTTTAGTAACTGTTGAAAATTTTCTAATATGAATATATTGCTATTGATTGTGAATTTAAAGTTTTGTAAGGAGTCAAACAGATAATTATTATGAAATCGTAGGCTTCCACGGCCAGAGTCAGAATTATAGTTTATTCGTCTTCCGGGTTTGGACCGTGTCATTTGTGAGTGACCCAAAAGTGGGTTCATCTCGACGTTTCGCTACAATTGTATGTAGCTTCTTCAGGAGAACAAAGAAAAAGAAATCAAAAGACAGGAAGATGGGTAGTTAACAACGGTAACTCAGTTACTCAACGCAACCAGAGGCGAATACTAACTACCAAGATGGGCATTTGGTCACAGTAACTCAACTACTTAACGCAGCCAGAGGTGAAAACCAAATGCCAGGACAGGGATTCACGTCCAACAGCTCAGAACACTAACGCGTCGAGAGGCGGGGAGTGAATCCGGGATATGTATTATGTAAATACAAAAATATTCTACAAACAAACATCTAGATTATAAATATATTCGATTGACTCTTTTGTAGCAACCAGGAAATCCGAAGGGTTGCCGTTATAGGATCTAATCGGGCATTCCTCTACCATGTGTTTTACGGTTTGCCTTTCGGCGCCGCAGTCGCAATTTGGTGATTGTATTTTTCCCCATCTAAAAAGTGAGTCAGAATATCTGCCACAGTTCGTCCTTATTCTATTGAGTGTGGTCCAAATTCGTCTCGGTTGGTTGAAGCCCTCAGGTCTGTTTATAATACATGGCATGTTCCAGTTAGCTGGTGCAGCATTATTCTCCCATTGTTCTCTCCACCGTTCAGTTACATTAAAGTTTTGATCTACTGCCTTTTTGCTGTTTTTAGAGGCGGGTGTCTTGAACGGAGCCTATTTATGTCTCTGGCGAAAGTTCCGGCATGGGAGCGGAGCTCAGGATCAGTATTGATTTTTGTAAATTCTCTGACAAGGGCATGTTCCCGACGGATGGGTGGTGGAGCTATATGACTCAAAGCTGGTAACCAGTAAGTGGGCGTGGCCTTGATTGTGCCCGATATAGTTCGTATGGCTTGGTTGAGTTGGACATCAACACGGTGAGTATGTGGACTGTTTATCCATACTGGTGCACAGTATTCCGCTACGGGGTATACCAGTAATAATGCTGTCGATCTAAGTGTGGGTGCTGAGGAGCCCCATGTAGTGCCGTAGAGCTTTTGCAGGATGTTGTTACGAGTTCGGAGTTTTGCAGCAGTCTTAGTAAGATGCTCTTTAAAGTTTAGCGTTCTGTCAAGTGTAACACCTAAGTATTTTGGGTGTTTATTATAGTTAAGGAGTCTATCCTCAAAATGGATTTGAGGTTGATAGTTGGCCATCTTGTTCAAATGGAAACAGGACACTTCTTAGTTGGATTGGGTTGCAATCTCCATTTAAGGAAATAATTCCCTAGGGCATTTAAATCGTTTGTTAGAATGCGTTCAGTGACCTCGAATTCTTTATGACTTGCGGCAAGCGTCCAGTCGTCTGTGTATCCAAACTTTCTTGATGTAGGTTCTGGCATGTCAGCTATGTAGAGGCTGAAAAGCATGGGAGCCAGCACGGATCCTTGTGGAAGTCCATTATTCAGTTTTCTTTGGGTACTACTCTTGTCTCCCATTATAACTTTAAAACATCTGTTGGATAGCATGGCGTTAATAACCTCAGTGGTCTTTCTGCATGGGATTATTCGCATTAATTTATATATTGCCCCTTATCGCCACACAGTGTCGTAAGCAGCAGAGAGATCGATGAAGACAGCGGTTGTTTTTAATTGCTTTTAAAAGTTTGATTCCACATAATTGGTCACGGCGAGTACCTGGTCTGTGCAGCTGCGGTTTGGCCGAAATCCTGCCTGTTCCACTGGTAAGTGTTGGAATATGGTTTTGCTGATTCTATTATACAACAGTCTTTCGAACAATTTGTACACCATACTTAAGAGTGCGATGGGCGGTAGTTTTTCGGTGAATTATTACTTTTCCCTGGTTTTAAAATGGCGATGATTTTTGCATTTTTGAGTTGGTAGGGGAAGTTTCCCATTTGAAGGATGTCAGAAAAGAATTCTGCGAGCCATTGCCTAGTGAATCTGCCGCTATGTTTGAGGAACTCAGCGTGAATGGCGTCGAAACCCGGCGCTTTTCCTGTTTTCATTTCATTTAGGGCTTGCAATATTTCTTCATGCGTAAATGGGTTGGAATATTCTGTTGGGTGTGCAAGACTAGATTTTATGGTTTTGAGGTCTTTTTTTAACTTTAATTGTATGTAAACGATTTTGAGGTGCCCTAGAGGTTGACACTATGTGCGTAGCTATTTGGTCTGGAGTTACTAGGTTGGTTTGGCGAACGGGTGGGTTGCTACTTCCGAGTTTCCGTAGTAGGGACCAAGCTTGTCGACTTGACTTCTGAAAGTCTAGGTTTTCTACTGTCTGGGTCCATTTTTCACGCCTGGCAGCATCAATGCTGTGGAGTAGTTCGTCTGCAATCTCCTGCTTTCCATCTTCGCAATATTCTTCATAGTTTTTCGCTCTGTTCTGTCCAGCAGGGATGTATTCTTTGCGGTACCCTTTAGGGATTGTCACTTTTGCTGAGGTGATTATTGCTCCTGTTAGTCTCCCGTAGTTCTGGCTCTTTGATGGAATCCATCCTAGGCATTTATCAAGGTTACTGGTGAAAGCAGACCAGTTAGCTTTCTTGAAGTTCCATCTGGGACGTGAGAACGATCTTATAATCGGAATGCTGATACCGATCTTGATTAGGACGGGGCGATGTTGACTATGTGGAAAGTCAGGCATAATGTGTCAGATAATAAAACTAGATTACCTCAGGTGAGTGGGGTTCAAAACCCAGAATCTCACACTGATCTATCATTCCGTCTCACGGATTCTGGGGGGGACAAACTTCTGACAAAAACCTGAGAAAAACACAAAGCGGTTTACGATAAAAGTTGCAACGCTTAACGCTAGATCCTTGGTGTCGGAAGACAGATTGCTGGAATTGGAAAACGAGCTACAGAATGTTAAATGAGACGTAGTCTGACTCAGTGAAGTAAGAAGACGAGGAGAGTCTCTCGAAACACTAAACTCAGGTCACCTGTTTTATTATATGGGAAGTGAACACGTGTCTGTAGGAGGAGTAGGCATCATAATACACAAGAAACTCTCCCAAAATGTGGTTTTATTGGTTTTAGTAAAAGCAATATCTGAGAGAGTAATATATATATATATATATATATATATATATATATATATATATATTTATATATATATATATATATATATATATATATATACAATTAAATAAAATATGTATCGTTAAGTTCATTCAAGTCTACGCACCAACATCAACACGTCCTGACGAAGAGGTAGAACAATTTTACGAAGATGTGCACAGGGTCATAAGAGAGAACAATGCTCATTACACTGTCATAGGTGGAGATTTCAACGCAAAAATGGGAACACAGTTAGATACATCGGAAATATTTCTGGGAAATTTCAGAAGTCCGGGTAGAAATGAGAGAAGTGAAATGCTTTTGTCATTTCTACTAGAGAATCTTCTTTATCAACTAAATAGCTTTTTCTACAAGAAGCTACACAGACGTTGGACATGGAGGAGCCCAGACGGAAATACCCGCAAAGAAATAGATTACTTTATTACAGATAAAAAATGCATATTTAAAGATGTAACTGTACAAAAGATGGTATAATATGAAAAAAAAATTAGTCCTTATGAAAACTCATGAAACAGTTATTGTTCTTATTAAAGTGTAAACCGTATTTTGAACACTTAATGAACGAAAACGATTTGCAATTAGGTTTTTTGCATATTTGACGTGTTTCATCATAAACACGCCAATGATCAGATCCGTCTAGACCAGTGATACTCAATCTACTGAGGTCCTCGGGCGTTTTTTATGCGGCCCGAAGGCTAACTAAGAATTTTTGACTTTATTTACATATGTATTTATAAAATCCTACAATTAAAAAAATACGATTATATTAGATATTTTTGTAATTCATTATAAAAATATTATTAAAAATTCCCTAATCAACAAAGTCTAATTTATAATATAAAAAGATCCGCCTCTGTGGTGTTCAACCGGGGATTTGCCGAAGTTGACGTCATGTTATGTTTGCATTGCATTTCCAATTCATGTCACATGTCGATTTGGAACCAGTTCAATTATTATGTGAACATATCCATTTCATTCAGCGCTTCCGTTTACATTACACACGTATCGTCTTTTTCAAATTTTGTCAAGTGAAGTGTGTTTCTTTTAATTATAATTGATTTGCCGGGAATTTACAACAGTGACAATGGCTGGCGTGTCCTCAAAATCAAAACGTAAAATATCTGACGAAAACAGACTATTTCAAGATAATTCGGAAGATGAATATTTTTGTACCTAACAAACACGGTTCAGCAACTTGTTTGATTTGTCGAGAGAGTGTTATATTAAAGAAGTATAATATTATGAGACACTATAATACAAAACACAAGATGTTTAGCGATAGTTTCCCAGTTGACTCTGCATTGCGAAGAGAAAAACTATGCGTCTTGAAAAGGTCGTTACAACAGCAGCAAAATATAATGGCAGTTTCAAAGTCACAAGATGTATCAGTGACGAGAGCGTCCTAAGAAATTTGCTATTTATTAGGAAAACATATGAAGCCATTTACTGACGCTGAGATTGTAAAGGAATGCTTTATAAATGCTTCAAATATTTTATTTGAGAAGTTCAGCAATAAAACTCAAATAATATCACAAATCAGACAACTACAACTCTCAGATTCCACGTGCGTCAGGCGAATTGAAGATATTTCGAAACATATTTTTAATCATATCATCGACGACTTGAAGAATTGTAAATATTGGAGTTTAACATTTGATTAAAGCACTGATGTTTCATCAACTTCACAATGTTCTCTTTTTGTACGGTACTGTACTGAAGATTATGGAAATCGTGAAGATTTTCTCAAATTTCATCCATTGAAAGGTCATACCAAAGGAAGTGATTACATTGATGTTATTTGTACGGTTTTGGAAAAAAATAGCATTGACGTTAAAAAGTTGGTATGCACAGATGGATGTCCGTCTATGACAGGAAATAATATTGGGATTATTTCTCTTTTGAAAAAAGCATATGATATAAATAATTTGTTAACATTTCACTGCATCATACATCAAGAAAACCTCGCAGCACGTACCACCATACCGGAAGTTGACTACCTGATGAACTGTTATTAACATCGTTAACTTTTATTAGAGCACGAGAACTTAACCATAGAAAATTTAAAAGTTTATTAGAAGAATTAAAAAGTGAGCATGGCGATGTACTTTTACATACCGGGGTACGATAGCCGAGCAGAGCAAAAGTTTTAGAACGGTTTTACTCTTTATAGTACGAAATAATATTGTTTCTACAACAAAATAATAAAACTTACAGTGATCTTGAACAAGATAAAAAATAGCTGGTGTTGGCTGTTAGCATTTATTTGCGACATAAGAGAAAAACTTGCCGAACTTAATTGTAGTTTACAAGGTAAGTACAAAATTATTTCGCAGTTGGCAAATAATGTATTTGCTTTCAAGGACAAGCTAAATATGTACATCTACGAAATTAATATAAAAAATTTACAGAACTTTCCGACATTATTAGGAGCTCAACAAGAGGGAATTGATGTTTCTCCAGAAAACTATACTACCATTTCCAATTACTTAGTTTCCTTGAGGAATGAATTCCAGGAAAGATTTACTGATTTGCGAAAAATCAGGAAATGTTTGCTATTAGTAGAAAATCCCTGGCACTTAGAAGTAGGCACTACTACACAACTTGGGGCATTGGGATTTACTAGCGTAAAGTTGTCAGATGAGCTGATAGACTTTAAAAATGATACAATCCTTGAGACAATTTTTAAAGAAAAAAAGGACACAAATCATTATGAAGAATTCTGGAAATTAGTACCGGATAATTATAAAACTCAAAACTTGCGCATACTTTTGACAAAACTATGATTTTTTTAAATGGGACAGTACAGACATCATGTGACACCTCATTTAAACGCTTTTGAAATACTGGTTACAACAATGTATCATACTTGGGCAAAATTTTGGTCAATTGCTTTTTAAATGCATTAATTTTTTTTAATCACGAGAAAACTAATGAGTATTTATGAAAATGACCTAGATTGCGGCCTGTAAGCTGTGGCAATAGCTACTATGCGGCCCAGGAAAAAGGTCGAGTATCGCTTATCTAGACGAACATCTTTACGCGGTATAAAAGAAGTAGACACAGATTTTTTCTTTTATTCTTGAATACTCTTCTCAAGGCCGCTTGGTCGCCTTCTTTTATTTGTGTTTCAAGAGCCTTGATTACATAAGCAAAAGGTGTCAGATAAACTTCTGGGCTGGTCATGTGGTACGGATGGATGCAGACAGATTGCCGAGAAAGGCCTTGGATGGTAAAATGCAGGGCAGACGACCAAAGGGAAGACCACGTAATAGATGGGAGAACGAAGTCACAGCAGATGCGCACAACTTACTGAACGTCAGGGCTTGGAGACGAGTGGCGCGGGATCGCCTTTGTTGGAGGCAGAAGTTACAGGAGGCCAAGGCTCAATTTGGGCTGTAGCGCCATTGGAAGAAGAAGAAGAAGTCAGATAAACTTATTGAAAGCTTACCGAATCTTCATGAAAATCGACTTAAAATAAGTAGACGTAAATTCAAAGACTTACAACTAAAAAGTACCTTGCCGGTGGACTGCAGGGACTACTACGACAATGTACCACATGAAGACTGACAAATTACTCAAATGGTATAGTATAATAAAAATATAATACTTTATTATAAAACAAAAATATACTTACAGATTGATTTCATTTTCCTATAGAGGTTCCATAATATGATGCAGAGAAAAGTGGGCAACTCAGATTATTTACTATTTTCTTTTAATTAACAGGATAACTTTAAAAATTTAAATAATTTTATTTAATCAAAATATTTTTTATGCTTTTTAGTAACTTCAAAGTGCAAAATAAATGGGCAACAAATAGATTTTTGGAATATTGATATTGTAAGTATAAATCTTTTTAAGAAGTTTTTTTGTGTTCCTGTAAAGTTTAAAAAAACGGAGTTGGCCGCTGTGCAAGTGAAGCCATCGCACTGTTGTTTCGTCTCATAATTTTGAATATACTTTCATGATTCTTAATACCCTGTTTCATCTTTAACAATATCCCTAAGCTCGTCATAAGGTTCATTCTCAGAACATTCTCCGATTTTTCTATTTGGGTTCAGCATCTTGACATTCCCCGTCTACCAAAGAAATTTTTTGTCCTAAACACTGTTGAATCGTCGGGAAGTTTAATATTAGGGTAAAAAAAACACAAAATTACAATTTTTTAAAAACTCTTTTATTATTAAACTGCGACCAAAGTTTATACATAATTATGAGCCATTTATTTCAATACTTACAACAAAACATACTAAAAAATTAAAACGTGGATATTAGCCTAAAGACAAGTTGCATTGTCCAGATCAATTAAACAATATAAATAAGTGCTTTAATATAAGTTACCTTAATTAATAGGTCAGCTCCAATCACTTCAGTAAAAAAAACTTAACGGTTGTATTTATGTATCAATAAATTGTCGGAATCATTATACATCACACTGATAATGTTTCAGAACATTGTATAGAATAGTGTTAATAAAAAAATCTTTGTTGTTATTTAGAATTTACAATAACCCTTTTCAACAATGCTCTATTATGGAGATATCCCCAACGACCAGAATCTATTAATAGGACAAAATATATTTAATATATATTTAAGGACAAAAAACACCAAAACCGAAACGTTACTATAGTGACGTATGAAACGTGGGTCACAGAATGATACACTGATCCAAGAAGAAAATTATTAAAAATGTTTGCCATAAAATGAACGAATAATTAAAAAAACCAAGGGTAAAGTTCTAATACCAAAGGAAAATAAAGTCACGTGATATTTTGGTGGAAAAATTGCCTGGAGTAATAACCTATCTTTACTAAATTCGTGTCAAACAAATACACTAGTTTGAGTCTCATACATCTCTTATATACTTATGTTAAACAATATTTAATAACCATCTTTTATCCAGATACACACAGAAGAACGAGGAGTGTACTAAAAGTATAAAACCTTCGTCCATGACTTCTATAAAGTACAGTTGTACAGAAACTATTCGATTAGAAAAAAAGTTGTTTCGAGAGGAATGTATCATCAAAACATAGATAAAATTTGTTTCAAAATTGCCTTTCGATGAATGGTGTTCTATACAGCACCGGAAAATATCAAGAGTGTGAGACTTGCAATTGTAGATCGACATTTGATTTTGTGTGAACTAGAAAGTGACTTTAAACTTTTTAAACCTTGTGTATCGTGAATAATATCCAAGATGTCTCGCGTGTGTGCCAAATTTATTCCAAAATTACTCACTGATAAAAGCAGAAACGTCGTATACAAAAAGATTTATGGAGAATAAAGAAATAAAGGTATTACTAACCATAAGAGGAGTTTCTATCAGAGATAGAATCAGGAATGAGGATATCTTAAGAGAAACTGGAGTCCAGGATGTGGTGAGATGGATACAAGCACTTAACGCAATTCCAAAAGACCACTAGAAAGACGGCCGAATAGGTAGTATGACAGCTGGGATGATAGAACAAACAGGACCAAGTCCTACCAAAAGCCAAAGCAGACAAATAAAGTCGTTGTTGACACCTTGGAAACGAGTCTCTCCCTTATCGGGATCAAGGAATCTTAAATAATTCTCCTGTTAGAAATAATAGTTTGTGTAAATTATTTGTTAATTCACTCTCTACCCAAACCTACAACTTACATAATCAAACATCAGCAAAGCATACATGAAGATCTTGACCAACAGATAGATATAAATTGAACATTTGCGTTTGATGAGGACGACTATATTTAGATTGGTCGAGTCAGTGAAGTTTGTATATATTAGAATGTTGGTGAAACCAAAATAAAAGCCTATTCTTTAAAAATGTGTTTTATTTTCGAAGAAAACGGTAGAAAGGTATTTCAACAACAAGCGAGTTACCAACATCACAACACAAGTTGACAGTCTTCATATAGAGGCAAAAATAGAACGAAGAAACTTTTTCGTGTTTCTGAAACTGAAAATTCCACTTAAAGAACAAAGTGTAGACGACATTACAGTTTACGAGACGATTCAAACGAATGCGAAGAAGACACTAAACTAGGGGACACTTGTTTAATCGAATGGGAATTACTTTGAAAAGTCCTTCACATTAATGACTTTTTTTTATACTTCGAATAAGATCCTTCATATGAAGTGTAATTCAGTTCTTTTGTCCTAGATTATAAGTTAGTATTAAAATTAGATTTTCTGTTAAAAACTTCTGTTATTTATGTAAATTCTAAAATTCAATCAAGACATAATTTTCATGTAATTAAAATGAGGCTGAATTGATCACCTAAGAAAGTCAGTACATTACAATCTAATTACTTACTAGTATAAAAAATTATCATGATTTCATGACTTATAATATACGAGCATGAAGCAAAAAATAAACAGCAGTACTATTTTATATATAAACTAAAAAGTTGTTACTCTGAAGGAAAGACAAACAACATTTATTGAAGTATTTAAATTATTTGATTAGGTAACTTTAAACTAACACTGGCCAAATACTGATAACAAATAGATCTTCTTAAATGCTCTATACATTCTCATCATAAGTTGCATCAATGTTGTTTATTTCACATTTGGTTGGCTCAAAGTACTTTCGTGCTTTATTTCCAGGAGTTTCTGCAACTGTTGTACTTCATAATCATTTCATAATCAAATCAAGTACTTATTGATTTGATTAGTATTTTTTATATAATAGAACACTCCTTGAAAAGTGTAGAATAACAGTCACTCTTGTGAAAAAACGGTTTATAACGAAGCTCATATTTTGTATCACATACATTTGTGATGAAATGCAGTACATTGTTGCTTTTGTATGTCTGTATCGGCAATTATATGAAAGTATATTTATATAAGATATGTTATACTCAATAACTGAACTTGCTACTGATCAGAAATTATCACAGTATCACCAATAACACAAAAATCAATAGTGTTTTGATGTTCTTCGTAGTTCAGCATTTTTCAACAATCGTTTTCAACAAAATAACTAAAGGACTTATTAAATTCTATTTATAATTAGTATGTTTACATAAAACCTAAAAAATACAGAAGAAGAAACAAATTTCAATATGGCATCAAAACAGTCACAAAATAAATCATCAGCTTTGCCTCGACAATCCTCTGTGGATATTGACCTACTCTAAGATTAGTCATTCCATTCAGTTTCTGGCAATGTGTTGCCATCTTCTTATCTCTAGTATCCTTAGGCCGGTCTCAACTCCATCTGACCACCTAATTCGCGATCGGCCTCTGTACCTTCTTCCTATAGGTGATCCTGTCGTTAGCTTTTTAGCATCATGTTGTCAGGCATTCATATTATGTCCTCAGCCCATCTAGCTGTTTTAATGAACGTTCCAACACCTGGTTCATTAAAGAGTTAGTATAATTCGAAATTAAATCTTTTGCGCCACTGCCTTTGATCATTTATAGCTCCAAATATTTTGCGGAGTATATTATGTTCGCATATTATATTCAAAATAAATAATAAAGTGAATGTAATATAGAGCAAAGGAACAAAAAGCGTCAAACTTTTTTTCATTGTAATTATACACATCATAAAACGCAAACTTTTTTATTTTGATTAATCCTAAAGAAAAAATTGCACATTTTTCGATGTGCAATAAAGCTGATGACCCTCAGACAATAGTCTAGCACAATTAAGCGTTAAAAGTATGCTTCTATATAACTACATTCCTTGCATCGGCATCTAAGTACAATTTATATACTCTTTAACACGTTGCCTGCCGTCTCGGTATATGTGACCGAGAAAAAATTGCTCTGCACGCCAGCGAGGTCTATTTGACCGAGAATTTTAACGTGACTGTGGCGCTGTCTCAGTCAATTTGACCGAGGCAGACCGACATTACAGGCTATATAAAGGTACCTCTGCGCACAGTGGCGTGAGCGGCCATTTTTCGACCATATAGCAGAAATGGCATTGGCGTGAACGGAAAGTATTACAAATTCCTCTAAAGCAGGCAACGTGTTAAAACTATGCATACATTATATTGGATTAGTTTATAACATACTTGACAAAACCATAATAGTTAAAACTTTGTAATTTTTAGCTTTTATGTAAACCTTTCCGAAGAACTGGCGCTAAACAGCAAAGTCATAATATTTATTTCTTTAACCTTTTTAAAACGGAACATGTGCAACTGACTACTCAGTTCTGATTTTTTTAACTAATTGAATTGAAACGACCAGTAAAACGATAAATATTCAATTTAGTTTAATGTTAAGCACTTATTTTCCAGTTAAGACACGTCTGGGAGTGTATTGTCATTTCTAAACTTCATTTTCGTTAACTTACCCACATATTGAATGCTAAATTGTGATAAATAAAAAGACGTTAGCGTCGTAACAATATTTATTGTAGAAAATCAAATACAGAATCATATATAGGCGTACTTAGGTCTCATTACCAATGTCACTCGCCATTTGGCCTAGCATCAGGAATGCATCTGTTCGAGAAAACGTGTCTCTAGTTCTGTAGGAATATTTTTTGCTTCGCGCCAAACTAACTGTCTAAACGATCACTATGACATAAAAAATCTCGAGCCATACGCAAATCAAAAGACATATGTACAAGAAAAATAACAAGTATAATATGCGTATCAACCTAAATTATTACAAAAATGATGGTATATTAAGTATATATATACAAAATTTGTCTGTCTGCAAGAAGAAAGGGTTATAATTATGTTCATACATACATATATAAATTTCTAAGGCATCTTGCGACTGGCAAATATATACGGTTTTCTTGTATTCGTCATTAATGTAATGTGAACGTATGTGTATAAACGATATTTAAATAAATGTATAGAGTGGCTAGAGCATTAGTGCTATACGGACTTGGAAAACTTCGTCACGTCTTACGATAGGTCTGAAAAAAAGCACAAATATTAAACAAATATAATTGGTATAATTCAATTCATATAAAAAATATTTCCAATTTAGTCCCGAATCTATCTAATGTTCGAGATGCATGCTATGTATTTATGAAAAAGCTCATATGACTTGTCCGAACCTCTAGCTTGTGAGTGTTGCAAAGCCATGTTCAAATTAGCACTAAATCTCTCGAGCTACACAAGTACAATGAGCATTGCAAGTCACACGCATAATCTGTACACGACTTTAGAATCAAACAAGTAAGATTCAGCCTTTCTTTGAATGTTTTAGGAATTTTCAACCAGCCCATCACTCATAGAACCTTTATAGACTATTTGAATACAACATAACAAATGTATAGTATGGAACAATTAAAGAGATGAATTCCAAAAGAGTTTAAGTCATTTCTTTTTCACATTTTGAGGTTTTGGTTGGATTTGATTATAGAGCATCATTTTTAACATTAGAAAACCAATTCATGCCATAACAGCTTAAGTCAAGTATACTATACAGATTACAAATCAGTAATGTTTTACAAAAGTGTTTTAGCCATGTCTTATTCTTTTCCAAACAGGCTTAAGTCAGCTGTTGAGTGTTTGCGCATGCGCGATTTCAGCTGTCAGCATCTATTTCCAGTGAGTTTTTGGTTATGTTGACTGTTTGAGGTGAAACAAGAAGTGAGTAATCGAAAACGTGTAAATCGTATACATAAGACTGGTGCTGATCAGAACAACTTCGTATTCAAATACTTTCTCAATCAAGAGTCTAAGCAACATAGGCCTAGAAATAAAACAAATCCACGATCTCAAACAGTTACAAAATACTTCATACGACAGACAAATGGTGTGTAATTCCACATTCCTGTCCATCACACAATTTTCATCAAAAAGCAAGGTGGAGCTAGAATAAGACCCAAAGATTCAAGTACAGCTCAATCAATAGTTGATTTCATAAAATCATTAAAGTGCTGTGAAAGTCATTATGGTCGGGACAAGAGCGTCCGCCATTACCTTAGCCCTGAGTTATCTATTAAAACATTGTGGCGTGTTTGGAAACAGACCCAAAACGAACAGAAAAAGTCACTTGCATCTTACTCAAAGTTGTTTAAGATCTTCCAGACGAAATTGAATCTAAGTTTTGGCAGTCCAAAGACAGGCATTTGTTCACTTCGTGATCTAACAAAAATTGAAATAAATTTATGCAAAGACCTTCAAGAAAAAGCTTCCCTTATTACTAAGTACAGATTGCGGAAGTTACGAGCTAAACAATTTTATGAATAGTTTAAAAGAACAGAAGCTAATGTAGTTAAGGTATCTTTTAACATGGAACAAAACCAGCCTCTTCCAAAATTAAGAAATGGTGAGGTCCTTTATTCTCGACAAATTTGGGTTTATAACCTTACTTTTGTATTGATGGAAGATACACAAGATTGTAACAATACTTTTGTGTACACATGGACTGAAAACCAGAGTGGGCGAGGCTCCAATGAAGTAGTTTCAGCTCTGTATAACTTTTTGGGGATTTTGGAAGACAAGTTTAAAAATGTTTCAGCGAAATCATTGACACTTCAACTATTTTCTGATGCTTGCAGTGGACAAAATAAACAATCAAAATGTTTTGGGTTTTCCACTTAGTTATGTGCAGACTTCCAGAGCATTTAGTGATATTCAGCATTGCTTTCCAATCAGGGAACATAGCTATATGCTTCCTGATAGAGTATTTGGACGTTTTGAAAAAATATTTAAAAGAAAAGAAACAATAGTTGAACCAGAGGAGTACTATAAACGGCTACAGTTAAATTTATTTCATTATCTGAAAGTTCAAAAGACTTTTTATAATACTGCACTTAGCAATGTGCAAAATGGTTCCAACGATAATAATACTGTAGTGTCTGATGAACTATAGAATTAATTGGAAAGATTTTTCAATTTTAGTTTTCAAATTTTCACAAAAATGTAAATAATTGATTTTGATGAATAAAAATTAATTTTTAATTATGTACTTAGATTAGTTATTAAACCTTTGCTGTGACATCTTAAAGACAAGCTCTGATTATCAATAAACTTACAAATGAATAATAATATGAAGTTGTCTCCCACATGAATTTTCCAAAAGCGCTTAAGTCACAAATTTGGACCTGCAAATTACATGACTTATTCTATTCCAAAGTAACATGTAATTATATTCTTAAACGATTCATTCCTGAGATATTTACTTTTTTGGCTTAAGATCTTTTGGAATCCATCTCTTCAATTCCTTCCACCAATCTCTATCCTGAGCAACATACTTCCAATGTGTCCCGGCTATTTGTTTGACGTCATATACCCATCCAATCTGTAGTCTTTTCTTATTCATCTACCCTTGTAGGGTTTCCAATGTTCCTACATTTTTGCTTCTGTCTAGCAGTGTGACCTGGGAAGCATCATTTACATACATCCAAGCAAACCCCAATTATTTTTCAGTTTTTTACCTACCCTAGAGACGGGGTTACCTTTTTTTTAAAAGACCCTGTATATTTATATTTGCAGCATACAACATATGCATTATAAAAACGAAAAGTGCTACTAGAGGCAAACTTTAGCTCATGTTGTAAGCCAAAAGCAGGGAAATGTTTGGAGAGAGAATATAGCAGATAGAACCAAGGAAGTTGGCTTGTGTCTAATAAATAAGTTCAAGAACATATTCGAGACCTTTTTACGGATTTTAGACTATGTTCTGATTCATAATCCAAATTCATTAAAAGAAAATGTAACATACAGTGTATAAATGAACGGATACAAAATAGAAAAATAGAATGGAATGACTACATAAGCAGAATGTGGTGAATGTGACAGAAAGTCACCAATCAGCAGAAGTATCGGACGATTGTGTAAAAGATGGAGTGACAACATTTCATAGAGGTATTAATCGGCCAATGAACAATTATAATTGCTTATAAAGAGGAAGATCTGACTAATGTGTGAGACAAAACCATAGTGTTAAATTTAGTCCTTTTACTTATCCATACCTTACTTATTCATTAATATAATGCTTGAAACATTGACAATAAGGTTTCTATAATCCAGACATAATGTTTTGCCTAATGACTCAGTTTAAAAATGTGGAGTCAGCGCTTAAACTACAATAGAAGCTCTACGCAGATAGTGATTATATCGAAGGTGGCTAAATGTAGAAGAAAACAAGTATCATGAATCGAAAAATTAATCAATCAAAAAATAAAGTGTCATAAGTTTCATACTAAGACTTGACACAAGACTTAATGAACACTGGATCTGTATCCATCCACTTACAGAAGATTTCAGAACATAAAAAACGTCAGAAAAATAATTGCAGGCCACTACCTATGTATAAACTACAAAAACTATAAAACCTACATACAATTTAACATTACAATTCTTAAATCAAAAATCTTATTTTTGTCCAACATAAATTTGAAAAACTTTTGTGCTTATTGATAAATTAATGTAAAATGTATATACTTACAACTTGGTACTGCTGTATTGGTATAATTTCTATGGATTTGATCATAGGTAAATTTAACGAAGGC
This sequence comes from Diabrotica balteata, assembly GCA_918026665.1. Classification (NCBI taxonomy): domain Eukaryota; kingdom Metazoa; phylum Arthropoda; class Insecta; order Coleoptera; family Chrysomelidae; genus Diabrotica; species Diabrotica balteata. The sequence goes on along the minus strand of OU898284.1, from coordinate 91,854,184 downwards.
ATCATATTGCTCGGCTAGCTTGGTTGTTAAAACATTGTCATATTCTTCTCTAATTTCTACTTCACGTTCTCTTAGCATACGCTCGCAAATCATGCCCACCTGGAAATCATTAGAATATAAATACAGTCCATCTGCTGGATCTTCGCAGAAATGTAACATTATTCACGAATTATTTTTTATATTCATCTTTGCTACTTTTAACAAACGTCATTTTATGTTTTTATAATAAATCGAGAACGACAATCGATTTCTGTTTATTTTGTTTTTGAAATAATTATTTGAAGTCATAGTTTTGAAATAATTATTTGAAGTTTTAATAGGTGAGAATAATAATTATAAGGAGAATAATAGAAACAACGGTTTTATTTTTCCAGAACAACAGTTACATTATACCCTTATACAAAATGTTTTATAAGATTCTACCTCTAATACAGTAGAAGTTCATTTAAACATAAAGTGACATTTAACAAACGTCATGTCTATTTACTTTTTTCGTTTCGCATAAAGTCGAGAAAATATTTTATAATATACTGTACTATATAACATGTACAGTATTTTGAGATTTTGAGAAGGCCTTCGATAAAGTCAGACACCAAAAGCTGTATGAAATCCTAAGAAGCAAAAACATCAACAGTCGCGACATTAACATCATATCCAGGTTGTACTGGGGACAAACAGCAAAAATCAAAGTTGATAATGAGTTAACCTCATAAATGGTCATAAACTAAACAACCTACGTTTTGCAGATGACACAGCCCTTCTTGCAAATAGTCAAGCAGAGCTGATGGAACTTATACGACTGATCGAAAACGAAAGTCAAATATTTGGTCTGCAATTAAACATATCAAAGACAAAGATCATGATAGTGGATAAACTACACAACAATCATCCACACATAACCACAATTGACTGGTTCGATGTTGTGACCTCATACTTATATCTGGGATCATTAATCACAAACATGGGGTCATTACAAGTGATTAAACGTAGATGTGATCTAGCAGAAGTTGCCACAGCAAAAATGACCAAAATATGGAAGGACTGTCAAATTTCAAGAGCGATAAAAATGAGGTTGATCAACTGCTTAAAATTCCCAATACTGACCTACGGATGTGAATCTTGGACTCTGAGGCAATCGGAGAGAAGAAAGATAGACGGCACTGAAATGTTCTGTTGGAGACGAATGTTACGAATTCCTTGGACCGACCGTAGAACAAATAATTCAAATTTAAGAGAGCTAAAAGTTAGCCAACGACTCTCTAGTAAAGTCCATCTCCAACAATTAAAATATTTTGGGCATGTTATGAGAGCAAGCACAGAAAACATGGAAAGACTCATAATACAAGGAAAGGTAGAAGGCCTAAGATCACGAGGAAGATCCCAACAAGATGGATAGATCAAATTACAGGAATATGTCAAAGACCTATGCATGAATTAAAAGAAATGACCAGAGACAGAGATCTCTGGAGACGGACAATACACGACATCACGTCGACCACTACACTCCCCCTGGGGGGTCAGGATTGAAGAGAGAGAATGAGTTAACCGAAGAAATTGAGATTCGTCGAGGTGTGTGTCAGGGTAGTGTGCTTTCTCCACTATTATTCAATATATATAGCGAAAACATTGGTATGAACATTAACAGAGAGTTAATTAACAATATACGATACACTGATGACACGCTAATAGTAACAGATAAAGAAGCAAATTTACAGTTTTTGATGGAAAACATAAACACCCATACCAATAAGTATGGTCTAAAACTGAACATCAAAAAGACTAAATTCATTATTGTAACAAAGAAGCTATACATACACCAATGTGAATTTAACCATAAATAATCAGCCAGTCAAAAGAGTTACATCCTACAAATATTTAGGGGTTTGCTTCACTGATACTAATGACCAGACAAGAGAAATCAAGAGGCGAATAGAGATAGCGAGACAATCGTTTGTCAAAATGAAAAAGTTCCTATGCAGACGGGACATAAATATAAACTTAAGAACAAGAATGTTAAAGTGCTATGTTTTCTCCGTTCTGCTGTACGGCATGGAAGCCTGGACACTGAAAAAGATAAACATCAAAAACATTGAGGCATTCGAGATGTGGTGTTACAGGAGAATGTGGAAAATACCATGGACAGAAAGAGTAACAAATCAAGATGTTCTGCTGAAGATGGGGAAGAAAAGCGAAGTCATAAAAAACATACAAACGAAAAAACTGGAATATCTGGACCACATAATGAGAGGAGAAAAGTACTCTCTGCTTAGACTCATAACCCAAGGAAAAAATCTGGGGAAAGAGAAATGTGGGACGTAGGATGATTTCCTAGTTGTGAAATTTAAGGGAGTGGTATGGGTGCAGTTCAATACAGTTGTTCAGAGCTGCAGCCAACAAAGTAAAGATTGCTGTGATGGTAGCCAACCTCCGATAGGAGACGGTACTGCAAGAAGAAGATATACCATGTACCATCAGATATCAACTTTTATTAGTTATAATATAAAGTGTTGATTGAAGATGAAAAATATGATTTTTACTTGAGAGTAAAATATTTTTATTTTTGAAAGAATTATGTATGATTAGAATTAAAAATAATTTTAAAAAAATCATCATTTTTTATTTACAATAAAAAACGATTTTTCAACATTTTCTCTGCAATAAAGTTAAAAATATAAGTTTGTGCATTAATTCATTCAATACATTTTAACAATTATAAATAGAATGAAAGAATTCTAAATAAACTTAAATTTTAAAATCTACTGGGAATGTTAAAAAATGTTTAAATCTAAATTATTTACTGAAACAAACAGTAACACAAATAACCTTCAATAATAAAATTATGTATTGGTATTACTGAAAATAGTGACACTTGACCTAAAACTTTATTGGAAGTCAAACAAACTTCTACTTCCAAGATATTCACAAATAATGAAAAACAACTTGATGAACAAGTATATTTAATATATTTTTAACCTTGATGAATTTTTTCCTGAATTTATTGTTGGTGAAATGCTCATTTTTACATGCCAAAATAAAAAGTATCAGCAGAGTATAACAAAAAGTATCAGTATTTAGAAATTAAGAAATATAGAATGTGCTGAGCTATAATAGTGACAATAATGAAAATATGAGTGAAGTAATAAACTATAACAAACTTTAATACAGCTAACAAGTGTAGACTAGTATTAACATGTAAAAGAGATCACTTATTATAAGATACCTTTTTGTTGTTTTTCAGTTGTTTTTTAAATAAACTAATAAATATTTGAACTTTGATGGTACACAAGGCAAATATCGAACACAGTAATTAATCAAATTTTGCCCAAGTACTTTCGATCACAAGATCATCCTCAGGGGCATCTGAAATAAGCCAAGAAACGTTTTTTATAAAAGGAAAATTAATTCACTTGGATAAAAACTTAATTGATATATAATTAGCTTCAAAAATTAAAAATTAATTTTCCTTTTATTAAAAACGTTTCTTGGCTTATTTCAGATGCCCCTGAGGATGATCTTGTGATCGAAAGTACTTGGGCAAGATTTGATTAATTACTGTGTTCGATATTTGCCTTGTGTACCATCAAAGTTCATTTATTCGAACATTCAACCTTATATTGATTTAATAAATATTTATTTGCCTTGGCAGGCTATTAGCACTCCACACCAATTGTGTAGTTGGTTCATAATTAGTGTGGTGGAATGGCACTTAAAAGATTTCTGATTGTCTGCTGTTTCTACTGGGTCTCCTTCCGGCTCGAGGAGATAAGAATACGGCCGGGACCAGAAGACCCTGCCTGTCGTAAGAGGCGACTAATGGGCGGATATGAGAGGTGGAGGGCCGTCGTTCGAGGTGTCGGGTTGGTAGAAACGCACAGAGATGCTTAGTCATCTCAGTCACCGGTCTACATTCCTAGTATCCGAGACGAGCGCCTCGTGGGACCACTCTACTCTCATTTTCCACAAGAGCCGGGTGTGGTTAAACGAGCCAGGTACGGAGGTTCCCCGGAAGCTGACACCGCGGAAGGGGAACGGGTGACCCAGCGCGTAACCACACCTCGGAATGATTTAACGAGTGGTAGAGGAGTGATTCCTCGGCGGCGACCTGTCTACGTGCGAGGTGGTATTCCACCACCTGCGTGCCTTTCCGCCTCCGGGGGGAGGACTCACGGAAGGGTGGCGTGACCCGCAACACAGGTACTACGGGGGAGGTGGAGCCCCACGATGTGCTAGCATCGTGCCACCTCCATTTGGTGTCGGACTCGTAGGGGCAGTGGTGTGCGCTAACGGTCGTATGCCGAAAGGCCAGGTAGACCAGGGTCCTGCCAAATTCATTTTGGAGGGCACAAAGCTCAGCTATGTTTCTACTGGGTACTTTAAGACTAATGAGTGATAATTGAGGACAATCTTTAATGGCATTAATGACTTTGTACAGGAAACATAAATCTAACAATGCCCTCCTTGACTCAAGTGTTAGTAAATCAATACTGTCTCTTACCCACTGATAGTCATATTCCTCTCCCCATTATCAATTCCTAAAGCTGTTATCCTCAAAAATGTATTTAGGATCTTTTCAATCTGTTCAATGTAACAGTTGTATGATGGGGACCATACAACTGATCCATACTCTAGAATGATCCTAACAGGACCACAATAAAGTCTTCTAAATGTGAACAAAGACAGGTTTACTAATGTATGTTGGATAAATCCCAGTACTTTCATCATCCTATTTGTTACTTGATTCAATGTGGCTTGAGAATGACAGTTTGGTGACTAACCAGATTCGCAAGTCTGATACTTCATTGTTAAAGGACAATGGCAAGTTATTTATAAAATTCTCAAATTTACACAACTGACAATTTTGATCATCTGATGGAAAACATACCAAACTAACAGAATATTATCAAAATACACTCTATAAAAAACTAATTCAATGAGAAAAATAATTACCTGTCTAAAAGTAAATAATGGCTTCTCTGATCTAGATGGAGACTCACATGATTCTCCACCTGAACTGCTTCCATCTGATGTTTCCATGCAGTTGTACTGTAGTTGTTTTCTCTTCTGCAATCTTTTGATTTCTGTTTTAAGATTGTCAATTAAGTTTTCTGTAACAAACAAAATAAAAAAAAATTAAAGAATATTTTTAAAAGTTGAATCATCAAAAAATCACCATAATCAAATAACTATGCGAAATATCAAACAAAATTCAAGGATTTATTTTTAAACAAGAAACTTATTTATGATTTACATTTGATCTGTTTGAAAGCAACAAAGAACTGTTTATTATAAATTTTTAATATACTTTTATTAGTCTATTCCTGGGTGATGTCACCATATTCTCTGAATTTTAAGATAGAAAACCGCTGTTAAAACCTAACATCTCCTTCAAATAGAAAAACTTACAGGTATTAGGAAAGCTGAAAAATTTAGTTATAAAATAGAAAAATAAATTACAGATAAAACCTGTTCTTGACCAAATACCTACCAAATCAAATACTTCATTAGAAAAAAAGTAAACCTCTCAATATTGTGACAAAAAACGATTTTCTGGACAGTTTCATCCAGAAGTAATATGCTGTTTAAAACAAAAAGATAGAAAAACAGCACAAGAAAATAAATCAAATAATATTAAATATGTTAATAATATTGCTATACAGGAGACATTAAATGAAATAGTAACTGACAAAAAAACTAGATTTGCTGCCATTGATCAAATACAAGTATTCCTAAATAATTTTGTGAAAGTGAAGAGTGATAGAGAATTTTGTGGAGTTTATGATCCTCAAATATGAGGGTCATAAACCTCAAATTTGAGCCTATGAGGCTCAAATATTACTCTTCTGAAATCGAAGGTGATAGAAAAGATAAAATTAGATATTCATTAAGATAGAAATATGTTTAAAATGATAAACACCAGAACAAATTTTAGAGGAAAATGATGAATAACAATTACACTTAAAATATAGTACCTACACTTAATAAAAATTTAAAACAATAATATATAACATAAAACAAGACTAAAAAACAACTACCTAAGTATTAGTGCTTTTAATACATTATACATTAATTTGCTTTTAAACATTTGTACATATGAACAACTTTTAACTGTTTGAGGAAGCTTATTAAAAAGATCAAAACCCTTAAAAAACAAAAAGTTTCTTGAAACTGTCTTTTTTGTTTTCACAATGTGTAAATTGGAATTGCCTAGAATAGGGTAATTGTAAATATCACAAGTCCGTGTAATAAACTAACAAAAGTAAGCAGGGGCTACATTATTTAAAATTTTATAAATGAACACCATTGTAAGGTAAAAGACCCTCTGTTGATCTAAAACACTCTGTAGCATGCTAAGCATTGTTGCTATTGGTGTATATCTGCTTCCACCAAGAATGATTCTCATTACATTGATTTTGTAATTTTTGGAACTGGGATGATTGATTTAAATTGAAGAGAAAAATAAAAAATGAGCAAAAATCTAAGTGAGGTTGAATAATTGCATTAAAACTGTAATTTTAATTGAAGTTGACAAATTTTTAGATATTCCTGAAAAAAAGTATAATTTTTTAGAAATCTTTTTAAAATGTAATTAAAATGGCCATTAAAAGACAATGAATTATCCAATTGAAAACCAAGGTACTTAATTGGTGTGATGATTTCTATTTTATCATTGTCAATTTGAAGATTAATAGTATTTATATCAATATTTGAGTATTTGTATTTAGTTGTTATCATAGCCTTCATCTTTAACACATTTCACTTTGTTGATCTTTAAATATTTATTAACAGACTTCAATGCTGAATTCATTCTAGATACAGCATTTTCTAAATTTAAATCAAAACATGCAAGTAGGGTGACATCTGCATACAAAATAAAGAAATCACATTTAACAAACAAGTTTATATCATTTAAATACAATATGAACAAAGGGGATCCTAAGACACTACCTTAAGCTACCCCAATATTAACACTGCAGAAGAAGTAATATAATCAATCCTCACTTCTTCCTTTCTATCCAATAAGTAATCTTTAAACAATTCAAGAACATTTCCTCTAACACCATAGCCTTCTAATTTAGTGAGTATATTAAAATAAATAGTTTCAAAAGCTCTTTTTAAATCAAGGAATATTACTACTACATAATTATCATTGTCCAATTAACAAAGTGAATTTACAAAGTGAAAGCGGCAGTGCAGTTTCGCAGGAATGCTTTTTATGAAAACCTGAGTGAGTATTCATTAAGATTTCATTTTTATCAATGTGATCCATTACTTGATCATATACTACCAACTCTAATAATTTCTCAATGAGCGGAAGTATATTTATAGGTCTAAATTCATCTGCCTTAATAGTATTATTAACTTTTCTGGAATTTTTGATGATCTAAGAAAAGTATTTATAAAATTTAAGATAATGTGAACATAACTTACAAAAAACTCTTAAAACTTTGGAGTTTGGTATTTCATTAACATTACTCCTATTATCTAACAACTTAACCATGACTGCCAAGTCACTCAGTTATAGTAACCTAAATTCATGAATACTGGGATACAAATTCTGATTATCATAACTTCATAATTCTTCGAAGTCGATATTTTCAACAATTTGCTGAATACTAGAGACAAAATACTCACCACTAACCTACACATCTACAAACTGATATACCATTTCAACTTTGTCACTCATAACTTAATCTGAACCTTAAAATCAATATAAGGGAATTTTTGACAATTGATAATTAGTGTTTTTAGCATTTTCCACATAAGTCTAAAGTTATTTTTATACTTTTTTTTATATGATTTTATCAAAATAGTATTGTTCTTTTTTTTGCTTTTAATGTATTAACTACAACATTTCTTGCTCTTTTAAAATCCTCACATTTGTCATTTTCCTATCCTATCACTTATTTTAACAGTTTTAAACTCTATAATTTGTACCTAATTTTAATTTTACTATTAACTTTTGATCTGATATGTTTGAATAGGTCCCATGTTTGATCTGATATGTTTGAATTTTATTTATGACAGACTGACTGTTTGATAAAATTTCATTGTAAATAGTATTGACATCTAAATCCTAATCATAAGAAAGTAAATTTATTTGGATTTGATATATATTTCCTCATTAAGACATCTGTAAGGTTAACTAGAGACATTAAGACATTAGGAAATAATTTGGCACATTTCCTTTCATAATTTGAATTCAACATTATATGAAACTGAAAAAAAAATGTAGAAGGCAACTGCCTTTCTATTTTCTGTTTGTATGGAAAACAGTATAAAACATTTATAAGAACAGTAAAACTAAGTAAACTAACTGAAATAAAAAAGATAATGTAGATCATAATTTGCATATCTCTTAGAGTGACTTTTTTCATTATTATCATTTTACAATTTTTTTAAAGGAGCGAAGTATATTGGTAAGGCAATATTGTTGCAGTTAATGCAAAATGTCATATGTTAAAAAATGTAATTTTCAGGAGACAAAAAAAAACTGAATAATATTTACTATGTGAGTAGTGTTTTTCTCCAAATTACAAGATATACTTAAAAACAAAGGACAATACATATCTATATCTTCTAATTTGGAGAAAAAACACAACTCACACAGTAAATATTATTCAGTTTTTTTGTCTCCTGAAAAGTGCATTTTTACATATTAACATATGACATTTTGCATTAACAGCAGTGATATACAGTTTGTATCTTGTTCTATTACATTTTACTGCTTCTTCATTTCAGTGATTCTTTTGTTTTGGTTTTATTTTAAGTATGAAGATCTGAGAGAGTTATATGGAGAGTCCAGTATACTAGGAGTAATAAGGATCCAGCAACTAAGATGACAATGACACATACAGAGGATGCCAAAGGAGAGAGTACCAAACATGCTACTGTTAAATACAATAGGAGGATGTCAGGTCAAGTGACCCAGAACAAGGAAGAAAATAGATGTAAAAGATGATCTAAAAAGACTCAATATCACAAATTCGAGGATGAAAGCAATGGACAAGAAGGGATGGAGGAGAATCACCAAATCATAGGCTGGATGCACTAATTATTTATATTTTAAGTAGTTATAGTTAAATACTATATTAATGGACAACATTAAAAGCGTGAAAAGTTTTACATATCTAGGTTTACTAGTTACCACAGTTAACAATGTCAGTGAAGAAGTTAAGAGAAGAATACATATCACTAATAAAAAATATAATGGACTGATTAAACATCTAAGATCTAACAAATCACAAAAAAACCAAATGCAAAAGCAAAATATACAAGACTCTGATAAAACCAGTCCTTGTATATGGAAAAATCCTTAGACATATATAAGGGGGTAAAGGAAAATGCCATATGGCGCAGAAGATATAACTTTGAACTATACACAGCACACAATGAACCCGAGATCATAACATCCATAAAGATCAGAAGTCTGTGCTGGATGGGCCATGTTGAACGGATGTTGGAGACTGAAACACCAAAACATAATGATGCAAACACAAGTAGAGAGAAGGTCAAAGGTACCACCCAAACTTAGATATATGGAACAAGTGGAACAAGACACGGCAAGAAACAGAACAGAATGGCAGAAAATCCTAGAACAAGCCAGGACCCAGAGAGGGTTGTCAAGCTACTGATGATGATGATGATATTATTTTAATGGAATTAAACCACAATTGATCGTAATGAGAATTATATTTTACATTTTTATTTCCAATCCAGAAATCATTTAAAAAAAATGTTATAATAAAAATTTTAATGATTTGACCTGTAAATCTGCATATAGGTACAGGTTAGATGTCACTTACAGTTGTCATGAAAAATTGTCATGAAAAATCACTTTTAAATACAAAAACTGAAATATGTTCAAATTGATTACAGGGAATAGATAAAATATATATTTAAAAATAAAATAAAAGGCAATTCAATTTTTTTATTTCTAATGCTATTGTGTCAAATGTCAATAAAATATCCCAGTAGTAGATGACTATGAGAAATACCTTTGCAGAGTCAATATCTACACCGTTTTTCTAATAAAATTAAGCACCTTAGGGAAGAACCTTCAGGGTTTTAAGGAATTTTAAAAGCACAATATGGAGGCATTACATATTACAAACATATTTATTTTTTATTTTAAGAGGTGTTCAAACTGAAAGAATATCTGGGAAATTTTAAACATATTTTCATTGAAGTGGAAAATGATACAGACGTTTTCTATAATAGTAAAATAATGTTCCTGTCAGTTATTGGGTCATAGAACCCATGTAAGCGTTAAAAGAAGAAAAATTAAAATGGCAGTTAAAATTTGGGAGTAAAATAAGACGTTTTGAAACAATAAATTACATACATAAAGAAAAAATTAAAATTAGTGGGCAGGTAGTTTGCATAAATTACAATACACAATAGTAAACATTAACATGTCAATCAGCTGATGACACATTTGTCATAAAATATATAAAAATAACCGTTTTCAAAATTCCATCTAAAAAAGATTAATGAACAAAAATTGTCTCAAAATGAACGTACCTGGAGTCAAGGTTTTGCTCAAAACGTCAGGAAATACTGAGCTCTTGGGTGATGAAGATCCTGTTGGACTGCTCGAAGGTCCTGGAGATCCAATTCCACTTTGTGTAGGGCTCGAACAGAAAGGTACACATCGCCTCCGTTTTGCAGGTCGTCCGCCCAAAACGGGCTCCCAATCCAAAGATCTTTTCAATGTTGCACACGCCATTTTTAGTTTGGTTGCTAACTAATCAAAACAAAACTATCAACTTCACTTGTTCCGTAACTGGCACGAAAATATTATCTGAAATAAGTCTATTGCACACTTTGTATTCCAATTCTAGTAGATTTTGCTTTAATATTTCACTACGAAGGGGATGTTTCTTGATTTTCTTTCTTTATGTCAATCCAAAATGGCGATACGAAATACGAGAACTGACATTTTTAGAATTATTTCAGTCCTCCTTCTCAAAAAGATTAAATCGATTTGCTCTTGCGCAATGACATGCGTAGTAGCTGTACAGCCATCTCAAATAGCCAGTGGCGTCAACTTGAATTTATTGAAAATCCATTGTTCTGGCCAAAACCGTTATACAACTGAAACGCCATAGAAAGAATTTAAAATATTTTAAAATAATATTTATTAAATTAATAACTATATTATTATAATGAAACTTTTGTGAACAAAATTTGAAAAGAAGGCATAATTAAACAGTTTTAAGTTAATTTTCAAATAGCTATTCTCGCATCGATGTCTCTCGATTGTAGACAGTAATGGATATTATTTCGATTATAAAACGTTAAAAATTATTCTTAAAAAGTAAAAAAGAAAAGCTTTTACTTAATACGAGTACAACATAAAAACTTTTTAGAAATTGGACTTATAACATCAAATAATAATAATGTAAAACTAATTAGGTATTTTTAGTTTTCCGATTCCTTCAGAAATTTAGGGGAGAGTGGAGCTCCTTCAGACATAAAAATTTGAACTATCATATCACTCTAAATACCTCATCAAATAAAGAAAGAAAATATTCATAAAATAGGTTTTTCACCCAACTTTCACTGTATATATATGCTTTTAATATTAAACCCTATACTTGTAAAAAAATCAAAACCACCTTTTCAAAAACGTCTGACGGTGCCCCACTTGGGGGCACCTTCAGACGGGGAATGGAGCAGCTTCAGACACAATTGGAAAAATGACAACCTCGTATAAATGTTTTAGAAATTATTTTTAACTATAATATATTTAAAACTACATATATTAACTATATATATATATATATATATATATATATATATATATATATATATATATATATATATATATATATATATTTAAAACTATATATTATAATTATTTAAAACTATATTATGATACTTAATCAATCCCCTAATGCATATTGAAGTTTTTTTGGAAAAATGACAACCTCATATAAATGTTTTAGAAATTATTTATAACAATATTTACAACTATATTATGATACTTAATCAATCCTCTTAAGCATATTGAAGTTTTCCAATGAAACTGAAAAAGACAATAATGATTTCTGTCGCTTTGTACCCTGCTCAGAAACAGTTGATTTCTGATAAAGAAGCACTTAGAGATATCTGGTAGGATGGGGTAGACAAATTTATAATTTACTTTAGATGACATTCTCAAAAATGAAATTTCAACATCCCCATCATCACATTTATCAACGATTTTCCCAACATAGTACACATTTTTTTGTTTTACAGTCCCAAATTTAACCAGCACAAAATCTTTAATTTTCATTTCATTCTTGGCAAAATTTTGCTGTGGTTCTTCTAATACTCCTATTCAGAGTTTTTGCCATTTTCATCATCAGTTGTCTTCTTATTCTTCTCATTTTTAAAAAGTAGTTTTCTTTTCGTAGATTTAGTACGTTCAGCATTAGAGTTTGTGGTTTTCTTTGTTTTTTTATTGATCTGTTTTTCTGCTAGAAGCAGCTTTCCTGAAGTGTCAGTTATTATTCTGCCTTTCCCCTTTTCTCTTGGTTTTTTGGAGCCAGTATTGAGTTTCGATTTTGGATATCCTCGTATCTCCTCAGGACTTAAATAACAGTCAGGCTGTTGAGAGCTCATAGGCGTATAGTTTTGGCAGCTTGACGTTGATGGAGTGTCTATTGGTTGCTAAAAGTTTTCGCTTGAAATTTGGGGAGATGAGGGTGGTTTTTCAGATTCTAAAGTTGGTAGACATGCAGCTAGTTGGCATGTTAGAGGTCCATCAGGAAGAGTTTCGTCTGAAGGATTAGGTCTCTCACTGGCCAAACTGGGAGCAAACATATCGTCGGTGAAAATGTGACAGGTCAACTAGAAATATTCCTGTTTTTTGAAAGAATTTATAAGGCTCTGTGGTAACATAGCTCCAACACATGCGGCCATGTGATAGATTACAAAACGTTGGCCTGGGTTAGACTTTAACCATGAATTAATTGCAGCATTATAATATGTTTTAAAAGCTTTCATCAATCCCACATCCAGTGGTTACATCATGTGGGTAGAAAGGGGTGGAACTGTTAGAATGTGCACGCCATTAGCTCTTGCTAATTCTATTGCCTCAATTGACAAGTGGCTCTCATGATTGTCGCAAATTAAAAGCATTCCTTTCTTTTTAGAGGTACCTGAACATTTTATAAAGTGCTGCATCACATAAACGAAATTGGAAGTCGTCATCCAACCTGACTGATGAGCCAAACGCAAGGTCCCGTTTGGTGCTCCATTTATCATGTGGTTCTTGAAGTGCACTCTCGGAAATACTAGAGCAGGAGGTATTGTACTTCCAGCTACATTTATAAACAAAACTGTAGTAACCAGAGTTTCTTTCACCATTTACAGCAGCTGCTACTTCTTTTTGGCCTTTTTGTGAAATCACACGGGAAGGTTCTTGGTTAGTTTCAGTTGTTGTTTCATCCAAATTCCAAATCCTGGATGAGTCACAAAGTTTTGGGTATCTTTTGATTAATTTTTCATAATTATTAAAAAAAGCATTCAAATTATGTTTGTTAAAGGAAATTGCACGTACAATACTGCATCCTTCAGCAGCATGGAGAGATAATCTTGGATGGCGTTTCATAAAACCATATAGCCAGTTCTTTCCTGCCATTCTTGAAGCTTCCCAGTTTTTAGGACAGTCAATATTCTTCATTTTGGCCATCTCATGTGCTAGTTTTCGAGTTCCTAGATTGTTAAGACCATAAAACATTTTTGAACACTTAATTAAATATGCCTCAAGGTCGTCTTCCTGTTTGTCAGTATAAACCTTTCTAGTATCGTTTCTTAATTTCATATCATGTTCGCCATCTGGGTTATCCCTAAACTTCTTAAGGAATATACCAACAGTTTGATATTTTAATCCAAATCCTTTAACAGCATTTCAAAAAAGGTGTCTTTATTTTCCATTGCTTTTGTCTGATAGGGCCCAGATAGGACTCGATGTGTCCAGACGAAATGTAAAAATATAACCTAAGAGTACCTTCAGTAACAAATATGAATAGTACAGGTTATACAGCAATCTTCTTCTTGTAGTGGCTATCCGTTTCGGATGTTGGCGACCATCATGGCAATCTGCACTTTGCACACTGCTGCTCTAAAAAGATTTGTGGTTGTTGTGTTGAACCACGTTCGTAGATTTTTCAGCCAGGAAATCCTTCGCCTTCCCGGTCCCCGTTTTCCTTCTACTTTTCCCTGCAAGATTAGTTGCAGCAGTCCATCTTTCGCTGTTCATCATGATGTGACCGAGGTATTCGATTATGGCTGTTTTTATTGTGGTTAACAGCTGTTTTTCTTTTTTCATTCTCAACAGAACACCCTCATTAGTAAGGTGATCGGTATACGATATCTTCAGGATGCGACGATAAAGCCACATTTCAAAAGCCTCAATTTTCTTGCAGGTGGCGCCTGTGAAAGTCCATTACTCAACTCCGTACAAAAGTACAGGAAAAATGTAACATCGTAGTAACCTGATTTTTATGGGCATTGATAAATCATAACATTTGAATAACTTAGCCATTTTTTGAAATGCAGATCTTGCTTTCTCTATTCTACATTTGATTTCTATGGAATGGTCTCAATTTTCATTGACGTTCGTACCAAGGTAGGCGTATGTTTTTACTCTTTGTATTTGTTGACCGTTTACGCTGATTTGTCCAAATTGCTGTTCCTTCTTAGAGATCATCATGCATTTTGTTTTCTTAGTGTTTAGTGAAAGTCCGTATCTCTAACTGACCTCTGTGATTCTGTTCATTAACTCCTGTAGGGTTTCAGAGCTGTCAACGAACACTACCGTGTCGTCCGCGTATCTAATGTTATTGATAGATTCTCCGTTGTTTCGAATTCCGGCTTCAACATCACCCACTGCTTCTTGAAAGATTTCCTCAGAGTATATGTTAAACAGCAGTGGTGATAGTATACATCCCTGACGTACGCCACGTTTGATTTTGATGTCGTCGGATTCTTCTGCCTCTGTCCGGATAGATAATGTTTGATTCCAGTACAGATTGCTGACAATTCTTAAATCACAGGTGTTTATTCCAATATTGGTTAATATCTCCATTGCTCTCCAAGCTTGTCGTGCTTTACTGTATCGACCGCTTTATGGTAGTCAATGAAGCACGCATAAATCGACTTACTGTCGTGTTATCAAAGAGGGGTTACAAATAATAATCGTTACTTCACAACATCAGTTTATTCTCAACCCTCAAACATACCTCCTTGCCCGAGCTTCGGCTACGTTCACATGACATCCCTGTCATCTGTGTTGCCTAACTCCGGCGCCTATATCTTAATCTAAGCTAACAACACATCTCCTTTTTTTTATAAAAGATCCCTGTGTCATTAATGATCTTATAACTAAACTAACTTAAACTACTACAAACATAATCTGTTAAATGAACCGGTTTCTTCACAAGTCTTTTTGGCCTGCTAGGCTTTACGCACTCAAAGTCCGATACACTATCGCTTTTATCCTGACCCGATGGAGGTAAAACATGATTTCCACTTTGTTCGATTTTGTCCTGAAATACACTGGGTTCCCCCCTACTACTTTCCTCCATTATTTTACCCTGTATGTCACCATTGCTTTGATTAGAGCAAGGCATTAGCTTTGTGCTACTAGAAATTGGCGGAACATAATCATTTGAGGATTCTGGTTGGGTGCTCAATACAGGGAAACAGTAGGGTGCATGAATCAAATGCCATCTATTTCTTCTAAATTTCCCGGTTTCAGTTTCAATTATATAGGACCTGGGTTCCTGACAGATCGCAACAACTCGCCCATATTTCCTGATATCAACCACCCACACAGAATCACCAACCTTAAGAGGATCTAAATCCTTGGCATTGTGTCGCTTATTGTAGTTTTTCACTTGTTTATCCTTTATTTCATTCTTTTTATTTTTAGTGTTTGGTTCTTTTGAAAAGTTTAATAAGCTTGGAAGCTGGGGTAAGTTAGATCTTAATTTTCTATTCATTAATAATTCAGAAGGTGAAACACCACATTCTAGGGGTGTACATCTATATGCTAACAATGCCAAACTTAGGTCCTCTTTTTTATTTTTCTGAATTAATCTTTTTGCAATTTGTACAGTGCGTTCCACTCCACCGTTGCTCTGAGGCCAGTGCGGACTGCTCGTCGTATGAACAAAATTATATTCTTTTGAAAACTTTATAAATTTTGATGAAAATTGAGTACCACAGTCGGATCTAACTTCCTCTGGGATACCATAACGAGAGAAAATATCTTTAAGCTTAGGAATAATGGCCTCTTCTGTCATATTGGTTAAAGTAAAAATTTCAAACCAATGTGAAAAGTAGTCAGTGGCAATCAAATACCACTTATCATAACATTTAAACAAATCAACCCCCAGTTTTTGCCACGGCCTTTGTACAGTATTGTCTTTATGAAATGTTTCTCTATGATTTACTCTGTGTTCAACACATTGGGGACAATGTGTGACAAGGTTATTAATCTGGGATGACAAACCCAGCCACCAAACGCTCTGTTTGGCACGATCTCGACATTTTACAATTCCCATATGGCCTGTATGAATAAATTCCAACACCTTGAGTTGAAGACTCTTAGGAATGATTATGCGAGACCCTTTTAAAAGTAATTGTTCCGAATAGGAAATTTCATATCTATATTGATAGTATGGCAACAATTCAAATGGCAATTTAGATCTTTCAGGCCAAGAAGACAAAGAATATTCTTTTAGTTTTTTACAAATATATTCATTTTCTTGTTCTGTTTTTATTAAATTCAAAAAATAATCTTTAATTGGTAAATTATGAATAATTGACTGCACATATGCTGCAGTTTCAGCAGTTAGTTCTTTATTAGCTAACGTATCTGTTTGTAAAGGGGCCCGACTTAAAGTATCTGCTACAATTAAATTTTTTCCCGGCGTGTAGATTACAGTATACTTGTATCGCATTAAACGCATTCGAAATCTTTGCAAACGTGGCGTTAACTCATCTAAATTTTTAGTTTGCAGAATTTGTAGTAAAGGTTTATGGTCTGTTTCAAAAATTAGGTTAGGAACTCCTGAAATAAAATCATAAAAATATTCTGCTGCCCATGTAAGTGCAAGAGCTTCTTTCTCAATCTGAGCGTATCGTGTTTCAGCTGAGTTCAGAAGCCTAGATGTAAAAGCCACTATTTCCCGAGTATGATCTACATTTTCTTGAAATAGACATGCACCTATACCAAAACAACTTGAGTCTGCACTAACAATTATGGTTTTATTAGCATCAAAAAACGCTAGATTTGGAGGGCTCTCTAACTTTTGTTTTAAAGTGCTGAAAGCTTTATCTTGTGCTGGACCCCACAAAAAGTTAATATTTTTTTTTAGTAAGTGTGTTAATGGTTCAAGAATCTCAGATTTATTATGAATGTATTTTGCAGCAAAATTAATCATACCCAGCCATCTTGACAGCTCAGTCTTATTTTTTGGTTCAGGAAAATCACGGATAGCTTTAACCCTATCTGGATCAATTAATATCCCTTGCTCAGAGACCATATGACCCAAGTATTTAGCTGTTTTTGTTGCTATAGAGCATTTGTTTTTATTTAGTGTAATACCTTCCTTATGAAGTTTTGTTAGGACTGTGTTCAAAATATTGTCATGTTCCTCTATTGTCCTTGCATGAATAAGAATGTCATCTATATGGACAACACAGCCTTCAATGCCAGTTAAGATTTTTGAAAATCTCATAGTAAAATACTCTGGGGCACAAGATATACCAAATGGAAGCCTTTTAAAGAAAAATCTGCCAAAAGGTGTTATAAAAGTTGTTAACAACTGACTTCCCTTATTCAATTTTATTTGGTAAAACCCACTTGTGGTATCCAATTTTGAGAAGAATTTAGACCCTTTCAACTGTGCTAGTGTATGAGATATTTTCCCGAGAGGAAAATGTGACCGTAACACGTTTTCATTAAGTTTAGTATAGTCACCACAAAGCCGTACACAATCTCCCTTGTCCACACAAACAATTGGGCTGACCCAAGAAGTAGGATCTTCAATGGGTTCAATTATCCCTAATTTTAGCAATCTATCAATTTCAATTCTTAATTTTGGTAACAGAGGTAAAGGAACAGTTCTGGGAACGCTCTGTACATAAGGTTTAGCATCTGGCTTAATTCTAATTGACATTTCCATTTTAAATTCACCTATATCACTAAAAATACCAGGAAATGTTTTAGCAACAGACTCTAAATTAAATTTTGAAAACAAATTAGTACTCTCAGATTGATTACAATGAACAACACTGCAACTGATTTGATTTACCTGTTTAAGCTTACAATTAGAAAAATTTAGAACATTAAACTTAATGATTGATTCTCTGCTTAATATAGGTTGTCTCAACTTCCTAATACAATATATTGTTTCATCATTTGTAAAACCGTCATAAGTAAATTTTATATGTAGCTTACCCACTGTGTCCAATTTATGATCGTCCGCTGCACCAATTGCATCACATGCCACAATTTTACCCACATATTCTGGAGGTAATTTTTCATAGGGAAAGCAGTTAACATCTGCTCCTGTATCCACAAAAAAAGGTACCTTAAATTTGTCATCCAATAAGATGTCTACATACCAACGATCCTTCTTGTCTAGGTACACTTGGCCAATAAAGGAATCTGTATGTACCACTTGATTTACTGAATCCCTTCCTTCGTCATCTGTACTACTGCTACTGGTGGACCTTGAACACTTAACAGCTCTGACAGCTTTCTTCCTGCACATCACACTCCAATGACCTCTACGTGAACAAGATCTGCATTCAGAGAACTTGGCTGGACATTTCTCCCTATTTTTACATGTAGGTATGCCACAGTATCCACATCTGTAACCTTGATGTCTTTTATCACTACGCTCCCTGTAGTCCTGTTTAACTGCACTAACTGACTGCTCCTGTCTCATAATTCTATTTTGACTATCTTGAAGTTCAGCTTGGCGTGCTATTTGTATTGCCTTCTCTAGTGTCAAACCATCATTTAGTTGCATTCTTTCGCTCACCTTTTTATCAGCTATTCCGATAACTATCCTGTCACGAATTAACTCATCTTTAAGAGCTCCATAGCTACAGTGCTCTGCAAGAGTATGTAGACTTGAAATAAAGTTTCCCACAGGTTCTCCTGGCCTTTGTACCCTTGAATTAAATTGAAATCTCTCAAAGATTGTATTTCTTCGGGGAATAAAATGATTGTCGAAAATCTGCATTACATCTTGAAAGGATGCATTCTCCACTGGTTGATTTTGAAGTAAGATATCTTCTGCTTCATTTCCCATTAAATACAACAGTAGGTCTAATTTATCCTTGTCAGATTTTTGTCCAAATCCACTTACAGACATATATCTCTCTACTCTTTTCTTCCATTGGGGCCATGTCTGGGGCTGTGTAAAATCAAATTCGCTTGGAGCCGAAATGTTCGCAAACACTTCTTTATTTATTTGGATAGGTGCATCCATTTTAAGGATTTTAGGTCCCCTCTGATTTATAGGTTATGCATAAGATTTGCACTGTTGTCACGTTCGACCACTCTTTGCTTGTTTAATGTTAACAAAACAAAGCACCAGCTGCCACCATGTCGTGTTATCAAAGAGGGGTTACAAATAATAATCGTTACTTCACAACATCAGTTTATTCTCAACCCTCAAACATACCTCCTTGCCCGAGCTTCGGCTACGTTCACATGACATCCCTGTCATCTGTGTTGCCTAACTCCGGCGCCTATATCTTAATCTAAGCTAACAACACACTTACAGCAATAAATACAGCAAAAAGACTATACAGCAATAAATGGACTTAAAACTGGTAGAAATATTGATTGTCCTAACTCTTATCTTCTAATAAAAAACTCATCTTCAATCCAAAAATTTGACTTTCAATCACCAAAAACTAACTTTTCAATTTATGACATGAACCCTTTACTGTACTGTTCTACAGAC
Organism: Diabrotica balteata; assembly: GCA_918026665.1. NCBI lineage: Eukaryota > Metazoa > Arthropoda > Insecta > Coleoptera > Chrysomelidae > Diabrotica > Diabrotica balteata. The sequence goes on along the minus strand of OU898284.1, from coordinate 91,834,205 downwards.
TGAACTACAATAGAGTGTGTACTAATGGAATGTTTTGATGTCAGTGTTGCCAACCCGAGTCCTTAAATTTACCCACAATATCAAACCCCCTGTCTGAAGGAGTCCCCTTCTCCCGTACACTTTTTCGTTGAATATCACACCATTAAATTCGAGAGACATACCTAGGTCATCGAAAGACACACTGAGTCTAAGGCGCAATGTAGTGAACCTAGTTTATAGATTTCAAACCTTCCATATTCTCTATTTCTCTACATTCTCAGTTTACGACTTATTGGGTCTATATGTCTATTTAGCGAAAACGGATTTTCCGTTAGACCAAGAGCCATTCTCTTTCCGGTTTTCGACTATAATGTAGCTTCGCTTATTTTAAAATTTAAAAGTGTTTGTCCTTGTGTAAAATTTGACGAAATTCTGAAGATGCTCTAGGAAGCGAAAGCACTTGGGCAAGATTTAATTAATAAAACTACGCTCGATATCTGCCTTTTATTTGATCAAAGTTCATTTATTCCAGCATTCAACCTTATATAAAATTATTAAAGCTGTTTTTAAGGAATTTCTTAACCACCTAGTTATGGTGCGCAGGGCATCCATCCATTTAATTCCAAATTTCTTCTTCATTTGGAGCTATTTCTGCAAATCTGGGTAAAATCTCTTCTTGTAGCAAGTCTAAAAACTTTTTTGAATTTAAATTTTTCCCATAGAAAAATGGTCCAATAATATTGTGTTAAAATATTCCAAACCAGACATTTATTTTTCGACGATTTTGGGTATGGCTTTCAATAATATCCTCAAGCTTTCCTGTCGACCAAATCCTATAATTTTGAACATGTGGTTCATTATTTAATGTACATTTATCACTAAACAGAATGTTTCTTTTTAAATTGTCTGTCTGCATTAATTACCCCTCTAAAATTTCATAAAAAAATTCCGCTCGTCACTCAACATTTTCTTCTCTTTGTTCTTGATGACATTGAAATTTATATGATCGGAAATTATTCATGTTTAAAATTTTTAACACCGTGGAATTATGAATATTAAACTGGTCTGCAATGGCCCGAGAACTTATTTTAGGATTTTCTACTACTGCTGTTAAAAGCGTAGGCGCAAAATTTCGGGCCAATGCTTTTTAAATTCATTCATTCTTTTCGAATCCTGAGAAAACTAACAAATATTTTTGAAAAGTTTAAACGCGGAATGAAAGATTACATTATTACCGAGTGCCGAAAGTCCCTTAGAATAAACAAAAAGTTTTTTTAATGAGATATTTTAGATTAAAAATCACACTAAATTTTCTATTTTTTTTTTTTTTTCACCACTGTAACTTATTAAAATGAACATGATAGAAGTTTTCAGGGACTTTCGTCCCTCGGTAATAATGTATTCTTTCATTCTGCGTTTAAATTTTTAAAAAATATTTTTTGGTTTTTTCAGGATTCGAAAAAAATGAATGCATTTAAAAAGCATTGGTCTGAAATTTTGCGCCTACGCTTTTAATACATTTATTTAATTTTGATTTTATAAATTTCTTGGTATCTCAGCAATATTGTTTGTACAAGTAAAATTAGAAATCACGGTCCCAGTATTTTCAAAATTTTGTAAAATTCTTTGAATTGTTGAATGACTTTATTGGAAGAATTGGTTTATTGGAATATCTTACGCTAAATAAAGAAATGACAATTCGCGCACTATTTCCTGAATAAAACATTTTTATTTTGCTACTTTCTCCTCAACTGAATACATTTTTAATCAACTATATTGTTTTTTAAACAATAAATCACAAAGTAAAAATGTTGGCAATTCAAATATGGTCAAATATCAGAAACATCAATATGACCAAACGCAACATGTTATACACATTCTTGCACAGCGTGTGGCCTGACTTTAAGGGGTGGCCTGAAAAATGTATTATATTCTTGCAAAATTTTGGAATACGTTTAATTTGTAGAACAATTTTAACATTTGTTTTCGATACATATTTGAGTCCTCTACAAATAGATTTTCTTGATTTTTGGTGTGCAATAATTAGGAAAGCAGAAATTCAACAATTTATAGAATTTTCCACTGGGTTTCCCCGTTGGCCCGTTTGACGATTCAGCACCCTGTATTGTTTACGGCGTATACAGAGTTTTTGGTTATATTGCAAATGTAAAATAAAAAAATTCACATAATTTCAACTATGTATGACTAAATGACACGTTTTTCTCATTTTTCTCAAATCTATGTAATGTGCACGTGGACGGTTATTGCACCAAGCCCTTCAATTGGGTCTCATTCTTAGTTTCAAACGAATCAAAGAACATAGATAGAAAATAACTGATGATCAGCTTGTATAAATGAATACACACTTTAACATAGGTATATATATTTTTTAATGACATCGAATAAGCATATTTTTATAATACAAAAACAAAATATTGGTATAATTTTTATTAAAAATATGTACAGTTGCATTACTTCAGTGGCTGGTATATAATAATTCACCACATTACGTCAAGACGGCTACCTGAAAATAAAAATACTATGTAAGTCTCTTTGAATATTCCAGATGATTTAAAAATATTGTTACAGTGCTTATTTCGCAGTCGAGAATAGAATGTAGTGAAGTTCGATAGCCTAATAGCATGAGAAGGGTAATAGGCAACTACTTGTTTTCTTACTATGGAGATAACACCCCACAAAATCGTAATGGAATGGCTATTATCATCAGCAAGGCAACTAAAAGATCAGTAAAATGGTTTATACCATACCGATAACGGACAGAATTACATTTAAACAACAATAAACGCACTGACATCTTATAGCATCGAGGAAGAAATACACAGTTTTTACAATGAATTAAATAAAAGACTTATAAAAGAAACCAAAACAAAAGAGTTAATGTTGTTTAAGGCGACTTCAATGCGAAGGCAGGGAAAGGAAGAAATGGAGAAGTAGTAGGGGAATATAGACTGAGAAAACTTAATGAGAGGAGAAAAGCTAGTCCAGTTTTGCAAAAACAATGAGCTTATTATCAAGAACACATGATACAAACTAGCACTCCAAAGAATATACACTTGGAAAGCTACATCATTATGAACCAGATTCCATAACGCCAAAGTATTGACTAAAGCTTACAGCTTTAGTCAATACTTGACAAAAACAGCCACCAAAACACTTAGAATTAATATGAGAAGACTGAAAAAACTGATCTCTGCCAACAGATCAAGGAACAAATACACAAGGAAGTTCGAGAAACAGAATAGCGATCTTCTTCTTACGTTGCCTTATCCTTAAGGACGTTGGCCATTACATTTGCCCATTAAATCTTATTTATAGCAGCCCTGAATAGTTCTATGGAGGTCATGTTCGTCCATTGTCGTAGGTTTTTAAGCCAAGAGTTGCGTCTCCTTCGTGGTCCTCTTTTGCTATTGACTTTGCCTTCGATTATAAGTTGAAGCAGTTCATACTTTTGATTTCTTATGATGTGACCAAAATATTGTGTTTTCCGTTCTTTTATTATAAGCATAAGCTCTCTTTCCTTATTCATCCTCCGCATTTGTCGTATGGCTCATGTAGGATATTCTGAGCATTTTACGGTAACACCAGAGTTCGAATGCTTGGATTCTTTTTTGTGTTGCTTTTGTCATTGTCCAGGCTTCAACACCATGGAGCAAGGTGGAGAAAACATAGCACTTAAGTATTCTAGTTCTCAATGAGATGCCCAGCTGACAGTTGCATAGAACTTTTTGCATTTTGTAAAACATTGTACGTGCCTTTTCCAGGCGTATTCTTATCTCTAGTGAGTCCCAAGTTTCATCAAGATTACTTCCAAGGTACGTTGTTCTTGTTACTCTTTCCAGATCTGTTCCGTCGACATTGACCTTCACCCTTCTGTTTTGGTGCTTGCTGATGACCATCGTTTTTGTCTTCTTTGTATTCAATTTCATTCCAAATTCTCTACAGGCTGTCGGTACTCGGTCCATTAAGCGTTGCAGGGCTTGAGCATTATCTGCCAGTATGACAGTGTCATCAGCATATAGCAGGTTATTTATACATTGCCCGTTTATATTTATACCATCCGAGGCGCCTTCCAAAGCTTTCTGAAATATCTTCTCAGAGTACACATTGAACAGCAAAGGTGATAGGACACATCCCTGTCTTACTCCCTTCTCGATATTGATTTTTCCAGATGTTTCGCTTTTTATTCTGATTTTAGCCTTTTGTTCTTGGTAGAGGATGAAATTGAAATGATCCTTAAGTCTTTATCGTCGATATTACATGACCTTAAAATATCTATTAGTTTATCATGTTTCACCAGGTCAAACGCCTTCTGAAAGTCTATAAAACACAAATATACATCAGAATCGACATCTCTACATCTTTCAACTAGCACACGTATTGAAAAAAGTGCTTCTCTTGTTCCGAACCCATTCTTAAAACCAAACTGAGTTTGACCAGTGTCAAAGTTTATTGTATACTCTATTGTGTATTACTCGTAGGAAAAGAAATAGAAAAAGAATAGCGATACAGCCCCTAAAATCAAACAATGGATAATACAAGAATTAAAGGCATTGATATCAAAAAGGAGGAAACACGTGTAGAAGACATATGCGGTAGAACCAGGGGCAGATGCAGATGCAGCAGAAACAGAGAGTACTTAGATCGTCAGAAATGAGGGCATTGAAACCAATTTCTGGTAAAGACACAGAATAATACTAAATAACAGCAAGACCTTTTAAAATATTGTGAGGTAGCTGACAGCTAACGTCACAAATACTACAGCTTAAAATCGGACAAGAACATGCCTAATATAGTGTTACGTAAAAATATGAGTCATATTAAAAACCTGTAAACATGTTGTTTATTCACTTTTCTGTTCTAGTATTTTCTCAAGTCGCTATAAAAACTAGTCTAAGTTCCCCTTCATTCGAGACAATTCAGGTCAATATACACGGGCTTCGAGAAATTCCATTCTAACAGCTGTATTGGGTATATAATGGAACTCTCATTGTTTGGAGCTAATGAGAAGAGAATAGCGCGCCGAGTTTTAAATGTAACGCTCGTATAAATAAATTATGTAATTATTAGTGTAAGATAAATTATTAGTATAAATAAATTTTAAATTAAATTGTAAGTGTTATAAATATAGAACCTGTGATAAATAATAAAGACAATAAATTAGAATTAATAAAAATACAACAATAGGAAAAAGATATATAATACCAATGTATGTACATTTACTAACCTTTTATTGCTGATCTTTACTTTTTTCTGGTTCTTTTTCAGATGACACTAAGGATTTCACGGATTCCCAGGCCTCGTCTAAGCTAGTTGGCAGTTTAGGCAGAGAAGGAAGTTCTAATGGCGGATCATCTTTCTTCACTGAAATTAAATAAAAGAAATGTCATAATTTATCGAATAATGTAGTTTCAGTAATAGCAAGATACATATATAATATCACAGAGAAACTAAAATAATTAAAAGAGGAGGTGCATAAATAATGGCTGTCATATTAAATATGAGGATATAAAATAAAGCGAAATGATGCAAAATAATTTTTCTATTATTCGGTTATTCTCTTTATCCAGCCTTGGTATATTCTTCTTGTAGTTTCTTCATCATGTGTCTGAGGTCGTCTTGGTCTTGTGCAATCACTACTTGATCTTCTGCAAAGCTTAACGTATATAGGTATTCGTTCCCTATCGGTACTACCATGCCTTCGCATTTTCTTTTTCATGTAGTCAAGGCTTTCTCTAACTATATTTTAAATAGGGTTGGAGATGTTGAACAACCCTGCAGGAGCCCTTTTGTTGTGGTCAAGTCTCCTATGATTCTTGTTCCCACTTTAATGGACAGTTAGCAGCTTTTGTAGCTTCTATGAGTTCCGTCTGTATTTCTAATTTGTACATTGCATCCCATAGTTCTGACCTTGGTACAGAGTCATACGCCTGTCTCAGGTCCACAAATCCCAAATGCATATCTCTATTTTTTGCTTTTTTCTTTTTCAAAAGTTGCTCCAGTATGTATAGGTGGTTTATGCATGATCTTCCTGCCGTGAAGCCTGCCGATCCTCCCCGATTTTGCCTTTTATCGCTTGCTCTATCTTTTCTCGCAGTATCTTCCCATATAATCTTCCTATTGATGATATTACGCTTATTCCTCCGTAGTTTTCGCATCGTTTTCTATCTTCTTTCTTAAATATAGATGTTATATATGCATCCGTCCATTCCTTTGGGAGCTGTTCTCCATTTATAATGTAACATTTTTTTTATTATTAAATTATTAATTATTTTTAATTTCTTTTACCCCCGTGCGATACGCCGATGATTAGGAATTCCCGTGTTTACGATAAGAAAATAATATTGGATCTACTAAATTATAATGGACTTCCCTAATTACTAAAGGTAGTTAATCCTTTCCGTCTTAATACTCAGTATAAAAAGATCTAATGCTTTTGGGTATGCAGGTTTTTTTATACATAAATTGATAATTTTCGCCGAAGGCCCGTATCTTTTGACAATAACTTAATCCCAAGTATTGTCTGCTTCTCATGTCCAATTGTTGGTACTGGTAACTCAAAACTTTTGGAATTTTTACTTCCTCAGAATTACATACAACTGTCCGGTAATTTTAAGTGGGTGAAATACCTTCTTCTTTTTTCTTGGATAGTTGGGGAAATTTTTAGTGGAACCAACTTACTTCTCGGTGGGCTCTCGTTGAGCACAGGTCGATTATCTCGTGAGACTTCTCGGTGGGCTCTATATTTCAGTTCTGCACAATTGCTCCAGTTGTTATCAACAGGTCCTCGTAGACACTTCGTCTCAGGACCATTTTACTCATGTAGAGTCATACGCCGCCATGTTACCTATCCAACGGTAACTTAACCATCACAAATTAGAAATACTAATAATGTAAAACAATTTCAAATTTATAACATTTAAAGGGTTTTTACCCATATATTTTGGTGGCTACTAGCATGTACAACCGTTTGCACTGATGATGGATTGTTTAATCCGACAACGTTTTGCAATGTGTTTGTGATAGCCCGTTTGAGGCATTTTTATATACCTTTTATAAAGGATTTTAACAAAATTTTTTTGTGATATATGGTATACAGCCAGCTACAGGAACTTAGTTTCCTCGTGGAATTTTAATATTTATATAGTGTCCATTAAATTTCATGTTAGCCTGTAGGTATATTCCCAGATCTTTACATTTGGTTTTCCTAGATACTACACAATTGTCAACTCTATAATTATTTTGAATGTAATCAATTTTGCGAGTAAAATAGATGACTCCACACCTCTTAATATTCAAGATCATATTGTTGTCCCTAAACCATTCCACAACTGAGGTCAGGTCCTCCTGTAGTAACTGACAATCATTTGAAGTATTTATAGTCTTAAAAAGCTTAAAATCATCAGCATAGATCAGACTAGAAGAAAATTTAAGAGATTGTGGTAGTGAGTTGACAAAAATTAAGGAAAACAAAGGCCCTAAGTTGCTCCCTTGGGGGACACCAGATGTAGCCTGAAATTTATCTGATAAACACCTACCAATTTTGACTCGTTGAAACCTTGATTCGACATACGATTTTATAAATGTGCAAGCATCATGCGAAAAACCAAACTCATTCAATCTCGATAAAAGAATGCCATGGTCAACCATATCAAATGCCTTTGAGCAGTCAGTCATTATTAAATCTAATTGGAGTTTATTATTTATTGCCTCACTAGCAAAATTAGAAAGAATGCACAGATTACTAGTTGTGGATAACCCAGGCAAAAAAACATGTTGTTCTGGAGCAAATTCATTTTCAAAATTTTTTAATATATTCATATAGAGAATAGATTCAAATATTTTAGCCAGGGAATTAAGGATACTTATAGGACGATAGTCTTCTATATTGTTTCTATTACCTGATTTAAAAACTGGAGTAATGGTAGCCTCTTTGAGTTTGTCTGGAAAGGTGTTAGTTTTAAGAGATAGATTAAATAGATGTGATAATGGTTTTTGAAATATATCAGAACATCCTTTAAAGATATAGGCAGGGATATTATCACTACCAGTGGCCTTTTTGGGCTTTAATTTTTTTATACTAATCTTCACATCTTCTTCACTAATAACTGAAAAGTTAAAAGATCCCGTGAACTACCCTGATGTGTAGATGATACGTGATAAATTGAGCTAAAATGATGAGAGAAAGCCATGGCAAAATCCTGAGGGCCTGTATAGGTATGATCATTTAAAGACATCTCGTGAGGAAAACCGCTGGTTTGTCTCCTACTTCTTATGAATGTCCAAAAACTATTTGGGTCATGCAAAATGTTATCTTCAATATTATTTTGATGCTGCATAAATTCATTTTTGATTTGATTTTTAATATTATTTCTAAGACTCCTGAATTTATTGTTATCGACAGCACTAGCTTTCCTTATTTTTATATGTTTGCTTAATTTGTTTTTAAAGAATGCGAATCTGGTTGAAAAAGAAGCCCTTCTAATTAGTTAAGTGGAAACTGAAAAGCAGAGTACAGTACAGATAATGACACACGTTAATATTTGTGTAATAAATTAAAAAACCTAAGGGATACTAACGAATATATCTTTAGTCTTAAGTTTATAGTAATACTTTAGGTTAAAAAAATTGTTCATTGATCACATTGATCGAACAGATTGTAATATACCTCGCAACTTATTGGTTTATTAAAAAAATTACCTTTTAGTGACCCATTTACATATTAGCAATATTATAGTCATTAGTATTATATGCAAATATCAATGCATGGATTTTTGTCCACTTGTGAATAGAATTTAGTACTCATAAGATGATTATAGTTTAGGTACTGAAAGAGAACTCAACAAGCTTACCTCCATGAACGAAGTTATACGCTACTACTGCATATTTTTTGCCTTCAGTTAGTGCGATTTGGGAATACTCGGATGCTTCTTTGGGATAACACACAGCTGATATACCTAGAGCACCTACAGCAGCATAAACAGTTTTCTTGATAAAACCACCCCTGAGACCAAATATGAGGCCCGTTAAACCACCAATTCCTATGGCACCTATTTTTGGCAGTGTGTTGTCTTCTTGTCTTAAGTAATTTACAACCCCTGTGAAAAGAATTCGCAATCATTAGGTAAATATTTAAAGTGTTTATATAAACAGTTTTACAATAAAAGCTATAAGTTCTTATCAAAAAGTAATAACTCAAATGAGTAAGACATATAATAAAAGACTTCAGAGCCATCAGTCCCAGATTGTGTATTTTAAGAATTAAAGGACGTTTCTTCAACTACAGCCTAATTAATGCGCATGCCCCCACAGAAGAAAAAGAAGAGGAAGTCAAAGAAGAGTTTTATGATGAATTAGAGTCTGCATACCAGTCATGCCCAAAAAGTGATAAAAAAATAATTTATGGTGACTTAAACGCAAAAGTTGGAAGAGAGCAGCAATTCTAACCCACAATAGGTAAGCACAGTCTCCATGAGCAATCAAATGACAATGGCAATAGGTTGGTAAACCTAGCAAGATCACTTAACATGGTGATTGCCAGCACATACTTCGCTCGAAAAGATACACACAAAGGCACCTGGAAATCACCAGACGGACTTACAGTGAATATGATAGATCATGTTATTGTAGACTCAAGACACCAATCGAATATAATAAACGTCCGTACCAGAAGAGGGGCAAATGCGGATTCTGATCACTACCTGGTCGAAAGTAGGATAAGGGCTAGAATTTCAAACATCAAAAAGGAAAGAGGCTCTAAACATGAACGATACAATATAGAAGGACTCAAAGAAACAAACAAAAATAGAGAGTACAAAGAAAATATAAGCATCAAACTAGAAAACAGACCAAAACATGAAAACCTAAATGAGGAGTGGGAAGAGTGCAGAGAAATCATAAAAGAAACAGCTAAAGAGGTGTTGGGCATGGAAGGTAAAGAAAGAAGAACAAGAACGAATCACTGGTTTGACGAAGAATGTCAAACTATAACAACAAGAAAAAACAGAGCATATCTACAGACGCAACAGAGGCACAGAACCCGACAAGCAGAGGAAGAATATAAACAACTACGTAAAGAAGAAAAGAAAATTCACCGAAGAAAGAATATATCAACAAAGAACTTCAAGAACTACAAGAACTAAGTAAACCAACAGAGACAAGAAAATTTTACCAGAAACTCAACAAAAGCAGAAAAGAGTTCAAACCGAGAACAACGATGTGTAAAGATAAGGAGGGTAATATATTGACAGAACAGCAAGAGATACTTAGAAGATGGACAGAACATTTTAAGGAAAAGCTTGGGGTGAATAGGACAGAGATGAACCCTGATATACCATTAGACCAAGCAGACAACAGAGAAAAGAGTCCACCAACAATAGCAGAGATTAGAACAGCAGTGGACAAATTAAAGAACAATAAATCACCGGGATCGGATCAAATATCATCGGAGCTACTGAAAGAAGGAGGAGACGCATTACTTAAAGCCATACATGAGCTGATAAGAAAGATATGGTTGAATAAACAGCTACCAAAGGAGTGGAATAGCGGCATTATTGTACCACTACATAAAAAAGGAAACCAGTTAGAATGTGAAAACTACCGTGGAATCACGATGTTGCATGCGGCATACAGAATAATGTCCAACGTAATGTATGAAAGACTTAGACCATACGCTGAAAAAATAGTTGGCAAATACCAATGTGGCTTCTGTAGACAGAAGTCAAAAATAGACCAGATATTTGTTCTGCGACAGATCCTTGAAAAAACAAGTGAATATAACATCGACACACATCATCTCTTCATAGACTTCGAAAGCGCATATGACAATATAAACCGAGAATTCCTAACAAAAGCAATGAAAGAATTTAATATACCAACACAGCTAATATAATTGATAAAAGAAACACTAAAAGTAGAAAGTAAAATCCGGATACAAAACGAATTAATGGAAACAATAGATGTGAAGAAGGGACTACGCCAGGAAGACGCTCTATCATGCATATTATTCAACATCATACTTGAAAAAATAATAAGAGACACAACAGTTAATACCCGAGGAACAATAATTAATAAAAGCGTGCAAGTACTAGCATTTGCAGATGATGTTGACATAATCGCAAGATCAAGAAGAGAAATGATAGAGGCATTCACTCAAATAGAACGAGCTGCAAAAAATAGTAGTCTTAAAATCAATCAGACCAAAACAAAATATATGCCTGCAAATAAAAACGCACAAATAAGGCAGCTGCCAAATTTAACAATAGGAGAATACAACATTGAGGCGGTAAAAAACTTTACATACTTAGGATCCCTAGTTACGTCTGATAACAACGTTGCAGAGGAAGTGAAGAGAATATTTATTGCCAATAAATGTTACCATGGCTTGATTAGGCAACTAAGATCAGATAACGTCTCCTGAAAAACAAAATGCCAAATATACAAAACCTTAATAAGACCGGTACTCACATACGGTTCAGAAACCTGGACGCTCTCTAAAAGGGAGGAAACGTTATTAGCCACCTTTGAAAGAAAAATCTTGCGACACATATATAAGGGCACAAAAGAAAACGGGATTTGGCGGAGAAGGTATAACTTTGAACTATACAACATATACCAGGATCCGGATATCATAACATTCATTAAAATAGGAAGGCTACGTTGGATTGGACATGTGGAAAGAATGGAAGAAGGCGAAATACCAAACAAAATATTCAAACAAGTGCCAGTAGGAAAAAGAACAAGAGGAAGACCGAAGCTGAGATACGTAGAACAAATAGAAAATGATATAACAACATTAAAAATTAAAAACTGGAAAAAAAAGCACGAAACAGGTCAGAATGGAGAAGAATCCTTGAACAGGCCAAGACCCAAAAAGGGTTGTCGAGCCAGTGATGATGGTGATGAATAGAGTCAAATACTAGAAAATATGAAAATATAGCTTTATATTTAGAGTGGTCTTGTATGTACTATGCCTAAGATTCTATCTGTCACTGCAAGATAAAAAGAGCAGTTGGAGGAACCAAAATAACGGTTTTAGTCAAGACAGTGTGTTGCCCCCTCTACTATATAATATTTATACCAATGACCAGCCAAATGTTCCAAAATCTGATAAAACATAGACTTGTGTATGTCACCTATAATGGTGTTAAAAAGTCCTGCATCACCTTACCAAATACATGAAAATAGAAGTTTAAGGCATTTACCTTAAATATTTTTAACCATTTACTATCTACATCAAACAAGCAATTAAACACAATATTATAAAATGGAACCACAGCAAAAATTTTGATTAATAAAAAAAATGTAGTTCGCAAATTTTTTTATTCAATATTACAAAAATTAGGCTATTTACAACAAGACGATATTGTACATCACGTTGAAGTAATTTAAACTAATCTTAATATTTAATTGACCAGCCCTTGTTTTTAATAACTAGTTCACATCTTTTGGGCATGAAATTTATTAATTTTTGCAGTTCGTCCATGGAAATACAGTGATGTCAAGCGTAGATAAGAGATTCGATTAATTTCGTTTTATTTGTGGGTTTGCTTTTGGAAATGACGTTTGATATCCTTTGCCACAAATTCTGGATGGGATTGAGGTCCGGGGATTGCGCTGGCCAGTCCATCCTATCAATTTCATTACTCTCCATCCAAGCTTTAACTAAATTTTCTCTATGGCAAGGAGCATTATCATCCTGAAAAATAATTTTTTCTTCGACAAACTGATCTTTTCCACTACGCATGATCTTATTCTGTAGTACTTCAATGTATTTGGTAGCATTCATCATCACAAGGACAATGTGTAGGCGACCAACTCCTCGAACGGACATGCAACCTCATATCATAACGGAGGATGGATGTTTAATTCTGGAAAGAACACATTTTGGAGAAACTTCTTCACCAGGAAATCTTCTGACATACGCATTTCCAGCATGATTATTAATATTGAAAGTGGATTCATCACTAAACAGTACACTCTACCACTGCTCTGCTGTCCAGATTCGATGTTCCTTGGCCCATTTCAAACGGTGCAATCTTTGCTGTTCTGAAAGCAGTGGCTTCTTCTGTGTGTTACATCCTCTAAGTCCAAAACCAAGAAGTCTTTTTCTCAGAGTGGAAGTGCACACGCTTACACCTGTAGATTCAGACCACAGCTTCGTCAATTGGGTGAAATTAAGGCTTCTGTCTGTCAGACTTGTTCTTCTTAACGCAGCGTCATCCCAAACAGAAGTTTTCTTTCGTCGGCCACTACGCGATCTGTCGTCGATTTTTCCTTGTTCAGCATACTTCTTGATTACTCAAGGTCATTTATCAAAAATCAAAGAGCGAATAAATGTGTTAGGGTAACTACAGTGTTTATATAGTCAAAATATTGTGGCAAATTTGTCATTAAGATTCAATTTAATAGTACTTTCTCTCTCTCTCTCTCTCTCTTCAATCCTGACCCCTCAGGGGGAGTGTAGTGGTCGACGTGATGTCGTGTATTGTCCGTCTGCAGAGATCTCTGTCTCTGGTCATTTCTTTTAATTCATGCATAGGTCTTTGGCATATTCCTGTAATTTGATCTATCCATCTTGTTAGGGATCTTCCTCGTGATCTTCGGCCTTCTACCTTTCCTTGTATTATGAGTCTTTCCATGTTTCCTGTGTTTGCTCTCATAACATGCCCAAAATATTTTAATTGTTGTAGATGGACTTTACTAGAGAGTCGTTGGCTAACTTTTAGCTAATATTGTTCTGAAGCTATTTTCTTGTGGCATTGTAAATTAATTACTATTTATAACTGGAAATAAGCCACAATTAAAGATAAAAAATACGTTTATTGACGTTTCAATTTCCAATTCGGAAATCGTTCTCAAAATACAAACAGTAAATTAAACAAATTTTGTTTTTTGTTACATAGTGAAAAAATTCTTCTAATAATTTAATTTTATCTGACTCATTTATATTGACAATTCAGACATACATTATGCATTTTAAAGTAGACGACTTTAAAATGATATTGCCAATATTGTTGAGTTGCGCTCCTGGGACGACTTTACTTATAAGATAGTTCATTCGATTACATGAAATCAACTTTAACTTGAGAATATCCGTCAGAAAAAATCATAGCATGTAATTCGTCTTTAAAAAGACAAACACATGACATGATGACAGTAAAATTCTCCTGTTAGTGATTCCATAGTAAATTATGAGGAAAAAACCAGGAAAAAAACCTCATAATACTATCCCGACATTGTAAGTATTTGTTCGTGAATTTAGTTTACCTTTAACAAACATCAAAATTCTGATTTTATATGTTACGTTATTTAAAAAACATAAATGATGTATCCTCTATATGTTACTGACTTACTAATACTGGTATTTTCTTATTAATAACTTCCTCTTTCAATATTGGTAACCAGATCCTACTACATTCTGCCTAGGAATTTGCGACACAATTGGCCTCATTTAGCATAATTAGAGCCGCTTCTTTGATTTTTCTTTTTTTACCATACGTTTCTTTTAGGACTATATTTGAATTATTCCATTGAACCCTATGTTCATTATCCCATGCGTGTTTACATATTTGAGATCTATCAAATTCTCTATTTTTAATATAAGATTGATGTTCACTTATTCTAACATTTAATGGCCTTGATGATTCACCTAAATAAAACTGATCGCATTTACAAGGTATTTTATAAATGCAATTCTTTGTCCTTTCTTGTTCATTGTTAGGTTTGGTTTTGGACAAAATAGGTCTCAACGTGTTTGTTGTTTTGAATGTTGTTGAAATGTTGAATTTATTTATATATTATATATTTATAAAGAGGAAGTTATTAATAAGAAAATACCAGTATTAGTAAGTCAGTAACATATAGAGGATACATCATTTATGTTTTTTAAATAACGTAACATATAAAATCAGAATTTTGATGTTTGTTAAAGGTAAACTAAATTCACGAACAAATACTTACAATGTCGGGATAGTATTATGAGGTTTTTTTCCTGGTTTTTCCCTCATAATTTACTATGGACTCACTAACAGGAGAATTTTACTGTCATCATGTCATGTGTTTGTCTTTTTAAAGACGAATTACAAGCTATGATTTTTTCTGACGGATATTCTCAAGTTAAAGTTGATTTCATGTAATCGAATGAACTATCTTATAAGTAAAGTCGTCCCAGGAGCGCAACTCAACAATATTGGCAATATCATTTTAAAGTCGTCTACTTTAAAATGCATAATGTATGTCTGAATTGTCAATATAAATGAGTCAGATAAAATTAAATTATTACAAGAATTTTTTCACTATGTAACAAAAAACAAAATTTGTTTAATTTACTGTTTGTATTTTGAGAACGATTTCCGAATTGGAAATTGAAACGTCAATAAACGTATTTTTTATCTTTAATTGTGGCTTATTCCCAGTTATAAATAGTAATTAACTTTTAGCTCTCTTAAAATTGAATTATTTGTTCTACGGTCGGTCCAAGGAATTCGTAACATTCGTCTCCAACAGAACATTTCAGTGGCGTCTATCTTTCTTCTCTCCGATTGTCTCAGAGTCCAAGATTCACATCCGTAGGTCAGTATTGGGAATATTAAGCAGTTAATCAACCTCATCTTTATCGCTCTTGAAATTTGACAGTCCTTCCATATTTTGGTCATTTTTGCTGTGGCAACTTTTGCCAGATCACATCTACGTTTAATCTCTTCTTGTAATGACCTTGTGTTTGTGAATAATCACAAACACAATAGTACTTTAACGACTTAATAATCACCTCATAATTTTATCGGATTATAGGAAATCCCTTCAATCAGATTATTTTAATCTTTTCTGTAGAATTTTGAGCTAGTAATTAGAAAACGTTAGTAAGTATACCGATAATGCTACTACAAGCAAAAACTTAAAATGAATTAACGAAAATATACAAAAAACTTGTGTTAAACCTCAAAAACTATAAGGCGCTTATGTGATGCAGGACTTTTTAACACCACTGTACATAAATGAGGATGGAAGGCAATTAAATATAGAGTGGAATGGATTTAGATTTCAGCACTGTATGTACACCGAAAATATGTGGGTGTGGGTGTTAATTTATACAGGACTTCTTCTTTAAGTGCCGTCTCCCAATAGGAGGTTGGATATCATCATCATTCTCTTTACTTTATCTACTGCTGCTCTAAAGAGTTCTATAGAACTGCATTTAAACCAGTCCCTTAAATTCTTCAACCATGACACTCTCCTTCTTCCTATACTCCTTCCACCTCTTATCTTTCCCTGTACTATCAGTCTTAGCAGTTCATATCGCTGTCCCCTTATTACGTGTCCCAGATATTGTAACTTTCTTATTTTTATTGTGTTTATTATTTCGCATTCTTTGCCAATTTCTCGCAATACTTCCGTGTTAGTTTCCTTCTGTGTTCATGCTATTCTAAACATCCTCCTGTAACACCACATTTCAAAGGACTGTAACTTATTTATGTGTTTTTTTTGCTCAATGTCCAGCTTTCAAGTCCATATTGCAGTATCGAAAACACATAGCATCTCAGTGCTCTTACTCTCAGTTCTAATCTAAGATCTTTGTTCCAGAGAATTGTTTTCATTTTTACAAACGCATTTCTTGCTATTTCTATCCTGGCTCTTATTTCGGTTGTTTGAGCATTATTGTCTGAAATCCAATTTCCTATGTATTTGTATTTATCAACCCTTTCTATCGGTACACTTCCCAAATGTATGTTTGTTGGTATATTTGTTTTCTTTGTTATTATCATGTATTTGGTCTTTTTTATATTCATGTTTAGTCCATATTTTTCACAGAAACGGTTTGTTTTGTTTAGCAGTAATTGGAGTTGTTCAGCAGAGCTTGCCATAATCACGGTGTCATCTGCATATCTTATGTTGTTATAGATCTTCTGTTAATTATTATTCCTTCACTTTGATATACAGGACATGTATACAGGACACTATCGTTCAAACAACACTGTCATGAACTTAAACATAAAGTGAGAGTGTCACCTCACTAAAGTGAGGAATAACTTCATGCGCAAACTAACAGGTTCAAGCTGGAGAGCGCCAAGAAACCGCTGAGAAATTTGCCAGAAACCTGAATTAATATGTAGGGCATTCAATGAGAACTTTTGAATATGCAAGAATTCCCAGATAAACTGAAGTTGGTGACACTCTTATTATTAAAACCCAGAAAGAATTCAGACGAAGCCAACTCATACAGACCACTGTGTTTACTAGTTTACATAGGAAAATTCTATGCGGGTCTTGTAAAGAAATATAATTAATATAATTTCAGATAGACAGTACAATTTTAGAAAAGCCAGATCGGCTATAGATGCAGTGAAGAAGATCTCTGACACTGTAAAATGAACGAGAAAAAGAAGGCCCATATCATGTTATGTGATGTGAAAAGAGGATATTAGAAATAGACTATGGTCAAGACACCTACTCCATATCATATGCAGACGACCTCGCAATCCCAACAGAGACTAATATGAATGGGGATATTGAAGATAAGGTGACAATTTTTTACAGAAAAATCAACAGGTGGATGATAGAAAATGACCTAGAGTTGGCAAGTAGCAAAACAGATAAATTGTAGCTCATCAAGGAGCCTAATGAGGAGACCAAATATTGCTACCATATTCCAAAACCAATCTAATAAGGGAACAGTAGATTTTTTGGGACAATAAATATTATCAAATTCAGAGAGGCTATATTTCATGAAACCTTAAAGTTTCATGGATCTATTAGAAACATAAGAAAAGTGGTTCCTGTAGCTTACTGTAGGGTCAAAAATTACACCAAGATCCTTAAATGTTGTGATTACCTCGGAAATATTTGGTCCAATATGGTATCCAAATGAAATCAGATGTTTGTTTCTAAACGTCTGATTCACATTACCTTACATTTAATATAATTTAATAGTAATGATTTTTTTCATTTATCACTAAGTACTACTAAGAATAAGATTGATTCCTTTTTATGTAATCACATTTCGCTTTAATAGTTTAAGCTAAATTAAAAAAAAAATGGCAAGTACATAAATAAACATTACATTTAAGTATAGAATGCAGAGTGTGCAATGACACAGAGCATAGCATATTCCATTGCAATATTGTTTTCCACAATAAACCACAAGATATGAGAACAAGGCTATGAGAGACAACACCAGAGAATATAATGAATGTAGGTAGGCATGCAAAACACAGATAACTTTAATGTGATAGTAGACCTAATAAAAGAAATAATAAGAAAAGGAAACAAGAGAGAGAGGGCGAGACAATATGGGAGGTGAAAGAATGACAGAAGAGTCCAATTTCTTGGGGTGCTGTGATCTACCCTGATAGTCTTATGAAGATTTCCTCAAAAAAATCTGAACCATGAGAAAAACAAAATACATCATAATGGGAGACACAAAGCAAAAACAAGGAAAACTATCAACGATTTACAAATGATGAAGGAACAGAATATACATTTGAAAAAGTCACAAATTTCATCTACTTAAAGGTACAAATCAATGACATAATAATATGACAAGATATTACAAGCCTAAGAATCATAATGAGGACAAAATCTAAAGAAACAAAATAACATTGTACAAAACTGTTTTGTACAAAACATCAACAGTAACTTATGGAAGGGAAAATGGGTGTTAAGAAAATCAGAGGATATCACATTAGGGAGATGGAAGAGAAAAATATAGAGAGATATGATAAGATTACAAAGACTGTAAGGGATGGGGCACATGCAAATTATAGATAGGGATGGAATGTCAAAAATGGTCTTGGACAGAAAGCTAATGGGAAAAAGGAAGAGTGTCCTAGAGAATAGGTGATAAGATAGTATTCTAGAAGATCTAAGAGGTATTGGTGTTCTTGAATGGAAAGAAATAGCAAACAAGGTGAATGTAGGAAAATACGAAAACCAGGACAATGCAGTAAATAAAAATTGTTTTGGTGAATTCTAATGTAATACCTAATGTAAAAGATGGATCAAACACCCTAGACATTTGCAATGAGTATAGGATGACTATAAGAGAGATTAGTTCAGAGATTAAGTGGTGCTTCACTTAATTTCTGAACTCACAGAACAATGTAACAATGTACTGAGAAAATCCCAAATATCATAATATAGATATGTTAATTTAATTTCAAATCAATTTAAAACTAAGATCTATAACAATTTATTGTATATTATTAAATTATCAGTAATTTTAGAATATCCTCAACTTGTACTTGTCCTTACTTATTAATTGTGCTATATAGTTCAGATATAATATTGTTATTATTATTCTATAATAACTAGAAAGAAAACACAGTTTTACTTTTGGTTTTAGTACAAGTATTGAGATAACTAAAGTATTAGAAATTAAAGTACTTACAATCTAACTCATCTTTTCCTTTCTCAAACTGTTCAACTCCTACCCTCTTATAAGCTTCAACTTCTTTGTTAATCTCAACTAATTTCAACCTAGTAGCCCTTATTGCTTCTTCAAGTTGATTGGTCTCACTATTATCAATTTGTTTAACATTATGGATAGGATCTGGAGTGTATAATGGTAGTTCACTTGGCCTACACAGATTTGATTCATTTTTATTGTGGGATCCAGCTTTCTCTTTTGTATCTGTGGCTACTGCTGCCAGAACGGTGGGTACAAGACATCTTTTGAATATCTAGAATACATCTCAGTCAAAAATAAAGAAAAGACTTACAAATTGATAATATTTTGTACAATATAGAGTTTAAGATTATAACAAAATGTAGAAATTTATACATGTAAAATAAATACAATGAAATTTAAGTACAGACCTGTTGCTTTAACATTTTTACTTCAAATTTTTTTTACAGAAAAAATGTATGACTTGAAGATTACATAAACAAGAAAACAACTGTATTCTAATGTTCCCACTCACAGGATTAAAATATTCAATGTGATTTGACTTGACAGTGACAATTCTTGAAATTAACCTAACATTTTAACTACTTATTAAATGTCTTCTTTGCTATTTTATGAATTGCAATTACAGCTTTTTATTCATTTGAATCTAATTATTTTATAATAAATATTTAGTGATTTACAATTCCTATATGTCATTTTGAGAAAGTAGTTCATTTGTCCTATCATCAATGGCAATGCTATTTTTCGGTTTTGAACCTACGGATCCAATGCTATAACTATAATTTATTATACTTACATTTGAGATTTATTAACATTTCATTTGGTTTACGAAATATGTACTTTCTCAAATTTTTCACAGATCTTTATGTATCACTGAAAGACAAGCGGTTCATTTATCACCAGTGGCACTTCCAAATAATTTTGAAAGTCAAACGAAATAATTCTTTCAATCCGACTCACCGAAACTCACCAAATCCGTTCCACCCATCACTAAAATGCAACGGATTGACAGCATGACCTTGCAAAATTGCAACTTGACACAGCTGCCATCTGTAAGACATTTTGGATAACAAATCGAAAATATCCTAACCCCAAATTTATTTGTTGAATGATATTTTGCAAACATCAAAATGGTTGTTGATAAAAGCCCAATATCTGGCACTGTCTTAGAGCAGTTTGTCCTATTAGCAAAAAGTGCGAAAGGTGCTGCATGTACAGAATTAGTGAAACAGGTTCTAGAAGCTCCTGGTGTATATGTTTTTGGTGAACTATTGGATATGCCCAACATTTCAGAATTAGCCACAACTGATAGAAAGTACTTTAACACGCTTGAATTATTCGCTTTCGGTACATATAAAGATTACATAGCAAATAAAAATGAAGTTCTAGAATTGTCACCAGCTCAGACGAAAAAATTGCAACATCTTACCATAGTCACTCTAGCTACAAAATCTAAATGTATACCATATAACACATTGTTAATTGAGCTGGATATCAAAAACGTTAGGGATTTAGAAGATCTTATTATTGAAGCAATATATGCGGATATCATACATGGAAAACTTGATCAGAAAAATAGTCAACTTGAAGTAGATTATGCTATTGGTAGAGATATTCGTAATGATGATATTAATATTATTGTTAACTGTTTGCAAGATTGGTGTTCGGCTTGTGAAGGTTTGTTTATTTATATTATTGTATTATGGCTTGTGTAATTAGGTAAAAGCAATTAGTATATCAATGTCTTTAAATATCTATATATCTTTTGTATAGCTTACAAAGTTTTTTTAATTTATTTATTTAACATCTTTTAAAACATAAAATGATTGTTATTACATTAAAAGAGTGCTTACTACTGCTAAAAACTAATAACTATATTAAAAACTAGACCTAGACGGAATAAAATAAGTAAAAATACTGTACATCTAAATTAAATTTTAAGACAACTTGTGCAGACTAGAAATTTGTTTCATAGAAGAATTTAAAAAGTCTATAATATCACATGGTTACATTCTTCTAACATCTTACTTATGGGTGAACAATCAGTCTTATTAGTTGACAACAGTCGTTTGTTATTAATTCTTAGATGTATTAGGCTGAATGAGAATTTCTTCTATTATCCAGTTGCTGAACTTTAAAACAAGTGAACATAGCATTATAGGAAATCACATATGGATTGATAACCAAACTTTCTGAGATGAAGAAACCTCAATAATTGTTTTTGAACTCTTTCAATCAGATCAACATTGAATTTGGCTTGTGGTGCCCATATAATAGAGGCATACTCCAAGTGAGGTCTTACCAGTGCATTGTATAATGATATTTACTCTATTTACTAATGAGTTTTTAATCTTTTAAAAAATTTTGAATTATGAGTTATGAAGCCAAGAGTTCTGTAAGCCTCTCCAATGACGATCCAATAATATTCATTAAATCTCAAATTTTGCTGAAACATTACTCCAAGATATTTGCAAGTGTTCTTGCAAGTACAGTGCTAGAAATTTTGTATTGGCTCTCCATGCATTGTGTTTTTCAAGTGATAGTAAAAACATGACATTTAGAAGTGTTTAGAAACATTTTGTTATCATTGAACCATTGACTTACTGAGTTCAGATTACATTGCAGCATCTCAGAGTCCTGCAGAGTTGAAATTTCTAAAAAAAAATCTTAAAATCATCTGAAAATAGTAGGCTTGTGTAAAACTTCACACAGTGAGGCAAATTGTTAATAAATATAGCGAACAGAAGAGTACCCAAGTTGCTACCTTATGGTAAAACTGATGTCGACATAATAACTTGATTTAATCTATCAGAAAGAGATGACCTCATAAACATACATACTTCTGAATCAAAATTAAATTTGCTTAGCTTTTCAATAAGTATAGAGTGATCAAAATTCCACAATAAGAGTATTCTGATTGTTATCTGTAATGTCTAAAGCTAAATCATTTACATAAAAAACAAGTATATATTTTTCCAGTCCTTAGAACAATTTAAAAATGTGATAAAGAGACTGCTATTTGTGGGATATTAGTTTGTATTCAAGTTAATTATTAGTTTTTGTTAAACTTTACTAATTATTTTCTAATGTTGTGCTTACTTTGTTAAATTTTATATATTATATGTTGTTCCAATATAAAAATGGTATATCCGTTAATAAATAAATAAATAAATAAAACAAAGAGAAGAGGACCCATAATACTTCCCTAGGGAATTCCCACCGAAATGAGACCTTCACCTTTGATAGGTATGATTTTATCCAATTATAACCTGGCCCTCTAATGCCATATCTGTAAAGCTTTTTCATTAGTATTTTGTGATTTAAAGTATCAAATGCCTTTGATAAATCTAAAAATATGCCCATGGATATATCTTTGTTTTCATAACCCTCATTTATCTTTGTTATAAAATCATAAACGGCAGTCTCTATAGATTTTCCCTTAAGGTACCCATGTTGTGCATGGCATAACAGTCCATCACTATACAAAAAACTGATAAGCCTGACACACATGACTGTTTCAAAAACCTTAGAGACTGATTATAAGAGGCTTATTGGACGATAAATTTCTAGTAAAGTGGCATCACCTTTTTTATACACTGGTGTTACTATAGCTATTTTTAAGTTGTCTGGAAATATCCCATTTATGAAGATATTGTTTATTATATGACATAATGGTATTCATATGCACACAGTTTCACTATATTTGTAGGTATCCCATCATAACCTGAAGTGAATTTATTTTTCAATTTTCTAATTAATTCGGTTACTTCATTTATAGTTACTGGTGTTAGAAAAAATGAGTGTTTGATACTGTACTTTGGTGCTGAATTCTATTTTTGGTATATTTTCTAATAGATGTATAGCAGCATTTTAAAAATATTCATTAAATTTATTATTTACCATACTGGATCTCCTAGTATTGCTACATTATTATCAATAGAATTTAACTGTGTGAGTCTTTCGATTTTCTACTTTTTGACTTATTTTGAGTATTATATATTTCTTGCCCATACTGCACTTTTCCACAAGCATTTTATTATACTGACATTTTGTTTGTTAGTACTCATCTGTGTAATGGTTATCTACTCTACTCAACATTAGCAAATGGTCTAAGCGACTTTTATATTGATTTATTTCATTTGTATTATAGTATTTAATAAGTTATTTATGTTTTTTTTTGCTGGAAAGCATTGGTCAAATAACAAATGATTTTCATAAATACAACCCATTGCTTTTCTATATCCCAATTTGGTACTGAAAAAAGCTCCTCCCAGTCTTTATCTTGCAGCATTTACCTAAAATTTTCTTTACTGCGGAAATCAAAAATTCTTTTCCTAATTTTTATATTTTCTTTTTTGTTTACATTAATACTTCTGTTACATAAAGTTCACAGTTTGTAAAAATGTTATCAATGCACATCTTTGCTCTACATATGTGAGTCTTTTTTTTTCTTCTAAATACCGTACCATGCCTTGTCCCGTTAAGGATGACCTGGCGTGTGTTGGATTCAGGGTGGAAGGATCCATCCGCACGCAGTCCCCCCAGAGGAGTCGTGCTCACAGATACACCCATAGCTCCCTGCCTGCCAACTAAAGTCCACCCCCTTTATACAGGCTACTCATGCGGTAGGTCCTCTCCAGAGCGGTGCATCACATGAATAGCCCGTCCCCTCTCTCTCACTCTCTTACCTACCTTTGCTGTAGATTCCTCTCTAATATCTACTTCTTTCTGACAATTTGAGTTACTGCCTCCAATATTGCCTTGTACTCAGTCTTTCCTCTCATTGCTACCTGCATTATGGTATTTGTACTTACCCTACCTAGTTACCATCCCTTCCTTTCCTTCCCTATCCTTTCTAGATAGGCCCTGAAGGAGCCGTGTCCTGTTAGGAACTGGGTAAAAAAGTAATTGGTGTCTCTGTCCCCGCACTTCATCCAGTCTGCGATATTTGGAATTAATACCTTCGTCCAGGCCGCTCTATACTCATTTGTCCATTCTTCCTGCCATTCCGTTAGGCTGCTATTCCTAGCTATTATTTTCTCCTGCTCACATATGCGAGTATATTCAGAAACTGATGGCAATATATTAAATGTTTGTAATAAATAGAGAAAGTCTGCTCTATCTTTAGTTTGACTCTGCAAATCTATATTAAAATCATCTGCAATAAAAACTAGAGAGCTCTCACCTGAAATATAAATTAAAACATTTTCTAGAATATCTAAAAATTCCTACACACAAGAGTTTGGAGTACCATATATACAAAGAATTAAAATGTAAAACATGCGAACACATCTACAATCGCGTCATAGCACTATATACCAATACTTGCATGCTGAACAAAGTTTCACATGTACCCATCCCATTTCTGAAAATTTAGTATGTGTTTCCTTTGCATTTGCTTTAAATACATTCATAATATATTTGTAAACATGACTTCTGAGACTGAAGTAACCAGTATTTAATACATTATTTGGCATTTGCTTATAAATTACTTTCACAAAGGTAGACATTAACCAATCTTCTAAAACTAGTTTTAGCATTACGGAATGATCCTTAAAATTTCTTTAATATACTAATTACACCATTCAATTTCTATTAAGTTCTTCTATGCTTACCTAGTGCCGATGAGCAAGCAATGTCTTAAGTTCACAGCTTTTTATATTAAATATATCCACATGAGCCAGTCTATTAAATACTTCATTACAAATTTTTAACTTATTGTTTATTAGTGATATGTTTCTATAGTAATTTGTAAACAATAGATCTAGGTTAGTTATCCTTAACCTACTCTTGGGTACTCTAAGGTAAATCAACTCAATTAAACCACCGTTTGTGTACTTAATACTGTTAACAATCAAGTATATGAACATAATGGCCTTACTGTTTCTTCGAGTGGCAAGTAACTGCAAATGAAATGAGTCTAACATTACCCTGTATGAGACCACATATGGATATTTCTTATTTTCCCTTACATATACAAATCTTAAAAATTGTTTTTCCACTTTTTCAATCATTTCTGAGTTTGAAAATGCAGTAGGAGACCAGATGATTAAAGCATATTCCATATGTGGTCTCACATTATAGAGTTTTATAATTGTGTTTATTCTGAAATTTTTGCTATTTCTATTGACAAAACCCAAATCACGATAAGCTCTGTTAGTTATTTCATAAAAGTGTATATTGAACTTCATGTTGATTTGGAATTTAGCTCCAAGATCCTTCATAACACTCTCTTAACTCGATCATCATTTAATATAATAATCTTCAATAACACTATTGAGTTTTTGCGTATATGAAACTACTGCACACTTTTAACATTAAGAGTCATTTTTGAATCTTTAAACCATTGAATAACTGATCTTAGATCATCTTGCAATTTTACTGCATTTTTCTTCGTTAATAAATAATAAATAAAATAAAGAGCAATAATCCTAGTTTGCTCCACTGTGGGACCCCTGAGGAAGACACATATTGGTGAGAAAAGCAATTACCTACTTTTACTGTATTCTTTCTATCTGAAAATAAGATTTTAATAAATTAAAAGATTTTCTTGAGAAACCAAACTGTACCAGTTTATTAAATAGAATACAGTGATTTACCTTATCAAATGCTTTTTCTCAATCAGTATACAGAACATCCAACTGTTCCCCTGCCTCAATAAGCCTTAGCAATATGTTCAGAGAGAACACAAAGATTAGTTACTGTTGATTTGTCTCTTACAAAACCATGCTGGAATTTGCTGCTGGAATACCTTCAAAAATCTTAGCAATACTATTTAACAGGCTGATAGGCCTGTAGTCATTTTTTTATCTTTTTTGTGTATTGGAGAAATTGTTGCCACTTTTAAAATATCTGGAAAATATTCCTGTTCAAACGACATGTTAAACAAAAACGCTAGAGGTTTAGCCAAGGGTCCGGCCATTCCCTTACAGATATAGGGTGGTCTTTCATCAGGGCCTGTAGATTTTTTGGGTTTTTAATACTATTTACATCTAATTCTGTGATATACTTAGAGGTAAAAGAACCCCACTCAGTACTTTGAGAATTACAATGTGCCCAGTATATATTTTGCATACACTGATGCAAAATATTATAGCAAATATGATAGCAAAGGCACTTGCAATATCAAAAGGTGTATTAAACTTGGAGTTGTTTAATGTCATTTCTATGGGAATTCCACTATTCTTATATTTTGACTTAAAGAAAGTCCAAGAATTTGTTTAGGTCAGCAAGTAGATGGTTCATATCATATCTCATTTTGTTTAGTTATATCTTCTATATTTTGCATATTGAATGTATATTAATGAGTGTTTTACT
Source organism: Diabrotica balteata (assembly GCA_918026665.1). Taxonomy (NCBI): domain Eukaryota; kingdom Metazoa; phylum Arthropoda; class Insecta; order Coleoptera; family Chrysomelidae; genus Diabrotica; species Diabrotica balteata. The sequence goes on along the minus strand of OU898284.1, from coordinate 91,807,489 downwards.
TTGAAGGTGTGCTAAGCTGTGTGGAGAACCAAATCCATAGAGCCAACACGGAGAAAAATCGCTGCATGCAACGCAAAACCGAGGTGGAAAACGAAATAGTCAATATAAAAAAGACATTGAAGACTCAGCTTCAAGAACGATCTGATGGAACCGACGAAGTAATGGCTACCGACAGTCGAGAATCGGGGTCCTCTGGAGAGAAAGGCAAGAAATCACAGAAAATGAAAGGTCTTAAGATTCTTCGTTAACATGAACTTTTCTCAAAGGTGATACATGAAAAATGGTCTAGGCGCGATTCGTAAAACTTGTTGCAGGGCTTTTAAGAATTATAAAAACCAAACTATGTATCATTAGTTTTTAATAGATAATTAAAATACAGAATTTATGGCCAGAACAAAATGAAATGGGTTCAAAGTTAAATGATTAACAGGAAGATTTTTATAATTCTTGAAATTTGAGTGAATGGGGAAACATTTTCATGTATCATTTTTGAATTGTCTTAGGTTATCACTTAATAAAACTACAATTATAATTGCAAAAATGTATTAAATAATAAAAAAACATAGTGTTTCTTTATTTACTCTAGAAAAAAATTAAGAGGATAAAACTACCGAATTCTTTACAACCCATTCTATTACATATAACTGTGACACCTTGTCATTCTAGTACTATACGCAAAAGTTAAGTGCCTAGCACATAAAGGGAGTGCTACAACTAACATTACTGTACTATTCTTCTTCGCGTGCCATATCAGAATTATCCGACGTTGGCGATCACCATTGCGAAGGCTTCTCGATCTTCTGCAATATGGAATAATTGTCCCGCATTTTATATCCGAGTCCATTCACGAATATTCCCCAACCAAGAAACCCATTTCCTTCCTACACCTCCACGGCCCTCTATTTTGCCATTAAGGATCAGTTGTAAAATTTTATATCGACTTCCCCTTACTATATGTCCCAGATAAGACATTTTTCGATGTTTAACAGAATGAACCCACATTTCCAATGCTTCAATTTTGTTCATGATCGATATTTTTAGCGTCCACACTTCTGCACTATACAAAAGTACAGACCAAACATAGCACTTAACCATTCTTGGCCTTAATTCTAAACTGAGATGGTTATTGCAAAGAAATGACTTCATTTTCATAAAAGTAGTTTTAGTCATTGCTATTCTACGTTTTATTTCTGTCTGGATCTAGTTGGTCCATTATCACAGTTCCCAAATATGTCATTTTATGAACTTTCTCAACTTGGACTCCGTTCAATTGAAGCTTTGCATCGGGATGTGGGTCACGACTTCTTCTTCAAGTGCCGTCTTCGTTCCGAAGTTTGGCTATCATCAAAGCTATGCGTATTTTTGATGCTGCAGATCTAAACAGTTGGTAATTGGTGCAATTGTACCCATTCTCTTAAGTTTTTCAACCATGAATGCCTTCTTCTTCCTATAGATCTCTTTCCCATTATCTTTCCCTGTATAATCAATTGCAGCAACTGGTATTTATCTCCCCTCATAACATGTCCCAAATATTGTAGTTTGCGCTTTTTAACAGTAAGTATCAGCTCTTTCTCTTTCCGCACTCTCCGCAAAACCTCCACATTTGTTACTTTCTCTGTCCAGGGTATTCTTAATATTCTACGATACATCCACAACTCAAATGCTTCTATCTTTTTGGTATCGATCTTTTTCAATGTCCATGTTTCCATCCCGTAGAGGAGAACTGACATAACGTAACATCTCAAAAGGCGAATTTTAAGTTTTAGACTTAGATCTCTTCCGCAGAACACCTTTTTCAATTTAGTAAATGTGGCTCTAGCTTTCTCTATTCTGGTTCTGATTTCTTCAGAGCAATCATTATTTTCGTTGATAACAGTTCCCAGGTAATTATATCTTCTTACACGTTCGATTCTTTGATCATGCACGGTTATGTCAGGGAAGTTTTGTGGTGATTTAGATATTAGCATTATTTTTGTTTTGCTTATGTTAAGTGATAATCCGTGTTCTTCACTGCATTCTACTATTTTGTTAATTAGTATTTGAAGATCTTCCCAAGTTTCTGCGATTAGTACCGTGTCATCGGCATATCTCAAGTTGTTTATTCGCATGCCATTTATCTTAATACCTATATTTTGATCCGAAAGTGCTGTGTTTATAATGTCTTCGGAGTATAGATTGAATAAAGTCGGTGAGAGTATACAACCGTCTTACGCCTTTCTTGATCTCGATTTCCTCCGTTGTCTCTTGCTCTATTCGGATATTTGCTTTCTGGTTATAGTAAATCTTAGAGATAATTCTAATGTCCCTTTTATCCAAGTTTTTTTCTACTAGCAGTTTCATTAAGTGATCGTGATGAACTTTATCAAACGCTTTGTTGTAATCAATAAAGCACATATATATATATATATATATATATATATATATACATATATATATATATATATATATATATATATATATATATATATATATATATATATATATACATCCCGCCATCATTTTCAACTCGTTTCACGTTGCAGTAATTTAGCATCACCAAGAAAATCCAATATTTTCTATATATAAGTCGTGTATGTTCGTTTAGTGCACCTCTGTTGGCTTAGCACCGTTGTCGGATTTTCAATAGTCTGATTTTTTTATATATTTTATTTTTTACATTAAACCTACGTTTTAACATCGATCATTTAAAATCACTGTATTTCCTATCATTTTAAAGCCAATCGATGTTGCCGATAATAATACTTAAAATAACATCTAGATACATACATATCGATCCGTTTTGGGTGGGTCAAGTTCAAACAACGACATTGATACTACCTGCTAATATGTTGCGGTCTAACTGGTTTCTTCGTTGTTTAGATAAAAGGTATATTTATTTAACGTAGGTATTTTTCCCAGAGAATTATGTAGGGGAATATTTTACATAAATTTCAATTTACAACCTCTTTAATCCAAGCTATCGGTGAATAGTTTGAGGTAAATATTATGTTTTTATGGGATTACGCCTCAATTATTGGTTGTAATTGTGATAAGAATCACATTTTTAATTAACTTATGTTTGACATTTTCATTTTTATTCCGGAAATCGTTCTCAAAAACGTTTTTTTGTACAAAATGTGTATACACATTTTAGATAATTTGTACAATATACAATAAATATTAGTTAATTAAAAATGTAATTAATATTACATTTTTATATACATAATATACATAAAAAAATAATATTTAACTTAACCATGCAACCTCGGTAAATAGTTTTCAAAAATCTTTTACAGTTATTTAAATTTAAATTTTTGCTTGTAAAACGTTTTTTACATTATAAAGAAAAATGATTCAAATAAAAGTTGTAGACCATAAAAGGTTTTTTATGTTGAGGGATACCAAATTAAAATATATAAATAATTGGGCGAGGTAATTGCAAAAAACCCTAAACTCTAAAATATTATATTTTTAGTTATTTATAAATGTTAATTATTTAATTTTTTGCCCAACGGCAGATAATATAGCTACTTTAAATTATGGCAATTAATGGGTTTTTAAAGTGTGCTAAATATTAAGCAAATCACTTTGTACTTGTCCAAATACTTGTCCAATACTTGTATGTACAAGTATTTTTAAATTTGCAATCTCAATGGCTTATCAGAAAAGAAAGAGACAAAAACAGAACCTTATTTAGCCAATAAGAACTAAGATAGCATTTAATTCTTAAAATCATATTTTCATTGTTTATTAATACTAAGATCTAAAAATTGAAAGGATTTTGAATTAAGATCTATAATATATGATCGAAGTTATAGATGGCATACACAGTAAAGGAGTAAACTGTTATAACTCATTAAAATAATGGTATTCGTAAATTACCGCCACGGAAAAGTACCACGGAGGTAAGAACTGTCTGAGCTTGTTTTTTTTTAGATTCGGACTTTAAATTGAAGCACGCTTGCAAAATAATTAATATCTCGGCTTTTGTGGCACGTAGAACCTTCATTTCTTTACTAGGGTAGCTCAACCAAATAATAAGAATTGTGCTATTTTGACCTATCTTACTAAATTTTTCCGTTGAAAAAATGAACTCTTATAAAAGCGAGTTCGATTTACAGAATACACGTGTGTATACAGAGTACAGAGTGACTATCTGGGCAAGTACAGTCGTTTAGATAATCGCTCTTTGGGATTAACAGATTGGATAACTTTGTGATCTATGTGAAATATACCACACTTTAATAACTTATTAACTGCCCCAATTTAAATTAGTTATATTAAATGTCATTATGTACAAACGAAGCTATTAACATTTATAAATTACTGCAAAATAATTTAGGGTTTTTCGGCAAAATACGAAAATACGTTTGTATTTTGAGAACGATTTCCGAATTGGAAATTGAAATGCCAATAAACGTACTTTCACCTTTAATTGTGGCTTATTCCCATTTAAATAGTAATTATGTCTTGTTTATCTCTGCACTTGGTCACACATATTCCTTCAGGGCTGTAAATACTGACCACTTTACGTTTTTCTTAGTTTCTTTGACACGTGGGGATTGTCTATTCGGTTATTTCTTAATATGGGCTATCAGTAATTGTCTAGTAAAGTCAATACTATTATAGAAGTTACCCATACTTTTCCAGTAGTCAGTTAGACGGTCCATTTTAATTGTCCTCATTTGGAATATAAGCCCGAGAAAAGTCTTAAATTCTGTTTGTGTCGTCTGTTTCCAAAAAGCAATCCTCGATTTTTCTAAACGACGTTGTGCAAATATTTCGTCAGAGTCACTTCCACCATTCATTTAATCTACATCATCCTCGGCAGATGCTTCTAAAAAGATTGCAATTCAGCAGTGGTCAATCTACGTGTATGTTTATGTCTAGCTTTTTTAGATGTCGAACACATAATATTATTTACATCCAATTTTTTACAAATACTATAACTTACTTTAACATACGTAATTAACAATAAAAACATACTACTAAAAACTATCAATTTATGTTTTCCAATACTATAAGGGCACTTGAGGCACAACACGTTTTTACTCGATAATAGTTCCTGTATAAGTAAAATTGCTTTTTGCGGTTTTACCATCACATTCTTTACAGTATGTTTTAACTTTTTTAATTTTTCTATCGGCCTTTCTACTAGTCACGCTTATTCTTAAAATTTTGTAACCTCTTGTACACTTCCTTCTCTTATTATTATCTACATCGCTTTGCCTGAGATGGTATTTTTTGGGTGTAATTAGTCATCAGGGTTTCAACATTTCTTTATTTGCAAACGCCTTCGTTAATTCCAGTCTGAACTCAAGCATAGGTTGTCGCTTTTTTCGCGTTTTCTATTATTTATCAACTAAGTATTGACTACTGCGGTATTAAATATTAATTCCACTGCCACTTTCCGGTACCACTTTAGTATTTTGCGTATTGGGCTTTTGTAAAAAGCCATTTGATCACTAAAATCAACTCTTTTTTCACGTTATAATCTAGAATAGTTTGTGGATTTAGCACTTATGTCTAATTTTTCTTTCCACCTGAATAAACCAAGATACAACTATTATGTTTAAATGTTGTAGTAATTAAAACTGGTTCTTTGTCGACCCATTTTATCACTTGTGAAATCAATAATGGGGTTTAATGGGGGTCAAGTGGGTTTCAGTATAAGTAGTTGCGACTTTTTTAATCTAGATTTTGGTTTTGTATTTTTTGTAGTAGAACATCTGCACATAAATTCGTTTCTTGAACTATGATTTGAATTCATCGACCGATATTCTAAAAGAAATGTGTTTTTACGTTGTCGGGAATATTATAAATTGGTTATATTTCACAAAGCATTCGAAATATAATTTATATTTTATTTCAGAAAAATTTTTTACTGTAACTCTTGTTCGACATAAACTAAATTCTTACACAAAACAAGTAATCTATTTTTTTTTTGAAGAAATGTAGAAATAGAATTTCCTGTCGAAGTTTTATGTGTGCCATGAGTCACTGGTGTCTCGTATATACGGTCCTCTTATCGCATTACAAACATAATTCTCAATTAACAGTGCAGTACAAGATATATTTAGGTTATATAATCAAGCCGTAATACTTGTGAGACCATAAGACCGTATGTTATAAATAAATATATTCCTACGAGAATTATCCTGAAAAATGAGAAAAATACAATAAAAAAGTGCAATATGAAGTGTTATTTAAAAAATGACAAGTCATTTACGGGCGGACAGTTAAAAACAAAAGTATTCTGAAGTATTATGAAAATGTTGACTTTTTTCCTGGTCTGATCTTCCTCAACTAACGTTATCTTCTTAATTGGTGAGTTGTGTTTTTCAGGTCTCTTTAAGGGTTTTTGGTGCTATCCATACCAAATGATCTTTGGACAATGTACTAATGTAGTGTTCAAATGTGGCATTGCGTGCATCATGTAGCTCTGATCTTAATTGTCCGATTAGTCGATTATATGTGTGTTTGTCATTAGGATTTTGGCTTCTTTGTCATCTACCTCTGGCTCTTCATTTTCCGACTATTAGTTATATAATATAATCCGGAGTGTTATTTGTGTTTTCTTGATTTGGAATTCTTGATCCAGCACACTCATCCATAAAAAAAGGAAACGCGATAAAGGTATCCGAAACAACTGTTTTTTGTTATCAGAGATAAAATAGCCAAAAATTACCAAAACAGATATACAAGGCACCATACAGAGGATGTAGAATTACCTATGAAACACCTTGAATGGAGAAAAGAAGTGGGCTTAGACCAAATACCAGCAGGAATTATTTAACTAATTGTCGAAAAAAATTAAATGGATAACAATATTCACCCCATTTACAGAAAAGGCGGTGATACGCGAAAATTTTAAACATTTCTGTAATAGCCTCCAGTCAACAATTTTCTAATCATGTTTAAAAAACGTACCGAATGCACTGTGTATACTAACGCAAGTCGTCAACATTCGTGTTGTTGCAGTTATGTATTACGATCAACTTAAAGGTTATGCATGATTTCCTTTGTAAAGGTACATAGGCGTGCTCCCGTGCGAAACCAAAAGATTTGTCATACTGTCATACCGTTACATTATATCATATTATAACGTTAAATATTTTATGGTGCCCTTTGGGTACAACGAATGATCGACTTTTTCCGGCACAGATGCAAGCCTATGTACCTTTACAAATGGAGTCGTTTGCTGGGTATTAAAGAACCATCTATGGTCATCATATAATTTAACGCCAATATTTCACGTTCTACAATGCGTTTCACGTATGATACACTATCTTCTTTAGTTTTCTGTCATTCTGTTTGTTAAATCCTATCCCATTCACGTCACAGCGTCAAGGAGCAGTAAATGTGAGCAGTTAACGGGAGGCATATGTCTAACAGTGAACGTTAGACTTTTTCGCGTTTATCATATGTACAGTAGTTAACTAAAAGTGGAGGTGTGCAAAGAGATGTATGACGTAATCGTATACTATTCGCTAAATCCTGTCATAATAAGAAATAATAATAATATCATCAAAGTAATATGCCATACACCTCTGTGGGTTAATACGTTGTATTGCTGCCAGTTTACGGTGTTATTACATGCCGCCATGTTGAATTTGTCTCCACCATTGTATTATCTCCGTAAAATCCTATCATTTTAAGCTCTATATGTCATGATTAGACCTATAGGACCGGAGATTCGTAACTAAGGCTCTTTTGACACGGCATATATAGGAGCAAACATATATACCTAAGGTTTTTTGACGTGTTGCTGTATTTGATTTCTACGTCGTAGTATTTTATTGGTTATATGCTAGCATTTGAGGTACTGTACGTCACGATTGGACTAATAGGATAGAAGACACATAACTAGGCCCTTTCGCCACGCTACTCTATTTGATTTTTATACCTTATTGTATTCTATTAGTTAAATTCATGATACTATGAACTAAAGATAAACCCACGCGTACGTGATCAGTCTATCTCTTTTGCACGTGTGACGTCACTTGGCGACAAATATCACCAGAAATGTTCTGTTTTGCATGGAGTTTTGTTAGATTTAGTATTGTTTTATCGTTTATCTTGTACGTTGACAAATAAATGTGTGCACTTTATATAAAACATATTTCAGAATATTAAATTAAAGATAAACTTTTATCGCCAAGTGACGTCATGCGCATCGACGTACAAAATTCGATTACGAAGTGGTTTTATCTCGGAAACCATAATATTGTGAGTTAAATTCTATCATTTGCGGTACGAAACGTCACCATTGGACTAATAGGATCTCAGAAACATAACTATGGCCCTTTTGACATGCTGCTGTATTTTATTTTTCTTTCTCATTGTATTCTATTGGTTAAATCCTATCATTTGAGGTGCTGTAAGTCACGATTGTGCTACTAAAAAGAAGATACGTAACTAAGGCTCTTTTTACGTGTTGCTGTATTTAATTTTCAATTTTAAGTTATTGTATTCTATTGGTTAAGTGCTATCATTTGAGATATCGTACGTCACTATTGGCCTGATAGGACCGAAGGTACATAACTAAGGCCCTTTTGACATGCTACTCCATTACCTCATTGTATTTTATTTTTTAAATCCTTTCATTTGAGGTACTGCACGTCATGATTGGACTTACAGAACCGAAGATACACAACTAAGGCCCTTTTGACATTGTGCTGTATTTGATATTTATATCCCATTGTATTTTTTACGTTAAATCTTATCATTAGAGGTACTATACGTCACGATTGGACTAATAGTATCAAAAATACGTGACTACGGCCCTTTTGACATGTTTCTGAATTTGATTTTTCTCTTTCATTGTTTTCGCTTAATTAAATCCTCTCATTTGAGATACTGTACATCACGATTGGACTTATAGAAAGGAAGATATATAACTAAGGCCTTTTTGACATGCTGCTTTTCTGTCTTATTGTATTTTATTGGTTAAATCCTATCATTTGAGGTGCTGTACATCACGACTGGACCAATTGGAGCAAAAATATGCAATATATTATAACCCGTTACTTTTAATCACACCAGATGCTAGAATGATTTGTGGATGAAAAAAAATATATAATTCTTAAATTTACTATTTCGTTGTGGGTAATATTATATTCAACAGCGATGCCAAATTTCTGATGCTAAAATGATTGATAATGAAAGTGCGATATACATTTTCATGTATATAATGGCAGCGAGTAAACGGTAAAACACTGAACTAAACATATATAATATTTTCACTGTACCATCATTTTAGACTCAAATATTTCCTGGAATAAACTTATACAACTCAGTAAGGGATAAAAAGGGAAAGCGGACATTTTAAAATACCAACACGGTATCAAAGCTCTAATCATTGAGATGGTTAAAATTCTTGTAACAAGTACAGGAAAAAAGTTATTAAGGTCTTGTAAAGTAGCGTCGATATACAGATGCTACTTTGCAAGACGATGCTAAATTGATGGTAAAAACATAATGTATCGATGCCAAAATGATAGTATATATATATATATATATATATATATATATATATATATATATATATATATATATATCTTGGTTTATATCTAGACATCTTTGGCATATGACGTTAAGTGCAAATAGTGCTTCTCTTGTTCCAAGCCCGTTCCGAAATCCGAATTGAGTATTACTAATATCTGCATCTAGTTTTCTGTTAATTCTTGAGTGGATTACTTTGATGAATACTTTTAATGTATGCCCCATTAAGCTTATAGTGCGGTAGTCAGTGCACTGTTTTGCATTTGCCTTTTTTGGTAGGGTTACAAAAGTTTTGAAAGTAGCCATTCCTTTGGTATTTCTCCTCTTTTGTAGATGCAGTTAAAACGGTCGAGTAGAATATTCACTGATTCGCCTTCCACAAGCTTAAGAAGTTCTGATGTGAGCCCGTCTGGACCCGGTGATTTACCATTTTTCATTATTTTTATAGCGTATAATAGTTCTTCTTTAGTTATTTCTGGTCCTTCGTCGCCTTGCAAGTTATCTATATTAGGTTCTTGTCTTTCATCGTCGAACAATTCTTGTACATAGTTCTTCCAGGTCCTAAGCTTTTCTTGTAGATCGGCTATTATTTCACCATTTGCGTTGCATAGGAGATTGGGATGTTTTCGTTTTTGTGTACCTGTCAGTTCCTTTATCTTTTTATGTAAGTTAAAAGTGTCATGTTTGAGATGTAGTTCTTCGATTTCCTCGCATTTTCTTGTATAAAAATTTTCCTTTGCAGTTCTTAATCCTTTTCTGATTTGTTTGTTTACTTCTTTTGAGACTTACTTGTAGACTTCTAATTTGATGCGGTATTTTCCCAGTTAGTTCTCCCAGGGTGTAGTATAAAAATAATAACAAAAACTACATGTAAGCGTACTCAAATAAATATATTTGTAACTAATCTAAAAGTTATAATAAACAATACATAGATGAAAGCGTTTTTGGCATACCTTTGATAAAAGTTTCTTTCAAATGATATAAAATAAATACACCTTAACAAAAAACAATAAATTACATATTATAAAGAAGTTGTTAATGGGTAAAATAAAAAATGTCTTTTATTCGAAAGTTGAACAATTAATACACGTATTTATTTTTTTAATCTAAAATATTTCGGTTCGAAGTGCCACCAAGAAGCAAACAATTCCAAATGTTTTGTATTTTATTATTAATAGGGAAATGGCATTTATTAAAAAATAATAAAAAAATATCAAATAAAGATAGTTATCACAGAGTTATATTATCAATATAATTTTATTTTTTAAATGATATACAAAACAATATACATGTTTTGACGTATTGGCCTTATATTCATGGAGCCTCTATGGATTAACGGCAAAACTACTAATTTCAAATTAATAATTAATGTCAAATAATGTATTTTATAACCACAAATTAAACATAATCGAAAATTCTAACTTAAAAATGTGAAAAAAGTACAATCTTACAATATTCATCTACTCCTTTAATTTTGTACCTAACTTCACTATATAACTTAAGTTGTCCATTGTATCGATAACCTATAAAATGTATTTTTCCGATATTAAAATTCCTAGGCTTGACTTGTTTTAAGTTTCTAATTGTTCATATCTGTAGCGCCCGCGTACAGAGCAGTTACATGGCTACAAAATTTAAATACATTATTCTTACATTGAAAATTAATCAGGGGTATCTACACTACCGAGCATAAAATTAGGGTCACCCCGTAATTTGAATTTATTTTAGAAATTATTATTCTGTTTTAATTATTTTCGGTTGTAACATAGTTTACTAATGGATTTCTTGAAATAAAAATTGTTGTCGTTGTTTCGACAAGCGTTTTAGATAAAAAGGGCCCCTTAGCCTAATTCCTAAAAACCGTTATCAGCACAATTTTTGTTTCTTTGGTTTTAACGTCAATTGTAAATTGTTTGTGTATTGTTATCACTGTCAGTGTATTGCAATGAGAATAAATTCTGTTGTGGCGGCGTTAGAAGATGGCCTCGGTCAGCGCGAAACTGCGAGAAATGTTGGTATAAGTCTGTCGAGTGTGCAATGAGTATGGCAACGGTACGAAGAGATCGGTTTGCTTACTCGAAGATCTGGTGCAGGTGGAGGCAGGATTACAACAGCTAGAGATGACTGCTTTGTCGTTTCTAGTGCTTCGAGAAGTGAGAAATGTAAACATAAGTGAATGTACAGTTAGGAGACGACTTCATGCTGCTGGTTTATCTTCTCGAACTAGAGTAACTGGACCGCCGCTTTCCCGTGAACACCGAATTTCCAGATTGAATTTTGCACGAGAACACTTCGCTTGGACAATGCAGGATTCGAGTCGTGTATTGTTTTCCGATGAATCGAGATTCTGTCTTACGGGCTCAGACAAACGTGTAAGAGTGTGGCGACATCCAGACGAGAGATATGCTCAAGCATGTGTTGCCGAGCGTCTTCCATTTGGTGGAGGGTCAGTTATGGCATGGGGAGGCATATCGTTTGATGCTTGCACGGAGTTAGTCTTTATCGAGAATGGGACATTGACAGCTCATAGGTACCTGACACAGATTCTGGAAGACCATGCTTTACCTTTTATGGTTATTCTTGGAGACGACGCAACATTTATGCATGATAATGCACGACCCCACACATTATCTATGTGGCAGACACCAGGCGGTAGTGTCTAAAGGTCATCTCTCTGATTTTCTATCCGTTAAACATGGAGTCCCACAAGGTTCGGTCTTAGGACCTCTTTTGTTTATTATTTATGTCAACGATCTGCCTAAATTCATATCTCCGTACAAAACCATACAATTCGCAGATGATACGACATACGTTATATCAGGAAAAATTAATGATGATTTAAAAATGTCTCATGAGGAAGTTTCTACTAAATGTAGCTCATGGTTTGCTGCAAACAAACTAAAACTTAACCCTGATAAAACGCAAAATATGGTTATATCTGCAAGTAATTTACACAATGATCTAGTTAACAAAGAGACTGTTAAACTATTGGGAATAACCATAGATAATCGACTCAACTGGTCTGCTCATATCTCACACCTTAAGAAACAGCTATCAAGTTCATTATTTGTTATTCGCCAAATAGCAAGGGTTGTGAACTTTGAAACATTAAAAATGACATATTTTTCTTTATTCCACTCTCACCTAAACTATGGTTTAATTATATGGGGCAATTCAACAAATGCACTTCAAATTTTTAGAATACAAAAGAAAGCTGTCAGGATTTTAGCAGGGGTTAGTTATCTAGAACACTGCCGACCTTTCTTTATCAAAATCAAAATTATGCCTCTACCTACTCTGTTGATATTTCAAATTTTAACTCAAATTCACAGAAAACGTGCCCATTTAATAAAGCAGTCTGATGTCCATGTTCACAATACGCGAAACTGTCACTACCTACGAACAAATCGCTGTAGATTAAGACTTTCAGAAAAAATAGTCTTAATTATAACTATTACAATATTTTACCAAAAAGTATAAAAGAGCTAAGCTGTAATAGTTTCGATAAAGTTATAAAAAAATATCTTTTAAAACATTGTTTTTACTGCTCAGAAGAATATATGACTCATTGCAGAACACCCACTGAACTGCTTACCGTAACTTTGCCATAAATATTTTTCTGTTTAATATGTTTTCATGTTTGTATTATTTATCTGTTTAATATGTTTTCATGTTTGTATTATTTAATGTTTTATTATTTAATACTATGTATGTTTTTTTTTTGACTTGCTACAAACAATATTTGTATATGTTATGTAGTTAAATAAATACTCTACTCTACTCTACACACTGCTAGGATAGTTACTGAGTATCTTGACGAGGTTCAAATCACACGATTTGTTTGGCCTGCTCGCAGTTCAGATATTAATCCCAGAACATGTTTGGAATGAGATGAAGAGACGTTCACGGAGTCATGTGCCGGCCCCCAGAAATTCGAGAGAGCTTCGCGACATATTGGTGCAAGAATGGAATAATCTTCCGCATAATGTGATCCAAAGCATGCCTCGTCGTTTGCAAGCTGTTATCACTACCAGAGGAGGGAATATTCGCTACTGAAGTTCTTAAAATTTATTTTTTTCAACAAAAAGCACATCAAATTAAAATTGTCCCTTTTCAATATTTAGTATATCAAAGGAAAATTTTTCATTTCCATTATTTTTATTAAACTTTAAACGACAAAAACGTTGTTTTCTTTAAGCAATCCGTTAGTAAACTATGTTACAACCGAAAATAGTTAAAACAGAATAATAATTTCTAAAATAAATTCAAATTACTGGGTGACCCTAATTTTATGCTCGGTAGTGTATTTCGTAAAACTTTAGTTGTGATGACAGTCAAACTACGCAGCGTATATCCCACTGTAAAGCTGCAAATACGGCGATTTTTGATCAGATTTTATTTGATTTTGTATCAAAATTTCATGAAAATTCAGAAATTCTTCAAAAAGCTCCATCATTAGGTAACAAATATAATTTCTATTGGGACCGTGCAAGTTCGGAACAGCGACACCTGGTGTCGTAAATCAGCAAAATTTACTGCGCTTTTATGTTAGATCGAGGTTACCGGATAACTGTCATGGACGTAGCCCCAAAACAGAATAAGAAGAAAAAGTAAGATTGAGGTTATGTCGGTATATTATTAAAAGGTAAACAATGATGTAGCGTAAATACAAATAAATATATTATTGAATTACAGCATTACTGTTAATATGGACGCAATAATAAAAACTGGATTTAAAAAAGTAAATCACCAAATAACTTTTCAACCAAGCACTGAGTCAAAGGTCAAATAGTAGTGGCAAATCTCAAAAAAGAATGGAAAAATTATGTGGAAGAATTAAAAAAATAAATTACCATAAATAATGCTAATGCATAAATTAGCATGTTAAGCCCATGATATCATCATATTGGTTTTAACAATTAATTCTTTCCCTGTAAACTTTTGGACAGCGAATATATCTTAATGCATCATCAGAAAAACTTGAACTTGCATTTTTGTAAACTTCAAAAAAATAAAATTTAAACATTAAACTTGATTTTTGAGTTAAAATGAACTCTAAGTGAGTGTTATGAAACTAAAATTTACAATTAAAAGTGAACTTCTATTTATTATTTATTTCAAACTGACTTTAAAATCGGGTGCAAGAATAATGCATAATTTAGGTTATGTTACTTATGCTTTTTTATGATATAAATCCACTTTTCTCTTTGTAGTAATTTGTGCTTCGAAGTTGGAAACGAATAAAACTTAAATTGACAATTTTTTGTTGTATTTTTACAATTTATAACACAGCATTTCCTAAATCCAATTTTCTTCAGTGACAGAAGGTGTAAATAAACAAAGGAATATGAAATATGACAATTGACAATATGAATTTATGAAATCTATGAAATTTGCAGTAAAAAATGCAAGATTTCTCCGCTACTCGCGCACGATCGTTTCTCGTATCACATCCAAGTACTTGCACGTCGCCAATTGAGTCTTTCAATTAAGTTAAAAAAAATTGACCATTTCCTTATTACTAACAATGGCAAAGAATCATATAGATATTCTATATTAATTTGCGCCTATATAGCCAGTCCCCAACTATTTTTTGAACCATAAAACTAAAATTATTATATTTTTGGATAACTGAAATGAGCTACCTATACATCATCTTTATGATGACTTAGTGACAATAACGCAAGGGAGCTATTTTGTAAAATTATTTTTAGTGGGATCATATGGTAAGCAATAGCTCGGTAAAACCTTTTTTCTTCTTCTTCATCTTTATAAATTCTGCTTGTTCATTAGCGGATTAATACCTCTATTGAAGGTTGTCACATTTTGTTACATTTTCTAATAATGTCTTCACTTCTCTTTCGATCACTCAGCGTATTTCCTGTAATTCTTTCAGTACTCTCATCTCTGCTGTTTCCAGTAGCCTTTGCGTTGTGTCTTTTGTCTGTTTCGCCATATAGTGTTATTAAGGCTCATGGCAATCTATTTGCTTTTTGTACTTGATCTCTCACTTCTTTGTCTAGGTTTCCATAGCTAGACAGTGTCATTCTCAGGTGTTTTATTTTCATTGTCATATAAATTCTTTTGCTCTTGTGTTAAATCTGTGGACTAGTCTTTGTAGATGTAAATGCGGAACTCATTCTACTCCATAAAAAAGGGGACGCCGCAAATATAGAAAACTACCGACCAATAAGCTTATTGTCACACCTTTACAAACTACTAACCCGAATAATAACAAATAGACTGACAGCTAAACTAGATGCATACCAACCAGTGGAGCAAGCAGGCTTTCGTAAGGGTTTTAGCACTATCGATCACTTGCAAACAATTCGGACCATTATTGAAAAAACAATAGAGTACAACATACCACTACATCTGGCATTTGTCGATTATCACAAAGCATTCGACAGTATCGAGAAATTGGCTTTCTTAACAGCATTGGACGACGCCAGAGTAGATTCAAGATATGCTGCCCTCCTTAAGAATATATACGATGATGCTACTTTTCACGTAATAATAGATGATGATCTGGAAACTATGAAAATAGACCTTGGCAAAGGTGTGAGACAGGGCGACACCATCTCACCCAAGTTATTTACTTTGGCATTAGAAAATGTTTTCAAACAACTAAATTGTTAATTTAGATTAGATAGAAAAGAACAATTAAGAGTAACTCAACGGGCCATGGAGAGGGCCATGTTAAATATAAGCCTCAGAGACAAAATTCCTAACACCGAAATACGTCGAAGAACTAAAGTAACCGGCATCATGGGAAAAATAGCGACATTGAGATGGCAATGGGTAGCACATGTAGCAAGACAAGACACCAACAGGTGGTCTCATAAAGTGACATTCTGGAGACCTCGAGAAACAAAAAGAAGCGTGGGAAGACCTAAAAAGAGATGGATAGACGATATAACTGCTGTAGCTGGAAAGCAGTGGATGAGAATTGCAAAAGATAGGGAAGCGTGGAAGCAATTGGAGGAGGCCTATGTCCAACATTGGATAAATGAAAGCTGAAGAAGAAGAAGTCTTTGTAGACTATCTTCATCCTATTCCTTTGTTAACGGTTTTGATGATTTCATCCATAATCAAATTGAAGAGCATGGGTTCAATAAATGCTCTTGTCTTATTCCGCTATCTATTTCTATAGCTTCTGTAAGTTGTCCATCCATTCTGACTTCCATTTTGTTGTTTTGGTAGATGTTTTAAATAGTTTTATAATATTTAGCGGAATTTCTATATTGTGCAGAAGATGGATTGCATCTTTAAGTCTAACTCCGTCAAACGCTTTCTTTAGGTCAATCAGACACATCAATGCTGGTCTATTATACTCTAGTGATCTATCAGTAATTTGTTTTATAACGAATAATGCATCTGTATACATTCTTCCACTACGAAAACCCTGTTGTTTATTTGCTAAACTTTTTAGCATTGTTGCATCTGTGCATAAGGATAATAATGGCAAACAGATGCTATTTTGGACCGAGTAGACATATGAGAAGTAGAAACTTAAGACAAAAAACAAAAATAACTATATACAAAACCCTTATACAGCCAGTGTTAACATATGGATCGGAGACATGGACCATCTCCAAGGCAGACGAAGACCTTCTGCTTATATTTGAACGAAGGATCCTGAGAGGAATATTTGGTGGCATCTGTGAAAATGGTGTTTGGAGGAGGAGATACAACTACGAGGTATACCACAGATATAAACAAATATTTGGTGGTAAAGACGTAGTATCTCTTATAAGAATAGGAAGACTAAGATGGAGCAGGACATCTAGCAAGATCACAGCAGAACAACCCTCCTAGAAGAATCCTTATGTCACAACCCGTGGGAAGTAGAAAAAGGGGTAGGCCAAAACTCAGATGGAAGGATGGTGTAGATGAGGATGGTAGAAAGATAGGCGCAGCAAACTGGCAACGGTTGGCAATGGATAGGACTGCCTGGCGTAATAGACTTGGGAAGGTCGAGGCTCTTTCATAGGGCTGTAGCACCATTGATGATGATGATGCATCTGTGCATTTATATTAAGTTCCTCATTTGTGGTAATTTCTGTTTCCGGTTCTAGCGTCGTTTGTTCTTCCTCCACATGGAGCTTTTTTAGGTAGTCAATCCACGTATCCTTTCCTATGTGTTTTGGTTCTCTTAGTTCCTTTACCTCCGTTCTTTGACCTCTTATGGAGCGCCATATTTCCTTTTGCAGACCGTAAACATCATGTTCTATTTCTTTCGAAAAGCGTTCCCAGCGATCATTTTTTTATTTTTCTTACAAGTACATGCGTTTCATTTCTAATTGTCTTGTAATTATGGTTGCCTCTTGTGCTTTAATTGACATGTATTTCAGGTAAGCTTTTTTCTTTTCTTTTTATATTTTTCCTTCACTTCTGTACAAAACCATGGAGTTCTTCGCCTTGGGAACGATATATTTTTATTTATATTTATTTCACAAAGAACTTCCTTAGCCGAGGCTAAGAAATTAGACTTAATTTTTGCCTACCTTTCCTCGATTCGCACCACTTTCGGTAATATATGTGTTTCTGCTTTTTTGTGTGCTTAACCTTTTGTATTACTCAATATGTTCTTAGATTCTGCTACATTGTTTCAATATGGCGATTGTTCTATATTCAATGTCGACTGTATAAAAAAACCTATATACAAACCCTAATAATTTGGTAATCTTCAGCTTTTATGAAAAACGCTCAAATAAGTCAATTTATTTTTAAAGTTTCACCCATTCTGATCAGTATCATTTAAGAAGAAAAAAACAAGTAATCCTATGTGGCATGTTATACAAATCACGTGAAAGCTTTTGTCTTACTCAATATTTTTCTAGAAACAAGAAAGAGTTATTATTTCACTTAGAGTTTAAGATTATTTTCACAATTTAATGGTCGCCATTTTGAATGGAGCGACAAATTCACAAAAATAAACTAAAAGTTTACTGAGTACCTGTCAAATTACTGTAGATACCACATAAATGTTTTTGAGACGTCAAAACATAAATGAAGATATATTAAAAATGAGAATAACTTCTTCTTTTTATGAAGACATGACTCGGTCTGTTTTTCAATGTCCCTCCAGTAAGTTGTCGCTCCAATGTTTTTTTAGAAGTAGTACATATTATTTTTTTTTACAACTGTCCTTGTACAACTGTCGCTTTTTTACATTGTACAAAAATAGAGCTATTATTTGGCATATTCCATTTACAATAATTATACAAAGTTCTGCTCTCCCGCCATTTAAACACTTAAGTGATTAAAATAACATAAATACTATGCACAGATGTTCAGTATCCAAAAATGCATTTTGTATGGTTCAAAAAATCGATGAGAAGAGCGGATTTTAGATGAGCGTTGCATATGTTGTTGTTGGCAGTTGCTCTTGCACACTTTATGACGTATTCAATATAATCTAAGAGATTCTATGACAAGAGCAATCATACACTGTTAATTTCGTATCAAATGGCAAATGGACGATAGATTTATCTCAATTTTAAACATTAGAACAATATTAGTATAGACAAAGATGGTAGTAAAGATTATACTGTGAGAAAGTATCGTAATTCTAATAAATGTATCACCACACGAGTTATGTACTATAGTTTTTCTTTGAACAATTTTGAAAATATGTTTTTCAGTACTTTAATTAGTTTATTTTAAATTTTAAACCAAGCAGAGCAAGTGGTTTGCTTTTGCAAGAAAAACATACACAGCGATTCATGCTGTTTTTCATTGAGCAGTAGATAAAAAGAACTTCAGAGCGTACAACTAAACATATTGGTCCTTCGAGCCGAATTTGAACCAGTTGGCACTTTTAATATTGGGTTTCTACTTTTTGCAACAGTATTTGCAAAACCACAACACTTTTGGTATGAATTTTTGCCAAACTTGGTCTACGCTAAAAAATTCTATTAACATTAATTTTTTTTAGATTTAACAACATCAATTGTAACGAATAATGGCAGTAATTTTTGACATAGAAACTGCTTTCGATACAATATGTAAGTCGGTTATTAAAAAAAAAACTGGTAGAAAATAATCTTACGGGCAACTATATCACTGAAAATGGTGTACCCCAAGGTTCTACTTTGAGTCTCTACCCTTTTTCTACTAGTCATCAAAAAAGCCATAAAACTGGCTTCAGGTTCTTCCAATAAATCCAAAATAATTAAATGCTCCGGGATATACAACAGGAAAAATGACACTAAACGGAACAAATTTAGAGTTAATTGATCATTACAAGTTTTAGGACCAACTGTCGATAACAAACTCACTCAGTGTCGTCATATCGATAAAATAAAAGGCAACTGTTTAAGAAGAATGAAAGTGTACTACTCAAAATATATCGAGCTATAATCCTATCCAAATTAGACTATGGTTGTATAGTTTACTTGTCCGCATCCAATAATTTATTTATTTAATTGTCCGCATTTAACAATCTTAACTCTGTTCACAACACTGCTCTCCAAATCGGCTTAAGAGCATTTCGATCCAGTCCCGCTGAAAGTCTCTATTGCGAATCTCATGAACTCCCACTTTAGATTCGGAGGCAGCAACTATTCCTATCTTAAACCAGCAGAATTTTATTGAATCCAACAATCCCAATCCTAGAACCCTTGTGCCAAGACACGAAATAATCTCAAACACTTGCATCTATAACAATCAGAATTCCCGCCTTGATCAGAATATCTCCTTTTATAAACACTTCCCTCTGTAAATTTAATAAGCAACAAACAAATGTCATTTTTCAACAAGCTGTCAAGGATATTATGAATACATCCCAATATGATAAGGTGTTTTATATCGATGCATCCTGAAACTCAGATGGAGTTGGCTGTTCTGTCACTACAGTTAATACAGTATTAGAACAATACCGAATATCCAACGAATGTAGGGTGTTTTCAGGAGAACTCTTCAGTATTTCAAAAGCTTTTGAGTTTCCTTTTGACGATCATCAAAGTGTAGCTCTGCGCACGGATTCCTTATCCGCAATTCATTCGTTAGAAAATATTTTCAACCAACATCACCTAGTGCAAAAAATACTAGAATCGATCCATCTCCACACTTCCCGAGGGACTTCAATAACAATAATATGGGGACCATCTCATATCAGCACCACTAACAAAGGAAATGAGATGCCTGTCAGCGCTGCAAAAGAAACATCTACATCCAATTTACCCCTCTACAACATACAGCTCCAACAAGACATAAAATCAAAATTGAAAAGGAATATCCAAGGCAAGTGGCAGGAACTTTGGATCACCAAAGACAAAAGATCAGAGAAATACAACCTAAAGTTAACAGCTATTTGGAAGATTGAGGATAGGCCACCCACGTTTGACACTCGGTCATCTTATGTCCTCTACAGACCCACAGTTTAAAAGAACTTCTGAACTGTTCAAACCGACTCAAGAGCCTAAATAGACTTCTTAAAGACTATACAATTGTTTAACAAAATATAATTTACATAATAGTGTTATTATTTACTATTGTAAACTCTGTATCATCACTCTGTAGGTACTATTGTAAACCTTTGCTTTCGTGTCAATGACCAAAGATGTCGAGACACGTTAATTCGAAGTAAAAAAAAACGTAACGAAATTATTTAATTACAGAAATTGATTAGAAACCTGAATCTTTGTGTCAAACAATATTTAAAAAATTAAGATTAATGGCCAATTTACCATTTTATTCGAAATAAACAATGCCTCAAAAACATATTAGCTTTTTTAAAACGTGATCAATATATCCAACTTTCAAAAAACCGGTTAGTTCGATAAAAATTAAAAACTATTTGATTTGAAGACTTTGTTCTTGACCACGCCAGTTGAAATAAACGTTAGAGAGGTGGATAGAGAGGTAACGTGTGTTTTTAATGATATATACAACTATTAAAAATTAGTGGAGCTAAAACATCTTTTTATATTCTTAGGATACAACTGCGTCAAATTAAAAACGTCTCATAAAAATGGATTATTCGAGTTCATACCGTTTGTTCCTCCAACCTGAAACATAAGAGTGAATTAATACTTTGTTTATTAAACCATTAATATTTATGTTAATAAATTATCACCCTTTTTGTGTAAATAACACCTCATGTTAAAATATGCGTTGTATAAAATGTCTCCTTGTTTGTCCTATATAGACATAAATAATTTGGAAATATAAAAACATACCTTAAAAGGATTTTGGGTCCATCCGTTGGTTCCGTTAACGGCAAAAGGCACAGCTTGAGGCGGAAAGGCTCCTACTGGATGGAAATCCTGCATGTAGCCATTTGTTTTCATTATATCTCTAAATGGATTAACTAGTTTTTGTTGTAACGGTGGATTTAGGTTGGACCAATTAATGTCACTTGAATCGTTATTGTTAAATGGATTTGAGACTAAGTTGGATGTATTGTCTTGGTGCAAAGGGAAAGTACCCATAAACTGACCTAAAAGAGAGACAAATTGTTATATTATATTAAAGAATATAGACGTATATTGAAGGACAGTTCAAATGAGTGATTTGGTTACGGTTATTATACTTCAAGACAATCCTTAAGAGGGTGACTGCATAAACTCAAAATCGTCGACCGTAGGCTTAAAACCATCATAAAAGATATCGTTACGGGGAACTGGGGAAGTAGTACGAACGGAGCTATTTATTTAACTTATACATCCACGCTTAATCAAAATTTCGATGCCATTGATTTGCAAACTTTTTGGTTTCTTTCACAATAAAATCTTTTGTCTTTGCCTCCACAAATCTTCTGCCTCCACAAATAAGGACGTGATTTTATCAACGTGATGAAATCACGTCCTTATTTGTGGGATATAGTGAGATATTTAGTATTTAATTCCTCCAAGAAAGAGATGCATTTTTGGTGTCGCTGAACTCTGTTTCCTCATCTTAAGCTGTTTACTATCTGCACCACACAGTTTTCATAGCATCGTTGATTTTAATTATCTTTCCGCAGAGAGCCTCTTGATGGATAATGCAATGAACCATATCACAGTTAACATCATTTTGAAGCATGTTCATAATTTCTTTAAATTATTCCATTTAATAAATTATTTTCACGCCGCCCATGCCTGCATATCTTCTTCAAATAACCGACACTATCGAGCGATTCGTTACGCCTTTTTTTAACAAAGAAACAACTTCGCCAAATGTTCTTCTCTGCTTTTTATCTTGTTTTGGTACATAAAAATCTCTCCTAATAACAAAGGAAAAATGTCTCTATTGTGAAATCTCCGAGCTGCCTTCTCAGAAAAACAGAAGAGTTGTTTTTCGTAGAAAGCTACTTTCCATTGGTAAAAACTACGAAAATGAACCCCAGTAGCGTAGCAATTTAATGTCAATTTCGCATGGCATCCTTCAGCCAATATCCCCTCTCTATTTTCAACTTTCGCTTGTCTAAGCCCTTCTAAGTTCACAATCCGATGTTCATTTCCAAGTTGGTTCCTGTGGCAAGCGGTCTTATCTTCAACAATCGGCGGTAAGTGGATTTTCAATTCACCCTTATTTATCTTTATACAGTGTGTCTTATATTAATTATTTTCTCTTTTGCCAAACAGACGCCTTCCAATTGAAGTCACTTCTGTTTGCCGTTCAGATTTTATCGTTCAGATTTTACCGTTCATATTCTACGCTACATCGTTCAGATTTTACCGTTCAGATTCTACATTGTTCAGATTCTACACCATTCTTCTACTACTCTTCTCTCACCGTATCGTACTACCTTGGTTTAACTGCCTCTTTTCGTCGGCCTAAGGTAATCTAAGGGATTACGTTAAGAAGACCGCAATTCTTTGTGGCTGTCATCCCAACTACCTGTTGTACGGACCGAAGTCAAGTGCCTTATTGAGGGCGTAATACCATTATTTTGAATACACCTGTTTTGTGAGTACCTATAATTTTTATTGACTAAACTGTGATAACGAAATCTTTAGAAGTTGATTTATGACTCCAGTTCAGTGTACCTTCTTATTTATGGAGGTTTAGTTTGACTGAGTATTTTATAAAAATACAGGATAATATATACGTATAAATAAAGGGCAATTTATTTTATATGTAGATTATATTTCTGATAAATTTTATTCTTAGATTTGAAGTGATCACGATCAAAAACCTAGTAACTTCATATTCAGGTATCCTCAAGGCGTAAAATTCACTTGCTTGCCAAATATTAACGTAGATATAATTATAATGTTCCTTGCCTTTTTCTAATTCTTGAAGATACTAAATTATTTATAACTATTTTTCAAAGAGATATTTTTTGTTTGTAATTAATAATAAGTTGCGCAATAATCATGCCATTTAACTATCCAATAAAATTTGGTATAGTACATTTACTTTAACAAATATACCTAAATATAATTTTGTTAAAGATCTATTTGCTTTTTATTTCTTTTATATTTTTGTATATAATTTGAATTTATATTTTTGTGTTTCTCTTCCAGGCATTTTTTATTGAATTATATTATTATTTGTTTGATCGTATATTTTGTGTATGTGTCGAAATATTAGGAGTGTACCGCATAATTCCGATACCTTTTCTCTCACGGTTTACTTTATTCTCGCGTGAGTTCTCTAGCTGTACCTTACCTTTCTCGTCATTCTTTTCTATGTGCCTTAAGGTTTCCCCGTTCCTCTAAAAATAGGGTGGTGCCCAAATAACTTTTCTTCTCTTATATCTTCTCTTCTAACTTCTTGTCTCTGTGTTGTAAGTACTTTTTTAATTGATCCGTGATATTTGAGCTGTAACAAGAACCCCGACCAAGATACCTCTACCAGACTGAAGCCCGAGCCTAGTACCGTTCTTTGTGTAACCCCCAATCAATCATCAAGAGGGTACAATTTTATCGCAAAAGTCCAGAAATTCCCGTTATGCGTCCCGTCATTGCTTTTGCTCCGTCGGTACCACTAGAGCACTTTTGAATTCCTCCTATATTTTTCACAGCGTCACTAACTGCTTCAAATATATTTATACCTTTGGTCCCGTCTTCAATGTGGTGTAGTCTTAGAAATTCCTCAGTTTTATAATTTATTCGTCTTCCGGGTTTGGACCGTGTCATTTGTGAGTGACCCAAAAGTGGGTTCATATCGACGTTTCGCTACAATTGTATGTAGCTTCTTCAGGAGAACAAAGAAAAAGAAATCAAAAGACAGGAAGATGGGTAGTTAGCAACGGTAACTCAGTTACTCAACGCAACCAGAGGCGAATACTAACTACCAAGATGGGCATTTGGTCACAGTAACTCAACTACTCAACGCAGCCAGAGGTGAAAACCAAATGCCAGGACAAGGATTCACGTCCAACAGCTCAGAACACTAAGGCGTCGAGAGGCGGGGAGTGAATCCCAAGAGTGAATCGGCTTCAATCAATATCAACAGATTCGCCCAGGGCTATGGAGTAGTACAAAAAATCACGAACTGTGTTGACCATTTTTTTAAATACATGCGTATTCAGCTCATCAACTCTTCTAGATAGAGTTTGATGGGAAACTGAAACACAATCAAAATTTTTGGCCATCTTTTCAACTCCAAAGGATGGCGCCATTTTAACGGCACACCACTTTTCTTCGAAAATTTTGTATTTTTTAGCACTACTCATTCTGAATTTAACATTCAATTTATTCGCCACTATTAATTCAACAAGACACGTGCAGCTGACTGAAGCTAAATGCCCGCTCATCGGGAGTGGTTGTTCACGATTAACTACTTTCTTAAGATTAAGGAAAGTGGGACAGGCTTGGAACAGGTAAAAGTTCAATCAATGGCAATATTTTTGAAATGTGTCTGCGGGGGCCGCAGTTTAACGAGCCTCGGCCGCATGCGGTCCGCGCGCCTTAGTTTGGACCACACTGACTTAAAATATAAAGCAGTGAAATAAAAGCATTAAAAAAATTAGGTAAGATATTGAAGTTTTATGGAACTGCAGAAGGTCATTTTGACCTCCAATAGGAGCATTATCAACTGCTTGCTACAGTTTGTTAATGATAAAATTTACTTGAGCCCGATCTAGTGAGTATCACGATGGTGTCTGAGTGCTATAAACCACCATATTATACCACCATTCTGAATACTTTTGTCACGGTGCTTTATGATCTGGTCTGCTCGTTATAGCCCCTTGGTTTCTTAGCAACTCTCTTATGAAATGGGTGATGGTAGATTTGCAGACAACATTGTTCTGATTGCTAATAATCCTGCAGAACTACAAGAACTTATAAGCGACCTAAATGCAGCTAGCAATGAAGTTGTCCCCAAAATGAACTTGACAAAAAGAAAAACCAGGTACAACGAGCTAGTGGATGTCCAAGATGTAACAATAAATACTGCACTTGAGACAGTAGACGAGTATTTATACCTGGGACAATTAATACATAAATCTGACACCTTACTTCCAGAAATCAACAGAAAAATGAAACTAGCTTGGACATCTTTTGGTAGAAATGCAGTTATATTTAAATAGAAGATGCCAATCCACCCGAAAAAAAGCATTCGATCAGTGTATACTAACAATCATGACATACGGCTGCGAAACTTGACAATAAAAGAAAGACATAATATCGAAACTCAAAATCACTCAAAGGTCAATGGAGCTATGCATGCTAGGCATAACAAAGAAAGATCGAAAAGACAGACAGATCAGACAGAAAACCAAGGTTATTGATGTAATCCATAGATTTAAATCTTTAAAATGGCAGTAGCTATGACATAAGGAATCAAGCCGGTACAACATGGCACAGAAAAGCGAATTTTAGACATTCGTAGGCAGATATGAAGAATGAATATGTTAGGAAAGCTATACCATAATCGGTAGAATATGCTGAGAATGATGATAATGATGATATATTTTAAGCAAAATTTATTTATAAACTTACCTGGGTTGTGGGATCCAAAAACGGAAGGCTGAGGCGAAGGTGAACTATTTACTGAGCCTGTAGGTATCGAAGATCCAGTCGAGCTGTTACTCCAATCCAAGCTACCGTTCTTTTGAGACTTAAATTCGTTATCTAAATCTTTAAGAGCAGCATATCTGTCTTCTGATGGAACTGACAGTGTAGTGTTCAGAGAATTGTTCAGTGGGGCAACGGGGGTAGGCTGGTTCCAACTGTTATTCATGTAGTTGAATGGAGCTGGACTTTGCAGATCTACGAAACCAAAGGAATTAATTGGAGCAGCTATTAGTAACACGAACATTGATCAGCTGTTCATTTTTTTTATTGTAATAACCCCACAAGGTAGCGAAATGTTGAAAAAAAATTTTGTGGGTGTCGAAAATTTTAAAAATTATGAACCCGTAAAGTTTTTTTATACAGTGCGCATTCAAAGACCAAACAAACAATTTTCTGAATCATAAAACTCGGATTAATATTTTTTGCACTTCACACGAAGGCACCTGTAGCTTGTTTTTATGATATCCTATTGACGTACCTATTACTGACGAATATTTTAAAAGTCTGCAAAGTATTTTCTAAACTATAAAACTTGGTTTAATAAATTTTGAGTAACTAAACTCAGGCATCTGTTCATTTTTTTTTTCTGGAAAATTTCTCTGGCACAGTCAATCAGTCAATCAGTCAGACTTGTTTTTGTCTGTTTTTAAAGTCGACTAAATTTTAATTATTATTTATTGCAGTTTTTTTACTTACACTTACTTACATTAATGTGTGTTTACTGTGCAACTACTAATGCATTTGTTAACCTATTGGTTAGTAAGTCTGTACCCTCTAGATGATTGATTGGCGGTTACACAAAGAACGGTACTAGGCTCGGGCTTCAGTCTGGTAGAGGTATCTTGGTCGGGGTTCTTGTTACAGCTCAAATATCACGGATCAATTAAAGAATTACTTACAACACAAAGACAAGAAGTTAGAAGAGAAGATAAGAGATAAGAGAAGAAAAGTTATTTGGGCACCACCCTATTTTTAGAGGAACACGGAAACCTTAAGGCACATAGAAAAGGATGACGAGAAAGGTAAGGTACAGCTAGAGAACTCACGCGAGAATAAAGTAAACCGTGAGAGAAAAGGTATCGGAATTATGCGGTACACTCCTAATATTTCGACACATATACTCAAAATATACGATCAAACAAATAATAATATAATTCAATAAAAAATGCCTGGAAGAGAAACACACAAATATAAATTCAAATTATATAAAAAAATATAAAAGAAATAAAAAGCAAATAGTTCTTTAACAAAATTATATTTAGGTATATTTGTTAAAGTAAATGTACTATACCAAATTTTATTGAACAGTTAAATGGCATGATTATTGCGCAACTTATTATTAAGTACAAACAAAAAATATCTCTTTGAAAAATAGTTATAAATAATTTAGTATCCTCAAGAATTAGAAAAAGGCAAGGAACATTATAATTATATCTACGTTAATATTTGGCAAGCAAGTGAATTTTACGCCTTGAGGATACCTAAGCATGAAGTTACTAGGTTTTTGATCGTGATCACTTCAAATCTAAGAATAGAATTTATCAGAAATATAATCTACATATAAAATAAATTGTACGTTATTTATACGTATATATTATCCTGTATTTTTATACTCAGTCAAACTAAACCTCCATAAATAAGAAGGTACACTGAACTGGAGTCATAAATCAACTTGTAAAGATTTCGTTATCACAGTTTAGTCAATAAAACTTATACTCACGAAACAGGTGTATTCAGATAATGGTATTATGCCCTCAATAAGGCACTTGACTTCGGTCCGTACAACAGATAGTTGGGATGACACGCCCACAATAAATTGCGGTCTTCCTAACGTAATCCCTTAGATTGTCTTAGGCCGACGAAAAGAGGCAGCTAGACCGGAGTAGTACAGGTAGTTGAGATAAAATGAGGGTGACTGATGATCGAGGTGAACGAACGTAGCGGTGAATGTGTGAATAGTGTACACGTATGAACGGTGGAAACTATGAACGGTGTAGAATATGAACGGTGTAGAATATGAAACGGTGTAGAATATGAAACGGTGTAAAATCTGAACGGCAAACAGAAGTGACTTCAATTGAAAGACGTCTGTTTGACAAAAGAGAAAATAATTAATATAAGACACACTGTGTAAAGATAAATAAGGGTGAATTGAAAATCCACTTACCGCCGATTGTCGAAGATAAGATTGCCACAGGAACCAACTTGGAAATGAACATCGGATTGTGAACTTAGAAGGGCTTAGACAAGCGAAGGTTGAAAATAGGGAGGGGATATTGGCTGAAGGATGCCACGCGAAATTGACATTAAAAAGCCGGGCTACTGGGGTTCATTTTCATAGCTTTTACCAATGGAAAGTAAACTTTCTACGAAAAACAACTCTTCTGTTTTTCTGAGAAGGTAGCTCGGAGATTTCACAATAAGGCCTTTTTCCTTTGTTATTAGGAAAGATTTTTATGTACCAAAACAAGATAAAAAGAGGGAGCATTTGGCGAAGTTATTTCTTTGTTAAAAAAGGCGTAACGAATCGCTCGGTAGTGTCGGTTATTTGAGGAAGATATGCAGACATGGGCGGCGTGAAAATAATTTACTAAAAGGAATAATTTAAAGAAATTATGAACATGCTTCAAGTCACAGGATCTAGCGGGCCATTTAATTGTACCTAGGGTACTTATCAGTCGATCAGGAAACGTTTGATTAAGGAAGTCAATAGTTGCTCTAGAGTTGTGAGCCGAATAGCCATCCTATAGGAAATAAACCATCCTGAAAATTAATGGGAAGGCGTCGAACTGAAGTTGTAAATATTTGGGCCCGTTTAGGATTCCATCGATAAAAAATGGACCAAAAATATGATCGCCTAACATCCCAGTCCAAACATTTAACTTTTGCGGATGCTGCGTTCGCACTGCAACACTGAGGTGCTTATTTTTCCAACAATAATACCTTGTAACGGATAGATGTTTTTTATGTAATGAAAATGAAGACTCGTCAGAAAATAAAATATTTTTAAAAAAGTGTACATTTACATTCTGTTTATCTAACATAAATTCTCATACTTCTTGTGTTGGTTGTATCTTCAAACAGTGATACCCATTCCTTTTAAGAACTTGCTGGACAGTTCGAGCATTCACGTTAACTTCCCTAGCAATTTGTACACTATTGCAGGGTTCACTAGCTTCTACAAAAGCACAAATATCAATATCCCTGTTTTGACGCTTCTCATCGACAGGTCTAACACGTGATTCATTACCTTCACGACACTTTTTACAACTGTTTACACATCCCGAAGTTTGAAAATGTTTAATGGTATTTTTAACTGTTGTAACACTTGGTGGGGGTCTATTTTCGAAGGCAACAAAAATAAATCAATTACTTCGCACATTTTATTAATTATTTTATTTGTTTATTCTTTCAGAACCTCGTTTAAAATTTTTAATGCCAATGTGGCAATTACGACAATTCGTACCTACTGTGAAATAAGTTCTCGGGAAGAACGGCATTGAGAATTTAATACTCGACGTATCGGGACCCATTTTGGAGCCATTATCAAGAGGGGTACGGTTCTGTTCGAGTTCAATCTGCCTACTCTCTTCACTATATACAGTGTAGGAAAGAGTTTATGGTCGGTATGGACCATACGTGAGATGGAGTGAGAAACAGCTGTTTAGAAAGAGAGAGGTATATTAGGTCCGCCCTTTATATCGCCAAACATGCATGCGTGGAAATAATAAAAAAGGGGAACTTCAACGTTGCCAAACTTATTGGATTTATTTGACCTGTTGTTTTTTTTTGTATTTGAACAGTGTTATAAGATAATCCAATTTGGGCGAAATTGATTTAAATGGCAGCTTACTGTTTTTTTATTGGGAATATGCCACAAGTTTACTTTACAATAAGTGTAATATAACATTTTGATTTCCACTTCGGAAATCGTTTTATATAAATAAAAGTTATTAATGTTTCGTATTTTAAGTATGATTTCCGAATTAAAAATCTAAACAGCAAAATAAGCTTATTTTAAAGTCACATTGTGCCTTATTCCCAATATAAAATAATAAACTGCATATAATAACGCCACATTAAAAAATATTCATACACAATAATGATTTGGCAATGTCCGTCTGGTCTGGTTTGGCCGACCGAGTAACGAGTAGTAGAGGTGGGTCGTGGTAGTTTTATCGTAAGAGCGTAGGCACAAAATTTCGGGCCAATATTTTTTAAATGCATTAATTTTTTGCGAATCTTGAGAAAACTAATAAATATTTTTGAAAAATTTAAACGCAGAATGAAACAATACATTATTACCGAGGGCCGAAAGTCCCTGAAAACTTCTATAATGTTTATTTTAATAATTTATAGGGATGAAAAAAAAATAGTGTGATTTTTAATTTCAAATATCTCATTCAAAAACCTTTTTGTTTATTCTAAGGGACTTTCGGTCCTCGGTAATAATGTAATCTTTTATTCTGCATTTAAATTTTTCAAAAATATTTGTTAGTTTTCTCAGGATTCCAAAAAAAATGAATGCATTTAAAAATTTAAATTTTTGTAAACAAGTAACTATGCTTGTTTAAAAGTAGTTTTAAGTAAGAAAGTACCTACATAAACAAACATAATGGCTATTATTGTTTATGTGTGTATTTATTGAAGTGAAAGAAACTAATAATATATTTATAATAACTTGAAAAATAAACTAAACAATACAAATAGTAACTCGTACTTACATTTACATTACACGTTATTATTAAATCGCGAATAGTCTAAATTGACATTAAAAAACATAAGTTTTTCAACTTTACTTCTTATTAACCGTCTTCTTTTTTTATTTCAAATTAAACCAGATTTTGAACATGTGTTCACATTTACAATACTTTATGAATATAGTGGTTAAGTTAGGATATACATAGCGATGGTTTTTCCACCGTTGTAATGGACTCTCGATTCAGGTGTACGTGTAGATGAGCCATCTCCAATTAATTGATCAAAAATACACCATGGATTTAAGTCATCTTTATTGGTTTCTTTTTCTTGTACTGGTTGATTTTCAATAGTACAATCTTCTTGTTCGTTAATTATAGAAGTAACCAGCTTCTTAACTTTTTCTTTAATTTTTTTATCTTCATTTTTATCAGAAAAACCCTGCATTTTAAATGGTGAATCCATAAATGTACGTAATAACAATGTGCCACTCTGTTCTATCCCTTTAAATCTTTTTGCTAAACCCGATATTAGTAATTGTACTACGTCGGATACTATGGATGTAAGGTTTGCTAAACCTTATTGCTAAATTTACCGTTTGCTAAAATTTTATTGCAAGATTCTTGCAGGCAGCATACCATAACAATCACTGAACTACCCTTCAAGTATTTTTGGTCACTCATTGTACTTGTTATTTCTTTAAACGGCCGTAAAATTTGGGAAAGCTGAGAACAAATAATCCAGTGTTATTTATTTAGATTTGGTCTAAGTCTGTATTATTTAATACCGATGTGGAACGGATTGCCTCTTCTAACTCGGTCATTTTTTTTAACATGTAGTAGGTGAAGTCTAAGCCTAAAAATCAACATTTCAAAGACAAAGTGGATGGCAGTTGGAAAGATCCATATAGATCAAGGTCTGCTTTCTCTTAATGGAGAAGAGATAGAAAGGGTAAATCATTTCAAATACCTTGGCAGCTGGTTAAATGTAAATTGTGACTCTGATGAAGAGATAATATCCAGGATCGAAATATCACGTAAGGCTTTTATGACCTGGAAACCAGTTTTATGCAACAGAAACCTGTCAATGAACATTCGTAAGAAGGTCCTGAAATGTTATGTGTGGTCGATCCTATTGTATGGTTGTGAGACATGGACGTTAAAAACTACAATGCTAAACAAGTTAGAAGCATTCGAAATGTGGTGCTATAGACGAATCCTAAAGATATCGTGGGTCTCGCACACTTCCAATGAAGATGGTCTTCAAATGATCAACTCAGAACGTCTGCTCATAAACATCATAAAGAGGAGAAAAACAGAATACTTCGGCCATATAATTAGAGGACCCAAATACCATTTACTTCGCCTTATAATACAAGGAAAAGTGGAAGGAAAGAGATGGATTGGTCGAAAGAAACTTTCATGGCTGCGTAATATTAGACAATGGTGTGGTTTCACAGTAGAAGAATTATTTCGCGCAGCAGCCGACAGAGAAAGGTTTTAGGAAATTGTAAGCATGATGACGGCCAACGTCTGAATACGGACACGGCACCCAAAGAAGAAGAAGGTGAAGTTCTACCTAGTTTCCACGTCTTGGATTGGTCGTTTGGCAACTTTTTTATGTTGTAATTAATACTTTAAAAGCCTTTCTGAAGATAAGGTACTTTTTTTTTAAATGTGTTTTTTGCAGAATTGTCGAAAATAGGACTTTTTATTTTATCTATTATCAAATCAGTTTTGACATAACATTCCTGAAGTAATGAACCTGACAGTTTTTCTTGTTGGCAGTTTATATCCAGGAATCCACCCTGCAAACTTTTTAAAAGCTGGTTCTTCACCTATGGAAAACGGATAAAACGAGTCTTTGCATAAGTTTAGTAAATCTTGAAAATCAACCAGTACACGAAAAAGAAACTGATAAAGATGACTTAAGTCCATGGTGTATTTTTGATGAATTAATTGGACGTAACTCATCTAAACATACACCTGTATCGAGAGATATAAAAGAAGTCAACATGTATTTGTCTGATGATATATTACCCACAAAAAATTTCGAACGGAGATTGGAACTGTCCATTACCGTGGTGGAAAAACCATAGTCATGTATATCCTAACTTAACCACTATATTCATAAAATATTGTAGTATTGTAACAAAATCTTTTCCTTGTGAACACATGTTTAAAATCTGGTTTAATTTTAAATAAAAGAAGAACACGGTCAACAAGAAAAGTGGAAAAACTTGTTTTTAAATGTCAATTTAGACGATTCGCGATTTAATAATGTGTAATGTAAATGTAAGTACTATTTGTATTGTTTAATTTATTTTTCAAGTTATAAGAAATATATCCTTCGTTAGGTTCTTTCACTTTAATACTTATACACATAAATGATAATAGCCAATATGTTTGTGTACTCGCTAATTTGAATACTGGTAAACAATCAACTAGTTACAGTTTACGAAAAACGGTTCCGATAAAAATTTAAAAAACGAGAGGATCGACCTCTAGTTTTTTAGGTATATTAGGATCGGAACCAGAGAATATGTAAAATATCTCTGATCGGAACTATTCGTCTCACGAATGAGCAATGAGTGTTAAAAATATTTATGGAGGGGAGACCAAGGGGAAATATGATTGTTATCTTTGTCTATTCGCTGAAAATATGATTTTATATCTGCGTTAGATATCCTGTTAAATTTTACCATACCGACCATAAACTTTTACCTACACTGTATATTCACAATTTGAGATAATAAAAAAAAATAAATATTGAGGATACCGACAAATTAAATAACTAAGTAGTTAAACACCTAAAGTGGATTAGGGAGAACCACTGTTTTTTAAAAAAATTCGTGGTAATATAATGACTAACAATTCACAAAATACCAACAACAGACTATTTAAATTAAAGTGATATGTACTTCAATTATCCCTACTAGGTAGAGTGTGCTAATGTGATGTCGGTATTTTTTTTAAATTCCATTTTTGTATATTAGTTTTCTTCTTCATTTATTTATCGTTCGTCTAATAAGATTTATTCGACGGCATATAAATTTATAGCAAATTATAGCAAATAAGGTAGTTTATTACATATTTTATTGTCTTGTCCCTACTAAAACGAACAAAGCGTTACATTGTACTTTAAAACAAGGATAAAAATAAGTACAACTATTAAACCATATAAAAATAATCTAATTATAGATTATAGTGGTTAGACGCAATGTCCAAACAATAATTTAATTCAGCCATATATGTGTGAATACTATTTAGATTCTAATGATGTAATATAAATGGTAGATGGGCGGGAAGAAGTGAAAACCGGATTAAACTGCTTACCATTATATCACTATATGCTTACCTATATCGATATATACAACTTTTCATTCAATTGGTATTTTATTTATTCATTTTACAATTACGAGGGCAGCTAAATTGATGCAACCTATGACAACATCGGTGCATACAGATCAAAGAAATAGTACATTGTTTACCGGGTAGGAAAAGCTTAACATTCCTGGACGACTGTGAAGATTGCTAAGTCGAGGCGCAAGCCGAGATTTAGCAACACAGAGTCCAGGAATGTGGCTTTTCCTACGAGGTAAACATACTATTTTTCCGCAAATCGTTTAAAATTCGACAGATATTGATTGATTTAAAAAAAAACGCGATAATTTTATTCCCAAATAAATGGTGCTTTGAAATTCCTAATAAAATTACTTGGGTTACTATGGAAACGTATTGAGGTTGAATTGTCAAACTTGACGCTTATAAATTTAATTTATGTAGAACACTAACAACTGTACGGAAATATCATTTCCTTACAGTAAGGAAATGACATTTCCTTACAGTAAGGAAGTCCTGACTTTTTCTTCAAGAAATTTTGACAGGAATGTCAAAATTTCCTGGCGATTTGCGGAAAAATATATTATATCTAAATAAATATTCATTACTTTCTAAAGCTCTGAAGAGATTAGGAAATACCGAAAGATCTTAATCTCGATGAAGAAAAAATCCGAATCTGCACCTCCATGTGGTAGAAGGTGGACAACATCAATGTTGATATCTAACGCAGATAGGGACCGACTGATTTCCGGTATAAGCAATCCCCTGCTTATCGACCAAAGGCTTCGGGCGAATGAGTCGGTAGGTAGTAGGACAATCTTTTGTCATGGAGCTGAGAAATCGACTCCACAGGCGGAAGAACCAACAAATTGGTCAACGGCAGAAGAATGCAGAAGGCAAGAGGAAACTACTGCATTAAAGGTTTAACAGAACATCCCTAGTCATTCATCATGGCTAATACGCAAAAAAGTCAAACCGTTACTGATCATGGAATCCGGAAACCAAGATCCGACAGGGAAGGAAAAGATCATGTAAAAGACTAGGCCTTTCAGGACAAGTCAGTATAAAATATGGACTACAAATGAACGTTAAGAAAACCAAATGCATGATTATTTCTAAGCAACATACAGTAGGAAGGCTAGATATTGAGGGAAAACAAGTAGAAAGAGTGAATAACTACAAATATCTGGGAATAACTACAAATATCTGGGAACCTGCGTAAATGAAAACAATGATCAAAGTAGAGAAATAAGAACACGCATTGAAATTGCAAGACAAGCATTTATAAAAATGAAAACAATGTTTGTTAATCGAGACCTTCCTCTGGAGCTGAGGATAAGAGCCTTAACCCATTAGTGCCTAGCGTTACAATTATGTAACGGCAAAGTGGTGCCATCTAAATAGATCCTCTGTTGCATACGTCGCAAATTTTCAGTCGAAAACAGGTCAGTTCTTGTCAGAAGGTTATACTGTTTACATCGTTTGAAGTGTGCTATTTTATTAGAACTTTGTTTTGAGTTTGTGCCTCGATAAAGTATAACTAAACAAATAAAGCTTCAAATAATGGACTTCGTCGATAAAGAGTAAGTATATAAATCTCATTTTGTATAATAACGTTAATATTAGAAAACAAATAGTAAAAGTAAATATAAATACATATTTTTTGTGTAAAAAGCTTTGATATTTTTTCAAATAAAAAAGTTGCTAGGTTAGGAAGTTGACTGTTACATATTTGTAACGCTAGGATGTAATGTAAGCATATTTTACAGTTATTTTGTACGGATGTACTACGTATTTTGTTTTCATTTTATGGTATTTTTAATAATATTTTTCGAAATATTAGTATACAGAGTGTTTATAGGACTTCAGGAAATTTAAAAATGCAGTATGTACCTACTAAGTTGTTTTTTTTTATTTCAGAGGCCTTGCTGCAGTTCTTCAAAGAGGCCTGACTATTCAAGAAGCTATCGATATAGCCTTTGGAGAATACGACGGGATAGATGACTCTATAGAGGCAGTTTATACAGCGCCACCGGATCCGGCTACTCTGACGGATGAGGATTCCGGAGATGAGGACGAGGGCGGAGATTTGGACAATTTGAGCAAACGTCAGCTACTTGCCGATGCAGAAGTTAGGACTACTAATGGAATTATACTGGGAGAAGATGATTCTATTCAACCGCCAGAATCGACAGAAGGTAACATTTCTTTGACAAATAATGATATCGATATTACACCTGCTCATATGGTTTATCCAAAAGTTTCTGCAGCCCGGGATTGGGTTTCGGGAGATTTCACATATAACGAGAGACAATTTTCTGAGTCAGATTATTCACTGTTTGAAAACAAATTAGTTGTACATATATTCGAAATGTTCATAGATGAAGAAATCATTTTATTTTTGGTACAGGAAATATCAAGGAAAATCTGTAACTCCTAATATTGACATAGAAAGAAACTTTGGAAAAGCGGCAGCACCACTGGTGAAAATGATAGAAGAACTACCTGATAATCTGAAATCTTTTCCATTCTCATTTTACTTTGACAATTTATTTACTACATTCAGTTTATTGTCTTATTTACGTTTAAAAGGATACGGAGGCACGGGGACTATAAGAGAAAATCGTTTACCTAGGAGCTGCCCTTTATTGGCCAAAAAAGATCTTCACAAACAGGAAAGAGGATATTATGAAAGTGCTATTAGTAAGACAGATGCTGTACTAGTAGCTAAGTGGGCCGATAATTCCGTAGTTTGCATTGCTTCCAATAAATATGGTATCAATCCAATAACAAATGTTAGACGTTATTCACATAAAGAAAAAAACACATACAAGTTAGCAGACCAGCAGTATTTGCAGCATATAACAAAAAAATGGGTGGTACTGATCGAATGGATCAGAACGTTGGACAGTACAGGATTCAAATTAGAAACAGGAAATGGTACTGGGCATTGTTTTCATGGTGTCTCATCTTTTCTTGATGTTTCAGTCAATACCGCGTGGTGTTTGTATCGAAAATCAAACAACTCTCAGATGTCCCAAATAGATTTTCGAAGGGCTATCGTGAAAGTTTATTTGAAGAAATATTCGTCACCGCCCAAAGGCACTGTAGGAAATGTAACGTAGGTCTTTGTATCGATTGTTTCGTTACCTATCATACAAACCAAAATGTTTAAATTCCATTTTCTTTATTTTCCGTATTTAAATAAATAAAACTGTTTGCAGTTATATTTTGTATTTTTTGCACCCATTAGCTCCTAGCGTTACATATATGTAACATCATATATTGAGTGATCTATAAATCCAAATGCACAAATTCATTTATTTTTATGCTTTTTAATCAAACTGCTCCCAAAAAAATATTAGCATCACATTAAAAACTGGTAAAAAATAATCTGGGCACTAATGGGTTAAGATGCTACGTATTTTCGGCTTTGTTGGATGGAATGGAAAAGCTGGACACTAAAAGTGGATAATATAAAGAAGTTGGAATCATTTGAGATGTGGTGCTATAGAAGGATTTTGAAAATAACATGGACCCAACGAGTTACAAATACAAAACTGTTAAGAAAGCTACAAAAGGATGGCGAGGTGATAAAGCACATTAAAATAAGAAAGCTGAAATATTTAGGCCACATTACCAGAGGTGCGAAATATGAGATATTAAGGCTCATAATGCAAGGTAAAATCAAGGGTAAAAGATCCATAGGAAGAATTTACTGGCTAAGAAACCTAAGAGAGTGATATAGTTGCAGCTCAGTGGATCTTTTCAGAGCAGCCGCCAATAAGGTACGGATAGTTGTGATGATAACCAATCTACAATAGGAGAAGGAACTACAAGAAGAAGAAGAAATTAATATTACTCTTTCCAATGTATTCCTGTCGTTACATCCGTTCAAACGTGAAGCATGTGTTATCAAGGGCAGTACCAATTCTTAGAGATTTTTATCAACAACAAAGGAAAAAACATAGAAAACTTTTAACCAAAACAAGAAAAGATTATTACCAGAAAATCATTACTTCGTCTGATAATCCCAATAAAATCACGTGGAAAGTTGTCAATGATTTCTCAAAAAGTGCTAATAACAATGCTAATACTTTTTTAATATATGATGACAATAATATAATAACAGATCCCCAAGAGGTAGCATGCACTTTTAACACATTTTTTAAAATGCACCCATTGATATCGTGTCGAAAATTCCAGGTAATACAGTAGACAAAGACAGTCAGTCAATTATTACAGATCATGAAAATTTCTTTCAATTGTACCCATTTACTGGGCAGGAACTGATCGAACTCCTCCAGAGTAAACTTAAAAACAAATCCTCTAGTGGTTTTGACGAGATACCTGCATTTTTGGTGAAAAAAGTTTTATCTTTTATAATCAATCCTTTAACTTATCTAACCAATTTGTCTTTTTGCAATGGGGATTTTCCTAATTACTTAAATACAGGCAAAGTAGTTCCCATTTTTAAAAAAGGAGATCCAAAACTGGTTAGCAATTATAGGCCTATAATAATTCCCAGTATATTTTCAAAGATATTTGAGTATGGATAATTAAAGAGATTAAATGGTTATCTAAAAAACAATAATATCATAACTATAAATCAACATGGATTTCAAGAAAATAAATCTACTAATACGGCAGTCCATGCATTTTATGCTCATTTAACCAGTCTGATTGATGCAGGCGAATATCCTATTGGAATATTTTGTGATCTTAGTAGGGCATTTGACTGCGTAAACCATGAAATATTATTTAAAAAACTAAAACAGATACGTATTGCAGGAAACTCTTTAAAGTGGATTATGTCGTTTTTAAACAATAGACAACAATATGTGAGCCTTCAGACAAGGATCGAGGATTGTGTGACCAGTTGTAGATCTAGTCTTGTTACTACAAACATGGGTGTTCCCCAAGGATCTATAAT
Source organism: Diabrotica balteata (assembly GCA_918026665.1). NCBI lineage: Eukaryota > Metazoa > Arthropoda > Insecta > Coleoptera > Chrysomelidae > Diabrotica > Diabrotica balteata. The sequence continues at coordinate 91,768,079 of OU898284.1, read as the reverse complement.
AGGACCAATTCTCTTTGTAGTCTACATTAACGACATCGTACAAGTGGACAGAGCGGTAAATTTCACTATATATGCGGATGATACGTCAATTATTCTATCTAACAAATCCAACGTAATCCTACAACATCAATGTAATAATTTTCTTTCATCTTTATATTCTTGGTTTTGCGAGAACTCGTTGCATCTAAATGCAGAAAAAACGCAAGTTATACATTTTCACAACAAACAAAAATACTTGGAAAATCTTCAGCTTACTTTTAACAACATGCAAATAGGTACCGTGTCGTCAGGCAAGTTTTTGGGAATAACGATTGACGAAAGTTTGGATTGGAAGTTGCATTGTGGAGCGGTTGTTTCGAAGTTGAGTTCAATTAACTATCTAATTAGAAATTTAAAATATGTTATGACGGAAAATCAGCTAATTATGATTTATTACGCACTCGTAGAGTCCAGGCTAAGATACGGGATATGTTTTTGGGGTATGTCTGGTTATGCAAATGGTATTTTCGTCATACAAAAGAAAATATTGGGTTGTGTCGCTGGCGTCTCCCGACTAACTAGTTGTAGAGAATATTTTAAAAAATATAAAATTTTAACATTGTCGTGTCTATACATTTTTGAATTATGTGTTTTTATTTTTAATAACTTACATCAGTTTAAAACGAGTGGTGATATGCATAATTTAAATACTAGATATTGTAATAAACTTTATATACCATTTTCAAAAGGTAACATTAAATTTAAATCGCCCAGGGTATACGGGCTACAGGTGTTTAATCATTTGCCCACAGTTGTAAAGTCCACCAGTTCAATAAATGTATTTAAGAGGAATCTTAAGCAATTTTTATGTGAAAAAGTGTTTTATACAATCGAAGAATTTTTTAGATCTTAGATATTAGCTGTATTTCGTTTAGCTTTTAAAATTATTTCATGTCTTGTTTAGTGTTTAATTTGTAGCAATGTATATTTATGACTAATTCTATACAAACTATGTTTGTCAAAAAGAAAATAAAGAATTTAATTTAATTTAAAATACTAAAGCAATAAATAATATTTCTTACCTGTTGACGAGTTTGCTAAAACATTTAGGTTGTTAAACACTGGATTATTATCGAAATTGGCAAAACTGTTCTGTGGTGGCTGTAATCTCGTTGTAGGGCCATTTAAGCTAGTGGAACTACCATTTAATGTCGTGGTACTGCCGCCAATGAAGATGTCTGCTTTGTCGAAATCGGCTACAAATCCGTTCATATTGGAGCTATTATTATTATTTATGTTATTTATTAGATTATTGTTGTCCACTGAGCTGTTCCTGCTGATCTCTGAGCGTTGTTTCTGTTTAGGCTGAATTTGAATTCCGTTGACTTTTGGTGTTTTTGTTTCTTCAGTTGGCTTGATATTTACAGTTACGTTTACCGGATCTAGGTAATACCTGAAAACAAAAAAGAAGAAAACTAAATATACTTTCGAACAAAAATACATTTTCGATGTACAATTTACCGCTGAACACGATCCCCGTATTAAAATTAGCCTAACTCTCAAGGAAAATTTGGACATTTCGAAAAACCCAGTTTTTCTTAAAAAAATCATATCTCAAAAACATATATTTTTTTCTTTCAAAATTTCGGAAAAGTTGTTAAAAGGTATATACTTTAAGGTAAAAATAAACAGCTCTAGAAGTTGTTTAGAGATGGACTACTCCAGATGATTCTAGAATAATACTTTTGGTATATAAATATGAAAGCTACTATGAGTTTAGTTTAGTTATTAAGATACTACCGTACTGTAAACTTATAAATAAATATATTTATATAAATTAGAACCGCTCATTTTATTTAAAAACGGTACAGTGGTGTCCGGTGTGAGATTTTAAAATAAATTCAGCAGTGACTTTAAAAAAAGACTTTTGAACATTTGAAAAAAAAAGAACATTTAAAAAAGTACGTGTGTGCCTGACCAAAGATGCGGCTTGCAGAACTTTCAGTAAAACAGTTGCGTTTCTAGAGCAACTAGAATAATGGGATGAAGACTGCAGCGGGTCCAAGAAAATCCTCCAAGAACGACTTAAGAATGTTCTGAAATAATTATATTCTGGTAGCCATGGCTTATTTTATGAAATGGACTGCCTATGCGATACCAAATCAAGAGGCTGCTACCGTTGCAGAAGTACTTGTTAGAGAATTCTTTAGCCGATCCTTGAAGATCTCCGAAGAACGAAACTTCGAGTCAACCATTTTCCAAAACGTTTGTAAATTGATTGTTGTCAATAAGACCAGAACGACACCCCTGCATCCTCAATCAGATGGAATGGTCGAGAGGATGAACCGAACGATGGGTAAACACCTGTCCAAAGTTGTATCAGAACATCAAAGAGATTGGGACCAACGACGAACACATTCATTTATTCTTAATGGCCTACCGTTCGGCCGTGAATGAAACTACAGACCAGACTCCAACCTGACTGATGTTAGGTCGTGAAGTTCGTTTGCTCTGCGACCTAGAGTTTGGCTGCAGACCTTCCGAAGAACATGTTGCAAGCGAAGATTATGTCGACCGCCCAAAGTTAGGAATGAACAACATTCAAGAACTTGCCCGACAACACATCCAGTTAGCCAGTGACAGAATGAAAGATCAATACGATTCTCGATGCAAGAATGAAAGCTATGAAGTAAGTGATCTTGTTTGGCTTTATAATCTACGACGTCGTCGTGGCTTGTCTCCTAAACTGCAAAGACAATGGGATGGTCCGTATGAAATTAAAAAGAGAATAAATAACGTAATATACCGAATTAAGAAGTTGCCGAAAGGTAACAAATGAAACAGAAGAAGCCCGAACCCTTCAACATGAGATCAAAGATGACCGGCGACCAAGCTTTAATGAGTTTATGTCAAATTACGCAGAGAGAAAGAGCGCTAGATTCGGCGTGACGACAGAAGTACAGCAGGACCTTTTTAGTGTTCCACATAACGTCACTCTAGCCCACTGTGTTGCCCAAGATCTGGAGATGACTAAAGGAATCTCATCTGTATTTTATAAGAAATTCGGTCGTTTGGACGGGTTAAAAAACCAGCAGCCTAAAATTGGACAAGTACTGAGATTAGAAGGAGGTTCTCGATCTTTGCTGTATATGGTGACCAGGAATTCGTATACAGACAGGGCAACCTACGAGGATATATGGCGTGCTCTAACTAATTTGAAGAATATCGTCCGCAATTACGACATCAAGAATTTGGTCTTACCCAAGATAGGCCATGCACTAGATAATCTGCATTGGAAGATTGTCAGAAGCATGCTTGAAGTGATCTTCCGAGAAACCGGTATAAGAATTACTGTGTGTTGCACTAATCCGAAGAGATCGTGTTCTTCAAAGACAGTAGACTGGTATTTCTTTCTGAGGGGTTCATGCAGAGCTGGAGAGTCCTATAGATTCCGCCATCCTGGGCCTATAGATAGAGTTCCTGATCGGGACGCTCAGATCTAAGAGGGGAGCAGTGTTACGAACATGCATTCAGCGTGGCCCGCCTAACGGTCGCATCTCGAAGCACCGAGAAGTTTCGGCGATATATCGAGCGCTGTAAAATTCCACCCGTCAAATAACGAATTAGAGGTGGGACTACTCCCGAATATTCTCGAACATAATACTTTGGTATATATATATATATATATATATATATATATATATATATATATATATATATATATATATATATATATATATATATATATATATATTTACGGCATAAAGTGGACTCCGCCCATGTTAAAATTCAGGTTCAGGTGAGCTCCGTGGTCAAGTGGACACCGATATACGGAGCTCACTTGACCATTCCATAATATTGGCTCTGTCGATTCGTCAACATGTATAGTTTCATAATTTTTAAAAAAATTTTGGAGCCCATAATTATCCCTGTATCATAAATGTATATCCCTTAGTTCACGTGTATATATTATAGGGGTCGTTCAGATCTTTTTCACTGTATATTGGAACCATAAGTATATCGGTTTAAGTAAGCTCTGATAGTTTGGCAACTCTGCTATAAGATGTATAATTCTTGCGTAAAGTCTGGACGGTTTATATGGACTCCTTAGTTTTGTTATCATTCATACGCATTACAGTGTGTAACAGATATGTATACTATTAACTACCTGTTTTTGGTAGGTACGAGTTCTCTAAAAATAGCTTTATAGATACAAAAGGATTTCATTACCAAATTGGATTTTGTTTCACATGCGGAAATTTCCTAATGTATTTTGTTAACGTGAATATGTCTTCATAAGTTTTATTTAAGAATCCGATTAATAAGAACTTCTTTTATTTCATCCATTGTTTTATGATATCTTGTATACAGCTTGTTTATTATTTTATTTCTGGTTTTATCTATGTACTACATATAAGTTTGGATAAAAGGTTATCTCAAAATAAATATTTAAGTGCTAAAATAGATATTTTTGTGTAAAAATGGGTAGTAGTGCACAAAAAAAGAAAGAATTTATCTAACAAGCATTATACCACTTCTCCAATATTACATACTTCTGAATGTTTTATTTTCTATTTAGGGGTAATATGTTATCAATATAAGTGGAGTTAGTTTCAAATTTGCAATGATCTTTATAAGTAAAAGCTTACTGGCTATACTTAACATGTTTAGTTCAAATAAATAAACCTTGTCCCTTCAGAAAAGAGCGATTTAAATGGAAAAGTCAACTAAGAAAGTGTGATGAATCTTATACCACCCCACATTCACACAGGTTAATCGGTGTTTGCAGGCAAGAGTCCTCCAGGTAAATTTAAGGAAGATAACAACCATAAGGAAGTTCCTTTCGAGGGTTCAGATGGGGAGGAGTAGCTTATATTTTTTTGTATATCTTGCAGATGTGATGATCTGATGACTGACTAATTTAAAGCTAAATATACTTACGTGTTAAGTATGTGTTTTTGTCACCCATAATAGCAAGGTATATTCGGCAGCATAAGCATAGAGTTTAAGTCTACGTTTTAAGGGTGGAAGAATGTGCTTCCTATTTTGAGCTGACAAGTTTGCGGAGAATATTATTTTTCTGGTTCTAGGTTGCCATTTGGTTTTAAACAAAGTTCTGTGATAGAAACTATCTTCAAGGTATTTATAGCAAGTCCAGAGTTTAAGGATTTCATGACACTATTGGTTCAGGTATATCTTCAGATTTGTGAAAGCGTCTCTATTAGCGATACTTCCGGGGTTTGGTTTAAAATTGATTTATAATCTATTTTTATTATTTCTAATCCTATTTCTATTACTACTTAAAACTAAACATTTGTCATCATTGTCCGGTTTATTTAGTAATTCTTCTTTCTCTACTCGTTGCTTGGCGTCTCCTTCCTTGGTGTCTCACGCTATTTCCAACACCTTTTCTTCTTTATAGCACCATCTCCATTTCTTGCCGTCCACTGTGATTTTATTGTATCCTATTTTGACCATTTTTCCATTTTCCCTCATTTCTCCTGCTTTATCTCTTAAAGCTTCCATTTTCTCTCTCTCTCCTTTTGTGAGATCCTCTGTAATCCATATTTTTTCGATCTTCACATTCTTAAGTTTGTATTTGTTTCTTAAGATTGTTGTTTCTTCTTCTTCGCTTTCAAGTTCAATTAACCATGTTTTTGTTCCTATTTTTTGTGCTCTTTTAATATTGGTTTTGACTCCAAGATGATTTTCTAATATAGTAGTCATTCCCTCTTTCAATGTTTTTGGGTCTTCAGAGTCTATTTTTGATCCACTGATGATTATATTCTTTTTTCTTTGTCTAACCTTTCTAATGAGCGTTTTAGATCATTTAATGCTTCCGGTATCTTTTTGTTATCGGTTTTGGTTAGTTCGTTTTCTCTTTTCAGTTCTTCTTTCTCTTTTGTCCATTCTTCCTTCACCCTTTCTATTTCCAGTTTTATGATTTTTATTTCTTCGTTATTTTGTTTTATCTCTTCTTTAACTTCATTTATATATCTTCTCATCTCCTTATTTTCTTCCTTCATTTCTGTTTTCAGCGCTTTTATTTCCGTTTTAATCTCCTTATTTATTTCTTCTAGTAGTTTCTTTAGTTCTTCCATTTCGCGATTTTTTATGTTATCCTTTGGAGATGTTCTTAACGTGGCTTTGCTTCTTTTGAAGGCTTCCTCCTCGTCGAATGAGTTATCGTGTTCTGGCTTATTTCTTTTGCTGTTCATTCGATTTAGTTATTGTATTACATTTACATTTATTATTTTAATAATTTATTTTAAATTTTATATATTTTAATATTTTATATATTTTTAATTTTAAATAATAAATTTTAATTTAATTTAATTCTAATCCCAACCTTAATCAAATCTATTTTAAGGCCAGATCTGGATTTTTGTAATAAAATTATTTTTACTTTCTTAATCTTTATAAATTACTTTCTTATCTGCCAAAAAAAAAAAACAAAAACAAAAAACGCGTAGGAATGCCTAATGCAGGCCATTCACGTTCCGACTTGTGGTCCCACTTAGTAGGACTACTAGTTGGATGTTCGTCTCCACTCACGCTCCGACTTTCTATCCAACTAGCGGTCCAACTTCAGTCCTAGGTTGTTTTCACGATGGTGTACATGGCTTAACCAAAAAATGTATCGAATAAACACTACGCAAAATATAATAATATGATATGTATGTTTAAAAATTAGGTTTCGTTTCTCTTGTTATTTGTCTAGGGCTGAACTAATTAATTTTTTCAACTCTTGATTTTTATGACTTTTTAAGATGTAGGAAAAAATTATAGGTTTTAAAGATTTGTATATGTATCAAATCTATATTTTATTTGTTTTAAACTGGAGCTGGGATTTATTTTGTTGTGTGTGTGTCGTATATTTTTAATAGGAATAATTTTTCGTGCAATTGAAAGTTATTTTCTATTATTTTTTTGTGAACTAGGGATCTTTTGCTACAACTATGATTGAATTTTCATTGTTTGTTGGTAATTCTTCCGTAGCTAATCCGGAGTATCGGAAATTTACCTGTATAGGAATGTCCGAAATAGATCTACAGAAAGGAAAATGATTTGCCCGAACAAAAAGGTAATTTTCGTGCAATTGAAAGTTTATTTTCTATTAAATATTCGCGAACTAGAGATCTTTGCGTAAAGTATTTCACAGAAATCTCATACGTAACAGGTGCCGAAAGTCAACTGACTGAGGAAATTTTCGATCCAACCTGTGATCCGACTTCCAACTTCACCATTCACGCTCCGACTTCGTCGCCAGTCGGAAGTCGGATCTTCAAGTCGTCCCACTAGTCGTACCACTAGTTGTCCAACTAATCCAACTAGCCCACTCACGGTCCGATTTCAGATCCAACTGCAAAAGTTGGACCACTAGTCGTACCACAAGTCGGAACGTGAATGGCCTGCATAAGCAGGTCGAACCTTCGAACATTCGCCAAAACCACTTTTTTAATCTTTCACTCAATTATTCATTTACTTAAGACTTGTTAAAATTATTAAAATAGTTCTATCTTACTTGTCTGATGGTATTTTCTTTATTAACTACTATCACCTGTATGCACTTAACTTTTGATACTTATTTTTGAACTCGGTTGAATTTTCTAACTTGTAATTCCCGAATAATTTTAAGTTTATTACGAAGCGAAATTAAATAAACCTACTGTTGTCAGTTGCAGGACCGTTTCAAATAGTCAAAAAATTAATAAACAGCCTACTAAAATAGAAATATCGCCTATTTAAGACGTAATCCATTACCGGCCCAAGGTACAAAGCACTACTGCTAATGATATAGATCTCATAAGAAACTCTCTCGTCCGCAAACATCTTCAATAAAGTGAAGAGAGCACGAAAAATTTTTCACTTAAAATCAACGAAATGAAAACCAGATACAAGCGAATCAACAAAAGAGACCAATTCAATAAATCTAGATAAAATATTAAAGTTCTATCTATCTATACAGCCCTTAAAATCCATCCTTGGATATAGGCCTCCTCCTCCTTCTTCCATGCCTCTCTATCTTGGGCAATTTGCATCCATTTTGACCCGGCGTGTTTCTTCAGGTCATCTGACCATCGCATTTGTGGCCTTCCCCTTTTACGTTTGTGATTCCATGGTCTCCAATGTATAATTGTTTTAGTCCATCTTTCATCTTTCTGCCTTAGGGTGTGTCCGGCGAACTTCCATTTAAGCTTTGCTACTTGGGTTGAGACATCTTTCACTTTTGTTTTATTACGGATCCATTCGTTTCTTTTTTTGTCTGAGAGTTTAATGTTCAGCATTTGTCTTTCCATGGATCTTTCTGTCTTTGCTATTTTATCCATATTTTCCTTTGTAAACGTCCATGTCTGAGAGCCATATGTGAGGACAGGGAGTATACATTGATTGAAGACTCTCGTTTTTAAGTATTGGGGGTATTTTGAATTCTTTAGAATATAAGACAGTTTTCCGAATGATGCCCAGGCCAATCTTATTCTTCTCTTTATTTCTTCGGTCTGATTTTCTTTATTTAATTTAGTGATTTGGCCTAGATATATATACTCTTTTACTTGTTCTATTTTTGTTTGTGCCACTGTAATCATAAGTTCTTCTGGTTGATTAGTCATGGTTTTTGTTTTACCATAATTCATCTTGAGTCCAATTTTTGTCGATTCTCTATCTAGTTCTTCCATCATTCTTTGCAATTCTTCACTTTTTTCTGTTATTAATACAATATCATCAGCATATCGTAAATGATTCAGATTTTGCCCGTTTATATTAATTCCCAAGTCATCCCAGTGTAGTCGTTTAAAAACATCTTCTAGCGCTTGGTTAAATAACTTGGGCGATATGGTATCTCCTTGTCTTACTCCTCGGTTTATTTTAATAGGCTCCGTTTGTTTCATTAGCTTAATAGTTGTTGTTGCCTTGTTGTATATATTTGTAATTAAGTCGGTATATCGGTAGTCTATTCTGCTGTTTTGTAGGGAATTCTGTACTGCCCAGTGTTCCACACTATCAAATGCCTTCTCAAAGTCAATAAATGCCATGTACAGCGGGATATGATATTCGTTAGTTTTTTCGATTAAAATCTTCATCGTTGAAAGGTGGTCACTTGTACTGAAGCTCTTTCTAAATCCGGCTTGTTCTCTTGCCTGGTATCCATCTAATTTAGTTGTTAATCTATTTGTTAATATTTTTGTTAATAGTTTGTACATCACATTTAATAAAGTTATGGGTCTGTAATTCTTTAGATCCTTTTTATCTCCTTTCTTAAATAGTAACAGTGTTATTGCTTCGTTCCAACTGTTGGGTATTTGTTTTGTCATTAAAATTTTATTCATAAGTATGTACAAAACTTCTCTAGTTGTTTTCCCACCATGTTTTAGCATTTCTACAGTCACCCCGTCTTTTCCTGGCGATTTATTGTTCTTCATCTCTTTGAGTGCTCTTCTTATCTCGTTCTTACTGATCTCTGGTTGTAAGTCGGAATTAACATTTTTTATTTTTATTTGTAGTTGCTTAAGGATTTCTTGGGTTGGTTTCTGTTTTGTATTGTAGAGGTTTTTATAATATTCTTGTGTTATCTGTATAATTTCTTCTACATTATTGGTCTCTGTACCTTCTTTGTTCTTTATGCTATTAATTTGTATGGTTCCAAGCTGTGGTTTTAAGCACTTCATGTTTTTATTTTGTTCAATTGCTTTTTCTATTTTTTCTTCCTGTACTCTCCTTTTATAACCCTTGATATTCCTTCTGATAGCTTTGTTTACCTCTTTGTAATCTACTGTGTTTCTCTTATCTTGTTCCAGTAATGTTTTTCTTTTACTCATAAGATTTTTTGTTTCCTGGGTATTAAAGTTAACAATCACAATTTCCAAAATATGGAACACTTTAAATATCTTATAAGATAAATTATCACGGTTAATAATAATGCCACTAAAAAATACAGAGAATAATTCAAACTTTAGACCTATTTTAATACATGGATGCGAAACATGGACAATGAGTAAAACAAGTAAGGAAGAATTACGAATATTTGAAAGAAAAATAAACATTTTTTAACCTCATTATCATATCGCTACAAATCTGCATAGAATAAGAACACATACTAAATAAAGAAAGCTCTTATAACGATATTGTTCCGGAAAATAAATCCCTTAAGGTAGATCGGACACATGCATAGATGCCAAGATGTCAAACTTATAAAATTGGTATAGAAGGAAGTTAGCACAGAAAATGCCATATCTAAAAAAAACATTTCAGTTGATTACAGATTCGTGGAAAATCAATCAACTTGGAGAAAATTTGTAGTTAGCGAAGACCCACCCAGTGTTGTAGCGCTACGTTATGATAATGATAAAGACAAAGGAGAAACAGTGACAAAAAGCAACAAACATGGACTAATGGAGTGAAGCTGCTTTAAAATCTTGATTGGAGAGGATTAAAATGAAAGTATAAGAAATGCAATGTACTTTCTTAGCAGTGTACTTTTACCTCTTTCAATAAGGTATGTTTATATGGACTTCTTATTTTTGTTATCATTCATACGCATTACAGTGTGTAAGAGATATGTATAGTAATAACTACCTGTTTTTGGTAGGTACGTGCTTCTCTAAAAATAGCTTTATAGATACAAAAGGATTTCATTACCAAATTGGATTTTGTTTCATATGCGGAAATTTCCTAATGTATTTTGTTAACGTGAGTATGACTTTATACGTTTTATTTAAGAACCCTCTTAATAAAAACTTTTTTTATTTCATCTCTTGTTTTATGATATCTTGTATACAGCTTTTTTATTATTTTATTTCTAGTTGTATCTGTGTATTACATATAATTCTGGATAGACGGTTATCTCGAAATATACTGCTAAAATAGATATTTTTGTGTAAAAATGGGCAGTAGTGCACTAAAAAGGGAAGAATGCTTAATTTATCTAACAAGAATTATATCACTTCCCGATAATTACTATTTCTGAATATTTTATCTAGTATTTAGGGGTAATATGTAATCAATATAAGTGGAGGTAGTGTCAAATTTGCCATGATCTTTACTTTATAAGTAATAGCTTACTGACTATACTTTACATGTTTAGTTCAAATAAATAAACCTTTTCCTTCAGAAAAGACCGATTTGGATGATAAAGTCATTTAAGAAAGTGTGATGAATCTTGTACCACCCCACATTCACGTATTAAGTACTTGCTGATGTCACCCATACTAGCAAGGTATATTCGGCAGAAGCATAGAGTTTAAGTCTACGTTTTAAGGGTGGAAGAATGTGCTCCCTATTTTTAGCTGACAAGTTTGCGGAGAATATTATTTTTTTGGTTCTCATTTCATTTTTATAGTAGTACTAGGTTTTCATTTAGTTTTAAACAAAGTTCTGTGAATAATAAAGTGTGATAGAAACTATCTTCAAGGTATTGATAGCAAGTGCAGAGTTTAAGGATTTCTTGACACTATTGGTTCAGGTATATGTTCAGATTTGTGAAAGCGTCTTTGTTAGGAACATTGAAGGAGCATACCTAACTTTTTCCGGGGTGTGGCTTAAAATTGATTCAGATTCTATTTTTATTTTGTTTAAGGTATTATTTAGATTTTTCTCTACTTTAGCAACAAAAGTTTTTGGTTATGCAACAATAGATGTATCGTCTACATAATAAAAGTCCTACTATTTACCGGTATGGGTTGTGTAAATGTTATATAGCGTAGGTGCGATTACGGTACCCCAAAGAAGACCGTTCTTCTACGTTCTCCATCTGCTATTCTTACCGTTGAGTGATACGAAAAATCTTATGTTGTGTAGTCATACACGGATAATACAAGTGAGTTATATATTTATTTAAGGGGATATCACATAGATTTTGAAAAAATGCCCTCTAATTTAAGGTGTCGCAAGCGGCATTGAGATTGACAAATACGACTCCTCATACCTGATATTTTTCATACCCGTCTTCGCTGTGTTGGGCAAGATTTAGTATTTGTGATGTACACGATCTTCCCTGTCATATATAGCCACTTTTGTCTTTTAATTTGAGTTCTTCTTCTATTATCGGTTTATATTAAGGTTCATGTGCAGATTTATTTTGTATAGCTGACAAAATAAATAGATATATTGGCCGATAGCTTTTGTGGTCGTTGGAGTTTTTGCCAGGTTAAAGCATAGTGATAACTTTGTCTTTGCTTTGCTTGTCTACAGACTTTAGATATTAGCCATTGTAGTATTTTTGGTCAAAATTTTATAATTAGTTTTGTGCTCAGATCTTCAATCGGGAGCCGTAATATTGTTTATTTTATACGTGGATAGTGGATCCAAGGTCAACATAGTTAAATGGTTCCCGCAGTGACTAGTTTGAGTCCTCTCTCATTTTAAGTTTTTCTTTGCTTCTTTGCCGGCACTTATTATGTAATCTTCTGCGATCAGTTTTATACGAAATACCCTAGGTTTGGCCCTCTATGTGCTTACTGCACTAGAAATCCGTCACATTTGTGTTAAGAGTTTATGTCTGATAAGCTTAAGTAAAGTAGAGCGTATGTATAATACCCAGTTAAGTGACAATCACATTATTCATGTTAATGTAAAGTTAATATACTTTTTGCTTATATAATTACTCAATATAGTATTTGCTTTATTTATTACACCTTCCATCAGGCTTATGAATTGTCTTTATCTCTAGATATAGTTTACTTTATCTCTATAGAATAGTTGGTCCTAAAAAGGACCGATTTTACAAAACTCATATTGGACGAGTGATTGAAGAATTAACCAATTAATTATTTATTCATTACCCAAGGTACGCCCGATTGCGGTGGTCTTATTAGTACTTAAATTTTCGTGAAGGCTTCTACGTTGAACTCCATAAAAAATGACAAACTATTTACTTTTGACTAAAAATCTAAATTTTACATACTGTTACTTTTAGACGATATTTCGAGTCAGATTTGTATAGTTATAACTGTAGCCATGGACGTATAAACATTACGTCCATGACTGTAGCTAATATATAGACTCTTTGTAAAAAGTAAATGAGTTTGTAACATCGGTCACAACTCATATATGGATAATAAGGAAACAAACAGGTTAAAATAGGTGTACAAAATTTTAACTACATATATATCGGCGCCATTGTTCAGGAGATGAGTTTATCCCAGAGATCAAAGATTACATTCTTTTACATGGATATTCTAGGTTATATTCACTTATTTTCATTACTAAAAAGTATATTTATAATAAAGGCCTTAAGCTGTCTTTAGATTCTATGAAATTTTTTTGGCATAGACTTTTAGTCATTCAGCCAGACTCAACATGGTACAAATAGTTGTTTGAGTTTATATTAATAAATATACAAAATAAAAGACAGGTAAACAGGGTCACTCTCTTCTCGCCTAGGGGTCCATCAAGGCATTTTTTAAAAAGACGTACAACACTAGGCCACGGTAAGAAAGGAATTTGACAATTGGGTTAGAAACAAAGGTTACGTTATTAACTAATGCATAATTATTTAGATGGTTATTTTACTATCCTTTAAAAACATAACTAAGAAATCATACACTGCTCTCGAGTCTAGTGATATCCATGAAAATTTAAACTTATGGAAATTGGCAAATTACAAAATACAGACATAATTCTGAATACCAACTTGGGACAAACACTTTTCCCCTCCTCAACTTATTCAGTTACAATCTATAACGTGTAAACGCAAACTTGTTTTATTGTTAGATACAATGAATTTCCATCAAGTAACTTTCAGCAATGTGACAACAAATTGCTATATAACAGTACGAGGCAATATCATCATATTTGCGTTACATTAATATTTATGTGGCAATCAGCTGTAAAAGTCATTGCCGTTTTTCCGATCGTATCATATTTTAGCATAGTCACATAAGAATTCTTTTTAAGGAATATACTGTGTCATATTCTTTTGATTTATTTTGTTGACAATTTATTTATGCTTATTCGTTCACCTTTTGTAAAGCAGTCTGTTTAAATATTAGGGATTTATATAATCTTTTTGTTTATATAATTTGTTTATCGATTTTACTATTTTAGATAGAGTTTCATAATTATAGTTTTTTTTTGATTTTTCTATGGTAATACATATACATACCCAATTCGAAAGGGAGAAAACCAACGAGTTCTAAATTGAACATAGACATTATTCTCCATTTCTTCCTATATGTTATATAGAGATCATCGTCATCGTATAGTCGGAACGCAACAAGATTTTATTACCATTTCTTCCTTTTTGTCTCCTCATTCCTATTGAAAACTCAGCCACATAAATGGCGTTTTAAAAATATATGTCAATATTGCCGAAGTGCCTTTCCTAGGATACTTTTTTTAAGCCTAGTTCGTTTGATTACATGTAATTGATTTGATAGTCCTCAACAGATATGTATTGATTGTAGGTAGGATAGCAGGTGTTGATAAATATAATGAGTGGGTAAGTAGTCTCATTATTCCTAAATCTGCGCCCTTCATCCGTGGACATCCTAAGGGCATTTTTTCTCTCGGGGCATCCTACCAATTTAACTTGGGAATGTAGTTAATGAGAGAGCCTTTGGATAAAGCCAGCGCAACTTTGGAGTTGAGATTTAGGTTCTTGTACCTCGTTGTTATCTTTATATATGTGTTTGACCTTGGCATTAGTTTCGTTCGGTATTGGTTAGTACTCGGACCTTTGTCCGAGTACTAACCAATACCGAACGGGAAAGTCGGGAAATACCTCTGATGGCTTTTCTAGCAATCCTGATCTAATTAATACGTTCTCGTTACATATCCACACATTAGCACTGGTTCACTGTTTTATATATCCTGATTTTAGAGATTTATATTAGGCTTCTGGATTTAAAAGTGTTATAAGGGTTCTATATACATCAGTTAGCTACCTGAATTTTCCCTTTTATTTCTTATGTGACAACGTTATCTACGATATCTAAAACGCTGCAATCTTTCAAAATTATATAGCTTTATTGTTACGTTATGCCTTACTCTACATCCTTTCTTTTGTATGTTAAAAAACATTTATTTGATTTTCTCATTAGTGACTATTATACCGTTTTTACTGCTAGTAGCATTATTTTATAGCATTCTAATATTTAATTTATGGATTATATTCGGATAGCAAATAA
This sequence comes from Diabrotica balteata, assembly GCA_918026665.1. Taxonomy (NCBI): domain Eukaryota; kingdom Metazoa; phylum Arthropoda; class Insecta; order Coleoptera; family Chrysomelidae; genus Diabrotica; species Diabrotica balteata. Next base: position 91,752,975 of record OU898284.1, on the reverse strand, counting down.
ATATTCTTTACTTTCTCGGAGAAATAATATTCTAACACACAAAATCCTATTAAATTGCCAAAAACCTCCGTACATATTCTTTTCACTTATGAGGGCAGTATAGTCCTGGACTGGCTAATTTTTGGATAATAGGAAACATGAGTGTAGCAGTTTTAATGTTTTCGGGACTGCTACTTGGTATAGGAATTGTTGCTTGAACTTTATTATTATTAAACAACACTATATTTCCTAGTAAAATCATTATGACTTTACAGTAAGACAAATTTTCGATGTTGGTTATGAAAACATCATGTACATACCACCGGGTTCCCTATGTCGATCTCCAGAAAAATCTTCGTAATAATGATACGGGAAACAAAAAACCAAGAATGAAAATATGCGCCAAGAAACTCTGTGATATAACAGTCGAATAAAATACAGATTGTCGATTCAAATAGTCAAAAAATTAATGAACAGCTTACTAAAATGGAAATATCGCCTATTTAAGATGTAATTGATGTAATGACATAGATCTCATAAGAAACTCTCCCGTCCGCAAACATCTTCAATAAAGTAAAGAGAGCACGAAAAATCAACGAAATGAAAACCAAATACAAGCGAATCAACAGAAAAGACCAATTTAATAAATCTAGATAAAATATTAAAGTTAACAACTACAATTTCAAAAATATGGAACACTTTAAATATCTTAGATAAATAATCACTGTTAATAATAATGTCAATAACTAAATACTTTTAGCATACTTCAAATTTTAGACCTATTTTAATACATGGATGCGAATCATTGACATTGACTAAAAAAAAATAAGGAAGAAGTACGAATATTTGAAATAAAAATAATTAGAAAAATGTTTTAACCTCATTATCATATCGCTACAAATCCGTATAGAATAAGAACCCATACTGAATAAAGAAAGCTTTTATAACGATATTGTTCAGAAAAATAAATCGCTTAAGGTAGATCGGACACATGCATAGACGCCAATATATCAAACTTGTAAAACTGGTATGGAAGGAAGTTAGCACAGAAGAAAGAATGCCGCTTAGGCGTCTCAGTAAGCAATGGAGAGAAAACATCCAATTATATCTCAAAATATTAACATTTCATTTGATTGCAAATTCGTGGAAAATCGATCAACTTGGAGAAAATTTGTAGTTAGCGAAGACCCACCCAGTATTGTAGCGCCACGTAATGATGATGATAATGAAAAAGGAGACATAGTGACAAAAAGTAATAAAAATGGACTAATGGAGCAAACCTGCTTTAAAATTTTGATTGAAGAGGATTAAAATGAAAGTATAAGAAATACAATAAATGATTGATGGATTCGAGAAACTTGAGACTTGAGAAAAGCACACTGACGTGTGTATCCATATTAAATTCCTTAGATTTTTATACTTTTTTTTACACTCTTATACTAATAGCTTTAAAATTGAATGTTTGGTGAAAATAGCAACGCGACTTTAATGCATCAAATATTTTGTTAATTAAAAATCAACATATTGAAATTAGACAGCAAAAAATTATAATATTAAAGATTAATTTATAAATTATTATAGTCTACTTTTAACTACTTCATGAAATAAATATTACACGCCATAAACTGCAGTAATTGAAAAATTATAAAGATCTTACAGAAGAGTTTCTTAAACTGTTAATCGATTACGCTACTCGATGTTCATATTAATAGGTTCCAAAATGTACCACCTATAAAATTTAAAAATCTACTACTAATACAATTATTGGCAACATCGCAGGAGTTAAGAAGTGTACGGGAAAAGTTATATACGGATCCCAAAAATGTTTGATCCTATTACGGAGTTCACTTGATCCGACGTATTGGTCGGAGTCTACATAAAGCGCTACTCAGATAATAATATACACGGCGTATATTCTCCTGGAGTTAGTATAATACCGTTTTAGTACGGAGCCCATATTAACCGCTAGAAGTATATATATATATATATATATATATATATATATATATATATATATATATATATATATATATATATATATATATATGTAACGATGGTAACGAAGTTAGTTTAGTTGATAAGATAGTACAGAACTGTAAAGTTATAAATAAATATATTTATATAAATTCGAACCTCTCGTTTTATTTAAAAACGGTACAGTACAAAAATTAGATAAGGGAACATTTATGTTCATAATTAAAGCCATATACAATGAAAAAAGATTTTTAGTTCGCATATTTAAAATTCATGCAATATAGGGTTGCGAAATTGGGAAAAATCTTTATAGAATTCTACAGAAGTAAATAATTTGTCCGCACCAAAGTTCTTCGTGGTCTTGCGAAAATCGTAGGACTTAACAAATAAAATGTAGTTCTTTTTTTGCATAAATGATTTGCATTATATGCAGAAAGTTTGTGAAAACTTCAGAGCAAAAGGAATTGGAAATAATTGAATCGCCAATCGTATTCGGCCGAACAGGTCTCATAGGACCTTTGTATTTCCTAATGTAAAGCTTAAAAAGACGAAGTATTAACCCATTTACGGCCAAAGGTGCGTAAACGCAACCTTTATTGTTAATTTTTTTTTGGCCCGAAAATAATTTTTTTAATGTTTTCTTTTTATTGAAGTAACATCTCAATAGATTGAGGTATATAGTATCATTTTTTTTTTGACAAAAATATTACTTTTTAAATATTTTAAGATTATTATAATTTTGCATAATTTAATGACTTATGCACATCTTCGTACAAAAAAATTTTTCCGATACTAATTATAAACTTAATTCATATTTTGTATTCTATAATTATAAAAATATGTTTTTAAAATTTTTATTATTCTAAAAACTTATTCATTCATACTTTAAAAATAATTTCTCTAATTGCATGTTTATACGAAGCATTCGTATACGCACCTTTGGCCGAAACCATATATTTTTTTCGTAGACTAAACAATCTGAAATTACGATCTCGTCAATAGTCAATAGACTTCATTCTATAAAATTGTTGTGTGCTGTAAACGTTATATTTGCTTTTTTTCTTGACTTGAATCAGTTTGAAAGTTTCCTTGTGTTTGTTTGTTTTATATTCTATATAAGTTGAAATGAGGTAAGCTAAATTATTATCATATGAATGCGTGTATATAGTAGTAGTAGTGCCTTTTTTTTGTTTATTTTAGTAAATTCTCGAAATATGAAATAAAGAGGGCAATAACTACTAAAGAGTTAATGGCTTTGTTAGAAGAAGACTCAGACTGTGAAAATGCTGACTCACTTGATGTGGTTTATGTGCCGCCGGAAACAGATGACATTTTCCGATGTAGAAGACATTGATGATATTATTGGTGAAGAAGGAATAAAAACAGATATTGCAGGTACATATGAAATACAAGTGAATGGGAATTCTGACGATTCTGATGATGATATTCCTCTGAACCACAGATCAAAACGTCCAAAAAAAAAACCAGGCAAAAATAATAAATCCAAAATTGTCCCAAGTTGGGTAAAAACAGATACTCCTTCGTACTCGGCAGTAATTGAACATCAGTCTGATCGATATTTAGAAAATATAAAAGCCAACCATGGAGACAAGTAAGCTATTGAAGTTTTTTCACTCTTTTTTGATCAAGAAGTAAGTGAGAGCATTCAATATTTTACAAATATTTATGCATCGCAGAATAACCGTCACGACTTTGAAATGAATGATACAGATTCAAAAAAATTTATTGTCATATGTATATTATCTGGTTATCACACTCTGCCTCAAGTTGATATGTATTGGTCGAAGAATGATGATAAAGAAGTGCACATTGTAAGAGAAAGCAGGAGCCGACATAGATTTCGTTCAATCAAACCGAACCTACATTTGTCAGATAACACCTTACTGAATAAAAATGATAAATTTGCAAAATTGTCAACAATTTTTGAAATAATTAACCAAAAGTTTGCACAATTTGGAGTCTTTGCAAAAAATCTTTCCATTGACGAGGAAATGGTTCCATATTTCGGGCGACATTCGTGCAAAATGTTCATCCGTAGAAAACCTGTTAGATTTGGTTTTAAACTATGGTGTTTATGTTCTGATACTGTTTATTTGTTCAAATTTATTCGATATGGCGTAAAGACTGAGAAAACAGATAATAGTTTTAGCTTAGGAACGGCAGTTGTTTTGAATTTACTTTCGATAGTTAAAAACCCACAGCAACATAAGGTTTTTTTCGACAACTTCTTTACGTCATATGCTCTTTTTGGACTATTGAAATAAAAAGGATTCTTTGCAACAGTTCGCAAAATTATGTAAAAAAAAGGAAAGAGGTTCATATACATGTGCATTCGATTCCAATTTAGAAGTTTTGGCGACAAGATGGAACTATAATTCAGTAGTGACTGTAATGACAAATACATGTGACGTTTTACCCCTTATGCAAACTAAACGTTATAACCGTAAAGAACACAAAGAAATTCTTATCCCTCAGCCTAATGTAATTCACCAATATAACCAATACATGGGTGGAGTGAATCTGCATGATAATGGCATTGCGAATTACCGTATTAAAATAAGAGGAAAAAAGTGGTGGTGGCCGTTGTTTACTAACATGATTGACAGTATGGTGGTCAATAGTTGGAAAATTTTTAAAATTGAGAATGATTCTAAAATTTCCCAACTTAAGTTTCGTTCGAGATTGGTTCTTAACTTACTAAAATATAGTGGACATGCAGAGAATAGTGAAGAAACCGCTACATCATTGTCAAACTCAGTATATGGACGTCCATCTAAATTTGCTTTACCAGATGAAACTAGATTCGACAACATTGGTCACATTATAAAAAGAGACGATAATAGTGCAAGAAGAAAATGTCGGATGTGCAAAAGTAATACTATTTATTTATGTAAAAAGTGTACAGTGCATCTACACCCCGAATGTTTCGAAAATGTTCATCTTAAAATTTAATTTACAGTTAAGATACAATATGTTCCTTTTTTAAAAATTGTATGCGTATTCGGCCAAAGGTGCGTATACGCACCCACCTGTTTTTCCTCTCATGATAAAAAAAAATTCTTTTTGGTTGTAAATTAGTCTTAATTTATGTGTTTTTAATCCAATCTAATAAATCAATTGTCAAATTTCTCTTTGTTTATTGTCTCGGCCCTTAATGGGTTAAGAAGAGCACACAAAATAAAGCTTCATAATAATTATTGAATATAAAGTGAGCACTATACTGTATAAATATCATAAAATTGTACAAACATTATCGAACGATTGCATTTCCCCCTTTTGAGATAATCATTTTGTACACTGTCACCGACATCACGCAGAAAATAAAAATAAGATTAGAATGTCAACATTCCGAATAAAAATATACACAGATTTTTATACGAAGTCGATTTATTTTTATCTCGGCGACTTCATTATGATAAAGATTTTTATATATTTATCTTTGTGTATACAATTAAATACTATAAACATAGCGATTCAATCAAAATAAATTATGATGCAAAATTCAGTTTTCCGAATACTAGACTAAAACAATATGTAATTTATTGACTTTTATCATTTTATCCTTGTCAAAATAGGATTTTAAAATTTTTTCCCAACACGTTTAAACAATTTAAACTATTATCGGTAATTACATAAATTTTCAACTGAAATTAGATTAATTATACAAGTTTTTTTTTTATTTTTCCAACATAATATGTATTATACAAAAAAATATTCATAAAATAATAAAAGAGAAAATCCCAGTGGTTGGCTGTATACCACAGTTTAAAAAAACTTAAAATGGTATAAAAACTTCTGACGCAACATATTATATTTGTTATTAAATTTAAATTATCAAAAAGGATCAACAATTTATGAACTTTTTCACTCTTATCAGATTACTATTAGTGAAAAAATCTTAGAATATAGAATATAATAGAAATATGCTTTATTGTCACTGAAAATTGTACAATTTTATGGACAAAGCTGACAAAAAGTTGGAAAAATAACAATAAAAATGTTAAATTTACTTTATTATGCAAATTGCATAATACAAACTTACGAACTAATAAGTTTAAGGCTGTTTTATCGGTGCACCAAAATGTTTCGAAATTTGGACACGTTATTCGACATTATGCTGCCTTTAAAATGATGGTTTTACTTTTTTTGTTTTTTTTTTAACGTCTATTGAAAAATTGAATTATACTGTTTAACGTTCTATTATAACCAAACTTTCTACGCCCATCACTTGACTGAATTTTTTTTTCTGTAATCTTAATCTTAATCCCATTACTTTTAGCCGACATAATGAGCAGAAACGCCCATGTTTAGTATAATTGTGCGAGAAAAAACAAACAATAATAAATAAAAACGCCCTTTCAACATCATATTATTTTACGTAGATATTATTGAACGATATATGAGGTTTTTACACCATTGTTTTGTCTCATTGCCGTGCAAACAAGCCAATTGTTGGATCACAAACAAAAATTTGCAATTACGTCCAGGATATGATGATGAAAATATTTTCGACTTCATTTTTGAACTCTTGGGTATTATATTCATATGTCCCTGATGATCAATATAATTTTTTATACATGTACCAGATATAATACAAATATATCTATGACGGTGTCGAATTTTGCAGTGTTTTAGTTAACAGAACATACACACTAGTCTGGATTTTTTCACCTATAAATATTTTGAATAAAATACAAAAAATTATGTCTGATTGCAAAATATTTACGATTATATATATATATATATATATATATATATATATATATATATATATATATATATATATATATATATATATATATATATATATATATATATATATTATAAGGATCACTCAGACGAGTGGTGGGTTCTTATTCTTATAATATCGGTCTCAAGGTGGAGAAATAAAAGACAAAGTTGATAGGCTACTTTATATATTTTGAAGACGTTTCGCTTTCGTATTCTGAAAGCATCATCAGTTCATCTTAAAAAGACATGTAGCAGTCAAAGATATTAACAAGTTTGTGAATAAAACTCAAGTAAATGGACATTATACGGTAATATTGTATAAACAATCAATTAACTAACAACATTTAGCAACTTATTAAAAAATTAGCACAGCAACTGACCATGCGGTCTTAAGTATAATTAATATTTTATTTTATCTTAAGTAGTGAAAAAGAACCAAGAAAATCATAGATTTACTTCCAACTATTTGATAATTATTTAGCTTTGATTTTAACTTTATTCTCTGTTCACAAATTGTTGATAGCACGAAATATGCCTCAAAATCATCAAACGATCGTAAAATTTGTATCATCAGGCGTTCCTGAGGTGTTTATTCATTAAAATTAATATTAATAATGTTTTAATACTGATATATTTAGTAAAAAACAATTAAAACTTTCACGGCTAATGTTGGTTATTATATTATATTAATAAAAATAATAATTTAACCATTAACAATTTTGTAAATAAGAATACCTTATCTCTTTGGATATTATTTCAATACTAATCTTCGCGTTTAATCACTTTACTAGAAAACCTGGTATTTATATCCGAAGGTACTATTCGTTGCAAGATAATTAGGATGGAATTCCCCAGATTTTTAATAATATGATGGGTATAGATGCCGGATTTGGCCACGTACCTCGTCTGTTTAGTTTATATTCGAAATTTAACTTAAAAGGGTAAGGGTAAAACAATTTGTTTGTTTAGTACGTTTTTGATCGCTTGTAATTTACGGCTCGTCGGTGTTTCCGCTTCTACGGCAGTAATTTGCGTCTGGAATATTTCTTTTGCGAATTATATGCAGTGCGTGAGTGATTTTTTATTCCATATACCTACGAACATATACGCACCTTTCGCTCGTGCTCGTTTTGTTGGATTGTTTGTGATGGCTTCATCATCAACATCATCAAGTTTTACACCGGTACTGTTGCGTACAGTCAGTAAGTATGTCTATTCACCAAGAGAGAAGACTATTGTCCTGAATGTTCACGATGCTCTGGTTTCTCAGAATCCCACAAACACTGTTCGCAACATAGTCGAAAGTTGTGCCAACATGACTGGCGTAGGGGAGTCAACTATATATAGGTTCCTATCAGAAAGAAAAAACATGGTATAGCTAACCCAAATACAAACGAACGCTTAAAGAGAGGGAAAAAGCCTATCGAACTTGATGAATTTGAAAAAAATTGTATTCGAAGGAAAATTCATGGATTTTTTTTTTCAAAAAAGAAATACCAAACCTAAATAAAATTTTACAAGTTAGAGATGATCCGGATTTGCCTCATATCGGACGAACTAAATTGTGGCAAGTTTTAAAAGAATTAAATTTCCGGTGGGAGAAATCAGACCGAAAATCACTTTTGATTGACCGGGAGGAGATAATATGTTGGAGAAGAAATTATCTAAGATCCATACGAAAATTCCGGGCTGAAGGAAGGCCAATCTTCTACCAGGATGAATCGTGGGTAAACTCAGGTCATACACTAAAAAAAGTTTGGTCAGATAAAGATATATTAAGCTCCAGGCAAGCCTTTATGAAGGTTGGTCTACTGGTATCTCCCCACCTTCTGGTAAAGGCAGTAGATTAATAATTTCTCACATTGGCAGTGAAAAAGGATTTGTTAAGCATGCTTTGTTGGAATTTCAGTCCAAAAGCACAAAAGACTATCACGAGGAGATGACAGCTGATGTTTTCGAAGAGTATTTTGTGCAGATGATTGAACACATACCACCAAATTCAATTATAGTATTAGATAATGCACCTTATCATTCACGACTAGTAGAAAGACTTCCAACGACTGCGTGGAAAAAACAGGATATTCTTGACTGGCTGCGGAATAAGTACCTGCCTTACGAAGATGGAATGGTAAAAGCAGAACTTTTAAAAATTGCCCGGCAACACAAATCTAAGTTCAAGAAATACGTAGTTGACAAAATGGCGGAAAGGAGAAACATCACAGTCCTTAGACTTCCACCCTACCACTGCGAAATAAATCCAATTGAACTCATTTGGGCACAAATGAAAAGTTATGTGGCTAGAAAAAATACGTCATATAAAATACAAGCTGTACGTGAATTGTTATACGAGTCTTTACAACACATTACAGAACAAAACTGGAAAGATGCAGTAAGACATGTAATAGAAGAAGAACAAAAAATGTGGGATCTTGATAACATAATTGATGCGACCGTAGAGACACAACCGCTAATTATTAACCCTCAAGACGACTCGGATTCGAAGTTGATCCTATTTATTTTGAATTTGAATAGTTTTCTAATCGTAATTATATAAGGTAAGTGATAGTAGTTGTAATCGTAAGGTATTAAAGGGGAAAGGTGCAAAACGTCGCCTGTCAAAATGTTCAATGTGTTTTAAATGTATCGATTTTTTTTTTCAAATCCTGAGAAAACTAAAAAGCCTTTTTGGAAAAATTTAAAGGCAGAATAAAATATTTATTAGAATAAATAAAAAGTTTCTTTTGCATGCAATATTTTCAATTAAAAATTATACTATATTCTCTCTTTTATTTTCACCCCTGTTGCATAACATAATAAAATAAACATTGTAGAAGTTTTCAGGGACTTTCTGTAATATACATCAGTATACACATATATAATACCCTCAGTAATAATGTAATCTTTCATTCTGCTTTTAAATTTTTCAAAAATATTTATTAGTTTTCTCCGAATTCGAAAATAATGGATACATTTAAAACACATTTGCTGCCTTTCCCCTTAATTAAATAAATGCATCTTTTACAAATGGCAAAAAACTTTATTTTTGAATAAAATATTTTATTTTATTATAAGTTTTATTAAAACAAAAATACAATTTAAAAAATATATTTATTTAGTTCAAATAAATGTTTCAATCATATACTCTACGACACTGGTCAGCCAAAATACGTCCCTAATCGGATTATAAGCTTGACCGCTGTATTGTATTCCGGCAGATACAAGGTGGGTTAGTCGAAAACATCTTAAATCGTCAGTTTCAGGTTGGTTTTTACTATTATATCGTATTACCTATCCTCTCTGTATTTCAGTTCTCTAATTAGGATTAAACTTGTAGTGAGCTATCAACAAATTGTGAACAGATTATAGGTAACATTATTAAAGTGATGTTAATAAAAAATTATTTTAAAAAGTAGTGTAAATGAAGTTACCGATCAAAGCCTTACAGCTGCTGCCGGGAAAAATCATTATATATATATATATATATATATATAATATATATATATATATATATATATATATATATATATACAAACATTAGTCATAAAAAAGTATTTAATTCTGACCATAAACTTCATTATTATGTATATACAATTTTACTGTATCTATGTATATATCTCTGGCTCTTGTGAATAAGCATTAAAGTCAACAAATTATCAAATCTGATATATTTATTTACTTGATAATAAAATGTAATTCCCCTGGCTTAGCAAATGATGTGCATGCGGATATTCAAATATTTCGAAAATTATTAAATGTAACAGAATAAGTACTGTTTCAACCAATTTTTATGATATGGGGAAATATGCAAATATATACATTTATTTAGTTATTTACAACGCTATTTGTCTGTGTTCACTGAAAACTTAAATTGTACTTAAATTTACTCATCTTACTACGCCGTAGATGTTCATAGAGCCATAACCCATAAAACAATTTAATTTTCGATGAGTCACATAAAGGTGCATCCAGACTACTCGTACTTCTACTTGGAACTCGTGAAGCTTGTACTTGCCCTTACCTTCACTTGAGCTTAAACATAGACTTGTTTAGTTGAAAAAATACTTGTACTCCGGCACATTTTCATGAACTCGGGTTCATGGGGTGTAGAGTTGTGTTATAGAGGTAGCACCTTTTATCGAAACGACCACATCGAGCGTCATAGAGGGGAGATGGTTCTTGATAACTGGTCCTCATAAGGCAACTAACTCTCACTTATGGCTCTACGTGCCACATCCCGGGCAACTGCGTTTGTCTGCAGACGAAACTAAGTGAGGGTAGCCAGATATGGCGAAAATTCCACCGAGCGATTGCCGGTATAAGCAATCCCCCGTTTTCCGGCCAACAGCTTCGGGTGGAGCCCTCTCGAATGGTCACCGGGCACCCCTTTGGAAGGAGAAAGCGCCTTCCTTTGGAAGGTGGAAGCGGTCAACGGCATAGAGATTACGACGAAATATTGGGACAAGACACCTCATTAAAGATCCGGATTGGATATCAATTTCGGAGTAAGCTCCTCAATCGTATCTCCGGAAGAAGCAGTTACAAGTATAACAAAAGGATTAAAATGCAAAGAAGACATAAAAACCATAGCACAGAAAGAAAAAATCCATAATGCAATACAAGAAATAGCACACATGAAATTAAACATTTTGTGAATAAGCGAAATGCGTTGGACAGTTTCAGGAACCGCAATTATCGGGAAAAACCGCGTTTACTATTCTAAAACAGATAACGGCAAACATGAATTGGGTGTCGGCATTATATTGACAAAAGAAGTGGCAAAATGTGTTGAAAACTTCATCCCTAACTCAGCAAGAGTGATGCTCATACAACTTAAAGCAAGGCCAATCAACATCAATATAATTCAAGTGTATGCATTTAACAGAAGAAACACAAGAAGAAGTAGAAGAACTATACCATAGCATTAATCAAGTTGTGAAAAGATTGAAAAAGCAAGACCTAATAATTGTCATGGGTAACTTCAACGCCAAAGTTGGGGCCAGCAAAACATCATCTGCAGTTGGACCATTTCATCTAGGAAACCAGCACGATCAGAGAGATACGTTGGAGATTTTTGCGGCAGCAAATCAATTATTAATAATGAACACCTGGTTTAAGCTACACCCAAGGATAGTATACACCTGAAAATTTCCACAAGATTATGTGGGAAGTATTGTAAGAAATCAGATTAACTACATGCTAGTAAATAAGAGGTATAGGAACAGTTGTACATCTGTCAAAATATACCCGGGAGCAGACATATATTCTGATCATGTACCAGTTGTAGGTAATTTGAAAATCAGAATGAAGAAGGTTCCACGTAAGTCGATGAAGAAGTATGATGTTAGAAAACTGACGGATAACAAAAGTTAAAAAAAATTTAACTTTTGCAACTCCAGATATAGCAATTAATTGTGCATGGGAAACTTTACCTGATGTACTGGATTCAGACCATTTTCCGATTATTATAGAAATTATAACAAAGGCACGGAAAGTAAAGACGTCATAATACATCTAAAAACAAAATGGAATTTGAATAAAGCAGATTGAAGTCTATATCAAGAAATTGCGAATACCTATTTCTCACAACACATTAAAAATATCAATAACGCGGAACATAATTATAGCTTATTCATTGTAGGGATAAATAAGGTAGCCAATGCCTTTATAACCATTTACCAACCCTTTAAACTGAACAAAAAAACTCTTCTTCCACCATGGTGGGACCAAAGCTGCAAAGGGGCTATTAAAAAAAGAAAACAAATGCTCAACACGTATAAGCAACAAAGCACTATGGAAAATTATCTGAAATGAACGAAATTCCAAAAACAAAATATTTTAAAGTTTAAAGCTAAACTACATTGGCAGCTCTGGTGCGAAAACTTTTGACAAACATATGGACTCAGGCCAGAAAAATGAATAGGCAGAATGAAATTGCAGATCAAATTGCCAAAGAATGCATAGTAATGGGGAAACAAATAAATTACGAATTAACTACAGATGAACAAATAATCATAGCAAAACAGAGAATGATGGAAGAAATGGTTCTATTTATGGCAAGAGTTTATCTTTACAAATCCAATACGTTACACCAGACTTGAAACCAAATTAAGGAGAAATCCTTGGTAGAATGAGTACGATTACAGTCGAAAAAGTAAAACTACTATCAGCAGAATGAAATTTAGTCACGCATGTTATCCTGCTTCTTCTTAACGTGCCCTATGACGTCCCCTTGACGTTGGCGATTAACATGGCGAAACTGTCTCTGTCTCGAGCTATTCTAAAGAGTTGTTCAGCTTTCTTTATTCTTGTCCACTCTCTGATATTCTTCAACCAAGAGGCCTGCTTTCTACCAATTCCTCTGCGTCCTTCGATTTTACCCATCATAATAAGTTGAAGAATATTATATCGGTCTCCCCTTACTACGTGTCCAAAATAGGCCATCTTTCTACATTTGATGTTATCAAGCAGCTCGCGAGCAGCATTTGCTCTCTCAAGGACTGCCACATTATCAGCATAGCCGTCCATGGAATTTTTAGTATACGTCTGTGCAGCCACATTTCAAAGGCCTCCAGACGATTAATGGTGGATATTTTTAATGTCCATGCTTCGACACCGTATAAGAGGACTGACCAAATGTAGCATTTAACCATACGCTTTCGAAGTTGAAGTTTCAAGTTATCATTACAGAAGAATGACTTCATTTTTAAAAATGTCGTGCGGGCTATCTCGATTCTACATTTTATCTCTTGATCTGGATCTAGTTGTTCAGTAATATGGCAACCAAGATATTTAAAACTGGACACTCTTTGAATTATATGACCATCAACATATAATCGTGCATCTTGATGAGCTAAACGGCTAAACACCATGTGTTTTGTTTTTGAACAGTTTATGTTTAGGCCAAACTCTCTTCCCACTGTATCAATGGCGTTTAAAAGGCATTGTAATCCATTCATGTTATCACTTAAAATAACTGTATCGTCTGCATATCTGATTGTATTTATCAGAATTCCATTAACTTTCACGCCCCATTCCAAATTATGCAGCGCTTCTTTAAATATTCTATCTGAATATAAATTAAATAACAGTGGGGATAGTATACAACCCTGTCTGACACCTCTTTGTATTTTATATATTTCTGTTGATTTTGCGTTTATGCAAGCTGTCGCTGTTTGACGCCAGTATAACTTTTCTATGAATCGTATGTCTTGACTATCAACTCCTTTATCTTTTACTATTGTAATTAATTTGTGATGCTGTACTCGATCAAAGGCCTTTTCATAGTCAATAAATACAGCAAAGACGTCTTTCCTTTGATCTCGACATTTCTGCAGTAATACATTTAGTGCAAAGAGGGCGTCCCGAGTTCCCAGTCCATTTCTGAAGCCAAATTGTGTTTCATCCTGATCTTCTTCACATTTATCTCTGATTCTACTGTGGATGATGCGTAGAAATATTTTCAAGGTGTGGCTCATAAGGCTTATCATTCTATAATCGCTACAGCTTTTCGGACGTTGTTTTTTTGGTAGTGTTATGAATTCGGATTTTAACCAATCTTCAGGGATATCACCAGTCGAATAAACATCATTGAAAAGTTTGACCAGTATTCCAATGTTCTCCTCATTTATAAGCTTTAACATCTCTGTCGGTATGTTATCAGAGCCAACGGCTTTCTTGTTCTTTGCTAACTTTATAGCATGCAGTATTTCTGATTTTAGTATTTCTGGTCCTTCACCTTCAACTAAAGTCTCCGGTTCTTCGGGTCTGTCATCATTATACACATCATTATACGTTATCCTGCACATTTATTTAAAATAAAAATATTTGAGAGTGATCTTTGTAAAGCCTGTAATAAAATCGGTGATCTGTATATCTTTTTTGATTGTTTAAAATATAGAGCTCAATCTAATGAGCAATTCAGAAAACTTTTAAAATTAAACATTCAAAGCTCATATAATATAGTGCATCTTCTTGCTTTAGACAGAAAATAAACTTACGATCGCTTGTTGTCTTTCGTCAGAACAACGAATATACAAATATAACTTTGTTGAATAAATAACCTTTGTTGGTACTTGATGTCTTTCCTTAATGTATGTGTATACCTATCTGTCCGAGGCCCAACTTTTATCGTTTATAAAAATGCCCTGATCGGCCCCTGGGCGAGAAGAGTGTAATCCATGTATAATCCTTGTATCTGCTTTTAAAAATTTAACCTAAAGCCAATACCAAACAAAAACTACAATTAATTTATGTGAACCAAGCAATACGAACAAAATTTTTCAGCCTCTTTTATAGTATTCATCTCGGTTAACAGTTCTTGCAGTTTGTTGATAACACATGAACTGCTAAATCGTTACAGATAAACTGACCACATAATATGACATATTTTTTATTTAATGATAATATTTCGAATCGCTTACAACACCGAAACTTATTTTTGACATTTGCTTCCGGGTTATATCTTTACGATATCACGGTGGATATGTAGATTGTATATCAATGGTTTCCACGAACATCGAAACAACTGTATACCGCACGTCAAAAAAATTCGATAGTGTGGGACACTCATTGCAGTTTCCTGTTTGTGCGGTACCGTTAACTTGAAAATATTATCGAACTGATGATGGTGGCTCCATTCACGGTTACTTTCAATTGTGATACGCGGATAATTGCCTCGGTGATAACTCAAGTGAATGGCCCGATTATGGGTAGTGAAAGAGTTCATGTATAAAGCGATTAGTCTTTGAATAAATGGAATTTTATACATATTTTATTAAGCATTTTTTCTTGTTTGTTACCAAACTATTTTATATATTACTGAAACAATTTTGATATAATAAAATGCACTCAATAGTCTCTCTAAGATTGACTTTTTTTGTTAGGCTACTGAAGTTAATTTTGTTATTAATCGAGAGAAATAAGGTAAAAATGTACCCTGTTGGGACTATGATACGGTCAGGTGACAAAAACCTATGTTTTAAGGCCGATCCTCGCGATTCTGGGCATAGGTAAATTCCAATGTAAAAGTTTATATCAAATAACGCAAAAACTATGTCAGATATTGAGATGATTCTTTTTTTATATAGAAGGTCTAAAAAAGTTCTAGTGCACTATTTGGTTGTAAATTAATAAATTGTTTAAACAATATTCTTTTTAAATGTTTTTGGTTAAAATAAACGTAAAATTTTTTTTTTGAAATAGGGCACTACAGAATTTGACCCACTTTCCGAATCTGTTTTTATTTTTAACATAAAGTGTAACACAAAGCAGCTATTTGATATAAACTTTTAAAAAATTTCAAATTTCTGCTAAATGCAATTTTCTCTCCGTCAGCACAGGGTGTCCTTGTCGTTAGCTTCTGGATTCTCGCCAGGTAGGTAAAACCCTCGGAGGAGGATAAATAAAGTTGAATAACATTATTAGGGCTTATTTCGACTTTTGACAAACCAGTGTGTTTATTGTATTTAAAATAGGAAATTTTATATAAATAAGCAGTAAGTACCTATAATTTTATTAAATTTTTATATGAATAGAAATATTTTCTGTTGATTTTCCATTTTCCTTCTAAATATTTATACTGTTTTTATAATAATACAATTGTTTCAGTATTTGCTTATATAATAATAATTTATTATATAGAAACAGCGTAGAGTTTTGGTCAATCATCCAGTACATTTTTTTTTGTATTTCAATCAGAATTATTATTTTCTTTTCTTCTTTACATGAGCTCAGAATAATAACCAAATATTTTGCAGTATTTGAATATGAAATTTAATTATTTATATTTATTGCTCAGCAACCCACCAATCGTAAAATCAAATACTGTTCAAAGAAACAATGTACAGTCTCGGAACTGGATTGATACTATGAAGACGACTACGGCAAGAAATAAGGACAAGCGAAAAACATCCAAAACCCAGATGAGAATTACTTGGAATATCAGATCACTCAACTCAAGGGACCAAGAAATAACCCAAGTGTTGAAAGAGAAAGAAATAGACATGTGTGCTCTACAGCAAACAAAAAATAAAGGAAAAGGTCAATCAAAATTAGGTGAATACATACTAATCTACAGTGGAGTAGCAAAAGAAAACAGGGCCAAAGAAGGTGTAGCCTTACTAATACACCAAAGGTATCAAAATTACATCAAAGAGTGTCAATACATATCAGAAAGAATAGTAACATCAAAGATAAGAATGGAGAAGGAAAACCTGATCATTATCGGAGTATACGGCCCAGAAAATAATAAGCCTCAAACAACAAGGGAAGTGTTTTACGACCAATTACAAGTAGTAGATCAAGTCAAAGAAAAGATGATAATTCACAGCTAATTTGATTATAATAATTAAGGAACCTCATTTTACAAATCAAATTGTACAAACATTGTACCTTTACAGGACCCTCTACGAATTTTCAAAAATGTAGTTCAAATGGTGACTAGGAAGAACCTACAAATCCATACCGAACAAGCAATTTCAAACTAATAAAATTTTCTATATCTCCGGATCTGCTCAATGGATTTTGATCATTCTTTTTTTAATTTGTATGTAATTTCTACGTACATTAGGAATTAGTAATTTGTTTATATATTAATTAATTAATAAATAGTCTAGTTTGTTTAAACAATTCGTGCAAAACAATTTTCTTCCAAAAATCTATTTTTTTTAATACTAGTATCAATAATCATAGAAACAGTCGCGTTTTTTGCATTAAATTGTCAATAATTAAAAAACAGCTCCAGATTCAAGGCAAGAAACAAGTAGGTTTTTTTCCTAGAGGTCTACAATAACTAAAAAAGTTGTCAGCGACCTGGATTATTGAGTGTCACGAACATGGTCAATTTTTTGCTTATTTCCCTAGAGTATATATTTGATTAACATCTGTGTAATTTCTTTGTCGCTTCCCTGCTGGTTTTGCACATTGCTATGATAGCAATATCTTCGGTAAATGTTGCAATTGTATATTTTCTAGGACAATAATACAACACGTATACGAAAGGTAAAGATACTTCTTTGTGGCAGCCCTGCTGTAATATCTGTCAATTCCATGTATGTTTCTTCCTGTTTAATTCTGAAATATCTTTCCAAGATGCAGGAGTCAATTATTTAAGAGTATCGTTTTGGTAAATGTAGTCTTAGTTTATCCTTATGGCGTCTTTGCCATACTTTATCATATACCTGAGTCACATCCTAAATTATTGATATAAGGTTGAATGCTCGAATAAATGAACTTTAAACAATGAAGGCAAATTTCGAGCACAAATTTAATAATCAAATCTTGCCCAAGTACTTTCGCTTTCTACAGCATCATCAGGGGCATCTGCGCTTGCTGGATAGCCCAAATTTGACGAAGTAAGTCTAAAATGTTAATCACAAAAAACTTTTATCATCCATTAACTTCGAGTTTTTTATCGAAGTTTATTAATTTTCTTCATTTAAAAAAACTTTTCTTGGCTTATTTCAGATGCCCCTGATGATGCTGTAGAAAGCGAAAGTACTTTTGCAAGATTTGATTATTAAATTTGTGCTCGATATTTGCCTTAATTTTTCAACGTACATCCTAAAATGTCCATCATAGTATCCTTCATGATCCATATTTCATATCCATATAAATAGTTATACAGTATATTTCATCATCATCATGATCATCATCAATGGCGCTACAACTCTTCGTAAGTCTTTGCCGCGGTTACTATTGCCTTCCATGTTTGTCGGTCCTGTGCCAGTAATTCCCATTGTCGCACTCCCATTTTCTCTAGATCTAGGAGTATATTTACATATAACAAATTAAATCCTTAGTTGTAAATTTTTGAAATAAGTACTCAGTATACATCTAAGTTTCATTAATGCTCTTCATAAATCTCATAAATCTAAACTTTTGTACTCCGTTCTTTATTGACAATTAGTTGCATAGGGGCGACGTTTACTAACCACAAGCACACAAGTAAATTATCTTATTTCTTTCATTTGACAATAATAATTGTCTGTTAGATTAGCATTGTAAGAAGTAAATTAGTCTCTTACTGAATGATAATAAACAACACAACAAACTTATTCTGAAACTATTTCTTGTGTCATGGTATATTTTATTAGATTTTGGTGTAATAAATCACAACCTATCAAATTCAATATCAAAAATCAAAATTGGAAATGATAGCGTAATTAAATTATTCCTTCCTTCAAGAAATTTTAAAAAGAACTGATTTCTATTACTATCCAGTGCAAGGACAGTTATTTTGTTATTTATATCGAATAGAGAATACTGTTAGTTTGCGGTATGGACCCCAAAAAATATTTTATTCGAAAAGATTGATAAATATATGGAACTGTGGGAAAATATGCTACAAAAATTTCAAGATTTTTATTATAATTTTTATTTGAAACACCTTCTGAAGAAACATTAGACATAATTCTATATTTATATAGTTTCATTTTATCAATTTTAATGATCGTGATACTAATTAGATAAGATTTTTATTATAATTTTTATTTGAAACACCTTCTGAAGAAACATTAAACATAATTCTATATTTATATCGTTTCATTTCATCAATTTTAATGATCGTGATACTAATCAAATTTTTATGATATATAATAATAATCTTTTTTTTTTATAATTTTTATTTTCCGTAAACTTTAATCTACGTTAAACTTCAGACAGCCAATTTTTCCGTAAAAAAAAATAACAAATAAATTATGTATGTACATTTGTTACATTGTAAATTTATGAATAGATTATATTACTTTGATCTGTTATTATATTTACTCAAAACACCACTAAAGAGATTTATGGTCTTATTGTAAGCCAAAACCTGTCACTGCAGGGGTTGTCTCGTGTATAATCGGCTCGAGTAAAAGGTAAACGCATTTTTGACCTGGGCTTGAGAGAGATACGAAGTTTAGAATATTACTTCATGACAGATTTGTTTTCGTAAAGAAAGAAATTTTTGAAGTAGAGATTGC
Source organism: Diabrotica balteata (assembly GCA_918026665.1). NCBI lineage: Eukaryota > Metazoa > Arthropoda > Insecta > Coleoptera > Chrysomelidae > Diabrotica > Diabrotica balteata. The sequence continues at coordinate 91,733,308 of OU898284.1, read as the reverse complement.
AAACTGAAATTTACCGTTAGGATTTTCGAGGATGAGCCTTAAATTATTTTTTATTATTTTTCTGAACCTTCTGCGCGTCACGAAAAAGAGGCCAACTAAAATTTTTGCCATTTTTTAATTTTTACGAATCATACCACAAAGTGATTGTCATTAGATGTTTGTGTAATTTTTAAGAATATGTTCTAAGGTAGTATGCAATCATTTTTTAAATAACAAATGTGAAAAAATAACTTCTTTTATTGAAAAATAAAAAAAAATTAACATTGTACATTTTTTCTGTTTTCTTTATAAAATTACAATTAAATCGTGGTTTTTATTACCACCTCTATTGTGAATTAAACTCCTCATTCGATTTGGCATTGAATTGATCAAATTCTGGATGCCGTTTTGAGGAAAAGCCTCCCATTCTTCCATGAGCGCCAACCGAAGCTGCTCAAGATTTATTGGAGCAGGTATTCTGTTTCTTACCCTTCGTTTGAGTTGGTCCCAAACATGTTCAATCGGGTTCAAATCTGGACGTCGAGCCGGCCAGTTCATTTTTGGCACACGGACAGTTTCTAAATATTGCGTTACTGGCAATAAAAATAAAGTTTTCGCCGGAAAATCCAGCAAAGACATTACACGCTCGTCTAGAATTGCGGTAATGTATCGGTGTGCATTCAACGCTCCTCTATCAATAAATACGAGATCAGTACGGCCCTCGAATGAAATGCCTGCCCAAAACATTACCGAACCTCCTCCAAAAGCAACACGTACTCGTCGAACATAAGTGTGTATGATTTGAGCCATAAAGAACCATCCTGGACTCATCTCTAAACAAAACATTTTTCCAATCTTCTATCGTCCAATGCTCGTGGTCTCTAGCAAACTGTAGTCGGCGTTGTCGATGTGCTGCTGTTAACAAAGGCCTGTTGCTGGACAGCGAGCCCTTAGACCAAATTCTCTCAACCTTGTTCTCGCGGTAGAAGTGCTTAAAGTCCATCCGTGAGCATTTTGAAAACGGTTTTGGATTGATCTAGCTGTAAAGAACCGATTTTGCAAAGAAGTGTGTTGTAAAGAACAGTCTTCTCTGTCCGTCGTAATTCTTTTCGGACCTGATTCTGGTCGTCGTTCGTGAGATCCAGTCTCTACGAATCGTTTCCATTTTTTAGACCATACAACGACTGACTCCAAGCTGTCTGGAGACTTCTCTTTGACTCATTCCATTACCAATCAAAGTAACAATTTGAACAGATCTAGCAATTTTCTCAGCCATAGTTTTTAATTTTAAAATTGCACAAGTTTACTTTTCGAACAATTGTACACTAGTGAAAGGTTTTTGAAAAACAGTATAGCCCTATTTCAAGCTAAATAAGGTACAAATACCACGTGCATTACCCGAAGTTGTAAAACTGATTCTAAAACTTGAAACAATTCTGCAAACTTATTACCCTTAAAATGAAAAAGAGAGCAAATATTTGATTTCACGCAAACAAATCCTATGTATCTGTTGATACGTATTTCGACCTAATAGGTCTCATCAGAACAGCTATCCAGAGGAGTTCTCAACGTGAAAAATCAATATTTTCTGCCTTTTAACAAGCAACAATAAAATGGCTTCAATACGGACGCGATAGCGACATCTAATACAAAATCCGTAAAATAGTTTCGAAACACAATTCAGATTTCTGCTTATAATCTGAGCCTTCTAAAAATTGCAAGGCAAACAGACGTTGATAAAATATGTTAAAAGGGACATGGGGAATCTAAAATTTGCATTCCACGACATGTCTTTTACAACTAAGCAGAAATCCTTAGCGAATTATGCTTCTAGTACTCACACAGAGTAAATCCGAAATAAAATGAAAAAGACAGCAAATATTTGATTTCACGCAAACAAATCCTATGTATCTGTTGATACGTATTTCGACCTAATAGGTCTCATCAGAACAGCTATTCATAGGAGTTCTCAACGTGAAAAATCAATATTTTCTGCCTTTTAAGAAGCAACAATAAAATGGCTTCAATACGGACGCGATAGCGACATCTAATTACAAAATCCGTAAAATAGTTTCGAAACACAATTATATTATATTATTATTACCCTTAATTGACCTTTCGGCACCGTTTGTCGGTGCCTAAAAGACGCTAAAAGTGTTTCTGCATTGTGGGAATTTAGTTACAATAGAATAAAATTGTATAAACTTACAAGTTATTAAAAAATTCTTACAAAATTCTAGGTAGCCTCTTTTTCGTGATGCGCAGTGTATTTTCTTGTGGCATCTTACTGCAATTACTATTTTTCTTGGAAATAAGCCACAATTTAAGTTTAAAATTAGTTCATTCAATCTAAAAAAAATTGCTAGAGGTATTTTGTAAATTGCAATTGATTCTTTGAGGCTTTGTTTTTAAGGTATATTAAAAAACTCAAGATTTAATTAAATTTGTTATTAAAGTACAGTTTGAAAAAGGGATGACTTTTTAGCTCATAAACATTTATAATAACTTGACTTGTATAAGGGTTCATTGAAAAGGCAGTAAAAAACACATAGGAAGTCAGATAGCATTTTTTCTTACAACAATATTTTCATTGTTTATTATTATTAAAAGCTTAAACTTAAACAAATCATAAAAAAAGATTTAAATTTTATGATCTAACTGAGAGATAGCATATAAAGTGAAGAAATAAAAAGTTATAACCCGTTAACATGATGTTACTTGTAAAATACCGCCGCTGAAAGGTGGAAGGAACAACTGTTCGCTGTAATATCTCAACTTATTTCTTGTTATTAGTCATAGAAGGAACTGTTTTTTTTTTTGGAAAGAATTCCACTGAATTCTAGAAATATTCCTAAGACTGAGGCGACTATTTATAAAGGCAATTCGATTTTAGGTGTTAGTCTAATAAATATATTTGTACAGTTAAATAAAAAAACGTTATAAAGTGTTTTAGTGTTACTATTAGAAAGACTTTCAATAAATTAAAATATACGTAATATAATTTGTGATTTTTTTGCAACAAGATATTTTAAGTCTTCTATATTTAGATATCTTTAACCCAGTTGTTCCCGTGATCTTTTTAGTTTTATTTGAATTTGATCTGCAGCGTATTCCTTAGTAATTTGTAACGTTTTTATTTCAGCGTTTGCGGGTAGCGGGTAGGAGCTACTTTGGACAGTCCTACCAGGGAAAGTGAATCAATCCGTGCCCTCCGCAGATTCCAGGAGTTTCCTGACTCGGGAAACTAGTACCTGTTTACTGCCCCTTGTCCACGGTCCGAAACCCTTGGTCCTCCCAGTTGGGGGGTTAAGGCATTGGGCTAACTCCCCAGTACTTGTAAAAAACAAACATGTTAAAAACCCAATCACACGCCTCGGAATATGACGCCACAACAAAGACGACATAAGCTTCGAAAAAAGATACGAAAAATATACCTCGAATGTGCTTTAAAAAGATGAAAACAAAATGCAGGACAAGGGGGTACCGCTCACCAACACTATGGTATATACTACTATATACGCTCAACTTTGCAGACGATAAGTAATAATGGCTCAAGATTTGACGATTTAAACTATATGGCACGAAAATTAATTGAAGAGTATGATATATGGGGTATAGTAGTAAATAAAAAGAAAACCGAATACCTGTACATTGAAGTAGAACAAAAAGATCTCATATTAGACGATAACACCACGATAAAGCACTGCTGTGTACAAATATCTAGGTATCACCATTTCAAAATGGAACATCAGACAAAGCCATAAGAGAGACAAATATGTCAGGGAGAAAAGCCATCACAATGTTAAACAGCATTTTATAGGACCAATCCATTAGCAAAGAAAATAAAAAGAGGATATATGAGACTATAGTAAAAAGTATTACTTTATACAGATGTGACATACGGCCACTGAAAGAAAGAACACTGGCAACGCTGAAAGCGACGGAAATGGATTTTGAAGAAGAACCGCAGGAAGATCTAGAAGAGAAAGGATTACCAACGAACGCATTAGAGAAATAATGGGAATCAAACGAACAATCACAGATGACCTAACAACAAAACAACTTATCTGGTTCGGACACATACAAAGAATGGATAAACAACGAATACCAAAAGAAATATTAAAATGGCAACCAGAAGGAAAGAGAAAACTAAGTAGACCAAGAAAAAGTTGGAGCGAAGGAATAAATAAAGACCAGAGAGATGGCCATAGAAGAAGACCTAAGGAACAACCGGACTAAGTGGCGATTGGAAGTCGAAAAACGGGGAAGAACGTCATAAACCAACAAGTAGTAGTAGTTAATTTGACCTGGCAGTGTATTCCTTACTAATTTGTAACGTTATTTCAGCGTTTTTGTTCACTCTTCTAGATGTACCCCCTTGGCATTTAGGTGTACCGTAAAGACTCACACAACTCATGAATTTATTATTTTACTTTACAATCATTCCAGAGGAGGTCTCTTAAACATCTTGTACATCATATAACATTCATCCTACCAGTGCTGACATATGTTTCAGAGACACGGACCATCTACAAAATAGACGCAAATCCTCTGCTCGTCTTCGAAAGGAAGATACTACCCAGAATAATGGGCGCAACCTGTGAGAATCGTATTTGGAGAAGGCGATATAATTTTGAATTGTACGAAAAGTATAAAGAAATAGTTAATGGTAGATATATAATATCTTTCATAGAAATAGGCTTAGATGGGCTGGAGATGTGTCAAGATCTAATGAAGATTACCCACCTAGACGAACTGTGTTAGCGACACCAGTAGAAAATAGGAATAGAGTTAGATCAAGATTGAGATGGAGGGATAGCGTGGACGAGGACGCGAGGAAGATAGGCGCAGCAAACTCGCAACGATTGGCGATGAACATAAATGACTGGAGAAATAGACTAGGGAGGTTCGAAGCTCAACTAGGCGTGTAGCATGTGGCAGATTGACGGTTAACCTCCAGCCATACATGGGTTGACTGTGCTACCGAAGTGAGGGAACGTCGACTGAGAAAGAAGAGGAGAGGAGAGCCAGCTGATGTCTGTCAGAACACGGACACAAGACACTACGAGGCAACAACGAAAAGAACTCTTACAATTTTCTTACTTGTTTTTAGTATGTAGTTTATTGTTAATAAATCAATAAAACAGTTTAAAGTGTGCCCAGACTACCTTGCTCCCCGCAAACAGTCCACAAGCACCACTGATAATGGTAATGACTTGTACATCCTTGCTGATACTGCTACATCGCATATTATTTTGTAACGAAACTTTTAAAATATTACGATAATTAACAACATTGTAATATTAATGTTAGTGAATCCTAATTTATTTAAAATTATATATTTTCTCTATCAATGGAACAGCTTTTGTATAAATTAATTTGAAAAACTAAAAACAACTTTCGGAATGACGTTTGGAATCATAAAATCGATTCTTCGCTGCTCAACTATTCCTTTATAAATATATTCAACTTCGTCAATCCTTGAAAATAAATACTTTGGAAATATGCCCACAACCTTCTAATGTATGCCAAACAAGGCATGTCTTACACGAGCCATATCGGAAAGGAAGCTTTGCGTGTGTAAAGATGATACTTGATGAATATAAATAAGGGAAGTGGATTTTTTAAAAGATTTATTTCATAAATGGACGTCTTACTCACGAAATGCTGAACGAAAGCATGCAAAATCTGGATTATGGCATTTATTTAGTTAGTGGGTGTATTTAGACATTACGTCAAATCTAAGAATAACGCCCTTATAATATATAGATATTTTAGGATTTTAGACATCTATTGGCCTCTAAGTGAAACTCTTTAAGGTTTAGTGAACTTTCGAGTTTATTTAACTATTTATTAAAACATACTACAAATTAAAAAACTACATTCTACAATGAAGTTGTTGTATCTTTACAGGTTTACCGTTGAGGAAGAATTAAATCAACTCCAAGGCTCAGCAAACCTTAAAGAGCACTTAAAGACCCTTTTATGATTTGTTTAAAAGTTAGTTTTCGTTTGGCATAGTTCGTAGACATATTGACTCTACGCCTGTCATTTTCTTTACATACTTTATATTTTTTTGCACTCTAAAGCTGGCTATGAACCGAAGTATTTTGTGTCTGTTACTTTTGCAGTAGGCTCATCAGCCTTTTCGTTACCAGATGTTATAGTAAACCTACTATCTAGTGTGCCTTCTTCTTAAGGTGCCTTCTATATTACTGAAGGTTGGCTGTAACTACAGTAAATTGCTCTCTATCTTAAGCTGTTCTTAGTATCGAATGTGTGTCCATACCTGTCCAGTCTCTCACATTCTTCAACCAGGAGCATTTTCTTCTTCCTGGACCTCGTCCTCCCTCCACTTTCCCTTCTATTATAAGTCGTAGGAAGTTGTATTTTTCTCCTCTGTAAATATGTCCGAGATAACTCGTTTTTCTGTTTTTTACAAATCTAGTGTGCCAGTCTATTGAATTATTCTTGGAATTTTCAATCGCAATGATAGAGGTGACAGACTACTACAATTTTGCCAGGAGAAACAACTAACTATCATGAACACCTGGTTCAAGCTACCACTACGGAGGCTATATACGTGGAAATCACCCGCAGATAATAAAAACAATTGTGTACGAAATCAAATCGATTACATTATTATAAACCAGCGATATAAAAATGCAGTAACGGATACAAGAACATACCCAGGCGCAGATGTTCCATCGGATCACAACCTACTAGTGGCTAAATTAAAAATAAAGTTCAAAATGCTAAAAAAGACTGTCAAAAGAAAAACCGACATCAATTTACTTAAACAGGAAAATATACAAAGTATGGTAAAGACTAAACTCAACGAGGAATGTGAAAGACTCCAAAGAGAGTTATCACCAACTAGAGAAGGCTTATGGACTGAAGTCAAGAATGCTTTTACTAGCGCCGAGAAATATATAAAAGACACTAATAACAAAAGAAAATCTAAACCCTGGATGACACAAAAAATTCTGAGAATGATGGATACTCGAAGAGCCTACAAAAATAAAAATAATGAAAAATATAGGGAGATACATCGTCAAATCAAGAAAGAAATAGCTACCGCAAAAGAAAATTGGATGATAGAAAACTGCCAAGAGATCGAAGAATTAATAAAGAAACACGACAGTCAAACGCTTCACAAAAAAATAAAAGATCTAGCTGGAATAACAAAACAAAGACTCCCTTGTAGATTAACAAACGACGAGAATGAAACGATATGGGAATTAAGCGATCTAAACGACGTACGGGGACATTACATAGAAGAACTATTCTCGGACACACCACTAAACAACATAATATATAAAAACCATGAAACCAGTCCTCCTATATTAAAACAAGAAGTAGAAAGAGCAATCAAAAATGCAAAAAATGGGAAAGCCCCTGGCCCCGATGACATACATATGGAAGTCATAAAGCTACTGGAAGAGAAACATTTAAATATAATCGTCAAATTATTTAATCAAATATATACAAGCGGTGAAATTCCACAAGACTGGTTAAAATCAGTCTTTATTCCCCTTCCAAAAACTAAGGGAGCAAAGAAGTGTGGTGATTTCAGACTTATTAGTTTAATGTTGCATATGTTAAAGTTATTCTTGAAAGTTATTCACCAACGCATTTATAAGAAATGTGAACAGGATATCAGTGATGAACAATTTGGCTTCCGAAATGGATTTGGGACACAGGAAGCATTAACCAGTTTTATTATACTGCTGCAAAAATGTCGAGACCAAAAAAGATCTCTTTTTATGTTTTATTGACTATCAAAAGGCCTTCGACAAAGTAAAACATGATAAGCTGATGGATTGCCTTCACAAAAAGGGACTAGACGAGAACGATTTTAAAATTATCCAAACGCTGTATTTTAACCAAACTGCAGCAGTTAGAACAGAAGCCGGTGGCACAGAAATATTCAATATCAAGCGAGGTGTACGACAGGGGTGTGTATTGTCACCACTACTTTTCAATATATATTCGGAAGAAATCTTTGCACGAGCACTAGAGCAATCAAGAGAAGGTGTTAAAATTAACGGCAGAGTTCTAAATAATGTAAGATATGCCGACGACACGGTCCTAATTGCAGAGAGCGCACAGGATCTCCAGACACTCTTAGATCGCGTCAGATCGATCGGAGAACAATACGGCCTCAGCATTAACGTCAAGAAAACAAAAACAATGATTGTATCCAAAACATCCATCCATCCACCCATGGCTTTAAACGTGAATGGTAACATTATCGAAAATGTCGAGAAATTTCGATATCTAGGGTGCTGGATAACGAAAGATATAGATCCAGACATAGAAATAAAATCGCGAATTGAACAAGCAAGAAATGTCTTTTTAAAAATGAAACAAATGTTTACGTCCCAAACACTCAATCTCAAAATCCGATAACGAATGCTGAAATGTTACGTTTACAGCACCTTACTATATGGAATGGAGGCCTGGACCTTCAAAATCAACTCACTCAGGCGTTTGGAAAGTTTTGAAATGTGGTTATTTCGAAGGATGCTGAAAGTCCCCTGGACAGCGCATATGAGCAACGAGCAGGTCCTACACAAGATGGGTACCGACAGAGAACTCTTAAAAATAATGAAAACACGGAAAACCTCATATTTGGGACACATATACAGAAATGAGAAATACCAGCTACTGCAGCTTCTTATAGAGGGGAAGGTAGAAGGAAAACGTGGTCCTGGTAGACGGCAGGCGTCCTGGTTGAAGAACATTCGTGAGTGGACTGGTTTGGATTCTCAATCTTTAATAAGAAAAGCCAGGGACAGAAATGATTTTGCTGACGTTATCGCCAACCTTCATTGAAGACGGCACCCAAAGAAGAAGATATATTGACCCGTTTAAGTTCAAAAGCTCTTAATTAATTTCCATTCCACAATGCAAGATTGCATAAATATCTGCTTGTACTACAAAGATATATTTTTCAAGTAAAATAGAAAGGCATATTTCAATTATTGCTTCTTGGTAATTACATTTGTAAATGTTCTCTTATTATTCTCGTTCTGTATTGTAAAATGTTGGTGTGTGAATTAGGCTAATGAGACATACTTATTCCTTAGATTGTATTCGTCTAATCTGGTAGAGGTTTGATGGTTAGCTTGTCCTATATAATTTTGGTGGCAAGTTTCGCAGGATGTATTTTACAATCCTGAGATTTTGAATACAAGAAGGAGCAAATATCTGTCCTGTGCTCAATCGAGACCTCTCACAAAAGTTGCTAGCGTTGAAGAGAAATATTCCGTGGAAAATAAATTACAGACCCCCGTACTGTCCCTCAAATCAATTATGGAATATTCACACCATACTCGAGATGATTTTCTCTCCTAGTAGCAGTTATATCCTAAAAAACCATCTGTGGTCATAAAATCCTAAAAACTCCATGCTCATATTTCTATAATGTATACCTGAGATATCCTAAAAAGAAGCTGCCTTTCCCACCCACAACACTGCTGACCTCTGCCAGCCACAGACTCAATCACGAATAAATCGATTCTTCGAAGCCATTACCTCTTTTCTACCGCAGCTTTCTTAGCAGGATACCAGACCAGCACCACCCACCAACAGTGATCTCCAGCACCCAACGAGAAATACGAAAACCACGAGGCGATCAGGTTTTTTTTATATAATAACCTTAATATTCTTTAACATGAAATATCATCCTCTATTATAAATGTTCGAAAGTTATTTAACAGAGTATAGGAAGATTGGAATTGGTTGATTGATTGGAAGATTATATACTGATAATAAAAAAAATACAACACCTAGAAGGACAAATATTTTTTTAAATATTTATTTATGGAAGTATACATTATAATAATCGTTTAGCCATACGGCTAACACTCCATCTAAGGGGAAAATTCAATCATTCCAGATACCTACGGTATCAAAAGGATTGAGCTTTGGTGGGATTCTTTCCGTGTTATCGAGCCCTAGGTGACTTACTTGATATGTCGGTGTATATCCCAAAAATGTTCGTATGCATCTGGACGTCGAGGCTAGTACAGCTTTCTGCACTGTCTTATACAGATGTTCATCTAGACCCAGTTTTTTGATATTTCTAGGAAGTTCTTCGGAATGACTCCAGTAGTGGAAAGAACAATACGTATCGTCTCGGTATTTTTTATTCTCAATTGTCTCCTTATTTGTATTTCCAGATCTCTGTAGTTAGCGATCTTTTCGCTGTATTTAATACGCAGATTATTGTTATTAGGTATCATCACATCGATTAATGTTGTGTGTCTCGTTAGTTTATTAACTAGTATGAGATCTGGTCTACTATGTGCTACTGTTTGGTCTGTGAGCACAGTGCGATCCCAGTATAGCTTATAGTTGCATTCTCAAGGGACGAATTGGTAATATGGGATATGATTTCTTTGGAGTTGCCCCAATTTAAAAGCTATTCTTTGATGAAGGATCTTCCCTATTGAATCATGCTGTTCCTTATATTCAGATGCAGCAAATGCCTGGCATTGTTGTGATTCCGAAATTTGTTCAAATATTGAAATAAATTTGCAAAATGAAAGTGATTTTGGAAGCCGCGACACTCAAGGACGAAGAAATAAATATTATCTTGAACTTTCATGGACATTTGAGAAAAAAAAAACATCTTTTAATATTATCCATGATTTATATAGATCTTTAATTAGCTATTGTAAGCGTACAGAGTGAAAATTTATTTCTATTTCTTTAGTTTTTTCCTCAAAACTCTAATGGTCTAAGCTCTTTAATTTTCTTATAATTTTAAATAAATTATCAAACAAATCGCAAAAATTTAAATAAAGTATTTTTTTGCGTTTTTTTTTTTAATTTTACAGTATTTTTTTTAATTTTAGATATAATGAAAAAGTAGATGTATCAACGAAGAAAATGTGCCCTAGAAGAAGTAAAAGAAAAAATTTCACAATGGGATTTTTGCGAAGTTGTGAAATTTTTTTCTAAAAAAGGGGTGTTTTTTTTTCGAAACAACAGAAATATCTCGGAAACTATTGGATACTTTATGCTAAAGAAAATTGTGATAAGTAAAAACATATTAAAGTATATTTTCACTCAGTTTCATTAAAACTGCATAAGTTTCTCTACAGAAAAGAATATCTCTCCTATGGTCTAAAGATATAGACAAGAAACGAAATTCTCAATCTATCGAACCTTGGTAAAGCCTATTATGATTTATGGGGCAGAAGTTTGGCAGATCACGAAAAAAGATAGAAAAAGAAAAATAACCAGCCTTCTTGGCATTAGAGACCTTCTGGTTGATTTAGTTCCCAGAAACTCGACGTTTACTTTATTACCTAACCGCTGTCCTTTTTATTGCATTATTTTTTCTAAGCTCCCTAGCTGGGCTTAGAATAACAATATTTTATTGTATTTATTTCAGCCATTTTCGACTGAGAATATTTCTCGTGAAATATTTTATTTCGAATTACTTTGGATTTTTGACTTAGTACAATTTCGTATTTATTTCTATTTTTCTAGGTATTTTTCGACTTAAATGTTTTGGTAAAATATTTATTTCCGATTTAATTTATCTTTTTAACTTAGTAAAAATTTGAATAATTATTTTATTTGTTTCAGGATTTTTCCTGAAGTCCATAAACAAACTTAGAATATTTGCATAATTTGCCTTTATTTTACAGGTATTTTCACCAAATATTTAATTTCAATTTATTTCAGATTTTTAACTTAAAATATTTTCGTAAAAATATTTATTTTTGATTTATTTAACCTTTTTGACTTGAATAATTTCATAAATTATTTCTGCTGTTATTTTCTCTTTCAGATTTTTTCAAGTCCATAAACGGACTTATTTTATGGAGAATAATTTTCATAATTTATTTATTTGGTGTTTTTCTAGTAATTTTATTGTTCCCAAGCGGACAATAATTTTTCCATTTTATTTATTTTTTCCTTTGGGGACTTTAAAATGTTTTCATGCATAAAATAACTGGTATATTGTATATATGTATATTTTTACGGATAAAATTAATTTACGGATTTTAATATCAGATGTCGCTATTTGCGTCTATACAAAGCCATGTTAGAGTTGCTTCTTAAGACAGAAAAGATTTATTTTCACGTTCAGAACGCCTATGAATAGCTGTTCTGATGAGCCCTATTAGGGCGAAATACGTATAAGCAGATACACAGACGTATTGTACGTGAAATCAAATCTTGACTGTCTTTTTCTTTCTGTATATTTTTACATTTTTCATACGTCTCATCGACTTTCGATAGCCGAATATTTCAAAACTTTATTTTATTATTTACTTTATTTTTTTTGTGTTAATATTTCGTATCATGTGATTGTTGTTTATTCCCGAAGTCCCCACGACAAACACATTTATCATATTTTCAGCGAAATCGACTTAGTAAAAATTTTCACTTTTTCTGAAATTTCAGAGACTTCACTTTTTTTTATTTTTACTTATTTTGCGTAATTAGTCTTAGGTACAATAACTAGTCATTGCCCTTGCAGATTCTTAGTATTAGTTAATACTTTTTATTAGAGATGGAGAACTATCGATAAATATCGATAGTTTGGCCTATCGGAAACTATCGATATTTATTAGTACTATCGATAACTATCGAAATCGTGTTGTTCATAACAACAACAAGATGCATATTTGCATCATTTGGACTCTGTTTTTATCATTTCATTGATAAAGTCATAATTATTGGATTTACGAATTTGGCAATGAACAAATATGTGACCTAGATCTTCTAGTTTTCCGAATTCACAGTAAGGGCACAGGTAATGGTGAAGGCTTGCATTAATACGGAACAGGTGTTCACCAAAAATAGCATGTTCAGTACATAACCTAATGATGTTTGTTCAAAGGCTTCAATCAATGAAGTGAAAGGATTTGAACCAAGGATTGTCGGGGAAGTTGGGCTGGATTTTTTGATACCATTTACCTTTTGTTTGAAAAGTTGTTTTTTATGTGTTGTCTTTTATAGGTTAGGTTAGGTTCTCTCTACTCTAAGTGACCAAGCACAATTTCTTTTTTGATTCGGATTTGTTCAGTTATCTGGTCTGCCGCAGTGGTATAGTATGGCGGGTATATGTACATAGTAGATTTGAATAATTGCAAATTTTTTAATGTTTTCTTGTTGATATGTCCCTCGAAACGGATTTAACCTAACTATCGAATACTATCAATAATTATCGATAGTTGATTCCTTTACTATCGATAATTATCGATAGTCGTGACTATCGATAGTTCTCCACCTCTACTTTTTATTGCATTTATTTTAAAAAGGTATATCCATCTACCCGGTCGGATAGCTCAGCGGGCTGTGCGACTGCCTCTCATTCGCTTCACTGTCGAATGGTTCAGTGGATGTGGGTCGAGCCCCAGCTCGGTGTACGGAAAACAAAAAGTCTAACGCAGCAGTTTAAAATTCTAGATGAATCTGCGGCTTAGACTAGGATATGCTGGGATCTGATCGGCCTATGGTGGAGCAGTACGGCAAGAGATAAGGGCTTGCGGCTCGGTGATACTCCTCCATAGATCCCTACCGGACGGGCGTAACGCCTAAAAAAAACCGGATATATATATATATATATATATATATATATATATATATATATATATATATATATATATATATATCCATCTAGCTTTAGACATATAGGAGCAAGGTACCGTCGGTACCTGCTCCGGTCCTCAGGCTATGGATAGTGCAATTGGACCACCTTCCCTCATTCCTGAGGGTTCAGGCCAGCGACGTTAGAAGGAGGACAAATACTGTATATTCCAGTGTAGACAGAATTGAAACGAGACAACTAGTGTGGCATGGTCACGTGAAGCGAATGAATTAAGATATATGGCCAAAGAAAGCTTTAAATTACATACTACAACAAAGAAGAAGAAGGGAAAGACCTTTAGTTGCCTGGGAAGAAAACGTACGGCACATAGTGAGAGATAGAGCCATCAAAGTTTTACAGAAATCAAAAATAAAAATGAAAAGATCGAAAAAAGACAATTTTCTTCGATTTTCTCGGTGATTTTGATGTATTGTTAAAAATATTACAAACAAAAGTTGTAGATTTTTATATTATCAACATCTTATTTATTTTAAAATTTTTTGATACGTTTTCAAATTTCGCAGGAAATTAAAAACAATTCCTCCCTTGTAACCATCCCAAATCACCACCAGTTTTCAGCTGTTTAATTTATTTTTATTTTGTTAATTTTACCCCCACCTACCACTTTTCATCGTAAAACTTTAGATAACATATTTTTTAATTAAAATAGAGCTAATTGCCTGGTATATTGTATGCATTGGCACTTATAAATAATATCTACATATTCATTGAAGAATATGCACTAAAACAATGTTATTTTGTGGATACGGTATTACATCTTGTGTTTTTATTTCCATAAACCAATCAAATCGTATTTTTAGACTTAATTTCTGCATTTTTTATTGCTCCATCTAAAAATATCGTTCCAGAAAACTATATCCCCGTTAATTCAGTTTCAATTAGACCTTCTAGCAAATCACGCGATACATTTACGGTACTTGTATAGATTTTTGTTAGATTAGACGAAACGCATCAACCATGACAAAGTAGTGTTGGCGGCACCAGAGAATTACAGACCATAAATATTCATATTATGCCTTTCGTTTAAAAAAATCTTTTAGCATCACTTGCTTCAAGGAGTTCTAAACTTGTCGTCTTTATTATTATTCCGAGCATGTTTAACTGTTTGGGAAAGTTCACTTTCTATTGTTTACGTTAAACTGATTTACTTATAGGGAGCTATATATGGTTGCATTGTTACATTAATTCTTTATCATAAAAGACAATGCTGTTATAATTCAGTGAAAGTGATAATTTTACTTATTAAGAGTGTTATTAGATAAATAAAGGCAATCCCGGCATTTTTCTTATGTAAAAATGATTTCAGTTAAATTGGCTGAAACTTTGCCAAACTAATTAAAAGTTATCAGTGCCCCAAGACCAAGAAAAATCAATTGTTCCTGAGTTACTTTGTTCAAAGTGTTGGTTTTTAATTCATTTCTATACATATTTGCAAAATATACAGGGAATTAGTAAATAAGTGCAAAAAGCTTCAGAGAGTGATTCTGGAGGAAAAAATAATGATTTGCTATATAAACTTATGGTCGCAAATGCTTTGTGTTCAGAGATACGAGATGTGGAAATGTCTCTTACAAATTGATGATTTATTTATTGCTCTGAACCCAGTTTAGATACGCAAATGAAATTTGGTAAGTTTTAAGAGGTAGTAATTGCGCATTTTTTCCGTACAATATTAAGAATGGTATATTCATCATTGATACGCATGGAAAAATGATACGCCTCTGAAATATTTCAAAATAAAAATCATTTTTGAATTTCCTTGAATGCGGAATCGACGGAAACTGTAGAAAGTCTTAATTTTCAAACATCAATTAGGCAAGCATGGACAGTATTAAGAAAATTAGGAAGCGGAACTCACATAATAAGGAACAAAACAACAATTAACCCAAACACTATTGCCTCACATCTATACTTTGTTTCAAGTTAAGAAAATAACATTACGCTTCTGGAGATCAGTGTTGCCAAAACTCCCAGGCACTCTCTTTTGCACGGATGTCCAAGATATTCCCTTGGCTTAATTTTTGACTTTCCATTTTCAATTAACATTTAACTGTAAAGTCAGAATAACTACTAAAGAACAACAAGGCCTTATTATCATTATGTAGTCAGAGAACGACATAACGCTGACATACGCACACCGTATTTTTTTAAGTTACAATTAGTAATTAAGTAGATATATGCATTCCAAGCGGTCCGTTTATTTGCTTTTAAATCTTTAATAGCCGGCAAAATGCATGATTTAACTAAGCAATATTTTCTACTGATTTCTATGATTCATGGCATATGGTATTCTCACCGAAAAACAAATAATCTGTCGTTACTATAATTAAAATAAGATAAAATAAAATTATCTTTCGTAAATACTATTTATTTAAAAAATCCGTAAAATAGTTTCGAAACACAATTCAGATTTCTGCTTATAATCTGAGCCTTCTAAAAATTGCAAGGCAAACAGACGTTGATAAAAGATGTTAAAAGGGACATGGGGAATCTAAAATTTGCATTCCCCATGCAAATGCAAATTTTAGATTCTCCATGTCCCTTTTAACATCTTTTATCAACGTCTGTTTGCCTTGCAATTTTTAGAGGGCTCAGATTATAAGCACAAATCTGAATTGTGTTTCGAAACTATTTTACGTATTGAAACTAAACTGTATTGAAGCCATGTTATTGTTGCTTCTTAAAAGGCAGAAAATATTGATTTTTCACGTTGAGAACTCCTATGAATAGCTGTTCTGATGAGACCTATTAGGTCGAAATACGTATCAACAGATACATAGGATTTGTTTGCGTGACATCAAATATTTGCTGCCTTTTTTCATTTTATTCGGATTTACTCTGTGAGTACTAGAAGCACAATTCGCTAAGGATTTCTGCTTAGTTGTAAAAGACATGTCGTGGAATGCAAATTTTAGATTCCCCATGTCCCGTTTTAACATCTTTTATCAACGTCTGTTTGCCTTGCAATTTTCAGAAGGCTCAGATTATAAGCAGAAATCTGAATTGTGTTTCGAAACTATTTTACGGATTTTGTAATTAGATGTCGCTAGCGCGTCCGTATTGAAGCCACGTTATTGTTGCTTCTTAAAAGGCAGAAAATATTGATTTTTCACGTTGAGAACTCCTATGAATAGCTGTTCTGATGAGACCTACTAGGTCGAAATACGTATCAACAGATACATAGGATTTGTTTGTGTGAAATCAAATATTTGCTGCCTTTTTTCATACTATTTATTTAATTAAAATCATTTTTCCTACTTTTCATCTCTTGTTTCGAATGTGTACTTTTGGTTAATTACGTTAAAAAACATTAATGTAATTCATGTCTGTGGAAACTAAAATACAAATTATACAACACTGAATCGTGCTTGTGTTTGTCGTGGCATCGTCGCGCTTCTATCGTCCATAAGAAATACATGGCCATATCTCCACAATGTTATTTTCTTAACGTGGAAGGCTCTACAGCTCAAGGATCCAGATCAAGGAATTTTGGTTACGCCGATACTGGGTCCTTGCAACAAGGTGTACAGACTTACACACAGTGAAAAAGTATTTTCGTAAATGGAGGCTGCAATCAAACGCTACCAAAACAGAGGTTTCCAGTTTTCATCTAAATAACAAGCTTGGAGGAAGAACACTCAACATCCAATTTGAAGAAAACATCACACTCGCCTACAATGAAACACCAAAGTACCTTGGGGTGACTCTTGACAGAACCCTATCTTTCAAGGAACATCTGTCAAAAACAGCGGGAGAACTTAAATCCAGAAACAACATCATCCAGAAGCTGCGCGGCACAACATGGAAAGCATCGGCTTCCACCCTGCGGTCACCTGCCCTGGGCCTTGTTGTCTTAACTGCGGAATACTGCTCTTCGGCCTAGCTTAACAGCCCACATAAACACAAAGTAGATGCCCAATTAAACAATACAATGATAATGATTACTGGTGTTATCAAATCCACCCCTACGCAATGTCTCCCATAACTGAGCCAGATTTCACCACCCAAACTACGGCGCATACACTAGTGAGTACAAAAAGATACTTAGCAATGAGATCCTACCCATTCATCAAGATATAGATGCTGCCAACGGTAACCGTTTACGCTCCAGACGACCGCCAATAAAAACAGCACAGATGGCTGTGGAAAATGAGTTAAACTTAACGACCACTTGGACTCGAGAATGGATGGAACAACAAAATAGCAGCTTACCCTGCATCACACAAAAACCACCAGGTTTTGACTTACCACGTAACACATGGACTATGCTGAACCGAATCAGAACCCAACACGGCAGATGCGGTTACATGATGCACAAATGGGGCAAACGACCATCCGCACTCTGTGACTGCGGACAACCCCAAATCATCTATCACATTACAGAAATATATTTTATACCAAATATATGTAAATTTGAATGTAAATGTTTCAAGTGCCATACGATAAATAAATAAAAAAATTTATATTCTTCATTTAATTTGTGATAAAAATCTTGAGATAGTAATCATTCTGATATCATATTCGTGTTTATGGAGATTTTGATCCGATCAGTTGCTATTGGCGGTTTTACTGAAGGTATCGTCTCTTCAGTCTCAGAGCACAGCGTGTCCATTTGCCTGGACAGGCATCCTCCACCATAGGGCTTTACGCCATGAAGGGCTACTTTTGGGGCTCTGCTAGGTTTTTGAAAGCGCTACATAATTTTCATTTTTCTTCATAGGCTTGTAGCCTCGAGCAACAAACTCAATTTTGCCGAGTTATGGTTGTCTACGATAATTACTGTGTTTCATTCCTATCTACTCTTCCTCCGCCGAAGAATAAGTAATGGATAATGAATTGATGACGGTATTCTCATTGCGAGAATCTAATCGTCGAATACTACATGGAAATAATAGTAAATATATAATAATAATAAATATACTGTAAATATTTAAATCATGGAAGATAAATGGAAATAGAGCTAAATATGGAAATGGTATAATGTAAAAATGGATTTATCAAAATATTAAATGGATGAATTGATGTCAGACCCAACCACATCGGCCTGTACCACATTACGTCGGATTCTCTCCTTGATGGATTTTTAAAGCACCTCGAGGATGGAATTTAGCTTTTGTTTTCAAATGTTACATCCACGACCTGGTGATATACACCTAACGCATGCAAAAGAATGAAACCTCTCTCAAAAACAGTATCTTACCGCCCTCTATTCATCATCATCATCAATCAACCAATCGCGTCCACTGCTGGACATAGGCCTCCCTCAGTTCTTTCCAGTGTTCTCTACATTGGGCCGCTTGTAGCCAGTTTCCCGCTACACGTTTAATGTCATCGGTCCATCTAGTCGGTGGTCGTCCTCGGCTTCTTTTATAATTTCTGGGCCTCCATTCCATAATACGTCTTGTCCACCGTCCATCTTGTGTTCTGGCTAAGTGCCCTGCCCAGTTCCACTTAAGCGTCGTGGTTCTTTCGATGACGTCTTGAACTCCTGATCTTCGCCTGATTTGTTGGTTTGTTATGTGATCTCGAAGGCTCACGTTCAGCATTGCACGTTCCATGGCTCGTTGTGTAACTCTAAGTTTATTCGCAGATTTTTGCGTGAGTGTTAAAGTCTCTGCTCCATAAGTTTGTACAGGTAAAACACATTGGTTATAAACCTTTCGCTTGAGACACATGGGAATTGAACTTTTTAGAATATGGCTTAATTTGCCAAATGCTGCCCATGTTAGACCTATTCGCCTCTGTATTTCATGTGTTTGATTGTCTCTGCTTATTTTGATTTCGTGTCCCAGATATTTGTAAGTGTCTGTTTGTTGTATGGTATTATTGTCAATAGTTATATTTCCACTCATTACGAGATTTGTTATAATTTTAGTTTTCTCAAAGTTTATCTTTAATCCTGCTCTTTCAGACAGACTTTTAAGCGAATGCATCATAGAAACTGTATCATGTAAGTTATCTGCGATTAATACAACATCATCTGCAAACCTTAGGTGATTTAATCTTTCTCCATCTATATTGATGCCCTTATCTTGCCATTGAGTACCCTTAAATATTGACTCTAGAGCTGCCGTGAACAATTTTGGTGAAATATTGTCTCCTTGTCTAACTCCTCGACCTAAGCTGAATTTTTCTGTGTCTTCGTGCAGTCGTATACTTGATGTAGCGTTCTGATAGATGTTTTTGATTAGTGTCGTGTACCTGTAATCTATTCGGCTTTGATTTAGGGCTTCCAGTATTGTTTCAAACTCTACAGAATCAAAAGCCTTCTCGTAATCGACAAATGCAAGAACCAGTGGTATGTTGTACTCGATGCACTTTTCTATTAAGATCTTTATGGTATGCAAATGGTCATTTGTGCCATATCCTGCCTTAAAGCCTGCCTGTTCTTTGGGCTGATAGAAATCAAGTTTAGGTGTTAGCCTCTTTGTTAAGATTTTCATAAAGAGTTTGTACATATATGTGTCAAGAGGCTGATGGGTCTATAATTTTCTAATTTAGTAATATCGCCTTTTTTGTGTAACAAGACTATTACTGCATTGTTCCAGTCTTTTGGAATCGTACCCGCATGTAAGCATTTAGTAAACAGTTCGCTTACTGATTTTAATAAAATTTCTCCACCTGCTTTTATTGCCTCGATAACGAGTCCATCATCACCAGGCGATCGATGGTTCTTCATTTCCTTTAAAGCTGCTGTTACTTCTGACACAGTAATGGGTAAAAGTATTTCCGATCCCTGATTTATGAGAGTCTTTACTTGTGTCGGGAAATTGTCTTGTGGTCTTTGGCTGGTATAGAGGTCTTTATAAAATTCTCTAGTTATTTTCAGAATGTTTTGTTTATCTGTTGTTGCCTTTCCGTCTTTATCTCTCAGCTTGTATATTTCTTTTTTACTTTGCGTAAGTTTTCTTTTCATTATCTTTAAACCTTTGTTCTCTTCTACTGTTTGAGTAATTACATTAGTATTATATCTTCTTACATCTTTTCTAATTTCCGCTGAAATTCTTTTATTTAGTTTTTTATATTCTTCTTTGTTTCCCTTTTCGTTCTCGCTTAGGTTTCGTCGTAATTCCATGAGAGCCCTTGTATCTTTGCTAATCTTTGCACTTTTGGTGTCATTTTTCTTGCAAAATTTGAGTTGTGCGTTTCTAACTGAGTCTGTTATTAATTTATTGTGAACGTCGATACTTAGAGGTTTGGGATTATTACTCTGTAAAGTTTCGGCTATATTTCTTATATATGCTTCTGGATGATTTGGTGAATTCCAAACTATGCGTTTACAACTGTTTATCATCTTTGCTCTTTCTTTTTGTAGATTGATCGTTACTCTAGCTCTTACTGGTCTGTGGTCGCTTCCTACTGATAGTTTATTGAGTACAGTGACATCTTGAATAATTTGCTTTTTGTCTGTTATTATATAATCATATTCGCTCTTAGTTCTTCCGTCTGGACTAGCCCACGTCCATTTTCTATTCTGTTTCTTCTTATAAAAGGTGTTCATTGCATACAGTTTGTGTTGCAGTAGAAAGTTGGTAAGCATTTCGCCTCTTTCGTTTCTTACTCCGATTTCAAAATCTCCGATTGCCACTTCTTGTTCGTCTTTTTTCCTTCCGAGTTTCCCGTTAAAATCTCCCATTATCAGATTGTAATGAGCCGGTTCCTGCTTTTTTGCTCTTTCGATTTCCTCTTAGAAGGCTTCGACAATTTCATCTTCGTAATCGCTGGTGGGGGCGTATACCTGGATTATTTTCAGATTGTATCTCTTATTTAGTCTTAGATTTATATACATAACTCTTGGGGAAATGCAGTCAATGCTCTGTATATTTTTCTGTAATTTTTTGTGTACTAATAAACCTATTCCTCCAGTTGTCGATTCCGTTTCCCCTTTATAGTGGAATATGTTTCCTGATTTTAGTTTGACCTGATCTTCGCCCTCTATTATTCAGTAGATATTACTCTAACATAATTCTATCGTGTAGCAATGTTATTTTCATAATTTCTTCAATAGCGACTTAGATGTCAGAATATATCGCAAGGGTATGTCACACCCCACCATACCGCTGGCGTCAGTTAGTATATCATTGTTGATGCTGGACATTTTTTGGGAATTTCACGTGTTTGTTTATTTTTTACTATGGTCAAAATGCTCAAAATTTGTTATAAATATTTGTACTTATTAACAAGAACAAGCAACGTTACTAAGATTGAGGGAAGAGGAACAAAACGATGAAGATGAGCCTATTTATGATTCCGAAGTTGAAGTGCAGCTCGATAATGTTAGTGAAAGTTCTTATGCCACAGGCACAGAACAAGATGAAGACGAAGATGAAAGTGAACAAGAAAATGGAGATGATGTGAGTACATTAGGTAGACATTATTGGTAGCTTTTCAGGGATGACATACTCATTGCTGATATTGTTAAATATCAGCAATACAGATATACAATAAAATTAAAAAAAAAGAAACTGGAGTTTTCGGAACTTATTGCTATATAATTGAAATCTTGATCAACAACCTCACGGAAAGACTTAACCCAAAAAAGAAGACATTCCACAATAGTGATATGTTTATAATGGAGCATCTTCTGTATATTTTCTGCAAGCTGAAGGTTATATTATCACTTTTGTTAACCTTAACTTAACACCCCCCCCCCTCGTTTCTGATTTTTTTATACAAATGTTTCAAAGCTCGTTTTAGATAAATGTTAAAGAGGATAGGAGACCTATCTAATTGACATAACAGAATATGAAAGTTACAGTTACTAAAGGTTACATCATTTTCTACCTATCTAATTGACATAACTTTCAAAATATATTGCGAAGATAGTATTAATATGTATAATTGTGTTGATAACATTAATGATACCTTTATAAAAGTTTTTCATTTTATTAATCTATAGATATAT
Source organism: Diabrotica balteata (assembly GCA_918026665.1). Classification (NCBI taxonomy): domain Eukaryota; kingdom Metazoa; phylum Arthropoda; class Insecta; order Coleoptera; family Chrysomelidae; genus Diabrotica; species Diabrotica balteata. The sequence goes on along the minus strand of OU898284.1, from coordinate 91,710,785 downwards.
TCTGTTCTACTTCAGGCTGATCCCAAATTTCTTGCTATAAATTATTATCCTAACCCTTTCTGAGATATATATACCAGAAAAATATCTACTACGCCTAATTACTATACTCTTCCGAGAAGTACAGAACAGTAAAGAAATTATAAGTGACTCGAATGGTTTTTCCATTTATAAAAAAGAAACTATATACTTAAAATAAAATACTAATGTTAATTTTACGGAATTGATACGTAAATATGTACTAATTATTACATAATGTTTTTCTCGAGATGATTTAATGATCATCATCGAAAACATTGAAGATCGAAGCGAAGTTTATCGAATATTCCAGGAAGCAATTTATCATTATTGAAGTTGTATATTGTATAATAATTAAATACGTTTTTTAAATATAGGTAGTATGTTCAGAAAGTGTGAGCGAATTAAAAAAACTTTTCTTAAATTGCTTTTAAATATAATATTTTTAAATAAAATATGATTTAACATGATTATAATCTTTGTAAAATTATCTACAAGCACTAGTGAAATTTCTGAAGAAGAAGAAAGAGTGTAGTAGACTGGCTCTGGCTATTATTCTTATGAGAGTCACAATAATAATGCTTCAACTTCAAAAACAACAAATACCCAGGAGTCGAGTGCATCCCCGCAGAGTTCATCAAAGATGGATCGACGAAAGAAATCTTTGCGATACTGGTATGTGGTCAGGAGAGAACAGATATGGCTTGCTCAGGGCTTTGGATACGTCCAAACTCAGCCCTAAGCTGGTTTGTGAGTGCATAGAGTACTTGCTGATGTTCCGCTGAAAGGGAACGAAGAGGCTGACGACCTAGCAAGACAAGGCTCATTCACTCTGCCTGTGGGACTCAAACCTGCGATTTGGAAAAACTCCTGGACCAGTGGATGTGGATGCATGAGACAGGCTATAGTGGAGCAATCTAAAAGAATTACAGCCCAACTTCTCCTTCTACAGACCGTAGAAGATTCTCTCTAGTGGTCAGTATGTTAACCGGCCACTGTAGAATTAGGCGGCACCTTCATCTGCTTAGATTGGGGGATGGCTCACGGTGTCGTCGTTGTGATGAGGAAGGAACCTTCTCACATGTCCTCTGGAAGTACCCGACATTGGCCTATCACAGATGGCAGATCCTGGGATCGGTCTTTATGCAACCGAGCCAAATGAGGTAGTTACCCTTAAAGAACCTTATAGCTTTCCGTCAGGCCACAAGGTTACTCAAAGGTTAGACGTACTTATGTACCTAGAGGTGTGATACAATGGACGCGCCTTAGGAGATCTAAGTTTCTGAAGAGCTCACAAATGATATTTCACTACAGATGAAATTTACATAATACCATAACATAATACTCAAAGTCTGGGAAGAGGAAGAGGAGCAAATGCCAGAGAAATGGTGCACTGCAATCATATGCCTACTACAAAAAAGGGAGATTTGTTGAAAAGTAAAAATTGCAATAGTATAACTCTTGAACACAATATACAAAATATCCTCCAACACTCTATGTATACAGCCGTTTAAGCAAGTACATGGAAGATCCCATTGGTGAATATCAAAGCGGTTTTAGGAAAGGTGGGTCAGAAATTATCTATATTTTTGTGCTGTCAAATATATTCAGGATTAACCTTGTGAGGATGCTATTATAAATCTAACTGTGTAATCTAAAATTCGAATTTAATTGATTTTCCTATTCCTCATAAACTTAACCAACTTATATCAACATTTCCTATAGATTACTATATAGCACTTAAATTCTCAATGTCCGATTTTTTGTTCAGGGTATTATTTTATATCAACAAGTTTCTAAAAACAGTATTTTGCTGTGATTTCTTTTCCTTGGCAATATTTTTACTTAGTTATAGTTTGGTGTGTGACCCACCGTGACAGAATGTTCAATTAATGCATAGGCTTGTACGTTATTCAGATTAATGTCACTCTAACCTTTCCGACATATTTCTCGACGTTTCTCCAATATATATTTCGAAAGAAAATGCAAAAAAGTATTTTTGAAGTGTGTATATTTTAGGCAATTCCTAGCTGAGCGCTTTCGGCTTTACAAAGCCATCATCAGAGCTATGCTACAATAAAATGTTCTAATAAGTACTAATTGGTAAAGATTGTAATTTTTAACTTACGTCAATTTTTAATACGTCAATATATATTTTATTTCAATTGTTACAGGGTAGAGAGTACACAAACTTTAAGCTTTATTTAATATTTGACGGTGGTTTTAGTTTGGTGTGTAATTTCGATACCGCTTTTATATTTCTGGTTCCAATTTTAATATCCGGTTAGTGTTGCCCAAAATCGGCCTTGGTCTTGCAGTCTTGGTCTTGTTCTTGCGTTTTTGCAAGACCGAGACCAAGACTGCCTAATTTTTGCAAGACCAAGACCAAGACTAACTGTGCAAGACTTGAGCAAGAACAAGACTAGAGTGTGATTTTAGGGAGTATACTAGTTCGGGTGTATGCTTAGAGGCTCTATGAGACGCAAAGAAGTATTAACAAAAATTTGGAAAATTTGACTTGTGCATTACGAAAAATACCATAAACATACATAGCGAATCAAAATGTTCATTACAAGAACACTTAAAAATTTGACACGTACTCTTTCCCAGCACACTACTTCTTCACTCTGAAATTAATTGTCCAGATTTTGAGAATAGCCCCTTCTAATTACAAAATAATATCTTTGCTTTGCGACGCCGACAGTAATATCGTATCGAAACTTTTTAAAAATGTGTCACCTTAGCTGATAAAAAACATAATTAGGTTAGCATATTTTTTTCCTTATAATTTAGTTACGAGGAATTTAAATACCACAAATCTTATCGGCCTAAGACTAAACATCTTTTCTGCTGAGTATGCGATATCATTCAAAATTTGCTGAAAGAATGCAGCTACTATTCAAAAGTAACGAGATAAACAAACAAAGAGATAATGCCGATTACAGTTTATCCAAAATACCCATATATTTAAAGTAACGAAGTAACGATAATAATTCTCGGTTTTTTATTCGGTACATAGGGTATTTGATAGTAACGAGTATAAAGTAACGAGTAGCTACTTTTTCGACATCACTACTTCATTCTCAATCAAGCTTTCCTTCGAGTTTAATGCAATAATTGTTTTTTATCTAATCCTTGTTGTTCTCGGTGATCAGTGAGAAGTTTACAATTTGACATGAGTGACGAATTTGACATGAGTGATTCAAATAGTTCTAGTCGGAGTAATGAGAGTTGGAGTCATAGATCTAAAAGACCTAAAAGCAAATTTGATGAGTTTTTGGTGCTCTTTATAATGCTTTAATAAGTGAATTATAGTTTTTTATCTTATCACCTAAAAAATCTGTGTCCTTGATACATGTATATGGATTTTTTGTCACATACCAATCTTTTTTAAGATTTTCGTTTCATATAAAATGGGAGTCCCATCAATCCCTTTCTAGGCAGATAATGTTCTTTAAAATACAGTTGAGTTTATGTCATTAATTTATGTTTTTTTTTGTGTTTTAACCATGTTTCAGCACATGTAAGCCTATTAAATAATGCAAACGTTTATTAAGAAACAGATTGACTTCCGTGGGGCATGGTAGATAGCTGAGTTAATTAGAGCATAGATCCGTGCCTATGCTTCAAACCCTACTCGGTGTCAGTTGTTTAGACATTTATTAATTTGGTTGGTCTTTATTAGGGCTATGGTTATTCAAGCTTAAAACGTACTTGCTCTGTTATCTTGTTCTATGATCTAAAGTAACTTTTAATAAATAGCAATAGGCTAATGAAAATGCCACAACAACCATAAGTCTACATTCTGCAACTAACAAAATAAAGATAAAAAGGAGAGTCAGGCAAGGTGATACCATGTTACCAAAGCTGTTCATTACCGTTCTTGAGTATGCAATTAAAAGACTAACATGGCAACAGAAAGGAATATCCATCGATGGAGAAAGATTAAACCATCTACGGTTTGCGGACGATAGATATCGTGCTTCTGTCAGATAATCTGGGAGAGATCAAAGACATGCTCCAAGAACTGAATGACATACTACAAGAAACTGGGCTGGAGATAAATTTCGAGAAAACCAAAATGATGACCAATATGGTTCCCAGCGAAGAGATACAGATCAATAACAACAAGGTAGAATTAATCGATAAATACACATACTTGGGTCATGAAATTAGAATAACCAGAGACAACCAAACCTGCGAGCTAAATACGAATCACGTTGAAATGGGCGGTGTATGGAAGGATGAGAGACATTTTTAAAACAAATATCCCAATTCACCTGAAAAGGAAGGCATTTAACCAATGCATCTTACCAGTCTTGACCTACGGACCAGAGACCCTAACTTTAACAAAAGCTACTGCCGAAAAACTGAGGGTAACACAAAGGCGAATGGAGAGATCAATGCTGGGCCTGGTAGACGATATTATACTGCGAATCAATAAACAAAAGTGGAGGTGGGCTGGACATGTTGCTAGAATGAAAGATGGAAGATTCACAAAGAGATTACTGGAGTGGAGACCAAGAGCCGACAAGCGAAGTCGAGGCAGACCACCCACCCGATGGACCGACGACCTAAGGAGAATAGATTGCAGCAGCTAGAGATAGAGAACACTGGAGACGTTTGGAGGAGGCCTATATCCAATAATGGATGTGAAGATGGGGCTGGATGATGATGATAAATAGGCTAATAGGTAATTGCAAGACCTGCAAGACTTGCAAGACTCTTACTGCAAGACCAAGACCAAGATCGGGAGTGCAATACCAAGACCAAGATCGGGAGTGCAATACCAAGACCAAGACTGTCTAAGTCTCGTCTTGGTCTTGCATTTGGGCAACACTATATCCGGTGCTTCTCTAAAAGTACTCAAAAGACTATTTGTTAAGCTTGGAATATATGGTATAGAGTAGTATATCCTTCGTTGGTTATTTGTTGAGACCTCTGTTGGATCTGTCGTTTTGACTGTTGGGATACCAAAAATAAGTGAAGGTCACTGTGAAAGAACTCTCCAACATGATCATTTTTAATTTTTTAAGACCAGATGTTATATAGTCAGAATGTGACAAGATTATAACTCTATTTTTCAGATTTAATACTAAGTTGGTCTTCATCGTAGATGGATGAACTGAAAAGTAATTAATAAACCTGTTACTATACATGGGCATGGCTTTTAGAACCATTCTGTTTATAGAACGTTGTTTGTATCACAACGGTGATAGGAACAAAACGATAACGGAGAACGTCTGATTGAATTATGCGAACTAAACAACCTAAAAATCACCAACGGATTCTTCAGACATAAAAATATTCATAAATATACATGAACGCAAGAAATACGAAAGCTGAAATCGATAATAGACTACATAATAATCAAACAAGATACCACAATAAAGATCAAAGATGTGCGAGTCAGAAGAGGAGCAGAATGTGGAGCGGACCGTAAACTACTGACAGCAAAAATGGGCATTAATTGGAAACATAACAAGACCCCCTCTACAGAAGAACCGTTGAACACTATAAGAGAAAAACAATACGATATAGAACTACTCCAAGAACAATCAATAAGAGAACTATACCAACAATGTCTAGGCCAAAAATTAATAGAATTTAGATACGGCAACATCGAAGAAATATATGAGCATATAAAGGTCAGCATAAAACAAGCAGCATTCGAAGCCCTTGGAGAAAAAGAACATATAACAAATAAAAAGCACTATTATGAAATAAATGAACCAACAAAAAGAATAATTGAAGAAAAAAAGCAACTATACAGAAAATGGCTGACTACAAACAACGATGAGGGTTATAAAAAATATAAAGAAAAAGATAGAGAAGTAAAAAAACAAATAAAACAACAGAAGAATGAAGAATGGGAAAGAACCTGCTTAAATATTGAAACATATATAGAAGGTACAAGAACTTCGGAGCCGTGGAAAGTACTGAGAGGATTGAAACAAAACTCAAAAGAAAAAATTAAATTGGGAAATATACAGGTCAAAGAATGGAAGGACTTCTTCTTCTTAGAGTGCCGTCTCCCTACGGAGGTTGGCAATCATAATGGCTATTTTTATTTTAGAACTTGCTGCTCTAAACAAATCAATCGATCTGCATTGGTACCAATCACGTAGATTCTTTAACCATGAGTTCTGCCTTCGGCCAACAGATCTTCTTCCTTGAATCTTTCCCTGTATTATCAGTCTCAAAATTTCATATTTTGGTTCCCTCATCACGTGGCCTAGGTATTCCAGTTTTCTGGTTTGTATAGTGGTGATTAGTTCTGTTTCTTTATCAACCCTCTCCAGTACTTCTTTGTATTTGTAATTCTATCAGCCCCATGATATTTTCAATGGAAGGACTAGGAACTGTTAACAGAACAAAGACCACAATTCATTGGAAAAGAAAACAGGCGAAGACGAAGCAGATCCCCACAACAAGAAATAGAAATAACAGGTAGGGAAATAAGAACGGCCATAAAAGCAATCAAAAATACGAAAGCACCGGGACCTGAGCTAATAAAATACGGCTCAAAAAAATTACACCGGATGATACAATGGATATTTCAGAAAGCCATAAAGGGAGAACAGCTTAAAAAGGAATGGACAGACGCATTTATGACATCTATATTTAAGAAATGAGATAGAAAACGATGCGAAAACTACAGAGGAGTAAGCGTAATATCATCAATAGGAAAATTATATGGGAAGATACTGCGAGAAAAGATAGAGCAAGCGATAAAAGGCAAAATCGGGGAGGATCATGCAGGCTTCACGGCAGGAAGATCATGCATAGACCACATATACACACTGTAGCAACTGTTGGAAAAGAAAAAAACAAAAAATAGAGATATACATTTGGCACTTGTGAACCTGAGAGAGGCGTATGATTCTGTACCAAGGTCAGAACTATGAGAGGCAATGTACAAATTAGAAATACAGACGGACCTCATAGAAGCCACAAAAGCTCTGTATAAAGAAAATAAAGTGTCCATTAAAGCGGAAACAAGAATCATAGGAGACTTCACCACAACAAAAGGCTCTTGCAGGGTTGTTCCACATCTCCAACCCTATTCAAAATATACTTAGAGAAAGCCTTGACTACATAGAAAAGAAAATGCGAAGGCATGGGAGTATCGGTACGGAACGAATACCTATATACGTTAAGCTTTGCAGACGATCAAGTAGTGATTGCACAAGACCAAGACGACCTCAGCTGACGAAGAACATGACGAAGAAGTTACATGAAGAATATACCAAGGCTGGTCTAGATATTAACCTCGCGAAAACAGAGTACCTATCTACAAGTGAAGAAGACATAGAAGATCTACAGATTGATGACAACGTAACAATCAAAGGAAAGGATAAATTCAAATACTTGGGGTTTATAATTACGAAAAAGGAAAGAAATTACGCAAAGATTAGGACAAACAAGAACAGCAATCCGACAACTTAACTCAGTATGGTGGGATCGACACTATGAAGACAAAAACACAAAGACACAGCAGTAAGATGCTACAGAGTAACAAGAATGGATAGGAGAAGTAATGACGAAATAAAGCAAAGAACATCAATAGAAACAGATATACTAACGTATATAAAACAAAAAAGACTAACGTGGTATGGACATGTAAGAAGAACTAGCGACAGCAGATGGATAAAGAGAATAACCGAATGGAGCCCCATAGGAAGGAGGAAAAGAGGACGACCCCAAAGATTCTGGAGGAACGAAGTAGACGACGCCATGAGTAAGAGGCCTAAACGATGGAGAATGGGACAAGGGTTGTTGACATGGAAACGGTTGAGCGAGGAAAGGCAGTAAATACTGTAGAATCCCTGAACATATATATATAATAATTTCACACACTTGGGGTCAGATTACAAGCCTCCTAACAATACCATAGCAAAGAACGGAGACGAAAAACATTTAAGAAGAAACGTAAATGTTGTCCAAGTTTTAAGCGTTTTGTATACGTAAGAGAGGGAGAGTTTATAACTCTCCTTCTTTCTCCCCCATCTCTATATAAAATAAGGTATCTAGACCAATAAAACTCCGTCAAATATATTCTATAACGAAAGAAAGGTTGACGAAATTAAGACAGATTTCCGATAAGATTCAACACTATTTTTTTAGTGTTTTATTATATATGTACAAATATTTTAACGGAATTTGTGCGAGACGGATGTATGCGAATAGTTATAAACTTGATAAACAAACTGAAACAAAGCATTGGTTCAAGGATATTTGAAGTTTTCAAAGGACGAGACATTATCATGAACGGAAGGGTATTATAAGGTTAAAACGTTAATACCAAGACCACGGCACAGTATTTTTTTTTAAGAACGAAGAAAGACATTGTCGCGATTTAGAGAATCTTTACTTAGACGTTTTTATAAATTCTATTGAAAGTCAAAATACATTTGATTATTATTATTTTTATAATATTATTTGGTTTTAACAGAGTGCATAATTCTGATACGGGCGGCTTTTTCCTATGGTAATTTTGTAAACAATAAAATATTTGAAATTAATAATGTTCACAAATAAACTCATTGATAATAACTGCATAAAACTAAACAGATGGCATGGCCCATATAATTAAAAAAAGAAGAGAAAATATGGGTTTTAGATAACCTCATAGACTAGACTAGAGGTGTGCTTATTAGTTCTTTTAGACGAACTAGTTCAAGAGAACAATTTCATAAAAATGAACTAGTTCAGTGAACTAGTTCGTGAAAGAACTATTTGTAGGACCGAAATCGAAATCCAACCCTAACATAACTGGTTGCCAGATGTCTCATCTCAATCATCACACAAACTCGGCGCAGGCCGCCCGTTTTCTTCGGTTTTCGGTCAGTCTTTCACTACCGTACGGCGTACAAGTAGTTCGGATTCGGAACCATTTCTTTCGATCGTATGTTTAGGTTTAAATGTTTTAAATTATTATATGATTAGTTAGTTTTTCTTTATACTAATTTATTTTCTTAATTAATCCCAAAAGATAAATAACAGACGAAATAGAAGTTTTTTATGGGATCATTTAGAGAAAAACGATAAAAATCAAAAATCTGCAAAATGTAATTACTGTTCATGTGATATTAGTATTGCAAGTGGTTCATTGGGCAATTTATCAAGACTTTTAAGAATGAAAAACTCTGCTATCAATCTCAAAGTTGAAAGATACATAGGAAAAGGACCCGAAAAATCAGAAAATATATTTCAAGAACCTCAACCTTCAACATCAAAATCAGTTTCGCTAGTAGAACAAGCAGAGGAAGATGAATTCATTCATTATTTTTTTTCTTTAGAAGTTGAGACAAAATTTATACTGCAAATCGTTCGCAGTGAACTAGTTCTATGAAAATTGATGAACTAGTTCAATTAGTTCAGTTGAAAGAATTGTTCATTTGAACTATTTCGATGGTGAACTACACATCTCTAGACTAGACTATAGTGATTTCCCCAACCTCTTCTGATGACGCATGTTATTTCAGCGAAGATGATGTTATGCAGTGAATTTTCAATTTGCTATAAACATGTAAGTTTACTTAAATGGCCCTTAAATAATTGTACAAAAAGAACCTTGTCGAAGAGGGACACATCAGTGTCGACTCAACGACACGAAACAGAATCCTAAAACGTGTTCACTGACCACCAAAAAGACAGCCAAAGCAATTCTTTTTCTTTTTATATAGACATGACTCTGTCTGATTTTCAATGTGCCTCCAGTAGGTTGTCATTCCATCGTTTTCGTGGTCTTCCTATTGATAGTCTTCCTATTGGGGAACCGTCTCTTGCCGTCTTTACTACTCTATTTATTGTCATTCGGCTTATATGATCGTTCCATTCTACTCTTCTATTTCTTACCCAGTTTTTGATGTTCTCCACCTTGCATCTATGTCGTATATCTGTACTTCTAGCACTGTCCCATAGTGTTTTACATGATACTATGAACTAAAGATAAACCCACGCGCACGCGATCAGTCGTGTGACGACAACTTGGCGACAAATGTCACCAGAAATGTTTTGTGTTGTATGGAGTTTTGTCAGATTTAAATTGTTTTATCGTTTATCTTGTACGTTGACAAATAAATGTGTACACTTTAAAATAAAATATATTTAGGAATATTAAATTAAACTTTTAATTATGGTATTCTGTGCAATGGTGGGTTGTTCCAGCAACAATACTAAAAAAAAGCAAAGATATTTCGGATTGTCGTTTCTTTAGATTTCCAAAAGAGAAACAAGTTCGCGAACAATGGGTCGTGAAGTGCTATCAGCAACATAAGTTTAATATAAACACTGCAAGAATAATATATGTTTGAACCATTTTGTGGAAAGCGATTTCTGTATGAAAGAAAAAATGTTGGGTTTGCCTCCGAATAAGTGGAAATTAAAACGTGATGCAATACCTTCCCGTTATTTAATGACATTACCAAGAGCGCAGACTTCACCTGAACAAAAACGATGTTTACGAGTAGAAAAAAGGCAGAATAGGGAGTTCTTGAAGTTGATGGGTCCATCACTCGATGTAGAAACACAATCGGAAGTACATATACAATGCGACAATGGCAGTGAAGGAGACAAAGAGAACATTCCTAAAATAAACAGAACTGTTTCCACTCAAACGTTAAGGTAGTAAATGGAATTATAAAATATTAAATGTATTTAAACAATTTTTCATTTTAGTGAAAATGATCCAGCTGAATAGATTAGAATTCTCGAAACTGAGAATAAACTTTTAAAACAGTTACTTCACAAAGAAAGGGAAGAAAAGAATAAAATTGAAAAAATATTTACAGAAGGGCAACTTCGTAAATTAAACTTGGCCAAGCAAGTAAAGTGGATAGTTAAATATATTGCTTCGGCTATTTCACTGCATGCAGCAGGTCCAAGGTCCTATCGTTTATCGAGAAAAAGAGGCTACCCTCTTCCTGCAGTTTCCACTTTCAGAAGATGGGCGAGCACAATACACATTCAACCAAATATTCATATTTCTAGGATTCTTCATAAATACTTATCAGTAGTTAATTTTATATGAGTAATAAGTATTATTTTAATTTTCAGGAATACTTAACACAGTGCTGACACTAATAAAAAACAATTCTCTCTCAGCGATGGAAAGAGTATGTGTATTACTTTTTGATGAAATGAAAATTCAAAATTCTTATGACTATAATAAAAAGAATGACACAACCTTAGGATCTAGCCTAGCTAGATGTGCAAGTGATCATGCCCCGTGGAATATGCGGAAACTGGAAAAAGCCGATATTCTACGATTATGATAAAAAAATTACACATAATCTTTTATTTGAAATTATTTCAGAATTAGAAAATATAGGCTATCCTGTTTATGCTATTAACTCTGATTTAGGAAGCAGCAATAGGGGACTGTTAAATATAACGGAAGAAACAACATGGTTTACAAATCCAATAAGTAAAAAAAGAGTGCATGTGTGAGATGTGTGTGTGAGATGCTCCAAATATGCTTAAACTTTTGAGGAACCCTTTTCTTGACCATGGATTTATCATAAATGAAAAGTTTATAACATCCAAGCCAGTTGTAGATTTACTCCACAATACACAAAATTTAGATTTGAATATTGCACATCAAATTAATGCTGATTTCTTTAAGGGCGCTCAACGACAAAAGGTTAAATTAGCTACCAAATTGTTTTCGCACACAGTATCGAAAGCAATTTCTAGGCTAGGATTATTGGGAATTTTTAAGAGTGAAAACAACTGGCTTGGATGTTGGGAGTTTTTTAAACTCACCAATGACTGGTTTGATGTATTTAATTCAAAAGTACCTCAAAGTGATTCACGAGATCGTTGCAAAGCGTATGGTTTAGCTTTAATTCAACAAAATAAAATTTTGGACAAAATGGAGAAAACCATGCGAAATCTTAGAAAAGTTGGTTCTAATACCTTGTTACCTTTTCAACGAGGTATAATAATTAGTATAAAGTCTTTGAAGGAACTATTCATCGATATGAAACACGATTTTGACATAAAATATTTATTAACATATCATTTGAATCAGGATCCTTTAGAAGGTCTTTTCTCCATCATACGAGCCATTGGAGGGTTAAATGATCATCCTACTGCTCTACAGTTCAAATACAGATTAAGAAATTATCTTATGGGGCGAAATGATGAGATTATTTCCAGTTCGGCCAACACTGCCAGGATGGACCATATTCCAAATATTGCTATTGCGAGTGTATCAGTCAAACGAGATATGTCAAACCTTGATGTATATGGAAACGATGTCGACGAGTTTGAAATTGTTAGTGCACAAATGTTTGAGGTCTTGAATTTATCTAATGATAATGAACATGCTGATCCGAAATGCGGCTGAATTTGAGGATAAATATATTGAACGTCATATTCAAGAAGTGGAATGGGATGGTTTAGAAAACTTGGCAGGGTTTATTGCTTTTAAATTAAAGAAAACCGAAACTCTGGGGTATATTCCAGACAGCCATGAAATGTCGTTTTCGTGGGTAAACCATCTTTCCGAAGGAGGTTTACTTAAACCCTATCCAGATTTTCTAAATAAATGTAATGAACTAGACCATATTTTTAACAATTTTAACAAAGGGTCATTAAAATTAACCAAGAATTATTTAAAATCGCTAGTAGATTTAGCTGTGTTAGTAAACGTAAGTTCAGATGTCAAACATATTTTTTTTAGGTGTAAATTATATTTTAAAATTAGAAAATTGAATAGGTATATCAAAGAAAATTCCAAAGTTAAGAAGAAGAAAATATTAAAAGTTGTAAAATAAATTGTTAAATAAACTTGTAAATTATTACAGTGTGCTTTATTTTATCAGTTGTATTAAATTTTTATTTTAATAAATCAATCCATTGTATATAAATTTCCATTTCCAAAAGGATTACTTTTATATATAACTTTATTATCTATTTAAATTCTATTAATTTACATTGCTAGGCTAACATATATGTATATATAATATATTTTTAAGTTTTAATTGCAGATATTTTACCTAACATCCCTAAATATTCTAAATATTTAAATAAAACCCTCTCTTTCCATATATGTTTTACCGACTGTGGATGATAAAAGGTTAGTGATAAAAGTGACTTTTATCACCAAGTGACGTTATGCGCATCGACTTACAAAATTCGATTGCGAAGTGGGTTTATCTTGGAAGTCTTAGTATCATGGTGTTTTACTATCAATTTTTCTAAGTGTTTTCATCTCTGCTTTTTCTAACATCCTTTTTGTCCTCTCTTGTCAGGTCTTGTTTCTGCCGCGTATGTCATTATTGGTCTGATGACTGTTTTGCAAATTCTGTCTTTCGATTCATTTTCGATATTTTTATTTCTCCATATCGTTTCACTTAGGCAGCCTGCGGCTCTGTTTGCTCTATTCACTTGATCTTCCACTTCGGTTTCGAGCTTTCCGTAGCTAGATTATTTGATGTCTAGATATTTAAACTCCATCACTTGTTCTATTATCTGACTTTCTAGCTCCAATTTACATCTTAGTAAATTTGCTGTTGTAACCATGCATTTTGTCTGTGTTGGGGAAATTAACGTGTTAAAATACGTTGTTAATCATCTTCATCCATAATCAGGTTGAACAATAGAGGACTCAAGGAATCTCCCTGTCTTATCCCATTGCCAGCTTCAATAGGGTCGGTTAGTTCTTCTTCAACTTTTATTTTTATTGTGTTGCTTTGGTAGATATTTTCAATCGTTTTAATTATTTATAGAGGTATCTCTCTTGCATACAGTAAGTGGATATCGTCTTTAAATTTGACATTTAATTGATTTTAATTTGAAAAGATATCTGTCGACAGAAAACTGCGTACTAGTAGGAGAGGGTGGTTTTAGTTGGTAGGCAGGATAAAAGGAATACCTCTGTTTACAGGACCTCCTTCTAAGAGGAAAGGTGATCAGATGTACTCATATATGCTGAATCAAACACACGCCTGCCATCTGTAGAAAGGGGGTAAACCTGGTATGGTTTTTTTAGAAATTTCCACCCTCAGAGGAAAAAGGAAAAAAAAAGTCGAAAACACATAAATCGCGGAAGCAGAGCATCAAGGTTATGTGCGACAAACATGAGCTCGATTGCCGGGCCTTTGAATACTTAGCCGGCGAGGAGAACAAAATTATTTTGCCAATTCGGAGGCTGAGTGACCGAACACACACATATTTCAGATTGGTGTCTTTCTGCCCTAAACAAACATTTTTTTTTGAACTTTGACAAATTCATAATTGTAAAGATCAATTGAAACATTTTCTGTACCATATTTACTTCTGCAGATAAACATTTTTTTTTTGGTTCCTGCAAAAAAGTCAATTTGGAATGTATACCTTTTTCAACTCACCGATTTAATTAAGGTAAATTCAGTCATTTCATAGGGATAAGAGCCATTTTTTGTGCTACCTTTACAGCTAGGTGGCTCATTAGCCAGAGCATCCAAAGTAACGATCAGTTCATAAGCCTCACCATCGCAAGTCACACATTGGGAAGGGGAGGGCCGGCATAGCTTGGGGGGTCAGAAAAGTACCACTTTATATCGAAATGTGATTGGTTTAATCTTCGGACATGTGTGTCCCACTGTTCAATGGTACACACACCATGTTCATAGGGGCTGGGTAGAATGCGTATGTGTGCGATCAGAAAAATTGGTATTTAAGTATGTAAGTGCCCCATATTGCATGGATCATATATTTTGACCTTAAGTTTAATGTCAATTGTTCCAACAGATTATTAAATTCATTTTGTAAAAAGTTTAAATAGTTCTCACCATTCAAATTACAAGGTAACTCACATGGCTCTAAAAAATGATTACCAATGATTTCACGTTTATTTTACGTCATTAGAAGGGTCATTATTTGTGTTAACTTACCTTCGCCTTTCATATTTTTCTACCATAAATTCCCTAATTGAAGTTTCATCTCCTGAACTAATGGGCGGCGTTCCTTCGTATAATCCTAACCATACCTGACGACAGTAATCGTTGCCTCTACTTTTCAATAAGTCTATTTCTTCGTTGGTGAATGTAGCCATGGAAATAGATTTGACTCGGTGTGGAGGTGTGATGCCACGTCTGTAACAAAAAAGCAAACTATGAGTCCCACTTTATCCATAAGGTATATTTTAAACACAGTACAATTTTCTGTATATTTCATTTCCATCATATTGATAGCACATTATGTATGCAAATCCCTAAACTGTTGATACGGGTGACTCAATGAAAACTAGATATTTGTCAACAAGTTTACGGAAGTATATAGGAAAACAATTTTAAATTGAGTATGACCACCAGGTATAAAGGTTGAAGCAGAATAGAATACAATAGTTTTGAGGGTTACTAATCCCTAAATAAAGTTGCCAGTGTCGGAGTGATGGAGATTAACAGATACTAATGAATTTGCAAGAAATGTAAGATGTTTATTTTATTGGTTATATATAAAATAATTTGTGGCCGTAACAGGGGCCGATTTGTAAAAAAATGAATATTATTTTAATCAAATTCCATTTCAGATTCACTGCTTTCTTCACAATCTAAGGAATCTTCAACTCAAATGTTAATTATTACCGGTTCCAGCATTGCATCAGTCATATTATCCAAATTCCACATTTTATTTTCTTCCTTGTGAGCATGACTAACAGCATTTTTCCAATTTTCTGGAGTTACTTTTGATAAGGAATGTTCTAATAATTGTTGTAAGTCTTCTAATTTAAAAGTTTTGTTGTTGTGTCCGACTTCACCCTTTACTTGAGACCGCATATTTTCTATCAGATTCAGATCACAGTGGTATGGGGGTAAACGTAAAATAATTACATCACGGTTTAATGCCATTTCATCAATTATATATTTTTTATAAGCTGCTTTATGTTGCCTTACAATAGGTAATAATTCCTTTTTTGTCGAATTCGCCTTGTACTCAATTGCGTGTTTATCCAACCATTCGATTATCTATCCTTTTTTCCATGCCGTTGTTGGCAATTTTTCTGCTAGTCTTGAATGGTAACTAGCATTATCCATGACTATGACAGAATTTTTTGGAATTAAATCCAACATTTGCTCAAAATATTCTTAAAAAACGTCAGCAGTCATTTCCTCGTGGTAATCTTTGGTTGATTTTGAGGCAAAACTTAATAATCCACCATTGACAAAACCGTATTCGTTTCCAATATGGGTTATTATGAGTCTGCGTCCTTTTCCAACGGGAATATTGTTTATTCGAGTAGATACACCTTCGTTGAATGACTGACGGGAACTTTTTACATTTGTATCAACCCATAGATATGGTACAGTATGAGTAGATAGGGTACACAGCTTTGAGACCAACCCCTAAATTGCAACCCCTAAAATCGTAACCCCCGGTCGTAAGTTCCAAACGGCTTAACGTAGGATGACGTACGAGGGCTCGTTGAAAAGGGGATGAAAAATGGGGTTGAATGCAGTATGTGCCGTGCGCATCGGAGCATGCCAAAAGGTCATTATGGGGTATCTTCGTTTCTATTGGTCCGATCGTGACGTACGAGGGCTCGTTGGAACGGGGAGAAGGCGAAGAGACAAAAAACAAAGATGGCGGCGTTGCCAAATGGGCGTTAAAACGTATCTTAGTTGCTATTGGTTGGATTGTGACGTATGAGGTGTCAAAGCGTTGGATGTCACGTGACATTCGACGCAGGACGTGACATTTGTCACAGAACGTGACATTCGACGCAGGACGTGAAATGTCACGTGAAATGATGTGACATTCGACGTAGGACGTGACATTTGACGCAGGACGTGACATTTATGTGACATTTGACATAGAACGTACAATGACACGTGAATTGACGTGACATTCGACGCAGGACGTGACATTTATGTGACATTCGACGCAGGACATGACATTTATGTGACATTTGACGCAGAACGTGAAATGACGTGACATTCAACGCAGAACGTGAAAATGTTGCGTGAATAACGTGTCATTCGACGCAGGACGTGACATATATGTGACATTTGTCGCAGAACGTGAAATGTAGGAATTACGTGACGTGAGACGTTTTGACGTAACAGTTATGTGTCAGTCAAGACATCGCTTGACATAAAACGTGACATTCAACATAGGACATATTCAGTAGTACTATGAATTCCATCGAGTACATACATAGGGTTATGGAATTTCAACGTAAACTTGATCAGTTAAATAGAGACATTAAATCATATGAGAATATAAAACAAATTAAAAGACAATTAGATAGCCTGCATATTGAGGAAAAAACGTGGAAACCAAAAGAGTTGAATCTACAGCAGCAGCAACAGCAAGACACCTGGATTTACGCCTGCAGAAAACTGCCACCAGCTTCATATCCATTGAGACGTATTCAACCAATACCATGGACGTTAGCAACAACACCAGCGAGCATATGAAAAGTGAAATAGACAATGTCTTTGCAATGTCTTGTGTAATATTAGCATCTGTATTTATTCTAATTTTAAAAATTATTTTCGAAATTGTAAGGAGAAAATTTGAATCTTCTTGTAATATAAGACTCGATCAATAAAGATGTGATAAATAAAAAAGCGTTTAATTTCTAATATATTTATTTATTTATACATAAAATTACAATGGCATTATGTTATTGGCAAACCAGTGACGTAGACGATCCACATTTCTTTCGGTGCATGAAAATAATCCAGAGGCATGACATGGGTTTGCAGTAGGGCCAACGTTTCCAGTAGCATGAGGTGTACCATCAAACTTGCAAACATCAATAATAATGGGAAAAACTCCAAAAACGTGACGTTTCTTATCCAAATATTCTGCTTTTTGTTCTCCTCTAACGTAGATGTAATCTGCTGCATACAACAACTTGGATTCTAGTATTTCATTGATTTTGGACAATTCTACGTGTCCATCAGAGTATCGAATTCCAAGCAGTTTTTTCTCCACGTATGATGCAGTCTTCTTATCCTCACTACTGAGCGCATTAAAAGGTTTCTGAGGCAAGAAGATGTAATGACTTCGTTTAAAACCTATTTCAATGGTAAGTTCTTTGGGAACAAACCATCCATCCACATTGAATCCCTGAATGTCTACGAATGCTACTCTCATGATGACTGCTCGCGTACTACTGGCAATTTATGCATCTAATTTAGACTTTTTACAATTTCAGAGAGAGGGAAGTACTCCATTACACAGTCGTGAATTATAATGCAATAAGCCTTGGTATTTTCGGGAAAACCATTATTCGCTTCAATATCGAGTTTTACGTCAACAGTGGATGCTTTCATGCTTTCTTCTTGCTTCGAACAATCGATGACGAACAATGTGTGTTGTGCGAAACCTGAGAAATCGAGTAGAGGTCGCTTTTGTTGAGAATGTATGTAGCTAGGATAGAATTCGGTATAATTGAAATAGGCCTCATTGTAGTCAGTTTTGCTAAAATCCAACTGCATTCTCTCGTTCGGCCAATATTCTCCATTTAAAGATAATCTGATACTTTGTATGTGGATATTGTCAAATAAGGTGGGATCGGCGTCGCTTTTGTCACGTTTATTGGTTTGAAAGAAAACAATGACATAACGAGGTCTTTCCACTGCATTGCTAGTTTTTACAGCCCAAACTTCACGTCGAGCGCCTTTGGTAAGTGCTGGTAATTCATGCAATTCCCACTTTCTAAAAGGAATAACTATAGGTTGATCTTGTTGAATGGATTTCATAAGTTCCAATTTAATATCATCATTGGGAAATATGTGCTTGACTCTAAGCTCAATATTGGTAATGTTAATCTTAACAGTTGTAACATGACCTGGAGTTTTTTCTTTGACAATTATGCAATCGTTGTCATTTCGAGCTCGAACTAGTCTTATTGTTTGACGACCACACGTAATCATAGGATAATCATTGAAAATGTTGAAAACATGCTTAAGAGGCATCTGTATGTTGAATGAATGATCGGCAGCATGTAGAATTGGATCCTTAGGGTAATTCCACCCCGCCATTGCCATATGACTGGAATCTTCTTGAGTATAACATGTCATAGCACGTACAGCGCTTACGATACCAGGATCCCGCACTGTTTCCATCTCCCTTGCGCTTTCGCTGTACGTACACGAATCGAAAAGAAAAGCACCCACATTATTTGCTAGTTTGACTTCACCATTGCCGTTTATTGCGAGCGATCCTTTAATGCATAACAAGGTTTCACTCATTGCAAAAAACGAGTCAACTTGATTGATGCTAAATTCTACAATGTCATTACAGTTGAATGATTTGATGAATGGTGCATATGTTCGGTATTCGGCCTTTCGAATCGATTCGTCAAACATCGGCTTACGATAAATATCAAATATTGGAGGCATTATGCTGTTTGAACGGGATCGTTTTCCATACATGGTTGTCATTTTTTCAGCTTAAAACCAAGTGATTGTAAAAACAATTTGTTTGCAAACGTAAGATGTTGCCGCTTAGATGAGGACGTACGATGTTGTCGCTCAGACGGCTGCACAACTAATGGTGTACTATGGGCAGTAGATTGTCTTATTACTAATCCCATTTCCCACGTGATCTAAGTTCCAACACCAAGGTGCTCTGTTCTCCTCGAAAGTTTACAGGGCGTCCGTCTTGATCGACAGCCAACACAGTGATATTGGTAATTTCTCGTTGCGGTACAACAGGTAAATACAACAAATTGTGTGGAGTTTCGTCAATTGCGTACCCAGGATTTGATTGTATGACAAATTCGTAGATCGTGTGAGCAGGTCTGTTACCATCGAAGGCTCCGGTACTAATGTTGCATTCAAAGCGTATGCTAGATACTTTAATAATCCTAACAGGTCGATCTGAGGAATGTGTCTGTCCTGGAGTGAGAAGTGCAGGAGAAAATCCCAATACTGTACCAAGACTGTCAGGTTGCGTAAACGAAATCTTATATTTGCTGAAAATTTGACATTGCAACGTGTTGTGGTTAGGTTTCAGACTAAATATCGTTTCAGGCTTAAGCACATTATCAGCACCCAATTTCTTTTGTATATATTCTTCAATATCGGCAATTTCATAACATCCATCGGGGAAATCAAAGTGTTGTAATTGGTTTGTGTTATCGTAGTAATAAAACTTGTTATTTTCAATGTTTGGTATACTGTTGTAGGAATGGAAAGCACGAAGAGCTATTTCATAATCTTTGTTCGGATCCAACACGATCGGTGTGGGAGGTTGAAATGAGAATATATAATTGGTGCTGTCTACTCTCAACAACTGCGACATGATGACTGACTCACGTCAATCTAGTAATAGGTTATTATATTAGAAAAACAATATTTACTGTAATAGTTTTATTTGTTCCAAAACAAGTTTACATAAATGACATTTAGCTTGAGAATCAGGTGGACCATCCCAGTGAGTCTTCCAATCAGGTCTGTTGTAATGTACATAGCAGGGAAGTAGTATCTGCAAGTTAAATTCTCCTCGATAGTCTTCAGGCAATTTATGCCATATACTTAACAATTCTGAAGGTCGTACAGTTCGTATAAGATAATCGAGCGGTATGTATTTTAGTTCTTCTTCACTGAATTCTGTAAAATATTTTTTGCGAAACATATGGTCCATAAGCAGATTCGTACTTTTAGTAGGCTCCATTATATAAAAACTTTAAGCATAAATGTCCACAAATAATTTGATTGTACGTTTGATACTGATGGTTATTATAGGAAATGTTGGCACGTGCACCACCCAGATACTTAACAAGTTCTTTGGTCGGCTTTAAATTACCAAATGAATCGAAATACTCTACGTCGCTGTTTATCTTTCTATATGCTACCCAATGTGTCCCGTTATGTGTGGACACATCCAAGTTTACTATTGCACATTCTCGTTGTCGTGGACCGTCTCTAGGCAGAGCGTCATTCATGAAAACGCCTCGAAAATGTGGTATTTTAAGTATTTTCGCATAATGTGCAATCTCCACATCATATAGCGGACGATTGGGTAGCTTTATTGGAAGTTTTTTTTCAAATACAAACCGAATCCACCTCTGGGTTTCTTACGTAGGTACAGACCCGAACCTATGTGTTCCATTGCTTTATTATGACGTATATCTTCTTCCAATTTCTTTTGGGCATTCTTTGCGTCGACTACTGTCTTGGCCACTCCGGCAGCACCCCCCGCTAAGGCCCCCAAAGCGGAAAGGCCTGCAAATAGAGGTATGAGGGGTAGAAAACCTCCGGATTTTAGTGGTAGTACTCGTGGAACATCAACTTCTTTACGACCACCAAGTCGTTTGATTATGGATTTTGCTATTCGTACAGCAGTCAAAGCAGTATCTGTTAACGATGCTCCTCTCTTCAGGGACTTTGCAATTTTTGAGACAACATCTCGATTGAATGAGTAACGTCCCCGTCGTCCACGACGAGAACATCCCATTCCCAACTTTCTCTTCGTCTTCATTCCGCCAGTTACAATTAAAGCAGCACTTTTTTCACCAATGCTAGCGTCTTTCGACTTGAAGCGCTCCCAGGCTCTATCTTCCAATTCTTTATCGGCCTTGTGACGTTCTTCGAGAGATGAATGCTGTGAATAAGCGATATCGTGTCGTTTGCAAGCTGCGTCTAACGGGTTAATTCCTGGATCTCCACGTGCAAGACGTTTTTGTAGTTTTGTTCCGGGACCGCAGTACTGATAACCGGGAATATGCAGCTCAATTGGCAGTTTATTAATTAGAGAGTTAACGAGACCTCCTCCTTCAACGACCAACATTGGACTGATACCATGCAAGTGGTGACATCTATAATATATTGTCGTACATATGTACTACACTTGTCACACGATGAAGATCGTTCAGCAAGAGCAGACGCTACCAATTGATAATCTGGACATTGTCCAGAAAGTGACAGTCAGTAAACATGGTAAATTACTACCAAACTCGTTTAGAGCCATTATTTGCGGTCCAAGTGGATGCGGGAAAACGAATGTCATGCTATCTCTTCTATTCAATCCGAATGGCGCCAAGTTTAAAAATGTCTATGTTTATTCGAAATCCCTCTTTCAACCGAAATACCAACTACTGCAAGATGTAATAGCACAAGTTAAAGGTGTAGGATATTACCCGTTTAAAGACAACGAAGAAATTATTAGTCCCAGCGACGCTAAACCCCACTCTGTGTTTTTATTTGACGATGTTGCATGCGATGGTCAGCAAAAGATTCGCGAGTATTATTCCATGTGCAGACATAAAGATATCGATGCCGCTTATTTATGTCAAACATATTCAAAAATACCAAAGCAGCTAATTAGAGACAACTGTAACATGATTGTACTATTCAAGCAAGACGAGATAAATTTGAAGCATGTATTTGATGAGCACGTATCACCAGACATGTCATTTGATGAATTTAAAAAAATTTGTTCTGAATGTTGGTGTGATAGTTATGGTACTTTGGTAATTATAAAAGATTTTGCTCTCAACAATGGCCGATATCGCAAAGGATTTGATAAATATATAAAATTATAAGGTGATTGGTTAGTCGTTAACAACATGTCAGATGATGCGGTTGCCATTGCCCTTCGCAAGAAGAAAGTCGCCGAATTGGCTAGATCAATTCGCAAAAAATATTTGGCATTGAAATTAGGTCGAACAGAACAAGACGAGTCCCTAAATAAACTATTTAAACCACTCTCGAAGCCTCTCAAAGATATTGCACAATCATCAAAAACGTTACATCATGCTATCACTAACAAGTTTGAACAAGTTAAAAAAGAAGAGGTGAAAAAGGAGGACAAGGAGGAGGAGGAGGAGGAGGAGGAGAATGACGATGTATTTCTTGACGCACCTGATCAAGCGATACCTCATGAAAACATTATTCAAGAACCAATCTCTGACGAGATTTCGATGGATGCCGCCGACGAATATATGGATCAATATCCTCCAATAAGTCACAAGTATATAAAAGAATATTTGAAAAAAGACGATAGAATTGATAAAAACTATGGTCCATTTTACGATTCTATTAGTGGTTGGATAATGGGAAAACGTCGAATAAACTTTGACAAACGCAATGGAGACATAATAATAATTCGAGAACGTAATTTAGAAGAACGTAGGTTAGGTGGTACGCCAGGTCTATATCAACTTTTATTTTATGCCAACCCCGACCAGTATAATGATGAGGATTTACAAAAGTACAAAACACTGTTGAAAAACACGGAGATTCATCTGGATACCTTGGGACGTCTTAAAGGTTCCAGCGGAGAAAAATACCATTCTATTATTAAACCTCTATTCAAACCATCTGATGCAGCAATGAAAAAGCATGCACCACCTGCAACTCGATCCAAAAAAGAACTCGAACACAGAACGAAAACAACACGATCATCTTCATCTACGGCCAAAGGAACGGGATTGGATGACTCACGATTAACATACAACACTGCACCCATGGAGTATATTTATTGGGATGATCCAAATGAGTTAGTTGAACGTCTTAAACTCTTGGTGGCTTCGAAAGACGCCGGCAACACATCTCTCGACAACGAAATCATAGCCATCATCAATGAACTAAGAGAAGCCAATATAATAGAGTAACTGGGAATGTCATTATCATTTCCACTATGAGTGTCGACAAATTCGGACATCACTCTCGTTATAGTAGTAGTAGTAATGCCCAAAAGGTGGCGCGAGTCACATTTCCACATACGTCTGACGGAAATATTAATGCTGAAAATGTGAAAATATCCAATGTCAAGGATCCATCAGATAGTGGCGATGCTGCAACGAAAAAATACGTTGATGGACAAATCAATGAGTTGCGTAACCTGCACTATCCATTAATTCAAACACATGGTGTGCTATTGCAACAAAAAACTGATGACATACAGGATTTAGCTATTGGTCTTAACGATGTGAGAAAGGAGCTTCATAAAACTACTGTTCCACTTCTCGAGCAAAAATTGAAAAAAATAATCAAAGATGATCTGTCTGTACTGAAAAAGGATATGAATAAATACGTTGATGAACAAATTAATGGGTTGCGTAACCTGCACCATCCATTAATTCAAACACATGGTGTGCTGTTACAGCAAAAAACTAATGACATACAGGATTTAGCCATTGGCCTTAACGATGTGAGAAAGGAGCTTCATAAAACTACAGTTCCACTTCTCGAGCAAAAATTGAAAAAAATAATCAAAGATGATATGAATGCACTGAAAAAGGATACGGAGAACAATCTAAAATCTGCTGCAGAAACAGTTGCAAAGCATTCTATGTACGATATACAGATGGAACAGCGGATAAAACAAGTGGAACAATCATTAAAAAGCGTAGTAGATAGCATTCATTCATGGGATATAGACAAACGTCTTACGGTAGTTGAAGGTGCGTTAAAAAAATAATAATGTCTAAAGAACAGCTGATAAACGAATTGCATAAACCGGCACGAAAAAACTATCCTCGTCGACGAACAATAATCAAAGGAATCGATGACTTGTGGCAAATGGATTTGGCTGAAATGCGTCCTTATGCACATCAAAATAAAAATTACAAACTAATACTAGTTGTAATTGATTGTTTTTCAAAATTTGTGTGGACACGACCTCTAAAAACGAAGACTGGCGAGGAAATTACTCGGGCATTTTCGGATATTCTCGCACATACTCGACGACATCCGAAGAACCTACAATCTGATCAGGGAACCGAATTTTACAACAGAACATTTCAAAATTTAATGAAAAAACACGAGATTAATCATTACAGCACCTACACGATCAAAAAAGCAGCCATTTGCGAGCGAGTTATTAGAACGTTGAAAGCAAAGTTGTACAAGTATTTCAGTTTACATGGATCGTACAAATGGTTAGATGCTCTACCCATAATTACCGAGGAATACAACAACACAAAACACAGTAAAACAGGATACAAACCATCCCAGGTTAACAAATCCAACGAAAAAACTATTTTAAACAAAAGTTATACTTATTTAAAGATTGCAGGTCCACGAAAGTTTAAAGTTGGCGACATTGTACGTGTATCAAAGGCAAAACATTTCTTCGAAAAGGCATACACGCCCAATTGGACTACTGAATTATTTAGAATTGTACAAGTTAAGATAACAAATCCTATAACGTATTTGCTCGAAGACATGCAAGGTGCGCCGATTAGTGGCGGTTTTTACGAAGAAGAATTGCAGAAAACATCAAACCCTGACATATACCTGGTCGAAAAAGTACTCAGACGAAAAGGCAATAAGATGTACGTGAAATGGTTAGGAATGGACAGCAAACACAACAGCTGGATAAATAACTCGAATATAGTTTGAGGATCTATATTTCGATACGCCGCGTAGACATACATTTTTTGTGAAAAGACCGATAATTAACCACAAGAAGTGGGAGAAGACAATGGTATAAATGTAGGACAAACTACGATAATATGTTCAGTTTACATCCACCTCGTTAACGACGTTAGAAACACACACACACAGTAGTACCATGAGCTCTCAAGATAGCGGATACAACAGCCAACCTAATAATTTCGATGATGATGATGATGGCAGTGAATTTAGCATAGAATTTAACTACGATGAAGATAGTCAACAACCACCTAGTCCTGGTGCGGAATTAGATCGAGTATTGGCTAAATATGAAGCAGCTGCCACAAACGAGCAATATTGTTTATTGGAAACTACATATCTAATCAGCAGCTCTCTCCACATAAAAATTGGTCTATCTCCAGCTCGAGATTTTCTACCATCCATCATTCTGTGCCAACGTGATGATTTTAGAAGAATCAGTTTAAGTATAAGCGAGTGGAACGTCATAATTGTGTGGTTAAAAGAAAAAATGAGTGACTTTTTCCATGCTACATATGCGGATGGGTATGTTCCAATCGAATTTATGAATGGTGATTTTTGCAAACTAAGACAATTGGTAAAAGACAATGTAAAGTTGCTGACCATTGAAAAATTTGGAGTCGACTATTATTTACGTGAAGATGACGCCTACCACATTTTAAACGCAAACTACAGAATACTGTACCATAGAGTGGCATTGTTACAGAGTTTACAATTCCAGAAATACTATATAAATATTTCAACTTTCATTAAGCAAAATTTTTGTGCTAAAGACTCTGTACATGGACCAGTTACAGCCTTCGCAGCATATATCGATATTTGTCCAAACACTTTGTTAAGTTTAGCTCTAAAGGAATATGTATATTATTATGAACATAGACATGTAAATCATTTAACTGAATAAATATATAATTTATTAGATATGTTGTCTTTTATTCTATTATAAATAAAACCAAAAATGTAAGATTACACAAATTTATTATTAAAAATTAAATTATACAATTCTAAAATACTAGTTAAATCTACAATATACAAAAACTGTGAGATAAGTGATCTTTTCTCTTTTTTTGTTCTTATGAGTAGCCATATACTACAAGAAAACAATTATTTATGTATAGTGCATCTACATTGCATTGACCACTCAGTATTAAACAAGACATGATTAAACGAATTTTGACACCAATTATCTCTTACATCATACAAGTATTTTATATCATCTTCATGATATTCATCCCCACTAACAACCTGTTCATACCATATGCATTTATTTTTTGATTTAAGTACAGTGTAGAAACGTTTAAAACAACCAAAACAAAAGTTTAAAGCAATATCATCTGCTATAAATGCAGAATGATGGACACAATACATATTATATTCTTTTTCTTTATAATGCGATCCACACAGATGAATCCTTTCTGCTTCATTTTCATGTTTTATTTGATCAAAATTTATTTGATCACATACTTGTATTAGATGCAAATAATCAGATTCATATAATTTTTGAAAGCGATAAATACTATAATTATTACAAATTTCTAAAGTAAGACTCCACGGTAGAGGAGATATTTCAACAAAGTCGGTTATGTCCGAGATATTCTCACAAATAGTTTTTATAGATTGTGTGCGTAGTGTTGGCACCATCTTGCTGTTTTTCTGCAACAACAACAAATAAATGTTATTCAACAAGATAATGTCCCCACGGAAGCGTATTAAATGATTTTGGTATTAAGTACCGCTTATCGTCATAAGGACTTAGAGCCGTTTTGGATTGCTCGATGCTAAATACAGAATGTTGGTATGATCGAATACACCTTTGGCTCGCGGTTTGAATTTTGAATTCTTTAAGACATTTTTCATAGTCTTCGTACGTAATTTTATTTCGAACAACGTTATATTTCACTCCTTTTGCCTTTTTTGTTATTCCCAAATTTCCCAAGTCACATTCAATTCTCTCTTTGTTTAGTTGTTTTCTTTCTAGGCGCTGTCTCTCTTTGTCCCTCTCGTCGTCAGTTATTTGCAGTTTAAATGTGTACATTTTTGATCGTAATCCAATAAAATGTGTAATTATTTTCCCATTTGCCTCGTCCTTCATTAATCCGGGGATTTTTGTATTTAACCGTTCTATCTCATATGAGTTGTTTTCGGCATAGTCGGAGGTATCAAATTTATTTGGATGCGCTCTTATAACCTCTCTATATGCATCTGAACATTTCAATTCATAAATAAAGCTGTCGGTGTCCATGTACAACAATGAACAGTTGTTCTCTCCCATCGTTGGAAGCATAAAGTTGTAGTGAAAATCGTACATACATACTTTTGATATATCGAGGATTGCTGCGCCTATATACAGGGGTTTATTAAAGCATACTTCTGATTTCTTAAGTTCGATAGCTACCAAATTTTCGCTAAAGATCGTACGACTGTGAAATCGACTACTCGCAATCAAATTTCTGGCTCCGTACCTTCCATGCCATTTTTTACATAATTTTACAATACGATGACGTCTTTGGTTCTGTAAAGTTTTTCCGAACACCGCATTGTTCATTAGCTTGTAGAGATTTTTCTCAAAACTGTTGGTGGCTGCCGCCCGTAAATTTGTATTTAATTCGATATACGGTCGCAGCCACGCAGATTGATTAAATTTCAAAACTTTATGTATCTTTGTTAAAATTAACCCGTTAGCCAATGCCTGTTTAAGAGTTCTATAATGCATAATATATTTGGTTTTGTGATATAAGGTTGGTATTAACTTTGGCAATTTTGAACCAGGCGGAATGCGGTGTTCGGCAGCAAATGGAAAATCTTTATGTTTGTCGTGTAATTCGCGTGGATACTCCAAGTCAACTTGGAAAAAATAGCCCTCCTTTGCATCATCCTGTATTGACATAATATCTATATGGCCTTCGGGAAGATTACCAACACCAAATTTGGTAACATCTTCGATCCACTTGAACCCTCCATATGGAAGCAATTGTAACATTGCCCAGCCATACAGATTGTTCACATCTAAATAGAGGATGTACTTAGAGGGCCGTGTGGGATCATAAGACGAAATGTATTTGTTGTTGGCCTCTGAATATCTGTTGCTACAAACAGATATTCCACCTCTTATGGCTTTTTCCATAAACAAGATCATATCCACATCTTTTAGCAATTCTAATTTACATTGTGTGTATCTCAACATACAATCCCACGTGTATCCTGGCATGGTATAATACCATGCTGGATCTAATTTATATGTGTCTCGACATTTTTGTCGGAACTGTTCAAACACATCAGCCAGCAGCAGAATATCTGTTTTCAAATACAAATCGCTGTATTCTCCCAAATTTTTACAATTAAATTTCTTCCAAACATTTTGAGCATGAGCATACTTCGCTTCACTAATGTATTCATTATTTAACTTACTATAAAAATGGTTAATTGTGGGTAAAGACGTTTCATCCAATTTTTCCAAACTATCAATATAATCATAACAAAATACTCCTTTACAAGTTAACAAATTAAATGTATCATTATCTAATTGACTAAATTCTCTTTTCAAAATCTTCTTTTCGGATGTATCTAAAAGAGATGCCAATTCATCGAGTGAAGCTCCCATAAATCTTAGAGAATCAATAAATCGTAATTTAATTTGATGTTCGTCAGATTGTAATGTAAAGGAAATGTATTTTTCTTTGTTTATGGGAAGTAAGCTCAAGTGCCCATGCTTGCAAAGATCTATAATCATAAAATGCGAATCGTAGCCACTAAAATTATGAAATACGATTGGGACGACAAACAATTTTTTAAAGTTCAAATTACATGCTTGGTGCGCAAATCCCCGTACTTGTCCAGTAAAATGATCGTGATCTACAACAACTGTATCTGTAGCCAAAAAGCTTTTCTCACAAATATGGCAAACAGTTGCCATATTTGTGTTGGGTTTTTCGACCATAGGTACAATTGTCTTTATTTTGGAATTTACAAATTTGGAAATTTCGGTCATTTCTTTTGCGAACCACTCCATGCAATTTTCACCTCTATAGCTATTAAAATAAGATAAACTATCATCGTACGCACATTTCAAATAATAACCTGCACTAAAAGGTACATGTTTCTGATATTTTGCTGTTTTACTCACTGAGACATTTGAATCTGTAAAATTATGTAATTGGCATTCAAAATCGGCATAAACTATAAACGGAGTTGTTTGTTTGTATGTAAAATTGCGAAAAGCCACATGGTCATATTTGGGAACAGTCATTTTACATTTATTCACATCTGAACACATTTCTTCATGCTCTGCTAGTTTGCTTTCACTGTGAAAATAGTTTAAGCAACGATCACAAATATATTTTTTCCATTTTGTTTTGTTTACCTGTGACCTCACTAATTTTCCTAAATCTTTAATCCAACAATAATGAAGGCGTATTTCAGTCTGATCATCATCTTCTGGAGGAGCATCGTAATCGTTTAACTTTGGGAAATATTTATCTTGTATAAGGAGCAAATTAACATGCTTTTCCATCTTTTGCGGTGTCAGTCTGGCTGGTACTACTTCATAAAATTGTTTGTCCTTAACTACGTTTAATTCTAATGCAAAAACATTGACTGATATGGCGTTTAATTTTTCAAATTTGGACATTTGGCTTAATGGCATTGGGCTTTCTAATTTGTCAGTTTGTAAAACAGTAGAATAATGTGGATATTTTGAAACTCGTTGTGGATGATCTTTTGCTGGATACAGAGCGCTAACAATTGACCAATAAAAACAAGCCTGATCGAAGTTATGCACATTAATGCACGCTCGTTTTTTCTGAATCTCTATTGGCAAATCAATGAACGATGAACCGTTTCCTATTTCTACTTTATTAATATTGACTTCTAATGAGATTACTTTAGACAGAGCAGCACCAGAATCTTTTTCTGCAAATTCAGACAGCTTTGTAAAAATTTTATCCTTAACATTTTCACTGAACCAAAGATGTAAATCGGTCGATGCGTCTATAATAGCATTTTTAGTGTTAAAATATTTTAAATCTAAACTTTCGCTATCACTCGATTTTTTAATGAATTCACCGCAAAATGTAGTATTGACTTTAAGCAATCTATTTGTTTTTAAATTACTGTTAATTTTTCTACTAAAAATAATATAACAATCATTTAGGAACTGTGTTAAGTCCTTATGCACTAAATTAACTATAACTCCAGTTTTAATTCTACTAGCAAAACATGAAATGACATTTTCCCATTTAACTCTATTGCGTAATTTTGAATTAAGCCCCAACCCAACGTACTTATTATTGAAATTTAAAATAATTTGCCTAAAATGCTTAAAATGTCCTATGTAAGTTTGCAATTTTCTAACTGTTCCTACGGATAGTTTATTGTTTTTAATTACTTTACTACATCTAAAAATTTGACTATTTAACCGTCTTGTCCAAACTGTACGATCTCTTTCAGTGAATTTATCGAAAATTATTTTACTAAGCTTTTTAATAATGTGCATCAAATCATCAGACTGTTTAATCACTTGTTTTATATGCATGGTTACTCACAAACAAACAATAAGAAAAAATCACTTACCTTATTCAACTATCTTAAAGGATGCAAGGAGTCTGCTTTTTCCAATATCAACTTCCCCTTCGTATATCAGCGAATAGTTTCCGCTGTTGAGGTCCGTTATTGCTGCTTGGTAGGCTTTGGTTACCCGCTGTGGTAAGAAGACAACTTCAGCACCCAAATCCAGCAGAACTGTCTCCCCAAATTGTGTTGTTACCACCTTTGCACTGTGGATGGTAAATTTTTTTCCAATTTGTAGATCTTTAAGTTTTTTTATTGGCTTACGTTCTGCAACCAAGGATGCATTATTTAGTTTTGATAGATCCATCTACAATAATAATAAAAAACTATAGTTTTTCCGCTTAACGTGAATGGAGAGATGCATTACATACTTGGCAATAGAGAAGAACCATATACTACAAGAAATCGAAATACGAACAGCGGAGAATACTTCTTATAAAAAATAGCAGACGTGGAATGTTTTACAACACCCACATCGATAAAAAGGACACAATAAATACATAGAAATATACATTTTTCATAAAATACTGCATGAAATACGAACAGAGAGATGTACAATTCTCATAAAATACAATGATAAAAAGGACATAATAAATACATAGAAATATACATTTTTCATAAAATACTGCATGAAATACGAACAGAGAGATGTACAATTCTCATAAAATACAATGATAAAAAGGACATAATAAATACATAAAAAGAAACAACCGCTTACCTTTATCAGATATATGTAAGTCACTGCACACCGTATTGACTACTGCGAACTTGTTGTTGTTGTAGTACGTTTGCGAAGCGAACTGTGACAACGTATGCGCTCCTCGGCCTTTTAAAGAACAGAACAGCATATCGCCCCACCCGAGCCCGAGTTGCGTCAACCTAATGTGCCTACGGTACCATCGACTGATTCGTTTCATAGATAAGCAACACCTTGAGTTCTAGAAATGCTAATATTTTTATATTTATTTTTATTTCTTCAACTAATATTTATGGTAATATAATAAATAGATATTGCGGTAAGAGAATCGTTGTTATCAATTTAGAATTTTGTTGATGTGGTTGCTGATATCTTCATACATTTTACAAAATGTAGCAACTGCGGTTTTCTTTCCGGTGTACTTGTTTTTCCAATGATTAAAATAAAATTTGTTATCACACTTGTTTACGTGTTTTGAACAACGCGGTGTATTGTTATCATGAGGCTTCATCCGGTTTGCTAACAAATGCACTATTTTAACATATTATTATTTAAAATATTTCTGTCTTAATATTTCAGTATATAATTCTGTTTTTGTGAATTTTGTATAAATAACTATAGTACCAATTTTTTTGGAAATTAGTATAAATCAAGATGCTGGTCTCTTTACATGTCTTATTGTTGCTCTCTGTATCTGTGAGTGCAGAGAATAGCACTCTGGCGTATGCTAGTTCTTTTCTTAAACGTTTCGGATATCTAAATACATCAAATAATGCTCTTTCTAGTATAGATATGGCCCTAGTTGCTTTTCAGGAAAAATACAATCTTCCTGTGACTGGAACATTAAATAATGATACTATAAATATGATTATGAATAAACCTCGATGTTCTGTTGGTGACAATAGCTATGCAATTTATTCGAAGTGGAATAAAACGATTTTACGCTGGTATTTCCCTCGTGCCGCTGCATATGTGTCACTGAAGGCATCTGAATGTCTCTGTTATGACGCTCTGTTACCCTCTGTGTACCTCTGCTACCCTCTGTTACCCTCTGCTACCCTCTGTTACCCTCTGCTACCCTCTATTGTCCTCTGTTATTGTGTCTTTGTCTTTTAAAATGTCGAACGTCACGTCACAACGTCACACGTCACGACATTTCACGTCCTACGTCGAATGTCACGTCAATTCACGTGACATTTCACGTTTTGTGTCGAATGCCACATAAATGACACGTCTTACGTCGAATGTCACGTCTTGCGTCAAATGTCACGAGACACTTCACGTTCTGTGTTGAATGTCACATAAATGTCACGTCCTGCGTCGAATGTCACGTCAATTCACGTGACATTTCACGTTTTGTGTCGAATGTCACATAAATGTCACGTCCTGCGTCGAATGTCACGTCAATTCACGTGACATTTCACGTTTTGTGTCGAATGCCACATAAATGACACGTCTTACGTCAAATGTCACGTCCTGCGTCAAATGTCACGAGACATTTCACGTTCTGTGTTGAATGTCACATACCTGTCACCTCCTGCGTCAAATTTCACGACATTTCACGTTCTGTGTTGAATGTCACATACCTGTCACCTCCTGCGTCAAATTTCACGACATTTCACGTTCTGTGTTGAATGTCACATACCTGTCAACTCCTGCGTCAAATTTCACGACATTTCACGTTCTGTGTTGAATGTCACATAACTGTCACGTCCTGCGACAAATGTCACGTCCTACGTCAACGTTCTCTTAGCCACTGTACTGAAACGAAGAAGAAGAATGTTCAAGCGTTGACATGGCTTCTGTGTGTGTGTGTGTATGTGTCACCAACGCTTTCATTTGACACTTCATACGTCAAAATCAAGCCAATAGCAACAAAGATACGTTTTAACGCCCATTTGGCAACGTCGCCATCTTTGTTTTTTGTGTCAAAGTATTCCCCGTCTTATCCCCGTTCCATCGAGCCCTCGTACGCCCCGATCGGACCAATAGAAACGAAGATACCCCATAATGACCTTTTGGCATGCTCCGATGCGCACGGTACATACTGCATTCAACCCCATTTTTCATCCCCTTTTCAACGAGCCCTCGTACGCCCCGATCGGACCAATAGAAACGAAGATACCCCATAATGACCTTTTGGCATGCTCCAATGCGCACGGCACATACTGCATTCAACCCCATTTTTCATCCCCTTTTCAACGAGCCCTCGTACGTCATCCTACGTTAAGCCGTTTGGAACTTACGACCGGGGGTTGCGATTTTAGGGGTTGCAATTTAGGGGTTGGTCTCAAAGCTGTGTACCCTATCTACTAGTATGACCTTCATTTAGCCAAGTCTCGTCCAAATAAAAAACTGTTTTCCCTTCTTCTCGGTACTTTTTAATAGTTCTTAGATAATCTCGTCTCCAACATACAATGTAATCTTTTTCAATTAAAACGGATTTTCTTCTATTCTTTTGCCAACGAAATCCCATCTCTCTCAATAGTCCCCATAATTTCTTGTTGCTTATGATTGGTAACTCTTCGTTTTCTTTCGCTTTGTTAAAAAAAAAATGAGTGGACGCTGCGTCTTATCATGTTTTTATGTATTTCTTCAATTTCCAAGGGTTAACTCCCTCGACTCTTCTTGGGAGATGAAACAGTTCCTCCTTTTTGTTGCTTCTGCAACCCCTGTCATATTTGAACACATGTTAACGATTTCACATGGGCGTTGATGTACAAGTGCATCGTGTACATTTAATATTATATTTTTCTCTCTTAGACTGAAGGCACCTTTAAAACTACACTTAACCGGGATAAAACCTGTTGTCGACGTCATTTTTAAATGCAAATAACAAAATATCGACACCAAAAACGTAGGTAGGTAAGACATGAACAATGTACATCTACAAACTAAATGGAAGATGCAAACCATTTCTAATTTATATTATTGGCACAAGCTGTAATGTGACATAAAAACTACTTCAACTATCATTAGTGAAGCCTTATCAGTAATTCCAGGTAATCGTTCAAAGAAGGTATTCTTTTTGTGTCAGGCGATAACTTAAGCATTCAAAGATTTAATATCCATGCCTAAGGCGAACCAATATTTTCATTGTTTAAGTGTTTTAGTTATAATTTCTGTTCTTAAATTAAATACTTAGGGATGATTCTTGACCGTAAATTAACTTGGAAGTTACACATTGACTTTATGTCAAATAGATGTAATAAGGGTTTAAATTTCCTTAAATCAATTTCTACAACTTGGTGGGGAGCCGATGTAGAAACTGTGATTACCTTTTTATCGATCGTATATAAGATCAGCAATACATTATGGATGTGTTTTGTATGGTTCAGCAGCTAAGTATATCTTGGAGAAAATAGATGTGTTTCAAAATACAATATTACGTATTTGCCTAGGTACTATGAAATCAACCCCAACCAATTCGTTTTATGTTGAAGTACTAGAATTTCCACTCAAATATAGAAGAGAATATCTTACTCAACAATTTCTGATTAATACTCGTCATAGAAACCTTTCTCTTTACTGCAGTATTAGCAAACTTAATAATGCAGATTTAACAAATAAATATTGGATTCACAAAAATTCTCCTCCACTTTGTGACGCTTTTAGAAATCTCTCAAATTGCGATTACACCAACTCATACAGGTATGATAATTTAAACATTACAAAGCGTAAAGAATTTTACGCTTTTTTGCAAACTATTACGGTAATTAAACCAAGGTACCATGTAAATACTGCAATCAGCTATAATATTTTAAAGAATTTATTAGAAAACTGGCCAGCATCAACAGTTATTTGTACAGACGCATCAAAGTCTTCTCTTGGCACTGGATGCGCTTTTTATATTCCTTCAAAAAGTATAGAAAACACGTTTACTCTGGATAACAATTTTTCAATTTTTACTGCTGAAGCCATAGCAATTCACGAAACATTAAAGTATTTTAAGAATTCCAATGACAACTCCGCAATAATTGCATCTGATTTTTTGTCGGTTCTTATAGCCATTGAGACTATATATTTTCCTAGCAAAAGCACAAATATTTACATCCTTCTAATCAAAAAAATTATTTTTGAATTACATCAGGAACAAAGAACAGTTAGATTTTTGTGAATTAAAGCTCACATAGGGCTTGAGCATAATGCGTATGTAGATATATTAGCTAAGAAAGCCATTGATTCTGGTGCGAAAACAGATTATACGCCCTGCATACCAGATGTATCTGTAACAATCAAGAATATTGTAAACAATCAGTGGAAACAAGAATATTATGAATATAGTCAACACTCTAATTCACAATATGCACTTATACAACCCTCAATCCCGAGTGAATTTTGGTTTAAAAATTACTCTGTTCCACGTAGATACATCACATCTATTAGCAGAATGAAATCAGGACATGCATGTTATCCGGCAAAACTTAAAATTGTAAATTCCAATTTATGCGAAGTTTGGCAAAAAGAAGCAGATTTAAACCACATTTTCTTTGAATGTACAAAATATATACGACAAACTGACGACTTAATAAAAAATTTAATCAAACACAAAATCCTTCCACCCTATAACATTTGTTACCTTTTGTCATTAAATAACAAAATTGTATATACTTAATTACTATAAATAACTACTTAATAGAATTTATTTCGAAAAGTAACCTTAATTTGTAAGTCCAGTTAAAAAATAGTAACCTTTGTTTTAACCAATTGGTTTTAAACCTACTATGTGTGACACGGTCTAGTTTGTGTTTAATTTAATGTCCTGATGGGTCCCTAGACGAGAAGCGAGTAACCATGTTTGTTGCATGGATAACCAAATAACTAATAATAAATATATTTTGATAATTATTATCTTTTCTTTCCTTTGGGAAGAACTTAAAAAAGTTGTGACTGGCTGAATGGCAAATGCCTATGCCAAAAAAAGGGTTAAGTTTAGTTTTAAGAATTTTCGCTCCATTGATAAAATAATAGAGAACACCTTTATAAAACATGTCCTTTTTTCATTTCAAATGAAGAGTATTAACACAAGTTTACATAAGCCCTTCTTCGGGAGAATACATTTGGCTGATTAAAACGTCTTCTGCAGAAGAAAGGCCTGTAACTTTTTATTGTTGTATAGTATACTACAAGTATATAATTATTGTATACAAAGGCTTAAAATAATAATCAAGGTCTTTGTACAACAAGAAAACTTTTATTTTGTTTACACTACATTATATTTAATATTTTATGCACCATCTGAAATATGATAAATTTCCGCACCATCTGAATCATCAGTACTACTCTCATTGTCTTTTTCAGCCGGTGTGCTTTCTTGAAATAAAAGTTTGTACTTACCTACTTATACATTTCAAAGTAGGTTTTAGAAGTAGTCCGTGTCCCACAAGGTTTATAATTCAGTACGCGATATTGCTGTATTTTAAACTCACAATCTTTATTCACAGGCTTCCTCAAAAAATAAGGAGGAAGTGCTGCATCCCAGTAATATATTATAGAGTCATTTTTGAGGCAGAAAGGAGGAGTTTATCTGCACTGTACGATTTTTTCTACTTTGGGTTCCTCGACCTCTTATAATCGAACAAAATTTCTCAGTGACCAAAAGAGTGTCCACGAACAGGATAAATATGTGTTTCTACTCATAGTTTTTATATCCAAGAACAAAACCGTAACAAAGTCTTTTATAGAACCGTTTTGTTATGCTGAGCTTTGGCAACGGTAGATTTCCTGCGTAATCAAATTTCAGGACAAAAATGCCACTATCACCTGTTGCCTTTCTCAAGTAATCATTTTTTAGGTTGGAATATGCCTCGAGTCACTTTTTATGGAGATTGTAATCAATACGGCTTTTATCATTCTGGTTCTTTTCTAGTTTGATTTCACACTCACGACAATAATCACATGTGTCAGTCTTCGTTGTTTTGAACATAAAGTAGCTCTTGTATTTCATGGCAATATTATTCCTAGTAGTGTCGTTAAATAACTTTTGAAACTGATTAAAAACGCTCTTAATCGTTAGGTCTGGGTCGTCGAAGTACAATCTGTTTGTTTTTCCGGAGTGTAATGACTTGGTTTATGTGGAAAGGTATTTCTTCTCGTGCCACTCCTAGCGGAGATTGGAAAGATTACGAAGCCACGATATTTTTCTTCTTCCCACACTTTTTTTGCCCTTAATTTTGCCCTGCATGATGTTTCTTAAAAGTTCGTACTTTTCACCTCTCACAATGTGCCCCAAGTATTCCATCTTTCTAGTTTTTATCTCATTTAGAATTTCGCATCTTTTGTCTAAAGTTTGGAGTATTTGCGTGTTAGTGACGTGGTCCATCCATGATATTCTGAGAATGCGCCTATAGCACCACATCTCGAAAGCATCGATGTTTTTTATGGTCAACTGTTTTAGTGTCCAAGTATATTAATATCACGATTGCAAAAGAGTTTGCGCATTCTATTAAAGACTGATCTAGCAATTTCTATTCTACATCTAATCTCTTTTGTTTGATCAGTATCGTCTGTGATCCAAGCACCTGGATATTTATAACAGGGCACACGCTCAATCGTTGTATTATCTATTACAAGATTAGCTCTGATGTTCTTTGATTTCGTGATTACCATAAATTTAGATTTTTTCAAATTAATTTTCAAGCCGTAACTGTTACAGTATATATTTAGACTTTGAATGAGATGTTGTAGTTCTACTAGCGTTCCCGTTAGGAGAACTGTATCGTCAGCATACCTTATATTGTTGATCGTCTCACCATTTATTATCAGACCAAGATCTTCTTCCTCGAGTTCTTGTTCACAGATAGCTTCACTATACAGATTAAATAAAAGTGGCGATAAGATACATCCCTGCCGGACTCCTCGACGGATTTGAATTTCTTCTGTTAGTCTGCCCTCAACCTTGACATTTGCTGTTTGATTCCAATATAGATTGCATATAATTCGAATATCTCGGCTGTCTATATTTTTCTTTATTAGAACTTGTCTTAGTGGTTCATGTTGTACTTTGTCAAAGGCCTTTTCGAAATCAATAAAGCAGGCGTAAATTTCTTAGTTCATGTCTAAACATCTCTGTGAGAGAACGTTCATTGCAAACAGAGCCTCTCTTGTACCCAGCCCTTTTCTGAATCCCATCTGAGTGTTATTGATGTCTACGTCTAATTTCCTATAGATCCTATTATGGATTATTTTTAAGAACAGTTTTAGAGCATGACTCATCAAAGCTATCGTACGATATTCGTTGCATTCCTTTGTATTTGCCTTTTTTGGCAGTAGTATAAAGGTCGAACGGAGCCATTCCCTAGGTATTATTCCAGTTCTATATATTGTGTTAAATAGATCTAGTAGTATTTTAATGGATTCATCGTCCATAAGTTTGAGCAGTTCTACGGGAATTTCATCAGGACCGGGGGTCTTACCACTTTTTGCTTGTTTGATTGCATATTCTATTTCTTCTCTGATTATATCAGGCCCTGTAACATCTGTATATTCGTTTGAGATTTCTTGTCTGTCTTTGTCATCAAACAGTTGTGATATGTATTCTGTCCATCGGTTCATTTTTTGTTGTAAATCTGTTATAATTATACCATCTGTATCTTTGATCTGTCCTGTCTGTGTTGTTCTTCTCCTTCCTGTCATTTTAA
Organism: Diabrotica balteata; assembly: GCA_918026665.1. NCBI lineage: Eukaryota > Metazoa > Arthropoda > Insecta > Coleoptera > Chrysomelidae > Diabrotica > Diabrotica balteata. The sequence continues at coordinate 91,671,540 of OU898284.1, read as the reverse complement.
TATTCTCCCATTTTTGGTCTATGTTATCAGTATTTCTATTCAGTTTCTCTATATTTTGTAAATTTTCTTTGATGTTCACTATTGTTTTCTCTTTTATATGTTGTTCATTCAGTCTTCTCACGTCAATTTGTTTCTGTATGTGTTTTTTAATGATCTTTAGTTTTATTCTTAATGTGACTACTACAGGATTGTGATCCGAGCCTATATCTGCTCCTGGGTAGGTTTTAGCTGAGAGTATAGAGTTGCGGAATCTTTGACTAACAAGGACAAAGTCAATTTGGTTTCTGACTACTCTACCTTTGGTGTCACTCGGAGATTTCCATGTGTACAGTCGTCTGTTAGGCAACTTGAAAAGAGTGTTAGCAACTACTAACTCCTCCGCTTGACAAAATTGTACCATACGGTCTCCTCGTTCGTTTCGTTCTCCTAATCCATAGTCACCCACATAACCGTCCACACATCCATGTCCAATTTTGGCATTAAAATCGCCCATTACTACTGTAGTATGATGTTTCTTCATTGATTTTAGAATTTGTTCTAAAGGAAAGGTATTTGAAATGCTCTAAAGCCATATAATAAACATCATCTGAAATTTTTCTTGGGTTTCCGTGGTTTTCACGTTTTTCATCGAGTTGAGTTTTCTCAATAATATTTTTTGCAATATTCTCACTCCTACTCGATAAAAATCAACACAAAAGGAACGGCACACGGCCACATCACAACCATAAGTTTTAAGCTTGTATTTTAATAAAACTATCTGCTAATTTTGCGATTCTCTATCTTTCTATGACTTTTTGGAGGCTCCCCTAATGCCAAACAACCTGCTAGAAGAGTATTGTTCTGAAGATATTTTGAAATTTACAAAGAATATGAAATAAAATACATACTAACAAAATTGTGTATAACAATTTCCGTATGTTAAGGAATTTAGCTTTGTATTTTGCAATGATACATTGTATTCGGATCCACTGAGTTGTCATTCAGTGAGCAACAGGAGGCTAAGAGCGCTTGTTAATGACTAAAGGTCAACGGTTCGGTTTTGAAACCGTTCCGTTAGTCGTTGCTCAGTGTCTTTCAGCTTCGAATGAATGTTTGTTCATGCACCTGAAACCAATCCGTTGGTTAACTTGTCACCGTCTACGTATCCAGTCCCCCTCGGCAAAGGGGACTGGAAAAGTAGACGGTGACAAGTGTGTGTTGTAGACGATGACAAGTGTCGACAACGCTGGACAAACATCCCTTGTTTCAATCAATTTCTTTGTTTTTTTGTTGCGAATAAAATATAGATTTTGTTATGGAGATTTTAATAAGTGCGGTCGAAAATCAACCTGTGTTGTGGGATAAAACCACGGAAAGCTATAAAAATAATCACCTCAACTTAGGATGTATCCATATTTTTTTTTCTGTTATGCTTCTCCCGTTCTTCTGCATTTTTTTATATAAATAATACGTAGTATCATTTTTTGCTTTGAAGACATCCTGATAAAACATGTATCGCGTGTCCCTGTTACTTTAAATCTGAAGATATTTAGAAGATTCCATACTGACAATGGACGCATATCCCTTGAAATTTATGAACCCACGATATCGACACAATTGTAGATGCAGTCAGCACAAAGAGTTCCAGACCACCGCATATCAATTTTGAACGCAAAGAAAACCAAAGAAACTGTATACCGAATTTCAATACTTTATCTTGTATTTATCCGGGGTTATCTGTGGGTCCATGCAAATGCTATGGGTTTCTTTATTGGACTAAGAAGAACGTATGTGCAAAATTTCAAGACTGTAGGACTTTTCCATAAAGAATTATTGCACAGGCAGACAGACTAATAGACAACTACACGATTCCAAGGATATGCCGGATTCTTAATTACGTACTAAAATTACTGAACTAATTTGTCTCGATTTTGCCAATATTCCAATTAAGGGAATTCTTTAAGATATAATATAACTGCCATTACAAATTGAAACGTTTTAAAACCCATTACCCATAATCACAACTGTTGTAAATACCACAAAATAAAATTTAAATAAATATCGTTAAAAGTTGAGTCATTTTCTTATCAACCATACCTCCGAATGCAGGAATCTCCCAAACTGTGTTAAACAATTTTAACCTATGAAACAATATATACTTATCTAATATTTTCCGATTTCTGGTTAACAATTTAAATAGTTTATACGAATTTAGCCTTATCGTCATGATTATGTGTGATACCAGGAAACAAAAACAAAAGTTGTGCAGATACAATTCGTGTTATTTGTAAAAATTGTGCGGGTGGTGGAAAGCTGTAGATTCGATAATAAAAAATATAATTTTCGTTAGAAATGAAATGCGATATGTATCTTTCTTTATTATTTATAGACTCCAACCCACTCAAACTGAGTTTTTTTTCCAAAACGTGTCTTTTCTTATACACTCAGATGCAAAAAAAGGAACGGAGAAAATTTTGGTCAAATTCAAAGTATTTCAATTTTTTATTTTTGGCCCTATTTTGATGGTTTTTTAGCACACTATGTATAAATTTATAAATTTTAATTTGGTATAGTCAGTTTTTTTATTTATTGTACGGGGTAATAAAACCTTATTTTTCGGTTGCAACCATGTCTCATAAGCATTGTGTTTTTTGTTTCATGTCAAAATATGCCTTGGTGTTTATAGAGACAAATGAATTTGCCACCTACAATTTAGAACTTTTTTAATTATGATTATTTTGGAGTTATTTTGTAATACGACTAGGTGGCTTTGGTGCCGATTATGTCATATTGACACTTACAATTTGTTTACTCACGATTGATCATGGTTCTTAATATTGTACCCTCTATCATGATAGAGTAGAGGTTACACAGGAACGGTACTAGATTCTGGCTTCAGTCTGGTAGAGGTTTCTTGGTCGGGGCTCTTATTACAGCTCAAATACAGAGTATTAGTTAGAGAAGTACTGAAGATAAAGAGAAGAGAAGTGAAATAATTGGGCACCACCCTATTTTTAGAGTAACAGTGAAACCTACGACATATAAAATAAGATAACGAGAAAGGAAAGGTACGGTTAAGATAATCACGCGAGAATAAAATAAATCGTGACAGGAAAGTTATTATGATTGTGCGGTACATACTTAATATTTCGACACATATAGACTGTTTATATGATAAATCAAATAGTAATATAAATCAATAACAATGTCTGAAAGAGATACACCATGCACAAAAAATAAATTTATATACATAACAAAAAGAATAAAAGTCAAATAGTTCATCAACATGGTTATATTGAAGTATAGTTAAAGTAAATGCACTGTAACAATTTTTACTGAACAGTTAAATGGCACGAGACAAGTTATTGCACAATTTATTATTAAATACAACAAAAAACATCTTTTTGAAAAATAATTATGAATGATTTAGTATCTTCAAGAATAAGAAAAAGACGAGGAATATTATAATTATTGTATCTACGTCAATATTTGACAGCTTGAAATAAAACAAATAAGTGATTTTTACGTCTTGAATGTGACCGTGATTACCTCAAATATATGTATAAAATATATCATAAATATAATCTACATATAAAATAACTCTGTTCATAATTCATACGCATATTTACCGTAGTTTTTTACTAATAAGGGTTCGTTCGGTTGGATTCAACATAAACAATCATAAATAAGTAACGGCATTTAACTGGAATCATAAATTAATTCCTAACGATTTAGGTAAAAATATTGGTACTCACAATTAAATGATCGTATTGTACTTAGTCGGCAACAGGTAGGCACAGGTAATGACGTCTTTCATAATAAGGTCTCAATAATAAAAGCACTTGACACATTGCCCTCGCAACAGGTACAGAGGGACTTCTCAAAGCAGCGTAGATGCTTTAGGTAAGGTAACGAATTACGGTGTCGTCACTCCGTAATCTCTCAAATTGATGTAGGCACAGGTAACGTATCATTCATTTCTCACACTAGACTAGACTAGACTGAATGGATGCAGGAAGAAAGAAAAGAGAAGCAAAAGAACAAGCAGAGCAAGTAGTGAACGACAAACAGAAGTGACTCCGTGTCCTCGAATTGGAAGACGTCTGTACGACAAAAGAGAAAATATTTATTGTAGGAAGCACTGTATAAAGACATATGCATAATGGTAAATTGAAAATACACTTACCGCCGTTTGGTGAAGAACCGCATACCACAGGAACTAACTAGGAAATGAGCTCGATTTTTGATACTTAGACAAGGAAAGGATAAAAAGGATTGGGAGTATTGGTCGAAAAGTGCCACACGAAAATGATACTTAATTGACAAGGCTAGTGTGGTTGTGTTTGTATCCTTTCTACTTTCTCTCGACAGGAAAGATTATTTCATAGAAAGCCAACATCTCCGTTTTTCTTAGAAGGCAAGCTGGATAGCTCGACAATAGAAACTAATTTCTTTGTTAAGAGGAAGTTTATATTTAACAAATGAAAGATAAAAAGAGCGAGGAATATATGACGAACTATTTCGTTGTTAAGAAAAAGGCATGACAAATCGTTCTTTGCTTGTAGGTTATTTTTAAGGTTTCTAGCAAAGTATATACCATAGGTGGCGTGAAAGTAATTTTCTAAGGGGAATAATTTAAGGAACCTGTAAACATGCTTCAATGTCGAAGTTTTGCGAAATCCGTTGCTCTGGTTGAAGACGAGCGAAATTTTGAATATCTGGCTAGAGTACTACACACTCATCGCTCTACCATCCAAAGGGTAGTGACACGTTTTATATTAACTGGAATAAATATGCGTAAAGCGGGAAGTGACAGAAAGCGCAAAACTACCGCTTTAGATGATCTTTTTATACGAGTCAACTGCTTTGCGGGATCGTCATTTAACAGCGGAGCAAACAAGAAATCAGCTTCAAGAGGTTCGAGGCAATAATGTAAGTGTATTTACAGTTCGTCGAATATTACATGAATTTGGTTTGCAAAGTTGCAGACCAGCAACTGGGCCCAAATTACTTCCACGGCACAGAGTGGCTAGACTACAATTTTTGAGGAAACATTTACATTTTAATTTAGGACAATGGAGTAATGTTCTTTTTACGGATGAATCGTGATACTGTCGTCACTCGTCAGATGGGAGAGAACGTGTATGGCGTTGAACTAGAGAGAGATTTGCAGAGTGCGCTTTCAGTCCCCGCGTTAGTCAAGGAGGAGTTCGGTGATGGTATGGGTAGGAATATCCCGAGAGGCGCACACTGAATTGGTATTTATTGAGGTATTTTCTATTAATGCAAGATAATGCGCGACCCCACTCTGCGATTCGTGTCACGCAATATTTAGAATAAGTTGGTATTAATAAAATGAACTGGCCAGCGTGTTCGCCAGATCTGAACCCAATAAAGCACGTTTGGGACATGCTTGGTAGAAATATTAGAGGTCGCGAAGTCGCAATAGCCTCAATTATCGAACTTCGCTTGGCTCTAGAAGAGGAATGACGAAACATCCAGCAAGATGATATTCGCAACCTCATAGACAGCATGAGTCAACGTGTACAGGCAGTTATAGAGGCTAGGGGAGGCAACACAAAGTAGTAAGTTATTTTTTTAGTAGTTTTTCTTTGTTATTTGCGTACTTACGTTATGTAATGTAACATTAAGTTAATTTAAGTTGTTTTTTATGTGTTGTTATTGTTATCATTGTTCATTAAAACCAAGATCATGTCGTTGCTTTTAATCATTATTTAAATACAGTGCTTTTGGGATGTCGATATGACATTCTTTCGACATCAGTCAGCCCTCATCGTCGAATTACAAATTAATACAAAAGATACTGGTAATAATAGGAAAAACCGTAAATTGTGGGTGGCAAAATCATTTCGCTCCTAAAAATGAACCAATCCATATTTTCACATGAAACAAAAAACATAATACTTAGAAGACATGGTTGCAACCGAAAAACAAGGTTTTACGAAAATCTCCTAACGGAATTATTCCACAGGATGTTTCAGTTAAGATAAAAAACACCTTTCGATTAACCCCGTATAATAAGACAAATACAAAATTTTATTAAAAACTCACTATTCCGTTAACCGAAATAAATGGGGGGGAGGCCCTTTCGGATAACAAGAATTTCGGTTAAAAATAACATTGTTTTTTTATAGTATTCTTGGTTAAAGTATTGGTATTAAAAAATACTATGCGGTGATTTCGTAATGTTTTCTAACAAGTAAATACAGAATAAAGTAATAAAATTAAGGAAAATGAACAAGTTTAACAAGTTTTTTAAAGAAATCTATTTTCGTTTAAGTTCGCTGCTATATATCTCCATCGTTCATTTGCAGAACGTCGTGAGTTTGCCTTATTTCATCGTTCGACGAAACGTAAAGCAATCTGAAAAGAACAAAACTTTATACAATGACAAAAACAATTAAAAAAATAGTTGTGTCCCTAACCATAGACCTACTGTATAAAATTCTTATCCTTAAAGCATTGAAAATTTCGTTGGCGGTCTCATGCTGCCTGTTGTCTGTTGGGCCGTCATCTTCGTCGTCTGATACGCTCAGGTTGTCTGGACGAAGAACCATATCAATGATGTCCTGGTCGATGAAAACACTTTTCTGAGTCATCGGCTGTTAACTACTCACGTATCTCTTCTTAATTAATTTCGTCACATCCCGGCAAGTTTTTTATTAAAGGTTTAATTTCTTCTGTCGTTTCTTTGCCATTTTCTCCTTCAGGATCGTCAATCAAAATCCTATCAAAAAAGTTAGTTCCAGCATTTTTCCAAAATTGAAGATTTGATCTTGGCCCAGAACTCAGCACACCGATAAACAACATGTTTCATTGTTGAACATTTGAGGATTTCAGGAACACTTTTGGATTCATTTGTCTCCTGTAATATGAGATGTCCTAAGAATGCTCCTCTATAATGTCTCTCGAATGTCTCTATTACTCCCTGGTCTAACAGCTGAATTAAGCTCGTGGCATTCGGTGGCAAAAATCTGACAATTATCACTATTGTATAGATTTTGAGTCAACAAGCAACAATGCTTTGATGGAAAGGTTTTTTTTATTTTAAAAAGTATTTTACGCTTGGGACGAATTCATTTTCGAACCATTCTAAAAATAAAGTGGTCGACATCCATGAGCTTTTTTTTGGCTTTTATAAAAAACTGAAAGTGCTTTTTCTCAAATATCTTTTAGAGCTCTTGGTTTTTTTTATTTCCCAACACACATAGGCATCAAATCAAGTGGTCATTCTTGAGGATGAAGTCAGTCTATTTAACTCACAAGACAAGGAAAATTATTTGACTTACTGTCAAGCTTTCGAATTTATTTTGATTCTTTTTCAAAACATCTGTTAACAAAAGATATAAAAATTGTTTAGTTGTGATTATTAATTTTCTTATTTACTAGTCGTGAGATTACAGAAAAAGCTGTACTTTACAAACACCATTACACATATATAAAAATTTTGACGCCGCGGTGAATAATTTTGGTTTTGAGAAAAACCATTAATTTGACGAAGTTCGTTGAATGTATTATTGAACATCAACTAGTGAAATGAATACTGATTTTTCGGTCAAAATCATCCTAAGCAATGAAATACATTTTCACCTTGATGTCTCTGTTATTCTGTTAATTTTCGGATTGGAAATCAAAACAAATATAAAATATAATTCTCATTACCATCGATATATTTTTTTATAATACTCGCTTAAACCAGTGGATACCTTCGGTTTTTTTTATTTGAATATTTACTAATGTCTAGTATTATCTAGAAAAGCCATTTAATCAATCAATACCGTAATGTCTAATCAACATGCACCGTTTATTACTTTCACATATATTATTCAAATAACAACGTACATCTAATATTAAAATGTTTTTAATACATTCACTTTCGTATATAGAGCTGAGATCCTTCAGTGGATATCTGTGTCAATAATGGCTTAATATTTTTAATATCAGTATCCAGTAGTTGTTTCTTGAGAAAGTATTCTGAATCGTAGTTTAAATAATGTTTTTGGCTACCAACTTTAGGTAAAAATACTTCACCCAAAACTACCCGTATGTTTTGTTGTGACTCCGTTAACTCGAAAATTCGTTCGATATTTCTTGCATATACATATTATATTGTACATGGAAATAAGCAAAAATAGAGACCCTCTTCGGGACCGGGACTAATCCAGATATTTGGCAATTTTTTTAGTTAATATAGGCTTATATAAAGAAAACCTATATATTTTGTGCATAAATTTCGGCGTCTTTTTGTAATGATTAACAATTTAGAGCAAAAAATGCAATTTTTTTCAATTTTTGCTTACCATTGAAAAGCTTAATATTTGAGGTAAAATTACAAAACTTTATATTTTAAAACATAAAAAATTTATAAAATGGTGATATCTAAAAGTTGTAAAATTAATTTGTTACATCTAAAACTGCAAAATAAGGCAAAAACGTTATTTGTTAACTATTGTAAAAATCAACCTAAGCATTTGGTATTCCGCCCAAAGTTGGGAATTGTGGCCTTTAACAAACCGTCAAAATTTCATTAATAGTTTAACAGTTATTCTATTTGTTCTTCTCAGAGACTTTTTTTGCAGTAACATTAGTCAGAAAATAATGCAGATACAGTAATTCTACGCATAGCAAATCAAAGTTTAAGGTTAAACACAGACAGAGCAGCGTGTCTCTCGTCTATGGTACTTACGTCTGTAACACATCTGTCTGTTACGTCTATTATATCCTGTTGGAAACAAACCTCCTGAAAATTAACGGAAAGGCGTCGAACTTCCGGAATGATTTCATTCTGTAAAAGTTGTAAATATTTGGACTCGTTTAGGTTTCCATCGATAAAAAATGGACCGACAATATGATCGCCTAACATCCCAGTCCAAACATTTAACTTTTGCGGATGCTGCGTTCGCACTGCAACACTGAGGTGCTTATTTTTCCGAGACTAATACCTTGCAAAGGATGGATTGTGATTTTTGTGTAATGAAAACGAAGATTCGACAGAAAATAAAATATTTTTTTAAAAGTGTACATTTTCATTCTGGTGATAGATTTAAGTTTATCTAATATAAATTCACAAAACTCAATCCGCCTAAAGTTATCTTCCAGAAACAGTTCTTGTGTTGGTTGTATCGTAAAACAGTGATATCCATTCCTTTTGAGAACTCGCTGGACTGTTCGAGCATTCTCGTTAACTTCCCTAGCAATTTGTACACTATTGCAGGGTTGACTAGCTTCCACAAAAGCACAAATATCAATATCCCTGTTTTGACGCTCCCCATCGATAGGTCTAACACGTCGTTCATTATCTTCATGACACTTTTTACAACTGTTTACACATCCCGAAGTTTGAGAATGTTTAATGGTATTTTTAACCATTGTAACATTTGGTGGGGGTCTATTTTCGAAGACAACAATAAATAAATCAATTAGTTCGCGTATAGAACGACCCAGAAAGTACCATATTGCACTTCTTCTTGGACGGTATACAATGTAATAGGAATTTTATTAATTATTTGTTTATTCTCTCAGAACTTAGTTTGAAATTTTTAATGTCAATGTGACAATTACGACAATTCGTACCCACTGTGAAATAAATATAGAGGTGAAAACGTGTAACATCTCACAGCGGTTGCCATTGTGTTGTATGGTCAATAAAACAATGTCGTGATCTGGATGCAGATAAGATGGGTTATATAGCGAATAGTAAATAAAGATTGATTCGTAAGTGAGTTTTATAATAGTCTATATGCGCAGGCGCAGTGTTTCTCATTAAAGCCGCGTTTTCACGATGACAATTGGCGAGACAATTGTCAGAAGACAACTTACTGGTATGAAATTATTGTCTTCGTCTAAACACTTCAGGTCAATTGTCTTGCCAACTGCCCTCACAATTGGCCCAAAATTCAGTTGCCTCCGGGAGTAGACTAAGGACAATGAGCTGCGCCCAGTGAGCCCCCCACCACTCGAAATATCAATTGTCGCGACAATTGGCGCCGTGTGAACGGTGTAGGCCAGTAGTGTTGTCTTGTCTTTTGCCAGTTCCTTCTAGTTCTCTGGTGTCAGTCAAAACGTACACGTGGTTTGTGTTATTTGTAGCTGTCTACTGGCATAGCAATAGTTGGCCCCGTATAAACACCTTCTCGTTCAACTGGACTGGCCTCCGACAAGGAACTCCGACAAGGACTCTCGGAGGAACCTGTAACCTCTAGAGAGCGCGTCCCCAGGTTGCGGATAGGGGAATGCCCGACCCGGTTTACCGGTGGGTAGGAGGGAAATAAAATACCTCCCGTAGACTAACAGGTAATTCACCGAATGATTGCCGGTATAAGCAATCCCCCACTTATGACCAACGGCTGCGGGCGGATGAGTTAATAGGTGGAAAGGCACTCTTTTGTCCAAGGGTTGGGAAACTGGTCCTAAAGGCGGATGAATCAAAAAATATGTCAACGGCGTAAGGATGCAGAAGGCAACGGGGAACCACTGCATTAAAGACTCTTAGAGTACCCCTAGTAAAGTCATGAATGGCAAATGACAAGTAGAGTAACCAAACTTACTGATTGTGGAGCACGGAATCCAAGATCCGGCAGGGGAGGAATAACTGTAGATCACAGGGCCTCCCAAGTCATAAACCAGAGAAATCCCTGGTGGAGAAATCCCAGTAAGACATTGAAAATAGCAACCTGGAATGTCTGAAGTTTATATGCAAGTGGTGAATTAGCGAACGTACTGCTTGAAATGGAAAACCTCCAAATTGATGTTTTAGGTATAAGTGACGTACAGTGGCCAGGTTCAGGCAAACAAATTACAAATAATGGAACAATGTATTATTCAGGTAACAACAAGGTCAATCATCGCTAGGGTGTTGCTATCTTAGTTGCAAAAAAGGTCAATTACTCTGTGGTAAGTTTTACTCCTTATTCTGATAGGATCTTATCAATACAACTACAGTCTAAAAAACGTATAGTAAATTTTATTCAAGTTTATGCTCCTACGGCAGATAAAGATGGCGACGATATCGAACTGTTTTACCATGATTTGGAACAAGTCTTAAAATCAATGAAGAAACATCACACTACAATAGTAATGGGCGACTTCAATGCCAAGCTAAGCTTTGTACTTCGTACAAATACCTTGGAGCATGGGTCACAGAAGATACTGATCAGACAAAAGAAATAAGATGCCGCATTGAAATTGCGCGGTCAACTTTTAATAGAATGAGAAAACTTTTTTGTAATCGCGATATCAACATATCGCTCCGGATAAGAATGCTTCAATGTTATATTTTCTCTACCCTTTTGTATGGAGTTAAAGCTTGGACACTTAAAAAATCCAACATTAAAAACCTAGAAGCATTCGAAATGTGGTGTTACCGACGTATTTTCAAAATATCATGGATGGATCGCAAAACAAACGAACAAGTTCTCAAACAACTAGGAAAACAATGCGAAGTTTTAAATTCCATAAAAATCAGGAAATTGGAATAATTGGGGCACATCATGAGAGGTGAAAAGTACGAACTACTAAGGAATATAATGCAGGATAAAATCAAAGGTAGAAGAAGCGTAGGAAGACGTAAAATCTCGTGGCTACGCAATCTCCGTGAACGGTTTGTATGCAGTTCGATTGAACTATTCCCACGTGATGACAATTGTCCAATGATAATTGTCTCGCCAATTGTCATCGTGAAAACGCGGCTTTATCCTATTTCACTGGACAAGAATAAATTAAAACTTATCTTATGATACGATAGAGATAACAGTGAAAAGAAGAGATAAGAAATTAAATAAGCAATATGGGAAAGAAACTGATAGATAGGAAGGAATACAAAAAAGAGTAAATGCCACAAGAGAAAACTTAGTGTAGGCTAATCCCCAACATAAAAATAGTTTCCAATGATTTATACAGCTTCCATGTTAGCGTAAAACGTATTAAATGATTAGTTTATTCTTAAAATTAACCTAATTAATTTTCGTCCCATTTCATTTATTCGCGAGGATTGGAAAAATAACTCAAAGTCAAGACGCCTAAATCTATTCTACTCATAATAATAATTACTTTCAAAATACGAACACGTCATGTTTTCTAAACTTTGACCTATCACGAATCGCTGCATTTGAAGTGTGAACTATAAAACATCGACTATTATAATAGAATGAACTATACGTTGTGTAAAAAATAACACCTTTATGCATTGAATATAGAATAGAAATTAAAAAGAAATTTATCTTTTAAAAGATACCACGGAATTTGAAAATCTAAATATTAAATAAAGAAGTTTATGTAACTACACAGTCTGCCATGTTCTGAGTGGTTTTTCTGTCATACGATATCTGATCAACGTCACTGTTATGTACGCACACTGAAGCACAAAAAATGTAGGTCACTTTGGAATTGTGATGCTTTTATATTTGAAGCCGTTAGTTGCAAAAGTCTCTAATCGACAAAAAAAATCAAAATTCATTTTTTCGCTAAATAAGTTTTCAATAATGAACGTATTACTATCGTTAAAATCTTTCACATTTGCCTCTTCACCATATAAAATCAGGTACAACGTTACTGGTTATTTGCAAAACTATTTCTTTGTATTCACAGTTTATTTGCAAAACTGCTTGTTTGTCCTCAACCAATAAGCACGCTTTACGTGAAACTTAGTGCTTTATTTACATATAGTGAATCGAATGTTTTTTAGTTCCAATAACACTTTAGTTAAGTATTGACGTGTATTTAATTTCTTTTTGGTGTGATTTGCTGACACTGATTAGTTAAAAAATAGTGGTTCTAAGATTTTACTCTATCCAAGAGTAAAATCACGCAAGAGAGAACGACAACCAGAAAACTATGATAGGAATTTAAAAAAAAAAACGGACAGGTATGGCTTGAAAAAATGTTACAATAGGTTTAACACTACCTAAATAGGTGAAATTATATTATTTGTAGGCATATACTATACATGCCTACCACACATGCTTCCAAACTTTCCGAACTTGTGGTCATGATGGTATAACCCGGACAACCGTGTTTCTGCAAAGGTGTAACAATGAATGACATTAAACAATTCCATCGTTACATATATGAATCTAATTCTAAAATAGACCAGGACAATCGCATACTGAACTTTTGCACAGGAAATAAACCGAAGAGAGGAAAATCTAATCATGCTCAACTCTCGATCCAATACAATGTTCATTGGAAAGATGGAAAACTGATATGAGTGTGCAAAAGTGTATTTATAGGCATCACTAATTTTAGTGCAAACCGAGTGCAAAGAATACTTCGTAATTTTATAACAAATGGAGAGCTTCCGAAAGAACGAAGAGGAGGGGACCGAGTATGTCGAAGGAACTATAAAAAACGTAAACATATAAAAGACTATAGAATCTTTAACATTCCTACCAGTGTAATATCGTTTATAGCAGCCTGTTCATTATAACCGATAGAACCGCTTACAGAGAACACTGGCTACTTCTTCTTCTTCTTCAAGTGCCCTGTCCGTTGCGAACGTTGGCTAGTAACAAGGAAATTCTGATCTTGTTTGCGGCGCTTCTGAACAGTTCGACCGATGTGAGCCCGAACCACTTCCGTATAGGCTGACATGTGCTGAAACATGGTAAAAAAAAAAAAAAAAAAAAAAAAAAAAAAAAAAAAAAAAAAAAAAAAAAAAAAAAAAAAAAAAAAATTAATGACATAAACTTGACTGTATTTTAAAGAACATTATCTGCCTAGAAAGGGATTGATGGACCTTCCATCGTATATGAAATGAAAATCTTAAAAAAGATTGGTATGTGGTCAAAAATCCACATACATGTATCAAGGGCACAGATTTTTTAGGTGATAAGATAAAAAAAACTATAATTCACTTATTAAAGTAATAAAGAGACCACCAAAAACTTGTCAAATTTGCTTTTAGGTCTTTTAGATCTATGACTCCAACTCTCATTACTCCAACTAGAACTATTTGAATCATTCATGTCAAATTGTAAACTTCTCACTGATCACCGAGAACAACAAGGATATTAGATAAAAAACAATTATTGTATTAGACTTGAATGAAAGCTTGATTGAGAATGAAGTAGTGATGTAACTACTCGTTACTTTATACTCGTTACTATCAAATACCCTAAATACCGAATAAAAAACCGAGAATTATTATCGTTACTTCGTTACTTTAAATATAATGGTATTTTGTTTATACTGTAAACGGCATTATCTCTTTGTTTGTTTATCTCGTTACTTTTGAATAGTAGCCGCATTATTTCAGCAACTTTTGAATGATATCGCATACTCGGCAGAAAATATGTTTAGTCTTAGTGTCGTTACATACTATAAGAAAAACACCCGACCCGGGTCTTTAACGGTCCGAGTGTTTTTCGTATGAATTTTACACAGCGCATACCTGTTTATCCGATTTCTCTCGATCCGGAGACCTCACATCATTTTCAGTATCAGTGCAGTATTCAGTGTTCTTTCATTATGGACAGACGTAAGAAAATGATTATTATTTCTTTATTAAGACATCGTCGCAAAACAAAAAAATTGAGAACTGTTTGGGTTCATCCAATAGTTGCACAACGGTATATTGTTGGTACATTTCAGACACTATTTTCCCAGCTAAGGGAAGATAATGTGAAATTTTTCAATTACTTTCGAATGTCTATTTCTACTTTTGATGAACTACTAAAGTACCTACAACCTCATATCCAGAAAGAAAATACCCACTTAAGAAATTGTATTCCACCTATAGAAATGTTGGCAGTAACATTAAGGTAAGTTGGGAAGTTTAATTAATTATTACTAAAAAATAAGCTTTATTATTGAGTTAATAACAACAACTGTATTAAAAATCCATATCTGACAAGAATGAAGAAAGTGAGGAGGGTGTCCCTGCTTCTGTTGAAAGAGGTGTTGATGTTTGACGAGTATACTCTTCTTGGTAATGTGTTGTTGCTGCAGTTAACATATTGGACTGTGTCTGTGTATTATTAAAAGCCGTAGCTTGACTGTTGTCTTGTGTCCCAGGTACAAAATGTTGCTGAGGTCGAGGGTGCGCTGGAGGATATGGATTGTGTAGCGTAGAATAGTAGAGAGGCGTTTGTTGGTTGACAGCCGGCAGATGAGGATTTCCCGATTTAATGTTTTTTACCAACTGTAAAATTCCCATCTGAAACTCAATAGTTTGGGAGTCATTAAAACCTTGAATAGAAGGTAGGACGCCTTTAAAAAACAGTAAGTGCCGGTCTTGCGGCTCATCCGACTCCAAGCTTTTCAGCATTCGCAATTCAAACTCGTCCATTCTACGCTTTTTGTTTGCACCTTGGGTTACTTTGTGAGCACCATCACGACGTTTGGTAGTTGTTTTTTCTGGTGCTACTTCTGTTACAGGGGTGCCAGTAGCTTGGTCCTTATTTTGTTGTGAATCGTTTTCACTTTCGTGTTGTTCTTCGCCTTCATTTGGAATATTAGATTCTGTTGGTCTGTGGGTCGGAATTTTCTCCAGAAACTTTAATTGTTCAGCATAAATATACTTTCTTATTTTTGATGCTCCTGCTCCTGATTTTTTTACGTCGTTAACCCTCTTTTTCCACTTCATCCATTGGTCTCGAATATTTGTCCAACGTTTCAAAACCAATGTACCTGCAATAAGAGAATCGTGTAAAATTTGTGTGACTTCAAGGTGAACATAGTGAACAAGTCAAAGGACCCCGCGCTTTTTAGTAGGAAAATGACCCTTGATGAAATTTTCTACATTTTTGATATGTTGTAATTATCATCAACCATGGACCCAACTCAATCCTATGAGTAGTTTTCGAGATAGAGGGTGTTACAGTTTAAAATGGTTTCATTTTACTACTACTTAAACTTGTAGTAAACGTTTTTGTGTAACATAAATTCAATCCATTTTAAAGTTTAACACCCTGTATCTCAAAAACTAGTCATAGGATTGAGTTGGGCCCGGAGACTTTTGATCAGGATGATGAGAAATATAACATATCAAAACAATTTCGGCCTATTCTATTGTCGTCATGCTTCTGGAGTTCTGTAATCCAATAATCGGCGGGGCGTCTGCCCGGATAGTAGTTGTTGGAGCTTCAGAAACGGCCGCGAATATCCCTTGACCTCAGGGGTTGTGGAACCGGAGATAAAAAGCGCAAAGCTTGTTTTGTTTGTATGAACCAACTCCGGAAAAATTCGCATATCGTGTGTGTGTGAACATATCAATAATTTAGAAAATTTCACCAAGGGCCATTTTCCTACTAAAACTATGATCAATTACAGTTACCTACTTTCTTTTTCAGGTACCTCGGTAGTGGATGTTATTTCACAGATCTACATTACAGTTATCGAATGGGAATATCTACAATAGCGAACATTGTGCGAGAAGTTTGTAATATTATTTGGTTAAAGTTAACCGACGACTTTTTGCCTAAACTTAATAGCGAACTATTACAAAATGTAGCCGAAGGTTTTGAAGAAAGAGCAAATTTTCCACATTGTATAGGAGCCGTTGACGGCAAGCATATCCGAATAATTAAACCAATTGGTAGTGGATCCATGTTCTTTAATTATAAAAGCTATTTTTCGGTAGTGCTGATGGCTGTTGCTGATAGCAACTATCGATTTATTTACGTTGACGTTGGTGCATACGGAAGTGAATGTGACTCAACGGTTTTTAAAGAAAGTTCTTTGTGGAAAAACATTCAGACTCAAAAACTACAGTTACCAAATCCTAGGCCCCTCTATGGTTCATTAAATCCAGACATACCTTACTTTTTTATCGGAGATGAAGGTTTCGCCTTGAGTACTCATTTACTTAGACCATTTGCAGGGAAAGACTTAAATTATAAAAAAAAATTTTTAACTACCGCCTCTGTCGAGCAAGAAGGTATGTAGAATGCACATTCGGAATACTGGCAAATAAGTGGAGAATTTTTCATCGTCCTCTTAATGTCCATACAGACTTAGCGGTTAATATTGTTAAAGCATGTGTCGTCCTTCACAATTTTGTAAGGGAAAAGGACGGTTATAACTTTGAGGACACCGTTTCAACCGATGGTTTTGATGATATACCTACACATCAAATCAGTCATGGTCAAAAAGCTGGGACTGGCATACGAAACGTTTTAGCTGACTATTTTGTAACAGATGAAGGCTCTGTGCCGTGGCAAAACTCAAAAATTTAGATTAATAAATTGCATAATTGTTACTATAGATACTTATTTCACAATAATAATAAAATTTATAAATCTTATATGAGCTTCAATAACTTGTAGTGGACATATAAAACAAAATAATAATATAATATAGCCAAATGTACTCACCAAATTGTTTGCGCTCCACGGCATCTACTTGGTCGAAGTTTTCATCCAGTTTGATGCAGATCTCTCTCCAAGCATCTCTTGTTTTATTCCTGTCTTTATATTCCTCCGAACTTTTGTTCCAAATTACAGGATAATCTTCTACCAAACTTATTAGCACGTCTATGTCAATTTCCCGTTCGGACGTCATAGTAGTAGTGATCGCACACACAACACCAGTACAACCCAGATGCTCTCGGATCACTGCGTCCGAGTACTACAGGAACAGTGTGTAGTGATATATTTACGCCAATGCCCCACTAAGTCTCGGTACGGTGAAATGCCCGGTCCGAGACTCGGACGAAGCAGCAGGGATCCGAGAGGTATTCGGTCTCGGCCCGGGCGTTACTCCGTTTCTTGTATAATGTGAAAAGACTAATATGTTTAAATGCCCTGGTACGATTTATACGAAAAACACTCGGACCGTTAAAGACCCGGGCCGGGTGTTTTTCTTATAGTATGTAACGACACTTAGACCGATAAGATTTGTGGTATTTAAATTCCTCGTAACTAAATTATAAGGAAAAAAATATGCCGACCTAATATTTTTTATCAACTAAGATGACACATTTTTAAAAAGTTTCGATACGATATTACTGTCGGCGTCGCAAAGCAAAGATATTATTTTATTATTAGAAGGGGCTATTCTCAAAATCTGGATAATTATATTCAGAGCGAAGAAGTAGTGTGCTGGGAAAGAATGTACAAAATATTTTATCTTTAGATTGTAATTATGACCTCAAGGTCATATCAATATATCAATAGAGACGCTCAACTACTTATCAATAATACACCAGTGGACCGAGTAAAACAGTATAACTATCTTGGAACAACAGTAAATGAACAATGGGATCACTCACAGGAAATAAAATGTAGAATAGAGAAGGCTAGGAGTGCATTCAATAACATGGCCAAACTCTTTAAAAGCCACAATCTTAATCTGGAGATAAAAGTAAGGCTCCTACGATGTTATATCTTCTCAATATTGTATTACGGAGTTGAATCCTGGACACTAACTGAAGCAATGGAGAAAAAACTTGAAGCCGAGATGTGGCTATATAGGCGAATTCTAAGGATATCATGGACAGACAAGATAACCAACGAGACCGTATTACGAAGAGTGGGCAAAGAAAGAGAGGTGATGTATACCATTAAAAGGAGAAAGTTGGAATATCTCGGACATATAATGAGAAACAGCACTAAATACAGATTACTGAAGGTAATCCTACAGGGTAAAGTATTCGGAAAGCGAGGAATTGGGAGAAGGAGAATATCATGGTTAAAGAACCTGAGGAAATGGTTCTCCACAACAACAACGAATTTATTTAAAGCAGCAGTTAATAAAATAATTATAGCCAGAATGATTGCCAATATTCGGAACGAATAGGCACTGAAAGAAGAAGAAGAATTATGACCTCCGAGTACGTGTCAAATTTTTAAGTGTTCTTGTAATGAACATTTTGATTCGCTATGTATGTTTATGGTATTTTTCGTAATGCACAAGTCAAATTTTCCACATTTTTGTTAATACTTCTTTGCGTCTCATACAGTCTCTAAGCATACACCCCAACTAGTATACTCCCTAAAACCACACTCAGTCCTAACTGCAAGACGCAAGAGTCTCACAGGCTTAGTCTTGTTCTTGCTCAAGTCTTGCACGGTTAGTCTTGGTCTTGCAAAAATAAGGCAGTCTTGGTCTTGGTCTCGGTCTTGCAAAAACGCAAGAACAAGACCAAGACTGCAAGACCAAGACCGATTTTGGGCAATACTAGTCAGCGTTCAAACCTCCACACCATATAGTAAGATCGGAAAAATGTAGCATTTAACTAGAAGTAGTTTTAGGGGAAGAGACAAATCCTTACTTACGAGGAGCTTTTTAGCTCGTTCTATTCACGCCTTAAATTATGTACCTGGCTACAACTTACAAAAACCACCAGTCCCCTGAAGTTCCTTATAAACGATTTTGACTGTAGTTGTGTATTTACATACTTAAAAAAAACCGATTTTGTCTTTTCTTCTATAAACAAATTTTGGTAAACGATAACAAGAGTAAGAACAAAAAATATTAAATTAAAAAGTATTAATTTTAATTTTAGTAAAATATATGAAACAATTGTCAATTTAGTTTTCTATGTGGAAATTTATTTTTCTTCGATTTATTTGTCATCTTCCTCTAGCCTTTTACATTCTGCTCTAACAAATTAAACATTTTTTCATTTGTACAAATATAATAAATAATAATTAGATATTAATACGTGTAATAATAAAACAATTGAAGCACAAAGCAGGTTTATTTGCACAATTTTCATAAAAATGTTTACTTTGGTCACCTTCTTGTCAGCTTCCTTACTTAGTTTTCATATAACTTTCTCAACTTCCCAAAACAATCAACATAAATTTCATTTACGTTTTCTACCAAGACCTTGTTCTAAAAAATGTTTTCGTTTTAATAATGTTACGATTTTAAATGTTATGGCGTATAGAACTGTAAATATTTTATGACTAATTCTTTTGTATTGATTCTCGTAATTTCTAGGTCAAAAAAATCTACCTGACAAACAACAATCGAATGTTCTGGGGGCGACAAGCCGATAAAGGAACATGTTTTGAGACCAGTCGCCGCCGTGTCTACGTCGAGATCGAGAACGGCATCGTATTTTCTACAAACATTCTGTTACAAGCTGGTTTCATATAAATACCGGAAGAATTTCATTGAGGAGTTAGTCATAAGAAGATCGGTAAACGCGGTTTACTTGTACGAAACGTGAAATACATACATTTGTAAAGTTATTTAATAAATTAGTAATTAGCTATCGTGAGTTTTAATAAATTAGATTATAGACAATAAATTAGAATAAAGACAAATAAATTCGAACTATATAAATATATCACAGTGGTGCAGAAGTGGGGTTGTAGATAAATTTAATTTGAATTTTTGAAAAGAAGTGAAATTGGTGAACGATGGCTACGATTTACGAGCTCACAGTTACGAATCTAAGAAGGCATCTTGAGGATAGAGAATTAGCTTCTACCGGAAAAAAGGCT
Organism: Diabrotica balteata; assembly: GCA_918026665.1. Taxonomy (NCBI): domain Eukaryota; kingdom Metazoa; phylum Arthropoda; class Insecta; order Coleoptera; family Chrysomelidae; genus Diabrotica; species Diabrotica balteata. The sequence goes on along the minus strand of OU898284.1, from coordinate 91,651,150 downwards.
GAGTTAGTCCAACGACTAAAGAATGCTTTGGAGGAAGAGGGTTTAGATCCGGAAACTTATATATTTGAAGATGCTGTCATCGCGTCAATTTCAAAATTAGAGAATAAAGTTTCTGGTGACATCGCATCATTAGAGAACAGAGTTCATGGCGATATTTCGAAAGTTTCCTCTGATGTAGCCAAAGTTTGCGGCGATATCGCCTCTTTAGAAGACAAAGTGTCTAACGAGATTTCTTCTCTAGAAAGCAAAGTCTCTGCTAACATCTCCTTGGAAATCTCTAAAGTCACTTCGGAGATGTCTGCTCTCGACGATAGAGTGTCTTCATTAAAAAACCAAGTTGCTGCCGATATGATGGCCTTCGAAGAGAAGATATGGAAAGAGTTGGAAAGGAAGATTGAGGGAACAGGAACAACAGAGAGAGTAAACAATCCAATTACCATAGAGACAAAAGAAGACGAGACGAAATGTAAGTTGGAAACACGGCCGAAATGTGAAGGAAGTGGAAGTTCCGTTCATGTCAAAGTCCCAACTTTCGACGGAAAATCATCATGGAACAACTACATGAAACAGTTCGAATCAGCTGCAAGAGCGAATGGATGGTCTGAAAAAGAAAAGGATGTAAACCTGACTATCGCCCTTCGAGGAGATGCCTTAGATGTGCTCCAGACCATAGCCGTAGAGGAGACGGATGATTTCGAACAACTGAAGAAGAGGTTAAATATGCGATATGGCCATGAACACTTGGAGCATGTATATCAGTCGCAGCTCAAAAATCGAAGACAAAAGAAAGATGAGGCTCTTCAAGAATATGAAGTAGATATCGCCAGATTAGTGCGATATGCTTATCCAACAGCTCCCGAAGACATGATGGAAAAGTTGGCCGTTCAAACGTTTATTGATGGTCTTCGTGATCATGAGATGCAAAGAACACTACGATTAGCTCGTCACAAGACGCTGGTTGATGTCTTATCCGCCGCTCTTGAATACGAGTCAGCCACGCAGGCCTCTGGCGGGTACAGTAAAGTTAGGACTGTAAAAGAGGAAGAAGATGAAGATAAACTTGACCAGCTCGTTAATATGATGAAAAGCATGACATACAAGAAAACGAAGACCATAAGATGCTGGAATTGTGGCGAAATAGGACACGTACGAAGTTCATGTAAGCATCCTAGGTACGACACAAATCAAGAAACTCACCATCAGGAAAACTAGAACGGGTCGGCCTTAGGGGGGCAGCTTCGACCCAGAACTTTACCAAAGACCCTCTGATACTAATAGCTTCTTTGAAATGTCGTGAAGATAGTGTATATGTAGATGGAGAAATAAATGGTAAAAAGCATACATTGTTGGTGGATACTGGAGCGACCAGAACCATTATACGCCCGACAGTTATAAACAGCCGTAAGAAACTGTTACCAACGAGGTTGCGACTTCGGACCGCTACAGGTGAAAATGCCAACATTCATGGAGAAATCCAGGTACAATTAGGAATTGGAACAGAAAAGTTCGTCCATACTGTTATAGTTGCTGACATCGAAGAGGATGTTATATTAGGAATGGACGTAATGAATACACATGGATTCCAATTGGATTTTAAGAATAAGGTAATCAAAGTTGGTAACGAGGAGGTATTTCTCCATCCACATGATGACAACACTATGCAAGCAGCCGTTAAAGAAGATACAGTCGTGCCTGCGAGAAGTGAAACCATAATAGTAGCGCGGCTACAGGGAATTGTGGACGAAGGAACACCTGTTATGATGGAGCCTTGGAATCATGACGACGAAGTTGGCCGTGGAATCATAATTGGAAAGGAATTAGTGACTTCGGCTAAAGAAATTCCTGTGAGACTTATTAATGTCAATGACTACCCAGTGACCATCAAGAAAGAGACAAAAGTAGGAACTTGTGTACCTGTCACATCCATAATCCGTCAGACGACAACGTCTGATAATTCCAACGATAAATTTGATCAAATGGTTGCGGTTGCTGGACAGTCTCTGAATCAGATTGAGAAAAGGAAATTAAGGGAATTTCTTCGGCAGTATCGTGATATTTTCGTACCGAAAGGAGGAAAGACGGGAAGAACTACCGTTGTTAAGCATAAAATTGATACTGGTAATGCTAAGCCAATTCGTCAAACAGCTCGACGATTACCACAGGCGAAAAGAGAGGAAGCTGAAACGATTGTTCAGGAAATGAAGAAAGACGGGGTGATAGAACCTTCTACGAGCCCATGGGTCTCTCCGGTGGTCCTGGTTAAGAAGAAAGACGGAACAACGAGGTTCTGTGTGGATTACCGTTTGCTGAACAACGTTACCAAGAAAGATAGTTATCCTCTGCCTCGGATCGATGACACATTAGACACATTGGCTGGAAGTAAATTATTTTCTACTTTGGATTTGAAGTCTGGATACTGGCAGGTAGAAATGGACCCGATAGATAAAGAAAAGACAGCCTTCACCACAGGATCTGGATTATGGCAATTCAACGTTATGCCATTTGGACTTTGTAACGCTCCTGCGACATTTGAGAGGCTTATGGAAAATGTGTTGAGAGGGTTATCTTGGAAAACATGCCTAGTTTATCTAGACGACATAATCGTCTTGGGGGAGACATTTGAAGACCATCTGAAGAATTTAGAAAACGTTTTTAATCGACTTAAAGCTGCCCAATTGATGTTAAACCCCAAGAAGTGCCAGCTATTTCAAGGTAAAGTCAATTATCTGGGTCATATAGTCAGTAAAGAAGGAGTGGCCGTGGATAAGGGAAAAATCGATTCTATTAAGGAATGGCCAAAACCAACTGACAAACATCAAGTGAGAAGTTTTCTGGGACTGTGTACTTACTACCGGAGGTTTATTAAGAAGTTTGCAGATATCGCTAAACCATTAACGCGACTTACAGAGGAAGCAAGAGAATACCGCTGGGATGTAGACTGCCAGAATGCCTTTGAAACCTTAAAAAAGCATTTAATCACAGCACCAATTTTAGGGTATCCACTGCCAGAAGGAGAGTTCATCTTAGATACAGATGCAAGTAATGTGGGAATTGGAGGAGTGCTGTCTCAGATTCAAGGAGGACAGGAAAGAGTCCTTGGATATTTTAGTAAAGTCCTCTCAAAACCTGAGCGAAATTATTGCGTCACGAGAAGAGAACTTCTGGCAGTAGTGAAATCAGTAGAGCACTTCTATCAATACCTCTATGGAAGGAAGTTTTTAATCCGAACCGACCATGCCGCCCTTAAGTGGTTGATGCAGTTTAAGAATCCAGAGGGTCAGATAGCCAGGTGGATCGAACGACTCCAAGAATATGATTTTAAGATTGAGCACCGGGCCGGAGTTAGCCACCGAAACGCCGATTCTCTTTCCAGAAGGCCATGCCCAGCAGAGTGTTCTCACTGCAACAAAACGGAATCCAAGGAAGCAGCAGTGCTAAGAACGACGGTGGTCCACGACGACTGGACGCCTACCAAGATCAGGGAAGAACAAGAGAGAGATCCAGTTATACAGAAAATCCGAAAATGGAAAGAGGAAAACCGTCGACCACCTTGGCAAGAAATATCGAACCTAGGCTCAATAGTTAAGACGTATTGGGCCCAGTGGGACTCATTTATCATGGAAGATGGCTTGCTCAAACGAGTCCTGGAAAATGATGACGGTTCAGAGAAGAGAAGACAGTTGGTGATTCCAAAGAGCAGAATAGCCGAAGTACTTCGTCAGTTACACGACAGTCCATCAGGAGGGCATTTTGGTGTGAAAAAGACCCTTCAGCGAATTCGGGAACGGTTTTATTGGATGAACAGTTCCGACGATGTAAAAGACTGGTGTAAGAAATGTACTATTTGTGCTACGAGTAACGGGCCTTATCGAAAAAGGAGAGCTCCTATGAGACAATATAATGTTGGAAGCCCGTTTGAAAGAATAGCTTTGGACATTGCTGGGCCGTTTCCAGAAAGTGATAATGGAGGCAAGTACATGTTGGTAGTAATGGATTACTTCACTAAGTGGGTCGAGATTTACGCACTTCCAGACCAGAAGGCGGCCACCGTTGCAGATAAGTTGATCCAAGAATATATCAGCCGATTTGGAGTGCCTTTGGAGATCCATAGTGACCAAGGCAGGAACTTCGAAAGCGATTTATTCCAAGGAATATGTGATAGACTAGGTATGAAGAAAACAAGGACTACGGCTTATCATCCGCAATCGGATGGTATGGTAGAACGAATGAATAGAACAGTTGGCAAGTATTTGACAAAGATGGTGTCCGATCATCAGCGAGACTGGGACCAATATCTCCCGTTCTTCACAATGGCCTACAGATCTGCTGTTAATGAATCAACAGGCCAGACACCAGCCAAAGTCCTATTCGGACGCGAGATGCGACTACCTTGTGATCTAGAGTTTGGGTGTCGACCTGGAGAAGATGTAGCAGGTGAAGATTATGTGATCGAATTACGAAGAAGAATGGACGATGTACACGAGTTGGTCCGTTCCCATCTCCAGATCGCTAGTGACCGAATGAAGAAACGGTACGATACGCAAGCCGAGAAGGGGTGTTTTAAGAAGAACGATAAAGTCTGGCTTTATAACCCCAAAAAGCGAAAAGGTTGTTCTCCCAAATTGCAGCAGTTTTGGGAAGGTCCATACCTCATTATGGAGAAGATCAATGATGTTATTTACCGAATAAGCAAGATTCCGAGAGGAAAGCCGATGATAGTACACCATAACCGGTTGGCGTCTTTCGAGGGTGACCACGACGTAGATGAAGAAGTGGAAGTAAACCAAGTCCAAGATGTGTCTGACCTCACGTTTGAGGAATTCATGGGTGCCTATGGAGGTACCGGTAAAGCAAGATATGGTGTTACCACTGAAGAAAGGCAAGATCTACTCGCGCTCCCCGATGACTACTCACTGGCCCTTACCATCCCGGCCAGTATCAAAGATGCACCAGGGTTGGCATCCGTCTTTCGAAGGAAGTTTGGTCGAGTTGCAGAACTTCAATGCCAAGTGCCAGTTCCTGGTAAAACCTTGAAACTTCAAGATGCATCACGTTACCTTTTCTACCTGGTAACAAAAGACACTGCCCGTGACCAACCTACCTACCGAGATGTATGGGAAGCCTTACTTCAGTTGAGAGAGCACGTACTAGAGTCCGACGTGCAAAAGTTAGCCATGCCAAAGTTGGAGTGCCGCCAATTAGATTGGAGGGTTATCCGAAATATGGTGGAGGAGATGTTTAAAGACACCGAAGTCCAGGTGTTAGTCTGTTGCAATCCGCATAGTTACTGGTGCGGAGAGAAAACCGTCCCTTGTCATTTCTATACAACCGGAAGTTGTAAAAGAGGGTCCAGTTGCCGATATCAGCATGTCGTTCCAGTTCCAGTCCCGACAAGGTTCCAGGAGGAACCATCTTTTAAGAGGGGGGCAATGTTACGATTTTAAATGTTATGGCGTATAGAACTGTAAATATTTTATGACTAATTCTTTTGTATTGATTCTCGTAATTTCTAGGTCAAAAAAATCTACCTGACAAACAACAATCGAATGTTCTGGGGGCGACAAGCCGATAAAGGAACATGTTTTGAGACCAGTCGCCGCCGTGTCTACGTCGAGATCGAGAACGGCATCGTATTTTCTACAAACATTCTGTTACAAGCTGGTTTCATATAAATACCGGAAGAATTTCATTGAGGAGTTAGTCATAAGAAGATCGGTAAACGCGGTTTACTTGTACGAAACGTGAAATACATACATTTGTAAAGTTATTTAATAAATTAGTAATTAGCTATCGTGAGTTTTAATAAATTAGATTATAGACAATAAATTAGAATAAAGACAAATAAATTCGAACTATATAAATATATCACAATAAATTGGTTTCAGAAATACATTTATTTTGATTTGAAAGTTGTTCTTACAGTTGAAAATCTTGAAGTTGAAATTCTTACCGTTCACGAAACGTTTCTTTTTGAATTTTTTTTTCGACGTTTGTTTTATAGACAATCCAGCTGTTGATTATTGTAGCACCAAAAATTAGTTCGAAGACCACCTCACGATACCACTTTTTCGTAAAGAAATATACAGAGTGGCCCAAATGTCTGGAAACGGCCAATTATCTCGTAAATTGCTAGTCATAATTGTACAAAATTTGAGGTACATCTTTTTTTTTATACGAAGATTCCATATTTAATATTTGCAATGTTGTTCGATTTGCCGTTTCTCTTATATTATTAGTAACTTTGGTTTTTCAAATTCATTACCATGTATATTCAGTCATTATTGGAATCTCCTATTCAATACGAGTTCAACCATATGTAACACTTATGATTTTATGTAGTTTGGAATGACTTAAATACATAAAATATAAAGTCTGGCAACGCTTAATTGTCTCAATAAATTTTTTAATGCTAACTATTTTTAACTACATTAAAACGTAACAATTGATAGATTACAATATTTTTTAACAAAATGGTTACTTTATCAAGTGTTCAAAATGTGCTCCATTTGTGAGTTGACAGTACCCTAATCGATGGTAGAATGCGTCTACCACATTTTTCCATGATTGTCTAGAAATTATTCGAGATTCATCGAGATTTCGTTGCCTTAAATCTGCAAGACTTGCTGGCTTAGTTTTGTAAATTGAATTTTTCAAATATCCCAATAAAAATAATCTTTAGGAACGAAATCAGGTGAACGTGGAGGCCATTCATTTCTACGTCGTCTGCCAATCCATCGTCCGGGAAATACCTCTTCTAAATAACGCCGAACATTTACACCAAATTTTGTAAAATTATGACAAGCAATTTACAATTTACGAATTAAGAATTTACTAGATAGATACCGATCAGGTAGGCCGAAAAGGGTTATGAATGACAACAAAACTTTAGATATAATGCAAAGTTTTGTCGAAGATCCACATACATCCTCACCCAGGGTTGCACAAGTACATGATGTAAGTCGTTCTTCAGTCTTACGTGTATTAAGTAAGAATAAATTTAAACCATACAAAATTAACTCATTGCAAGAATTAAGTGAAAATGACTTTAATCGTAGATTAAAGTTTACTGAAGTAGTGATGAATAAAATTGAAAATGATGAAAATTTCGTTAACAGAATATGTTTTTCCGATAAAGCAACCTTTACACTGTGTGTCAGTGTAAATCGATACAATTTAAAGCTGTTTTAGCAGTTCAAGCACACTGCGATTTGAAATGGGCTTATCACTTACATTTCTACACTGCTTACGCGAGACTATCTTTACTCAGTGGCGTCGGCCAACGGTTAACAAATGCATTACTCTTCATTCAAATCAGTTTTAACACGAACTAACTGACCGTACGCTCATGAGATTTGAAGTCACGAAGGCGATAACGGTGAACCGATGAGTAACACGTTTCACTATTAGATGTTAGTATTTTTTAGCAATTTTCTTCAAAGTTTGAACACGCTTTTCTCGATTATTACTGGACACAGAAAGGTGAAAAAAAAGCAACGATTATAGAAAAAAACTCTTTCAAGCGATGTGCGTAAAAAGTTTGGTTATAATAAAACGTTAAATAGTATAATCCAATTTTTCAACAGAAGTAACAAACAAATAAAAAAAGTAAAACCATCATTTTAAAAGCAACATAGTTTCGAATATCGTGTCCAAATTTCGAGACATTTTGTCGGTAAATAATAGTTCCTAGGTTTTGGTGCACCGATAAAACAGCCTTAAGATACCGGAGTGACGTAAATCCACACTGAGTGCGTGAAAACCATACTCAAAGACCAAAAAAAATTCGAATTTTCACTAGTTAATAGTTTAATAGCGAGAGTCAAAACATATTCCTGAAATCACCTGTAAGAATACAATGTTAGAGATATGCTTCCTGCTGTCCCACTGCCACCACAACCCACTTTAAAACGTTGGGGAACATGGTTGGAGGCAGCTATATCCTATGCTGATCATTTTGTTGATTAAAAAAAAAATAATTAACCTTTTAACGGATGATAGATGACAATCTTTATTGGAAGCTATAAGCAAGGCTTCCAAAATAACATCCTCCAACAGCAACTTTCATTCATAAAATCAAATTATACTTTTATCCAGAAAATAGAGATACAAATTATCATTGTTAGAGAGTACAGTTTTAATAAAAAAATTTGAGTCATTGTGTCAAAACGTTAAAGGTACTATTGGAAAAGAAATTTTTCAAAAATTTAAAGTAACCATGGAAAAAAATAGTGGTTACCAGGTTCCTTCTGAACAGGTTCAAATACTGGCTGGGACATTTTCCGAACCGCTTTATTTAGAACCATCTATTATAGTACATTAGAAAAATATCCCAATTACATCAGTAGATGGAAGCAGAGACATGAAGATCGTATTGCAGGGACCTAAATAAAGATGATCAACGCCAAGAGCTTGTTAGCCAAATCTCTGACGAGGTGGAAGAAGAGCCTGATATACTCGAAAAGGAAGTAAGACAGGCTATCAACAAGCTCAAATATAACAAAGCACCAGGTCCAGATATGATAACAGCAGAAATGCTTAAAGCCACAGAAGAAACCGGCGTAAAGTTACTTCATCTACTCTGTAACCAAATATGGCATTCCAAACAATGGCCTGAAGACTGGACAAAATCTACAATAACGACCATACATAAAAAAAGGCAGCTTCCATAAATGCGACAATTATAGAACTATCTCTCTTATATCCCATGCCAGCAAGATAATGCTACATATCATCAATGAGAGACTGAAAACATTCCTTCAAAGAGAAATTCCACAAGAGCAAACTGGATTTACCAAAGGTAGAGGCACTCGAGAACAACTGCTGAATATAAGACAGATAATCGAGAAATCTAGGGAATTCAACATCCCACTATACATCTGTTTTATAGATAACCGTAAAGCGTTCGACAGGGTCAAGTGGAGACGCTTATAGCGAATACTAAAAGAAGTAGGCGTACCACAACATCTAATTACGCTTATAACTGAACTATATGAACACACTACTGGATCAGTTAAAGTACTTGACACACTTTCGAACGAGTTTCATCCAGAACGGGGTGTCAGACAAGGATGTATACCATCTCCACAATTATTCAACATATATGGAGAGTATATTATGCGAAGAGCACTTAAAGGATGGGAAAAGGGCATCTCAATAAATGGTCATAAACTAAACAACCTACGTTTCGCAGATGACACAGCCCTTCTTGCAAATAGTCAAGCAGAGCTGATGGAACTTATACGACTGATCGAAAACGAAAGTCAAATATTTGGTCTGCAATTAAACATAACAAAGACAAAGATCATGACAGTGGATAGACTACACAACAACCATCCACACATAACCACAATTGACCGGTTCGAGGTTGTGAGCTCATACTTATATCTGGGATCATTAATCACAAACACAGGGTCATTACAAGAATAGATTAAACGTAGATGTGATCTAGCAAAAGTTACCACAGCAAAAATGACCAAAATATGGAAGGAATGTCAAATTTCAAGAGCGATAACGATGAAGTTGATCAACTGCTTATATTCCCAATTCTGACCTACGGATGTGAATCTTGGACTCTGAGACAATCGGAGAGAAGAAAGATAGACGCCACTGAAATGTTCTGTTGGAGACGAATGTTACTAATTCCTTGTACCGACCGTAGAACAAATAATTCAATTTTAAGAGAGCTAAAAGTTAGCCAACGACTCTCTAGTAAAGTCCATCTCCAACAATTGAAATATTTTGGGCATGTTATGAGAGCAAACACAGAAAACATGGAAAGACACATAATACAAGGAAAGGTAGAAGGCCGAAGATCACGAGGAAGATCCCCAACAAGATGGATAGATCAAATTACAGGAATATGCCAAAGACCTATGCATGAATTAAAAGAAATGACCAGAGACAGAGATCTCTGGAGACGGACAATACACGACATCACGTCGACCACTACACTCCCCCTGGGGGGTCAGGATTGAAGAGAGAGACATCAGTAGATGCCGAAAAAAGATTTTTTATTTACAAATATATGTATTCAAATAGCAGCCATAAGTTTTTATTAGAAAATTTTGAACATCATTTGATAATAATCTATTGTTAAGACAATCCAGAATTTATTAAGACACAGAGAATACATGATCTGGTCCTATTTATCCTTCTTCGTTGAAGTTGAAGTGAACAAAAGAAACTATTTGCTAATCTTTTAAATAAATTAATTAATGGGCGACTTAATTAACAAATCAGAGATAAAATGTTTATAGGTACTTACAAAAACAGAACTTGAACACATTAATAATGCACTAAAATTTTGAAATATGTTTAAACTGTAAGCTAGGTCATACTGAAATAAATATTAACATTAGACGGCATACAAGCAATTAGAATCTATACGTGATAATTTGTAAATAAAATCGTGGGGTAACGATTATGACATTGAATATTTCGTTTTACTTGAATATATAAAAAATAAACAAATATTTGGAAAAGCACTGATAGCAGATACATACATGGATATTAATTTATTATTTTTTCATGGACACGGTATTGAAATTAGCTGCACGTTGAAGCGAATATAAAAATTAACTGATAAAAATTATATACCGTTTTAGAAAACTAAAAAAATGGAATTAGGTACTGCCATGCACGACGAATATTTGCAAATCTTAAAATATAATAACGATTATATTTTTGGTTAATGAATTATCGTCTTTCCCTTGGATATTTTGTTGCAATTTTGTGAAGTTTAGTTAAAGTATTTTGAAAATCATTTATACAATTGAATTTATTTCATTTGGCTAATACATCCCATCTATATGTAAAAGATTTGTAGATTTCAGCAAGAGCTTTGCTACGGTTTTGATGAATTGAAACGCCAAATATATAAATAAATAAACGGCGAGAGAAAGGACAACAATTCGACAAACCTTCCCTGTATGAACTGGTATCAATAGACTGTTATAACTTAATTTCTATATTCCCTAAGTCTTCAGACATGAAGAAACTGTCTACCACCGATGTATAAAACATCAGTGGTACCCCAGTTCACCTGGCTTTTTGGCGTATGTACCTGTGTTGCCTTACTCGACATAGTACGTAGACATGTAGCCGCCGAGGAGCACTAATCTACCAGTCTTAGTCTCCAATAGTGGTTACGTAAATTGACGTATAAAGAGAGGTCGCAGCTCGTTCAAACTTATTTTTCTTTTCTTAACCTCACTTACTTTTCAAAAAGAGGCATCAACAACCAGAAGAACAGGTAACTGTGCAAAATAATCCCATCGAGTGGAAAAGCGAAGCAAAATACCTCGGAGTAATCATGGATAAAGGTCTAACTTTTAACAAACATTAAGAAAGCCACCATACAAAAAGCCACCATTCAAAAAGCCACCATACAAAAAGGCAACATGGCGAGAGCAGCAATAGATTCCAAAAATTCAGAAACAAAGCATAATGAAGACAGTTCGTAGCTCAAAAACACACAGGACGTCGCCAAACACAGAGTGGGCCCGATTGCCTAAACGAGGATACACTCTATATTGTCGTATTGTTTTATATTTTATATATTTACTTTACCCGGAGGAACCAGGAGGAGAAATTTTATTAAAATCAGTAAGCGAACTGTTATAATAAATGCTTACATGCGGGTACGATTCCAAAAGACTGGAACAATGCAGTAATAGTCTTGTTACACAAAAAGGCGATATTACTAAATTAGAAAATTATAGACCCAACAGCCTCTTGACACATATGTACAAACTCTTTATGAAAATCTTAACAAAGAGGCTAACACTTAAACTTCATTTCTATCAGCCCAAAGAACAGGCAGGTTTCAGGGCAGGATACGACACAAATGACCATTTGCATACTATAAAGATCTTAATAGAAAAGTGCATCGAGTACAACATACCACTGGTTTTTGCATTTGTCGATTACGAGAAGGCTTTTTATTGTTCTGAAGCTATTATATATTTTATTGATTACGAGAAGGCTTTTGATTCTGTAGAGTTTGAAACAATACTGGAAGCCCTAAATCAAAGCCGAAAATATTACGGGTACACGACACTAATCAAAAACATCTACGAGAACGCTACATCAAGTGTACGACTACACGAAGACACAGAAAAATTCAGCTTAGGTCGAGTAGTTAGACAAGGAGACAATATTTTACCAAAATTGTTCGCGGCAGCTCTAGAGTCAATATTTAAGAGCACTCAATGGCAAGATATGGACATCAATATAGATGGAGAAAGATTAAATCACCTAAGGTTTGCAGATGATGTTGTATTAATCGCAGATAACTTACATGATACAGTTTCTATGATGCATTCGCTTAAAAGTCTGTCTGAAAGAGCAGGATTAAAGATAAACTTTGAGAAAACTAAACTTATAACAAATCTCGTAATGAATGGAAATATAACTATTGACAATAATACCATACAACGAACAGACATTTACAAAAATCTGGGACACGAAATCAAAATAAGCAGAGACAATCAAACATATGGAATACAGAGGCGAATAGGCCTAACATGGGCAGCATTTGGCAAATTAAGCCATATTCTAAAAAGTTCAATTCCCATGTGTCTCAAGCGAAAGGTTTATAACCAATGTGTTTTGCCTGTACAAACTTATGAAGCAGAGACTTTAACACTCACGCAAAAATCTGCGAATAAATTCAGAGTTTACGAAAAGAACCACGACGCTTACGTGGAACTGGGCAGGGCATTTAGCCAGAACACAAGATGGACGGTGGACAAGACGTATTATGAAATGGAGGCCCAGAAACTATAAAAGAAGCTGAGGACGACCACCGACTAGATGGACCGATGATATAAAACGTGTAGCAGGAAACTGGCTACAAGCGGCCCAGTGTAGAGAATACTGGAAAGAACCGAGGGAGGCCTATGTCCAGCAGTGGACGCGATTGGCTGATTGATGATTAAAAACATTACCCTTCTTGTTTTTATTTATTTTCAAAAATAAAAAAAATACACTAGACTCTGGCCACGCATTTACTGATGTCAACATACGTTGATATTTTCATAATTATTACGTTAAATCCAGAGGTAGATATGGAAAAATGACATCAAAACAATAATATTGTCAGTCAATGTTAAATGTATTTTGTAGTATTGTAAAGCTTTTTGCCGTCGTGGATTGTACAATAGATCGAGGTAAAGTCATCGATGAGAAAGATTGTTCAATCATTAGTGTTTGGGAAAGTATGTACTATTTCTTTTCATATTTTTACATTTAATATTTTTCTTTTAGTGTACTATTATGTGATCGTGATCTAAAATATTAAGTAGTTTAAGAGCCCTACTGAACTCAAAATACGTTTCTAGACAAGGTAAACTCAGAATATATAAAACAGTAATTCGACCCACAGTAACATATGCCGGTTAGACATGGATATTAAATAAGAAGGAAGAGGATACTCTGGAAAGATGGGAAAGGAAAATATTGAGACACATATTCGGAGGACAGAAGACAGAAGAATGTTGGGAGAGAAGAACTAACAATGAATTATTGGCTTTATACAAAGAACCTACCATTACCAAGTTCGTCAAGTCACAAAGAATCAGATAGTTGGGACACGTGGAAAGAATGGAAGCAAACAGAATGCCCAAACTAGTAATAACCAGAACACTAATCGGCCCCAAAAGAAGAGGTAGACCCAGAACGAGGTAAATTAGTAAAGTGGAGGAAGACCTTAAACTCGTGAACGTGAGGGACTGGAAAAGAAAAGCACAAAATAGAAACGAATGGAGAAATATTGCCCACCAGGTCCTTCAGAATAGTTAAGAATGTTGTATATACATATTTAAGTTAAAGTTTTGTTTGAAATAATTGTAATTAGTTAATATTAGGATTATGTTTATAAAAATGCCCTATTCAATGCTGTATTCCAACGACTTTGTTAAAGTATATTGCTTCCTGTTATTTAAAACTGTTAGGATAGGGTTAGGATAGGATGTCCTAGGATAGGGTTGATTTATGGGATGCTATTGCCCTACGAGCTGTTGACCACCCAACGATTAGAGGGTGGTTTGTGACCTGACGATCTCAAGAGTCAAGACACACTCACTTCATCCCAAGACAGCGAACGAAACGGATCCAGTTTGATCGGTTCTCGTCCAATCGAGCCTCGGCGACGGGCGTCACGACGGTCAACGTTGCACATTTTTTTAAATATTTAATATTCTATGAGTTTTTTTTTAACTGATTATTATTCTGTTTAATCAATAGTTTTCATTACGTTATAAAATATTTTCTATAATTAGGAAATTCAAAATGTTGTTTGATTCATTAAAACTTCTCAAATCTGCGCTGCGCTTTTATTTTTGTTTCCTAAAATTTAATTTTCTTATCAATCTAACGTTGGGCCAACTGATATGCAAAGGGGCTCGTAGAGACCTGTTAAAGATTTTTAGGAGTTGCTTCAAAATGATACTTTGTCATTGATATACAAAGATATTTGTATATCAGCTACCAATCTATGGTTTACTTTACTAATTTCTCGTGTTTTGACGTTGAACTTTATCGTGAGCTTTCTGCTGCCGTTGTTCAATAGCCTATTTCAGCAACATTCAACGGTGTTGCTGTTATGTCTTAAGTTGTCACATCTCTGAGCTTTAATAAATAATTCTTTTAACTATGATCACGTAGATTTTTGTCTTATGTCGATTGATAGTTCTATCTCATGGTACTCCTGTAAGTAATGTTATGTCTACTCTTGTGCACTTCGGTTTTTATTTGTTTGGTCCACGGTTTCGTCACGCTTCCTTTCATTCCTAAATGAATATATTGATGGCAGTGTTTTATTACTTATCCATTATTTAGTTGTATCTCTTCTTCTTCTTTAAGTTCCATCTTCTATCGAAGGTTGGAAATCATCATGGCTATGCGGACTCTGTTGACTGCCGCTCTAAAAAGTTCTGCACTACTGCATTCAAACCATTCCCTCAAGTTCTTAAGCCAGGATATTCTTCGTCTTCCCACATTTCGCTTTCCTCGGATTTTGCCCTGCATACTAAGTTGTAATAATGCGTATTTTTGCCCTCTCATCACATGTCCCAAGTACTCAAGTTTTCGTCTTTTAATAGTTAATATTATTTCCGCCTCATTTCCTATCCTTCTAGTTACTTCCATGTTTGACATTCTTTGAGTCCATGATATTCGTAGGATTCTTCTGTAACACCAAAATTCAAAGGCGGCCAACCTATTCAGATGAACTTGTTTTAGTGTCCAAGCTTCCAGACCATAAAGAAGAGTAGAGAACACGTAACATCGAAGCATTCTCAGGCGTAGTTCTAACCTTATATCCCGACAACAAAGAAACTTTTTAAGTTTAATAAATGATGTACGTGCTATTTCAATACGTGTCTTAATTTCTTTGGTTTGGTCTACATCTGATGTTATCCATGTTCCTAAGTATTTATAGTTATTAACACTCTCAATTGCAGTATCTTCAATAGTCAATTGGATATTTGCATGTGCAGATTTAGTCATGATCATGCATTTAGTTTTCTTTAAATTTATCTTCAGTCCGTACTCATGACAGCGTTCATTAAGGCGTTGCATTACGTTCTGTAAATCATTGTTGTTATCCGTAATTATTACTGTATCGTCTGCAAAACGTAAGTTATTCAAAACTTCTCCATTGATAGATATACCTTCTATTGAGTCTGAGAGCGCTTCTTGAAATACCGCTTCACTGTAGACATTGAAAAGTAGTGGGGACAGCACGCAACACTGGCGGACTCCTCTCTGTATTTTGATATTTTCGGTGTACTGGCTGTCAACTCTTACCTTGGCAGTTTGATTCCAATATAATTTAGATATAATTTTCAGATCACGACTGTCAATATTTTTGCTTTTTAATATATCTACAAGCTTTTTATGTTGAACTTGCAGAGTTGTATCTCTGCTGTTCCCCAATACACATATACTCAGTATTTTTCAGATTACAGGAAATTACGAACAAAGTTCAGTAGTTGTATTATAAAAATATCATTATGATATAAATGTTGCGTCCCAAACCGTTGGATTGGCTTTTGCGGTAATAATCTTATCAGTGTGGTATTTTATTTTTAGTAATTTCTTTTAGTAGATTTAACTAAATCCTATTACATTCTGCTGATACATGCTAATGTGTTTATTTTAGTAGAATGCATGCATTCTTCGTAGTTTTAATTTTTTATGCTCGGTTTCAAAGAAATGCGTGAGATATTTAGGAGTAACTCTCACTCAAAACGAAGATAGGAGGGAGCATGCACAGGTGGTGGCTCGCAGAACTGCGGTGGGATCCGCAGTGCTTTACAGAAGGAAGGCCCTTCATTCTGTTGTGTAATCAATCGTTCTTTACTCGGCACCTGGGGCACAGCAAGTTTAACAAAGTCGTACGAAAGAAACGTCACTTGAGTAGATAGGAAGAGTCTATTGAGAGTGGTATGTGCACACAGATCTATCTCTCAAAATATCAAGATAAGACTGGTGAATGCACTTGTATTCTCAATATTTCATACGGGACAGAGACGCGGACGCAAGCGCCAAAAAATGGATGCCTTTGAGGTGTGGTACTGGAGAAAAATGCTGCGCATACCTTGGACAGCTTATAGGACAAACGTTTCCATTCTAAACCAACTCAAGATTAAAAAAAGGCTGTCCACAGTATGTCTGCAACTTTTCAGTCACGCAGAGGTGACGATAGTTTGGAGAGATTAATTGTTCCTGGAAACGTTCCGGGGAGAAGATCAAGAGAACGATCACCAATAAGATGGTCCGACAAAATTAAGAATTCAGCTGGAAGCTCATTCTTTGAAGCTCTCAGAGCAGCTGAACAATGGAGAAAAATTGTTACGAATATTGGAAGAAATCGAGAAAGAGACAGAGAGAGAAAGAGAGATTCACCGTTGAAATGAAATAAATGTTGATTGAAATGAAATGAAAAGAGTGCTAAAAGAGTACAAGGGATTTAAAATTGAAACTAAAAGTTAGGTTGGCGAGGTGCTATGTTTTTTCGACTTTTATGGAAGGGAATCTTGGACCTTGAATGTGACATCAATGAAAAAACTGGAATCTTTCGGGCTGTGGGTGTACGGAAGAATTCTGAAAATATCGTGGACAGAACACGTCACAAACAAAGAGAAATTTTAAATACAATTAAAACAAGGAAATTGGAATATCTCGGACAAATTACATGTAAAAAGAAATACACCTTGCTCCAACTTATTATGCAGGGAAAGATCCAAGGACAGAGAAGCATAAGGAGGCGTAGAATGTCATGGCTGCGCAACCTGAGAGAATGGTACGGATGTACATCAAATGAACTTTTCTCAAAGTCCGAATAGCGATGATGATTGCCGACCTTCGCCGCTGAGATGGCACTTATAAAGCACAATAAATAACTAAAAAACACTGCAGTATTGACATTTGAGTTAGAATGACACATTTTTATATCTTTCCAGAACTATCAAGTGGATTAGAACGACCACTAAAGATAAGCAGGGTCGACAGAGGATGTCGTCAGAAATGAGGATGTTTTTCGACGGCGGAGTCAAACAATACAATTGGTGGTCAAATATAATAAAAAGAAGCAAACTGAAATACTTGGTCACTATGAGAATCTTTTAAAAGACACGTTTCGGGGTTTCGGCAACCCGATCCCAAGCTTGACGATTTAAATGTAAAAAATCTACGGAATATTAGTTGATGAGCAACCAACATACATTTCTTTCCATGTGAATTTAATTCACAAGTACGGCAAATTTAAATTTGCCGATATTTCATTTAGATTGGTGATTGGTCCTGAACCATTGAAATTGTACCTTGCGAGCGCGGGATGAAATGTTATTTCGGGATGGATAATTACTTAAGAACTTAAGTAGTGAAGTGATATTGAGTGCACGAACTAGCTTTTCTTTCTGGGATGTATTTTGATTTTCTAAAGTAATACTGTGATGCGTTACGTCTGCCGTAAATAGTTTAAGTTTAAATTTTTTGATATGTTGGAAGTTTTTTTTTAATTAAAGTGTAAACAAATTCATGTAAATTAACCTAAAAAATGCAAGCTATGGGAGAAACTGTAAGTAAATGGGAAAAACTGTAAGTATTGATAAATCTGATATTGTAAATAATATTTTGCAAAATGGGTTTTCATCTATTCCATACGAAGGACAAATTGTTATTAAAAATAAGGAGCGTCCTTTGCCTAAAATATCCCGACCTATAAATATTAGTGCGGGGGGCAAGGGAAGTAATAGATCATTTTCAGATAATTGGTACAGCAAGTACTCATGGCCTACCGGGAGTGAAATAAAAAACAAGTTTTTCTGTTGCCCTTGCATTTTATTTTCGACAAATAGGGGCAAACATCAATATCCGTGGTGTGAATCTAAAACAATCAATGTATCTAAAACAATCCAGAAGAATTAATACAATCAATTAGTTACGTTTTGAGTAACGTTATTGAATCTGAGATTCAGGAAACCGTTTGCTTTTCACTAGAAGTAGATGAAACTACCGACATATCATGTCATTCACAATTATCAATTGTTGTTCGATACGGGTTACGTGGTAATATTTATGAGAGGTTTTTTGGTTTTATGGATGTGAGTAAAAGCCATAAGGCAGAATAAATTTTTGGTGTTTTAAAGGACAGATCAAAATTTTTTAATATCAAAAATAAATTGGTAGGGCAAACTTATCCAGGCAAAAGTTAAAACTATTGCATCGCAAGCTTTATTTACTCGCTGTTATGCGCATAGAATGAATTTAGTTTTGTAGGATACATGTAAAAAAATTAAAGAATGTCGTCTTTTTTTTGTCAGTTTAAGTGGATTTGTTTCATTTTTTCAAGCTCGGCTAAACGGAATAATGTTTTAGAACGGTTTATTTCGAAAAAAATGCCAACCGTTTGTCAGACGCGATGGAATTTTAAATCTCGGTTAGTTTTCACTATAGCAGATTTTCGTGAACAGCTTTTGGAAGTCTTTGATTTTATTATTGAATGCGACGATTTTGAAAGTGATGATATCTCGATTCGTGAAGCAATCGGTTTGAAAACTTAATTAAATGATTACTCTTTTAACATACTTTTAAATATTTTTAGGAAAGTGTTTACCCAAAAACATTTGATATTCAATGTTGTTGAATACCAAAACAAAACTTCAAAAGACAAAACTTCTTTACAGGACGATCCTATTCCTGGAACATCTTCTAAAGATCCAACAAATTCAGAATAATAGTTATTTTGCCGAAGCAGTTGGAAAATCCAGAGAAACCTCATATTATCACAGACATATCTTGCACATAAATTTACAAAAATTACAAGAAACCTTAGAACAAGATCCCATTTACTATTTTAAAACCCCTATTAAAAATGAACCTCTGTCCTCATTGTATTCCCAGTATAATCACTTACATGACATAGCTAAAGATAATTTACACAAAATAACTAAAAACAGAAAAAAGGACTTTTTAATTTTCTTGGTACATCTATTAAATATGTAGCGGGTAATCCCGATAATTCAGATCTAGATATGTTAAGAACACACATTACAGTTATTGAACTTAAAAAAAAATTTAACAATCAAATCTCATTTGAACAGTCAATTGATACGAGATTCGAGAAACTTATAAACAAAATTAATAATAATAGTTCCGCAGTTAATAAATTATCTGTCGATTTTGACGGCTATGTTGCTCTACACAATGAAATAATTAACCTTCAAAACATTAACGAATTTCTAATGAAATGTATCAGAACAGTCACTTTATCCCATACAGATATCCCAAATATTGAATTATTCGCATTAAATGAACTCAAATATTTAAAAGAAAATCTTCTTCAAATTTATTCAAGAAATGCCCTCCTCATTGATGATAATCATCCTTATGAACTTATAGAAGCATCTAAAGCTCTTGTTTGTGTCACTTCTCAAACAATGCTCATAATAAAAATCCCTATTCTTGACATTAACCTATACCTTACCTATAGAATTTATCCTATCCCTAATTCAGATCACATTATGATATTACCACCAACACATTTCTATGATAACAATAAATGGTACGAAGACTATAAGGGACATGCTGAATACATAGTTTGTACGAAATTGATCAAATCGAGATGCTCTATACCCAATGTTCAAAATTACACTAAAGTCGTTGTCACAGAAAACTTCTTTCAGGAAACCAATAAAGTAATGTTATTAGGAGTAGTCAATCCAATAAAGATTCAAGAAGAAAAAGTCATAACCAGTAGTATTCTAATGACAGACGAACCAATTATCATAGAAGGAAAAAAATATAATAAAAAGACTACACAAGAAATCTCCATCCCAGAAGTCATTCCCATAAAATTGATAACAGAGCATAAGATTCAAATTGAAAAACTCAAAATTGTGTAGAGCGTAGAACTATTTTAATTAATTTTAAACCGTTTGTCCTTGTTTTAGTGTAGTGTTTTGTACAATTTTATGTTAACATTCATGTTTATCACATTCTACGCTTGCTGGATAGCCCATATTTGACGAAATGACCCTAAAGATGCTATATTAAGCGAAAGTACTTGGGCAAGATTTGATTAAACTTGTGCTCGATATTTGCCTTAATTTTCAAAGTACATTTATTCGAGCATTCAACCTCATATCAATTAATACCATTTAACGAGCTACCTCTTAAGTTTTATACAAAACAGACACAAAAAATACCTTGTCTCTAAAGCCACGAGCCGCCACTGCACATATTATTTTTGGCTTCTGAATATAGTCACAATTAGGTCCATTCTTTTTGACTCACTTTTGTATATTAACCTATAATCGTATCAATACAATAATAATACAAAATTTGTTAGTTCTACATAATATGATAATTTCAATGTGAAATGCCAGGTCTAAATACGTTTACGCAGTACGGTACTTCCTCATCAGATTTATTTTTAAAAAAATGTAAAAAAAGACAATTCCTTACCGCGAACAAGTTTTAAACAATGAATCGCTTAATAATAATAATGAAAGTACAACAATGACGCAGTATTGTTCGGTAATGTAATGTTTTGTTACCAAGGTTTCTAATAAGGAACACGGTAAACGTTTTATATTTTATTGCTATAAATCATGAAATGATCTGGAGACAATAAAGTGTTTATGATTTTTGCCGCGTTTCTTGTTTTTTATTGAATTTTAACAATCACGCAGATTTTTCATCGTAATATAATTGATTCCTGATTTAATTTTTATTTTCAGTGAACAAAAACCAAATTTAAATCATGTTTTATTATAATTTTAAGACCGCAGATTATCTCGACATTAACAATTATTTATGAGAAATTAACTGGGATTTGGGATTTTTTGATGTAAATGAATTTTATTTTATAAATAGCTAATAAAATTCCAATTTTTATACGGATATTCTCAAAGTTGATTTCATGTAATTGAATAAATCTTACAATAAAGTCGTCCCAGGAACGCAACTAAGACATACTAGCAATATCATTTTGAAGTCTTCTACTTCTACTTTTGAATCTAAGTAAAGTCCCTTTATCCTATGATGGCCGATATGCAATTATGATATGATCAGTGGGCTTCAAACAGTGGGGCGTTAATATTTAATTCCCATCGCTTGAAAAGTAAAAATATTTAATTTCCTGTATTGTATGTTCATATCTTGTATCATATGTGTTACCATAGAATGGTAAGAGCAGAAGTTAAAATAAGCACAAAACAAGAGAGACGCAAATTAGTAAATACGAAACCAATACCAATATGGACCCAACCTAGAGATATTAAAGAATATCAAAACGACATCGAAACCAAACTGAGAAACAACACAGACATAACTCTCAACGAAAACATAGATGCACTAAACCAACATATTACGCACACCATTGGAGAAAGCATGAGACCACTGTATCAGAAATAAGAATGAAGAAAAACTTAGTACTGACACTAGGAACTTAATGAAACAAAAAAATCTTATTACAGAAAGAAACGATCCAAATAGAGAGCAAAAGAAAAAGATAAACAGAGAAGTCAAGAAAGCAATAAGAAAAGACGTAAGAAAGTATAATACACTAAAGATCGAACAAACCATAGAAAATAATAAAGACCTAAAAAGCCTGCGAAGAAAACTAAATAATGGAAAAAGTCGGATCAGTAAATTAAAAAACAAAAAGGGCGAAATAATAACAAACAGAGAGGAGCTTTTAACAATAGTAGAAGACTTCTATGGAGAACTTTATAAAAGCAGACGGATGAACCAAACACAGCTAAAAGATGCAATAAGCAAATCAATATTAAATCAAGGCAATGAACTCATGCCAGAAATAACTGTCAGTGAAATTAGAAAAGCGATGAATAAAATGAAATCCAATAAATCACCAGGAGACGATGGAATTGTGATCGAGGCTGTTAAGAATGGCGGTGAACCTCTAATGAGGAAAATAAAATAATCTATGTTTGACAAAGCCATACCATCTGAATGGAATACAGCCAAAACAATTTTCCTGCACAAAAAAAAGGAAAAAAAACTGATCTGGAAAATTACCGACCAATCAGTCTGTTAAACCATCTTTATAAACTTTTCACGAGAGTAATCACCACAAGATTAGACAAGAAATTAGACCTATATCAAAGTAGAGAACAAATTGGATTCAGAGCAAATTTTGGAACCAACGATCACCTCCAAACAATAAAACAACTCATCGAAAAATCTATAGAATACAACAAGCCCTTAGTTTTAACATTCGTAGATTTCCACAAAGCATTCGACTCAGTAGAACTCGACAGTGTTATAGAAGCACTAAACGAGAGCCGCATTGATAGCCGATATTCGAGGATAATATGTAATATATATATATATATATATATATATATATATATATATATATATATATATATATATATAAAAAATGCGACAAGCTCGATACAACTACACGCTAACAGCAACCAAATAAAAATCCAAAGAGGTATCCGACAAGGTGATACGTCGTCACCTAAACTTTTCCTATCGGCTCTAGAAAAAGCGATCAAAACCCTCGAATGGGGTGACAAAGGAATAAATGTGGACGGAGAGATGCTATACCACCTAAGCTACGCAGACGATATACGAGGTATGAAATGAAATCGTAGGCTTCCACGGCCAGAGTCAGAATTATAGTTTATTCGTCTTCCGGGTTTGGACCGTGTCATTTGTGAGTGACCCAAAAGTGGGTTCATCTCGACGTTTCGCTACAATTGTATGTAGCTTCTTCAGGAGAACAAAAAAAGGAAAAAGAAAGAAAGAAGAAAACAAAAGAACGAGGTATGGCTATTAAATAACGCTATATAATATATATTAAATAACGCTAATATATATTAAATAACGCTATAAATAGCCTCGAATACGAGGTATGGCTATTAAATAACGAGACTGCGCGCACAGAAGGCGTCTTAGAGGGGTAGGGTGGGAAACGAATGCAGCGTTGGATAGCTAGAAGTGTCTACTCTTTCAGTACGAAAACACGTTTTTGTCGCTGTAGTAGTATTTTTTCTGTAGAGGTTAAAAATGAACGTGTTTTTTTCGTGCCGATAACAACGTGTGACGAAAAAGACGAGCAACGGATCAATGTGAAATTTCTCGTTAAATTAAAAAAAAAACTCCGACTGAGTGCTATAAATTGTTGAAAGAGGCCTATGGTGAGAATTCTCTGTCTCGTGCGCGTGTTTTCGAATGGTATAAAAGGTTTTCTGAAGGTCGAGAGACCACCGAGGATGACCAACGTCCAGGTCGACCTGTCTCTGTTTCAACTCCGCAAATAGTGACCAAAATAAATGAAATTGTGCGCGTAGATCGTCGTATGAGTATTCGGATGATTGATGAGACTGTAAACGCCAATAAAGAAACTGTCAGAAAAATTTAGCTGCACTAGAGGCACTCCAGTGCTCGAACACGCGCCGTAATCGCCCTATTTAGCACCCTGTGACTTTTTCCTGTTTCCGAAGGTCAAGTCTGCCTTAAAAGGAACCCGGTTCGAGTCGATGGAAGAGGTGAAGCGAAAATCGGCGGAGCTCCTAAATGCTCTTACAAAAGAAGACTTCCAGCATTGCTTTGACCAATGGAAAAAACGAATGGAACGGTGTGTGGCGAGGGAAGGGGAGTATATTGAAGGGGAGCATTCGATTGTAGAATAATTTTTAAAATAAAACTCTTTTTCATAATCAGTCTCGTTATTTAATAGCCAGACCTCGTAGTCCTGATTGCACGATTTGGGGCAAACAAAAAAAATGTTGAAAGAACTTAGTACCTACAGCCTGTCATAAAATAGGTTTAAAAATGAATATTACAAAAACAAAATATATGACGAACTTAGTACCAAGTAAACACCTTGAAATCCAAATGAAGACATATAACTGGTAAAAATTAAGATAAGTAAGGACAATCAAACAACCGAAGTATTCAGAAGAATAATACAAGGATATGCAGCATACGGAGTTCTTAGGAACGTTTTTAAGAGTGACATCCCAACTAATATGAAGAAAAAAGTTTTCGATCAATGCGTGCTACCGGTGATGACCAGAAACATTATCGCTCACAAAGAAAAATGCACAAAAACTAAGAGTAGCGCAGAGAAGAATGGAGCGATCAATGATAGGGGCCACTATGCGAGACAGAATTACTTAAAATGGAAATGGGCTGGACACTTTGCCAGAATGAAGGACGGAAGATAGACTCGCAAACTAGTTAAATGGAGACCCAGAGCCGATAAACGTAGCAAAGGAAGACCACCAACAGGCTGGCAAGACGACTTACGAAAGACAACAAAAAACTGGATACAACAAGCAGAAGATAGAACACTTTGGAGACAAACAGGGGAGGCCTATGTCCAGCAGTGGATTGAGAGAGGCTGATGATTATGATTGTATGTTCAGTGATAATATTGGATTTTACTGTATCAAAGGCCAATAAAATGAATATAATATGTATATACAGGGACAATATTTCGAATACTCGAAATTATTTGTCGACACCAAATGTTCATCAAGGTCTATTTTGCTATAAGTCTCTATTTTGCGTAAAGTGAAAATTATACGAATGGTTTTGCATGCAGTAAAATTGGAAAATACTTGCCAAGTCGTTGGTATGTCCAAATTTGAAAAAAATACATCCAAGACTTTACTTTCTACGGACACTGTATTAAATATAGCCTTGTAATAAATTGGCACTAAATCACTTCCGAGTTTTCAGAAAAACAAAAGGTTTAAACAGGTACTTACAATCCAGTAATTAATATCAAAGCTATTGAGAATATGCAGTCCAGTAATTAGACCGAAGGTACTTTATCGTTTAACTAAAACACACAACAAAGTCCGAATTAAATTCCGGAAATACTTTTTTGTTACTTCTTTTTAGCAAACAACCTGTCCTATTCACTGTCTGATTTCACTATCAGAGTCGTCACTATCTGAATTGTCTATCCAAATAATTAGAGACCGGACTTGATCTAAAACTCGCTCGGTTTGAAAAGACTGAAAAATTATGTCTTCCGTATGTCCAATACAATTTTGCCATTGTTCTGCCTTTATTTGTTCTAGCGATTCTTTCCATAAACTAAGAACGCTAGCGTCACCTGTTGTTTGTATGTATGTTTATGATAAACATTTTTGGATATACCCAAACTAATTCAATTGCATTATAGTGGCAATGATAGGGCAGAAGTCGAAGAACTTCATGGCCATATTTAAGAGCTATTTGGTCAGTAACAAAGTTCTTTTGAATTTTGTGCTCTCCATACCTTTGAAGTAAATCGACTTTTAAAAATATGCTACTGTGATAAATTTTCTTTTCTGTCCACCACAACTTTATTTCTTCTTTTGTCCAGCTGCTTGAAGGAAATCTCTCTTCTACTCTTGAGTAGTATGATGCATTATCCAAGACTATTATGGATGGTCGCTCCAATTTTTTTAACAAATTTTCTTCAAACCATTCTTCAAAAATATTTGCATCTATATTTCCTTGAAGACTGATATATTAGGTTCTAATTTTAAATTAATTAAAATTTGTTTAGTAAAAAAAAGATCCAGAGGACTATTTTTATGACCGGTGTAGTAGACCGCATGCGACTACTGATACACAAAATTAAACTGAGTCTACTGAAGGGTTAAAAGAAAAAGTATATGGAGGCAGGGCTCAATTTTCAGCATTGACGCGACGCCTATAATGACCCAATATGCATATATGAAGCCGATTCCGCTTCGATACATGCAAAGAGAATAATTTGTATTTTCAATAACAAAACATCTGTCAGTATAAATCCCTCCGTAGCGAAAAGACCTTATTGGAATATTAGTCAAGTCCATTTATATTGACTGGAAACTGATATAATATGTTTTTACTCAAAGAGTTTTAATTAGCATATCTCAAAAGAAAGAGCAACGGATATTTTTTAATCTAGAAATTCGAACACGGATTCTAAAAATTAAACTGTACATTGTCGTATATTTACAAAAACCCTTTCGATACCAAAACATTGCGCAGACGTCTGTTGTAACTGTAGATTAAAAATTATTACACCTTGGACTTTTATTATTGTTCGTTGGTGTTAATAGGTGAGATATGAGTAATATTGATAGGTCCTTGTACCCAACACTGAGTCATTCAATAACAAGGTCGTCTCATAATAGTTATGCCACAAAATGTTCCTAATCTCGTTTAAGATGGATTTCCAAATAAATTATAGAAATTTCTACCGATCTGGGCAATTCCACTTAGTTGTTTCCGAAATATTAATAGTTAATTAATATTACAGTGATTATTAAATTAAATATTTTAATTGTTTTAATTTTAAGGTGGTGGTGACACATTTACTTCACGACAATAACGTTGACAGGTTTTTTACTGTTTTGTATGAAAACAAACGCTTTATACGAGGCTTGTTGAAATTCATCTTTAGTCCAGAAAATATATATTGGCAAATATATGTACACATAATAATTACCACTACAATTAAGGCATATATCCCCTTATTACATTAACAGATGTATACCCTACTTAAAGGATACTGGTGACTGTTTATTTGAAGAATTATTTTACGGCATTTTGTACTTCTTCGTCCGACTGAAAACGGTCCCCATTTTATCGCTTTTTCAGTGGCCCAAAAATTTGAAAATCGCAAGGCCATAAATCGGAACTATAAAGTGGATGCTCTAATGTCTTCCATTTCTTTCGTTGTATATTTTCTTTCATTACTTTAGCAACATAAGGCCGAGCATTGTCGTGCAGAAGGGTGACACCACGTGAGAGCTTTTCCTGACGTTTTTGTTTTATTGATCGATGGAGCTATGAACAAGCGTCCTGCATGGTGGAAAAAAATGTTAACATGAACTTGCCTACAGAAGGTTAAACTTTAAATTTCTTTGGTGAGAGAGAATTTTCAAAGAAATGGTTCAAAATAATGATACCAAGATTCATCGCCAGCAATTATTGACGAAAGAAAGTCATTATCGTTTTATTGCAAGCTTTTTTGGTCCTCTGCCAAAAGACGACGAAGCCATTGAGCACAGATTTTGATGTATTTCAGTTTGGGTACGATATTATGGACAAATCCTATAATAGCACCAACATTTTCTGAAATTGCTCTGATTGAAATTCAATTTTCTCAAATCAACCCTTCGACACATGCCACATTGCTGTCTATATATGCAGTACTCAATTCACTTGCTCTCGACTTATCGCAGGCGCTTCCATGCACTGCTTGCATTCGCGTATGAATTTGTACTGGTGGCATACCTTCAGCACACAAAAATTTAATGAGCACGCTGATTATATTTGTACATATTGTTAACAAAAAACGCTATATTTGAGTCATAATACTTAAAGTCGCCGTCAAATACATCAAATGTCAATGTCAAATTGCACTTACTGTACGAGACATTGGCTGGATAGGACAGTCCTCAGTCATAAAATCCTTAACATCAAATGTTATATCGTTGTTTACAAAACTGATAAATATGCTCTTCTCAGTGTCACGGAAATATATGTAACAGGAACGGATGATAGACGAATAGTGGAAACAAAAGACGCCATTCATCAGAAGACATCAGGAGACACCAGTAGTAGAAATACCAATGGGAGGAAACAGGAAACTAATGTTTGTATTTTGAGAACGATTTCCGAAGTGGAAATTGAAACGTTAATAAACTTAATTGTGGATTATTTCCATTTAAATAGTGATTACTTTACAATGCCACAAGAAAATAGCTTCAGGACAATACGAATATCAATATTAAAAGACCAGTTTCATTTTTCATGGATGGTCATTAAAAAACTAGGAAATGTATGGTAGTTCAAAATTCATAAGTGGTATAATAAGTAGAAGAACTACGTGGTCGTAGTTTAGCCTCAGCTCAATTTGATCAATTAGCGGATCCTTCTACAGTACCAGATAATTTGATTAATGCTAATATGATTCCGTCAACTCCTTCACCCATTGGTCACTCAGCTTGATCCAAAGTAGACCCATTAGTACCTTCCCTATTCAAAACATACTCTATTTTGGTCTGGTGAAACTTCCGAAATTAAAAAAAAAAACGAGCAAAAAAAGAAAAGCTGCTAACGGTAGTTACTTACCCTCAGATGCTTGCATATTTTACAAAAAAGGATGAAACTAAACAGAGACCAGACGATGAGAAGTAAAGGAGAAAAGTAGTACGAGAAACCAAAAAGAAAGAGGCAGAAGAAAAGTGAAGATTAAAACAAAAGGAAGTACCTTCATCCCATCTAGTTCGTCTTCTGCATCAATCATATATGAAAAGGCGGGGATGTCTTCGTTTGCTTCAGGAAGTAGTGTGGACGAAAATGCTGAATTAGTAAGTCAGAATAGAATTAAGGAAAGAGAACAAACTGTTTAAGGCTGTAGAGAAAGACATTTTCCCAATTAATATTAAACAAATTATTAGAGTAATCTCTACTCCTGACATTATTAATAAAGATAGACATTTGATTTACAGTTTTAGAAAAAAATGTGGTTTGGAAAAGTAGTTTATTGAATAAGTTTTGTTTTTACTAAATACGTATTATTATTTTACAATATTACTTACTTAAGCAGTTAATCATAAAACAATGATTTTTTCCGCAAATCGCCAGGAAATTTTGACATTCCTGTCAAAATTTCTTGAAGAAAAAGTCAGGACTTCCTTACTGTAAGGAAATGTCATTTCCTTACTGTAAGGAAATGATATTTCCGTACAGTTGTTAGTGTTCTACATAAATGATAGAAAACACATTGCTTATAAGGAATTAATTTATATTTTGAAAACATAATAATTGAATAATTGGCCCATAATGTTGAAGATTTCATCGTTAAACAAAGGTCTAGGAAGTATGCCATTACAACATTTTCTGAGAAAGAACTCGTATTTTTACTCATGCGATAATCCATAAAACGTCTGTATGCATTTTCGTACTTTTCTCTTGATTTCTTTGGCAATAATTCTAATGAAGCAGTATTCACTGCCTCAACCAGCTCTGGAGGAGTCCCAGGAATGGAAATTTCATCATCACTTATCATTTTACTTTCGAGAACACCAGCAATTAAATTTATAAGCGTCAAGTTTGACAATTCAACCTCAATACGTTTCCATAGTAACCCAAGTAATTTTATTAGGAATTTCAAAGCACCATTTATTTGGGAATAAAATTATCGCGTTTTTTTTTAAATCAATCAATATCTGTCGAATTTTAAACGATTTGCGGAAAAATAGTATGTTTACCTCGTAGGAAAAGCCACATTCCTGGACTCTGTGTTGCTAAGTCTCGGCTTGCGCCTCGACTTAGCAATCTTCACAGTCGTCCAGGAATGTTAAGATTTTCCTACCCGGTAAACAATGTACTAATTTTTAAGTTATACATATTTCTATTTTAATACTTTATTTCACTTGGTATTGTTAAAATATAAGATAATTTCCACCTTAAATTACATTTTATAGCTGCCCAATACAGTGGTGCTCAACATAGAGTACCGTGAAAAATAGGATGCCCATTATTGGGGCAATGAAGGCAACATATATAATTTATTTTCTAAAATATATAAGACCACTAAAGTCACATAATCTCAACATTATCTAGAGGCGAGAAAACAAGTTTGTTTGATGTAATCTATTGTACTTCTTACTGTAAGGTCTAGAGTGTCTTGAGGTGATCTCTAGATCATCTACGTGATATTTTAAAATAGTTATGTATTGCACCATAAACTTTTGTCCTTCTACAAGTCAGTCTTCTCGCTTATTTCTCTTTCCTATCGCAAATCGACTTATGAATTTTCTAGACTGATTACTAGCGATTTTGACTTTTAGGTTACTTAGATTTTTTAATGTGTTGAATAATTCGCTATATAATGATTCACTTATTCACAGTTTGACAGCTGTAGTTTTATTCGCACTACATTTGTAAGGATTTCGTCCGTTGAAAAGGTATTACCGTCCTGTTATGATCTTTCTATGATATCCGATGCCCTATGATTTTTCGCAGCCATGTTAATTATACTAAGGGTATTCTTCGAGTTTTTAATGCAGTGGGACCGATTGCTTTCTACATTCTTATGCCGTTGTCCATTATTGATAGGTTCATCCGCCTTCGAGACCGATTTCTGTCTGAATACACAAGAGTGCTTCTACACTAATCAACTCGCCAGATTGGAGCCGTTAGCCAGTAAGTCTATGGATTGCTTAAATCGGCAATTGCTCCGTAAAAAGGTAACCTGTTGCTACACCTCTTTCACCCGGGCTTGGGAGCGGCAGCAGTATCATCGATCTAATCAATCTAGTTATCAAAGTTTTATATTTTATATCGTTAAGATCCACATTATGTTTAAATGCAAACTACGTCTAATATATCATTAGGTCATAGAGTAATATACTTTTTGATAAAGTGTATATAACCTCAGGATCAAACAATTACAGATCTAGACCTGCAAAATTCTTTCGAGTTTTTTTCTCGATATTTTGCTACGTAATCTTCTTCTTCATGTGCTATCTCCGCGGCGGAGGTTGTGGCAATCATCATAGCTATTCGGACTTTTGAGACGACTGCTCTGAAAAGTTCATTTGATCCGTACCACTCTCTCAGGTTGCGACGCCATGACATTCTACACCTCCCTATGCTTCTCTTTCCTCTTCCTAATAGAGATATTGAAATCAGCACTAAACACATTGTCGTATCTCTTTCACTTTACACTCCATTTTAGAATTTCCCTAGGTTATCTAGTTTCTGCTAGTCTTCACATATATTGGCCACCTTATTTTTTACTAAAACTAACTCATCAACGTGAGCATAACATTACTTAATATTACTAGTACTAATATGGAATGTAATATACTAAGAAGATAATTGACGTATTTTAAACCATTTTCATGAAGTACTTATCGATGTTTTTTGTGAATGCACATAATATGTAAATATTTGACACTGACTATTGTTTGTATTTCATGTTAACATTTTAAGTCGGCCTTTACGCTTTCTGATTTCAGTAATACCCATGTTACTTTTCACCAGAACAGCCATTTTTGCCTAATTGATGGTAAAATAGATACAAATTTTTTTATTCGATTGTGAAATCGACATGCGTTAATTGGGGTTAGATAAAACGCTGCGCTGGTAATATACAATGGAATTCGAAAAATAGAACGAATATATCGATTTCGATACCTACCTCAATAGCTAAACAAAAATAAGATTACAACTAAGTAATAGCTTAGCACAAGTATTAAAAAATTCGGATTTCTAGTGCCACTAGTAACTTCTTGACGTATTACTCCTCGCAAAATTGACCTTTTTAGCTCAACAGTACGTAGTATCTTAAGTTCTCTAACTTTCAACTCAAAAATAAATGTTCAACTCTAAAACTTTAAATATGGATGGGGCCATACTAGCAATAAATTTTACTTAAAACATTAGTTATACAACTCACAAAATAACACAGATCAACAAAAATCACTCCCTTAGTTCAAAATAAATATCAATAATTTCTCTAGGTATTACTAAGATCAAACTTAACACAACTATTATCATAAATGTAGAAAGTTCTTCACACAAATCTCAACTCAATATGTTCCAATGTTCTAAAATTATTTAATTCTCACATGTTTTTCCATGGCGCCCATTATTACATTCCTAAAATTCCTAAAACTTATGGCAGAGAAGTTTCAAATGCCTATTTAGTCTGAATTGCATTTTCTTATTTTGTGAGTTGTCACAAGATATGGGCTAAAGCCCTAAGCTGTTGTCAACTGCCGATTTTCAATGACTTTCACAAAATTTCTCATGTTGACGTTAATGCAAAAGTTTATGCCAACAGTTTTTCAAGTTGTGCACTGTAATAGGAACTCATGCACCATTTTCACTCTTGTTTTCAATGGTAACTTGGTCCATAAGGTATATAAGTGAAGTGGTATTCGTGGGAGGAATGGGCAGATTATTTTGTCCTCGTCACTTATTATATAGTGAGTGGCCAAATTATTAGGGAAACTACATATATTTTTGTATTTTCTACTTTAAAAATGGTTTTTTTGACCAAAAAAATTGGTGTTCATATCTGTATTATATTTGGCAGTTCTTCTGGTATGATTATTAAAATTTTTGATAAGCGGCAACACTGGCAGACTGCTTATGTATGAAATATGAAATAATAATTGCTGTTGCATCTTGCATCTCAGTTTTGGTCATCGGCTGTTATCGCTTATCGCAGTGAGGCTTAAAAATATTTACAAGTTGTTTAAAACTTTTTTAAATTGTTTCTGCTAGGTTTTCGTGTCAGATATAAGGTAAGTAATATTTGTTTTACAGTCATTTTTGCTGCCTTTATTGACACGATTTTATTTAAAAACTGTTCAAAATCAAAATTATTTTTTTAGTATGGGGAAAATTACAGAATTGTCTCCAGATAAAAAAAAAGAAATAAAAACGATGTTACTGCACTCTAAACTTTCCCAAAGAGTAATAGCAACTACTTCAGGTGTTTCAAAGTCTGTAGTAAATCGAATTAAAATAAAAATTGATTCACACGATGCATTTGAATCGGGCCGTGTTGGAAAATGTGGCAGGAAAAGGATCATTACTCCTCGTACTGACTATAAAATCAGGATAGTTTGTCTCAAAAATCGTAAAAAGAGTGTGGCACATCTGACTAAGATGATAAACAACGAAGGAATTAATGTTTCCAGAAGAAAAGTCCAACGAAGACTGACCGAAGAGAATCTGATAGGTCGCCGGCTTATGAAAAAACCACGGCTCACCGAAGCCATGAAGAGAAAGAGACTTCAATGGGTCAAGCAGCACCGAAGTATGCCGTTGAAGACTAGAGTCGAATAAGTACAACTTTTTTTAAAGAATGGAGTTCGCGAACAGCAAATATTTTCATTTTTTCGGGTATGTTTCTCCGACGAATTAACATTCCAGATTTTGGTGGACAAAAGTGCGTTCGTCCGTCGACATCCTGGGGAGCGGTTCCATCCAGATTGCATTGTGGAGAGGGGTAAACATCCGGTTAGTATCATGGTGTGGTCTGTAATCCCAGCCAAGGGTATGGGACGCTTATACATCGTGGAAGGGACAATAAGAAATAACCAGTATAAGCGAATACTTTTAAACTCGGCTATTTCCCCAGCTCAAAGAATGGTTTCCTGGTCAAAAAATTTCATTTTTATACAGCAAAGGGTGGCATCACTAAATATTGAAATTAGTGATTTTATGTAACAACTTTTTTGCGAAAAAAATAAATGGTTTTACTAACAGAACTCATTGTTTTTGTGACCTTAATACCACACTCCTTTATACAAAAAATAGATGCAAGACTTAAAGCCAACAACCTAAAAAAATTCAGTTAAACTAGAAAATTAAGAAATCATCTTAGTGTTTCTAATAATTTGGCTACCTACTGTATATTTATTGGAATTATCCGTTCACAAAAATGCTTTTTGTGACAAATGTGCTCTAGATTAAGGATCAAGTTTTTTATGAAACTAATAACAAAAAAAAAATAGTTTGATCTATCTGATGGAAACGTTGACGTAATCTCCACTTACTATGTATGAAAAGCTTACTGAATTCCTTTTCTCTTTTAAGGAAAGGAATATCTTTTAATGGTCCCACGGTCCTAAAATGTACCCAATATTTTAGAACCGTGGGACCATTAAAAGATATTCCTTCGGTATAACTTAATTGATCGAGCACACATGAACCACTGAAAGTTGGAAGATATTGGAGACTTTATTTGAACTTTTTGGTTTCAATTGGAATCCGCTCAAACAGCTGACGAAGTAGAGATACTGAAATAACTGTTATATTGATTTATTATCTGATACTGTGACTTGTTATATTGTTCTATTGATTCCGATTCAGACATGAAAAGTTTGACTAATTTGTGCTCCAATGCCATAAGAAGCAAGATTTGAATTTTGAAACATGCCTATCTTGTGGGAAATAAAATTTTATTCAATTCTTGTAGATCATTAAATTTTTCCTCAAATAGTTTTCGAGAATAATTTAAAAAAATAGAAAAAAGGTCTTATTGAAAAGCTCAATAATTTATCAACTCCACTGAATTCTTTTCAATTTCAAAAAAGGCCTTTATAAATGTTCTTTTTTATAAATGACCATGTCATTTTTACAATTTAATTCAGTCTCATATTTCATCATCATTAAAGGGTGTGCTCAAGCCTAACAAGTTAAACCAATGTGTTATCCATATTATATATAAGACACCTATATGGGTTCAGTATTAAATAACTAAAAGGAGGATTGTACCCTATACTAGGCAAAAAGGGCTAAAAGAAAAGACTTTGGAATTTGTTTCTTACATACGAGGAGGTATTGAAAAATTCTACTAGAGAAGCAAACAAAACTTAAAAGTTACATTATGTTATTCTCCATCATACTCTCCTCTTACTGAATTGCATAATTACAGCAAACCTTCCTTCTAGACTCTAAAAATTATCTTCCTCCCAACCAGGCTTTCAATATTTCTATAACCTTTTGGTTGGAAAATAATTTACCAACTACTAGACTTTTTGCATTTGAAACAAGACATGATAGTCAAACGGAGCTAAAACTGGTAAAAGAACGGCGTTCCAGTAATTCAAACACTAAATCACAAATTATTTGCATAACAGCATGCAATTTGTGGGCTTGGACATCGATCTGCAAAAACAAAATGAGTACCTTTGTCGCTCTACATTTTTTTTCTCGTAGAGTATTCAGTAACGTCAATCAGTAATTCTGTTATTGATCTATCCTTATCTAGGGAATCAACCATAATTACTCTTTGACAATCTCAAAAAATTGAAGTAAAAACTTTTTAAGCGGATTTTTGAACACGAAAATCTTGTGTTTGGAGAACCAGAATGTCTCCATTATATAGATTGCTACGTTTTTTCTAGATCGTAGAAATATACCCATAGTTTTTTTCCATAGCAACAATACAGCTTAAGAAGTCTCTATTTTTTTTTTAAACAGATCAACCGCGATCCGTCTGATCAACATTCAGGCATTTGAGGATTTCAGCGCCCCGGATATTCGTTTTAGCCCAATTAATTAGACGGTCTGATACAAGTTCCATACTTATTGATATATTAGTCATTAATGTATGGCCTATTTATAAATTCTAAAAAAAAATTTTTCTTATGATAAATCATTTTTGTGTTAAAAATAATTGGAACTATAAATCTGTCCCTTATAAAACTTCATTTTTAGGATATAAAACATTGGTTATAAAAAGAAGGGTATAAATTACTAACAGTTAAAAATTTACAACTTGTACATCAAAAGCGACCAAACTGTTTTTAAAAGAAGAAAACGAAAAGTTAGGTTATGTTTGTTTAAGAAGAGTATCAAAAATGGAACAATAGTTTGATAACGACGTACCTGATCACTGTGTGACGTAATTTCATTGTTATCGTAAAAGAACTTTACATCTCATATGTCAGTTCATACTCAAAATGATATTGTTAATGTTCGCTTGAGGTAAATTTGACCATTTTGTTGTAAGAAGCGAAATAAATTATAAATGTTGCCCATATGTGGAGTGATTAGTTGTTAAAGTATGTCCCACGCATGTTCAATACAACTGAGGTCTGAGCATTGTGTTGGCCATGGCAATACATCATATCCTCGTTGGTCAACAAGTTTGACATAATACTGAGACATGTGGACGAGTATTAGCATAAACAAGGTAAAATTTAGGACGTTTAAATGAAAGTAAAAGATTGCATTTCATTCCAATCGGAACTCCACCATTGCCCGACATGTGTTTCGGGTTATTCAACCCATCGTCAGGAGCACTTTTGAAAGTTCAACTGAAATGAAATGCAGTTTCAACCGAAACACGTGTCGGGCAATGGTGGAGTTCCGATTGAAATAAAATGCTTTTACTTTCATTTAAACGTCTTTCTCTACGTAACTAGCGAAAAAGATACTTCTAGCGTCGCGTCGTTAAAAGCCTCTAGCAAGAGGCTTTGAATTTCGTTCACCTAATTTGCTATCGGAGAGGTCTCTCGACTTCTTGTTATTTCGTATAGATGTCGCTGCTAGCGTGCCCTGGCTGTTATTTTGGTTATAATGACCAAATACTAGACGGCATTTAATTTCAGTTGAACTTTCACAAGTGCTCCTGACGATGGGTTGAATAAACCGAAACACGTGTCGGGCAATGGTGAAGTTCCGATTGAAATGAAATGCAATCTTTTACTTTCATATATATATATATATATATATATATATATATATATATATATATATTATATATTTATATATTTATATATTTATATATTTATATATTTATATATTTATATATTTATATATATATAAAGGGGTTCCTACAGCTGTCGTTGTCTCCCTTCTCTCAACCATTTTCTCCATTCTTCTTTGTCCTCCCATTCTCCGTCTTCCAATTCTCTTCTTTCTATAGCTTCATCTGCCTCATCTCTGAAAGATCTTCTTGGTCTGCCACTTTTGCGTTTCCACTCAGTTATTTTTGCTATCCATCGGTTTGGGTCTGTTCGTCTGACATGTCCATACTACGTTAATATTTTTTCTTCAATGTAATTTAAGGTGTCTTTCTTTATCTCCATTCGTCTTTTGATTTCGTCGTTAGTTATTTTGTCCATTCTGGAAACACTGCAGCTTCTTCTCCAGTAGTCAATTTCTGTGGGGTTTATTTTGTTTCTTCTGCTTTTGTTTAAGACCCAATTTTCTGCTCCATATGTTAGAATGCTGCGAATCATCGTGTTATAAATTCTTTTTTGTTATTTGTTGTTATGTGTCTGTCCCATAGGATTGAATTCAGTTGTCTTATAGAGTTTATGGTTTGACCATCTCGATTTTTAATTTCTTCTTCTGTAGTACCTTTATTTGATATAATGAACCCCAGGTATTTAAATTTATCGGTCCCTTTTATTTCACGCCCCTCATCCACTTCCAGGTTTCTTGTTGGTTCTTGTGTTGTATTCAGATATTCTGTTTTGTTAATGTTAATTTCCAGACCATTTATATTATATTCTTCTTCTAGTTTTCGAACCATATAACATAGATCTTCCTCGTCTTCTGCTATTATAACCTGATCGTCGGCGAATCTGAGGGTATACAGATGGTCGTTCCATATGGGTACTCCAATTCCCTCACATTTCCTTTTCCATGACTTTAGGGCGTATTGAAGAAATATTTTAAAGAGTGTAGGTGGAGTCGAGCAGTCCTGTAGGAGACCTTTCGTGGTTTTAAATCGTTTTCCAAACTTTTACCTACCTTAAATGTAACATTATTATGTGTGTACATAGACTTCACTACATGGATCAGCTTATCTTCTACTCCTATTTGTTGCATGGCTTCCCACAGTCGTTGTCTGGGCACAGAGTCGTATGCCTTTTTTAGGTCAATAAAGGCTAGATGGACTGGTCTGTTCTTTGCCATCTTCTTCTCTACTAGCTGTTAGTGTAGATGTGGTCAACACATGATTTCCCAGCTGTAAAACCTGCCTGGTCGTCCTCTATTTTATTTTGAATTTTTCTATTTTGTCCTTTATTATTTTTCCATATAATCTTCCTATAGAAGGTAAAATGCTTAAGTCTCTGTAATTTTCACATTTCCTTCTATCTCCTTTCTTGAAAGTAGAGATAATATGGGCTGTCGACCATTCTTCAGGTTGTTGTTCGGTATCCAAGGCTCTCTGAAACATGGTATGTATCATACGGAACAATTTTTCAGAGCCGTATTTAATTAGCTCGGGTGCTATCCCTACGGGGCCTGCAGACTTATTATTTTTTTATTTATTTTATGTTCTTTTTTACTTCTTCCAATGATAAATTTAGTTGTTCCTTTGTATTTGTTGTCTGTTGTTCTTTTTCCATGAATTTTGTTCACTTTTCTGTCAGGAGTTTTTGGTAGTAATCATTCCATTGTTTTTCGCTTATGAAAGTAAAATGTGTTTTTTCCTGTGTTTTCTTTCAGACTCTTTATCACTTTCCAGGATTCTGAGTTGTACCTCCTATGTATTGTTCGATGTTCATACATGGTGATTCCCATTTATCATTTTTACCTTTTGTTATTAATCTTTTTACCTCTCTGTTCTTCTCTCTGTATCTTTCTAGGTCCACTTGTTCTTTTGAGCTTAACCATTTATGATATAACTGTTTCTTCTGCTTAATACATTCTTCCGTGCTTTCTGATACGTATCCGTTCATATGATATATATCCGTTTATATGTTTCGTCTATGTTCTCAACATACCTGTTATGGTATATAATCCATAGGTTTGTATCTGTATTTATATCTAATCAGTGTGGACTCTTCAAAACTATATTTCAAAAGGAGAGGATATTATTTTGAGTGATTTCAGTTTGACCACTTTGACTGCTGTTTGCAGATTAGTAAAGATTTGTATTTATAATGAGCTACCAGTTGCAAACGAATAAAGTATAAGTATACAAATTCTGTTTTTTTCTCTCTCTCTCTCTCTCTCTCTCATGTAAATATTTTGATGAAACTGTTGTTATGAGAGCTGCATTTTTTTTATCCTATATAAATATATAGATGGTGCATTTTTAACAATAAAATATAATTTCGGCATTCCGCGTCATTTTTTTTTATTTTAGGATATAAAAATATCCCTGGCCTTTTCTGATATGTACACATTTAGACCATCTCGTCGGTTGAACATTAAATAACTAAAGAATTAATAATTTCAATCAACTTTTATATCACCATAAAAAATAAACAATTTTAAATTTAGAATTTTAAAAATTTATTTAAAACAATTAAATTTTTATGAGACTATTTTATGTCAAGGTCAAGTGATATCAAATATTTGTGTAAAACAAACAATAATTTGTTTCTCATGATTACACAGAACATTTCCTGTTTTTATTTTGTCTATGAATTAGAAAACTTATCAAAAAGGGCTTTACAATTAAAAATAAATAATTACAGAATGTCTACACTTGGATATTATTATACGATTTCTGTGACCATCTATATCCTTCATTGTTTTGTAAGGGTAAGTTTATTATCGGAGTTATAGGTCTTATAAATAAAAACAAAATAAAAATAAAAACGTTTATTGTCTTAATAATATATAAGTAACATGTCAAAAATAATATTTTGGCCTTCATTCTTTATTCGACGTTCCGCTTCTGCACTGTCTTCTATATGGAACCCCAACCTCTTCGGGTACCTGATTCTTCATGTTCTTGAACTCCTGGACATATTTTTCTGTAGGTACTGTTTTCGATACCGTACCTACTTTCCTGGCTGGTTGCCTTCAGCAACCACCTGGCTGGTTCCTGATTAATGATGGTAAATCAGTCTCTGTATAGTCTCTGTATGCGATTTCTATTGAGGATGTCTCAAGGATGGTCTTAAGAACTATCTTGTATATTGGTAGAAGAAGTACCTTGTCCTTGAAGGTCTTATTCAAATGTATGCGCTATTTATAGCTTTCATATACCCTTCAGCTGCGTACGTACGATGTCGAGAGTTACAAAGGGGTAAGGGCCATTTACTTGTAAAAGTCATAAGCGTTTTTCCCATTGAAAACATATCCAGGGAAACTAGTAGATCTACATTATCGATAAATTTGTGAGAAAAGATATAATACAAATAGTCTAAAATATGAGTCGACAGCATTCCTCCACACAATGAGATTAAATTCTTAAAGCTAATGTGGCAGATTCGACTGTGAAGCGAAGATAATAGACTAAAGGTAGCAAAGAAAAACACACGTAACACATAACACGTAACACACAAAAAGACACATAACAATGGTTAATTACGAAAGGCACAGAAGACCGAGAATACTATACAAGGTACTGCAATGACGTCAAAAAAGCAGTACTGAAGGCAAAAAATTAAATTTTAGAGAATAATTGTAAACAAACAGACCAAACATAAGTTTTAACAAGTCTAATACTGCTGTACGACTGGAGAGATTATTAACAAAATCTATTGACCGAAGATAGTTCACAATTTCTTTCAGAAAATAATGACGAGGCATTCTAGTCAGAGACATCTTTTATAAAAAAACTCAAATAACACTAACTGAAGTGAAGACAATTTTAATGACAATAAAAAACAGACGACCTTCTAGACATACAGGTCTTCCCATTCAACTTTTAATGTATTACTAGACCGGACTAGCTGCTACAACTACTCGCTTTTGTGTTTAAGTGCTTTTCGAGAGGCGAAGATCTACCACCCCAAAGGAAAACAGCCTTCGTATCAAAATCCATAAAAAGGTAATAAAAAAAGTGCTGCAACTATAGTGGCCTAAGTGTAACAAACTCTGTTTGTGCAAATGTGCCGTGCATTTCTGCGTAGGCGTCCACCGTACATCGTCTTGTCAGGTGAGTTGTTAAATAGTCAGGATTAAATAATTCTGTTTTTAGCAGCATTGCGAAGCATTTCATAGCTGTGGATTCCTGTCCATTGTCGAATATTACTCTCCTACTCTCTATCTTCCCTTCGAGTATCGTTGCTGAAAAGTGTACCTTTCTCCTCGTAATATGTGCCCCAAGTATGCAGTCTTCTTACTTTTTACATAACTAAAAAGTTCCCTATCCTGTAAGTCCGCTCTTCTGAGTACTTCCTCATTTCTGATCTTGTCCGTCCATGATATTCTAAGCATTCGACACAGGCACCACATTTCAAACACTTCAAGTTTGTTAATGGAACTGGCCTTTAACGTTCATGCTTCCATTCCGTACAAGAGAACAGGCCACACATAACACTTAAGCATCTTATATCGGAGGTTGAACTCTAATTTGCGATCAGTCAGAAACTTACGAAGCCTCAAAAAAGCATTTCTGGCTTGTTCAACTCTGCTCTTTATTTCATTCTCGGGGTCCCAATCCTCGTTCAGCAAACAATCCAAGTATTTAAATTGCCTGACCTGTTCGATTTCTTCTCCAGAGACATATATATTTGCGTTGGGGTAATCATTTCTACTTATAATCATTGTTTTTGTCTTCTTGATATTTATTTTCAAACCCCGAGCTTCACTTGCAAGAGTTAGATCATTTAAAAGGCATTGAAGATCTTCGATGTTATCTGCCACTATGGCTGTATCATCGGCATACCTAATGTTATTAATAAATATGCCGTTAACTTTAATACCCTTATTGGAGTCTTCCACTGCTTCTGCGAAGGCTTTTTCTACGTATAAGTTAAACATCATTGGAGACAGTATACAACCTTGCCTTACGCCAAAAACTGCAGTGAAAATGGTTTATTAAAATTAGAACATCGTATATAACATAGATATTGTACAAAACTTAAGAGATAATTTAAACATTATACAAAAATAGGTAAGTTTGTGAATTTCATTGAAGCAAGAAAGGCACATAGTTAGTCTACCCTCACATATATCGCAGTAAGTACACACTCTTTTTGTTTTTGTTCGGTCGGATTTTGATCCTTGTGTATCCTAAATTTTCTTATAACAGGAAAAGCAGCGTCTTCTTGTTTGTCTAGCACTACCTTATATTTTTGTATCTTATGCTTTATTAAAAATAAATTTGGTCGATTTTTTCACTCAACAAGATCTGTTTCACGAAGACTTTCTGTAACTTTACTTTGTAATAGTCCTTCAATAATTTTTTCCCGAATAGATAACATATTGCATGTTTTAGGATTATTACCATAATTATTTAAACAACTCACGTACCTATTTACTATGCATGTGCCAAGACAAATTTCGAAAAACACTTTCTTGTACCACTTCATGCTTTTTCTTGACACGGGGTATAATATGAAGACATTTGATCCGATAAATCCACAACTTTTTTTGCCTTATTATACGCAATAAACTTAGGTGGTTTTAGAATGTCTTCACCTTGTCTATTTTTCTTCCTGTCGGTTGGAGGTTTACCGTATGGCTGGGAACTGTACTAATCATTAATACAGGACGTTTGGCCATCCATTTGGCAACTCGTATCCCTCATCATCTTGTTTTCTATATATTTGCCCTTTCTTCACTTTTTTTACATACAGTTTTGATATTATTTTTTGTTAGATCTAAGAGTTCCGCAAACACATGTTTTACACTAAAGAAGCTTTTTACATAGATTTACAGTCCTATAATAATTATCAATATATAGTGTTCTTCCTTCATATAAAAGCCCCTCAAGTAATCCCATGCAAATATTGTAGGCATGTCCAAAACCATTGTCAGGTATATTTGAACCACTTTTAACTGCGCATATGTTTAGGTTATATGTATAACCTTCAACAGTAACCTAAACAGGCAAACAACCGTTACAAATGCAAAAAAATACTACGAGACCCACGACTTCACATTGTGTCCACCGGTGGTACACGACGTTTTTCTTGAAGAATGTTCACTACAGCCGGCGTGTACCATGAGTGGTACATACAAAAATAGCTTTAAATAGAAAAATAAGGTTTTAAACATATAAAAAATACGTTCATAACAGTAAAAAAATACAGATTGTTGGTTAAAATATATATAAAAAATATTACGGCTGAGAGGTAAAATCTCGGAATTCTGCGTCGTCGCGAACGTGTTAATCCATTTTATTGCTAAATTGAAAAGAAAAACATTTTTGAATAAGTTTTAAGGGGGTCAGGTTTTGAGGGGTTAACGTTCATCATCTTCGATACGTTAGTTCTTTACGTATAGGGAGATACGTTACGTTAGGTAGTTACAAAAACTCCCTACTATATTTTGTTTGGTGTTGCTGATTGAACTGTGACGTCCTCTCGTAGGAGTCACTATCCGGGTAGCTTTTGGACAGTCAGAGACAGAGTTCAAAATAAAAATAAAACTTTATTGTCTTCCTTAAATTAAATTGACAAAAATCTTATGTACATATTTACAATTTGGTTTAGTCTTCTCAGTACCTGGCCTATTTATTCAAATTAAGTTTGACCTTGTATGAAAATAGTCTTATCGGCAAGCGAGTGTGTTTTTGAAATTTTACGTGAATCGTAAACATCGATTTAATAACAGCGGACGATAGGTACAACGAAAGGAAAGGAACTCAACACGTCCCTTAAGTGATTCGGGTTAATAGGACACTCCTCGACAGTCTCAACACGACTGCTTCGGAGTACGGGTAATGAAGAGCTCAACACGCCCTTCGGGTACGGCGGTATGGAACGGAAACAACTTGTGAACTCAACACGTCCACAAGCCGGGTAGGGAAGAAGAGAACCTTCACCTGTCGATTCTGCCTCTATGAGGAAATGTTGCGGTTTATATAGCGAAGTTTTGCCCTTTCTACTGTCGATACACTCCTACTTCATGGGTTGGTTCGCGCGCACGCTGGTTTAACGGTGATGGCTTGGACTCATCGTTACAGAACCATTTGTTGTTTACTTCAAAAAATATTATTTGTAATTATTATTTCAATGGGAATAAGCCACAATTAAATTTTAAAATAAGTTTATTGACGTTAAAATTTCCACTTCGAAAATTATTTGAAAATACTTATCACAATTTGCTCTATTTAAAACAGACACAAAACTACCTCATAAAATATTTGTCCCTTCACTGAAAGATAATACAGAGCTTTTTTAAAAATTGCATAAAAGTCTCATAACATCAGGTTTGCATCTGCAAAAGTTGAATTTCTTAATTTTATTCTATAAATAAATACAAGTTACTTTACCTTCAAACAAACAATAGTTTGTTTTCATTAGATGTTTATAGAATCAACATTTCTGGAAATTAATGTTTAATTTAGATTTGTTGCACCAAGACAATGTATTTACTTATGTGTACCATTGTTTACATAGAAAGTGACTCATTTATCCCAAGAATAGAAAATAATAGTTATTCAGAGGATTAAAGCACTTTACTTTTGTGATATAAACAGAAAATGGAGACAAAATTTCGAATAATCAAAAATTTGTTTAAAAATTGAACTATTTCCAAAATCAACTTGGAAAAACATGTATACAGTTTACTTGGCCAAATTATTAGGAATAGCATTAAAAATTTGTATTTTTAATATAGTATGGTAAAGGTAGTGCAAACACTCCTGACCATGGAGCTGCGCGAAGGCGGAGTCAAATATACGTAAAGGCAGAAAGGTTCTATTGTAAGTGGAATTATACAGTGCATAGTACAATGTG
Organism: Diabrotica balteata; assembly: GCA_918026665.1. Lineage (NCBI taxonomy): Eukaryota > Metazoa > Arthropoda > Insecta > Coleoptera > Chrysomelidae > Diabrotica > Diabrotica balteata. Next base: position 91,606,541 of record OU898284.1, on the reverse strand, counting down.
TTTCGCATGGAAGTGGGGACTAAACCAAATTTCGTCTACTGCCCCGTGGTCACTACCTCTAACATTGCATTGCACCCTGTCAATAGTGTGCATTTTATAACCTCAAATATTGTCTGTGAACATTTGAATTTTAAACTGTTTTGACCTGAAATTTTATTGCAGAGGTGAGTGATTTATCCATTTTATATTATTTTTTAGATTATAAACATATGCAGTGAAGTTATTGGTATAATTAAGGGTATTGTACATTTTTAGATGGGGAAAAACGCTGATCTGTCGCCAAAACGAGTAGGCCAGGTATTTATACTGCTACAAGTTGGACAAATGTCACAAAATGAAATATCAGCAATGGTAGGAGTATCCAGAAGTTCTATAAGGAATATAAAACAGAAAATTGCGTCTGGAGTCAGTTTGGATCCGAAGCGTAAGAGTCACAGAGGAAGACATCGTGTGACTACTCCTAGGACTGATCGCAAAATACGAGATATTTGTCTAGTAAACAGAAAGAAACCACTGCGAACCCTGCGTTCATCAACTGTCTGATGCTGATTCATTTTTTTGTGTCTATGATGAAACAGTGGGTAAAAAAAGGTGACGATGCTGTGGTTTCACATTTATTTAACTTTATATACAATTAAATTAAATTCTTTATTTTCTTTTTGACAAACATAGTTTGTATATAATTAGTCATAAATATACATTGCTACAAACTAAACACTAAACTAGACTAAACAAGACATGAAATGAATTTAAAAGCTAAATGAAATACAGCTAATATCTAAGATCTAAAAAGTTCTTCGACTGTATAAAACACTTTTTCACATAAAAATTGCCTAAGATTCCTCTTAAATACATTTATTAAACTGGTGGACTTTACAACTGTGGGTAAACGATTAAACACCTGTAGCCCGTATACCCTGAGCGATTTAAATTTAATGTTACCTTTTAAAAATGGTATATAAAGTTTATTACAATATCTAGTATTTAAATTATGCATATCACCACTAGTTTTAAACTGATGTAAGTTATTAAAAATAAAAACACATAATTCAAAAATGTATAGACACGCCAATGTTAAAATTTTATATTTTTTAAAATATTCTCTACAACTGGTTAGTCGGGAGACACCAGCGACACAACGCAATATTTTCTTTTGTATGACGAAAATACCATTTGCATAACCAGACATACCCCAAAAAGATATCCCGTATCTTAGCCTGGACTCTACGAGTGCATAATAAATCATAATTAGCTGAATTTCCGTCAGAACATATTTTAAATTTCTAATTAGATAGTTAATGGAACTCAACTTCGAAACAACCGCCCCACAATGCAACTTCCAATCCAAACTTTCGTCAATCATTATTCCCAAAAACTTGCCTGACGACACCGTACCTATTTGCATGTTGTTAAAAGGAAGCTGAAGATTTTCCAAGTATTTTTGTTTATTGTGAAAATGTATAACTTGCGTTTTTTCTGCATTTAGATGTAACGAGTTATCGCAAAACCAAGAATATAAAGATGAAAGAAAATTATTACATTGATGTTGTTGGATTTGTTAGATAGAATAATTGACGTATCATCCGCATATATAGTGAAATTTACCGCTTTGTCCACTTGTAAGATGTCGTTAATGTAGACTACAAAGAGAATTGGTCCTATTATAGATCCTTATGGAACACCCATGTTTGTAGTAACAATACTAGATCTACAACTGGTTACACAATCCTCGATCCTTGTCTGCAGGCTCACATATTGTTGTCTATTGTTTAAAAATGACATAATCCACTTTAAAGAGTTTCCTGTAATACCTATCTGTTTTAGTTTTTTAAATAATATTTCATGGTTTACACAGTCAAATGCCCTACTAAGATCACAAAATATTCCAATCAGACTGGTTAAATGAGCATAAAATGCATGGACTGCTGTATTAGTAGATTTATTTTCTTGAAATCCATGTTGATTTATAGTTATGATATTATTGTTTTTTTAGATAACCTAATCTCTTTAAATATCCATACTCAAATACCTTTGAAAATATACTGGGAATTGTTATAGGCCTATAATTGCTGACCAGTTTTGGATCTCCTTTTTTAAAAATGGGAACTACTTTGCCTGTCTTTAAGTAATTAGGAAAATCCCCATTGCAAAAAGACAAATTGGTTAGATAAGTTAAAGGATTGATTATAAAAGGTAAAACTTTTTTCACCAAAAATGCAGGTATCTCGTCAAAACCACTAGAGGATTTGTTTTTAAGTTTACTCTGGAGAAGTTCGATCAGTTCCTGCCCAGTAAATGGGTACAATTAAAAGAAATTTTCATGATCTGTAATAATTGGCTGACTGTCTTTGTCTACTGTATTACCTGGAATTTTCGACACGATATCAATGGGTGCATTTTTAAAAAATGTGTTAAAAGTGCATGCTACCTCTTGGGGATCTGTTATTATATTATTGTCATCATACATTAAAAAAGTATTAGCATTGTTATTAGCACTTTTTGAGAAATCATTGACAACTTTCCAAGTGATTTTATTGGGATTATCAGACGAAGTAATGATTTTCTGGTAATAATCTTTTCTTGTTTTGGTCAAAAGTTTTCTGTTTTTTCCTTTGTTGTTGATAAAAATCTCTAAGAATTGGTACTGCCCTTGACAATGAATTGAATTCTCAAGTACAAAAGTTGACCATATTCTGTGACTCATGTGGTGGTCAGAATATAAATTATACAGTTTTTAGATTTCTTTACAATATGGTCCATACCTATCATTGATTTTTAGAGTGTGACCGCAATATGGTTTTCATTAATCAAAAAGCAAGGATTGAGTTACCTAGTGAGTGGGCACAGCACATTAAAGAGTCTAGAAAGAAACCTAAACCATTCAATCTCAAGGAATGTATTACAAATCATTTTAAATCTTTGACTGCATTTCTGACTCCTTTTTACAAAAAAACATGTTAATCATGGAAGGTTAATCTTCCACAAAGAAAATTACAGGGGCTCATGGTTGTCAAGCACAATTAACAGTCCTCAACAACTGCGGTTGACAAAAAAACAATAATGAATTTTCATTACCACACAAGGCTTACACAGACAAACTGCTTATTTCTGAGCTAAAGTTCAAAGATATTCAGGCTTTGAAAATATTTTGTTCTCAATCAGCAAAGGACTATTATGATAGTTTACCTCATGCCAACAATGTCAGAGATGATGATAACTAGAGACTGGATTATATGCAAAATGCATGTGCATATATATGCAGCATATTTGTGGGTTTCTTTATAAATGCATAAGGTAAACAACCAGTCCTTGCCACTCTACCAATTGTTGCCACTGACCCTTAAATTCTAAGAAAATAAGAAAATTACTTGAAATCAAATTATATTTTTTGCAAGTACTAATACCTTATTAAGTTTGGCAACTGTATACTGTTGTACAATACCCAAGTATCAACCATTTTTGTTGTATACCCCTTAGAGTAGTGTTGTGTAAAATTTGTTCTTATTTTTTGTGAGTTCTTATGAAAAAATTAAGGTAAGTACATTTTTCTTTTTCTTATTCACTTTTGTAAATGATTGTTTTATAAAATTATTTACACATGTCATCATCATCACTGGCTCGACAACCCTTTTTGGGTCTTGGCCTGTTCAAGGATTCTTCTCCATTCTGACCTGTTTCGTGCTTTTTTTTCCAGTTTTTAATTTTTAATGTTATGTCATTTTCTATTTGTTCTACGTATCTCAGCTTCGGTCTTCCTCTTGTTCCTCCGGTCCATATTGTCACATATTTGAAATATTACATAAATAAAATGGTTTTCTATACATATTTAGATAATAGTCTCTATGAATTATTCATAGCAGATACTAGGTAAGGTAACTACGAAATAGTTTTATTACAAATATCTATTAATTCTACAAGTTTTGTTATTTGGGAAAACCCATCTGGGAATTATTTATCAGAAGAATAGGGCCAACATGCAGGTAGGTATTATACATTACATTCGTTTTTAAATTTTCTTTACCAGCTGGCAAAGCAACTTGTGATTATTGTGCATATTGTGCTTATAAAATAAAAATAATTTCTTTTTTGAAAATATGCCGAAAGTAGCAAAACAAAAATCAAGTCTATTGTGGAGTTGGGTTGGTGGCAACAGTTAAATGAAGATTATAGACAATGAAAGTGTTTTTTGTACTATTTGTGATAAAAAGGTGAGTCCATTTATATTTTAATGATTCAAAAATTTAATTTAAAATCTCATTTTTGCAAGAATATCGGTATACCTATACTGTTACATGTTTACATGTAACAGTTTGAGTATTGGCGGAAGTTTTAGTTTCGAGAAAAAAAATATAAGTTATCTTAAAAATTTTTAGTCCATATTATTGCATTAGACTCCTAATTACTAAACCGTTTTATTACAGATCCATGTGAAACAAAATCTAAATTTCCCAAAACCTGAAAACAGCTCTCCACCAATATACACTAACTAAGGACTTCAACAAACCACAACAGCAGCTTCTGCAGAACAACATTATTCAAAATCATCACACATCAACAGAAAAGAAATGTTTGCAAAATATGTATCCAATTTTTTTGTAGTTGCAATATCCCACTGTATAAATTAGATAGCAAGGTGTGTCAAAACTTTTTGAAATCTATTGTAAAGTTGAAAATAAGTCACTACAGGTACCAATTTCTTCAACTCTTCGCAAGAAAAATGTTAGGGCATCTTACAAAGACGTTATTGAAGGTATTAAAAGCCAGGTATAAAGAGATGAATATCTGTGGATATCTGAAGATAAATTTAGCGAAGTTTTATAACAGAATGAAGGCTTTTCTTTATTGTGATCCATAAATAACATAATCAATGGAAGCTTTAATGAAGTTATTAATATGGATCCCTGGCTAGTGTCAAATTTTAGATTTGCGCCAATTACATCCTGTGATGTTGAAAGATCGTCTTCCTCATAAAAACACATATTAACTGATAGAAGGCATAACATTACTATTGAAAATATTGAACATTTTATGATTATATACTGTAATAGCAAGAACGAGGGCATTTTCTTGTGAAAATAAAGGCATATTTGGTTAACTTTCAAGTGCATGTTGCATGTATATTTTAACCATTTTTTAGAGCATATAATCCAGTCCCTAAAGATAACTAATGGTAAGTACTGATAATATTTACAGACCAATAAAAAGCCTGGACTTTCATTGATTTTACATGACACACCACCTTTGTTAGTTTTTTATTTTTTCAATAAAATACTTTTAACACAAAATGTTAAACTTTTCATTTTTATCATTTAATAATACCTGCAATTTAACTGATAAATAAATTAAGATTTATCTTAACCAATTTTATAGATGTAAGTCCCTAAATTTACAATTTAAGTTTTCTCATAATAATATATCAAGGACTTTCATGCTTTAAGCTGTGTGCCCTTCATTGTGTGCCTTTCATTTAGTTTTGAAAGTAATTTAAATACAAAGTCATTTGCAACTGGAAATATTAGTCATAAATGAATAGTATTGTTTTAATTATGTTAAGTTAATGATATGAGATAATCTAAAAACCCATATACATAAAAATTTCAAACATTATTCCACCCAAATAAATGTACATTAGGAACCCTGAAATTGTTTCAAAAACATAAATAAAACATTTTTTTGTTTTAAAAAAATTCAAAAACAAAAAAGACCGATATGAAATAACCCTGGCTAAAAAGACACTAAGAAGTACAATAAATAAAGTTGAATCGTTTTTTTTTTGTTTGAAATGTAGGTAATATTGAAGATTTTTGAATTTTGAAAAGAATAACAGGAACATAACCTTTTGTTATGTTCAAATTCCTGATTGACTTTTTGAACCACCTGTGCATACTTTCCTATGGTTTTTATATCCATCTAGATTGTAGATTAAATTTAATATTTAGGTTTGAAAGTAATTTGCAATAGGAATTCATTCTGATCTAGAATTATCAAGAATATTTTTTTATTATGTAAAATTAATGATAGGTATATGATCTAATCCAAAAAATCCGAAAAACAAATTTATTTCAACTAATATCTCATATAAACAAATGTACATTACTATTTTACAAGTAGTTACATATTATAGGAACAAAAGAAATGGTTTCAACAATATAAATAGAACATTTTTGCACATCGCTCATCTTTGTTGATAATTACGTTGCTTAAAAAGCAGGATTGAAATATAAGAAAGTTTAGAAACGGTACTTACAGCATTCCTGAACATTTCGTACAAACAAAGGATCCAATGGTAACGTTCACGTATGTAGGGCCGCGTTGGTTACAATCAAAACAATATTTATTGGCAAGTAGGACTCCTAGTTCACGCAAAGTTTTTAGATTTTTTTCGTCTTGCTTTCTTCGCGAAGCAGCCATCGTTTTAACACTTCACTACCCTAACTAGAAACTGTGCGGTTGAGTTACGGAGAACCCAAATGATTTAGTAGTCCAACCTGCAATTTAAAAGTGCTGGAATTCCGTTTTCACCAAACCCAGTAACAATGAAGTGCACTTCTAAATAGAGAACTTTCTTAATTTGTCGAGTTATTTATAAGTTAAGGCAATTTGTATAAATGGATCGGATTAACATGAGATTTTTTGCGGAACACGACAATTTTGTTGAACGGTAATTTTTAAGGCACTAAAGTGAATTGCGAGGGTACGTTTTAACTCGCAACAAAGATGACAACTGAAACCGAGAACTCTGACGTATGACGTATTTCGGCGAGACTTCTATTTGGTGGTTATCGGTGCCAGGATCGCGATTAGAGGCGGACGCTGTAGTTTTAGTCTAAAGATGAATATGTTATTTTCTTCGTTCCACGTATTTATTCTCAATAGCACATTAATTTAAACCTAATATTTCAGATTTATTTTTTTTAATTAACTGTCTTTTACTAGTTATTATCTGTTCGGTTTAAAACACGTTAATTTTGAGGTTTTGATTTGCATTTCATAAATTTTGATTTTTTCGAAAAATAATTGTCTGAAAGGTTTCCAAAGTGATATAAACTTATTATATATATGATATAAGTGATTCCAAATAAACTTATTTTAAAGTGAAATTGTCGTTAATTCCCATTAACCCGGGACTACACGCGTGTCGGTCGAAAGTACCGAGCCGCGGCAGTGATAAATTTTAAAATGACGCCGCTTGTATAGTGGTGGCAGTACTCAACTTCCTGGAATGCTTCAAGCGGTTTTCTCCTGACCGACTGGCGTTATATTATTTCAGTTTTTATTTGGCCTTTGAGAGATCATCATCATCATCATCATCATCATCATCATCATGGTGCTACAGCCTTTAGGGGGCCTCGACCTTCTCAAGCTTTCTACACCATTCTGTTCTGTCCCTTGCTTGCATTTTCCAGTTGCCGACTTCGATCTTCTCGGCATCTTGTGTTACCCCGTCCATCCACCTCAGCTTTGTTCTACCCCGTCCTCTCATTCCCATGGGCTGCCCTGTTAGAATTTGTTTTATCATGTTCGATTCTGGGGCCCCGGCTTCATATCCTGCCCACTGCATTTCGCTTAATTATAGTGGTATCTTTACCACCAAACGTATGTTTGTAGATATTCTGCAGTTCAAAGTTGTATCTACGCCTCCATATTCCGTTCTCACAGACCGCTCCGAATATTTTACGTAGGACCTTTCTTTCAAAAATTGATAGAGCGGATTCATATGTTTTAGTTAGAGTCCAGCCCTCTGATTCATATGTGAGAACGGGAAATATCAGTGTTCTATACAGCCATATACGAGTTTTTGAGACATACGTTTATTAGCTAAGTACTTTGATAAACCATGATAACACCTGTTTGCCTTAAATTATTATTCGCCTTTAATGTGTTATTATTGGGGTTAACCGATGTCCCTAGATATATGAACTGCTTCGAAGTTTTGGTCATTGATGTCTAAATCTGCGTCAACATTTCCAGCTCTTGTGTTTGTGTTAATCGCCATGAATTGGTTTTATTTTGATTTATATGTAACCCTATTCGTTCTGCTACTGCAACTAGCTCGGTTAGGATTTCCGCAGTTCTCGCCCTGGTTCTTGTTATAATGTTCAAGTCGTCTGCATATGCTAAAATTTGGACTGATCTATTAAATATTGATCCCCTGCTATCTAAATTAGCGTCTCGTACATTAAAAAGCTGACATGCCAGCGCATCTCCCTGCTTAACCCCCTATTTATTTCAAATGGGGTTGACGAGCCGTTTTGAATTTTTACTGCTGATCGCATCTTCGCCATTGTCACTTTTATCAAACATGAGTTTTTTGGAATTCCTAACTCATTCATAGCGTTGTAAAGACTATGACACTATCATATGCCGGTTTAAAATCGACAAAAATTGAATTCTCGACTTCCTGTACTGTTCCAAGATCTTTCTTCTATTAAATCTATTCTACTCGTTTCTTTTCTGTTTGTTCTCAGATTTTTTACCGTTTTCCATGCTTCTCTTGATCTTGTTGACCTTATATATTTGTTGAGTTCTTCGCATTTACTTTCCCAGGAAGTATTTTTTGCTTTAGTTACTAAATTTTTTACTGCTCCGTTTGATCTTGCATATGTTCGTCTATCATCTGGATCATTTGTTTGCAGCCACTTTTGATATGCTTGTTTCTTGTTGTGTACTGCATTGGCGATGTCATTTGTCCACCACAATGGAGTATTCTTTTTGTTCTTTTGGATTGTGCCGAGCGCTTCGTAAGCTGCTTCATTGATTTTATTGATTATTTCTTTATAGGTATTCTGGGCTGAGGAGTAGATCAGGTTTGCCAATTTTTGGCCAAGTCGCAGCTCATAAAAGAATGATGTCGAGTCGTTTTGCAGTGCATCAATATTGTATTTAGGTAGATTCGATTCCAGGGGTTTTGATTGAACTAGTTGGTTGTCATTTTAATGTAGTAGCCGGGGTCGATACTGTAGGTAACATTTTGATCTTACCATATAGTGGTCAGTTCCGCACTCCGTTCCTCTTAATACTCTTATGTCTTCAACTTGTATGTGTGTTTCTTGTTTTGTGATGACATAATCTAAAATTGACTTTGTGTTTCTCGTTGGTTGAACCCCGGTGTACTTATGTATGTTTTTATGTTGGTAGAATCCGTTTAGGATTTTCAGAGAGTGCTGTTCACAGAATTCTATTAAGTGTTCCCCATTTTCATTTGTTTTAGCGTCACGATATTTTCCTACGACTTTGTCATTTGTTTTTATTCCTGTCCAAGCGTTAAAATCTCCCAATAGCACAATTTATTTGCGGCTATTTATATTTTCAATGAGTTCCGATAAAGTTTCGTAGAATATTTGTTTAGCTGCTTTTAATGCATTTTCTGACGGAGCATATATTCCAATGATCTCGACGTCGTGCCCTTTCCACGTTTCCTTTTAAGTCTTTTTTTATCAATATTGATACCCCTGCTTGTGCTCTTTTCTCTTTCTCTACTCCTCTATAAATATGTATAAAACCTCTTATGTCTTCACTACCTTGGCTTTTTTTCTTTGTTTCGGTAAGAACCGTGATATCTGATTTTATTTTGTTTACTTCTGCCATGACTTCGACTGACTTGGTTCTCCACCCTTGGATATTCCATGTATTTATATTCAAATTCCTTGTTCGTTTGCTACGTCGTCTTCGTTTTTTCCTGTCCGTATTCCGAGGCTGGATTTTAGAATTTTTTGCAGTAAGTTTTTCACGGGTGTAGAGGAGCAGGCCCTACGTCCCAACCCCCTTATATCAATATAATCAAATTGGTTCATTTTATACAGCAGGTCTTTGTGCCAAACTCTGTTGAATGTTTTACTGACATCTGGAAAGGCGGCTACCAAAAATATTCATTTTCATTGTTCGGATCTGAATCCGAACTGTGCTTCAGGCCTATTGTTCCGATTTGATTCCGTATTGATTCTTCTTTTAGCCTAGCTAGTATGACCCGCTCTGCCATTTTGCTTATTGCTGGTAAAGCATATCGGCCGATAATTCTGGGGAAATCTGCTGTTTCCTTCTGGTTTTTTCATCAATATTACGTAAGCTTTCTTCCATGTGTCATGAAAATGTCTTAATATTAAGATTTGATCTGTTATGTATTTTAATTGCTTTTGCTGGCAGTTTCTTCTGGCAAAAATGTAGAAAAGCTTATAGGAAGCTATGTTGCAACATTTTCAAATCTTTGAAATAAATATGTAATATATTGAAATCCCCTCATATATGTATTAAAGTAACGAAGAATGATTTTAGTGTATTTCATTTCCTAATCGTACGACTTAAAATCCAAATATATTTCAATTCCTTCTTAGGTCGGCTCGAGTTAATATAAACCATTTTAGAGTTGTTTATTATTTTACAGGTGTGTACTTCCTCGGTATTTATTTATTTCTTTAAATGTTTTACTCGAACTGAACGATATTACGTTTTCAAATTAATAATTTACGTTTTAATTTCAGTTGTGTTTTGTTTATACTCAGCGTTTTGTTTATTCTAACTTATGAGATGAATTTTAAAAGATAATTTCATCACTCTCGAAGAGCGGTTCAGCGTTATGTCCAAATTCATGTCGAATTTGTAAAGTTTTCTGTTTTGCCCCTTTTCTGAGAAAATGTGTAGCAGTGTAAAGTTAATGGTTCAGTTAATGTTTTGAGGGAGGATTGGAAGAATCGTCGTTTCCATCTTCGTTTTGTTTCTCCCTGGTTATCATCCAAGGCTTTTGGCAGTATGGAAATTGATTTGTTCGTGTGTTCGTTGCACAGAGAGTGAAGCCCAGGTCTACGCCCAGTTATAGTGCCAGAAATACCAGTGACGTCCAGTTACAGAAAATTCAAAGTGCAATTTTTAGTGAAAAATCCAGGTAACTTTTGTTCCAAATTTTAAAGTAAAGACAGACAATTTAAAAAAAAATAATAATTACTTTTGTTAAAGCTTAAAAATTGTAACATCTAAAATTGTAAATTTAAGGTTTTGAGTTTAGCTGTCATTTTAAATTTTTCTGTTTTAAATTTATTGTGAATAATGGCGTAGAACGCAAATGGACTGTTACAACATCAGATCGAGTTGCAAGCAGTACTAGATATTGAGAAAATTGATCTGTGTCTCGTTTCTGAAACACACTTCACTAAACAGTCATATGTTAAACTTAGGGGGTATAGAGTGTATTCTACTGTACACCCAGATAATGTAGCTAAAGGAGGAAGAGCTATTATAATTAAAGATAACATCTTGCATCATGAGGAATTAAAATATGCAACTGAGCACATACAAGCTACAACAGTCTGTGTGAAGATAAAAACACATACCTTAAATATAAGTTCAATATATTGTCCTCCTAGACACTCCATTAAAAGAGAGCAATATAAAGAGTTTATGAACACTTTAGGAAAAAGATATATCATCGGTGGCGACTTTAATGCAAAAAATATCCACTGGGGTTCTAGTTTTTTAACTACAACTAAAGGAAAAGAACTATTGTCAGCTGTTAAGGAACAAAAGGGTGAAGTAATCTCTACTGGTAGACCAACATACTGGCCTACCGATAGGAACAAAATTCCAGACCTGATAGATTTCTTTATTTACAAAAATATCTCAGCTAACTATCTGGATATCAATGACGGCTGGGACATGAACTATGATCACTCACCGATAATTCTAACTATGAGTGATACAGTGATTAAAAAAGAGTTCAATCCAATATTGACTAATAAAAAAACTGACTGGGAGAGCTTCAAAATAAACCTTGAACACAAAATTAATCTTGCTGTTCCATTAAGAAACACGAGGCAACTTGATGACGTTTTTATAAAAAAGTTTTTTTAAAAAATATCCAACCATCAGCTTGAGAAAATACTCCCACAATAACTTCTAGAACAAAAGGGAACAACTATACAAAAGAAATCAGAGAACTCATAGTAGAAAAAAGGAAGTTAAGAAAAAAATGGCAGCAATACAGAGCTCCACGAGACAAAACTAGTTTGTATAATGCTACACAAAAACTAAAAAGGGAGATACAGAATATAAAAAATTCAACAATTAATTATTTTTTAAGTAATTTAACAGCTGACCAGAACACATATTATTCTTTATGGAAGGCAACAAAAAGATTGAAGAGACCAATTATTCATTCCCCTCCTATCAAGTTGGAAAACGGCAACTGGGCTAGAAGTAACGAACAGAAAGCAGAACGATTTACAGATAATTTAGAAAGCACGTTCAAACCCAACGACAATGATAGTGAAGAACTGAGATGGGAAGAACCATTTCAAACTAACGAAAGAATAATATTGACATCACTTAGAGAAGTATTAACAGAGATAAAAGAGAATATAAATCCTAAGAAAGCTCCAGGATATGATCTCATAACAGGAGAATTATTAAAAAATCTACCAAGAAAAGCCATAGTTAAGCTGACACACCTAATAAATGCTGCTTTTAGATTGAGATATGTTCCCAGACTCTGGAAAGTAGCTGAAGTAATTATGATCGCCAAACCAGGTAAATCTTCTAATGAAGTGACATCCTATCGACCAATATCCCTCCTTCCGGTGATGTCAAAACTATTTGAAAAACTTCTATTAAAAAGATTAAAACCAATAATAGAAAGAAAAAATCTTATACCAAATCATCAATTTGGTTTCAGAAATCAACATTGCACTATAGATCAAGTTCACAGAATAACGAATATAATAGAAAAAACATTAGAAGAAAATAAAGTCTGCTCTACAATCTTCTTGGATGTAGCACAGGCGTTTGATAAAGTCTGGCATGACGGTTTAAACTATAAACTAAGAACGTTCACGCCTAAACAGTATTCAGAAATCTTGAAATAATACATTGCGAATAGATATTTCAGAGTAAAACAAGAAGAAGTGTACACCGACTTAAGGGAGATCAAAGCTGGCGTGCCACAAGGAAGTGTCTTAGGTCCGGTCCTGTACCTATTGTATACGTGTGACATTCCAGAGCTAGAACAAAATACTATTGCCACCTTCGCGGATGATACAGCCATACTAGCGATAGGAGACACTAGTGAAGAAGCGACTGATAAGTTGCAACTATCAGTAAATAAAATACATAACTGGACCAGAAAATGGCGAATAAAATTAAATGAGACTAAATCTGCACACATTAACTTTACAAATAAAAAAATAGAAAATTTCCCAGTTAGAATAAATGATAAACGAATTCCTTATGCAACATCAGCAAAATACTTGGGCATCACCCTAGACGCGAAGCTGCGCTGGAAAGTCCATGTCAAAAAGAAAAGAGGGAGCTTGATATTAGATATAAGAAATTGTATTGGCTGATTAGAAAAAAATTCAACATTGTCAATTCATAATAAATTATCCATCTACAAGCAAGTACTGAGGCCAGTATGGGTATATGGGTGCCAACTCTGGGGCTGTACCAAAGCTAGTAATCTACTTATTATCCAGAGATTTCAGAATAAAGTACTGAGAAACATTGCTCCTTGGTATATCCGTAACAGTAACCTCCACCAGGACCTGGGTATGGAAACTGTGATCGAAATAATCAAGAGAACAGCAGCAAGTCACGAGCAGAGGCTGCATAGTCATGTGAATGTCGAGGCAATCCAGCTTCTTGACAACACTGAACTAAAGAGAAGACTCAAAAGGACAAAATTATTTGAGCTAGTGTAAATGTGTAACAGTTTAGTGTAAAAAGCAGAGTATAGTGCTGTGAAGTTATTGCATGCTAGTTGTAGTGCATTAGTTAATAGATAAAATAAGAGTAAGCCATAGGGTAAGCCCTTAGATTTAAGTATTTGCTGTTATTATGTTAGGTCAGAAAATAACTGATAATTGGTCATTTGTGACCAGATAGCAGTATACAAACACCGCGCAGGTGTTAATAAAAAAAAATATTATTAACATAAAACAGCTCGCTTTATTATTTTTGATAATTATTTGTTTTGTTTGTTTTAACAAAAGGTTAACCTCTGTGCGGTAACATTTGTAAGTTTTTTATTGAGGTAATATTTTTCTATTGTATTTTTTGAGTATTTTTGTATTCTCTATGTTTTGTAACTGTTTGTGGTAAGACACAATAAATGTTAAATTCTTTTTCTTAACATTTTGTTTATTTTTTAACTAACCCTTTTTGAGTATCATTTAAAAAAAATATTTTGCATTTTTAATAATTATTTTGATAGTTACAACTAGCTGTTGTAATGGTTATAATTAGGCACCTCGAGGTGGCGTCCTTTTTAAATTACTAGAGGTGTTTCCTGTTTCTTTTTGTGTTGTTTGTCCTAAGGGATTCATGACCTTTTGTTTTATATTTTTGTAGTTGCCCCAATCCAATCCCTCTGCCATTTACTTATCCACGACCCCAGTTCTCCTAACAAACCCTAAGTGCCGTTCGCATATGTTTCGATTATTTTGCTTGCCCTATTTCCACCCCATAGTTTCTAGGTAAAAATAACATGTTATAATTTTTTTTAAACGTTATTTCGTTTATAACTACTCCACTGGACTTAATAATATATCCTCGTATTTTACATTTGATAACAATAAACAAATGTTTTATATGGTTTCCGTTACTTATCGCATCGTAAAATGTTAAAATATCTGAAAAATTCGATAACAGGCCAGACCACTGAAATTGCACAAGTATTGTTATGTTTTATTTACGCAAATTGTCACGAAAACTACGTTGTTATTGAGAATTATTAAAGTGAGATAAACTAAATATATCTTTACAGGAATTAATTGTTTGTATGTGGAATAACCACGTTCAATTATATCAAAATTTGGAATGATCTGTTTATTGAGGTTACTATTGCATGTACTTTTATTATTAAGATACGTTATTATAGTTTAATTGATTTTATGTATATTCTTGAAAAACAAAAATGTAGAAGCAATAGTCAAGAACGACTAATATTGGCCTACCTCAAGGTTCTCCTGTGAGTCCAGTATTGTTCAACATTGTCATTAACATAATCTAATTGTGCGCCTAAGGATGTTCTAATGACTCAATATGCAGATGATCTTTATTGTTTCGGTTACAGCTGCGTGGATGTGGTGGAAAAATTAAATGGTACAGCAGAAAATACATCTAGAAAACTTCATGACATGGAAATTTGTTTATCATCTACCAAAAGTCAAGCGTTTTTATTTGATAGATATATGAATACTATTCCGAACACACAAATCTTAGTAAATAACATGTTTCCAGATTGGAAACAGGAAGTTTCTCATGTACGAGTTATGTTAGATAGTTCCTATTCTTGAGATGGCGTTGAGAGCTTCCAGTGGAGTCAAGATTATTCTATACTTGCGTCAAATATGGTGGGGCACACATTCTGGTACTTTACTTATCTTATGTAAGGTCTATATATTAGATCACACGTTGAGTATGAATTAATTATTCTTAGAGGTTGTACCCATTCCCTACACAATATAAAGTTCAATGTAGAGCTCTCAGAGTCCTAGGGGGATTTATGAGGTCTTCTTCAGTTCATATTATATTGTCCGAGTGCGGAGAAACACTGTTAAATCAAGGATTTGGCTAGCATTTCAATTTATAATAAAGGTAGTAGCATATGACAACCCAATATATTCCTCAATTGAGCAATTTTATAAAGTTTTCTGAGTTACTTTAGTTTTTAAAGAAGAAAATACTTTTGACCAATACAGGGCTGCCTTTCAGAATATTCTACATGAGATTCAGTAGGTAGCAAATAACTACTTATTTCCTTGTCACTCATTTCCGCTTAATTATCAGATTTCTCCTTTGGTTTATCAAACTGTTAAATCTAGGGAAAGAAGAAAATAACCAATCCAAGTTTATGTCTTAGCATATACATATAATACAAGATATACTGATCATTGTAATACCAGCTTGTTCCTTCAGTGCCACAGAGAAAATTGATACAAAGCAGTCCCTGCACCTCTTTCTAATTTGCCAATATTATCAATCACGTGCAATAAATGACCAATGAGACGGTCACGTGGTCGATAAACCCGGCCCATTAGACAGAGATGAAGGTACTGCTTTGCATCAGTTTTCTCTGTCGCACTGGGGGAACACCACTGTATTGTAGGTATCAGTCCATCTTGTATTATATGTTTATGTTGATAACTCCTCTGAATATAGATTCATTTTCACAGATGGGCTCAAAAAAAGATTACCATTTGCTAATTCAATTTGTTCAGTACAATTATTTGCAATAGAAAAGGCATTAGACTTAACCCATTAATGCCCAGCATTGCATTTTTGCAACAATTGACATAGCCCATTATGGCGTCATCTTTTGAAAAATGACACTAGTTATTCGGGCAGTCAAAGTTTAGATTTATTTCTCAACAGTTACCTATGTATGTTTTAATGGGAATTGGTCGCAAAACTTAGGTTTCCATAAACAGCTAGCATATTGAAAATTGTAGATTAATTTTGACTTATGTAAAAACGTATTTTTAATTAGTAGAAAGTCGTTTGTATATAAATTAACTGAATAAAATTTGGTTTTTGGTAGCGATTTATTGTTAAATCATTAAAAACGTTTTTGCAACACTGGACACCAGGCGTATTAGTAGTATATACAACCATTTTTGTTCTAGAAGGTGGAAATAAGACGTCAAATCAACTTGGCTCGGCCAGTTTCGATCGTACTAGTAATAATAGTGGTCCTAAAAAATTTATCCATACTCGAAGAATCAAACCTTATGGAGTCGGCTTTCAGTGCAGATGTTTTATTAGCAACTCCAGGCCCTATTGAATTGACCGATGAAGATATTGTAGATGAAGACTGTGGATGAACATTCAATAACCTAAACAAAATATGTTGTATGCGGAATCAGAAACTGGAATTCATTAAGAAGAAGAAAGACTAAGAAAATATAATTCTATATGAAAAAGAGGCAGATCTTCAAAGTCTGACACAAGTTCAGGAATAAGAAGATACGGAATAGGTTGAGATGGAAACAGAAAAAGAAACACGAAATGAAGAAATTCAAGATATTCAAGTGGCTCTACTGAAATTCGTGCAAAAAATGTAACTCTCCTACCTCGGAAATGGATTCAGAGAGATTTGTCAGATGAAAATTCCCTGAGACAGTTCGTTAAACATCAAGAATCCAAGAAGTCGCATGTACTAGGAAGAATCTGATGACGTTAAAAATATACTGAAACCATTATAAGATTTCTCAATTTTAACGATAACCTAAACACTGATTTTCAGACAAAACATACAAATTTTTCCATACCTTGAAAGTCTCCGCAAGTCATTTACTGACTACACTATATAGGAAACCGAATTCAGCATGGATGAGGTCATGATAGCAGACTATGGGCATCATAGTATGAAACAACATATAAAAGGCAAGCCCATATACTTTGGGTATAAAAAGTATGATTGGAATTAGAAATCTGATTAACTCATAGGGTTCAATATTTATCAAAGAGCCAAGAAAAAATCCAATAAATACAAAAGCGAATTTGGCCTTTGGGTTGAAATAATATTGCAGTTTGCTCAACTTATTCTAAAATTCAATGCGATAGGGTTATGCCTCATTGCTTATATGCTGATAATTATTTCACCTCTATGAAACTAATTGATTTTTTAACATCATAGGGAATATGTTACGTAGAAACGTCGTTACGTCATCAAATAGAACAGAAAAGTGTCCATTCAGTGAAACGTTTAAAAAATCCATACGTGGAATTTTTAAAAATAAGGTGCTTTTATGTAGATGAAATGGATGGAATATATGTGATAGATGGATGGATCAAAATGTTGCCTAGTATAGAACAAATATAAGATCCAAATACTGGTATTGGTCTTTATTTATCTGGGGTCTTGATGTCTCCGTACAAAATGCTTGGTTAATTTGCCGTAGAATGAAACACATTATCCCCGAACAACTCGAAATTGATTTCCTGCAGTTTCCTCGATATATAGCCAACGCCTTGTTGATAATGTTTGGAACTTCTCTAAGAAGACCTGGTCCATCTCAATCTTCCACAAAGTAGTAGTTTCTTCCTCATATGTAGTGATTAATTGGTGAAAAATTGGCAACAAAGAGCACAAAATAGCAAAGAATGGAGGAGTTTAAGGGAGGCCTATGTCCAGCAGTGGACGTGATAAATGAAGGCTGAATGATGATACATATTAGTTGACAGGGTTATTGTTTTCTTTTCTTAGTTAGGTATTCTATAAACTGTACATAATAGGTGAAGAGTATTACACGTTAAATTAATTGTAAATTGTATATTTTCTATAACAAAGAAGGGATTAAATTGTACATAATATCAGTATTTTTTTCTTCTTATTTTCATAAATTAATTAAAACAACCATTAGCGCAATGTAATATACTTTGGGAAGTAACCTCGATACTTCCCTGGTGCCCACAATTTTCTTTTTAGTTTGTTCTTTATTTTAATACTTTTTTCAAGTTCAATTATCCTTGATTCGATCAGCTTGTCATATTCATTTTCAGATAATTGTCTTTTAGAGTCATACATATTGGCAGAATCCTTCCTGAGTTTAATTGCTCATCCTCTGGCACAGCCTGCTTGCCAAGTTGCATTAAGTGTCACAATATTGTGTTGTGAGCACATCTCTTCCATTTTTGTTACATTGGCCACCACTACATCTGCCAACCCCTATTCTTGTTAAATTGGTGCTTAGCACAAAAGCCCACCTATACAATTATTGTTAATTTGAAAATTAAGGCAAATATCGAGCACAAGTTTAATCAAATCTTGCCCAGGTACTTTCGCTTAATATAGCATCTTCAGGGGTATTTCGTCAAATATGGGCTATCCAGCATGTCACTCTCTCTCCTGTTACCGACAAAGAATGTAGAGCGTAGAACTATTTTAATTAATTCTTTGTTAATTAACTGTTTGTCCTTGTTTTAGTGTAGTGTTTGTACAATTTTATGTTAACATTAATTTTTATCACATTCTACGTTTGCTGGATAGCCCATATTTGACGAAACGCCCCTGAAGATGCTATATTAAGCGAAAGTACTTGGACAAGATTTGATTAAACTTGTGCTCGATATTTGCCTTAATTATTAAAGTATATTTTTTCGAGCATTCAACCTCATATTAATTAATTATTGTTACATTGTGTTCCAGTTCATTTATTTAGATTCATCATCATCATCATTGGCTTTTACAACTCTTCGTGAGTTTTTGCCGCGTTTACTATTGCCTTCCATTGATTCCGATCCTGTGCTATTATTTCCCATGGCCTTACTTCCATCTTCTCCAAGTCTTCCCTGACTGCGTCTTTCCACCTTTTTCTAGGTATTCCTGTCGATCTTTTACCATCTGGTCTTTCCCGAAACACATTGCTAATCAGTCTGTCGTCATCACTCTGTACCACGTGGCCTGCCCATCTTAATCTATTGTCTTTTATGTATCTTACGATGTTTCCTTTCCCGAAGAGAGTCTCTATTTCATTGTTGTATCTGCTCCTCCATTCATTTGTCACGCTGTCCCTGCAAGGACCATATATAATTCGCAGGATTTTACGTTCCCATACTAATAGCTTATTGATTGCTTTCTTTCTCAATGTCCATGTTTCACTTCCATATGTCACTGCTGGTCGTATTATGGTTTTGTACATTTGGATTTTGGCACGCCTTGAGAGAAGCTTTGACCTCATTAGATGTTGAATGGCAAAGAATGATTTATTCCCCGCCAGTATTCGTATTTCAACCTCCCGTTCTCCTGTGTTTTCACTGGTAATTGTTGCTCCTAGGTATTTGAATTCTTTGACCACCTCAAAATTATGATCGTTTATGGTAATGTTTTGTCTTATTCGCTGTTGTTCCTTTTTTGATACGACCATGTATTTAGTTTTTTCTTCGTTTATTTTCAGGCCTACGCTTAGTGTTGCTTCTTCACAGTTCGATACTATATCCTTAACTTCCAGTGTTGTCTGTGCTACTGCATCTACATCATCTGCAAATGCGAGAATAATCTTTGCTCCTCTGGCAGTTATGTCTGGTTTGACTCTGGTATAGATTTTTCGCATTGCGTATTCTTATGCTAGGTTAAATAGTAATGGGGACAGCGGGTCTCCCTGTCTGAGCCCTGTGCTTATGCTAAAAGCCTTTGAAGTTTTGCCTCCTATTCTAATTTGTGCAAAGGAATTGTTGACACACATTCGCGCAATCATGGTCAGCTTCTTTGGTACGCCTAACTCGATCATTGCACTCCACAGTTTTAAGCGATCTATGGAATCATAATTTATTCAGATTGAAAGTGATTAATACAAATCAGTGATCATGTAGCAGTGTAGGCACCTTACAGGTGAAATTATTGAAATATACTAGATACCAAAGGAAGTCCCAGTTCTTTATTAGTGAATTACAAGGTGATCCAACATTGATTGTTGTTCTGTTTAAAAATTTAAACTCAAAGACATTATTCGCAGTGCAAAAGTTTTTAGTCAACCAGGACACATGTGTAGTTTGTCAATGAACTTTATAAAATTTTATTTGCTTGCTTGGATTACACGTGCATAGTGCGTTTTAGTGCGATAGAGAACTTAGAGAACTTCTGTGAAAGAACTTTGAAACAAGTATTTTTAATTTGTTGTTCCTTTAACTATTGTTGCAGGTTCAAAAGTTATGAGCTTAAGCCCAGATGTACCTTAGGTACGGCTCTTGAACAATCAGTATAAATACACAGATCCTGACCGAATCTCTCTTCAATCCTGACTCCCTAGGGGGAGTGTAGTGGTCGACGTGATGTCGTGTATTGTCCGTCTCCAGAGATCTCTGTCTCTGGTAATTTCTTTTAATTCATGCATAGGTCTTTGGCATATTCCTGTAATTTGATCTATCCATCTTGTTGGGGATCTTCCTCGTGATCTTCGGCCTTCTACCTTTCCTTGTATGATAAGTCTTTCCATGTTTTCTTTGTTTGCTCTCATAACATGCCCAAAATATTTTAATTGTTGGAGATGGACTTTACTAGAGAATCGTTGGCTAACTTTTAGCTCTCTTAAAATTAAATTATTTGTTCTACGGTCGGTCCAAGGAATTCGTAACATTCGTCTTCAACAGAACATTTCAGTGGCGTCTATCTTTCTTCTCTCCGATTGTCTCAGAGTCCAAGATTCACATCCGTAGGTCAGTATTGGGAATATTAAGCAGTTGATCAACCTCATCTTTATCGCTCTTGAAATTTGACAGTCTTTCCATATTTTGGTCATTTTTGCTGTGGAAATTTTTGCTAGATCACATCTACGTTTAATCTCTTCTTGTAATGACCCTGTGTTTGTGATTAATGATCCCAGATATAAGTATGAGCTCACAACCTCGAACCGGTCAATTGTGGTTATGTGTGGATGATTGTTGTGTAGTCTATCCACTATCATGATCTTTGTCTTTGATATGTTTAATTGCAGATCAAATATTTGACTTTCGTTTTCGATCAGTTGTATAAGTTCCATCAGCTCTGCTTGACTATTTGCAAGAAGGGCTGTGTCATCTGCGAAACGTAGGTTGTTTAGTTTTTCAATTTTATTGAAAACATACAAAACCTGCTTACCAGTTAGACCTATTTAGAAGTGTGTACAAGTCTTACAATTGTCTTTTTCAATTGTTTAGTTTATGACCATTTATTGAGATGCCCTTTTCCCATCCTTCAAGTGCTCTTCGCATAATATACTCCCCATATATGTTGAATAATTGTGGAGATAGTATACATCCTTGTCTGACACCCCTGACCGAATAGCCATGGTAATTAATGTATGGAAGAAGAACAAGAATGTCTTGACTAAACGACAGTCTTTGGAGTTTGTGTTATCTGCTAAGTTCTGTAACTTCCATGGAAAAGTTTTTGTGTTAATTTACTTTTTTCTTTGAGTAGCTCGCAGATGAATTTGAAATCGTAAAAAGTTATAAATGAATTGTTGCCAAAGGTAACAAATATAAATGTGTAATTTTATTATAAAACAGCAAGGGTTCACAATATAATTCAAAATACAAATGTCGTTTAAAAGTTTAATTTTCTTAATGTACTCTTCACACTCCTTTTTTATCTTGTTTGTTATTTGACTTTCATCATGAATAAAAACAAATACCTTGAAACAAAACCAAATTCGTCTGTGCTATATAAAAACATCAATAAGGAGAGATTTGTAAATAATAAATAATATTTTGCTGGTTTACTGATTACGGATATTAGTCTGTACCAGTTGACACTGAACAGATATAAGTTCATTTAGTAGGGGAATCAATGAAGATAGTATTACTAGAAAAATGTTTAATATTGCGGAGATTAGTAGGAAGCTTAGATTAACAGAAACCCATCAATCACATAATTACAGGAAGGCAAAGACCGTTATCATGTATATAGTAAAAACTATGTTATCTCATATTAATAATTATGAAAGGGAACTAATAACAGATGAGATTCTAAATAACATATTTAAATGTCATGAAATTAAAAAAAATGATTACCATAAAGATGGATGCAAAACGATTAATATTTTCTCGAAACTGGCAAAATTGCTGAAATACTTGAACAAATAAAAAACGGTCAATATCCTGGTTTTTATAGATTTTTTTACCTAACCATACAGGTTGTCCAATAAGGTAATATATCGTCGCTTAAGATGCAAAAGCTCGTAACCCACAAATAAGTTTTTTTTACAGGAGAATAAAAAAATTCTTGGCGTACGAAAATCGTTAAACCTAAATAGATAATTATTGATTTAATATCAAGATATTGTTATAATATTGGAAAATACATAATTTTTTTAATTTTAAAAATTATTTTGATCTAACAGTGGGTTACTAGGAATTGCTACCAAATGATAATGCAGAATGTGGTTTAATTGTTATATTGAATTAAAAAGTTATTTCGAAATTAAGTTTTATTTATAACTTAAGTAGATATTGAAAAGATTTTAAACGAAATAATTAATTATGTTTGATATTATCGTAAAAGTAATGACAATCAGGAGGAAAAACAGCTTTTAAATCTTGAAGATGTTTCCATTACTGGGCCTTTATTTTTCTGTTTTCCAAATTCATTTGGGGCCAAACACGGCATACTTCTTGTCTGTTTCTACGCTGCAGTAGTTCTACCCATCATAAAACATCAAAGTTGAGTTTGTAGAAAATAACACCTTTGGGTGTACATTTATTAGCTCTAATGCCAGTCACATTTTTGTTCCCTGGTCGTATGCTGGCATACATATGGTTTTCCTTTTTCGAATAATCTTTAAAACGATCGTACGGTACCTATTCGGCCACATATCGATAGGGATTTTGTCTAACTTCACGAGTAATAGAAAGATAAGTTGAAGGCAGATAACGTCCTTTAATTTTAGTTTCTATTCGACTGTGAATGGAGTCACACTCCATTTGAGTATGTCCACGTTCTAAGTATTTTTGTTCAATTATTTGATTTCTACGTATAGAGCAAAAAATCAGTGCATTTGCCATGATGCTGTTACGGTTTTGATATATACATCCATCACTGTACACTGTAAGTTGCAAGTTGCTATCTGTAAACCGTGTAATATAGTCCACAACCGAAGAGGCGAACAAATCAGTTTCTATTTCGCTAAACCAATAACACGCTTTGTCTTTATATTAATTATGATGAAATTATGACAACATAATTTTGTTTTATAATATACAGCACTTGTGTTAAGGCTGGGACATACCTTAACAGCTTGTAAATACATCATTATAACGATTCATCTTGAGCCAGCTTGGTGTCATTCAGTTTTTCTTGTCTTGCTCTTTCCTTCTTAGTAATATAATTGACAAAAGAATAATCATACAGGTTTCTACTTCATGTTGACAACAAATGTCACATTTATCTTTTTTGGGCAGATATATAGAAATTTCTGAGATATTTCTTATGGAATAACTCGTCAAATGTTCTTCTACTCATAGTCTGGTTGCCTTCATTTTTGTACTTCAATAAATACTCGCTATATAAAGCTGTACAGATCGAACAGTCTGGTCTAAATATAACTTGCTTGAGCTTTTACGGCAGTAGTGGGATGGCAGTTTTGGTAGCTCATCTAAAAACGTGTCTAAAAACTGCTTGTCACAATTCATTTTGGGTAGTGCTCGTCTCATTCCTCTTTCTTCTGATACATTGTTGACGATGAGCATCACTCTTGCTGAGATTGGTATAAAGTTGTCAACAGATTTTGCCACTTCTTTTGTCAATCTAATGTCGACACCTAATTCATGTTTGCCGTTATCTGTGCCAGAATAGTAAATGCGGTGTTCCCCGATATTTGCGGTTCCTGAATCTGGCCACGCATTTCACTTATTCCCAGAATATTTAGTTTCATGTGTGTCATTTCTTGTATTGAATTATGGATTTTACCTTCCTGTGCCATGGTTTTCACGTTCCATGTGCCTATGTTGATGTATTCTTTGCATTTTAATCTTTTTGTTATACTTGTAACTGCTTCTTCCGGAGATCCGATCGAGGAGCTTACTCCGAAATTGAATTTCGCTGCAAGCGTAGCCACTTGATTCTACCAGGACTTATCCAATCCGGATCTTTAATGAGATGTCTTGTCCCAATCTTTCTTCCTCATCTCTATGCCGTTGACCGCTTCCACGGTTTTTTCGCCTTTAAAGCCAGTTTCTCAAATCCTATGTAAGCTCACCTGTTGTTTTTAAACATTCTTGCCCTAAGAATTTAACACGTTTAGAAACCATAATATTGTCCATATTCATTTTAATTTGCACAAAGTTTGCTTTTTAGTAATACGGTATTTAAGAAATAATTTTAATGCTAGAAACATTTGGGTTAAGTAATACAAGTATGCGATTCAAAAGCTTGTAAACCACATGCGTACCATGTGTATGCGTGTTATCAGGTTTTGCTTAGAACTGCAATACCTCATATCCCACATAGACTAGATGGGTATGTGGTTTACGAGATGTTGCAGTAAAATATGTGGGATGCAAGTTTTTTGTTTCCGACAAAATTCACTGAAACGATGCAATTGTGGCTTACCATATTTTGCAGGTGCATAGGTACGTAAGCAATAAACTCAATGGCTAATAAATCGCCATTTCGATAAAAGTGTGGGTTACGAGCTTTTGCCTCTTAAGCGACGATATAATAAAGTAATCTTTAAACCATTGATTAAAAAGTACACATATGTATATTAGTAGTTTTAATCAAGTTACTATGTTATATCTTTCCTATACTGCGACTCTTACAAACGCTACCTGTAAGAAAATTGAGACTTTCGAAATGTGGCTTTATCGTCGAATCCTGAAGATATCCTATACCGACCACGTTACTAACCAGGACGTTTTATTAAGAATGCAAAAAGAAAAAGAGTTATTAATTACAATAAAAACAGCCAAAATCGAATACCTCGGTCACATAATGAGGAACAGCGAAATATATGGGTTGCTGTAATTAATTCTACAAGGAAAAGTAGAAGCAAACAAGGACCAGTTAAGCAAAGAATTTTCTGGCTGACAAATCTACGTACGTGATTCCACACAACGATCACAAATCTTCTCAGAGCAGCAGTTTGCAAAATACAGATTGCCATGATGGTCGCCAACATCTGAAACTGATCTACAATACAAGAAGCACTACAAGAAGCAGAAGAAGTCCATCTCTATTCGCTGCTATTATGAACGCCTTGCTTCTCCGTACATCAATCGTCACATCTCGAAGGTTCCGGCATATATGTTATCATTCCGCCGTTTTGCAACCCTTATATGGGGTACGTTTTTTTAAGTAGCCTTAAGTTTAGGTCAAGTTTATACATAGGTATCGAAATACAAAATATTTATGGGCAACAAGAGAAACTAGGTCGAAAAAAAAAGAAAAGTGGACAAGAGACTATTTAAACATAAGATTGCAGATACTTGAGGAATTGAGTCGTGTAGTTTCAAAACCCGACAAATCCACTTTTTATGAATTTTGAGCTACTCCTGTCAAAAGATTTGTAATCTTGCCCTCTACATGTTTATAGTGAATTTTCGATGCAAAACCCTCCCAATCTAATCTTAATTTGCATTTTAAATATTGTGTTGGTTTTAAAATCCAGCAAATCCAAGCACATGTTAAAATCAAATCCCAGCAAATCCGAGGCCACCGGAACCAAATCACAGTCAGGTAAGAAAGTGACGTCAGTGAAAATGTTTGTTGGTGTTATTAAAACCGTTAAAACGTTTGGTTGTAATAGAAGTTTGCCTTGCAAAATGTATGTTGTTAGAATAAAATCAAAATAGTTTTATAGCTAAAATTAATTATTAAATTGTTTTAAAATCAAAATAGTTTGGAAATTTTCATGGAGCAGAGTCCGAAACCAATAAGTCTGGAGAGGAGTCGAAAACGTGTTTCACAGCCAGCTACTTGAAAAAGAACGGCTAAAAAAATGAAAGGTAAACAAACCACTTTCAATTTTAACAAAAAAATGCCAAATAGTAATTTTTTTTAGATACAAAAGCCCATGATCTGCCATCGTATCCATCTTGTACACATGTTACCAAATCATATAGATGTTCTACTCTTCTAATGCGAGATGTTCAACAGTTTCATCAAAATTGTTATGCACATGCAAATAAAATAGGACTAAATCCGTTCACAAATTGTAGAGAGCACGAAATGTGCCTCAAAGTCATAAAACGGTCGTAAAATTTGTATCATCATAGGCGTTCCTGAGGTGTTTATTCATTAAAATTAATGCGTTTTACATTTATTTTCCTTTATAAAATGTTTATCAATATTAATAATGTTTTAATACTAATATATTTAGCAAAACACTATGTTTATTACATTATATTAATAAATATAAGAATTTAATCATTAACAATTTTGTAAATAAGAATACCTTATCTCTTTGGATATTTCAATACTAATCTTCGCATTTAAAACCTGGAATTCATATCCGAAGATACTATTCGTTGCAAGATAATTAGGATGGAATGCCCCAGATTTTTAATAATATAATAGGTATAAAGATGCCGGCTTTGGCCACGTGCCTCGTCTGTTCAGTTTATATTCGAAACTTAACTTGAAAGGGTGAAGTTATTACGAACGAAAACAATTTTTTTGTTTAGTATGTTTTTGATTGCATGTAATTTTCGGCTCGTCGGTGTTTCCGCGTCTACGGCAGTAATTAGCGTCGCGAATATTTCTTTTATGAATTATATACAGTGCGTGAGTGATTTTTTATTCCATATACCTACAAACATATACATACCTTTTGCTCGTGCTCGTTTTGTTGGATTGTTTATGATGGCTTCATAATCAACATCATCAAGTTTTACACCGGTACTGTTGCGTACAGTCAGTAAGTCTGTCTATTCACCAAGACTAGTCTATTCAAGAAGACTATTGTTCTAAATGTTCACGATGCTCTGGTTTCTCACAATCCCACAAACACTGTTCTCAACATAGTCGAAAGTTGTGCCAACATGACTGGCGTAGGGGAGTCAACTATATATATGTTCCTATCAGAAAGAAAAAAAACACGGTAAAGCTAATCCAAATACAAACGGAAACTTCAAGAGAGGTGAAAAGCCTATTGAAATTGATGAATTTGCCTAAAATGGTATTCGAAGGAAAATTCATGGATTTTTTTTCAAAAAATAAATACCAAACCTAAACAAAATTTTACACGAAGTTAGAGACGACCCCGATTTGCCTCATATCGGACGAACTAAATTGTGGCAAGTTTTAAAATAATTAAATTTCCGGTGGGAGAAATTAGACCGATAATCACTTTTGATTGACCGGGAGGAGATAATATGTTGAAGAAGAAATTATCTAAGATCCATACGAAAATTCCGCGCTAAAGGAAGGCCAATCTTCTACCAGGACGAAACGTGGGTAAACTTAGGTCATACTCTAAAAAAAATTTGGTCAGATAAAAATATATTAAGCTCCAGGCAAGCCTTTATGGAAGGTTGGTCTACTGGTATCTCCCCACCTTCTGGTAAAGGCAGTAGAATAATAATTTCTTACATTGGCAGTGAAAAAGAATTTGTTAAGCATGGTTTGTTGGAATTTCAGTCCAAAAGCATAAAAGACTATCACGAGGAGATGACAGCTGATGTTTTCGAAGAGTATTTTGAGCAGATGATTGAACATATACCACCAAATGCAATTATAGTATTAGATAATGCACCTTATCATTCACGACTAGTAGAAAGACTTCCAACGACTGCGTGGAAGAAACAGGATATTCTTGACTATCTGCGGAATAAGTAGCTGCCTTACGAAGATATAGTGGTAAAAGCAGAACTTTAAAAAATTGCCCTGCAACACAAATCTAAGTTCAAGAAATACGTAGTTGACAAAATGACGGAAAGGCGAAACATCACAGTCCTTAGACTTCCACCCTACCACTGCGAAATTAATCCAATTGAACTCATTTGGACACAAATGAAAAGTTATGTGGCTAGAAAATTACAGAACAAAACTGGAAAGATGCAGTAAGACATGTAGAAGAAGAACAAAAAATGTGGGATCTTGATAACATAATTGATGCGACCGTAGAGACACAACCGCTAATTATTAACCCTCGAGACGACTCGGATTCCGAAGTTGATTGTATTTATTTTGAATTTGAATAGTTTTCTAACCGTAATTATATAAGGTAAGTAATTGTAGTTGTAATCGCGAGGTATTAAAAGGGAAAGGCGCAAAATGTCGCCTGTCAAAATGTTCAATGTGTTTTAAATGTATCCATTTTTTTCAAAACCTGAGAAAACTAAAAAGCATTTTTGAAAAATTTAAAGTCAGAATGAAATACTTATTAGAATAAATAAAAAGTTCCTTTTGCATGCAATATTTTCAATTAAAAAATTATACTATATTTTCTCTTTTATTTTCACCTCTGTTACATCACATATTAAAATAAACATTATAGAAGTTTTCAGGGACTTACTGCCCTCAGTAACAATGTAATCTTTCATTCTACGTTTAAATTTTTCAAAAATATTTATTAGTTTTCCCCTGATTTGAAAATGATGGACACATTTAAAACACATTGAAAATTTTGCCAGGCGACATTTGCTTCGCCATAATGAAATAAATGTATCTTTTACAACTGGCGAGAAACTTGTTATTTTTGGATAAAAAAGAAGTTTTATTAAAACAAAAATACAATTTACATAAGTACAATTTAAAAAATATATTTATTTAGTTCAAATAAATGTTTCAATCATATACTCTACGACACTCGTAGGCCATCTGTAACCAAAATACCTTCGAAATCGGATTATAAGGTTGACTGCCGTATTGTATTCCTTCAGATACAAGGTGGGTTAGTCGAAAACATCTAAAACAGTCAGTTCAGTTTTCTAATTAGGGTTAACTTGTAGTGAGCTATCGACAAATTGTGAACCGATATAAAAAAATTTTGCAATACAAAAAATATAAAACGGTCAGGACGAACAGGTAATACAAAACACAAAAAAATGTCTAATACAATACTATGTTAACATGTTTAAGTCTAACAAAAAATACCAGTTTGTCAACAAGCCTTTCTGAATATTCTAAAAAAAAAGACAGAGTACTCGGTGTGTTAAGTAGATATCATGATGGACAACGAATGGCTCGTGAAAACAGAGGCGGTGACTGTAAATTTTTAAAGTTTGCAAAAAAAAAACGATCTTGTGTAGTGAAGTTTATTGAAAAATTTAAAGCTATTGAAGGTCACTACCGCAGAGGCAAAACCAATCGAACTTATTTATCATCAGATTTAAATATTTCAAAAATGTTTCGACTATATTGCCAAGAAGTAGAGCATGATTTATGTGTTGCGGTAAAAAAGTTACATTCGGCATATTTTTAATACCTGCTACAATATTGGCTTTGGTTTCCCAAGAACTGATGTTTGTTCTACATGCCTTCAGCTAACAGAAAAGATAAAGGTTGAAAAAAATAATGAACTTAAAAATACATTATTAACCGAAAAACGCATACATAAGTTACGAGCAAAAGCTCGTAATATTCTTTGATTCTTTGATTGTCAAAAGAATCAGGCAATGTGGAAGATTCCTGATCAGTATGTTTATTACAGCCGGCAGTTATACACGTACAATTTTGCTGCTGTAATAGGTTCATCCCATTCGCCATTTACTAAGGAAAATGTGTTTTTGTATACATGGACAGAAGATCAACAGTTAAAAGGAGCAATTGAAATGTGCACTAAATGGCTTAGTGTAGATACACCTTCATTTATAAAACACCTATAAATTATAGAGGAGATTATATTTCCTGTGGCTGGACACTCATTTATTCCCCCAGACAGAGTATTTGCAAAGATCGAAAAAGTTATTAAAAAAATAGATACCATCTTTTCTCCAGAAGAGTTCGTTGAAATGTTTAAAGACCATAGAACTCTCTATATCTTGGTTTAAGATCTTTCAGTGTACGACTGGAAAAAGGATTGCCAAACTGCACTTCAACCTCCTGCACAGTGGCACTTTCGATTTAATATGAGTAAAAGATTTCTTTTAAGACGTGGAAAAAGCAAAGTTGTAACTATTAGAGGGGAACAGTCTTATAAATTTGATTTAGGGGAATATAAGTCTGTATTTAAAAAAGGAAAATCCGTTAAAAGTATGTTGTAATCTACAGTTACAGGTGGTGTACGTGCTAAAAAAGAAAAACTTGAGGATGTAAAGAGCTTATTGGAAAAATATTGGAGAGAAAATTGGCAACATCTTAAAACTCTAATATACTTTGATGATATTTACAAAAAATATGATAATGTTGAAGACAACGAGATTCCATAGATAACCAGCAGTGACAATTTGTTTAAATCAGTTGACAAAGTTCCGGATTTAATAGTTTAATTTAATGTTTTTTGTCAAAATAAAACCAATTATATGATTAAACAACAATGTTTGTTTTTGTGTTTAACTAGATATAATTCAAACTGCGACAATTCCATACAAGTTTGTTTCAAAACCCAACAAATCCGTAAGTAAAAAATCAAAGCCCGACAAGTCCACTTTTGTTTTTTAAATTTTATTTAAAATTATGTATTTCCAGAATAATTACAAATGGTTTTTAACTCATAAACATTTTTTTTAAATAATAAAATAATATGAATATCCATAACCTAAACTTTCATACCAAAACAATTTTTTTGAATTTCCCAACATTTGACCTCAGTGGATTTGTCGGGTTTTATACTAGACGAAATTGTATGGCCACTTTGAAGAAAACAACACTGAAATTGAAGAAAAATGTTCAAAAGGTGATAATCTAAATATTACAAGCAAGTACAAAAGAAATACAAAAAAGGAGTCTTTCATGTCTTCGGCAAAAATTAAGTTGATGGAACTTAGGATGGAAGGGCTGCATCATTTATTGGAAGACAATGAAGATATACAAGGGGATTTAAAATAGGAGGTGAAGTACAAAAAGTAGACACTTTCATAATGGAAATTACTATGAAAATGAACAGGATGCGCTAGAAGAAGGTGAAATAAAAAGATTTTACCTGATGAAAAGAAGGGTGCGGTCGATCATAAAAGAAAATATTAGATTGGAGGCAGAAGGATGCAAGAAAGAAAAAATTGTATTGTTTTAAGTAAAGATGCCTATATTTGAGGGAAAATATGAATCATGGGTAACATTTTATGATTTGTTTAAAGGTTTGATACATGAGAACAACTATCAAATGTGGAGACAATGCACTATCTAAAGACAAGCATCCGAGGAGAAGCAAGTAGAAAAATACAACATTTAAATATTACGGAAACAAATCACAGTGCATGCTGCCTGGGAAATGTTGTAAAAGAGGTAAGATATCCCAAGTATGAATCTATTGATATTAATAGACAAGACACTTCACGCTGCAGAGATAAAGTCACGCCAGCAAAGGCGTTGAAAACGTTATATGACAGTTTCTACGAATGCTAAGAAGCGATTAGTGGACTAGGTATAATGACAAAGTGCTGGAATCATCTTAGAGCACGGATAAGCATGTTAAAGTGGGATACGGAAACCAGAAGATTATACGAAACGTCAATTCAAGATAGTAGTAGGGACATTCCGACATATAAGTCAATACATGAATTTCTGCAAAGAAGGTTCCAAACATTAGAGATGTTAACAACAGGAAGGAAGACAACAGGCAAAGAAGAAGATAACCTGTGTGGTATGTCATGAAAAACATAAACTATTCAAATGAACGCAGTTTCTAAGTCTACAATTACGTGAAAGAAACAAAATTTTAAAGGAAAAGTAATGGTGCGATATATGTCTACTACAGAAAAGGGAAATACCATGTTATTCCTCTTATAGATATGCAAAATGTAATGGACAGCATCATTCAATGCTACACATGTCAAAAGGTTGGTATAATAACCGAAATAACAAAAGAATTTCTGAAAACAAAACGCCACAAAATAGACCTAATTCGAGTAGGACCAGAGTTAAAAACAGTTACGATGGATCGTCAAGGAGACGAGAGAATACCGTAAGCTGTTTAAGTCATCATAATGAAGAAGTGCTACTTACAACTGCATTAGGACGAGTAAGAGACTCAGAATGAATCTCACAATTGATGAGAGCATTGTAGGCCGCTACAACTCTCGGAATAAAAAAAGACTGTCCACGCCTAGACATCTGCAATTGACAATGAGGATTAAAGGACGTCGAAATGGAGCGTGAAATTCAAAAATAAATTTGAAATGAATACCGAAGCACTTGTGCTACGAAAAATAACAAAGAATCTACTGGAGGGGGTGATATAGATAAAAGAAATGAAGCATAGGAACTTAGTTTTGGCGGATCCAAATTTTAATGAAATAGGTCCAATAGAGATTCTATTAGAAGTCCAAGAATATATTTTGATATTACTGGACGGAGTAGATCGAACAAAGGATTGTTTGTAGCCAATCGACAGAACTGATCTTGTTGACTTTGGAATTTACAGAGGAATTCCCAAAAATTGCGTGACGGCAAACTCTTGTCTTGAATTGTCCTCATTCTCCAATTAGAATTACAATCAACATGGACACAATACAAAAAGAATCAGCACTAAGCTTAGGCAACAAATACACTAATTGGAATGATTTTTGTGAATATCTGGATACCTTTTTAGATCTCTATACCAATAATGGAATAGAGAATACGATGTAAAATTTTACAAGATCGATACAAAACGAGATATGAGACACAACTCCAAGCCAGGTGTTAACTAGCACACCTCAAGAACTGTCTTTGATAATTAAACAAAAAATAGCTAAGAAACAGAAAATAAAGAAAATCTGGCAAAGAACTGCGCTCCTTCAGACAAAATTAAATTAAATCAAGCTACTCTAGAACTGAAGACCTTACTACATACTAATAAAAACAGTAAAAATCAAAACTATCTTAGGAACTTAACAGCTTCAGAAGCTACTGGCTATGATTTATGGAAATCTGTAAAAAGTCTTAATGTAAAGGTCTAAATTTAGCAGCCCTACTGTACGTAGTCCACTTTACTTTTAGGTACAATCTACTGATGCTTAGATTCTGTAATATCATCATTCTCAAATATTTTGTACAGAAGATCATCTTATAGTATCAGGTAATTAGAGTGGCTCCGGTAGGACTTGACTTCTGGTCTACATGAACTAATGTATTGCCAAGAAGGTCTCTTACCTTGACTCATCAATTCCAATATTCTTTTTATGCTTGAATCATCTGCTTGGACGTCTTGTAGATGTTAAGGCTGCCTTTGATCAGTGGTAATGAGGGTGATTCGTCTCACAGGGCAAAGTCGGTCCTCTAATTTAAAACAGTGATTACAATTTGCACTGCATGACCATCTCGAAAGAGCATTAGCATTTGAATAAAATATTCCAGCCCTGTGTTCGAGTCTCTTCGGCATCATGCTTAAAACTTTTCTTACCATTTCCTACATGCGTTCATCGTTTTGTTCGTTGCCTTCTTCAGTGGTTCGTACTTGATGTCTATGTGATTAGCTGTTTCGTGTTCCACGGCAATAGCAAACGCTTGATCTAAAACTTACGATCTTACTAGTCGTAAAGCTTTCTGTAAGTTGATATCTCTCAACTCATTGAAGAAGGTATCTACAGCAATTTCTTCCAAGATCTTGTCTGTTTTCTTCATAAGTCAACGGCACTATACGAGCAACATCTGCTTCAAATTCTTGCAAATTCTCACTTGCTCGTTGAATTCTTATTTGTGATTTGTAGACTCGTTGTAGATCAGTACATCCGTAGCGTTTTTTAACTCAAGTCAACAAGGTCTGATAACACTTTTCTTAACAATTAGGAATTGATCTTGGATATCCGCAGCATCACCTCGTAATCCAGTCAAGTAAACAGCCTTTTCTTGTTTGTTCCAATGTTTGGTTGTCGCAGTAGCTTCAAGTTGTCCTAGGTATGTGGACTAAGGAGACTTCCCATGAAATGGTGGCAATTTAACTTTCATTTAATGTGTCGTTTCGTGTCTCTGCGATTATTCTTTTACTACAGGATCTAAAACTACTTGTTTTTGTAAAAGTTGTAAAAATTGTAAAACAATTAATTGGTTGATTTTCTCTTTTACACTGTCTTCATTTTTCCATAAGTTACAGAAATCTTGAATCTCGAATCTTTTTAGGATGAATCTATAATACATTTTTAAGATAAAAATAAGTAGTTTCTAAAAAATGCTTATTTTACTAAAAAGTAGTTTTGTTCACTAATTCTTCAAATCTTTTGTTGAAAATATCAAACAAACTTCAAAAAACATGAAAAAAAAAATAACTGGTTCCAAATAACATACAAATCATATATAGTGTAGGTAGGTATATCAAGACTCAAGAGTCCCACCTGATGCAGAAAATGTTAAAGCGGCTGTAAATGCGGTAAAAAATGGAGGAAGCTACAAAGTATCCGCTAGGCAGTTCGGAATAAATGTCATGACATTAAAGACGTTGTGCAGAAAGAACACGATATGTCACTCAGGCTACAAGGTGCGCCAGGTTTTTTCATTTGACCAGGAAAAAGAACTTGATATGTTTTCGAAAGATATGTCCAAGATGTATTACGGTTTTACTATGGTGCAATTGCGCAAATTAGCATACTCATGCTGCAACAAATAGGATATCATATCCCCCTGCCTGGGATAAAACAAAGCTAGCTGGCCGCAACTGGTACCGAGGTTTTCTTGATAGAAACCCTACGCTGTCATTAAGGACACCAGAAGCCAGAAGCTTGGCACGAAGCTCAGCTTTTAATCATCACATAGTTGGTACATTCTTTAATGAATTAACAAATGTTTATACACGGTACTAGTTTCTTCCTGAACGTATATGGAATATTAACGAAACTGGCCTCACTACAGTACACAAACCTGCTAAAATAATTACTGTGAAAGGGTCGAGGCAGGTGGGCAAAATTACATCTGCAGAACGAGGCGAACTGGTTACGGTGTGTTAGCATCAATTCTGCCATGGGCACATGCCCCCTTACATGATATTTCCCAGAAAAAACTGGCAGAATAGGTTTCTAAGCCATGCACCTCCTGGCAGCAATGCAACAACATAACAGTGGATGGATCAATTGCTCTGGTTTTCTGAAGTTTTTGGAACACTTTGTTCGTTTCGCTTGGCCAAGCCTATATACAAGAGTCACTGCTCATTGGAGGCTGTAAAATATGCGAAAGACGACGGCATCGTATTTCTTACAATTCCGCCGCACACCTCGCATAAGTTGCAGTCATTGGATTTCGCGGTTTTTGGTCCACTTAAGACTTACTACTCCCAAGCAGCTTCCAATTTTATGCCCAAATTTCCCGGGAGAACTATTACCATTTACGACATTACAGAACTGTTTGGAGATGCGTTCCCCCTAGCCATGGCTCCTTCAAATATCATAAGTGGGTTCAAAGTATCTGGAGTATGGCCGATAAATCCAAACATATTTACTGACGACGAATTTATGATCAGCGCTGTCGCGGACCGTCCAGACCCAACTTTGATTTATGAATCAGTTCTGGATCCAATACAGCCAACGCCTAGTGCTAGTACATAAATTTCTATAGAACCAACGTTATCTGGGGCCCTACAACCTTGCACTCCAACGTCGGATATAATGACTGTGAAACATTTTTATCCACAAGACTATCCCAAGGCAGCACCTCGTGCCCAATCTTCTCAAGGTAGAAAACGGGGGCGCTCTCGCATCCTAACTGATACTCATGAAAAAGCGGAAATTGAAGAACTTGCTCTTAAGAAAGCCGCAATCAATAAGAAAAGAGCAGAAAAGCTTCCAACACATAGATACACTGAACTTTTCGATTCGACTGATGAAGAGGAGGATGATCTTCCCAGCCTTCCAGATAGCAGCGATTGCTCTGATTTCCTTCTAGATGATGAGCTTATTGATGACACGGATCTTGAGCTAGACGACTACGTTTTAGTCAAGTTTTGTACTAAAAAACCCAGTTTTATCTTGGAAAAGCTTTGTACCTGAAAGAAAATACATTGTAACTTAAATTCTTAAGGCAGAAGGGACTAGAAGGAAGCTGTTTCACTTTTCCAACAGTAGAGGACGTCAGCGGAGTGGACCGGACATACGTACAAAAGCTGCCGCAGCTGTCCGTCAGCAGAACGGCCGGGACAGCTGACATTATAAAATTTAACCAGAGATTTAATGCTAATGTTTTCTAAATAATTGTTTTTTTTGGTTCAATTTATTTTTCTATTTTATTTTTTTATTTAATAAAGTAGGTAGTTCATCTTGTTTCATTGTTTAATTTAATTACCTTTCATAATTGGCAATAATTACTTATACCATGTATGATAGGTGAGATACTTTATCCCAGGGATCAAAAAGCCTCCTCACGGGGATTAACTATCCCCCATGGACATGGTAGTGTTTTACAAGAACTGATTTACCTTATTTGTTCTACAAGAAAGAGATTCTAGGTGAACACCCAGTGGAAGGAGATAACCGCATTATGAACCTGATTAATGAAATTAAGAAAATAACTATTATGGTCTGAAATAATCTTTAAACACTAAAACAGGGATCAATCATCCCACCTCTCCACCTACTGCCATACATAAGAGGGCCTACTATGACAAGACAAGACTCTTTGGTTCAGTACAAACGAAGTAGGGACAAACTTTATTGACAAAACATATTCATAAAAAAATCATTAAAAGAATCGTAAGAATGGTTGGAGAAAATCTGATGAAAACGAAAAAGTTTTAATGGAGAAATAAGAAGTTTGCAAAAATAATTGATTTTTTAAGAAAGTTAAAAACTACAAAAGAAGAGCAAAATCCGATTACATATTGTTACGAAATATATATTTAAAGGTCACATAGCGTACCAAAACCATGGAACGATAAAGAAGCCACTAAATAATCATATTTACCCAAACCAAACCGGTCACATGCTTATTTTGCTTTTATTCTTCGCTTCGAATGTTAAATTCTTAAATAGCATCGAAAAGTTATAATTATGTGAACGAAATTATAAACTTGACGCACACTTAATTGTTTCTATATATTGGTGTTCTTTTCTTTCTTCCTACAATTTATTATTATACCTTATAATTTCGTTTTCACTCTGTATTCGTGTGCAAAGTTGGTTGCATACTTTTGCA
Source organism: Diabrotica balteata (assembly GCA_918026665.1). Taxonomy (NCBI): domain Eukaryota; kingdom Metazoa; phylum Arthropoda; class Insecta; order Coleoptera; family Chrysomelidae; genus Diabrotica; species Diabrotica balteata. The sequence continues at coordinate 91,568,947 of OU898284.1, read as the reverse complement.
CCATTTAAGTTGGTATTCAATTAAGGTTGATCTGCACCCCCCAAAAAATAAATTACAAATTCAAAAAATTTGAAAAAAATTGAGAAGGTATACGTGACAATTAAAAGTATTTTGACAAAGTTTGAACAAACTTCATGTTTTCGTTTTCGAAAAAACTCTAAAAAACTACTTTTTTCCAAGTATAAAGCGGGAAAACCAGACATACAATTTTGATAATTTTTTTTACAGCATAAAGATATAACCCTAAGAAATACTTATAAATTTTTTGAAAATTTTTGAATTTACAGTTTTGTCACTACGGGAAAAAATGTTATGTTCCGGCTTATAATAAAGCTACCGGTAAGAAACCTGAAAAAATTTTAATAACAACATATATAAAACTGTAAAAGTGGAATATATTTGCAATAAAACGTTGAATATTTTTTCCTAAACATATGAAAAATCTCGTTAAACAATAATTATATCTTGAATTGCCGGCATCAAATTGTATACTAGAGAGGTGGCTCCATCTCAAACGTTGGTAGTATTTATCATCGATAGATTGCATTACTTTCGGCCTCGAAACGCTTCAAGCGAATCGTCATACTAGCAGGGTTGCCATATCAATTATTTTGTACAACACTTTGACAAATTACAACAAGATTTAATAAGAATGTTATCGGTTTGAATGAATTTTATTTGGCATGCTAGAACTTACAGAATAGTAGATACTGTACTATTCCATCTACAAGTAATATATCTATAAAAAACGTATTTAGTTTCTAAAAACCTATTTAGGCGTTTTTAGTTAATTATTTTAGTATTTATAAACAATAGTCTTGCTTGCATAACGTATTAGTGATAATTTTTATATTATAATATAAGCATTAGTTATTCTAAGTAATTCACATTTGTCAACTTGTATTTTAAATCTTGTTTCTCTTAATTTCTCAAAAATCTTCTTAAGATTTACCATATGTTCTTAAAGTGAGGTTGAAAATGTTCCTGTAGACTAGATATATTTCGCCTGTAAGTTTTTTATTATGTTCTCCATTACCTACTCTCTAAAATGTTGAGGGTGCATTTTTGAGTCCGAATGGCATTCTCAGGCATTCATAGTGGCCATTTTCAACGTTAAGTCTTCCAGTTAAGTTTCGTTAAGTTATGCAGTCTTCCAAATATCTTCTTCCTTCATTTTAATTTGATGTAATCCGCTGGCTACAACTGGGTGGAAAAATATTTGCAGCGACCTAGTTTGTCCAGAATGTCTGTTATATTTGGAATTGGGTATAGACCATCGATGGTATTCTTGTTCACCTTCCTGTAGTCGACAACTATTCTCCATTTAATTTTTCTTGGGCATCTGGTTGCTTTGGAATGACCCACATTTGGGACGACCAGGGCAATTGTCTCAGTTTGATGATTTCTTGATCGATCATCCTTATGGATGTGTGGATACCGATTTGACTTGGTGTAAACCGAAACTTCATCTCTTGTTCGTATATGATGTTTTATTTGATTAGTAAATGTTAACTGACGTCTGAATAATGAAATATGCATGATGCAAACTTCCTGCACTATCGTTTTCGGTAATATTCTTCTATAGTATTAAAATGATCGGTTCTTAAGAAAGGATCGACATCTCTTAGATTTATTGGTTGACTTTTGATGGGATCCGTTATTGCTACTTGAATATATTCATCGGTGTTATTGACTAGCTCGGTCCAGGCAAGTTGATTATATGCGACGGTGAGAATTTCTCTTAGGATGGCACCTTCGACTTCTTGTTTTTGGATGACGATTTTACCTGATGTTTCTTTTACTGTAAATTTGACTTGTATAATTCTTTAGGGCTCTTGGTGGACTATATAGAATTGGGCTTTATTTGTGGCATAGTAATTAATAGGAAGAATAGAATGCGCTGTAGTAAGAGTAGCTTGGGTAGAATCGAGATTTTCTTTAAGAAGCCTTAAGATTAAGACCATCAAATGTCTTGTAAGCTTTGCAAATATAAAATTTTAAGTGAATATTTGAGTTAAATTCGGAAAAAATTGGAATTTCTACACAATAACCTTCTGAATGATTCAAAAAAATTGATGTAGCAACTGGTTCATATTTAATATTATTTTTGGGGAATTTATTTGTTATATCAGGATTAAGAAAAGATTTAGTGGCTTTTGTAACAATAAGAAGTTTAAGAGGGAGATTTTGAATTTTAATGTAATGAAACTCTCTTTTGTCAGCAAAGGAATGCAATTCTACTAAGTTTCTTCTTTTTCTTTTTGAAATCTTTGAAAATTTACATCTTTGTCCTCATATTTTTGAATTTTTTGTTCATAGTAAGAGTAATCTGGGTATGTGTCTATATACCTTCGTCATAATTGCTCTTGTTGTTCGATATTAAAGAGCCTAACGTAAATCGGGGCCTGGCTGTCTTTTGAAAGCGGAAGTTTCTTTGAGATTGGGGTCTATTGCCGGTTTGGCGTCTAAATACGCTAATAGGTATTGGCTTATATGATTGAGATGGATATGGTTTATGAAAATTGGGTTGGTTAGTTGTAGAATTTTGTGCATATTAAGTGATTTGTTGATTTTGTTGGAATCTAGGGGGTTGAAATGTCACTCTTGGACTATTGTTGAATGGCTGTTGTTGCAAAGGCATTTGATTTTGCCTAAAGAAAGGCTGTGGCCATTGTGGCTTGGGTACCTCAGGCTGCCATCGTGTAGTAGCGGGTGTATGAGTTAAATTGTGTCATTTGTGAAGTGGCAGATGGTTTGTTAGAAGATGATAAGGAATAATTATGAGATATTTTAAGATATCTAATTTTTTTCTGAATATATCGGATAGCAAGAGCGAGATTCGCTGGTCTCATGGATCGAATTGTTGACCCTAGGGGTTCTCTTAGACCTGCCAAAAATATGGTTAGAGCTTGTTGAAAAAATTATTTTTTATTTCTTTTAACTTCCTCATGTTATGTGTGCAATTCAATGTGATTTGAAATAGTATTTAAAATATTCATGCCTTATTCATTTGTCTGGGGCTCGACGAAGATTGACTAAATCTCTAGTTAATAAGTTTTTGTTACGTTGGTCTGCAAAATTTTTGACAAAAACTGATTTCATTGACGGCCAGTATTTACAGCCGTATACAGAAATAATGTTTCTGGCTCTTCCTTTAATTTTCTTCATAATTCCTCGTGTAAGCATATGCTTTTAAAAATTTTCGGGATTTGTATGATCCCAAAAATGGTTTAGAAGCATGGAAATAACATCAATAAAATTGTGATTCATTTGGATTGCCGTCGTACTCTGGTAAGATAGAAAAGTCTTTTTTAACATCAAATCTTTGAAAATTTACATCTTTGTCCTCATATTCTTGGATTTTTTATTCATAGTAAGAGTAATCTGGGTATGTGTCTATATACCTTCGTCATAATTGCTCTTGTTCGATATTAAAGAGCTCTCCTACTGTGAATCGGGGCCTGGCTGTTTGTTGAAAGCGTAAGTTTCTTTGAGATTGGGGTCTATTGCCGGTTTGGCGTGTGAATACGCTATACGCTAATAGGTGTTGGCTTATATGATTGAGATGGATCTGGTTTATGAAAATTGGGTTGGTTAGTTGTAGAATTTTGTGCATATTGAGTGATTTGTTGTTTTTGTTGGAATCTAGGGGGAATCTTGAAATGTCCCTCTTGGACTATTGTTGAATGGCGGTTGTTGCAAAGGCATTTGATTTGGCCTAAAGAATGGCTGTGTCCATTGGGGCTTGGGTACCTCAGGCTGCCATCGTGTAGGAGCGGGTGTATGTGTCGTTTGTGAAGTGGCAGATGGTTTTTTAGAAGATGATAAGGAATAATTAGGAGATTTTTGGAGATATCTAATATTATTTTTTTTTTCTGAATATATCGGATAGCAAGAGCAAGATTCGGTGGTCTCATGGATGGAATTGTTGATCCTAGGGGTTCTATTAGACCTGCCAAAAATATGGTTAGAGCTTGTTGGAAAATTTTTTTTTTATTTTTTTTAACTTTCTTATGTTATGTGTTCAAGTCAATGTGATTTGAAATAGTATTTAAAAAACTCATGACTTATTCATGAAATTGATGAGGATTTTTGTCTGGGGCTCGACGAAGATTGACTAAATCTCCAGTTAATGAGTATTCGTTACGTTGGTCTGCAAAATTTTAGACAAAAACTGATTTCATTGACGGCCAGTATTTACAGCCTTATACAGAAATAATTTTTCTGACTCTTCCTTGAATTTTTTTCATAATTTCTCGTGTAAGCATATGATTTTAAAAAGCAGACCACCGCTACCAAAAATAAACTCTTCTAAAAAACTAGGTGCTCTGTTACGAATTATAAATACTGAAGTCCTACCCAATTACTTCGTACAAGCCCATACGCTGGAATATTTGCATATGCTTATTTACTGTGCAGCAACAGCAACAGCTAATGTAATGGGAATTAGGATCATAACACGACGAGGTACTAATGCCGGAAGGACTGATAACAGAGTTGCACCCTGGGAGAAACGGCTCCTAAACAAGATTGAATTATTGCGTAGGGACATTGGTCAAATGACAGAATATATACGAGGAACAACAAGTAGAAAAGTCATTAAAAGAGCTGATCAAATAATGCTAAGCACTTCAAGACACTCGCAATATGATCCAGCAAACTACAGAGAATGACAACTACAAGCTATACTGGGATCGCACTGTGCTCACAGACCAAACTGTAGCACATAATAGACCAGATCTCGTGCTAGTTAATAAAATAACAAGACAAACAACTGTAATCGATGTGGCGATACCTAACAACAATAATCTGAGTGTTAAGTACAACGAAAAGATCGCCAAGTACAGAGATCTGGAAATACAAATAAGAAGACAATGGAGAATGGAAAGTACCCAGACGATACCTATTATTCTTTCTACCACTGGAGTCATTCCGAAGAACCTCCTAGAAAACATAAAAAAGCTGGGTCTAAATGAACATCTATATAAGGTCATGCAGAAAGCTGTGCTACTTTCGACGTCCAGATGCGTGCGAAAATTTTTAGGAGATACACCGACGTACCAAGTCATTTAGGACTCGATAACATGGAAAGAGTCCCACCAGAGCTCAATCCTTTTGATATCGTAGGTATCTGGAATGAGTGAATTTTCCCCTTAGAGGGAGTGTGAGTCGTATGGCTAAATCTGAATAATTATATTAATAATACTCCAAAGCAAACTTAATTAAAAGCACATAGTAAAAGCAATAAACACATACGCAATACCACTTATCACATTTGGCTTTATAAAGTGGTCGAATACGGAAACTGAAGAACTAATTAGATCAAATATAACCGTGATAACTAAATACGTATCAACCACCCCAAATCATACATCTAACGCTACAAGGCAAGAGAAGAACGTTGTAATTTGGAAATATCACCCACTATGATAGCAAAAAAACAAAGACAAAAATATATAGAGCAGGAATTAGACCAGTGATAGCATACGGAGCGAAAGTAATATGTCTTACAAAAAAAGATAAAGAAAAAGTAAGAATTATTAAAAGCAAAATTATAAGAATAAACAGCCCAATAAGGCCTGAACACGGAGAATATAGAAGACTAATGAAGCATGAAATAAGAGATAGAAAGGAGAAGAGATAGTAAAATTTATTAATCCACAAAGACTGAGATAATTTGAGCACATACAAATAAGAGAAGAAGACGCATTAATTAGGAAGATAACAAACCTGAAACCAGTAATAAAAAGAAGACATGTTCGCATGTTTTAGACGATTGACCATTTTTCATATAATTCGCACTAAAATATTTAATATTACCAGATAATTTAATATTTAGCTATCAACAAAAAAATAATATATGAATGCATGTATAAATGTAATGGTAATACGATACTACCGCTACAGACACAGATAGCGCCGCTAAGTACCTCTTTGGCGATAAAAATGTTTAGATAATAAATATAGATCATTTTTCAATGATATGTGTGAATGAGACCTTGTGTTCCTGCAAAACCGTAACTTTGTTTATTTTGACACAGCAGAGCAGTAAAATATTATACATAAAGATGTTGTTAAAGATATCTTTGCTAACTCGGTCTACTAGTAAGCGTAAAAGTTATAGCGTATTTGATAAAATTACTGTCTACACAATTTGGCAACTCAGTCAATGGATATAATGATAGAAAACTGTAATTTATATTAGGGTTTGAAAATATTACAGAGTCATCATGTAGAAATCTACAATTAAGTTAAAAAATTTACCAGATTAGCATGCCGCAGTAGAGCCATCTCTAGGATCAGAAACAAATTAATTGTGGGTGAAGATCAACCTTAATGAAATTAGTGAGGTTAGAATCGGTAAACATGTGTTTTGAAAATATTTCCCAAATCTCACTTACTTTTAATTCTAATGGTTTATAAAAGGAAAAAGTACCACTACGGTGACACCCACCTGAAGAAAAAGTGGAGAACTAAACGAAGAACTAAAGATTTAGATGAGGTAATAGTTTAAATATTATTATAGGCTTTAACATTTTTATGTAGTAGTTTCATTATTTTTTGAGACATTCATTACATTTTCTCAGACAATTATACATAATACAGTAAGTTTTTGGATTATATAACATCTGAATTGTTTCAGGAAAGGTTTAATAACTGTTATTGCTCTTTTTGCTCTACTTATATTTGTGTTCACGTCCTGTAAATAATTCCTTAAATAATTGCTGACGGTTGTTTGTTTGTTTGAAATTTATTTATTCAAAAATAGGAAAAGCCCTAATACATACAAAATTAATCAATTTATAACATTATTACATAAGATAAAAATAACAATTACACTTAAAATAGAGTAAACTACATTCATTTTACATATTCCCAATTGTCAACATACACACTTGAAAGCCAAACAGGGTCATACTGATGTGTATCATATGATTCTTAAAAATATTTACTTTTGAAACTATCAGTGTAAGAATTTTTTGATATTTAATCATTAGATCACAATTAAACTAAACTCTAAAAAATACCACAACCAGTAAATAACTTAACAATAACTGTAACATAAATATAACACACAATATATTAACTTAAAAACCAACACAATACAATTTAAATTTAAACAGACCCCCAAGTTTGGATCTGTAACATGAGAATCTGTCTGGCTTAAGGCAATAAATTATATTTAATAGCCTCTTGACGAATGAGAAGAGGAATATCAACACATGGTTTTATTGATAGTTGGGAATTTACTGAATGAATGAACTATAGGTACTTACATTTATTAAAAAATATAAAACAATAATATATAACTTAAAACATGACTACAAAACAACTACCTAACAATTGGTGCTTTTAATATGATCGATTAATTTGCTTTTAAACATTTGTATAGATAAACAACTTTTAATTGTTTGAGGAAGCTTATTAAAAAGATAAAAACAATAAAGAGTTTCTTAAAGCCATCCTTTTTATTTTCACAGTGTGTAAATTGCACTTACCTCGAGTAGGGTAATTGTGAATATCACAATTCTGTGTAATAAACTCACAAAAGTAAGCAGGAGCCAAATTATTTAGAATTTTATAAATGAACACCATTTTAAGGTAAAAGACCCTTTGTTGAACTAAAACCCACTGCAGCATGCTAAGCATTGTTGCTATAGTTGTATATTTGCTTCCACCAAGAATGATTCTCATTCCATGATTTTGTAATTTTTGCAACTGGGCCGATTGATTTAAATTGAAGAGAAAAATAACTGACTAGCAAAAATTGAAGTGAGGTTGAATAATTGTATTAAAAACTGTATTTTTAGTTGAAGTTAACAAATTTTTAGATATTTTTGAAAAAAAGTATAATTTTTTAGTAATCTTTTTTAATATGTAAATTAAATGGTCATTCAAAGCCAATAAATTATCCAATTGACAACCAAGGTACTTAATTGTTTTAATGATTTCTATTTTGCCATTTTTAATTTGAAGATTAATAGTATTTTTATCAATATTTGAGTATTTGTATCTAGTTGTTATTATCATAGCCTTTGTCTTTAACAATTTAACTTTAGTTTGTTGATCTTTAAATATTTGTTAACAGACTTCTTCTTCTTAACGTGCCCTATCAAGTCCCCTTGACGCTGGCAATTAACATGGCGAAACTGTCTCTGTCTCGAGCTATTCTAAAGAGTTGCTCAGCTTTCCTTATTCCTGTCCACTCCCTGATATTCTTCAACCAAGAGGCCTGCTTTCTACCAATTCCTCTGCGTCCTTCGATTTTACCCATGATAATAAGTTGAAGAATATTATATCGGTCTCCTCTTACTACGTGTCCAAAATAGGCCAAATCTTTCTACATTTGATGTTATCAAGCAGCTGGGACTGTCACATTTGTCAGCATAGCCGTTCATGGAATTTTTAGTATACATCTGTGCAGCCACATTTCAAAGGCTTCCAGACGATTAATGGTGGATTATGTAGTATTTAACCATGCGCTTTCGAAGTTGAAGTTGCAAGTTATCATTACAGAAGAATGACCTCATTTTTAAAAATATAGTGCGGGCTATCGCGATTCTACATTTTATCTCTTGATCTGGATCTAGTTGTTCAGTAATATGGCAACCAAGATAATTAAAACTGGACACTCTTTGAATTATATGACCATTACCATATAATTGTGCATCTTGATATGCTAAACAGCTAAACACCATGTGTTTTGTTTTTGAACAGTTTATGTTTAGGCCAAACAGACTGCAATGCTGAATTCATTTTAGATACAGCATTTTCTAAGTTTGAATCAAAACATGCAAGTAAGGTGTCATCTGCATACAAATTAAAGAAATCACATTTAACAAACAAGTTTATATCATTTAAATACAATATGAACAAAAGGGATCCTAAGATACTACCTTGAGGTACCCCAATATTAACAATAATTGCATAAGAAGTCATACCATCAATCCTCAGTTGTTGCTTTCTATCCAATAAGTAATCTTTAAACCATTCAGGAACATTTCCTCCAATACCATAGCCTTCTAATTTAGTGAGAAGTTACAATCTAGTTTCAAAACCTGTTTTTAAATCAAGGAATACTATTACTAAATAATTATCATAGTCCAATTTAGACCTGAATCTACAAAGTGGATGTTGCAGTGCAGTTTCGCATGAATACTTTTTACGAAAACCTGACTGAGTATTCATTAAGATTTCATTTTTGTCAATGTGATCCATACTACGAATGACTTGATCATATACTACGAATTCTAATAATTTCTCTGTTAGGGCATGGATTTGGAAAATAAACAGTTGCCCTTTACTACTAATATAAGGCTTTATTACCTATAATATACATTACTAATCAACTAACCTAACTTAAGCCTATATCCATGCTTCTTACTACAACTACTGCATGACACTCATTGACATTACTGTCTGTCATGTTAACCCATGATACTATGGGTGCGTTCCTCTTACACCAATATATACTGCAAATACAATATAAATGTATTACATTCTCAATGGGTGAAAGTATATTTTATAGGTCTAAATTCATCCGTCTTAGCAGTATTATTAACCCTACAATGCACAAATTTTTTTTAGAGTTGAAAAGTTTTTTTCTTTACTGAATGTTAATCTATAATTAATAAAAAAATAACAAAAAAAATCTATATCAGATAAAAATGTTTATACAGAAAAAAGTTCATATGTATCAGATCTGTTACATCATGTAAATATGGAAAAAAATTAGTCCTTATGAAAACTCATGAAACAGTTATTGTTCTTATTCAAATAGAAGTGTAAACCGCATTTTGAACACTTAATGAACGAAAACGATTTGCAATTGGGTTTTTTGCATCTTTGACGTGTTTCATTGTAAACAGGCCAATGATCAAATCCATCTAGACGAACACCTTTAGGGGGTATAAAAGAAGTAGACACAGATTTTTTCTTTTTTTCTCGAATACTCTTCTCAAGATCGCTTGGTCGTCCTCTTTTATTCTAATTTGAAGAGCCTTGATTACATAAGCAATATGCAATGTCTACCCGAAACTTTGCCTCCGCGACTTTTTGTGACTTTCCTGTATAACAGCCAGGCATTTATTACGGACATGTCAATCAAATGATGAAAAATTCGTAAATACCATTTCCTAGATCGCATTTTGATTTTATATCTTCCTATCAATCCATCTAGTAAATCGACACTCCCATGTGTCTATTATACCCTTTTACTAAATTAGGACATTCTGTTTCAGTTGGTTTCTTTTCTTTTCTGTCAAAGCGTTTCACCTGTGATAAAGGTAATTTTCCTGTGAAAGAAGATACAAGCGTCACTATTTTATTGTCTTTGCACACTACTGAAGTAATTTCTACCCCATCAACATCAGCCACATATTCTTGGGAAACGCCTCGATCGTTCTTCATCATCTCTTTATCACTAGGCAATTTACAGTTGGGAATTCGCCCTCTACGAATTGTTCCTAGAGAAAGAATTCCATTTCGTGCAAGATAATAACAAGAGGTATTGAGGTGTAGTAATTATCAAAATATATTCTATAATTCAAATTACGTGGTACACTTCTACATAGTCGAACGACTACATTAGCACTGGATCCCAAATCTGGCTCTTCTGATTTTCTGTATTTGGGATTATTTTCATTTCCAGTAAAAATCTCAAACTTATACGAAAAACCGTCTGTTCCGCAAAGTACAAATAGTTTGTATCCTCATTTATGAGGTTTCGCAGGAAGATACTGTTTTATGTAATGTCTACCTTTAGTTGCACATAACTGCTCGTCAACACAAAGGTATTCTTGTAACAGAACAGATTGTAATTTTTCATTCAGCTCATCGATGATGGGTCGTAACTTATGTAATCTATCATGCTCAGGGTGATTTCTTGGTTTCATTTCTGAGTTTTTATTAAAACGCAGGTAACTTCGAATCTTCACAAACTTATTGTAACTCATAATACTACTTATTTTATCAAATCCAAGTGTAGGTGACCAATGATTTCTGACGTCGGGCATATGTACTATAGACATATAAATGTATATTCCTAAAAATTGTTTGATGTCATTTTCAGTTATATTAGCTGGTCTATTTGGATCCTTCTCCAAAGCATAATAGTTGGTTTCATCAACAATTCTTGATACGAGACCTAGGACAACAAAATACTGGAAGAATAAAAACGGTGTTTCAAGATCACTTATGTTATTTGGTAACTCCGTATTACCTCTAAATTTAAAGGCATCTTTGTTTGGAATTAGATTTTTCTTACGCCATAAAATATTTTTATACATTGCTTTATTAAATTTAGGAACTTCTGGAACTAGTTCTATAATTTCATAATTTTCGACATATTGTTCTTCCTCTACTCGCATATCATCATTAACGACATTTTGTAAAACCGTGCCATCTTCCAATTCAATTGACAGAGAAAGTGAGTCATTATCATTTAACTCACCTAAGTCATCTTCATTAATATCTGGATCATCTAAGTCGTCTTCACTATCGAAAAAAAGTGTTCAGCAATTTCTTCCAATTCTTTCTCACTGAGAATCTTCATATTAAACTTCCGCATCATTTTGAATGAAATTGTCATTGTCCTGAAAGGATGTACAGTGAAAAAAATATATTATTTGAATAATGCATGACTTTGATTTTTAAATACAAACCTTATAGCACTTGAATCGTCCAAAAAATCAGAAAAAAACTCAACGAAAATAATTACAAATTATAAAATTCTTCACTAAAGACACAACGTGCACAAGTGCAACACAAGCCGACAACGGTAGTGGAATGTGGCAACAGTTTGACCGCGCAACGAGAATAAAAATACAGTTCCTTATTGAAGAGCTGCATAAAGGTGTATCTGAAAGTCTACAATGTGCAGCGGAGAAATATTTGTATACACAAATAAATAAAGTGGCTTTGAATACAGTTGTATCAGATCAGCTACATTGCGCATTGTAGGGTTAACTTTTGTTATTGGAACAACTATACGGATTTTTAATAAATCTGGAATTTTTGATGATCTAAGAGAAGTATTTATGTCTTTCAGAATGCATAACTGATTCTGAACCTTAAATTCAATGCGATAAGGGAATTTTTGACAATTATTGTTAATTATTGTTTTTAGCATTTTCAACATAAGTCTAGAGTTATTTTTATACCTATCGATTTTATCAAAATAATATTCTTTTTTGCTTTTAACATATTAACTACCACATTTCTTGCTCTTTGAAATTCCTCCCTTTTGGCATTCCTAACACTTATATTAGTAGTTTTAAAATCATTGTATAATTTGTCCCTAATTTTAATTTTACTATTAACTTCATTATCAAACCATGGTATGTTACTTTTGACCTGACATGTTTGAATAGGTGCTATTTTTTATAGTTTATTCGTCTTCCGGGTTTGGACCGTGTCATTTGTGAGTGACCCAAAAGTCGGTTCATTGAGATGAACCGACTTTTGGATCACTCACAAATGACACGGTCCAAACCCGGAAGACGAATAAACTATAATTCTGACTCTGGCCGTGGAAGCCTACGTTTTCAGGTGCTATTTTATTTATGACAAACTTACTGTTTGATAAAATTTCATTGTAAATAGTATTGACATAAGTACAATCAAAATCTCAATCACAAGAAAGTACATTCATTTGGATTTGATATATTTTTTCCTCGTTAAGACATCTGTAACATTTACTAGAGACATTAAAAATTTGAAAGCTATTACTAAAACTGACTGATATTATTGAATGATCTCTCAACTTGGGAGTTGAATGAATAAAACAACTAACCAGATCATTATTAATAAGAACATAATCAATTAAGGTTTCACTAAAATTGGCAATTCTAGTAGATTCCGTTACTAATTGCTTAATGCCACATTGTAAAAACATTGCTTTAATTTTCTGGGTGTAGAAGCTTGTACTTAAAAAATCCAAATTAAAATCACCAATTAAAATACAATTGACATTACTTTTAAATAATTCATCAAAAATATGCTCTAAGTTATCTAAAAATACTGCTCCAGAACTAGAAGGTGAATGATACATACCACCCAAAACAATTGTTCTGAAGCTATTTTCTTGTGGCATTGTAAATTAATTACTATTAAACTGGGAATAAGCCATAATTAAAGATAAAAATACGTTTATTGACGTTTCAATTTCCACTTCGGAAATCGTTCTCCGAATTTCCGAAGAACGATTTCCGAAGTGGAAACTGAAACGTCAATAAACGTATTTTTATCTTTAATTGTGGCTTATTCCCAGTTTAATAGTAATTAACCCAAAACAATGTTGTAAGAACCAATATCTATATACTTTAATAAGTTTACACCAAAAATTATCTTCTTTAACAAAAGTTTTAGCGGCAGTACACTTAAGGTTATCCTGAACACATGTTATTATAGATTTTAAAGATGATGGTCCTTTCTACACCTCTATGCATTGTTCTTGGAAAATGGTTATGAAATGTCCTTTCGAAACTATCATAATGACATTTTTTATTTATTTCCAGATTGATGAAGACATCAAACCAGAGAACTCAGAAAAATTGCTTAACCAAGAAGTAGATTTTGATAAACCAGGTTCAGCTCAGCACTACTGTATTCATTGTGCCAGATATTTTATTAGTGACAGTGCTCTACAGGACCATTTTAAAACAAAAGTTCATAAAAGAAGACTTAAGGCATTGGAAACTGAACCCTACACTATTGAAGATTCAGAACGGGCTGCAGGATTGGGAAACTGGAAGACACCAAGCAAAAGGAAGATAGAAACGCAACCTGCAGCAAACAAAGAAGATTCAGAAGTTTCTAGTAAGAAGATGAAAATTGACGATGATGATTAACTGTAGGTGTTCTTTTTTTAAAATTAAATATTTTGCTAGCAGATATTATTCATCTGCTCTGTACATAACTGGTGAGAAAGCTCAAAAAACATTTGTAGTTTTAACTCCAGTTATAGATTTTGACAAACATTTGATTAACAAAAGTAAAGTAGTTAAGAATATTAAAGTTAGAGGTTTAAAAATCGACTTTGATGATGTTGTGAAACAATGGACATTTTTCCAGGAAGTCTCAAAGCGAAAGCATCTTTTAGAGCTTACTAGACAAGATATTGCTCAAAATATAAGTAACTTGTTAAAAAAATCAGATACTGATCCATCAGAAGTTGAAAAATATAAAGTGCATGCTAAGATTGTAAAGGATGACCTCAAAAATCTTAAAATCTCTTTTTATGATATAGAGGAAGCAACTATGTTAAAAGTTCTTAGTTTACCTAATGACTTACACAGTCAAACACCATATAATAAAGAAACTGTTTTGTATACACACCTTAATCAACCTAAAAATGATTCTTTAGACCATATTACAATCGGAACAGACAATAATTTTGTCAAGTATTTGAACCCATACACTTGTTATTTAAAATCAGATGCTGCTTTGCTAGAGCTCAATCTTTTGGGATATTTTAGAAAGATGCTTTTAGAATTTGGCTATTTCCAATTCTCTAACCCGAACTTTTGTAGAACAGTGATATATGATGGCTGTGTAGAAGTAGATCAAAGTAACAAACAAGTCTTTGATGTCTTGGAACATGATCATGATGAAGATAATCTTAACAGACTGCATTTATGTGGATCAGGGTCGTTGATGTCTTTCATGGCATATTTTGCAAGACATGCTCTACACCAGGTTGCCTTACCTTTGAGGTATTTGTCATTGGGTAAAGTGTACCAACCTATAAAAGAAGAAGATCCACCTTCTTTTTTTAATCTTAGTCAACAGAGTGTGATTAGTATTTTCAATGCTGATTTAGAAGATACTGTCAGAAATGTAGATAAAGTAGTTTCTGAAATTCGTCGCATTTATAATTCGTTAGGTTTTCATTATAGAATTGTCATATTACCTGCATGTGAAATAGAAAACTCGGAAAGTCTACATATATCAATACAGATGTATTCTAATTTTAAAAAGGAATATGTCGAAGTTGGAAATGTTTGTTTTTATGACTCTTATGTCAGCAAGAGGTTGTTGTTTACCTATAGTTTAAATAAAGATAAAAAATACCCCAATATTATTTCGGGATCTTTAATAAACTTTCACAAGTTTTTAGCATGTATGTTAGAGAATATTGCTAGTGAAAATAATATAAACTTGAGTGCAAGTTTAAAAAAGAAATTTGATGAAATAAATAATGTTTGTTAGTATGTGTTTTTGTTTTATTTCCTTAAATTGTATATCATTATCTCCATAAACCATAGGCGCAGCATATCTACGAATGCGAAAATGGAAAATTGTAGTAAATGTAAACAAAGAACACATTTGAAATCGTAGGCTTCCACGGCCAGAGTCAGAATTATAGTTTATTCGTCTTCCGGGTTTGGACCGTGTCATTTGTGAGTGACCCAAAAGTGGCTTCATCACGTTTCGCTACAATTGTATGTAGCTTCTTCAGGAGAACAAAGAAAAAAGAAAAAAGAAATCAAAGGACAGGAAGATGGGTAGTTAGCAACGGTAACTCAGTTACTCAACGCAACCAGAGGCGAATACTAACTACCAAGATGGGCATTTGGTCACAGTAACTCAACCACTTAACGCAGCCAGAGGTGAAAACCAAATGCCAGGACAGGGATTCACGTCCAACAGCTCAGAACACTAACGCGTCGAGAGGCGGGGAGTGAATCCGACGATTACTCCGCTACCGCTCTATTTATAGTCGCGGTGACCTGTCGTGTCGGGACGTATCGGCACACTTCGTGGCGCGAACGTCAAGAAGCGCGCGCTGGCCAATCATGTGGCTGCATCGTGGTAGCGGGACCGGACGGCGGCTCTAGACTGAGATTCCAGATGGGAACAAGTAGTATCCTTCCTCTCGATTGATATTATGTGGAATTTTTCGGATCTCTAGAGATTCGCGGATTTTCCTGGAATAAAAGAAGGGGCTCTTAGAAATAATATGGGTTTTTTCGAACAATATGGAATGACCGGTTTCTTGGCAGTGTTCTGCAACTGCAGAATGGGAGAAAAGACCTGATCGAATGCATCTTTGATGCTCTTGAATCCATGATTGGCATGGGAAATTTCGCGTTCGACTCTAGGAGTGGGGTCTCGAGAAATTGTATTATAACAGGATGTATCTCTAAGTAAGTCGTTTACTTTCTCTATGTAGGAAGGAGTATCCAGGATGACTGTGGCATTACCTTTGTCTGCAGGAAGGATTATTATCTCAGAAAGAGAACGGAGATTTTTGAGAGCTATGAATTCCTCACGAGATATATTGGAAGTAGGGATTTTGGCTGTATTAAGACATTTAGCGACGTCAAAGTGGATACGGTCGGCTGGAATTTTGGGAATTGTGCGGAGTGCCGCTTCCACATTTGAAACTATTTCTTCGGTAGGAATTCTGGAAGGAGTGATAGCAAAATTAAGACCTTTAGATAGAAGACTGCTTTCTGCACTTGTTAATTGGTGAGAAGAAAGATTAACGACGGTGTTAGTAAGAGGTGAATGAGAAGTAGAAGTGGTGGAATGTGATTTTTTCTTAGATACAAGGGATTGGAAATAATCCTTCCTGCAGACAAAGGTAATGCCACAGTCATCCTGGATACTCCTTCCTACATAGAGAAAGTAAACGACTTACTTAGGGATACATCCTGTTATAATACAATTTCTCGAGACCCCACTCCTAGAGTCGAACGCGAAATTTCCCATGCCATCAAACAATCCGATCTTTCCGATGATGTTAAGAAGTCCATAGTTCCGAAAAACTCCATCTGCCCCAGAATTTACGGTCTTCCCAAAATCCATAAAGACAACGTACATCTTCGTCCCATTGTGACTACGATTAACTCTCCTACCTACAAACTCGCAAAGTACTTGTCGAATCAGTTTAAGACCTATACTGGTCGTACCTCTTCTTATGTCCGAAATTCCACACATTTCATCACCTTAATCTCCTCCCTCACGGTCGATCCCCAAGACATTCTCGTCAGTTTCGATGTATCATCCCTATTTACCAATATCCCCATACATGACTCTCTAGTTGTTCTGCGAGATCACTTGACCAATGATAACAAGTCTTTGGTTTTGGCAGATCTTGCAGAAAAATGCCTCCTTTCAACATATTTTTCTTTTAGAGGCAATTTCTACAAACAAATATCTGGAACACCAATGGGTTCTCCCCTTTCCCCTGTCATTGTTGACATTTTCATGGAAGCCTTTGAGTCTTTAGCCCTAGAATCTTACCCCTTAAAACCAAAAGTCTGGTTCCGCTACGTTGATGATACATTTATCATCTGGCCCCATGGTCAACATACCCTTTCTCCCTTCCTAGATCATCTTAACTCACAACATCCGAGTATAAAATTCACAATGGAAGTAGAAAATAATCGGTCCCTTCCCTTCCTCGATGTGTTAGTCACCTCCAAGCCCAATGGCCGACTGGGTCACTCTGTTTATAGAAAAAAGACTCACACGAATCGTTACCTACATGCTTCATCACACCACCATCCTGCCCAAAAGAATTCTGTGATCTCTCTCATCCATCGGGCCATTTCGATTTCTGAACCCGACAACCTTAGAGAAGAACTTGGCCAACTGCAAAAAACCCTTGTCGCCAACGGTTACTCCAAGTCCACAATTCAAAATATTACACATCGACATCTACATCCCCCTTTACACCCTAGGACGACAAATTCAGAATCTTCGGGTAATACTCCTGTGGCTTTTTTTCCGTATGTTCGAAGCGTCACTGATAGGATTGGCAAAATTCTTCGCAAAGAAGGTATCAGGACTACTTTTCGACCACCCAAGAAAATCTCACAATATCTACCCTCTCCTAAGGACCCATTACCGCCCCTATCTTCCTGTGGTGTCTATTCTATTCCTTGTTCATGTGGACATGTGTATATTGGCGAAACTGGTCGTTCCGTCAAAACTCAGATTCAAGAGCATCAAAGATGCATTCGATCAGGTCTTTTCTCCCATTCTGCAGTTGCAGAACACTGCCAAGAAACCGGTCATTCCATATTGTTCGAAAAAACCCATATCATTTCTAAGAGCCCCTTCTTTTATTCCAGGAAAATCCGCGAATCTCTAGAGATCCGAAAAAGTCCACATAATATCAATCGAGAGGAAGGATACTACTTGTCTCCCATCTGGAATCTCAGTCTAGAGCCGCCGTCCGGTCCCGCTACCACGATGCAGCCACATGATTGGCCAGCGCGCGCTTCTTCACGTTCGCGCCACGAAGTGTGCCGATACGTCCCGACACGACAGGTCACCGCGACTATAAATAGAGCGGTAGCGGAGTAATCGTCGGATTCACTCCCCGCCTCTCGACGCGTTAGTGTTCTGAGCTGTTGGACGTGAATCCCTGTCCTGGCATTTGGTTTTCACCTCTGGCTGCGTTAAGTAGTTGAGTTACTGTGACCAAATGCCCATCTTGGTAGTTAGTATTCGCCTCTGGTTGCGTTGAGTAACTGAGTTACCGTTGCTAACTACCCATCTTCCTGTCCTTTGATTTCTTTTTTCTTTTTTCTTTATTCTCCTGAAGAAGCTACATACAATTGTAGCGAAACGTCGAGATGAACCCACTTTTGGGTCACTCACAAATGACACGGTCCAAACCCGGAAGACGAATAAACTATAAAGAACACATTGTTTTAAAATTTTGGGTTGATAAAAATATTACCAATTCGTGACAGGCTTTTATGGAGGTTATTCCTATGATTTAAACCCACCTCTTCAAAAGTTTGTAGACTTATTACTCATATTGGATCTTAAACTGAGTTTGTAAATCGTGGCCTATTAGAATTTACTTCAAGAACCACCAACTATTATCATGAGGGAATGACTGCAGACATATTAGAAGAATAATTCTTTTAGATTGTTAGTAACATACCATAAAATTCTGTCAGTAATAAATAATATCCCAATAATAAGCAACTTTTACACTGTGTGGAAGTGTAAATCGACACAATTTAAGGTACTGGTGTGACGTAAATTCACACTGAAGACTGAATGCGTGAAAACCATACTCAAAGACCACAAAAATTAAATGTATGGTCAGTTATAGTAGGTACTTATTTAATTGGGCCATTTTTTGTCGAAAGAAATTTAACGTCAGATAGTTGGTGTAAATGTTCGGCGTTATTTAGATGAGTAATTTCCCGGACGATAAATTGGTAGACAAGGTAGAATTGAATGGCCTCCACGTTCACCCGAAAAGATTATTTTTATTAGAGATAATTGAAAAATTCCGTTTACAAAACTTAACCAGCAAGTCTTGCATAGCTAAGGCAATGAATTATCGATGAATCTCGAATAATTTCTAGACGATCATGGAGAAATGTGGTAGACGCATTCTACCATCGATTAGAGTGCTGTCAACTCACAAATGGAGCACATTTTGTACACTTAATAACGTAACTATTATGTTAAAAATATTCTAAACTATCAATTGTTACGTTTTAATGTATTTGAAAATAGTATTAAAAAATGTATTGAAACAATTTAGGCGTTGCCAGACTTCTGTTTTATGTATTTAAGACTTTCCAGACTAGATAAAATCATAAGTGTTACATATGGTTGAACTCGTATTTAATAGGAGATTCCAATAATGACTGAATATATAGTTAGCATTTGAAAAACCAAAGTTACTAGTAATATAAGAGAAACTGAAAATCTGGCAACCTTGCAAATACCAAATATGGAATCTCCGTATCCCAAAATAGGCGTATCTCAAATTTTGTATAATTATGTCTAGTAGTTTACGAGATAATTAGCGGTTTCCACACTTTTGGGCCACTCTGTATACACCACACAAGTAACATAACTATTCTCCAGAGCCCAAGAAAAGACAAAGAAATTATCAACACCATAAAAAACAGAAAATCGGCGTACTTCGGCCACATCATACGTAATGATAAATACCGACTTCTACCGAGGGTAAGGACGTAGACGTATATCCTGGCTGGCCAATCTTCGGAAGTGAACTGATCTAACGTCAACTAATCTATTTCGAGCTGCTTTGAATAGAATAAGATGGGTCAACGTGGTCGCTAACATCTCTAGAAAATAGGCACATTTAGAAAAATAGTATTTAGATGGTAGTTGTTTATTTTTTTACAGCAAGCCTGTATGCCATATTTTATCAAAAGCTTGTGTGATGCGGGGAAAAAAACTGCAGAACAATATCCTTCCTCCAAATCCTGGTTTATAATATTAACAACTCTGTGCCCTTGGTCAACTGCAGCGTGTTTTTGGCGAAAACTAAATTGGTAGTCAGGAACTAAGCAGTTTTCTTCTAGGAAAGAACTTAACTTCTTTATCATTAGTTTCTCATTATTAGGTTACGGATTCTAAAGATTGTTCTATTTTATGGAATAAAATAACTTGAGCCACTTTCCATTGTTAAGGAAAATATCCTAATCTTGCTACAGAGTTGTAGATTTGTGTTAATAAGAGGATCGCATTTTATGGTAATTGACATAAGACGAATTCAGTAATCAGATCATAACCCGGAGCTTTCTTTTTATTAGTATTAAGTGTTGCGTCAATAATTTCGGTTTTTCTAAAAGTTATAAATATCTATAAATATTTTTCTCTTCCAGCACCAAATATTCACAAAAATTAAAAAAGACAAACAGCGTAGAAAAAAAATGAACATATTTCGTTCATATTTATAAAGAAAATATGCCTGCTTTTATAATTTACTATAAGCATTATTCTTAGAAACCTAGAATATAGTTATTAGTTAATAAGTACATTTTTTATTGTATAGTTAAATCCTAAAGTACATTTTTTTGCTTTATTCATATGGAAATCGGAATTTCCAAAAAAGCCTAGGCGGCAGTTAATGTGTTTATTAATTTTGAATAAATGTCAAATATGTCTAATTAATTATTTAGTCAGATGCATAAATCAAAATGACTGACTCTCAAAGTAAAAGAAAGAAAAGCCTTAAACTTGCACTTCCTACCCGCGGATATTATGCAGAGCTCATCGCAGATTTAAACTACGAAAACAGGATCAAAACTTTGACTGAGCTTCCAGGTGCCACCAAAGCCACGAAACTAATATGGCAGATGAGAACAGAGAAACACACTCCTATTATAAGATCTTTAGATCCTCCAGTCAAGAGAGCTGCTTTAGCACCAGCAGAAAGATGGATGACATTTGAAGAAGACAAGACTATTGTAAGTACATGCTTGCATTATTGTTTTATTATAATATAAATTCCTTCATTATGTTCTTCTTCTTCTTATGGTGTCCTAACCAATTAATGGATGTTGGCGTCAATTCTAGCATACTCCTCTCGATCTTGTGCTGCTCTAAAGAGTGCATGGGCATCGAGGTTTGTCCAATCCCTTATCTTTTTAAGCTATGAGTATTTTTTTCTTCCGATGCCCCGTTTTCCTTCCATCTTCCCTTCCATAATAAGCTTTAAGAATTGGTACTTGGAATTTCGAAATATATGATACAGATAAGCAGGTTTTCTTCTTTTTATTATTGGCAACAATTCTCATTCACTGCCCATTAGATTTAATACTCCGACATTTGTTGTGTGATCTGTCCAGCAAATTTTAAGTTGTCTTCTAAATACCCACATTTCAAAGGTCTCTAATTCTCATTGGCCTTTATGGTCCAGGTTTCTACACCATAGAGCAGTATGGAGTAAATGTAACATTTTACAAAGCGACATCGAAGCGTTAAGTTAAGGCTGCTGTTGCGTAGCAAGGTTCTCATATTAGTAAATGCTGTTATGGCTTGCTCAATCCTGCTACGTATCTCTATGTCTGGATCTAAATCTTCAGTTATCCAACTACCGAGATATCTGAACTTGTGGACTTTTTGAATGTTCTTATTGTTAACTCTTATATTTAATAGCATATTTCGTGTTCTACTAAACACCATTACCTTCGTCTTGTCTACATTAGTCTTCAAGCCCAATCGTTCTCCTTCAGTGTTTATTTTATCTATTAGTCGTTGTAGCGTTTCGTGGCTATCAGCTATTATGACTGTATCATCAGCATAGCGAAGATTAATAATAGTCTGTCCGTTGATTTTGCTTCCGTCTTTAGTGTCACTTAAGGCTCTATCGAAAATAGTTTCAGAATAAAGATTAAAAAGGGGAGGTGACAAAACACAACCCTGTCGTACACCTTTTTCGATTGAGAAATACGGTGTAGATTCCAGTCCTACTCTCGCAGATGCTACTTGATTCATATAAAGGTTCTTTATGATTTTAAGGTCATTCTCATCTATCGAACGTTCCTGGAGCAATCTTAATAATTCTGAATGATTAACAAAATCGAACGCTTTGTGGTAATCTATAAAGCATAAAAAGACATATTTTTGCTGATCTCTGCATTTCTGAAGTAGGACAGTTAAGCTATAAAGTGCTTTTCTTGTGCCAAATCCTTGTCTGAAACCGAACTATGTGAGGCTAATGTCTCTTTCACATCTGTTGTATATTCTTGTGTAAATTATCTTTAAGAAGAGTTTTAGGAAAAGGATCAAAGAGCAAGAGCAGGAATATCTATATTTGTACACAAGAAATTCGAAAAATATATTAAATTTTGGGAAGCATACAACGAACGTTTTATTAAAGTGACGATTCTCCCAAGAGGAACACAAATAACAATTCTGGGGATATATGCAGTAAATGATATCTACTCAGTACAAGAACAGGAAGCTTTTGAAGAAGACTTTAGAAAAATCCTGAACGAAATTCCTAACAGCTATGAGATTATATGCGGAGGAGACCTTAATGCCAGAGTAGGAAAACAAGTACAAAGTAAAGTGGTAGGCATGCATGGAGAAGAAACTCTTAACAATAACGGAGAAAGACTCGTAAATATATGCCAATAATATGAGTTAAAGATTTTGAATCGTTTTTTTGCCCACAAGAACATACATAAATACACCTGGTATCAGCACACAAGAGGTCTAAAATCGATAATAGATTATTTCATAACAAGGCAACAAACTAAGCTAAGAGTACAGGACGTACAGGCGAATAGAGGAGCAGAGTGCGGTTCGGACCACTGCCTGATAATAGGAAAAATATAAACACCATTCGTAGACAGGAATCACACAGACATCAACAAAGAACACAGAGAAAAAATAGAAAGAACGACGTACACCTTAGACAATCTAGACAACGAGAGCACACAATTACTTTACTCCTGGAGACTAACACAAAAACTACAGGAATCACACAGATCAACGACGGATGAATAAGGACATATAAAAAACTGCATGAAAGACGCAGCGCTAGAAGCCTTAGGGCCACAGGTACGGAGAGTAGATAAACCATATTGGTGGGATAAAGAAGTGGAAGAAAAGATAAAAAGAAAGAAGAAAGTATATCAAAAGTTATTACAACAGGGAGACGAACAAACAAAACAACAATATAAAAACTTGAATAAAGAAGTCAAACGAGAAGTCGTTAAAAAGAAAAATAGTGCATGGGAACAAAAATGCCAATACCTAGACAACCATATAGGAGGGACAAAGAGCTCTGAAGCCTGGAGAACTATAAAAACGATGAGAACAATGACAAAAAACGAAGTCATAATAAATAGTACACCAGAGAACACATGGATAGAGCATTTTGAGAACTTATTAACAGAGAGAAAAGAAAGGTTTAAACAGACAAATGAACAAGTGCAAGTAGAAGGAAGAATAGAACTATCAATAGAACAAGTGAAAGAAGCAGTTAAGGGAATGAAATGAAGAAAATCTCCAGGCCCAGGCGGAATACATTCAGAGTTGATTAGATATGGATCATCAAAACTGCTTGAAATGATCCGAAAATTATTCGAAAGATGCTTAAACGGAGAAGAAGTTCCAGAAGAATGGAGACAATCGTATATCTCTCCAATACACAAGAAAGGCACAAAAACGTATCCTAAAAACTATAGAGGGATCGCAGTGATTGCTACTATAGGCCGATTATATTCAAAAGTACTGAGAAACCTGATAGAAAATGATATTAAAGATAAACAACCCGAAGAACAAGCGGGATTTAGGGCCGGACGCTCCACTATGGATAATATTTTCACATTAAAAATTGCAATGGAAAAACGAGTGCAGACAAATAGAGAAACCCATATAGCTTTAATAGACCTGGAAAAAGCATATGATAGTGTACCGATCTCCCAACTATGGATAGAAATGGATAACTTGAAAATAAACCCAATTCTTATTAACGCCACTCAAAAATACTACGAACAAAACTTTGCAAGAATTTAAATGGGACAAGAAATCACTCTCCTTTTCAAACAACAAAGGGACTAAGACAAGGCTGCTGTCTGTCACCCACCTTATTTAAAATCTATTTGGACAGATCCTTAGTGAAATGGGTAAAAAAATGTAGAAACATGGGAATAACGGTAAAAGAAAACACGCTATATACACTTTTCTTTGCGGATGAGCAGGTAGTAATTGCCGAAGATAGCTACGATCTTAGCTATATAGTAAGAAAACTACAAGAAGAATATGAGGTGGCAGGTCTAAACATGAATATGACAAAATGTGAATATCTATCAGTGGGAACAGATGAAATATGTGACCTAGTCTTGGAACACGACAAAATCAAAGGCGTATAATCCTGCAAATATTTGGGGGTCATTTTCAATAAGAAGGGAAATAGCGCAGATAAAATCAGGGAAAGAATAAACAAGAGTAGAGCAGCGA
Source organism: Diabrotica balteata (assembly GCA_918026665.1). Lineage (NCBI taxonomy): Eukaryota > Metazoa > Arthropoda > Insecta > Coleoptera > Chrysomelidae > Diabrotica > Diabrotica balteata. The sequence continues at coordinate 91,544,239 of OU898284.1, read as the reverse complement.
CCCGTGCCTTAAACTCTCTTCTGGCAAAAAACAATTCGACGAGAAACCAAAAAACACATTTACGGTAGTATAGTCCAAAGTATTACACTTTACGGTTCGGAAGTATGGGACATCACCAAAGCTAATAAAAACAAACTTATGACGACAGAAATGGATTATCTGAGACGAAGCTGCGGTAGATCGAAACTAGAAAGAGTTAGGAACGAACAAATAAGAAACGAAATGAAAATGGAGCGAGTTTTAGGACCTGGCTCAATAAGCTGATCATTCGGAATTGGTCGCAACTATTAGCGTTTGGCTTTTTTGGGATTGGTATAAAGGTTGATTGAAGCCAATCCTGTGGTATTTGACCGGGCCCATAAATGTTATTAAAAAGATCTACCAAGGCGTCTATATTGTCTTCACTCAACATTGTTAGAACCTTTATGTATATGTCGTCTGGGCCTGGTGATTTTCCCCATTTGCTCTGTTTGATTGCCCTTACAACTTCTGACTTAAATATTTTGGGGGAGGGTTCACTTTTATATTCACTTTCAGAGATTCTTCTAGTTGTGTCTGAGTATAGTTGCTGTATGTAGTTTCTGTAATGTTAAAGTAGATCTTTGGGATCCGTAATTAATTTATTGTCCTTCACAATACTGTTAAAACTGCAAGGTTTTGTATGACCTGTCATTTCTTTAACGAGTTTATGTATGTTAAAGTGGTCATGTTTTTCTTCCAATTCCTCCATTTCTGTGTTTATATTACTTTATATGTTACATTCAGTAAATTAATTGCTCGGTAGTTTTTGCATATTCTATGGTCTCCTTCTTTTGGGATTGTCACTGTAATTCGGGTCTTCCATTCTTTGGGCATTATTTCTTTGCTCCATATATTTTGTATTAGTTCATAAATCGTTCTGTATAGTGCTACCCCACCATATTTTATAAGTTTTTTACATATTCCGTCTTTAAGTTAGCATATTTTCTCTTTCACTTCTGTATCAAATTTTCTTCTTCATCTTTTTCTGTGTTCGTTATTGTTTCTCTTTCTTCTTCTCTATCCATTACTTGATATATTTCTTTGAAATACTTTTGCTATTTTTTGGCCTCTATAGCTATATTAGCTCTCCGTTTTCGGTTACCTAGTTTAAGTATTGGCACAATGGTTTTTAGTTGTGTGTTTTTTTCTGTTTTTATCTCGTTCATAATTTCTTCTACTTTTTGAATTTTTTTTGATTTAAATAATTTTTTTGTTTTTTGCCTTTGATCTTTGTATTTTTTCGCTTCTCTTCTTTATTTGTGCTTAACCATTTCAATCTTGTTTTATTCTTTTCTTCCACTTCTAATTTGCACTCATCGTCAAACCAATGAGTTCTTCTTTTATTTTGCATTTTGTCAACCTCTTTCTTTGCTGCGTTGTTTATTCCTTGTTTGATTTTTTCCATTGTTCCTCCATTTGTTGTTCTTTGAACTGCATCTCTGTATTTGTCCCATTTTTTCTGTGCTTTTCGCTTTTCATTTTATTTCAATTTTCATTTTACATTTTGTAATCACTAGCATATGGTCCAAATCGATGTAGACCCCTCTGAGAGATCTAACGTCATTTATCGATTATTTATGTGTCAATTAGGACATGGTCTATTTGATTTCCCTCCAGACTTCATGGTCTCATCCATGTTATTTTGTATATGTCTTTGGTTTTTATATCTCGTGCTACTTATGTCCATGTGTAATGCCGCTGCTAAATTATATAGTCTTTTTCCATTATTGTTTGTTGTGTCATGTAATAAGTTTGCACCTGCAACCTCTCTGATGCAATTTTCTTTGCCTATTGGGTGTTGAAATCTCCTATAAGGATTAATATATATTCTCCCAGGATTTTCTCGGCGTTTTTTCTAGTGTTTCATAGAACTGCTGTTTTGTCAAGTGATCACTGTTTTTGTCGGTGCATAGACATTTATTATAGACAACTTGTTTGATTTGGTGCTTACTCTTATATATGATATTCTTTTACTTATGGGTTTAAATTCCACAACTTTATACCTTATTTCTCCTATCACCATAAAAGCCGTTTCGCCTGCATACCATACTCTATAATTTTCCTTTTCGATTTTTCCATGTCCCTTCCATCTCGTTTCCTGAATTTCTGCAATATCTATTTTGTATTATTTCAAATGTGTCGCTAGTTCTTTTATTTTCCTGTTTCCAGCAGCGTCCTCACGTTCCATGTTCCAATGTATTTTTGGAGCGTTTTGAATATCTGGGTTTATTTTCTTTTGCATTTCATTTCAGCACCTTGTCATCTATTTTTAAATGCTGGTATATGATTTTTACTTTCCTTTCCTACCTATAAGGTAGATTTAATGATTTTACGTCGATTAAGACATTCAGCCGTTGCAAAATGTGAAGTAAGAATAAAAAAAAAAACAAAGCTTTCGGAATAATTTAAATTAAATTGATTCGACTGTACTAATATAAATCCCCCTTATATTGTTAAATAAAACATACAAATAAAATTTGAGAGTTATACTATGATTTTTTTTAATGTTCTGTTAAGCGTCTTTTCGATTATCCGTCATACCCTTGGTCCGGTGCCCTGACGGATAATCGAGGTTCCACTGTATTTTTAAACTGTTAACTCGTCGAAAAACTCCATAAAACATTTTTTGCTTCGAGTATATTTTTCTATCGATTCTTGAGATTCTTTTGAATCTAAAGGTTCCAATCCCATAGTTGGGGTAGATTTCACCTCAAGGTAAAAGTATACTTCGGCTTGGGGTAGATTTTGAAAATAAGGGTAAATAATTCTAAAATTTCATCAAAATCAATGCGTGTTGATGGAAATCGGAGGTTATATCATCTTTTTACCGTGGTATACTGGACTAACTGGACTAATATACCCAACGTAGTATCTTAAAAACCATACTAGGTTTTAATCCAAAACATTTTGATCTATCAGATGCACGCTAATATTACTAAACAAAATAAAATGTTTTTTTTTCTAATCGAACCTAATCCAAACTTTTCGTTTGTTGACTTCTAAGATAACTTTTTTATAAATTTCTTTTATTAATTTTTTGTAGAGCTTTCCTGTCGACACGTTCAAACCAAAAGTTCAGTTGCAGCATAAAGTTGAACCCAAAACTCTCCCTAGGAGTGTAGCAATTGAAAGATGTCGTAGAGAATATCAGGTAACTAACTTATTTTTAATATTATTTCTGAAAGATTTTCAAAATTTGATTAACGTTTCATTGCTTTATACTGAAGTTAATTTGACCAAAGTATCTATTTATTAAAATTCTTGATTTATTTATTTATTTAATGCTTAAAATAACAACAATAAGAGGTGAAATCAAATCAAAAAATTAATATGTCCAATAAAGATGGCAAAAAGGTACTAACCGTTTACAGTGGCTTCCCACGGTCGGCGATTCTACAGATCTTCGCGGACAGCCGATAACCACGGACGGCAACGCACCGCAGACAGAGCTCTTCCCACGGTCCGTGACAGTCTGTGTAGGTCCGTGACAGTAGTATTTGATTTGACGCAGTGATGCCACTCCTCACGATTTATCGTCAGATCTCACGAATTGAAGACAAATCTCACGATCTCACGATTGACGTCTTATATCTTACGATTTCTAAAATTTTTAGGCTGTTACTAAATCTAAAGATAAATAATGGGTACCTAATAAAATTTATACGAGAAAATCAGCATTTTTAAAGTGCTCTTAGATTGTCACCTTGAAATATTCATAAATCAACTATATTTTTATACAAAAATGCTTGCACTACTCCAATTAGTATACACAAAATAATATAAACAAAGCTTAAAAGGTTCTTTATTGTTTTGAAAGTGTAAATATCGGTCCATAAACAACTGAAGTTTATGTATATTTTATCAATAAATATCAAGAATAGCCGGAATTTTGTATTAAAGGATCAACAGACCAAAATGATTTAAGTGTGTGTTCGAGATATGAAACAAATCAGCAATTGCATATAACAATAACTTTATATTCCATCTTCAATAACTTTGAAATCCTACAAGTACCGATAAAATGTTAAATCTTCAGAAAACAAAATGTTTATGTTTACCTAATATATACCTATTATACATAATATTCTTGGGTAAAATAGGTTTATAATTTTCATTGAAGTTTAAACTATAAAGAATGTTTATAAACATTGCCTAATATTGAATCGATAAATCCATAGCTTGCAGTATATAGATATAGGTAGGTAGGTAATTTCCTAAAATTATATCTGATACTGGTGGTTCCCCTAAAGTAGACCCTTTTCTAGTACATTAATTTTTAAGTACGTACTTATACATTAATTAATATATAACAATACAAAGTATTTAAAATAGTTTTTTATAATTATATATCATTTAAAAACTCTCATTTCTTTCAAAATTCAACTGTAGCGAAATCTCACGATTTCTTACGATTTATTTACAAATTTAAAAAATCCAAAATAACTTCGTTTGTCCATTCTATTTTTTAGCAAAAAACTGCAAAACAACTTTGACAACACTACAGACAACTACTCGTAAGAGCGAATAAAAAACTTCTGACTTGCATTTGTCGTCTGTTAAAACACAGACGCGCTTGGATCGCGTCGCACGAGCATATACCGCACCTTTGATGTTACCGACTCTAGATGGATAGGACGGACCAGAACAGACGTGCCTGCGCTACCACGGACGAGACCCTTCCCACGGTGCGTGGTGCGCGCTGGTCCGCTTACGTCCGTAATATCGCCGACCGTGGGAAGCCTGTATTAGATAAGCCAATTTACACAATAGGCTAACATAAACATTCCCTAATGATTGGAGGGAAGATGTTTTTCTGAAGAAGAACTTGACAAGTTATGCGCAAGTTTCTAAAAGTTACAGTACCAAAGGCAAAATGCCAAAATATTAAGGGTTTGTATAGGAACAGACCAAAAAATGAAACGACAATAAATAGAAAATACCATTTTGCTTTACAAGAAGTACTTTTTCTTTAAACGCCTTGGAATTTATGCAAAATAATTGAACATGGATTGTTTGCTACTTCAGATAGCAGGTTTTGACTACTATTGAAGATAAATAACGAAAACGGAAAGAATATATGCAAGAATTATTCGAAGATGCAGCACGAAGTCCGAATGCAATAAACAATCGCTGCGACCCAGAAATATCAAACGAAGAAGTAACTATGGTCATTAAGCGGATTAAAGATGGGAAATCACCAGGACCTGATAAGGTGCATGGTGAAATCTTAAAGGTATTAGAGTCACACCAAATCACAGCTCTTACGAAGCTGTTCAACAACATCTACGAAATTGGTTACTTACCAAAAAACTGTCTACTATAAATATTCATTCCACTTTCTAAGAAAGCCAACGCTAGAAAATGTGAAGAACATAGATTAATTAGTTTGATGATGCCACCTCGAGGGAACAAACAAGGGTCTGACTACCTTTTGATACCTCCGGGTGCTCTGTAGATGGCTTCGAAAATAGCATCGCAAGCTCCTCTACTTAAGTACATTTTCAGGGTATGGACTCGTAAAAGTTTTCTTCTTCGGTGGCTTGCCTTAATAAAGGTAAGATATTTCTTACATGACAAAAGTCGAAATAAAACACCAAGTTGCAGTAGACTAAACATCTCAGCCACAGAGTATGGAAACGTAGAAACTGGAAGCAGAGCCCCAAGAGCTCTAAGCTCTCGGAGAGCCCGTGAGGGACTGACCTGGTTGACCTGAAAATCGCCAATATTTATATCCGCTGTTCAAACGATAAATAGGGATTTCCAGGTCACGGACCAATAGGAAAATTCGAGGCGGGACGATGCGTCTCGGAGTGCGTACTATTCGCGTTCGAGGACAATGAGTCATGTACTTAAAGTACTCCTTACTATCATTCACTCGCGCATATACACCAAATTAGAAGAACACCTGAGTGCAGTTTAAACTGGATTCAGAGCAGAACTCGGAATGAGAGAAGCACTTTTTAGTTTGCAAGTTCTAATACAGAGAGCCAGTAAACTGCGATGTGTATGCATGTTTTATTGATTTCGAGAAGGCATTTGATAAAGTCCCACATTGAAAACTAATCGACATCCTAAAAAGATCAGGACCCGATGGTAAGGATATAAGACTGATCTTAAACTGATATCTCCAACAAAAAGCAACAGTATGATTAGAAAATGAACTCTCCGAGTTCTTCACAGTCCAAAAAGGAGTTGTACAGGGCTGCATATTGTCACCGGCCTTATTTAAAATATAATCTGAAAACATCTTTAGAGAGGCCTTGGACGAATCCGAAGATGGGATTGTTGTAAATGGCCAACTTATAAACAACATTAGACATGCAGATACAGTGTTGCTGGCAGATAGTGTGCAGGGACTCCAAAGAATGATGGATAATGTTGTAGAAGCTTGACACAAATACGGCCTAAAGCTAAATTGCAAAAAGACAAAAATAATTATGATTAATAAGAACACCGACATGAATCCTCAAATCAAGAAGACTTTACACCTGGAAGTCAAATGCAGAATCAGAGGACAAAATTATTAGGAACCAAATCGACTTTATTCTAATAAAAAATCGATTTAGAAACTGCATCAAATCAGTTAAAACTTATCCAGGTGCTGACATTGGATCTGATCGCAATTCCATAGTAGCTGTAACCCAATTAAAATTAAAAAAGTGATCAAAAAGAAGTCTCGCAAAAATATTGATACAGCCCAATTACAAGACCAGAAAGTTAAGAAATTAGTTCAAAGACAACTGAACGAAAATTTAATTTGGGAAAATATTGGTGAAAACGTCGATGAGAGCTTAAATAAAATCGTAACAACAGTAAAAGAAATCTGTGTGAGAAATTTACAAAGCAGGTCAAAACTAAAATAGCAGGCTTGGATGACAGACGACATATTGGATTTGATGTAACAGCGGCGACTAGAGAAAAATAACGAAACACTTTACAACAGCATACAAAAAGAAGTTCGACGTAAAATACGAGAAGCAAAGAGTAAACAGCTAGCCAAACAATGTCATGACATTGAAGAACTTGAAAAAAGATACGACACTTTTAACATGTATAAAAAAGTGAAAGAAGCGGCTGGTATCTTTAATAATAAACAAACTGCATTGCTACAGCATGAAAATGGTAAAATACTATTTGAAGTAGAGGACAAACTTAAAGAATGGGAAAATTATGTCACGAACCTATTCGAAGACGATAGGAGTAGTTCACCTCCCGATATTACTAACTGCGATGGACCCCTAATAACACGCTCTGAGGTAAAAGCCATACAATAATCAAAAGATGGTAGAATGATAGCAATGTTTTAGAGGCTATAACTTCGTTTTTCAATACCATTTATACCAGCGGACAACTACCTAATGGTTGGTCTAATTCACTGTCTATAGCTCTACCTAAGAAGAAAACGGCAACAACCGGTGCTGATTATAGAACCATCAGCTTGTTAAACCACTTATTGAAAATTTTTCTGAAGGTAATACATGGTCGTATCTACAATAAATGCGAGGAATACCTGGATGACACTCAGTTTGGTTTCCGTAATGGGTTTGGAACGAGAGAGGCACTGTTTACAATGTCTATAGACATATACTGTTGTTTTATCGACTTCCAAAAGGCATTTGATTGTATTAAGCACTCTATATTGAAGACATTTGATTGTGTTAAGCACTCTATATTGATCTAAGCTCTAAAAGACATTGGCTTGAACGGCAGAGATGTTCGAATAATTCCAAATTTATATCGAAATCAAACAACATCAGTTTTAGTAGATGGTGTGGAATCACATGCTCTCAATATTAAAACAGAAGTACGGCAGGGATGCCTCTTGTCACCCCTGCTTTTTAACATTTACTCCGAAAGAATTTTCAGAAAAGCACTTTCTGAAAAACAACAAGGAATACTTGTGAACGGCGAAGTCATCAATAGTTTGCGATATGCGGACGATACAGTACTCCCAGCTTCTAGTCAAGAAGATCTGCAAACACTACTTGATAGTGTCGTTGAGAGTTGTAGTGAGGCAGGTCTGGATCCTAACATACGAAAAACCAAAATACTCGTAATAGGTAAACAGCATATAAAACCGTCTATATATGTAAATAATACCAAACTTGAGCAAGTTGATAAAATTGTTTACTTTGGACAGCAATTAAATTGTAACGCAGAAAGTCACGGCAAAATTAGATCTAGGATAGAGCAGGCTAGACCTGTTTTTAGAACGATGTTCAAGGTGTTATGTAACAGAGACCTAAAATTGGCATTGAGGATCCGCCTACTTCGCTGCTACGTATTCTCAGTCTTACTTTATGGTGTCAAGTCCTGGACTGTGAATAAAATCGATCTAAATCGCCTTGAGGCTTTCGAAATATGTGCTATAAAAGAATTTTAAAAGTTTCCAGGGTGGAGAAAATTCGAAACACCACAATACTAGAACTTCTCAGCAAGACTACTGAGATCATAAAAAGTATCAAGCAGAGAAAGCTGGAATATTTCGGACATGTAATAAGAGGTCCCAAATATAGGTTGCTACAAAATATCATGCAAGAAAAAATAGCAGACAAACGCAGTCCAGGACGAAGAAGAACCTTATGGTTGAAGAACTTGCGAGATTGGTATGGTGTTGATACAAGCATGCTATTTAGGGTGGCAGTAAATAAAATTAAGATAGCTATGATGGTAACCAACGTTCTGAAAGGACATGGTACATGAAAAACACAAGAAACAACGCGAGGCAGCAAGTACGCTTTATATTGGTTCCATCACACATTGTACTACAAGCAAACGAACTAGCAGGTTTTCATGCCAGGAAAACAATACACAGTGCTTTTTCAGTGTTAGTGAACTTAGTGTCTGTTTGTAACTACAAATTGTTCCTTAAATAAAAAATGACAAATGAATGGAAAAACGAATGGAATCTTTTATAATCAACTCTACACATTATAAAGCCCTTAACCTAATCATGGTGCAAGTTAAATTTAAATCGCCAGCTGTTTATTAACCTAACCCGTTTACGTAGAGATCATAGCCAACAAACTCACAGCTACCTAATCTCCAAATCAAATCGCCCTCTTTGTGACTTATGTAATTGTGATATTAATGTAACACATATCTTAATAGAGTATCCTAAATTTATTAGTGAAAGACAAAAACAACACTCACTACCTAACAACATAGAAGCAGTCTTAGGAGCACATTGTAAATTTACAAATATGTTTAATTACTTGAAAGAGATTAATGTTTTAAACAAACTGTAACTACTTATTATTGTTTTGTAAACCCTAAATTTGACAATCTTACCTAATTGTGAATCAAATAATTTATCAAAAATGCTGTTTAGATTTAGTATCTATGCATTAACTATAGTTACCTAATAACCCAAAGTGGTTGATGCTGTTAGCAATAAAATAAAAAAAATATTAAAATATTGATAATTATTTTTAGAGTCAAGATCTAAAAGAACTTTTGAAAATAAGAGATATAGAAAACACCGATTTAATGCCTATAGATCTAATAAGGGAACATGTGCCTGATAAAACATGGATTGGATTTTTGCCATTGGAACTATTTGACAACGAAGAGTTTGACATCAGGTAAATGAGTCTTTTGACGATGAAAAAAATTATGATTGACTAAATGGGTAGATATTTTGAAACTACTATCATTGTATTGATTATTTGATCAGAATAATCGAAGTTTTTCTATTCCAAGTTGCCCTATTTGTGTAGTCTGGCATATAAGGTCTTATAAGCTTTTTTTTTACAAAAGAGTATTTTATATAATATTAAAATATTTTATAAAATACACTAATTTTATAAAGTATCGAAGCACTGTCTTCTGTCTGAAACTTCAAAACTTCGGTTTGTTCATCCGGAAATCAGTACAGCCAAAACTGCAAAAGAAACATAAAAACTGTGGCACACGCGTCCAAATATGTAATACTACTTAGAAATATTAAAATTATTAAGAATCTATTCTTCAAAAACGTTTCAAGAAGAATTCTTCAAGTTCTATCTTCTATTGAAGGTAAGAAATCATTGTGGCTATGCGGACCTTGTTGACCGCTCTAAATAGTTCTACACTACTGCATTCACCATTCCTTTAATATTTTAAGCTAGGACATTTTTCGTCTTTCCACATTTCGCTTTTTGTACGAATTTTGCCTTACATAATAAGTTGTAATAATGAGTATCTTTGTCCTCTTAGTACATGTCCTAATTACTCAAGTTTTCTTCTTTTGGTAGTTATTATATCCGCTTCTTTTCCTATTCTTCTAGTAACTTCTTCGCTTGGCACTCTCTATATTGATCATGCGTACCATGAAATTCGTAGGATTCTTCTATAACACCAAAATTCAAAGGCGGTGAACATATTCCAATTTAAAACCAATTACCATTGAAAATGGTATTTGAAATTGAACCAATTTAAAAATAGCCTTTAAAACTTCATTAACTGCAAGATCTATATTTTCTAAAGTTAAAGATAAAAGCAGCATCAAAGATCGTTCCAACGTCGTTTACCAGATCCCTTGCAACAACTGTAATTTGGTATATGTGGGACAAACCACACGCAACCTAGGTAGTCGCTTAATCAGTCATCGTAGCGACAGCAGACTATATCCAGAAAGATCTGCCCTTGCAGAACATGTTAATAAAGAATATTATATAATGAATTATGAATGTAGCCTGTTTATAAATCTTTTTAATAAGTGTAGTGTACCGTGAGTCTATTAGAGCATCTCTCAGGGCTGACAAAAAGACCAAGTTTCAATACTATCGAAAGCCTTGTGAAAAATGCCATATTTAGAGGTACAATATATTCTGTGGTTTTTTCTACCAGTGTCCTGATGGATTGTAAGTGGTCTTTAGTACCAAACCCTTTTCTAAATCTCGCCTGTTCAACCGGTTGATATAAATCAAATTTTTTGTTATGCGGTTGGTTACTATTCTCGTTAGCAATTTGTATAATTGTGACAACAAACTTATAGGTCTATAGTTTTCAATATTAGACTAGCTATTATTTTTTTCTGGGTATTCTTTTTTTCGTTAGACACTTATTCAACAAAACTTCTACAACCGTTACAACGATGTTGCCGCCCATTTTTAACATTTCAGATGTTATACGATCCTCAGCAGGAGCTTTTTTTTATTTGCTATAAGGCATATCTAATCTCCGAAGAAGTTATTTTAGGGAGAGTTTCCAAACCGACGTTTAGAATTGTTCTATGGTCTGTTCCAGGGTTCTGTATACTAGATGTATACAGATTCTCATAGATCGTTTGTATTTCTTTGATTATTTTTTTCCGTCACCCTATTCCCCTGTTTTGCAGTTGATGATATGTTATTCGTTAATTTTTGTGTTATTTTATTTATATCTTTCGTGTTGAATACTGGTAGAGGTCCTAGTCTCTTTTTTAGTTCATTTTAATACTCCTCTTGATTCATTTCAAGTGCTTTTATGTGTGGTAATTTATCCTGTGTTAATAATTTTCTATCGAATTTCATATTTACTTCTATTCGCACCCTATAGTGTATTTTTATGTATGAGAGAGTAATAAAACAATAAATTATGTATGCAAATCCCTAAACTGTTGATACGGGTGACAATGAAAAACAGATATTTGTCAACAAGTTTACAGAAGTATATAGGAAAACAATTTTAAATTGAGTATGACCACCAGGTATAAAGGTTGGAGCAGAATAGAATACAATAGTTGTGAGGGTTACTAATCCCTAAATAAGGTTGCCAGTGTCGGAGTGATGGAGGTTAACAGGTACTAATGAATTTGCAAGAAATGTAAGATGTTTATTTTATTGGTTATATATAACCAATAAAAGTTTAATAAGTACCTACCTATTTGTAAAATAAAGTTTAATTCTTTAGATAAAATAAAACGTTTTATTTTATCTGAAATGAGTGCATTCCACGAAGTAAGGGTTTCAACAATCAAACATTTAATTCTTTAATTCCAGGAATCTACGACAGTAATTGACTAGATAATTACCTTCTAAACTTATTCCACAGAAAATGTGATAGTGGGTTTTTCCATTTTGTAGGAAGGTCCAAGTGGCGTATTCAAAATTCTTAACAGTTCACTAAAAGTAGGTACTTCAGTTGCAAGGTGCAGTTTATTGTGTATACTAGTGTTATGGAAAATTTGGAAGTGCCGTGTAAACGCCAAAAAATTGGTCCTTTAACAGTTAATGAAAAAACATTAATATATAATTCTTTTAAATCATTTACAGACAAACGTTTATGTGAAAGTGTTGATGAGACCATTGAGTTAGTTAGCAGTACACTTGGTGTTGGGAAATCTACGATTTACAGAGTTATTAAAGAAGAGAAATGTGGTAGTTTTCAAATGCCACGTAATGCTCCAGGGAAACCAAAATTTCAATTAGAATATCATTTTAAAGAAGGACTTCGACGGAAAGTGCATGAATTCTTCTTTAGACAAGAATTTCCATCATTGGATAAAGTTCTTGTCTTAGTTCGAGATGATAAGGATTACCCAGAAATGAGTCGAAGTACGTTATGGAAACTTTTAAAAGAAATAGGCTTCCGCTGGAAAAAGAATCCCAGAAACTCTATTTTATTAGAAAGAAGCGATATTGTCATATGGAGAAGACATTTTCTAAGAACCATAAAGGAAATGAGAAACCAAAAAAGAAAAATATTTTATCTTGATGAAACATGGATCAACGAGGGTCATACACCAAATAAATTTTGGCAGGATGAAACTGTTACAAGTCAAAGGCACGCTTTTGTAAATAACTTATCTACTGGTTTAAACCCACCATCAGGAAAGGACGCAGGCTGATAATAGTATACATTGGCAGTTCAGACGGTTTTGTTGAAGGTGGTTTATTAACTTTTGAATCAACTCGTACCGGTGACTACCATAAAGACATGAACGCTGATGTCTTTCAAGAATGGTTCGAACAAATGATAGATCTTCTTACTAAGAACTGTGTAATAGTAATGGATAATGCAAGTTATCACTCCAGACTTATAGAAGGACTGCCCACAACCAAGTGGTTAAAAAAAACTTGCAGAATTGGCTGAGTTAAAAAAATATTACGTACCATCCCGGATCTATAAGAAAGGAACTTTATTCTTTGTGTGCCTTTCATAAAGAAAAATTTAAAAAATACGAAATTGATGAAATTGCCAAAAATCGTGGAATGACAGTACTTAGATCCCCACCATATCATTGTGAATTAAACCCGATTGAACTGGTATGGGCACAGATAAAGAGTGAAGTTTCAAGAAAAAATACAACTTTTAAAATTCATGATGTTAAACAGTTGTTTTTGGAGGCCGTAAATAATGTAAAACCTGAAAACTGGGAAAAGGCAGTAAATCACACTATTAAAGAAGGGGAAAAAATGTGGAAGCTGGACAATATTACTGATAAAATGATCGAGCCAGTTATTATAAATCTTGGTTTTGAAAGTTCATCTTCTGAATCTGATTTGGATTTGTAACAAGTAGCTGTAAGTTTTGTATTAATATTTTTATTCATCTATTTAACATACCTTAGACGGTTTTAAAACTCTTTTTCTCTTTTGTAATTTTTAAAAATTAAAAAAAATGTGAATTTTTTAAATCCCTTTTTAATGTAGGCCAGTCAGTTCTAATATAGTGTGTGATAAAAGAGGTCACTTTTGTTTACATACACATAACACTTTATAACACTGAAATAATTCATTTATTTTTTAGAATTATTCAAAGTAATTTTTCAATTAATCTTGAGCACGCCCATGGATTGGTCGGAGATACCAGTTAAAATTATGCTAATTACTCTCTCGTTCATAAAAATAAACTATAACTAATCGTTGATCACTACCAGTGTTGTCAGAATTTAATACAGTAAAATCTTTAGCAATGTTTTTGAAGTGAGATAGTATAAAGTCAATTTCATTTTTTACTTTGCTGTCTGGGCTATGCCACGTCCATTTTCTCTCCATCTTTTTCTGGTAGAATGTGTTTAAGCTGAATAGATATTCTTTGCTGAGGAAATTTGCCAACATATCTCCCCTATGATTTTTACTTCCCAGTTTAAAATTTCCTATATATTCGTTGTTGTTGTTATTTTCGTTCTTTCCTATGAAGAAATCTCCCGTAATTACTACGTAATAGTTTTATCTAAGTTTCTGGCTCTTGTAATGTCTTCAAAAAGTTGTTCTACCTCATCATCTACAGAAGAAGTTCATGTGCATAACAGTGGATTATTATTACGATTTAGTTTTACTACCAGATAGATAACTCTATTATAAATCGTTTGGATTTAGTTACCAACTTTTCAATTCTCTTATGTACCAAAAAGCCTACGTTTCCCATACTTTGGTTATTTCCTTAATTGTATTGGTACAAAGTGTGCCCTGATTTGAGTAGAGTAGTTTCTTCGCCTTTAAGCCGATGTGCCGATGTGTATCCTGCGAATTCTTGCCTCCCACAGATTCCACGAGGCAAATCCTTGTCTGGGTATGAGATTTGGCATCACATACTCCACCCCCCTGGGGACTGTTTCCGTTCGTTTTAGTATTCGCCATGTCTATATAGTTGAAAGGATGAGTAGCCTTAAAACACCACGCTGGCTAGAAGGGGTTGGTGAGTTTTATATCAGCCGCCCACTCTGGGTCAGACGCTAGTCAGCCGTCCATTCTGGATCAGATGCTACTGTTTTGATTCTATATTAACCCTACAATCGAGGGTTACCATTTTTCCCATCCGCACCGTACCGAAGCTCCGCTTCTCTGCCGTTATGGACTTGATCCGTAACCCGGCGCAAGGGACCCTAAACAGGTACTAGTTTCCCGGGTCAGGAATCTCCCGGAATCTGCGGAGGGCAGGGATTGATTCATTTTCCCTGATAGGACTATCTTCAAGAATTTAAAGACTTCCTACCCACTACTCACCATTTGAATAAGTGTCTTAATTTTTATGGTTTGGTCTATATTTGATGTATTTCATGTTGTTAAATATGTGTAGGTCTCCACACTCTCAATTACAGTATCTGCAATAATCAATTACTGATGAATAATCTGCTGATTAAATCATGATCATGCATTTCCTCCTTCTCATTACTTAAGCCCATATCAGGGCGTGGTGAAAGACTAAATATTATTGGCTATCTGCCTCCATTGGCTCCAATCCTGTACCATATGGACAGCTTTGTGTCTTGGCTTATTCTTCGTGATACCATAAAATCCATTCCCAGGTATCTATTTGTCCCGCCGCTTTTATAAAGAGTACTTTTCCTACTTCCACTATCTCACTTTCCAGCTACTTGGTTTCTTGTAAGGCCCATATTTCGATTCTATATTTCTCACGCATTTCATCTAAATTTCTTAATGCTCCTTCCTCTTACTCCTTTTACGTTTATCTGACCTGTTAACTTTTTATATCGTAATTCTTGCCATGTTTCCTTTTACTCGTTCTTCTTTCGCCACTCTGCTTATTTGTTTCTGTATTTATTTTTCTTTCATTGTTAGAACATTGTCTATGTGAATGCGGTCTTTGTGTTTTTTAACTTGTTCTTGTTTTTTAATATCTCTGTTTTTTCATTGTTTCTGTTTATATAATGCATTGATTCTTCCTAATCTTTATGGCATTCCTTAATTTCAATTTTACTTGCAGTTCTCTGGCTATAAAATTTTCCATTCTTTCGCTTATGTTTGTATCGTCCATTTTTAATCCTGATATTATTAGGCTTTTCTTTTTACTGCATTTCTCTATGTATTTGATTCTTTCCCGTAGTTGATTTACTTCTGTTTTTAAGTTCTGATTCTATTGGCTCATTTCCATTAATTTCTTATTGTTTTTGGCTTGCTACTTTCTCGCTTGCTTTATTTTATTCATTATTTCTTCATTTTTCTCCATTAGTTGTTTCATAATTCCAATCATAACTGAATTTGTATCTTTGTCTTCATCTTCTTCATTTTTCTGTGGTGATCTCTTTGTTTTTTTGCTTCTTCTAAAGCTATAATCTTGTTCTATCTCCGTTTATTTTCTTCGTAGGCTTCTACCTCGTTGTCGTTTCGTTTCTGTATGTATTCATTATATTTTAATTACCCATTTCTTAATAATACGCAGCTAAAATTTTGATAAATCCTTACATTTCTAACTAATAAAAGAATTCCATTTTTACCTTCTTTGATCTTAGTAAGTGTTATATATGTTGTTAATCTCTTAAATTAATTTATTCAAACATTTAAGAACCCCTGAAAATTGGCTGCAACATGGTGTCATCGACAATGTTCACCATGCTCTGCCTGCTATAGCATTTGTACCAAGCACCCCACCAAACAACGAGTCCGTAGAATTCTTGGCCTCTAGAAGCAGATTAGATTTGGTGTTAAGTGATATGTACGACTGGATCAACGTAGCTGTGAGCGATTACAATCCAGGAATCAGACGTTGGACTGTGATGACTTTAGATGGACATCAAAGGGTTTTCAATTTGCACAGACTTTATATTATGTTCTACGCTGAAGATCCAGTTAATTTTGCTAATAGACTGGAAGCGGCATTGAAGCTTAAGGCTGAAACAGAAAATTTAATAAGGTAAACCATTTCAATATAGTTAATGTAAATATAAAAACTATAAGTATATTGTAATGTTTAATTTTCAGTTTTCTAACACTATCACTCACACTAAAAACACAATTAATTTGTAACATTTAGGGGAGAGTCACCCAAGTTGGGACAGTTTTTTTTATAACAAATACTTGAAAATCTATAGATATTAAAAAAAAGTTGAGGTAATAAAATGAAACTTTATTCTAATTATTAAGACATTTTAGATATAAATTAAATAAAAAATATGCTTCGTTTTTTGTTATTAAAAAAAAAGTGTGAATGTCCCATCATGAGAAACCGAAATCCTAAGATGGTCCGTTGGGTTTCTCAAAAAGGAACATTACTCTATATAACTTCCACAAATAAAATAGAGATCATCCATTACTCCACAAGACTCATGAGCCCAATTTGAACATATTTTGCAGTTGTACCAGTCTTCACTACTCTCTTCGTACTTCTTTCCACATACAATGCAGTTTGAATCATCTTTAGTGTAAGTGACGACTGTGATATTGCTAATATTTGCATTTCGAGCGCTGTAGTCCATAACTACAGTTCGTTTCACAGATTTAACCTTGTTTGTAGAGATTGTGAATTGCAACGTCTCTAATTCATTTTTATACGGCGATTATGTGAGTATCGTGGATTTCAGAGAATGTCTAGAAGAAGTCTTACCTTTTTTTTCTGTGCCTTTGGTAGCGGACTAATATCAGTCACTTTTACCTTGGATGTCGGAAATTGGATAGGAATGATTTGGCTTCTCTGTATCGGTCTGTTATCTTCGGAATCGCCATCTTTAGGTGACCTTAAAACAGACTGTTTTGAGGTTGAAAGAATCGGATTATCATACATTTCAACTTGATTTACGCCTTCGGTATGAGCCATCATTACGGGTAATTTATTGACCTGTGATGTAGTTTCATTGTCCACTGATTGTTCCGTCGTTTTAGAGGGAGCGAATTCGCAGTCTTGAAATACGTCTTCATTAAAAGGCCAAATTCCGGTTACTCGGAATCCATTTGTCGCTATCTGTACAGAAGATGTCTTTAAGAATGCAGAATATTTTCTTTCTGGGAAATATAAAAGCAGGCGCAAGAAAATTGCCACTTGCACTCATAGCAGCTACTATAGTGACATTAACTCCTCCTTCGGCACTTGTTATATCTCCCACTTACTTTTTACCCCTCTGAGTAAGAACTTTAGATAATTTTTGGACGGTGGTCACTCCGGTCTCATCAATATTCCAGATTCTATCTGGAGTGAGGTGATGTTTATTGTAAATACTTTCCAGGTTGTTGAAAAAACTTTGGACTGCATTCTTGTTGAATCCTGTAGCTCTAGCTTATGAGGTTGCTTCTGGTTTTCTCAGAGAAATATTTCTATGTCGACTCAAAAACCCATAAACTCACTTTTTAGAGGCCATTCGAGTATCTCTATTAAAATTGTTAGCTATATTATTGGCTTGGGCAAAGTCAAATGCCAGACAACGAAGTTCTTTATAAGTGATTCCAAAAAATCGCTTTTTCATTTCAAGAATATGATCTAAAATTTCGTGTTCCTGTTCAACTGAGAATATTTGCCTAAACCGACAAAGATATTTGTCATTTTCGGTCACGATTTTATTTTTGTTTGTAACTCGTCTTTGAAGAGTACTTCTAGAAATATTATATCTGTCAGCAGCTTCTCGAAGCGATAGTTCGTTATTCCGAACTTTTTGTACAGCTAGAATCATATTTTGAACGGACCAGTTTTCACGATTAGTTTTTCTTTTGTAATAGGAATTTGGATTTCTATTTGGCATCTGTAAAAGAAAAATATATCAGTGCCACTTACGAGATATAGAGTTCCCTGAATAAAAATTTTTTTAATGACACATTATCTTTACTTAGCTATAATCAAGGTTAGAATATTATGACCTCCATGGGTATAATCTAATTACTGAACCCCTACTTATAAATGTTTTTAGAATGAATTACCGTTATGTGTAAGAATTTATGAGTAATTAATGATTTAATTAGTTAAAAGTAGGCAGGTATAAGAAGAATATCTGTAGCCATATTTTAGTTCCTAAGATGGGATGTCCCGACTTAGGCAGTTTAACTTTGTCCCATCTTAAGAGATTTGCACCCATTTTGTAAAAATCTTAACCGATATTAAACAAAAGCTTTATTGGCAAATACTTTAAAGTGAAATCCAATGACTATAAACTCTGTTATTGACTAATAACGTTAAGTTTCACATATACTTACCATTAACGCTATGTTCACTATAATGTACGTAAATGAATTTAAAAAAATATGTAAACATTAACAACTTGTCCTGACGAACGCTACCAGTATGCTAGCCTCGTGTCGTTTACGTGACAATACGACTGAATGGCGAGCTTTCATTTTTCCAGGTGTTGCCACTTGTTACAGATTTTCTAGAATTGCTAGTGTCCCTACTTGGGAACCGTCTGTCTTAGGTAACTCTCCCCTATTTACTTAACTGTCCACTGTACTATATTGTCAGCTACAATATTCCGAAATTACATCAAAGTCTCTCTCGGTGGATAAAACGGCTCACAGACGATATTCTGTCATTCTGCCAATCTGTCATTTAACTTAAGCAGTGTTAGCAACACTCGAGTGTAGAATTATTATGCCAGGGCCGCCAAATTTGAGTAAATTTGAAAAAAATATAGAAGAGAAAAAATAATGTTCAAGTCCATTTTATCGCAACAAATAATGGTTAATGGTACTAATTGTTTTTAAGAAAGAAAATTCAGGTTACAATCAATAGATTATTAAAAACTCACTCATAGTAAAAATGAAATATATATATGTATATATATATATATATATATATATGTATATATATATATATATATATATATATATATATATATATATATATATATATATATATATATATATATATATAAACTCCTGGACAAAATTAACGCACCACTCAAACAATCTTTATTTATTGATAATTTACTGTACGACAAGTTGCCTATGGACCTAGTTTGACAGTGACAGTTGTTATGTAAGCTAATAATAATCTTGTTTTAACAATAATTTGTATTAAACTTCGTTTTAGACTAAAAGTGAGTTAAACTTTTCATAAAAAGTGCGATTAAAGCAAAGTGTTTTTGTCAGAAAAAAGCTTTTTATTGTGATATTTTTCATTACATGCATGTTTGGAAGTTTATTTTCATAAAAATCAAATAAAACAATGAACCGCTAAAGACATGTATCAATGAAGGAGGCAGTGCAAGCCTCGACTCTCCTAGATGAAGGATATTCAATGCAATACGTTGCAGGTTTGTTAGGAAGACATCATTCCAGAACCAGTTGCAAAGTGAGGCGATATAATAAAACAGGGTCGTACCATTGAAGACTAGGGCAAGGGCGAAAACGTGGCACTAATCAAATTGATGATAGTTTTTTGAGACAACGTGGTCGCAGAGATAGGAGAGTCACCAGCAATTTGCTAAAAAATGAACTAGCAGATGTTCGAAATGTCGCGATATCGTCTCGAACAGTTCGAAGACGTTTACATAAAGCAGAATTGAGCAACAGGAAACCGGCTAAAAAACCTTTGCTTACCAGAAAACACAGTGTTCAGAGATTGAATTTTGCAAGATTGCATCAAAATTTACAAAGCTATAGACAACAACAAAGAATCCAAAATAATAATAATGGGAGACTTTAACGTCAAAATTGGAAGTAAGATTGAAGACTCTGAAAGCAAGATTGGAAAATTTGGATTCGGCACAAGAAACACAAGAGGAGAAAAACTCATGGAATTCCTGGAACAAGAAAACATGTATATTATGAATACCTTCTACAAAAAGAATCCTAACAGAAAGTGGATATGGGTCGCACCTAACGAAACTACTAAAAATGAAATAGACTATTTTCTCTCAAATAACAAAGGAATATTTGAAGACGTCACAACAATAAACAACGCTCTTTGTCAGATCAAAAATAAATATTAACATGAAAGAAGAGAGACAAAGGATAAAAAAAAACAACGAGGATATATGCCTTTAAACTAAAAACAAATGAGGAGCAATTCCGAGAGGTCTTAGCGGATAAGTTCGAATTTGATCCTTCACATAATCAAGATCAAATTGACGAGATGAATAAAAACCTAAATAAAACCTTCTCGCAGCAGGACTACAGGTCGCAAAGAAAACAAGGACTAAAGGAAGACAAAATAAGCAATGAAACTAAACAGCTAATGACGGAAAGAAGACAACTACTAGCGCAAAACAAACGCCATACTCAAGAATATAGAGAACTTAATAAAACAATTAGAAAGAACTAAAACGCGACATTCAAAAATGGAACGAGAACTTAATAGAGCGAGTCATTGAAAACAACAGAGGCTTAAAATGTCTATAATAAGACCCGCACTGGGACTTCAAAAAATCATCAAAATTAAAGACGCCAACAATAAGGTAGAGAAGGACAAATAAAAAATAACAAATATTGTCGAAGATTTCTACACATCCTTGTACAGCTCGCACGGCCATCCTAATGAAACAACAAAGGAGAACGTCAAAAGAAAAATAAAAAACGTAGGATCAGAAGTACTACCAAATATAAAGGGATACGAAATAGAAAGAGCTGTAAAAGAACTAAAAAATAATAAAGCTCCAGGACACGACGGTATAATTGCCGAGCTCTTGAAAACAAGCAAAACATTAACAATCCCTGTACTAACAGAGCTATTTAATAGATGTCTCCATAATAGCCAGATCCCTAAAGACTGGAACGAGAGTCTAGTAATACTCTTACACAAAAAAGGGGATAAATGCGATCTACAGAATTATAGACCTATATCGTTGCTTAGTCAAGTATATAAACTATTTATGAGAATTATTAATAACCGGTTAACCTACAAAATGGATAATTACCAACCGGTTGAACAGGCTGGCTTTCCCCAAAGGATATAGTACATCAGACCGTCTGCTGATAATGAGAACATTGATAGAGAAGGCACATGAATATCAACTACCCGTATTTCTTGCCTTCGTCGACTATGAAAAGGCGTTTGATAGTATCGAGATGTGGGCCATAGAACAAGCTATTAATAATTGTAGAATAGATTCGAGATATAGGCAACTAATATATAATATATATGAAAATGCAACTATAATAGTACAACTAGACGAAAATACAAATCTCATCCCCAATAAGAGAGGAGTGAGACAAGGAGACGTAATATCACCAAAACTTTTCAACCTAGCCCCAGAAGATGTCTTCAAAACTACAAATTGGTCAACCTATGGCATTAACGTTAATGGCAACAAGTTAAACCACCTCAAATTCGCTGACGACATAGTGATTATAGCGATCATGACATATGGATGTCAAACCTGGACCCTAACCAAGGCAAACATGAATAAACTAGCCACAACAGAAAGAAAAATGAAAAGAGCAATGTTAGGTATACGACTGTCAGATAAAAAGAGGAACGACTGGGTAAGATCCAAAACAAAAGTCGAGGACATAACAGCAAAAATTGCCAAACTTAAATGGAGCTTCGCGGGCCACACTGCTAGACAGAAAGACCAACGTTGGAATACTACAATACAACATTGGAGACCTTACGAAAGTAAACGACCAAGAGGAAGACCACATATGAGATGGGTTGATGACATTAAAAGAATAGCCGAAATAAATTGGAAATATGTTGCTAAGGATAGAGACCGATGAAAGGAGTTGGGAGAGGCCTATGTCCAAACATGGACGACAGAAGGCTAAGAAGAAGAAGAAGAAGCATCAAAATTGGACCATCGATGGCCAGGTGGTTGTGAGCTTGTCTGGGGAAGGTGAGGAGAAAGGTTTGCCAGCTGCAATATCTCCCCTAAAGTACCTTTTGGTGGTAGCCAAATATTATTTTAACATTTTTATATTACTTTAATATTATTTTCTTCTTCTTAACGTGCCCTATCAAGTCCTCTTGACGTTGGCGATTAACATGGCGAAACTGTCTCTGTCTCGAGCTATTCTAAAGAGTTATATAATATTATTTTAATAATATTATTTCAACAAAAAAAGGTATAACTGTTAATGCCTTCAATACTAAACAGTTTTCGAGATAATCGCATTTTACAAATCAACTGTATACCCCCTCTGTGGCTCAGTGGTAAAAGCGCCTACCTTTAAACCTCAAGGTCGTGAATTCGAATCCCATCTGGGTAGAGAAATTTTTGCGTATTAAAAATTAATGAATGAAAATAATTTCTATCCATGTGCGATCGGTACTCACCGGAGGGACCGCAGACGTTCAGATAGAATTAGCGTCTCTTAGCAAAGACAATTACGTCGACTTTGCTAAGTATCACGACAATTACTCTACACATACACAGACACTACGCTAGGTACCTGACTGTACCATGCCAATGATCATAGTTGTCGAGGTATTAACTCAATAAAAAAAAAATTCAACTGTATAATTCTGATTTAACGCAATTACTCCAGGCAACGAAAGAAAAATAGACAAAACCATTGATACTTCTGAATTTTGTTATAAAATATCTTTAATGCAGTTAATAGTTAACGAAACATTAAATAAAATACATATACCAGCAGAATAATTAATAATAGGATTTGATAAAATAACAGAATGATATGAATTTGAATAATAAATTAAAGTCATAATCAAAACACTTTATTTACAAACCAAATTAAAAAATAGTTACAACTAAATATCATTTATGTAACAATAAAACACTGAAAACTTTGTTTTCAAACTTCCACAAAATTTATTTGAACTATTATCACTACAGCTGTTTCGGCTGATAGCCTTTCTCAAGTGATCTATTTTTGGCATGCGTTTATATTTTATAGTCTCTAATGAAATAGGTTGAGGAGGGGAAAACTGTTTGTCTCAAGTTGGTCATTCAGAATTATATCTGTGTTTTTTAATTTGTTGATTTCCATAGATTCTAACATAGATAGCTTAAGGCCTTTATTTTGAATGTGAAGAATTTTAAATTTGTCATTAAAAGAATGATTATGATCTAGAAGGTGAAGTGCGTATGTCGAATCTGTTCTTCTATTCTTGAAAGCCCTTTTATGTTCTGCTATTCGTTTCTCAAAGTTTCTACCAGTTTGACCGATGTAAGTTTTTGGGCAGTCGCCACATTGAATTTTATACACACCACTATTTAAGTGTTTTTTATTTTGGCTCTTGTTATTTTTAATATATTTACCTAGGTTGTTATTTGTTCGGAAAGCTGGTGTTATTCCTTTCTTTTTTATGTGTTTGGCAATTTTTGTTGTTATTTTGCCTGTATATGTAATCAAGCAGAAGGTGCTGGGTTTTTTCTCTGGTGGTGGAAATACTATTTTCAGGGCTTTCTTGTGTAGTTTTTGATTTAACATTTTATTAATTGTTTGTTCGTTGTATCGGTTGTTTACTGCTATTTGCTTAATTATATTTAATTCTGTCTCAAAGTTGTCTTTTGACATCGGAATTTCTGTTAATCTATGTAACATACTATGATAAGCTGCCAGTTTATGTTGTGTTGGATGGGATAATGAATTGTGTATAGTCGTGTCAGTATGGGTAGGTTTGTGAAATATGGAGAAGTCATGTTTGTTTTGAAATCTGCTAATTTTTAAATCTAAAAAATTTATGCATTGATTTTGTTCTGTTTCTATTGTAAATTCAATATTACTATGAAGTGAATTAATATACGATGAAAATTGGTCGAGTTGCCTGTTAGTTCCTATGAAACATACCAGTACGTCGTCTACGTATCTCCACCAATATAAAAACTGTTTGAATACGGGATGTTTTGAAATCTTTGTCTCTAGATGATCCATAAAGATATCTGATAGCAATGGGCTTAGAGGATTACCCATTATAAGTCCTGCACTGTTATTTGTATATATTTTATTATTAAATTCAAAATAGTCCTGGTTTATGCAAACTTCAAGAAGATGTAATATTTCTGATGTAATTACTGGATTTGTACTATTTTGGTCTAAAAGGTTTTTTACTAGAATAAAAGTTTCTGTAGGAGGGATACTAGGAAAAATATTTTTTACGTCAAATGAAATTAATCTGGAGTTGGTAGGTAATTGAAAATGTTGTATTTTATTAACTAGTTCTATTGTATTTTTTATGGTGAATTTAGATGAAAATTTAGTGTGTTCTAAAAAATACAATAGAACTAGTTAATAAAATACAACATTTTCAATTACCTAACAACTCCAGATTAATTTCATTTGACGTAAAAAATCTTTTTCCTAGTATCCCTCCTACAGAAACTTTTATTCTAGTAAAAAACTTTTTAGACCAAAATAGTACAAATCCAGTAATTACATCTGAAATATTACATCTTCTTGAAGTTTGCATAAACCAGGACTATTTTGAATTTAATAATAAAATATATACAAATAACAGTGCAGGACTTATAATGGGTAATCCTCTAAGCCCGTTGCTATCAGATATCTTTATGGATCATCTAGAGACAAAGATTTCAAAACATCCCGTATTCAAACAGTTTTTATATTGGTGGAGATACGTAGACGACGTACTGGTATGTTTCACAGGAACTAACAGGCAACTCGACCAATTTTCATCGTATATTAATTCACTTCATAGTCATATTGAATTTACAATAGAAACAGAACAAAATCAATGCAAAAATTTTTTAGATTTAAAAATTAGCAGACTTCAAAACAAACATGACTTCTCCATATTTCACAAACCTACTCATACTGACACGACTATACACAATTCATCATCCCATCCAACACAACATAAACTGGCAGCTTATCATAGTATGTTACATAGATTAACAGAAATTCCGATGTCAAAAGACAACTTTGAGACAGAATTAAATATAATTAAGCAAATAGCAGTAAACAACGGATACAACGAACAAACAATTAATAAAATGTTAAATCAAAAACTACACAAGACAGCCCTGAAAATAGTATTTCCACCACCAGAGAAAAAACTCAGTACCTTCTGCTCGATTACATATACAGGCAAAATAACAACAAAAATTGCCAAACACATAAAAAAGAAAGGAATAACACCAGCTTTCCGAACAAATAACAACCTAGGTAAATATATTAAAAATAACAAGAGCCAAAATAAAAAACACTTAAATAGTGGTGTGTATAAAATTCAATGTGGCGACTGCCCAAAAACTTACATCGGTCAAACTGGTAGAAACTTTGAGAAACGAATAGCAGAACATAAAAGGGCTTTCAAGAATAGAAGAACAGATTCGACATACGCACTTTACCTTCTAGATCATAATCATTCTTTTAATGACAAATTTAAAATTCTTCGCATTTAAAATAAAGGCCTTAAGCTATCTTTGTTAGAATCTATGGAAATCAACAAATTAAAAAACACAGATATAATTCTGAATGACCAACTTAAGACAAACAGTTCTCCCCTCCTCAACCTATTTCGTTAGAGACTATAAATTTGTAAACCCAATCCAAAAATAGATCACTTGAGAAAGGCTATCAGCCGAAACAGCTGTAGTGATAATAAATAAAATAAATTTTGTGAAAGTTTGAAAACAAAGTTTTCAGTGTTTTATTGTTACATAAAATGAATTTCCATCAAGTAACGGTCGAATCCATCAAATATCATTTAACTTTTTGTCAAAGTAAGTGTTCGATATATTCACCATTTTCTTTCATTCATTTGTCAATACATTCAATAAAAGAATTTCTCATATTAAATAGCATCATTGGTTCTAAAGCAATTGCATCAGTATTTTAGAGCAATAATAACTCATATTTTATTTACTTAAATTAAAATAACTATTTTAAGGTATGAGTTTTTCCTCGACTGTATATCTTTGGAAGGTGTAGATGGCTTTGATGAAGCTTCATTGAAAAAAATTGTTCATTTAGCAACCAGAGGGATGGGTAAGAAAATAAGCAATACAGAGAATTTTCAAACGGTGAGTAAAACTATTCATTATGTTCCCTACTACTAAAATAGACTACAACAAAATGAAAGGATTTCCAACACATATATTAATTAAACTCTCAAACTAATTAATATAATTACAATCATTAGACTTAAATATACACCTAATACAGTTTTATTTTTTGAAACTTACTGAAACTATTTTTTGTAGAAATGTACTATATTTCGTCCTTGTATATGAGTACGAGAAACCAATTCGCTAAGGATTTTTGCTCAGTTGAGGAGATATGTTGTGGAATGCAATTTTAGATTCCCCATGTCTCTAATTACATCTTTATCAATGTCTGTTTTGTCTTGCAATTCTTAGAAGGCACAGATTAAAGCAGAAATCTGAATTTGGTTTTGAAAATTAGTTTACGGATTTATGTATCAGATGTCGCTATTGCGTCCAGATCGAAACCATTTTAGTGTTGCTTCTACTATGACAAGAAAGATTGTTTTCACGTTTAGAGCGCTTGTGAATAGCCGCTCCGAAGATCTCTTTTAGGGTGAAATACGTATAAGCGGATATACAGACGCACTATTGGGACCGTGCAAGTTCGGAATAGCGACACCTGATGTCGTAAATCAGCAAAATTTACTGCGCTTTCATGTTAGATCGATGTTACCGGATAACTGTCAAGGACGTAGCCCCAAAAAAGAATAAAAAGAAAAAGTAAGATTGAGGTTATGTCGGTATGTTATTAAAAGGTAAACGTTGTATGTAGTATAAATACAAATAAATATATTATTAAATTACAGCATTACTGTTAATATGGATGCAATAATAAAAACTGGATTTGAGAAAGTAAATCACCAAATTACTTTTTAACCAAGCACTGAGTCAAATGGAAAAGCTTTAGTAGTGGCAAATGTCAAACAAGAATGGAAGAATTATGTGGAAGAATTAAGAAAAATAAATTACCATAAATAATGCTAATGCATAAATGCATAAATTAGCAGGTTAAGCCCATGATATCATCATATTGGTTTGAACAAATAATTCTTTCCCTGTAAAATCTTTTACAGCGAATATATCTTAATGCATCTTCAGAATAACTTGTACTTGATGCATTTTTGTAAACTTTAAAAAAATAAAATTTAAACATTAAACTTGATTTTTGGGTTAAAATGAACTCTAAGTGAGTGTTATGAAACTAAAATTTACACTTAAAAGTGAACTTTTATTTATTATTTATTTTAAACTGACTTTAAAATCAGGCGCAAGAATAATGCATAATTTAGGTTATGTTACTTATGCTTTTTTATGATATAAATCCACTTTTCTCTTTGTAGTAGTTTGTGCTTCGAAGTTGGAAACGAATAAAACTTAAATTGTCAATTTTTTGTTGTATTTTTACAATTTATAACACAGCATTTCCTAAATCCCATTTTCTTCAGTGACAGAAGGTGTAAATAAACCAACGAATATGAAATATGACAATTGACAATATGAATTTATGAAATCTATGAAATTTGCAGTAAAAAATGCAAGATTTCTCCGCTACTCGCGCACGATCGTTTCTTGTATCACATCCAAGTACTTGCACGTCGCCAATACGTAAAACATCGAGTTAGAATCTATGGATAAGCTATGAGCATATTAACGTAAAACGGCGCAGCTAGGCGTGGCTAACGATAATACCAATATACCGGTGGGATCAGGGCCAGAGTCAAAAATATTAAAACTACTATACAAATATAACTAGTTATTCAGAAGATTTAATCATAATCTAAAAAAGTGATTTACTTGATGATACATTTTTAATAAACTATGATTTATTTATCCCGCGGAAAACACTAAAAACACGATATATTATACATAAAGATAAATTAATACAGTCAAATACTATTAATTTATTCTCTGAAGTACGGGCTATTACTTTGTTTAATATTTGTATACTAACCTGTGGAACGATATTCCTGAAGATTTTTGATTACCATTGCTTCTGCTACTGCAACTACAATGAGAACAAGAAACCATTATTATGCACTATTGTAACGAAAATATTTTGCCTACCTCAGGGTAAGATTATGGGGGTAAAGATAGGGCAAGCAAATAAACGCTACTTGTGCGACACTCAGGGTTTGTTAGGAGAGCTGGGGTCGTGGATAAGTAAATGGCAAGAGGATTGGATTGGGGCAATTATAAAAAAAATGGAAT
This sequence comes from Diabrotica balteata, assembly GCA_918026665.1. Classification (NCBI taxonomy): domain Eukaryota; kingdom Metazoa; phylum Arthropoda; class Insecta; order Coleoptera; family Chrysomelidae; genus Diabrotica; species Diabrotica balteata. The sequence continues at coordinate 91,515,534 of OU898284.1, read as the reverse complement.
AAAGGGTACTAAATCTCTTGGGATAAATAAAGCAAAAAGAAACAGGAAACACCTCTAGTATAGTCGCCTCGTATTTCGGTGAGACTGTGTAAGAATATATTTATCTGTAACAAAAGCAGGCAATAAAAATTAAAATAAAAGTACTCTACCAGGAGTAGTTATTAACTGCAAAATTATCAATGACTGAGATGTAAAGTTTTAATATCCCCATCGATATTTACATTCAGATGTGCCTGGTATTATGTTTGAAGATATGTACAGTCGCCCAGATAAAGTTATCATCGATGCATTCTTTGCCTAAGATAACAATATTTGCCTGAGCGACCGAAACTATAAGGTAGTTTATCCAAATAAATTTCGTTTTGACCGTCCAGTGGTTTACACTTGGGTAGGTAGGAATAATATTTTACTTTATTTTAAACTTTATTTTTAAACGAAATATTGTTTATTTGGATGAAACCTGGTATGGTACTCATGACAAGGTGAAGATAAGTTGGACGAATAATAACACAAAGTGTTCTAATTCAGTACCGCCCAATAAAGGACAGAATTATAATTTTACACTGCGGTGTAGAAAATGGATACATCGACGATGTATTATTAATATCTGCAAAAAAAAATGAAAGACGTGAATCTAGATTATCATGAGGATATGGAGGGTTCAAGTATAAAAAAAGTTCAACTCAGGAACCATAGATGTAAACGTTCAATGTTTTTTTGAAAAAAAAACAGAAGTTAGTTTCTATAAAACTCACAAAGAAAGAAAGTCCGTAAACATATGTAAAAGAACAGTAAACTTTATAATTTTACGAAGATACTTTTAAAATGTGGCACCCGTGGTGTGATAATAATTCTGCAGCTGAAAATCCAGTGGAACCCTCTAATCAATTGGAATATTTACAAAGCTGTGTAGTAAAATGTAAGCGACATTTTCAATATCTCTCTGATGATCCCAAATATATGCTGAAACATGTTTATGAAGGATTGTGTTCTAAATTGTCTAAATAAGAAACAATTGTAGCAACATGTTTATCAGAGTGTCGAAAGCAATCTGATACAAGACTATTGGAGCAACATCTTCTTCTAGACAGGTGAGAAAGGATTGTGCAAATTCACACAAATAGAACCGCACCTAAAAGAACATATAATTAGAACAATATATAAAATGGAAGCGGCTAATATTTTTCCAACTATTGAAAGCTTTCGAAGTGAACTGGTTCGAAAGGATATTCTCTTATATTCAGCAACAACACTTTGATGATTTCTTAAAACCCATAATTTTAAGTAAAAAACTATAGACAAGCGTCAAACACTAATGGAAAGTACTAGAATAATTATTTCTTAAAGGGACATTTCTATCCGATAGATAACTGAGTATCAAAAAATGAAACGAAATCTTGTTTATTTAGATGAGACTTGGTGTGATACTCATGACAGGACAGAGAATTATAATTTTACACTGCGGTGGAGATAATAGATGGATCGATTATGTATTATTAATATCTGCAAAAAAAAATAAAGATGCGTCTTTGAATTATCATGAGGACATGAAAAGTTTAATTTTTGAATCATGGTTTGAAGAATCTCTTCTTCCGAGATTACATAAATATAGTGTGATTATTGTATGGACAACATAATCAAGAATAATAAGAAAATTCCAAATAGTACTTGAAACAAATTCAAGAATTTTTATTTGGGAGAGATTTGTACTTTGAGGCATCATAGTAAAAAGCAATTGTTGGAGATTGTTTATAGTAGACAGTACCAGAAGGTATATGTTGTTGATAACTGTACTCGCAGTAATGGGCATACCGTGCTTGGACTTCCTCCTTACTATTGTAAATTGAACCCAATAGAGTTAATATGGATCCAACTTGAAGCAAATAAAAGAAGAAAAAACGTGGCTCCTAAATTTTTGTCTACTGCTCTCCAGTTAATTAGAAGAGAAGTCACAAAGATCACAGCAACCAACTGCAAAAATGTAATCAAACATGTAATTAAAGTGGAAAATGACTATGTTAAATATTTACCAGCAATAACCAAATTAACTATAAATTTAGAAGATACAACTGATACTAGTGATAACAGTGAATCTGAGTAGATTTTTAAGTTCTTATTTCCAACTAGGTGTTAGTTGAAACCTTTATTTTTATTGTAATTGTAGATATTCTCGTTTTGCTTATATATCTTTGAAAATAGAGTACAAATACGCTTCATGATAGAACAAAAACGTACAACATATCGTTAGGTTAAGATGACAGCGTTCCAACTAACAAAATCGCATATTTGGAGTTATTAGTGTGAAAAGGTTCCAAATGATCTTCCCTATATTTTGATCTGACAACAGCGCTGGCTAACAACGCAATTCTGACTCATTACAATGCCAAGGTTCTATCCGTGAACATAAATAAAACCAAACTAGAATGACATTCTACAAATCGACAAATCAAGGTGACACATGAAACCTTGTCACTCAACCAATAAAGGTGGATTTTCACAGGTCCTATATCCGATGGTACGATGATACAATATAAATTTCAGAGAATTTCATTGGTTGAAAAATGACAGGTATAATTTTCGTATGAAATTAAAAGTCATCGGAAGAAGTTAAAAATATTTAACTTTTGCACGAAAATCGGATGAATTTTGACATTGTTGACATTTCTAACTTGAACCTTAACCTTTTTTTTGTGGTGTGTTTATGTTTACTATTTGAAATATATTTAAAATGGTACAAAGATCTAATTATTATATAAATGCAATGAATAAAGTGTTGCTTTTGGGTCTTCTACACTATGCGAGGCAAAAATTACGATAACGTAGCTCAATATAATATATATTATATATCAAACAAAACAGCTAACATATTGACAGTTCATTGAAATAAATATCAATCCATCCAATAATCTGACACATAACACATATATGTTAAAAAATTTCGGATACGACAATCAAATATATTGTCGTATCTCTGAAAATCCAGCATAATTAAGATTTGTAGTTGTGTTATTAAAACGTGTGTATACTAAAATACTTTATACCTAAGTGTGTATACCTTCTTCTTCTTAGTCGTTAACCTGATGCAGGTATCGTGATATCATGAAGCTGTTAGGTAATTTTTCCAATGTTCCTCCACGTTTTTCTATCTTCTGCCAATCTAGCACATTCTGACAATGGAGCGCCAATGATAGCAACAATATGGTCCGTGTATCGTGTAGGAGATCTACCTCTACTTCTTTTGCCTTCTACTTTTCCCTGGATGGTAAGTTTCTCAAGACCATTTCTTCGAAGCACATGTCCAAAATAGCTTATTATCTGTTCTGTTATTTGTGTTCTTAGTCTTTTCTTTATGTTTAGCTGGACCAGTATGGATTCATTTGTTCTTCGGGCCACCCATGGTATTCTCAGCATTCGTCTCCAGCAGTACATCTCAAATACATCTATGTTCTTTTTGTCTTTCTCAGTAAGGGTCCAGCATTCCGATGCATAAGTAAAAACTGGAAAAACTAGACTTCTTACTAGTCTCATTTTTGTATCGGTAGTAATTTCATGGCTTTTCCAAATTTTTGTTAATTTTGCCATAGCGCTTTTTGCGATTGCTGACCGCCGCTTTATTTTTTCAGTACAGCCTCCTTTGTTGGTTATTAGTGAGAATGAGAAACCATTATTATGCACTATTGTAACGAAAATATTTTGTCTACCTCAGAGTAAGATTATGGGGGTAAAGAGAGGGCAAGCAAAATAAACGCTACTTGTGCGAACGGCACTCAGGGTTTCTTAGAAGAGCTGGGGTCGTGGATAAGTAAATGGCAAGGGGATTGGATTGGGCAATTACAAAAAAAATGGAACAAAGGGTACTAAATCTCATGGGATAAATAAAGCAAAAAGAAACAGGAAACACCTCTAGTAATTTAATATAGGGCGCCACTTTGAGGTGCCTAATTATACCTATTACAACCACTAGTTGTAACTAGGGAAATAATTATTAAACATAAAAAACATATCTTTTTCAAATAAAACTCAAAAAAGGGTTAGTTAAAAAAAATAAACAAAATGTTAAGAAAACAAAATTTAATATTTATTGTGTCTTACCACAAACAGTTACAAAACATAGAGAATACAAGAATACTCAAAAAAGACAATACAAAAATATTACTTACCTCAATAGTCGCAAAATACAAAAATACAAAAAACTTACATGTCATCCATTTACAAACTCTAGGAGTTGGAGATACTACAAAAAACTTACAAATGTTAGATACCGCATAGAGATTAACCTTTTTTTTTAACAAGCAAAACAAATAAATATCGAAAATACATTACATTACGAACATTAAATTTTAAAAACTGAAAACAAATAAAATAACAGCTAAAGTCAAAACCCAAAATTTACAATATTTAATATTAGTATTGTTTAAATTTTTATGAAAGCAATTATGATAAAAAAATATATGTCTTTACTTTAAAATTTAAGACAAAAGTTACCTTAATTCACAAAAAAAACTGGAACTATACTGGAACTGGAGGCTTCACTCTCTCTGTGTTACGAACACACGAACAAATCCATCCCCAAACTGCCAAAAAGCCTTGGATGGCAACCAGGGAGAAACAAAACGAGGATGGAAACGACGATTCTTCCAATCCTCACTCAAAACATTAACTGAACCATTAACTGCTACAAAACTCCTTTTCACTGCTACATATTTCCACTAAAAGGGGCCAAAAACAGAAAATTTTAAAAATTAGACATGAATTTGGATCCACACTTGTGCCTACAGCGACCCAAGTAAGAATGACGAAATTATCTTAAAAATTCGTTCACGCAACTTGAAAATAAACACTTGACAAGAATTAAAACGCAAATTTTCTCCAACGCAGTACATCGGGGGGCTTAAATCAAAGAAATATCGACAAAACAATACGCAGCTGCTAATTAAATAAACAACTCTAAAATGGTTTACATTAACATCCAGCAATGCAAATAAAATTATTGAAAACACTTTTGGGTATTTTAATTTAAAAGATACGAACTAACAAAGATGAAAAAAATTCTTCGTTTTTTTTAACATATGGGGGGATTTCAATCTATTACATATACGAGGGGATTTCAATATACATCAAAGAATCAATGAAATTGCAAATGCTGCACTATCACAATATATTATTACAGTTTCTATAAAAGTATTATAAAACTAAAAATATTCGAAAAACAACAAATGTAAACAAACATATACGATCTGTCACAAGTGTCAAAACAATTCTTAACAATATTGCCGATGAGCGGACGTTTTTAGACACGTGATGCTCTCTCCATAGATTCTAACTCGATGACGTGAAATCAAATCTTAACTGTCTTTCCATTTGTTTTACAGTTATTGTCCAATGTAGAACTATATCACAAGAGAACAATAGGTGGTTTAGAATTTGAAAAGAACTTCAAAGAGCAACATGATATTAAAAATCTGTGGGTTCCGGCTAAAGAAAAAGAGAAAGTTCCCCGTAAGTATGCAGACTTTAAGAATTTTACTTTTATGCTTTTATGATTGGTATCCAATTTCATGTTGAAGGATAACGTGCCATATGCACGTGCCTTTTGTGTATCGGAAATAAGAGATTTTAAAAATTCTCTTGTTATAGAATAAAATTGTTTATGTAAATTATTATTTATTAACCTACTTACGACATAAACACGGTAACAAGCTTCCCAATCTAACTGATCCATCCATATCCAATGGCACTACAGCCCAAGCCGGGCCTTGGCCTCCTTCATTAAACCTCTCCAAACATCTCTATTTACTGCTGTTCTTTTCCATGAACGCGTTTTTAGGAGATTTTTGGCATCCTCATCTACCTCGTCTTCCCATCTCTTTTTTGGTCTTCCAACAGGTCTTTTTCCTTGCATTTTTGCGTTTAGTAATTTTCTGGGGATTCTGTTCTCATGCATGCGGGCCACATGCCCTGCCCATCGTAATCTCTGCAGTCTAGTGTATTGTGCTATTGTTTTTTCAGTGTATTGTTCGTATATTTCGTTATTATATCTAATTCGCCAGTTGTTATTTTCCTTTATTGGACCCAGTATTCTACGCAATATTTTTCTTTCGAACACGTCTAATGCATTGGTAGATTTCTGTGTTATAACCCATGTTTCACACCCATACTTACTATGGGTCGGATTATTGTTTTATATACCCGGAGTTTTGTTTTCCGGTGTACGTCTCGCGATTTGAATGTGTGGCCCATCGCGAAATAGGCTTTGTTTGCCAGCATAAGCCTTCTATTTATTTCCGGTTCTTCTTCATTATTTTCGACCAGATCCATTCCTAAATACGTGAATCTATTCACGTATTCTATATCGTCTATAAATTGTTGTTGTTGCGCCTGTCTATTTGATCTGGTTTGTATGAGTAGTTTTGTTTTATTTGTATTTATTGTTAGCCCTACAACTTCTGAACTCTGTTTCAACTGAACGTAGGTTTCTTCTGCCGCAGTCTTTGTTCTGCTCATTATGTTTATGTCATCTGCGTATGCTGCTAATTGGGTAGATTTGTTTGTAATCTAAATGATAACGCAGCAAAACTATGTGTCTAAAGCATTGACACAGTTTGGTAGACTGATTGAATATTTTGCGTTTAAAGGAAATTACAGCTACATTTAGATTTTATCGGGTTCAGGTCAATGGATCTACCCCGATGTTTGTAGCGAATAATATATTTGTAGTAGAAATAAACGTATTCTTTAAATTTGTTGAATGAGTTAAAAGGAGTTCTAACGTTATGCCTGCCTGAATACACCCACATACTAGTTCTAACACCACAACAGATAAAATGTCATAATACACTAGTTGATGCAGTCTTGATGACTTTAGTTGTTGCACTGGAAACCTCATTATTGAGTCACCTAACATTATTGCCACAAATTGGTCGCTTTGCTCCTGTGGTGATCCTTTCCCAAGTTAACATGCTCCATATCTAAGTTAGCTGCACCGTACTGAAGATATACCAAACTTGAGCAAGCTGATAAAATCGTTTACCTTGGACAGCAATTAAATTATAACTCAGAAAGTCACGGCGAAATAAGATCTAGGATAGAGCTGCTTTTAGAAGGATATCCAAGGTGTTATGTAACAGAGACCTAAAATTGGCATTGATGATCTGCCTACTTCGCTGCTACGTATTCTCGGTCTTACTTTATGGTATTGAGGTCTGGACTGTGAATAAAATCGATTTAAATCGCCTTGAGACTTCCGAAATGTGGTGCTATAGAAATATTTTAAAAGTTTCCTGGGTAGAGAAGATTCCAAACTCCACAATACTAGAACGTCTCAGCAAGACTACTGAGATCATAAAAAGTATCAAGCAGAGAAAGCTGGAATATTTCGGACATGAAATGAGAGGTCCCAAATATAGGTTGCTACAAAATATCATGCAAGGAAAAATAGCAGGCAAACTTAGTCCAGAACGAAGAAGAATCTCATGGTTGAAGAACTTGCGAGATTGGTATGGTGTTGACACAAGTATGCTGTTTAGTGTGGCGGTGAATAAAATCAAGATAGGTATGATGGTAACCAACGTTCTGAAAGGACGTGGTACATGAAGAAGAAGAAGTACTAAAGACGACCAATAGACAGAAATACGTATTTATGGTTGCCTTCCATCGATATACCTTTTTTTCTTTTTTGTTTTCCTGTTTTGCGGAACATTCCATTACATTTTACTTCTATTATTTACTAGAATTCACTTTTTTTATTTGTTTTAAACATTTAAATGTTTGGCATTCCTTTTCTCAGGTAGCTATAGTTTCCTCTGTGGTTATTGTTGCCTACTTACTATCAGGGTCTTCTAACTCCAATTGCCACAAATTGGTCGCATTTCTCCTGTAGTGATCTATTCATAAGATATAGGCTGGTTGGTTTAACTGGAAGCGAATGAGCGGAGTACTCTGTGGTCGAAATACCTAGGAAGGACTGTAATGAAAGATGTACAAGAGTGATGTGAGGTATTCTGTGGTATACGGTGGTAGAGTGTGGCCTATAAAGTGGGTTCAGGACAACAAGTAGGAAGTAGATGAAATAAAAATGTTAGGGTGAATTTAAATCATGAATGTGTTGCTTATCTGAGTCCATTTCAAATAGGTAAAGAAATAATAAATAAGACTTACTCACAATCAATTTAATTTAAATATTTAGACGACCGGTTTCGCTTTCTACAATATGCAAAGCATCTTCAGGTCTCGATACAAAGTTAAATAAATGCTGAAATAATAACTTACTTTACTTTACTTTATCGTGTCCGGACATGTCATTCATAAAATTTCGGCCCAGTATCGGGCTACGTCGGTTCCATCTTTGTTGGCGAGCCACAAATCTTCAAGGGTACATCGATGAGGACAGTTTCTGCATGTAAGAAGATGTTCCATATTCTGTGTTTCTCCACAGTCACAGTTCACATCATCTTGGTTTATTTTTCCCCATTTTGCCATGTTTGATTTTACTGTAGCAACCCCCGTTCTTATCCTATTCAAGGTTTTCCACGTTTTAAAGTCTAGGGTCTGGCCGGTCCATTGAACCTGGGGAAGTGGAAAATACTCAGGCGGTTCATCCTTCACTGTTCCAAGGAAGCTTTTCCTAGATTTTAGTCGCTTTCGTGGTGTTCGAGCTTTGTACAGGGCATGCCGATCGTCAACGCTCTGTTTAATTTTCTCTATGTGTTCTGCAGCGCCTCTGCGTGTTGAGGGTTCTGCAAAACCCGCTGCTCTATATAGATTTGAAAGTGGCGTTGGTTTCATGCACCCCGTTACTATCCTGCATGTCTCATTTAGCGCAGTATCAACTTGTTTGGTGTGGGCAGATCTGCTCCAAACGGGGCATGCATATTCAGCAGTTGAGAAACACAGTGCCTGTGCCGTTGTTCTTAAAACGCCAGGACGTGCGCCCCATTTACTTCCCGTTAGCTTTCTGAGTATACTGTTCCTAGTTGTTACTTTCCCTCTTGTTTTTATGCAATGTTGTTTGTAGGTGAGGGACCGGTCCAGAGTTACTCCAAGATATATAGGTTGGTTTATGTGTTTTAATGTATTACCATTCCACACAATTTGGAGTTTTCGCTTGGCTTTCTTTGTGCGAAGATGGAAAGCGCAGACTTGGGTTTTAGAGGGATTGGGTCTCAGAGAATTCTGCAGGTAGTACGCTGTCATTGTTTTTAAGGCAGTTTCAAGTTTCTCCTCCACTTCTTCAAAACTATTTCCTTGAGCACATATTGCAAGATCGTCAGCATAGAGGAAGTGCTTGGTTTCGGTCGGAGTAGGTTGGTCGTTTGTGTATATATTGAAGAGCATTGGTGCTAAAACACTTCCTTGTGGGAGGCCGTTTTTTTGAACTCTCCACCTACTTACTTTACCCTCCAGCATAACGAAAAAACGTCTATTTTGTAGTAAGGAATATACGACCTTTCCCAGATGGTGGTCATTGAGAGTATCGTATAATTTGCGGAGCAATGTTTTGTGCCTTACTGTGTCATAGGCTGCTGTCAGATCTACAAAAGCAGCCCCTGTTATAAGTTTTTCTTCAAAGCCCTCTTCAATGTGTGCTGTTAATGCGAGGACTTGACCGGTGCAAGATTTGCCAGGTCTGAATCCTCCTTGTTGTGGGATGAGGTGCTTGTCGACATTTTTTTCTATTCTGGCGAGTATGAGTCTCTCGTATAGTTTAAAAAAGTGACACAATAGCGAAATAGGTCTGTAGCTACTGGGGTCTTCTGGATCCTTTCCTGGTTTTAACAAGGCTATTACTTTAGATTTCCTCCATGATTTTGTAATTTTGCAGGTTTTGCAGCACGTGTTATAAAATTGCAAGATCCAGTTTTTTGCTCCTTGGCCTAAATGCTTTATTTGTTCACTGCATATATCATCCACACCTGCAGCTTTCCCGTTTTTTAACCTGTTCAGACCGTCGTGTAGTTCTTTTAGTGTAAAAGGAGTTCCTAGGTGGTTTGTCTCCGAATCCAATCTTCTCCTAGTGTTTGGGTCCTTATATCGGATAGTAGTTCTTCCATTCGTAAGGAGTTGAGTAGCGACTTGGTTTGCTGTAACCTTGCAAAGTGGTTTATGTTCTTTTGGATCACCGCTGAGTTTTTTTACAAGGTTCCATGCAATTTTGCTACTATGTGTCATGTCCATTTTTTCCAGGGTCTCAATCCACTTTTCCTGTCTGGCTTGACTTAGCTGTTGGAGTAGTACTGCTCCGCAGTCAACCGTTTCTTGGCTAAAAGGGTCAGTGGAATACAGGGTTTCGTATGTTCTCATTAGTTCTTTGGACTCGCTGGACATCCCGGGAACGTATTGTTGTCTACATCCTCTAGGGATAGTTTTTCTAGACACATTTTTGAGTACCTCTACGAATTTTTCGTAGTTCTCTACTTTTGGTTCAAGGCGTAGTAGTTCAAAATCTAGCATGTCTGCATACTTTTGCCAGTTTGCCTTTTTGAAGTTAAATCTCCTTCTGAATGGAATAGCTTGTGGTCTGACAATTGGAAAGATATTTATACCAATTGGTCTATGCTGAGTTTTTGGTATGGGGCCATATACTACTTTGGTACATCGGTCTTCGAGGTTGTAGCTTGAAAAACAGATATCCGGGTTATATCCTCTTTTCCAAACTTTGCTATGAAAAGATGGTGGAAGTTTAGGATCATGGATTAACGTGAGACCACTCGTTTCGGCCCATGCTTCTACTGCTTCTCCATTTGCGTCCGAATCTGCATAGCCCCAGAGTAAACTGTGACTGTTAAAGTCTCCCAGTACAAGCTGATTGACTTGAGATTGAAAATTAGTTGGGGGTGAAAATATAAAAGGCTGGTTTGGGGGCTTGTATACCGAGGTTATTGTGCATTTTCCGATCTCAGTGGTTATTATCTCTATACCGTGTACATTTGTTGTTTCCACAGATGAGACTATGGTTTGAGTTCTCACAAATACCGCGCTCCCATGCTTATTGTGTGGTATCTCCGCAATCAGTTTCATACCAGAGACTTTCGGTCTCGCTGCAGTTAGGTCTCTGTGGGTTTCCTGGATGCACAATACCTCACATTTCGTGTTCATGCAGAATTCTGATAAAATGTCTTGTTTGGCTGTAGTGATGCCCTCGATATTTATGCTCGCTACTGTCAGTGTTGGCTCTGAGAAGAACTGTTGTGGCTTGATCTTTGCCATGGGATTTGGATTGGTCCGGTGTTGGAAGGATTAGCCGTCTACTAGTAGACGTTTCCAGGGGACGCCGTCAATAGTGTTTCTTTTGCAGTTGATGTGGCACTATTGATCTCATGGAGGCTCCTTCCTTGTCCCCCTGAAATAATAAAAAAAAACCCATATTGGGGAGTTGTCTAATAAAGATAAACAAATTAGATGTTATAAATTACAATAATTATGCCAATATTACATGTCTGTGGTTTTGTTTTCAAAATGAATAAAAATTAATAAAAGGAATAAAAAGTTTAAACAGACAAGGTAAGACCTACAAATTGTTATAAAATAGTCTATTAGATTGTAATACATTAATAAATGAGCAAATAAATAAACATTACTTACATGCCGGTACTATATTAATTGATGGATGGTAGAACATGGTTGAAACTATCCTGTATTGTTGAATGGAGAACTTAAGTCTGCTATTGTAGTTGTTTGGCAGTAAACGGGATATTCTTGAGGAGATAGATTTGATCCAATGAAGTAGAGATAGGTGTGTGATTGTTTGTTAGATGAAAGTGATGTTATATACCATTGTATTATTTAAAAGTTATTTATACTTATTCGAGAGATATATTTATGAAATGTGTGTTATTTATTGAGTATTTGTTTTATGAAGGTGACAGTTTTATGACAATGAATAAGCTTAGATGTACAAATTGTGGGGGTGTGCAATTCTTTCAACTTGTAATTATCAAATTTCTTTGATAAAGGTCTATTGGCAAAATGGTAGATTATTGCAAAGTCGAGTATATAAAATATTAAAGTTAAAACAATTAAGGACAATTTAAACACACTAAAATAGAAAACACTTGGAAGGGAGGAAACAAACATTAAATTTAAAAAGGGGGAAGGACTTTTATGCACTACATCTCAGTCTTGGGTACAATGAGTTTGATAATAGATAACATAGATAATATAAAAACTTATTGTGCCCAAGACTGAGATGTAGTGCATAAAAGTCCTTCCCCCTTTTTAAATTTAATGCTTGTTTCGTCCCTTTTAAGTGTTTTCTGTTTTAGTGTGTTTAAATTGTCCATGATTGTTTTAACTTTAATATTTTATATAATCGACTGCAATAATCTACCATTTTGCCAATAGAACTTTATCAAAGAAATTTGATAATTACAAGTTGAAAGAATTGCACACCCACACAATTTGTACAATCTACATCTAAGCTTATTCATTGTCATAAAACTGTCACCTTCATAAAACAAATACTCAATAAATAACATACATTTCATAAATATCTCTTGAATAAGTATAAATAACTTTTAAATAATACAATGGTATATAACATCACTTTCATCTAACAAACAATCACACACCTATCTCTACTTCATTGGATCAAATCTATCTCCTCAAGAACTTCCCGTTTACTGTCAAACAACTACAATAGCAGACTTAAGTTCTCCATTCAACAATCCATGATAGTTTCAACCATGTTCTACCATCCATCAATTAATAGAGTACCAGCATGTAAGTAATGTTTATTTCAAAATTAATGGGAAAAACCCCGTAATTGGCTGTATACCATCGTTTAAAAAAACACAGAAGTTAAAACACTTCACAAATGTGTATTTAGGTATAAAACAAACAAGTTAAAACTTTTTAAAAAAGTGTCGTCACATTTAAAGTTCTGGCAGAACGTTTTCGATCACTACGGATCATCTTCAGTGCCTCGTATTTGTTGCTAACTATATAAATATGGTGTCTATAAGACTTCCATGTTTGATTTGGTAAAGTGTCACATTTTACATTAGGTAATGTTGATACTGTAGGTCGATGACAATGGATGTATTTAAAATTTATTACTTTAGGGACTACATGTCTCCTAAGCTCGAGTACTTGCACGTTGTCAGTTGAAGCGACGACACAGACCAAATGGCTGATGTCACAGGAGATAACTTAAAGACAGCTAAACTTGACAGGATTTCAGTATGTTCCGAAATTAATGTAATTTTTAATTTGTGAAATTATAAAATTTGTTTACTTGTAGTAATGAATAATAACTTATTAATGAACCTGACTTTAACATTTAGATTTGTTTATGATAAAATTTATTGCTTAGATCAGTGAATCTATATTATTGAAATTAAACTATCAATTTAATGGGATTAGTATAAAAGGTTGAAATTTATGACATCATAAGTGATGATAAAATGATGAATGTAGTAGAAGAAGAAGGGTATTGATGTGGTACAGTACAAATGTAAGTATATGAACTGTATAAAATTATTATAACTGAAAAAATTAAGTTAAAATCCAATGATATGGAAGTGAGAATTATTATTTATATATTGTGTAAAGGTGGTTGCCTAGCAATGGTAAAAGACCTGTGTAATTATCAGATGTTTTAAAAATTATTTTTTGTTTGATTAGTAAAATGAATATTCTAATAGTATGTAAAATGAGTATATATACACATATATATACACTCATATATACAAATATATATATTCTCAGCTTCATATATATATTTGTATATATGTGTGTATATATATGTGTATATATACTCATTTTACATACTATTAGAATATTCATTTTACTAATCAAACAAAAAATAATTTTTAAAACATCTGATAATTACACAGGTCTTTTACCATTGCTAGGCAACCACCTTTACACAATATATAAATAATAATTCTCACTTCCATATCATTGGATTTTAACTTAATTTTTTCAGTTATAATAATTTTATACAGTTCATATACTTACATTTGTACTGTACCACATCAATACCCTTCTTCTTCTACTACATTCATCATTTTATCATCACTTATGATGTCATAAATTTCAACCTTTTATACTAATCCCATTAAATTGATAGTTTAATTTCAATAATATAGATTCACTGATCTAAGCAATAAATTTTATCATAAACAAATCTAAATGTTAAAGTCAGGTTCATTAATAAGTTATTATTCATTACTACAAGTAAACAAATTTTATAATTTCACAAATTAAAAATTACATTAATTTCGGAACATACTGAAATCCTGTCAAGTTTAGCTGTCTTTAAGTTATCTCCTGTGACATCAGCCATTTGGTCTGTGTCGTCGCTTCAACTGACAACGTGCAAGTACTCGAGCTTAGGAGACATGTAGTCCCTAAAGTAATAAATTTTAAATACATCCATTGTCATCGACCTACAGTATCAACATTACCTAATGTAAAATGTGACACTTTACCAAATCAAACATGGAAGTCTTATAGACACCATATTTATATAGTTAGCAACAAATACGAGGCACTGAAGATGATCCGTAGTGATCGAAAACGTTCTGCCAGAACTTTAAATGTGACGACACTTTTTTAAAAAGTTTTAACTTGTTTGTTTTATACCTAAATACACATTTGTGAAGTGTTTTAACTTCTGTGTTTTTTTAATGTTTATTTATTTGCTGATTTATTAATTTATTACAATCTAATAGACCATTTTATAACAATTTGTGGGTCTTACCTTGTCTGTTTAAACTTTTTATACCTTTTTATTCAGTTTTATTCATTTTGAAAAAAAAAACACAGACATGTAATATTGGCATAATTATTGTAATTTATAACATCTAATTTGTTTATCTTTATTAGACAACACCCTAATATCAATTTTTATTATTTCCGCATTTATTTAACTTTGTATCGAGACCTGAAGATGTTTTGCATATTGTAGAAAGCGAAACCGGTCGTTTGAATAGTTAAATTAAATTGGTTGTGAGTAAGTCTTATTTATTATTTCTTTACCTATTTGTTAGGGTGAATGTTGGGTAAGACTAGAAGGGACAAAATCAGGAACGACGTGATTAGAGAATGAGTTGTGGTGGATAAAGTATTAAACAGGCTCGAGAATAAAAAGACTGCAATGGTTTGATCATGTCAGACGTAGAAATAAGAACTATGCGGACAAAGTGAATGATAAAGCTATTGGAAGTTAAGGAATAGTGAGGTAGTGGAGAAGATGGAAGGATTGTGTGACAGAGAAATTAAGAGAGAAAGGTTTTAATTAAGAAGACAGAAATGATTGACGAAGAAGTGTATGAACGGCGATTCCTAAAAAAGTAAAAGCCGAGGAAGAAGAAGAAGAAGACTATTGAAAGTTTATAGTTTGAAACTACTGTTCTGTAGTATTATGATAATCCTAAACGGGAGATTTTAAATATCAAGTCATCAAAAAACGTAATTAAAGTAGATTGTGGAATTTAAAATTAAATTAAGATGGTTAAAGTCTAAAACCATATATTATTTTTATTGCATATAAGTAAGATTTTTTCCGAAGTCTCTTAATGTTGTTAAAATTCTTTTCAGTTTTCCGTATTTTTATATATTTTGTCTCTTTTAGCCTATGCACTTTTGTTTAATGTTATTACTATTTTTACAGAATATATTGATACGAATATGAAGGATTTTCCAAAGGTCAGAGATTATTTTAGATGGTACAATATCTACGTTCTACCAGAAACTTATAGAGCCATGTCGTACGTGAATGCAGAATGTCACAAAACAGCACAAATGTCCCTGTTTACTGCCAGCTATGGGTCCAGATATGTTTCTTTGGATGAATTCGAATCTATCCAGAATTTAGCTACAAGCGTTGTGAGTTGTTTTTTTTTATCTTATATTGTGGAAAATCGATTAACAAGAAATAATATATTGTTGGACAGACTTTATAGCAATAAACCTAAATTAGGCTATAATTCTATAGTTTCTACATATTATAATTATATTCTACATATTATTATACTTCATTATTAGACTCATGCATCTTAAATTCCTTTATAGAAAAATGGCCCAAGGCCACTGAAACCTATATAGATGCATCTAAAACATTGGAAGGTACCTTTGTGTATTCTATGTGCTTTCTACATTTTATTCACGTCGATAGAAAAAAAACTACCTTCCAATTAATCAATTTTTAGTAGAAATTCTTGAAGCCTTTATATATTTCGACAGTTCAATAATGCAGCTTTACTAATATTCGATTCATTGTCAGTTTTATTACCTCTCAACAATTCCCTAAATTAAAAGTTACCCAATTAGAATTCTAATTCTTTCATTAACCAAATTAAGAACATACTTGTCAACCTTAAAACTAAATATCGCTTTCAGAGATATGGTCAATATCGTCATCGCTTCCCGATTCTATGGCATCGTCATCAATTTCAGCCCATAGAGCTTCAAGCTTTTTCTGTTCCGCTTCGTATGACATGATATTTTAGCTAAAAAATTAAACAATTGAATATGCAGATTCAAATAAGTCAAAAATAAAAACTTACTTATAATGTCAAAATTGCAAACGCGAGTACATAGGTGGGGTTTGACACACCCCAGAGCATTTCAGGCGCTACAATGTACCATACTCACTGCCTACAATGTACCATAGATAAGAGGGTTAGGTTAGGTTAGGCAATGTACTGAGGTAACTCCTGAATTCGATGGTGGGGACATTTTTTAAAAGCTATTGGGGTGGACGTGCGCATAAGTCTGCGTTTGATTTATTTTAAGAGCGATATTTAGGAGCTGGGGTTTGTGAAACCCCACATATGTAGTGCCGGGTTAAGATCCATTCAGATCTAGTAATTTTGTGTTTGTTGATGTTTCATGTGTTATTAGCTTATTCAAGTAAGTGATTAGGTCTTCCATATGACTACAAATCAGCTTTTTTAATATGCTCAATGTTTTTTCAGCTTCCCTCTCTAGTTGTTCCGTACGTGAACATCTAGGTATAGGAATTTTAGAACTTGCTGAGAAGGGCCCCTCTTTAAATCTTCCATTTGGAGATATCACATTTTGGTTATGAAGCTCCTCCTCATAAGTTTTATTTGTCTTATTAATTTTTCTTTTATTTTTATTTTCGCTATTTTCTGTTTTTTTTTTCTAAACCACTGTTCTGGGTTACTTCAAATATTTTCTATCCAACGCCCATTAATTAAAATTCAATCTGTTATATTAACCTCATTTGATAGAGTTGGAAATTCGTCCTAACTTACTCTAAATTTATTTTCTTTTGATAACTTTTTCTTGGAGACATATGGATTGGAGACATTTCATCATACATTCCCCTTCATGTGCTTTATCATCACAATTTTTTCATTCCCTCCACATTGGTTTTTTGTATGATCAAAACGAAAACAATGATAGCATTGAACCACCGGAATCATATATGGCTTTACTCTGTTTGGGATTTGTTTTCCTGAAAAGGTAACGCAACTGTCCATGTATTTCTATATTTACTTTATCATATTTTGATTTTCGTTTAAAACTATAATTTGTTTACAAAAAACCTTTATATTGACAATTATAATGATATAAACCGTATAAACATCACACACTGACATTTATTACGAAGTGGCTGAATTGCCTACTAACGTCATTTAGATAAAAAAATCCACAATCTGCTCATATTATATTTTTTATTGATACTTCGGTAATACCATGTGGTCCATATGTATGGAATAAATTCATTTTTAGCGTTATTATGTACTATGTGAAAAAACCTGAAACAGGTCGATTTTTATTCTTAAATTGACAATTTACAGTATAAAAATAATATCCTCCTCCAGCAACCTTCTTGAATTATAAGCATTACCTCGAAAATTTTAAATAGCAAAGGGGGTCGTGTAGCATCTTGTTAGAAAGGGATTTTAGTCCTCTGTTCAGGAATGTAAAGTTTTTTGAGTTTGTGCAATTATAACTTACAAAATTAATTTTTACAATATTAAATTAAATGTTCAACTTGAACACTATTATTCACTTCTTGACAATAACCGATGCGATTTTGGAATTCTCATACAACATTTTGTATGACCTCGGGGGTTATTTTGTTAATTTCTTTCGTTATCCTAACTTTTGTATCACCAATACTGCCTGGTCTACTAAAATATACTTTAGAAAAAATTAGGTATTTTCGTATCTGTTCTGCTAAACATTGGGGAAAAAACTTTGAAGATAATAAAATATTAGTCAAAAAGCCAAATAAAAAATTGATATGAATCTAGTAGACTGCTGTTATTTGGGTATTTAAGGTTTCTAGAAGACGTGAATTATGGCTCATTTGTCCGAGACTAAAAGAATAGACATTTTAACTATGATTGGTTGTGGTAAAAAAACAAGAGCTCAAAAGGGGGTTTGTAAAATGTTAATAATGTATACCCTGGTCAACAAGTTTACTGGACCAACTGGCCAATGTTATACTGGACATGTAAAAAATATTGAAAAACCTGGTAGAAATAATTAATTTATTGATGAAAAAAAGTTAGATGTACGTCTAGAGATTGAGGAAAATCCGCAAAGACAACTTAAGAACTTGCCGCCATCAATGATGTAAGTAAATCATCTATTTTGAGAGTTTCACATAAAGAAAAATAACACTCTTACAGAGTTCAGTTGGTTCAGGAGTTAAATGAAGATGATCCTGATAGATGGCAAGAATTCTGTGAAATGATGATAGACAGAATGAACGCAGATTTGCAGTTTATTAACAAAATGGTTTTTTTCTGATTAAGCGACGTTTCATTTAAACGGAACGGTTAACAAACAGAACTGTAGATATTGGAGCAGAGAAAATCCTTACTGAGTGTGTGAGACTCATACGCAATATCCTAAAAAATTAACGATTTGGCTGGTATTATTAACAATAAAATTATTGGTCCTTATTTTTTTAAAGGTGCAGTTGATGATAAGGTTTATCTAGATTTTTTGATTAACTTTTTAGTGCCTATATTACGAAGATTTTTTCCTAATGTTAATCATCCAAATTAGATAGATGGACCTTTTTACTACCAACAAGGTGGAGCTCTACCGCATTTTGCACTTATAATTAGAAATTATTTAAACGAGGTTTTTCCCAATAGGTGGATTGGAAGACGTTGAACAATCGAATGGCCGGCTAGATCCCCCGATTTGACTCATCTCGATTACTTCTTATGGGGTTATTTAAATTCTAAAGTATAATTTACTAGAGCAAACAGTATTGCTGATTGAAAAGTTGGGATTAAGTATGAGAATTCCAAAATCGCCTCGGGTATTGTCAAAAAGTGAATAGTGGCCATTTTGAACATTTAATTTAATTGTAAAGTACATTGAAAAATACGTTCTAAATATTATGTGACATTATTATCTTCATTCAACCTAAAGTTTTGTGGTAAAGACATTATTAAAGTTTAATTAACTTAACTTAATATTACTGAACAGAAGACTAAAATCCCTTTTTATTACGGTGCTACACGACCCCCTTTGCTATTTAAAATTTTCGAGGGGGTGCTTATAATTCAAAGGGGGTGCTGAAGTGAAATATTATTTTCATACTGTAAATTGTCAATTTAAGAATAAAAATCGACCTGTTTCAGGTTTTTTCACATAGTACTTAATAACGCTAAAAATGAATTTATTCCATACATATGGACCGCATGGTATATCGTGCTTTAGTCTACACATTTTATCAACTGTCCAGCAATGTACTAAAAATTCAGAAACATATTTCATTATAACAAGTGTTCCTTTTGATATACTACCATATTAAATTCTCAAGCGAATATCTTTTTTTAGTTGTTAAAACAATTAAGGGGGCCGTGGATTGAGTCTATAATATACAACATCCGTATGTGTTTAGGAGATATAGGCAAAGGATGGTTTGATATAAACGAGAAAGTCTTCGAAACATACGAGATTTCCAAGTTAAAACGTTTCATGGAGTTGGTTAAGTTCAGAATGCAAGTAAGTTTGAGTTGATTAACTTTGGGGTAATCTAGTTTTAGTAGTAGAAAACAAACAGCGTACATTTTATGATATTATTGCATAAACCTTAGACAACAAATATTGACTTTTGAAAGGGCTAGATTAACCTTTCTGACTGAGCTTACTTAATTAATAATTTAATATGGTTAATATAGTATAATGGTCTTGGAAAATATTAAATCTTTTTTTTTTGGATTAAAATACATGAGCTTATGTATCATAATACTATTCTTTTGCGGGATAGATAATCGCAACTGTACATAAAAATGATAGTTGGTGGTAGTTTGTTTTATCCCAATTCCTGATTGTAAAATTTTTATTAAGATAAGACGTAACTACATTTGAGGCAAGCTAATGCAAACTAGTATTAAAAATAAAATAGCAAATTAAAAATAATTGGCATCACAGGGGTCATTTCATAAGTTGACAAAGTGGCGGATATTTTTTGGAATAATATATTTCTGTTTTGGCCAGCCACTAATGATAAGTCAAAAACAACTTGTAGTTGAGAGTCGCCTACTCTCTTTTGTCGAAACTAATTTTTACATTACTCAGATAACGGTAAATCATTGACAATTCAATGAACAGCAAACCCTATATCCACATCAATAGATTTTTTTATTGTTTTTTAGAAATGTCATTGATAGTGTGTCAGATATGTACCGGTCCCGTCATAAAAAACTTGTACAACTCTTATAACCGAAAATCTTAAAAATCTTAAAAAATTCTATTAATTTTGAAATTTTCCCTTATCTCAATACCCATACATTGATTCGTGTTTTATTATAATTGGTTGATTGTGATTGGTTTCTCGTAAAGTGTAGCACAAAACTGTATTGAGTTGTGGAATACAGTAAATAAAACCCACTGGAAAAAATTAGAATTTAATTTGAAATTAATAAAAAATGAATAATTTTTAGAGTAAACAAGTGTGCGATTTAAATATATATTACAATTCGAAAAGTTAATATTTTGTCATACCTCCATTATTATTAATTACTTCTTGTTATCTTCTGGGAACAGAGTTAATTAAATTTAGTGACAAATTTTTATCTTCATTTAAGCTTTCCCAGGTTTTTTCAATGATGGTCCATAAATGATCTCTGTTTTGGGGAACTTAATTTTTGTATTTTGTTGATCATAAGTCCCCAAAGTTCTCTATGGGATTAATATCTGGACTTTTAGAGAGCCATGGAAGAGCTTCAATGCTATTTTCTATAAGGTAATCCCGTACACGGTGGGCTGTGTCGATTGAACAGTTATCACGCTGGAAAATAAAATTATTGATGGATTCGACCGTTACTTGATGGAAATTCATTTTATGTAACAATAAAACACTGAAAACTTTGTTTTTAAACTTCCACAAAATTTATTTTAAATCTTATCACTACACCTGTTTCGGCTAATTGCCTTTCTCAAGTGATCTATTTTTGGATTGGGTTTACAAATTTATAGTCTCTAATCAAATAGGTTGAGGAGGGGAGAACTGTTTATCTCAAGTTGGTCATTCAGAATTATATCTGTGTTTTTTAATTTGTTGATTTCCATAGATTCTAACAAAGATAGCTTACGGCTTTTATTTTGAATGTGAAGAATTTTAAATTTGTCATTAAAAGAATGACTATGATCTAGAAGGTGAAGTGCGTATGTCGAATCTGTTTTTCTATTCTTAAAAGCCCTTTTATGTTCTGCTATTCGTTTATCAAAGTTTCTACCAGTGTGACCGATGTAAGTTTTTGGGCAGTCGCCACATTGAAGTTTGTACACACCACTATTTAAGTGTTTTTTACTTTTGCTCTTGTTATTTTTAATATATTTGCCTCGGTTGTTATTTGTTCGGAAAGCTGGTGTTATTCCTTTCTTTTTTATGTGTTTGGCAATTTTTGTTGTTATTTTGCCTGTATATATAATCGAGCAGAAGGTACTGGATTTTTTCTCTTGTGGTGGAAATACTAATTTCAGGGCTTTCTTGTGTAGTTTTTGATTTAACATTTTATTAATTGTTTGTTCGTTGTATCCGTTGTTTACTGCTATTTGCTTAATTATATTTAATCCTGTCTCAAAGTTGTATTTTGACATCGGAATTTCTGTTAATCTATGTAACATACTATGATAAGCTGCCAGTTTGTGTCGTGTTGGATGGGATGATGAATTGTGTATAGTCGTATCAGTATGGGTAGGTTTAAGAAATATGGAAAAGTTCATTAAAAAAAAAAATTGAATACGGCATGTTTTGAAATATTTGTCTCTAGATGATCCATAAAAATATCTGATAGCAATGGGCTTAGAGGATTGCCCATTATAAGTCCTGCACTGTTATTTGTATATATTTTATTATTAAATTCAAAGTAGTCCTGATTTATGCAAACTTCAAGAAGATGTAAAATTTCAGATGTAATTATTGGATTTGTACTATTTTGGTATAGAAGCTTTTTTACTAGAATAAAAGTTTGTGTAGGAGGGATAATTAATTAATTTCACTTGACGTAAAAAATCTTTTTCCTAGTATCCCTCCTACAGAAACTTTCATTCTAGTAAAAAAGCTTTTAGACTAAAATAGTACAAATCCAATAATTACATCTGAAATTTTACATCTTCTTGAAGTTTGCATAAACCAGGACTACTTTGAATTTAATAATAAAATATATACAAATAACAGTGCAGGACTTATAATTAAGCCCATTACTCTCTAAGCCCATTACTGTCAGATATTTTTATGGATCATCTAGAGATAAATATTTTAAAACATCCCGTATTCAAACAGTTTTTATATTGGTGGAGATATGTAGACGACGTACTGGTATGTTTCACAGGAACTAACAGGCAACTCGACCAATTATCTTATATTATTTCACCTCATAGTCATAATGAATTTACAATAGAAACAGAACAAAATCAAACCATAAATTTTTTAGATTTAAAAATTAGCAGACTTCAAAACAAACATGACTTATCCATATTTTATAAACCTACCAATACTAACACGACTATACACAATTCATCATCCCATCCAACACAACATAAACTGGCAGCTTATCATAGTATGTTACATAGATTAACAGAAATTCCGATGTCAAAATACAACTTTGAGACAGAATTAAATATAATTAAGCAAATAGCAGTAAACAACGGATACAACGAACAAAGAATTAATAAAATGTTAAATCAAAAACTACACAAGAAAGCCCTGAAATTAGTATTTCCACCACCAGAGAAAAAACCCAGTACCTTCTGCTCGATTATATATACAGGCAAAATAACAACAAAAATTTTTAAACACATAAAAAAGAAAGGAATAACACCAGTTTCCGAACAAATAACAACCTAAGCAAATATATTAAAAATAACAACAGCAAAAATAAAAAACACTTAAATAGTGGTGTGTACAAACTTCAATGTGGCGACTGCCCAAAAACTTACATCGGTCATACTGGTAGAAACTTTGATAAACGAATAGCAGAACATAAAAGGGGTTTCAAAAATAGAAAAACAGATTCGACATACGCACTTCAGCTTCTAGATCATAATCATTCTTTTAATGACAAATTTAAAATTCTTCACACTCAAAATTAAGGCCTTAAGCTATCTTTGTTAGAATCTATGGAAATCAACAAATTAAAAAACACAGATATAATTCTGAATGACCAACTTGCGACAAACAGAATTGTTTGTCGCAAGCCCCTCCTCAACCTATTTCATTAGAGACTATAAATTTGTAAACCAAAGCCAAAAATAGATCACTTGAGAAAGGCAATCAGCCGAAACAGCTGTAGTGATAAGATTTAAAATAAATTTTGTGGAAGTTTGAAAACAAAGTTTTCAGTGTTTTATTGTTAAATAAAATTATTGTTGGGGAAAATTTCCCTAACCGATGGCAACATCACGTTATCTAAAATATCTAAATAGGTTTCAGTATTGAATCGTCCTTCAATTCTCCAACACATTCCCAAACCTCCTCTATAAATCCAAGCCCAAACATTTATAGTGAACCGTCCGGACTTATCACTTGATAAAATATAGTTTTCGTTAAACCTATTTCGAGGCGGTCTATAAACCCTAATTTGGCCATCATAATGAGACTGGAATACTTTTTCATCAGTAAAAATTACACGGTCCCAACAATTGACTGGATCATTAATTTAAAATGTAATTTAAAGCAAATAGGAGTCTACTTTGTTTATGTTCCTCGCTAAATTTGTATTTTCGGACAGCTGCACAATTGTTTAAATCTGTTCTTCTAATTCTCCTTAATGCTGTAGTTATAGAATCGTTAAACTTTGTATTAACTTTTGCTTGCCTTGCTGTGTGGAAGGGATACGCTCTTAAATAATTAGTTAATGCTTCATCTTGCTCAGGCTTGAACAATTGTCATTCAATCAGTCTCATTCAACATAAGTTTTTTTAAAGAATTTAAATGTGTCAATTAGTGAAACATGATTTTTTTAATGTTGTGGATTGTGGTTTTGCTTCTATTTAACTCTTGAGCCAGTTGTCTAATAGACCAACCATATTTTTGAAATTATTCTCGTTTTATCAAACTGACTTAACTGACGTGGCATCTTTAAAAATTCACTTTGACAAAATTGTCAAGTCTGACTGATGGCAAGCAATATTTTTACGTTTAATTGTTATGTCTAATTGTTCGGATATGTTCGAGAAATTTTCACGCACTAATAACATCTGTAGATACTTAACCAACATTTTTTAGTTAAAAGAGGATAATGTAATACTGTCACGTTTTGAAAAGCATTTTTCGCCCCGGATATTTTATAGTTTATAATCTACGTAGGACAAAGTGTAATGTTAGTTTTTCACATTTATCGTTCATGTAATAAATAATAAATAAATTTAGATAGTTTGCCTGTTACTAAACTTATTGACATAACATACAGTTAACAGTTTGTGTTCTGTAAAAAATTGAAGTATAAAATTACAGTAGATGCATTCCAATGTTCCCTGTGCTAATACCCTAACTTAAAATATCGTTCAACATTTTAGATATTAACTCAATCCTCTTTCTGGTTGTTAAATTTATTAGATACGGTTTTTTGTTGTTAATAATAAAAATAATACCTATCTAAAAACTTTATACATTTTTGAACGTTATTTTTTACGTTTTACGTTTTATTTAAATTTACTAAAATTACGTTATCTGTGATGGCAACAACGAATTGATTCATGAACCATTGTGTCCAATCTGAACACAGGTTTACATTGGAAAAGACAGTGTACCAGTTTTATATGACGGGAAGTGTACATGGCTTTTCCTGGTTCGAATGATATAACTAAATCATATTCTAATAATTTTAATCGTAATCTCAAGTTTCTTGTGAAAATCGACTGTAAATCTTTTTTAAAAATTGATTCCAGTGATTTGTGATTACTGTGACGTACACAAGCTCTACAGACAAAGTAGTAAAACCTCTTTATAGCAAATAAAATAGCCAGACTTTCTTATTCTATTTGAACATACTGCTGCTCAGATTTTGTAAGGCTTGTTGATGTTAATGTCATAGGTCTACCTTTTTGTAACAAGTATGCTACCACTCCATCTTTTGAGGCATCTTTGTGATGAAATGAAACGAAATGAAATGAAATGAAATGAAATGAAATGAAATGAAATGAAATGAAATGAAATGAAATGAAATGAAATGAAATGGATGGAAATGGAATGAAATGGAATGAAATGGAATGAAATGGAATGAAATGGAATGAAATGGAATGAAATGGAATGAAATGGAATGAAATGGAATGAAATGGAATGAAATGGAATGAAATGGAATGAAATGGAATGAAATGGAATGAAATGGAATGAAATGGAATGAAATGGAATGAAATGGAATGAAATGGAATGAAATGGAATGAAATGGAATGAAATGGAATGAAATGAAATGAAATGAAATGAAATGAAATGAAATGAAATGAAATGAAATGGAATGAAATGAAATGGATGGAAATGGAATGAAATGGAATGAAATGGAATGAAATGGAATGAAATGGAATGAAATGGAATGAAATGGAATGAAATGGAATGAAATGGAATGAAATGGAATGAAATGGAATGAAATGGAATGAAATGGAATGAAATGGAATGAAATGGAATGAAATGGAATGAAATGGAATGAAATGGAATGAAATGGAATGAAATGGAATGAAATGGAATGAAATGGAATGAAATGTAATGAAATGGAATGAAATGGAATGAAATGGAATGAAATGGAATGAAATGGAATGAAATGGAATGAAATGGAATGAAATGGAATGAAATGGAATGAAATGGAATGAAATGGAATGAAATGGAATGAAATGGAATGAAATGGAATGAAATGAAATGAAATGAAATGAAATGAAATGAAATGAAATGAATGAAATGAAATGGATGGAAATGGAATGAAATGGAATGAAATGGAATGAAATGGAATGAAATGGAATGAAATGGAATGAAATGGAATGAAATGGAATGAAATGGAATGAAATGGAATGAAATGGAATGAAATGGAATGAAATGGAATGAAATGGAATGAAATGGAATGAAATGGAATGAAATGGAATGAAATGGAATGAAATGGAATGAAATGGAATGAAATGGAATGAAATGGAATGAAATGGAATGAAATGGAATGAAATGGAATGAAATGGAATGAAATGGAATGAAATGGAATGAAATGGAATGAAATGGAATGAAATGGAATGAAATGGAATGAAATGGAATGAAATGGAATGAAATGGAATGAAATGGAATGAAATGGAATGAAATGGAATGAAATGGAATGAAATGGAATGAAATGGAATGAAATGGAATGAAATGGAATGAAATGGAATGAAATGGAATGAAATGGAATGAAATGGAATGAAATGGAATGAAATGGAATGAAATGGAATGAAATGGAATGAAATGGAATGAAATGGAATGAAATGAAATGAAATGAAATGAAATGAAATGAAATGAAATGAAATGAAATGAAATGAAATGAAATGAAATAAAAAACTAATCAAATCGAATAAAATAAAATACATTCAATTAAAAACCATAAATAGACGATAAGAAAGCTATGCCTCTGCCTTTACTCCCAGAATACAACATATGACATATTCATCATTTGTTCTTTTTTCAAAGCATTTTGGTAAAATATAATGATAATTAAAATTAAGTAATTAGACACAAATACAACATAATAATAAAAATATAAATGATGAATAAATTATATTTTATATTTTTTCAAATTTTCAAAATTACAAAAATCATAAAACAATATTTAAAAAAACCGACTATCTATATAAAAGGCTAGGATGACACGTCACGCAGTTTGTCTGGAACCATAACTCTTAGCGCCACTTAAAAAAGAAATCTAAACTACCAACTGTTATTTCAATCATATTTTGTTCTTAAACCGATATGGTTGATTTATTCTTAATTTATTCTACAAATTGATGATTTAAAAATTCTGTCTGGGAAATGTAACTAATTCATGAGTAATTATTTTTTTTTGAAAATCTAAAAATCTCTTCTTCTTTACGTACTATCTCCGCGACGGAGGTTAGATAGATAGATAGATATATAGTTTATTTGACTGTAAGTTACAACTAGGTTTACAGCAAGTCAAAACTAAAATAATAAATATTAAATATTACAAAAAATGGAAACAATACATTAAAAATATTTAAAACAATAAAATACTTAAAAAACGTACAATATAGACATAAATTAAAATAGTAATAAATTTGGTTATGTTGCAGCTTAGGTATTCACAGATACACCCTTGTAATATTCACCTAATGTATAAGGACACATGGTCACTAGGTACTCTTTGACTTGGTTTTTAAAAGCTGTAGTTGAATTAATGTTTTTAAAATTTTGATGAAGTTGATTATACAGTAGTAAACCACTAGTAGATGACTTCCTGCTTATTTCTAAATGTCGATAGGGTACTACAAACTGTCTCTTATTTCTTGTGTTGTGTGAGTGAATATCACTGTTACATAAAAAAGTTCTTTTATTTTTATGAATTAGTATCAATAATTCCAAAATGTAAATTCCATACACTGTTAATATATTCAAATCTCTAAACAGGTTTTTACAAGACCAACCATACGGAACACCTGCTATACATCTGACAATACGCTTTTGGGCCTTGAAAACGTCCTTTACACTAGATGAACCACCCCAGACAGTTATACCTTAACTTATTGTCGATTGTACCTCAGCAAAATAAAAAAGACGAAGGTGTTGCAGACTAAGTATTCTACCCAAATTTCTCAATTTATAACATTTAGAATTGAGTTTTTCACATACATTCCAACAATGAGTCTTAAAAGATAAATGAGAGTCGAAAGTCACTCCTAAAAACTTCACATCACTACAACTCAAAATATCCTCACCATTGATGGAAATACTTAAATCAGGTTTAGTTAAATTTGAACGTGATGTAAATGATAAAAATTTAGTTTTGTGAACATTGAACAGGAGCGACTGATTACTGGACCAATCAGAGAAGGTCTTCAGAGAGTTTGTTATTTTATCTTGTAAAAAATTTATGTCTTTATCGCGATATAGCATTGTTGAGTCATCCGCATAAACTGATACAAATGCATTAGGCATTACATGTGGTAGTTCATTAATATACAAAATAAATAATATAGGGCCCAATATTGAGCCCTGTGGTACTCCATTCTTATTAATAATCGGATCAGACATTCAAATCTTGAAGTTATTTTTCACTTTAACTATTTGGTGCCGGTTTTTCAGATAGGAACCAAACCAACTATGGGCAACTCCCCTAACACCATATCTGTACAATCTATCGAGGAGCACATCGTGTTACACACTGAGATCACAAAAAATGGCAGTTGGATTTTCACTGTTCTTAATTGAGAGTAAGACTTCCTCATAAAAACTGTTAATGGCTGTGGAAGTAGAAAATTTATTTCGAAATCCATGTTGATGCTTTGTGATAATTTGGTTGATATCTAAAAATAATAAAAGTTGTTTTAGCATTGCATATTCAATAATCTTAGGTATTACAGATGGAACAGACAATGGTCGAAAATTTGACATTAATTCAGGATCACCTTGTTTTAATACCGGTGAAATGATAGAAGTTTTCAGCATATTGAGAAAAACACCAGTATTGAAGGAAGCATTTATAATGTGAGTCAGTGGTGTCAAAATTTGAGACGCAATTTTCTTAATTACTATACCTGATATTTCATCAAAACCACACGATGCTTTGTTTTTAATTTTATATTTTATTATATCTAAGACATCTTCCTCTGTTACATAAGATAGGAACAAACTACTTTGAACAAAATCATTGGAATGCTGAAAATTTAAATTTGGTTTAATTATTTTACTAATTATATCCACTGGTGCATCTATAAAGTAATCATTAAATTTGTTTGATATTATATCTGAATCTGTAATCCTAGTATCATCTATTTTTAGACAGATATTTTTGTAATTTTTTTGTTTTTCATTAAGTTCGTTTATAACAGCCCATGTGGTTTTGTTTTTGTTAGAGGATTCAGAGATTTTGTTAAAATAAAACTGACCCTTTGTGGCCTCAACAAGAACTTTGATATTTTTTTTGTCTATGTAGAGTTTTTAGCTCAGGGTAAGTCTTACTCAATATATACAAATCCTTCAGACTATCTGAAGAAGATTTTACTTCTTGGGTGACCCATGTTTTTTTTTGTTTTGGTAATGTTTGGTTTCTCTAATAGGACAACTAACATTGAAATAGAACTGTAATTTATCATGAAATATTTACTCTCAACATCAGTTGCATATGTTGAGAGTTGATAAATATCTTGCCATGTTTCTTTACTCAAGAGATTGTTGAATGCATCTATAGCGCCTTTATGTGTTACTCTAAAAGTATTTCGAACTGATGCCATAGTTAGATTAATAAAATTCAATCTTAAAAGGAATATATCGTGATCCGATTCAGTATTTACATTTACAGTACCTACACAATCATCACAATTTCTATATACCTGATCCAAAATATTTCCGCATGTGGAAGTCGACCTTGTAGGTGTAAAGTTCCTGGGTGATAAACCATAAGATGCTAGAAGACCAGAAAATCTGTGTGAATTATTTAGTGTCATGGAATTTATATTAAAATCACCTGTTAAAAATATGAATTGATTTGGTTTAAAATTTGAATTTAAAATAAGGTTAAGTTTTTCATAAAATACATCAAATTTACCTTTAGGACATCTGTAGCAAACTAAAATTGTGTGTTGATTTGCATTATAATGCCACTTCAGCCCACATACCTCAATCTCTTTTTCAACACAGTACTGATCGAATAAAATGGAATTAACCTTCATATCATCCCTTGCCCAAACTGCAACGTTACCACATTTATATTGGGATCTACTAAAAGAATTTACAATTTTAAAATTTGGAAAATTATAATGAATCACCTCGTCATTTGCTGACCACATCTCAGTTATACAAAGAAATTTTAAATCAGACTCCTTATAATCAGCAAATAAACAATCCATTTTAAATTGATTTAGTCCCTGAATATTTGACAGCAGGAGATCGTACTCATCCCTTCCTTTTTCCTGTTTAAAAGTCAATTCTTCATACTTCACTTTATTTGCGTATGTGTTGAGCGTTTCATAAAAAACCTACTTACATAAGAGCCTACTGGCCATAGTTTTGGGTCCATCGCTTTACCGAAATTTTGTTCAAAAATTGAAACTTTAAAAGATGAATATATGTTGGGATGCTTAGCCGTTAACGACGTACATATTACTTCTGGAAAGTGTTTTTCTAACATCTTCTTAAGATTTTCTGCCGTTGTATGTTGGTCTAACCTTACATCCATAGTATCCGACGTAGTACAATTACTAATATCGGGTTTAGCAAAAAGATTTAAAGGGTTTTATCCCTGAGAGTGACACATTGTCATTATGTACATTTATGGATTCAGTATTTAAGGTGCAGGGTTTTTCTGATAAAAATGAAGATAAAAAAATAAAAGAAAAAATTAAGAAGCTGGTTACTTCTATAATTAACGAACAAGAAGATTGTACTATTGAAAATCAACCAGTACAAGAAAAAGAAACCAATAAAGATGACTTAAATCCATGGTGTATTTTTGATCAATTAATTGGAGATGGCTCATCTACACGTACACCTGTATCGAGAGTCCATTAGAACGGTGGAAAAACCATCGCCATGTATATCCTAACTTAACCACTATATTCATAAAGTATGGTAAATGTAAACACATGTTCAAAATCTGGTTTAATCTGAAATAAAAAAAAAGACGTTAATAAGAAGTAAAGTAGAGAAACCTATGTTTTTTAATTTCAATTTAGACTATTCGCGATTTAATAATAACGTGTAATGTAAATGTAAGTACGATTTACTATTTGTATTGTTTAGTTTATTTTTCAAGTTATAATAAATATATCATTTGTTTCTTTCACTTCAATAAATATACACATAAACGATAATAGTCATTATGTTTGTTTATGTAGGTACTCTCTTACTTGAAACTACTTTTAAACAATCATAGTTACTTGTTTACAAAAATTTAAATTTTTAAATGCATTCATTTTTTTTTGGAATCCTGAGAAAACTAACAAATATTTTTAAAAAATTTAAATGCAGAATAAAAGATTACATTATTACGGAGGGCCGAAAGTCCCTTAGAATAAACAAAAAGTTTTTTGAATGAGATATTTGAAATTAAAAATCACACTAATTTTTTTTTAGCCGTATAACTTATTAAAATAAACATTATAGAAGTTTTCAGGGACTTTCGGCCCTCGGTAATAATGTACTGTTTCATTCTGCGTTTAAATTTTTTAAAAATATTTATTGGTTTTCTCAGGATTCTAAAAAAATGAATGCATTTAAAAAATATTGGCCCGAAATTTTGTGCCTACGCTCTTAACGATAAAACTACCACGACCCACCTCTACTACTCGTTACTCGGTGTTTTTAGCAGATGGACGTTGCCAAATAATTATTATTGTTTATGAATATTTTTTAATGTGGCGTTATTGTATGCAGTTTATTATTTCATATTGGCAATAAGGCACAATGTGACTTTAAAATAAGCTTATTTTGATGTTTAGATTTTTAATTCGGAAATCGTACTTAAAATACGAAACACTTATAAATTTTATTTATATAAAACGATTTCCGAAGTGGAAATCAAAATGTTATATTACACTGATTGTAAAGTAAACTTGTGGCATATTCCCAATAAAAAACAGTAAGCTGCCATTTAAATCAATTTCGCTCAAATTTGATTATCTTAGAACATTTTTCAAAGGCAAAAAAGACAACAGGTCAAATAAAACTATTAAGTTTGGCAACGTTGAACTTCTTCTTTTTTATTATTTCCACGCATGCATGTTTGGCGATATAAAGGGCGGACCTAATATACATATCTCTTTCTAAACAGCTGTTTCTCACTCCATCTCACGTAAGGTCCATACCGACCATAAACTTTTTTCTACACTGTATATATATATTTATGACTGACTCATATCATAATTATTGATACAAAGTACATCCTGAAGGGATTTTAGGAAAAAATAGACTCCTATGGAAAATATCCAATTCAAAAGAGATCCCGCCTTGACTATCGACTTTAGTTCTAATTTCATATTTTATATAGAACGCTTTTAAGTATATCGTCTTTAACTTGAAAATCATAATTGATTTGACGTACTATTTAGTGAAATAAAGCACTGACAGCTAATGGTTCATTAACAAAGAGTTTTTTATATGACCTAGTTGTGTTGCAATTGATCGACTCGTTAATTAGGCTTCTTTGTTTTTGTTTTTTAATAGAAACTACCATATTTTTCATAAATGTAAAAAGTACAGTAAAATGTCAAAAAATTCTTTTTACTAAAAATATTGTAATAAAACGTAAACACATACAGTTGAGTCCATGGTTATTTTCTTGTACGTCATTAATACCTGGCAAAATAAGACACATACCACAGTATAGACAACAACCAGTATTCCCACTCCGCTTTGGCGCGAAAGTTCGCGCATTTTACTCGCGCAGACAGCGACGCCATTTTCTCTGGCCTCCGAAAAATTTCACGGCTCTCATTGGCCATTATCCATTGTCATTTGTCAATAATATAGAGGCCATTCTGGCCATTGTATTTGTTTACTTTTTGTGTATTTATAGATACAAATAATCTGTATACATTTTTTATTTCGCAATTACATTATATAAGTACATCGATATGTACAAAAATAAAAACAAAAAGCCTTGCCACACTTATGCAACTACAAAGTGTTGTAATACTTGTAGACAAAGTAATGTTAGTTCTTTTCGTTTCCAAAAGATGTTAATAGATACAATAGGTGAGTGTTAAATTAGGATTAAAATCGTGTATTACAGATGTTATATTATTTATTAACGGTGGATTTTCATCGTGTATTAAAAAATGTTTGTATTTAGGGCAAAAATTTGGTTAATGGCATGTGAACGAGAAGATTTATTGGATAAGACAGAACGTCTACATAGAAGTCGTCGTCTTTGTGGTACTCATTTCCACAATAAGATGTTTCTGAATATGAAAAGTCGATTACAACCTTCTGCAGTTCCCACAAACTTTCCTTTATTGGAGGGCTCATCAACTTTTGATCATACTTATTCTGCAATAGTCTAACACATATGTCTGCCAAGATCTCCTATTAATGAAGGTAAATAAAATAAATAATTAAGATGTAACACCTATGTAAGCTTTCTCTTTTTCTTTTAGAAGTAGTGAAAAGTTCAGCTATGGATATAGAGAAAAATGTTAGTATTAAACATAAACCATCCACTATAACTGTACTTCAGGATATTACTATTACTCCTGTTAAAAACAACATATTCTATGAAGAACCTGAACATGTAACTACACGTCCAGTAACACCACTTAGTACAACTCAAGTGTCACAACAATTATTAGTGAATACTCCCCGAAAAAATGTATTACAAAGTACAGTTATACAATTACGGAAGGAAAATCATTATTAAAAAAAAATTCAGAAGTTACAGTCTAAAAAAAAGAAATATATTGACAATGTGACAATTGAAGACTATATGGCACTTACATCTAAATTATATCCTTTTGCAAATATAGCTAATTTCATTAATTTTCAAATTTTACAATCTAGAAAAAAGGTAAGAGGTAGAAGATTTAGTAATCAATTTAAACAAGAATGTCTCTTAATGTACTTCACTGGACCAAAAGTTTATAGAAATTTTTTGTGCAAAAAATTTTGTTTACTTAGTCCTAATACATTATTTAAACACATACAACATATTATCTAACTTCTCATGCATGCAAATCACTGCTCATGAGATATAATTTGTTTATCTTCTGAAATTCTAAACTACAAAATAATACTTTGTATAACTTAATGTGTACTTACTTATTTTATTCATGTATATTTTATTTGTAATTGTATAGGTATATTGTATATATCTATAATATTATATTTTTGTATATTTTGACAGTGGGTAATAAATTTTATACCATGTGTGTGGATATTTAATGAAAAAATGTATAGAAATCCATAGTTGTAAAATGTGTGACAGATACTCAAAAACTGTAACTAATTTGTCAGATACTACTGTATATTCATGTTTAAGGGATATGAAAATAGAACTGGTGAAACATTTGGTAATCTAAAAATGGCTATTGTTGATTTTGTTAACTATATTAGTATACTTGACTGTCTCTTTCACAAGAATTTTGGCATATTAGCCAAATATATGTTTCTCTATTTAGTACCTTAAATTTTAGCCACCCTTGTGAACAATTTCCACTAAAATATTGTATAACTTTATTTAGCTGTGTACGTTTGTACTATTCATTAAAATTCATGAAGAGAAATTTCAAGACTAAAAAACATGAAAATATAACCAAAAGAAGAAATAATAAATTGATTATTTGGAAACATCAATAAAACATTATTTACTTGTTTATAACAATGTAAAAAGTCAAAATACTCTTTTTTTATTACAGTGATCAGATAATATCGATTAATACTTAATGTACCTATCTAGGGGGTTTCTTCACATTCTCTTATGTTTTTAGAGAGATGTAACTAAAATATTTTATCATATTCCATAAAAATGTATTAGAGCATTACTTCTAATTAATTAATAATTAATTATATTGACATTAATCAAGATCAAGTAAACAGCATTGTAAAATATCATTCAAAATCACATTTGAACAAAAGCAATTGTTTATAGAATAATCCATACTCCTGAATTGCTTTAGCTAATTTCTTTTCATATTCCTTCCCGTTCACTGTGCCAGAATTTACATTTCCATGTATCTCATCGCAGAACTAATTATAGTTCAAATATAGGTATGATCTGACTTCCCATACATGCAAATCAGTGCTCATGAGATATAATTTGTTTAACTTTTGAAATTTTAAACTACAAAATGATACTTTGTAAACTTAATGTGTACTTACTTTATACATGTATATTTAATTTTTATCTGTAATTGTGTTTATCTACAATGTATTTTTGTATAATTTTGACAGTGGATCTGTCACCTTTGTTATTAATAAATAAATGTAATATCTAATGTAACACGTAATAATAAATGAAGTTTATTTAAAAATTTATTTTTTATTTCCACAAATCCATTCTTAACATTAACCAGATGGCACTACTTTGAGCACTTTGTATGATTCCGTTAGATGTCTAATGTACATCAACAAGAATTGTTGGAAAAAACTCAAAGAAAATTTGTGTTATGAAGTACAGTTATGAAATTATAGAAGGAAAACCATTATTTAAATAAAAAATTCAGACATTACACTCTAAAGAAAAGAAATGTGTGGATAATGTGACAATTATTGAAGACTATATGGCACTTTCATCTAAATTTTGTACTTCATTAAATTTAACTAATTTCATAAATGTTCAAATTTTACAGTCTAGAAAAAAGGCAAGAGGTAGAAGATTCAATAATCAGTTTAAACAGGATGTCTCTTAATGTACTTCAAGGGACCAAAAGTTTTACAAAAATATTTTGTGTAACAAATTTTGTTTACCCAACCCTAATCTATTATTTAAAAATAATATAGCAGACAGTTACACAAAAAGTGTAACTAATTTATCGGATACAACTGTATATTTATATGTTAATGTATATAAAAATAGAACCGGTGACAAATTTGGTAATCTAAAAATCCCTACTGGTGATTCTGTTGACTTTATAAGTAGGTATACTTGGCATTCACTTTCAAAATAATTTTGACATATTAGCTATACAGCCAATTATTATTACAACATGTTTCTCGATTTATTACAACTTTTAGTCACCTTTTGAACAAAGTCCACTCAAATATTGTACAACTTTATTTAGCCGTGTACGTTTGCACTATTTATTAAAATTCAATAACAGAAATTTCAATACTCAAAAATATGAAAATAAAACTAAAAGAAAAAACAAAATAATTATTTGGAAACATCAATAACACATTATTTAATCGTTTATATCGAAATAACAAGTCAAAATAGTCTATTACAATGACCAGGTAAGATCAATCACTAATCAATATACCTATTTAGGAGTTTTGTTCACATCCTCTTGTGTTTTTAATGAGATATAATTAGAATATATTAACTAATTCCAAACTCTGTATTTGAATTTTGAAATGAAACTTTGCATTTTATTCTACTTTATAAACATGCAGCTTTAAAACTAGCATGTTTATTAAAAACTGTTGCATAACTCCCTATTTGATTTTTTTATAGTGTATAAGGCAGTTCTGTAACAAATAGTTGTGAAACGTTAGAAAACAAAATCATACACAACGTAGTGAAAGAAACAATTTTAGGTTTTTTTTTAATTTCTCGAAGAATGAAAGAGTAACAAGAAAAAAGTTTTGAAATTAAAATCAATTTCGTTAAATAAATTTTCAAAATAAATCAAAGTCGGCTCTGTCGCGTCCATATGTGCAGAGCCAGTCCTAGGTTTTCGGCCAAACAATATGGCGTCAAGGTCACCGAATTTGGACTAAAAAGATCAAAGGTACCGCCGCAGAGTGAGAATACTGGTTGTTATTTATACTGTGCACATACTTTTATCTAGCATCTTAATCTTCCACATGATACATTGTGGTACAAAAGGTAGGTAAAACAAAATTGGGTACCTTTTCAGATTTTTAGTACAGTTTATGACGTTTCTGGTTTGTTTACATGTGGCTATGTTTTTGCTGTTTTTTGTTCTGTTTTGCATATTTAGAAGTTATCTATGTTACACAAACAGTTGTTTTCACAATTAATTTTATATTCGAGTTTGACATTTTACAGTAAGTGTAGGGAAGAGTGGTCCACAGTGAGACATGTTCCACTCCACAGTGAGACAATGCATTTTCTGAGGACATAATAAGCGCTTTGCGCGCTATCCTCATCATAAAGTTGTCTCGACACGTAGAGTCTACCGGCAAATCTTAGCTTTACAGCGTTACCAGACCTAGGGAATTTTCCCTATACCTAGGGAATTTTGAGCCAGCTTAGGGAAAAAGGGATTTTTATTAAATTCTATGAAAAATCTAGGGAATTATTAATATTTGTAAGAATATTTTAAAAAATCAGTTTTATTTAATAAACCTTCCAAAATCGCACATATTATATCATCTACTTGGAAATCATACTATTCGTGGAATCACTAAATTCTGTTTTTGTGATTTCCCGTCGGAAACTAGAGTGGTGAAATTTCACGAACCGCGAATTACGTCGGGGATCTACCTGGGCTAAAGTATGTATTGGCGTCGCCCATCGGGCGATTTTTGGTTTCTAGTTTATCTTTCTCTAACTGTTTATGTGATTTCTCGTCGATGACTAGAGTGGTGGTATTTCACAAAGGGCGAATTACGTCAGGGATCCACCTGGACTAAAATATCTTAATACTTTGATATTCTTACCCTTCTTACCATAAATATAACTATAAAACACTTGTGCAGAAGGGGCAAAAATAATTATATTAAAAACATATGTGTACAACTAGAGGAACATGCTGACCGCCAAGAACCTAGAACTTTCTCAAAAGTCAAGTATCTAGCGAGAGAATTCAAACCGCAAACATAGATCATCAAAGATAATACATAGTGGAAATATCATAAAAACCCCAGAGGGCCTCGCAAAGGTGTGGAAACAATATTGCGAAATACTATTTTCTAACAACGAGCGAGACAGTAATACAGAGAAAATAAGTTATGAAAAAGAACCTCAAAATTTGAAATCATAAATTCAGGTGGCAATTAAAAAGCTAAAATCCAGAAAAGCAGAAGGAGAAGATGGAATAACAGGTGAAACACTCAAAGCAATAAGAGAATTAGGGACGGAAGTAATGCTTAGAATTTGCAATGAGATTTGGAATACCGGAAAGTGGACAAATGACTGGGGTAAACTTGCGTTTATTCCCATATATAAAAAAAGGTTTACCGACAGCTGATTGCAGTAATTACCGCACAGTAGCATTGATATCACACGCGAGCAAAGTACTTCTAACCATCATTAATAAAAGACTAAAATTAATTCCCTTACCACAAATTCCCCAAGAACAATGCGGATTCGTCCCAGGTAGAGAAACAAGAGAACATATTCTTAATATTTGTCAAATTATCGAAAAATCTCGAGAGTGCTTAGTTGACTATTCCAAAGCCTTCGATACCGTAAAATGTAATAAAATGTGGCATACACTTAGTGAAATGAGTACAGCTGATACAGCTAATCTATTTATTACAAAAACTATAGGTAAATAATACCTGCTAATGTAAGAGTTAATAATGTGATTTCGAAAAACATAAAATTAAAATCTGGAGTTCGACAGGAATGCATAATATGCCCTATTCTATTAAATGTGTATAGTGAACATGTGCGTCAAGTTGTTGAGGAAAGTGGCAAGGTAAGGTGAAGCAACGATCATCATCATCAATCAGCCAATCGCGTCCACTGCTGGACATCGGCCTCCTTCAGTTCTTTCCAGTGTTCTCTACACTGGGCCGCTTGTAGCCAGTTTCCCGCTACACGTTTTATATCATCGGTCCATCTAGTCGGTGGTCGTCCTCGGCTTCTTTTATAGTTACTGCAACGATACGAGGAAGAAAAATTAAAAACCTGCGTTATGCTGATGACACTGTTATATTGGCGTCATCACCAGAAGAACTGGAACAAATTGTGAATAGGCTAGGCACGGTGAATACGGAATATAGTTTGAAAATAAATATGCAGAAAAGCAAAGTGATGATCATCGATAGAATCAGAAACAACCAATCAGAGATAAAAAACATGACAGGTTACGAAGTAGTCAGGCAATTTAATTACTTAGACTTCTTCATTACTAACAGTGGAGGATGCGAAGACAAGATCCGTCGACGCACACAATGGCCAGATCGGCAACAGCTAAACTCACAAAAATTTGGAAGAACACTGGCATCACAAAAAATACAAAATTACGCCTTGTTCGAGCATTGATATTTCCTATCGCCACCTATGCTTCAGAAACTTGGACAATAACAAAAGCCGATTCAAAGCGTACAATGGCCTTTGAAATGTGGGTCTACCGTAGAATGCTGCGCATACCATGGACCGCTTATCGCACAAATAACTCAATTCTAGCAGAACTTAACATAAAATTAGATTCATCACAACTATCAACCCAAACATACTGAGATATTGTGGACATATAACTAGAAGAAGAGAAGGCATAGAGCAAATGATAGTTGAAGGTAACGTAGCGGGTAAAAGATCCAGAGGAAGATCTCCAGTACGATGGTCGGACCAAATAAAAGAGATGACTGGTTATTCATTCTTCTTCTCAGCAAAACAACACGCACAGGAAAGAGATAATTAGACAAAAATATTTAAAAAATTACATGACGCCACTATATCCTTACGAAGGAGAAAAGATTGAGGAGGATTTTTACCTCACAAATTCATGAACAACAAATAATACCAATCGCACAGAATGAATGTTCATAAATCAAAAGTCCTTATTTATTCTACAAACAATTAAAATACCAATATTTCCAACTTCTTATGTGACCAATAAACTCAAATTAGAAATGTTTGGAAAGGTTTTTAAAAATCCCGCTCATTCTGACGTCAGACTTGTGTGGTCCATTCTAGGCTAAATATAGTTGTCAAGTTGTTAGGGAAATCTAGGGAAATTTTGGCAAAAATTCTAGGGAAATAAAAAAAATCATCTGGCAATTCTGGCTTCAGTTCGCTTGTTCGTTTTTGCGAGTCAGGTGGTAGTGTGATTTTTGCTCCCGAAAATATTTATATTGTGTCTCACATCGACTGATATTATTTGGTTGTGAATTGAGTTAGTACTTTGATATTGGCGGTAAGTAAAGCTTAGGTATTTTTGCATGTAATTAAGTAGCGATATTGCTTTATTTTATTGAATTTAGAAAAAATACCACACTTGGAGAAATTGTACCTCCAGGGTACAGTGAGACAATCCTTAGTGGGGCAGACTGAGACGCGTCTAACTGTACCCCATCGAGGATGTTAGTTCGATAATACAAACTCATACTATTTGTTTCTTTTTTTTGTAGATTATGGCAAGGAATAGAAAAAGAAAGACAAACATTGCTTCTTTTTCTGACAGTGAAATGAGAGAAGCCGTGAAATTAGACACAAAGAGGGTTTGCATTGCGAAAAGCAGCAGAACTGAAGGCGGTGTCATTTCAGACTTTAGCAAGGTTAATTGTAAAGGAAATGATGACGGTAGATTAGGTTTCTCGTAAAAGATTTTATTTTTTCAATAAACAATCATCTTTCTATTTCAGATACGTGAAAAAAAAAAGGAATAACTTTGATACCGAAATGAAAATGAAATCTTTCTATAAATGTCGTCAAATTATGTCGAAAGAACAGAAATTTGCACTGGCAGAATACCTCGGAATGTGCTCAAAAATGAACTATGGCCTAACAACTCTTGAAGGTCGCCGTTTAGCATACGAAATGGCTCAAAAAAATAATATTCGGATTCCGAATAATTGGTCAGAAAATAAAGCTGCCGGCTTAGAATGGATGAGAGGATTTTTAAAACAATCACCCAACTTGAGCATCAGACAACCAGAAGGATTTAGTCTCTCGTGTGCTACATCTTTCAATAAACATAATGTGTCAATTTCCTTTGATAAATTGTACAATGTCTTGAGCAGGCACGAAAGATTTGGCGATGGCTCTAGAATATGGAATCTAGATGAAACTGTGACAACTGTTCAGAAACCAAAAAAAGTGATCGCTTACAAAGGAGTTAAACAAGTGAGTCAAGTAACTAGTGCCGAAAGAGGGTCTTTAGTAACGACCTGCTGCTTCATAAGTGCTTAAGGAAACACGATTCCATCAGCTATTATATTTCCTAGGGCATATTTTAAACCGCATATGCTTCGTAATGCGCTAACTTGTAGTTTGGGACTTGCAACACCTTCGGGCTGGATAAATAGCGAGTTTTTTGTAGAAGTTATGCATCATTTCATAAACCATACAAATTTCTCAATCTAAAATCCAACATTCCTGTTGTTCGATAACCACGAGAGTAATCTTTCAATTGAATGTGTGGATTTCACCAAATCCAATGGAGTGACTACTTTAATCTTTCCTCCCCATTGTAGTAATAAACTACAAAGATTAGATGTTAGCGTTTATTTTTCATTTAAGCTACACTATAACAGAGCTGTCGACTCTTGGCTCATGCATCACCCCGGAGTTCCAATGATCATATACGATATACCAGAATGTATTACGAGTGCATTTCAGCATTCAATGACTCCGATTAATATAACATCAGGATTCCGTAAATCGGGTATTTTCCCTTATGATCGGGAATGTTTTTGCAGAAGAAGATTTTCTTCCTAGTTCCGTCACAGACCGGCCTGAATAGTCAACATCTTCAAATGGTACTGTCGAATCTCTAGTTTCAGATTCCTGTACAAATGACAAACATGGGGATTCTACTTTGAATCTTGATACTGTGATAACAACACTTACTATTAACCATGATTCTGAAGCAACCGTCATGACAACAAAATCGTTTTCAAGCTCTCAAGAGTTTCGAGGCTATCCCAAAGCTGCTCCAAAAAAAAACGAGAGCAGAACAGAAAACGCGGAAGAAGTTTCATTTCAACATATACTCCAGAAAAAATTGAACTTCAAACAAAGAACGCCGAAAAACCCAAAGCTAGAGCTAAGACAGTAAAAAAACGATTTATCGAATCCGAAAATAGTTCTTCAAGTGACGCAGCAGATTCCTTGAACAGCTCATCTGTACATGATGCCGACCTTGATGCTCCAATAACAGGATTCGAAGAACTGAGTAGAAATGCAGTCATTGATGACTATGTTCTTGTAAAGTTGAACGATGTCTCGTTGTGGACCACTGTGTGTCTTAGTGTGGACCACCGTGGGACACAGTGAGACACTTTGCAACATCAAAAAGAATTTTTTTTACGACTTATGTTTTCAAGTTCAAATATATTTCTGTTGTGTATTTTTGTAA
This sequence comes from Diabrotica balteata, assembly GCA_918026665.1. Taxonomy (NCBI): domain Eukaryota; kingdom Metazoa; phylum Arthropoda; class Insecta; order Coleoptera; family Chrysomelidae; genus Diabrotica; species Diabrotica balteata. The sequence continues at coordinate 91,473,039 of OU898284.1, read as the reverse complement.
AACAAAGACCAATTTACAGGATTATTTGTTTGTTTTCAATATAAATAGAAAAAGTTGTAAAAAAATCTCCAATGACTAAAAACCGTCTCACTGTGGACCACTCTCCCCTATTTTATTTTGCCATTAATGGTTCATGCCAGTTCAGTAAAAGGTTTGTTTTTACATGCCAGTTTCTTATTTTGCCAATTAATCCTTGACTGCAGATTATTCACCATCATTATCATCATCATGATGATCATCATCATCATCAACGTGTATGCGTCCACTGCTGGACATAGGCCCCCTTTAGCTTTTTCTATCCGTCTCTGTCTTATGCGGCTTGCATCCAGTTATTGCTAACACGCTTCAGGTCGTCAGTCCGTCTAGTTGGTGGGCGTCATCTGCTCCGTATTGCTTCTTGCCTTGGACTCTACTCTAAAATATGTTTTGTCCATCAGTTGTCTGATAATCTGGTGACGTGTCCTGCCCAATTCCATTTTAACGACGCGATTTTTTCTCTGCTCAACCGAATTTCATGTCCTAAGTACCTAAGTACGATGTAGTCTGCACAATATCCCGTATATCAAAAGCGTGATATAATTTTTCAAATATTATTTAGTCCAGTCGTCAGAGAGTTGACCCCTAAAAATCATACGAGCAAGCTGACTTTTGCAGAGAATATTAATTTTGGGATCTTAAAAAAGATGCAGAAGAGTTTACCACTTTTACTACCGGGCTTCCCCTTCACAGGAGGATAAAAATGTGAAAAGATCGATTTAACAAGAATCTATACACCGCGGAAATAAATATTTTAAATAAAAAATGTAGCTGAGATAATTTTGAATAAATATGTTTAATAATATTTTTTGTGTAGCATTCTACACAGCTGCTCTTTACCTTTAAAACGTATCTTGATTTTTGTCTTGTCGATCATCATCATCATCTCTTTGGCTCGACAATCCTCTGTGGATCTTGGCCTGCTCTAAGATTCGTGGCCATTCTGTTCGGTTTTTGGCAACATGTTGCCATCTTCTGATTTTTAATATTCGTAAGTCGGTTTCAACTCCATCTAACCACCTAATTCGCGGTCGGCCTTTGCTTCTTTTTCCTGCAGGTGTTCCTGTGGTTAGCTTTTTAGCAATCGTATTTTCTGGCATTCGTATTATGTGTCCAGCCCATCTAAGTCGCTGTGTTTTAATGAACGTTATGAAATCTGGCTCATCAAAGAGCTGATACAATTCAAAATTATATCTTCTGCGCCACTGCCCTTGGTCGTTTACAGCTCCAAATATTCTGCGGAGTATTTTACGCTTAAATATTCTCAAAAGTCTTTCATCTTTCTGCGTTAGAGTCTATGTTTCTGCTCCATATGTGAGAACCGGTCTCAGCAATGATTTGTATATAATAATTTTAGTTCTTCTTTGAATGTTTCTTGAGTGGAAATGCTTTTGGAGTCTATAGTATGCCCTATTTGTAAGATTTATTTGTCTTTTGATTTCTTCGCTTGTTTTATTGGTAGCAGTCAATAGCGACCCAAGGTATGTGAAGTTGTCAACACGTCCAAAGGTATGACTTCCAAAGACTGTTTCTCGTTCCTCATTTGCTATCGGATCCTTTGTAACCAACATGTACTTGGTTTTGTCTTCGTTGATGACTAGACCGACCTGTTTCGCCGCTGTTTCCAATTCTAGGAGATATTGCTCAACATCTCGCTTGCTACGCCCTACTATGTCAATGTCATCAGCATATGCTAAGACTTGTATCGATCTATTGTAAATAGTACCGCCATCCCTAATTCGTGTATCTCGGACTGCCTTTTCTAAGGCAATATTAAATAGGAGGCAAGCCAGAGCATCTCCTTGTCTGAGTCCATCCTTTATCTCAAAGGATCTAGAACTCTCTCCCTGTATTCTAACAGTGGCTTCTAAGTTAGACATTGTCATTCTCGTTAGTCGGATAAGTTTCTCTGGTATACCAAACTCATGCATTGATTGGTATAGCACTGTTCTCTTGACACTGTCGTCTACGGCCTTGAAGTCGACGAATAGGTGATGGGTTTCAATATTGAATTCTAATGTTTTCTCGAGAATCTGTCTTATTGAATGAATCTGGTCAATTGTTGATTTTTCTGGAGTGAATCCAGCTTAATATTTACCAACTATGCCCACTGTGTAAACTTGCAGCCTTTCGTAGAGAATATTTGATAGTATTTTGTAAGCAGTTGTTAACAGGGTTATACCTCTATAGTTGTCACACTGGAGCTGGTCACCTTTTTATGTAACGGGCATATCACGCCTTGAGACCATTCCCAAGGCATGGTCTCATTATGCCAAACAAGAAGTAAAAGCTTATGCAGTGTCTGTAGTAGGGCATCGCCACCATTCTTGTAGAGCTCACTGCAGATTTGATTAACTCCTGGTGATTGGTCAGATCAATCGATTGGTCGATAGGTCACTTAAAACAAAAGATATCGAATTTTTACTGTCGAGCTGATACAAATTTTATTGAACATTGATTTCGTGTGCGTAACTGACATGCAAAATCGACGGTCGCTTTAAGCGTTATTTCTAAGAGAACGGTTTATTCGACACAAATAATGCTTCTAAACATTTTTGTTTAAAATTATTTAAGCTAAATTTTTTGTTTGAAGCATTTTTTCTACGGTGTACAGATTCTGTGTAAATCGATTTTTTGCATTTTTACCCCCCTGCTAGAGCAGTTTCAATGGGAAGCCAGGGTGTAAAAGTGGTAAACTTTTTTGCATCTTTTTGGGGTTCCAAAATAATATTCTCGGCAAAATTTAGCTTGTTCGTTTGAATTTTAGAGGTTCACTTTCGTCTCTAGCGGTAGCGGGTAGATACTCATCTATAATCCCGATAGCTGACAGATCTATCTGAGGGATGCGTCCTGCCCACGCGAGCCTTGGTTTATTTCCTAATACCATACAGGGGAAACCATTGTCCTACCCTCAGTCCATATCAAAACCTACCTTTTCTCTCCCAGTATCCTGGATGGATTTACCGATAACGACCCTAGAATGAATATGGAAATGATTTTTGATTAACGAATAGGAAGATGGTTCTCCGAAGAATAGGGGGTTGAGGCGCCGGGCCTGCTACCCATCACTCGGCAAAAGTCATTATGCAAAAACCAAAACAACACAGCCTCAGATTTTGGACGGAAACAAGGATATACGACTTAGGCGAAGAAAAAGGACCATAAGAAGAGGAAGTGGAATAAACAAGGAATCGAATTTAAACAAAATGAAATAATCCCAGAAATCGAAAGACTAGACACAGATATAATAGTCTTAAGCGAAACAAAAAAAGGTCAAGGAGAGGAAATTATAGGGAAATATACACACATATGGAGTGGAGTTTGCAAACATGAAAGAGCTGCAAAAGGAGTATCAATGTTAATAAAAAATAAATGGAATAAATACATACAAGATTACCACTAAATAAATGAACGAATAATGGAAATTAGGATGAACATATTTGGACAACCAACAATAATTGTTCGAGGATATGCAATAAATGACAATGCGACCATAAGGGAAAAGGAAGATTTTTTCAACGCACTAAAATATGTATTAGACAGGACAAAGGACAAAGAAGATATTCTACTAATTGGAGATTTTAACAGCCACATAGGAAAGGATGATGAAGATGTAGTGGGACGATTCGGAGAAGACGAAATTAGAAACGACAATGGAAGTCAGCTAATCGAAATATGTCGAGAATACGATTTAGCCATAACCAACACAAGATTCCAGCATAAAAACATACATAGATATACATGGGAAAAACCTAGTAGAAACCAAAGACCAATTATTGATTCAATAATAGTAAGAAAAGCCATCAAAACAATAATACAAGATGCAAGAGTATACAGACAAGCAGAATGTGCAAGTAACCACAGATTACTGCTAGGAAAATTCATATACACGGGAAGACGACAAAAAGACAATATCCAGAAAGATGAGGAGATGCAAAAAATCGCAAATATGAGGTATAAAGTAGAACTTCTACAACAATTTAGTACTCGAACACTATATCAGAATAGGCTACCGAATATGCTACAGATGAACGAAGAATGGACCCCAACAGAAATGTATCACCACCTAAAGGAAAAAATAAACAAAGCGGCAAACAAAGTGCTGGGTATTGAACAACATAAGAATACATATTTGGAGAAATACAGTGACGACTTAGAAGAGATGAATAAAAGAAAAAAAAGTGCATTTCATAAATGGCTAAACGACAGAGCCCCAGGAACACGGGGAGAATATGTTACCCTCAGACAACAAGTTAAACAAAGAATAAAGCTCGAGAAAAACGAATACTGGGGGAGAATGTGCAGAGACATAGACAACACGATAGGGTATAACAGATCAACGGAAGCATGGAAAAAAATTAAAGACATCAAAAGTAATAAACGAAGTAAAAATACCATACAGATAAAATACATACAAAATTATTGCAGGAGAATAGGCCGGAGTATATCTCATACGATCAAGTGACAATAATAACTGAGGAGGCAGAACTCACAGAGGAAGATATAAATAAAGCACTAAAGAAATCCAAAAACAATAAAGCACCAGGACCAGGGAATATAAAAATGGAACTGCTGAAATATGGAGGCGCAAGGATAGTATCCTTTATACAAAATGTTCAATAAAATCAAAGCAGGAGAGAAGATTCCCGATGAGTGGAATTTATCATACATGTGCTCCATTTTCAAAAAAGGTAACACAAGTTCACCAAATCACTACAGAGGGATCAGTGTAATGCCTTCAATAGCAAGAATCTTTTCATCAGTTATAAAAGAAAAACTAGAACAATACATGGACCATATGGACATATATATTATGAGACAGGTGATTGAAAAGAACAAAGAAAAAAACATTGAAACACATATGACCTTTATCGTCTTAGAGAAAGCATATGATAGCGTGCCCAGGAAACAACTATGGGAAGAAATGAGAAGAATGTGCGTTAGAGAGAAATTGGTGAATATAACACAAAGACTGGATAAAGAAACACAGTGCAAATAAAGTTAGGTAATGAAATAACAAAAACAATTACCGCAACAAAAGGCCTCAAACAGGGATGTGGTCTTTCACCTACACTTTTTAACAAATGATGGCTTTGAAAGATGGTATAGAAAATGCGGAACAATGGACATAAGAGTACAAGAGAATATATTACATTTACTACTTTTCGCAGATGATCAAGTCATTTTTGCACAACTCAGGGAGGATATGGAATATATGATAAGGAAATTAAAGGAAGAATATGAACTTTGGGGACTTAAGATAAATATGTGCAAGACCGAATACTTATGTATTAGATCCAAGGTTGCAGATTTGAACTTAAGTTTAGAAGAAGAGACTATTAAGAGTTGTAAGACTTTTAAGATTTTAGGGTCAATGATTAGCCGAGATGGTACTTGTATGAAAGATATAGAAATGAAAATGGTCCGGGGAAAACAAGCCACAAGAGCACTTCATGGAGCGATATGGAATAACACTCTAACCAAAGAAAACAAAAAGAGGATCTTTCAAAGCATAGTAATGAATATTACCCTATATGGAGTGGAAGTATGGCCAATGACAACAATAATACGAAATAAACTAAGAACAGTTGAACTGGACTTTATGAGAAGGTGTCTACAAATCACAAGAGCGGATATAATAAGAACGGAAGAAATATGGAAGAGAATGGAAATAGAATGCTCAATTACAAAAAAGTTGGAAAACATAGCTCTGCAGTGGCACGGACATGTACAAAGAATGCCAGAGCATAGGTGGTCGAAAAGAATAATAAACTGGGACCCGCCGGGAAGAAGACGGAGAGGAAGACCTGCTACAAGATGGAAAACATACGTCGGAAATGCTATGATAGATAGAGACATCAGAGAAGGTGACTGGGAGAATAGAATGCCGTGGAGGACGAAAACGGCGAACTCATAATGGGAAAAGCCGAAAAAGAAGAAGCGGAAGACTTTCGTCTCCTACGCCTGGAGTATATTACACCATGCATACGATTGGTCATAAGGACAATGTCATCTGCAAATCTCAACTGAGCTTCTCTCCATTTATGTTTATACCATGTTCGTTCAGATGTGTCTTATTACAAGTTCTAAAAGCGTCGTAAATAGCTTTGAAGTGACGGTGTCTCCTTACCATACTTCTTGCTGTATACAGAAATTATTTGTTTCGTGTTCAGATAGTCTATAACGATATAATTTGCCTACCACATTTGGTATCACTTCTAGGGGGTTGACACTGGAGACAGAAATTACTGGGCTTGAAATAGGGTAAGCAAACCAACCGAAACGTTTGCGAACAGCCACTCTTGGTTTGGTTGGAGATTTGGTTGGTAAGTAAGTGAATAAGGGAGAGACTGGATGGGGTAACTACAAAGAAAGAAATCAAAAAAATACTTACGTATTTAGTTTTCTATATATTATGAAATATAATAATGAAAAAATTATGAGTATTCTTAAAAGTAAAGAAATTTCGTACGCTTATGATTTCATTATTAAAACTATTCAGGAACAATATTTTGCAAAAGATATAGCACGTTTATTAGAAAAAGAACTCGTCGTAGACAAGAAATTGCTCCCTTTTATTCCTTTTTAGATTTCTCTGAAATTGTACGTGATGGAGGAAGCTTACAAAATGCAAATATGGATTTTAATAATAAATTTCCTATATTGTTGCCCGCAAATGATCATATTGTTTCTTTACTCATTAAAAAGGAGCATTGTAGATTAGGTTACAGTAGTCACCAAAATGTGTTATAGAATTTGCGTCTACCATGTTGGCCTTTAAGTGGGGTCTAGTATGTTAAACTCATTATCAAAAAATGCATTTCATATTATAGATTCCGCTGTATAGTATATATATATATATATATATATATATATATATATATATATATATATATATATATATATATATATGTTATTTTGATTTGTTTGCATGGCTACAAAAGCCTTTCATTTAGAGTTGGTTAGTGAGTTATCCTATAGAGCTTTTTTGGCAACGTTTAAACGATGTATTTCTCGCTGAGACAAACCCACACTATATATAGTGACAACGGTACCAACTTTATTGGTGCAAATAATCAACTTAAGAAATTAAGTAATTTCTTCAAATAAAATTCCGAATTTGACTAAATTAGAGTTTATTAGGTCAAACCAGATAGGCTCATATGAGATTATGCCCATTACAAATATATATATATTATATATATATATATATATATATATATATATATATATATATATATATATATATAACTACTTTATATATATATATATATATATATATATATATATATATATATATATATATATATATATACAAGAAATACTGGATATTAGTGACTGTTGATATAAACAAACAACACAGTTTATTAGGGTTGCAGTCAGAATATTGGCCGGTATGTTAAAAAAACACTCTTTTGACTTTTTGTCGAGCTTTCGGAATGGTTTTATTCTTTTTTCAAGACATAGTCGTTGAGATTATTTTTATAAGCATTGATACTCAACATTTATACCACACATTAAAATATACAATTATGGACATAATACATCATAAAATTTTTAAAATTTGTTGTAAAAATAGTAAAACTTGATTGATGGCATGTTTTACTGGTGTATATTAACTCATACAGAGAATGGAAAGGTATTTCTATCCATTCTCTGTATGAGTTAATATACACCAGTAAAACATGCCATCAATCAAGTTTTACTATTTTTACAACAAATTTTAAAAATTTTATGATGTATTATGTCCATAATTGTATATTTTAATGTGTGGTATAAATGTTGAGTATCAATGCTTATAAAAATAATCTCAACGACTATGTCTTGAAAAAGGAATAAAACCATTCCGAAAGCTCGACAAAAAGTCAAAAAAGTGTTTTTTTAACATCCCGGCCAATATTCTGACTGCAACCCTAATAAACTGTGTTGTTTGTATATATATATATATATATATATATATATATATATATATATATATATATATATATATATATATATATATATATATATATATATTAACGTACAGTATTAAAATTAATCGCTGTAATTGGTTACAAACTACAAACTTCTTATGGTGACCTATCCAATTAGTGGATGTTGGCGACAATTCTGGAATACTCCTCTCGATCTTGTGTGGCTCTAAAAAGTGCATGGGCATCGAGATTTGTCCAATCCCTTATGTTTTTAAACCATGAGTATTTCTTTCTTCCAATGCCTCGTTTTCCTTCTATCTTCCCTTCCATAATAAGCTTTAAGAACTGGTACTTGAAATTTCGAAATATATGACCCAGATAAGCAGTTTTCTTCTTTTTATTATTGGCAGCAATTCTCGTTCTCTGCCCATTCGATTTAATACTTCGGCATTTGATGTGTGACAAACTACAAACTAAGTGAAATTGAAGTCTTAATTATAAATAAAACCAAAAATTAATTAAATATAAAACGAGATGAATTAAAATAAACAAAAAAGTGCTAACTTGTCAAGCTGTTTTTATCTCATTTTTAAATAAAGCCAAGGAGACATCAAGTATTTCTAAATTGTTAAAAAAAAATTATATTTTTTAGTATTCGCTCAATGGGTGAGTGCATACCATAATTTGTACGGTGAAAAGGTATATAAAACAGATCAACAGATGGGGCGGTGAAAGGAAAAGTGGTGTAAGTCATCTGAGCATCATTTTGAGATATAAAAGGTTTTACTAGAAACGTTGTAATTCTGTGAAACATTTATGAACATGCTTGTGATTTTTTTTTATTTACTAAGAACATGTTCAACTCTATTAACATTTTTGTAAAAATAAAACTATGTTAAGGGTAGTTTTTAAGGGTTGAAATGACTTACACCACTTTTCCTTTAAGAGTTTAAAGAGAATGTAAAGAAAGCAAAACATGTTTATTGTTTTTACATTAGAAAATCAAATATAAATTCACTAGTTTATTAGTCATTGTTTTCTTCTACATCAGGAAGTGGTCCAGCTTCGTCATTGACTTCATCAGATGATAGAAGATTTCTAAAATAAGAATGGTGGACTGGAGGAATGTATGGTAGTAAATCACACATATCCCGTTTTTTAGCTGGCATTACTCGTCGAGGTGCTGTGTACAGGCAATCCTGTTGAAGATTTTTCAACAATGTTGGTCTTCCCTTCTGCTTGCTTTGAAGGATATTAATTTGTGAAAAGGAAAAATCTTCATTTAATGTTTCTTTATAGAACAGTGAAAATGGCTCATCTTTTTTGACTCTAATCCATTGCATTTTTAACCATGACACTGGTTGGTTATCAGTATTGGTTTTTCTTTTTGAAATTGATTTAGTGAGATTTTTCAGATCTTTAAAGTCTTCTCTAAGCATTTTTGTGAAAATGAAAGCTTTTTTCTTTCTACACCGAACTATGACTGAAAACCAATCTTCAGGCACATAAATCAGTTTGCCTTTAGAGTGAGTTTCAATTGAACCAAAGTCGGAGTCGTTTGGTAAGTACGAGTGTCCGCTTATCATAAACTTGTGATCAATTATTTCGATAGTATTGTTTTCACTTTGAACTAATCGTAACAAGGCCAAGGCAAAATTCCAGTTTCTATTTTGGCCGGTGCAGCTGTCACTGTATAATACAACATGCTTTGAATTTGCTGCACGTAATTCTATGTGCTTTGTGACACAGCCACTGATTTCCTGAGATCCTCTCGAAGCTGTTGTTTCATCCCATCCATACATGTAGCCTAAGCCAGATGATAGCTCATGGCAGCCCAAATTGTAAATGTACATATTACGTTTATAGTATGCGATAGATGTGGTTAGTTTTGGGAAAGGTAGGGCTTTCTCTAAGTCAAACGTGAATGCATAGTAAGAATCGTCAGCCTGGGCCTTTTCTGTATCTTTTTTCATAGAAGTACGTGCCAGCTCGGCCTTCCTAAGATGGAGTTCGTGCTCAACTTCAATCTGTTTTATCTCATTAGCATCTGTTGTTGCAGCTTTTTTTAATTTGTAAGCATCACACTTAGAGCACGTATCTTTTTGTGGTATATGAAAATGAAGGTTGTACTCATTATTGAATGTACGGCGATAAATATCACTGGAAACGGGGACAATAACTTGTTCCTGACAGTACTCACTGTACAAACGATACAGCAGGGTAACATTAAGGTCAGAAGATAGATACCTACGATTGGGATTCTTATTCCTTGTGTAGTGCGATTGGTAAGATGGAAAATTTTGAATATGTTTCCGGACACAGTTCATACGTTCTTCAGATATTTTATTAGTTGGTATACCATGGCCTCGATTATCTGAACCAGGTGGTTCCTCTTGTTTTATCTTAATAATGGCCCGTGACATTCGGCCATCAGATATCTGAAAGGTTCCAAGAAAGTATTTTTTACATACTTTCGTGGTTTCGCCTTGTTTTTGAATGAAATATTGGTTAGACACTGTCTTACCAGGTCGTGACTGATCCCTAGGACGTTTTATTTCAGGTTTCTTTTGTTTGATCAAACCACAAATAAAAGCATTCTGTGCTGTAAATGATTTCAATTTCCAGAATGAATCAAATGCTTTTTTTCTGTCTTCACATGACATAGTTTCAAAACAGTTTTTATTGCAAAAACAGTTGTTGTTTGAAAAAGTTTTACCTGCCACTACTTTTCCTTTTGTTGTCTTATACTCACAACCTGAGTTGCGAAGTCGCTTTATTTTTTCTTTTTTATTTTCATGCCTCTGTCGTTTTCGTGCTCTCTTGGGTTGTTGAACTTCTACTTCTCGAATACTTTCGCTTTCATGGTCTTGCAGAGGGACTTCCTCATTTGATTCACAGTCTGAAACAAACCAACTTTATTAAAATAACACTCAAAAACGTTGTTCTATTTATACGAGTTTATTTATTGTTAGTGTAGAGAATTCAACATTTTGAGGTTAGTTTTTATTTTATACAAATAAATATAATACACAAGTTTAACTTACCAATACTTTCTTGTTGAGAATCAGAAGGTACCCACTCCTCATCTCCTGAGTAAGCGAAAATACTAGGCTCAACACTCACATCACTTAAACTGTCGTTATCCATTGTATTAAAAAATCACAACTACAAAATACTAAACAACTGTCATAGGAATGACGGAATAGTGGTGTAAGTCTGACTTGCACCACTATTCCCTCTACTACAACAGAGATTTTGTTTGACTGTCAAGTTTGTGCTGCTATCTGTGAGCAAATGGAAGACTTATGACTTACACCACTATTGCGTCTGATAGATTTAAATATGGAGATTTTGAATATGCAATTATCTCTATTCTATAAAAAAAGTGACTTACACCACTTTTCCTTTCACCGCCTCATATATGAGACCAAAATTTCTAAAAACCAAAGCTATTTAAAAATACAGTATTCCTATTATTACTCTATAGAAAATTGATCTATTTATCTCGTACTTTTATAAATCATTTAATAATAATTAAATCTTATTTTAGCATACCCTTCGGTTGTTGGTGGAAAATTCTTTAAATACCTTCATAACTTTGGTAGAAACTCCTTGTTTGACGTGTTTACAAGTTGAAGAGGACTATGAATGGGGCATCGATTTAATTAACAGTCCTTTCATATCCAAGACACAGCCAATATTCAGTTTACAGTTAAAAATGCAGGAATCTGGAGCATATTATTCGACAAGCCCAGAAAATTTTCAGGTAATTAATATTTGTCAAAAGTAATTATGTTTTAAATAATCATTTTATTTTAGATATATATTGTGATTACATCACAAATTCTAAAATAAATTATTACTAATAGCTTCCCGTTTTTATGAACAATATTCAAATTATTTCTTTGAGCTACTACGATTTGACCTATTTTCTTTTATTTTAAAAAAATTATATATTATCGGCATAAATGAACTGCCCAATCCATTAAAGCAAACAGTAACGTCTATATACATTTTATTTATTTAATACAGTGCAGATTATAAAGAAAATTAGCTTTATCAAGATTCTACAAATGCCTTCAACTCAGGAGAGAATACCTTAGCCTCATATGCTTTAAGGGTATTAGCTATTCCACAGGTACCTGTTTATAAAAAACACAATTACAGATAGATTTCCATCGATGATTAATTATCGAAAAAGATTGGATCCTTCGTTTTATCATCGAGTAAAAGCAATGTTAATAAGCTTACACAGACTAAGTCCACCCACTTACAATATTCCTAAAGTCAGCAAACACATGTTACCATAGACAATTGCTCTCTCTGATTATAATACAAACATTTCTGCATTCAAGAAATGTGACACGTCAACAAAAATCTATAAACAGAACAAGTTTAAGATATTAAATGGTTTTTAAATAAAGTAATTTTTTTATATAGCCCTTTTTCTATTCGAATTGTTAAATAAAGGCCTCTCCCATTTCTCGCCATTCATCCCTGTTGTGTGCTAGGCGTTTCCACATTGGTCCTGAGACTCTTTTGATATCGTCGCTCCAGCGCATTTGAGGTCTTCAGCCCATTGTCTTCAGCCCAGGTCTCCAGCCCAACAGAGGTTGTGTCCAGCCCATTTCCATTTTAATCTAGCTGCTTGTTTCGCGGCGTCCTTTATTTTTGTTTTGTTCCGGATTGCTTCGTTCGTTTGCCGATCTATTAGTGAGATACCAAGCATCTGTCGTTCCATGGCTCGCTAAGTTTTTCAAATCTTGTCCATGTTCTTTTTTGTGAATGTCCAGGTTTGAGCTCCGTAAATGATAACGGGAAGGATACAAGAATCGAACACTTTGGTTCGAAGGTTTTGGGGTATCTTTTTGTCTTTCAGTATGTATGAGAGTTTTCCAAATGCGGCCCATCCCATTCTTACTCGTCTGCTTATTTCGGTAGTTTGGTTTTCTTTGTTTACCTTGATATTCTGACCCAGATATATGTATTCTTCTACATGTTCCACTTTTGTTCCTTGGATGGTTATCTTCGGTTGATCATCTTTATTCGACATTAGCTTAGTTTTACTCAGATTCCTTTTCAGTCCTTTTTTTATGGATTCCGTATGAAGCTCATCGATCATCGTCTTCAGTTCTTTCCAGCTGTCGGCTATTAGTACTACGTCATCTGCATCTATCTTAGATGGTTTAAATACTTTCCGTTTATCTATAGTCCCTTCGTTTCCCAATTTAGTGATTTAAAGATGTCTTCAAGTGCGGCAGTAAATAGTTTTGGAGATATGGTGTCTCCCTGTCTTACTTCTCGGTGAATTTTTATTGACCTCGTTTTCATTCCGTTTTCCATCGTGACTATCATTTCAGCGTGTTGATATATATATATATATATATATATATATATATATATATATATATATATATATATATATATATATATATATGTATTAATATCCTATATCTAGAATCTATTCTGCTGTTGACCAGTGCTTCCTCAATAGCCCATAATTCTATGCTGTCAAAAGCTTTCTCGTAGTCTATAAATGCTAAATAGATTGGTAAATTGTATTCGTTAACTTTTTCTATTAGGACCTTTAGTGTGTGAAGATGGTTACATGTACTAAACCCTTTTCTAAATCCGGCTTGCTCTACTGGTTGATATACATCGAACTTTGTTGTCAATCTATTTGTAATTATTTTTGTGAATGTTTTATAAAGTTGTGATAGTAGTGATATTGGACGATAATTTTTCAGGTCTGTATTGTCACCTTTTTTGTGTATTAATATTATGTTAGCAGTATTTCATTCCTTTGGTATATTTCCTTCAAATATGCATTTATTAAAAAGTATTTTTAGGTACCTGATGACTTCTTCTCCGCCTTCTTTCAACATTTCGGCCAGAATTACATCCTTATTTTAATATATCATCCTTATAAAGTAATTACATCCTTATTTTCACCGACGCACGCATCAAAATCTGCAAACAGAGTAGAAGTGACTTTTTTCAATATATAACTAACTATAACCAGCTCCCTCCCCAAACTTCCACATTCTCCACTGAACACTTTGTGTCATTAATGTTTGTCAACACACATGATAATAAATACTCTCTAATCATTAACGAGGAGATGACCAAATAGTAATAGAAGGTGTTAAAGTAAGATGCAAGAAACTGCTGGAAGTAGTAACTGAACTATTCAACCTATGTCTAAACGAAGGTATTGTCACTACAAAATGGAACAATGCAATTACTATCCTAATACACAAAAAAGGAGATATATCAGATCTAGAGAATTATAGACCGATAAGTCTGTTGTCACATCTCTACAAATGGTTTACCAAGATCATCACAAAACGTTTAGAACGAAAATTAGATTTCTATCAATCTAAGGAGCAAGCTGGGTTTAGGAAAGGTTATGAAACAAATGACAACCTACAAGCACTTAAAATACTAATTGAAAAATGTGTTGAATATAATAAACCACTCACGTTGATTTTCATAGACTTCAAGAAAGCTTTTGATACCGTGGAATTACTGGCAGTATTAGGAGCATTAGAACAAAGCCGAGTAGACTATAGATATACAAATTTGATAAAACATATATACAACAACGCAACAGCATCTGTTAAACTCCATGACTTTACCGATAAATATAGAATTGAGTGAGGAATTAGACAGGGCGACACCATCTCACCCAACTATTCACTGCAGCTCTGGAATATGCCTTTAAAAAACTAGATTGGGCTAAAATTGGAATAAATATTGATGGTGAATACTTAAGCCACTTGCGCTTTGTAGATGATATTGTCATTATAGCCGAGAGTTTAAATGAAGCTCACAAAATGATGGAAGAACTAAAACAGGCAATAGAACAAATAGGCCTGAACATAAACTTTGAAAAAACAAAATACATGACCAATTTAGTTCCAAGTGATGTTATGAGGGTAGATGGGAACGAAGTACATCAGGTCTTTAGCTATATCTATTTAGGGCATGAAATTAGAATAGGAAAAGACAATCAAACTTGTGAGATCCAGCGTCGCATAGGCTTGGGATGGGCAGCATTTGGTAAGATCCGAGGTATTCTAAAAGGAACGCTACCGATTTGCTTAAAGAAAAAGGTTTACAACCAATGCATACTGCCAGTAATAACATATGGTTCCGAAACAATAACTTTAACCAAACATTCTGCAAATAAATTGAGAGTAACCCAAAGAAAAATGGAAAGAGCAATGTTGGGAATAACTAGAAGAGATATGGTACGAAATAGGATAGTGAGAGAGAGGACTAAAGTGACAGATGTCATAGAAAACCAAGACCAAAAGAGTTATAGAATGGAGACCTAGAGAAGACAAAAGACACCGAGGCAGACCACGAAAAAGATGGATGGACGACTTGAGAAAAACAGTCGGAAATTGGATACAGAAGGCGCAAGATAGAGAACAGTGGAAGAACATGGAGGAGACCTACATCCAACAGTGGATGCAAGAGGTTGAGGAATGATGATGATGATGATGATGAATCATTAACGAGAATGTCGTGGGGTCGTATTTGTTTTTGGTCGTAAGTTTTGAAATTAGGTATTTTCTTCAAGACAATGAATTCATAGAATACCCGAGGTAATTGATTGGATTACATTAAAATAAATGCTCAACATGTTCTCCACCTTGTTGTTGGCAATAACACAGTCTCCTATAAAACTCGTTCCGAACTTTGTTTAAAGTTTGAGGTGAAGTATTCCGTATTTCTGTAGTTATCCTTACTTTTTGAGGTCTTCAATGATAGTTGATTGTGTTGCATATACTTTGTTCTTGAGATAACCCCACAAAAAAATCCAAAGGCGTAAGATCTGGCGACCTAGCTGGCCGCTCACTAGTCCTCTTCATCAAATCCACTTATTGAAGAAGATTTCATTCAAGTAATTTCTCACCATTAAAGCATAATGGGGTGTTGCACCGTCCTGCTGTAACCAGACAGTTTCATGCGGTAGGGTCGGATCTATTGGATTGGGATATAAGTTAGCCAACTAAGGAAGAACATCGTCTCTTAGCATGCTTAGGTAAATATTTTTGCGCTATCAAATTATCATCTATAAATATAGGACCAATAATATGATCTCCTATAACACCCGCCCAAACATTCGACTTTTGAAGATACTGAGTGTGTGTCTCACGCATCCAATGAGGATTATCCGATGACCAATATCTACAGTTCTGTCAGTTTACCTCTCCGTTCAATGTAAATTTTGATTCATCAGAAAAAAGAATTTGCCAAGAGCTATTTTATTTGTTAATTTTATCCATCATTCTTTTGCAGAAATCCATTCTACGATCCGAATCGTCTTCTGTTAGCTCCTGCACAAATGTCAATTTATATGGATGAAGTTTTCTTCATGGAGACACCTTAGGACAGTTGTGTGACTCACATTATTTTGACATGCAATTTGAAGTGAACTTGACGTTGGATTCCCTGCGACACTTAACAAAATATCCACTTTTACTTCATCTTCAATGAAGTTCGATTTTATTTTTAATGGTTTGGCATATCTAAGTTCTCTGAACTGTGCATACATTTTAGACACAGTACCTTGTGAAATATTAGGCAGCTGAGGATACCTCTGATTAAATAAGTTTACTACTTCAACTTGACTTCTACAATTCTCCCCGTAACCGATCATCATTAAAATCTCAATTCGGTGGTCCTTAGTTAAATATTTAATTTTTATTTCTGCAAGAAATTAGTTTTTAATTAATAATTTATTATTTTAATGTAAAATAATAACAGTCAACGGCATGTCAACTGATTGATAACAATCCGCATTATTTACCGATTTAGTTTAATTAGCAGACTATCTATACAGTTTTTACCTATTCACGACAAAAAATGTTAACACGGTTACTAAACAGAAATTTTCCCCAATATACAGTGTACTGACACTTGGAGTAGAAGTCTATTGTCTGTATTTAGCTAATTTAAAATAATATCATAACACGTGATAAATTATTAATTTCAAAATTTCACCTTGTATTATCCATTATAGACCCTACATGATATAGTTCATTGAAATTAGGTTGTTAAAAGTATTTTAAAAACAAAAATATACAGGATGTTTCATTAAAAATAAGGATTATGGACTATGCCAGACGTGCGTGGATCACCCTGTACATTAAGACTTATGTTTAAAAAGCGTACATTTAAATTTAAAAGTTAACGTGTCCCAGAGTTTTTAATTATTTTCTATAATAAGGACACAAACAATTTTATTTAATAAGTGGTTTCCACACTGTATAAAGATATTATTGGTGTTATAGATTAGAAATCAAGTATCACTTAACCAAAACTACTTTTATTTAATTAAATTTACCTTGTGAATCCTCAAAACCGGCAACCTTCATATTTTCATTATCAGAGGTTCAAACAGTACTTTTTGAAGACAAGCTATCCTGAGATTATAATGGATAACTTGGCAATTAAAGAGTAAAATTTGGATCCTGAGATCCCATATGCTTTTGTGAATCGTTTAATTGATTTAATACTGGCAATTTAGGTAATTTTCTACTTAGGTCCTCATTTAATAAGGCTTTATAAGCCTTCTCCTATCATAACTGGTGTCTTTCAGAATAATGTTATTTTTTCTTTTAACTGGGACAACATGAGTTTGGTTTAAATATTGGGAAGCAGCGGGAGGAGGTTTTAAGACAACTTGGGTAAATGCTCTAGAAGAACTTGCTGGAAGAGAAGAAAAATTCCTACTTCTTCTTTGAAACATTCTAGTATTCTCTAGTTTTTCTTTTAGTGGGGGGAACAGCTGGAGGCTTCAAAAAATGTAAGGTCTTGAAAGACCATTACCTCATTGATGTTTTTCTGTCTTTCAAATTCTTTACATACCTTATTAGTTGAGAGGTGTTCAAGATTGCAATAAAGGCATTTTGTTCTTCAGCACATTTAGGATATCTTACTTTTCCCCTGCATTGTCTTTGAGAATAACCAAATCTCAAGCATTTGAAACATTGTTGGATAGGAGGAATGTAGGGTTCAACTGTTACTAGGTTCGAATAAATAATGATTTCTTTTGGGGGAATTCTTCCATCGAAAAGTAGTTGTACAGTACCTGTTGGAATATACATTACCTACCCATCTGTACTTAAAATTCGTCTATTTAGTCTTCTGGCAGAAATAATTTTCCCATTTTTGTATACAGTGTCTTCAATTATATTTTTCATAGAAATATTCAAACTGACACCTCGAATTATGCCTCTTGATGTTAACATTTTTTGAGGAATATAGGCTAGAAAACCTTTTTTAAGTAATTTTGTATCATTTAGGATAGTGTTTGCTTGTTTGGATGTATTAAACTGAAACCGATTATATTTATACATTTTCTACTGATTTCTATTGATACCAGTTGTACCCATTACGTGAAAAATTTTACCAATATGCAGAGGATGGATATTACCGGCTTTTCCTTTGTCACTCTCTATCATAAGAAGAAAGGGACCGAAGTCAGTGCCTTTATATTCAACTTTTCTCCTACTGATATTTTCAATCGTAGAGGATAAAATCTATTTTTTATTTCAAAAAGTTTCTCTTCAACTTGATAAATATTTTTTTATGTCTAGGAGCTAACATGTGAGTAGATTTTAAAAAGTTTTGAGAATCCAATTAAAGCAAAGCAAAAATCCTGCCCCATTTATCAGGGGGGCCGGGAATATTGACATCCATGCCTTACGATCTACTGCTACTTATAAAATATAATGTAAAAAACTTACAATAAAGTCCGTAGAATTTTCTTACTCACTATTAACTAAACTATATTGTTCAAGAAATAAATAACTTTATTTTAATTTCAATTACTTAATTTCAATGACTTTATTGAAAATGAAAACACTCAATTTCCACCGATTAGATTACTTAGATTCAAAATTTTCTCAAAAAGCTCGACACATGCGTCCTCCACCACAAATCATTCAACCCAATACAAAATCCATTCCAACCTTTCAGCACAGAATATGAAATAGGTATATTCTCTCACTAGTTTCTCCTATGGTAAATTCTCATAAATACATCAACGAAAGACACAAACAATCGATACTTGACAGTATGTCATAAATTTTATGACGTAGTTAACAATTTTAAAAACTTTTGTAATTATCTAAAATACATTAATATCCTTATCAAATTATAAAATAATTTTATGTTACATACACTGTGTCCGTAAAATATGGAAATTTTTTTTAGCTAAAAGAGCATTTTAAGAAATAATCCTGCAACACGTCGGTTTCTGATTTTAATTTACCGTATTTTAAAATATTCTAATATACAGGGTAAACTACTTTCGAGTAATGACGTCACCGTCATTTTTTTTAATAAAACACCCCCATTTTTTCTGAATTTTTGGATTACTCTAGCTGAGCTGATTCCAAAAATGTATCACATGTTGATTCAAATTGGTACAGGGTGGACAAAATAAAATAGTTTTGTGTGTGTTCATAAAGTAACGCGTTGGTTAAATTAACAATATTATCAAAAATACTTGTCTAGCGGACAGAATATGATGAAATACATGACTTTATAAATGTTCGAACTGCAGCCCTTGCTGACACTGTATTTGATGTACTGTATTTGACAGTAACCCAAACGTTGTACAAATTATTACAATATTTTTGGTATTTGTGAATGTTTTAATGATTAATTTCGAGAAATTGGTACGGTTGAAAATGCACGGAAATTAGGTCGTTCCTCTGCAAATGCTGATACAGCCTTACTTAGTTTTGAAGAAGATGCACACACTTCTGTTCGTAAAGTTAGTCGCGATATCGGTGTTAGCAAAACAACGGTACAAAAACTATTAAAGCTTGAAAAATGGCATCCTTTTAAAATCAAACTTATGCAGGCATTAAACGAAGATGATCCCGATAGAGCAATGCAATTTTACGAAGCAATGATGGATAACTGCCACCGAGACCCTCTCTTGGTACCAAACATTATTTTTTCTGATGAGGCCACTTTCACGTTAAATGGCGAGGTTAACCGTCTCAATTATAGATACTGCGCAAAAGAAAACCCACACTGGATGCGTGAGCGTCATACACAATACTCGCAACTGGTAAATGTATGGGCTGCAATTGTAAGAAATCGAATTATCGGACCCTACTTTATCGAAGGTAATTTAAACGAGGCAACGTACGTTAAGTTTTTAAGGGGGTATCTGGTACCTACTTTACGTAATTTGTTTCCCAGCAGACGTAATACTGGAGGTTGTGATGAAAGTTTATGGTTGCAACAGGATGGTGCACTTCCACATTATGCTGTAGATGTTAGAAGGCGCCTAGATAAAATTTTTCCGAACACGTTGATTTATTGAATAGCCAGCGAGATCACCAGATTTTAAATGGAGGCATCTGAAGAATGTTGTGTATCAAACGAAACCAGCAAATATTCAACAATTACAAGAGAGAATTCGGACAGCAATAAAAAATATTTAAAAAGGTTATTAAGAATTAGTACAACGTTTGGGTTACTGTCAAATACAGCAAGGGCTGCAGTTCAAACATATAAAGTCATGTATATCATCATATTCTGTCCGCTAGACAATATTTTTTTTTGATAATATTGTTAATTTAACTATAGTCCTTTTCCATCATATTGATAGCACATTATGTATGCAAATCCTCAACAGGTCAAAAACCATAGGCGTCGCCCTATACTTGTTTTGAAATAAATAAAAAAAATAATATTTTTAATATGACGTCAATAATTGATTATCTTTTAAAAAATCTTCTGTAAAATAAGTGTCCACTAATCTCACTATACCTTTTTTGTGTGTAAAAAACGTCGGTATATATGACAATTCAATGTTTCACGAAATAAATTAATGAAAACAGTAATTTAATGGTGATTATTGTTTTCTATAAAAGTTATCGCCTGACACAAAAAGAATACCTTCTTTGAACGATTACCTGGAATTACTGATAAGGTTTCACTAATGATAGTTTAAGTAGTTTTTATGCCACATTACAGCTTATGCCAATAATATAAATTAGAAATTGTTTGCGCCTTCCATTTAGTTTGTAGATGTACATTGTTCATGTCTTACCTACCTACGTTTTTGGTGTCGATATTTTGTTATTTGCATTTAAAAATGACGTCGAAAACACGTTTTATCCTGGTTAAGTGTAGTTTTAAAGGTGCCTTTAGTCTAAGAGAAAAAAATATAATATTAAATGTACACGATGCACTTGTACATCAACGCCCTTTATGTAATGTTAGCGAAATCGTTAACATGTGTTCAAATATGACAGGGGTTGGAGAAGCAACAATTTATAGATTCCTAAAAGAAAGAAAAGGAGGAATTGTTTCATCTCCCAAGAAGAGTGGAGGGAGTAAACCCTTGGAAATTGAAGAAGTACATAAAAACATGATAAGACGCAGCGTCCACTCATTTTTTTTAACAAAGAATTTCCAACATTGGACAAAATCCAAACATTAATTAGAGAAAACGAAGAGTTACCAATCACACGCAACAAGAAATTATGGGGACTATTGAGAGAGATGGGATTTCGTTGGCAAAAGAATAGGTAGAAGAAAATCCGTTTTAATTGAAAAATATTATATTGTATGGTGGAGACGAGATTATCTAAGAACTATTAAAAAGTACCGAGAAGAAGGGAAAACAATTTTTTATTTGGACGAGACTTGGCTAAATGAAGGTCATACTATACCATATCTATGGGTTGATACAAATGTGAAAAGTTCCCGTCAGGCATTCATCGAAGGTGTATCTACTGAAATAAATAATATTCCTGTTGTAAAAGGACGCAGACTCATAATAACCCATATTGGAAACCAATACGGTTTTGTCAATGGTGGATTATTAAGTTTTGCCTCAAAATCAATCAAAGAGTACCACGAGGAAATGACTGCTGACGTTTTTGAAGAATATTTTGAGCAAATGTTGGATTTAATTCCAAAAAATTCTGTTGTAGTCATGGATAATGCTAGTTACCACTCAAGACTAGCAGAAAAATTGCCAACAACAGCATGGAAAAAAGGAGAGATAATCGAATGGTTGGATAAACGCGCAATTGAGTACAAGGAGAATTCGACAAAAAAGAAATTATTATCTATTGTAAGGCAACATAAAGCAGCTTATAAAAAATATATAATTGATGAAATGGCATTAAACCGTGATGTAATTATTTTACGTTTACCCCCATACCACTGTAATCTGAATCTGATAGAAAATATATGGTCTCAAGTAAAGGGTGAAGTCGGACGCAACAACAAAACTTTTAAACTAAAAGACTAACAACAATTATTAGAACATTCATTATCAAAAGTAACTCCAGAAAATTGGAAAATGCTGTTAGTCATGCTCACAAGGAAGAAAATAAAATGTGGAATTTGGATAATATGACTGATGCAATGCTGAAACCGGTAATAATTAACATTGGAGTTGAAGATTCCTTAGATTCCGAAGAAAGCAGTGAATTCGAAATGGAATTTGATTAAAATAATATTCAATTTTTTACAAATCGACCCCTGTTACAGCCAGAAATTATTGTATATATAACCAATAAAATAAACATCTTACATTTCTTGCAAATTCATTAGTACCTGTTAATCTCCATCACTCCGACACTGGCAACTTTATTTAGGATTTAGTAACCCTCAAAAATATTGTATTCTCTTCTGCTTCAACCTTTATACCTAGTGGTCATACTCAATTTAAAATTGTTTTCCCATATACTTCTGTAAACTTGTTGACAAATATCTATTTTGCATTGAGTCACCCGTATCAACAGTTAAGGGATTTGCATACATAATGTGCTATCAATATAATGGAAATGGACTATAACGCGTTACTTTATGAACACACACAAAACTATTGTATTTTTGTCCACCCTGTACCAATTTGAATCAACATGTGATACATTTTTGGAATCAGCTCAGCTAGAGTAATCCGAAAATTGAGACAAAATGGGGGTGTTCCATTAAAAAAATGACGGTGACGTCATTACTCGAAAGTAATTCACCCCGTATATTAGAATATTATTTTAAAATAAGGTAAATTAAAATCAAAAATCGACGTGTTTCAGGATTATTTCTTAAAATGCTCTGTTTAGCTAAAAAATAATTTGTTACGGACACAGTGTATATGTTAATATTATAGAACTTTAATTCTTAATTAACACACCAACTGAAATTGTAATTTACTTTGTAATTATGTTTATGTTGTGATTATCGAATTTTGTCCTCTGGCTAATAACGCTCAATAGTTGATGCGGTCAATAGAAAAAAAATGACTTTAATTAAACTAAAATAATTTTCAGATCATTTTACTGAAACTATTCGACGAAGCATTAAAACAAACGCATCAGATCAAGCAAGTCCATCCTTTTCTAATGAGCAACTTACGCTTTCCGAAAGATCTAAATTTATCTTCGGTTGGACTACTAGCTCCCGAAGTTTGTCAAATTAGAGACCGATTTGTTTTGGCTTACGAGAAAGCTCTGATACCTCTAAAAGCGTATGCTCGAAAGTATAATATGCATTTGGAACTTTTCAACATGGATGTCAATGCATTTATAGAGTAAGTAATACATTATTAAAAATTGTTATTACGGTTCGGTTGATTACAAAGATTTTTTTGTAAAAACTTGTCTTTAACACTGGACATTAATCCTGTTTTTCATACCTAGTACGGTATTATATTTTTGACGTGTGGTATGATTTGAATAGTAATTTATATACCTGCCTGATGCTGCCGGCTCTTGGTACCAATCTGGACATATTATACAAAATTTTACGTAACAACGGATATCTTTTCTATCAACAAATTAAAAAAAACTTTTTACAAAAATAATTTCTATGACGGTCCCGTCCATGATTCTAACAACAAATCAATCAAATAAAAAAAAACTCCCCTTTATTAATGGTCTTACTCATTCTGTCATATCCATATTCAAAATGTTCCCGATATTAGTAGGGGAGCCAGCTCAACAGTGAGACAGGTCCTACAGTGAGATACTGTTTCTCCCCCACTTATCACGCGACCGACTAGGTTTTCCATTGGTGAGCAGACACCTTACATATTATTATCAACAAGTAATCGCTGACAGTGTTGAACACGCGGCTGGAAGAGATGTACGCGTCGTTTAAATTAATTTAATTTCCACGTGCGTAAGTAAATATTTTCAAGTTTTGTCAGTTCTTGTTTTTGGAACTAATAGAAAGTATTTTGGTGGTCTGCCTAGGTTAAAGGTAAGTGTATTTTTATGTAGATTACAAGAGTGGGATCATTTTGTCTCTATAAATTTTATTGTATTTAGGTTACACAATGCTTCCGACTACACGTGCCCAACAGCGAGACACCCAACAGTGAGACAGTGTCTCACTGTTGGGCAAATGTGACCAAATATTTTTTTGTTGCAGGCTAATTATGGATCCAAAGAAAAGAAAAATTTGAAGTTAGGCAGAGGAAACAATGAGAGAAACAGTAAGTCTGGTCAGAAAAGGAGGATCTTTAAGAAAAGTAGCTGCTTTGAAAGATATACCATTTCAGACATTGGCTAGATATGTTAAGAAAGCTAGAGACGTTGACGACATTAGTTAAATATGGATGAGTCCCAACTACAGTAATAATAAAGTATTTACGTCCAAAGAAGAATATTCCCTAAAAAACTATATCATAAGCTGCTAACGCATGTTTTATGGGTTGTCTGTTGACGATTGTAGAAAAGTTGTTTATGAAATAGCAATAGAAAATAAAAAGAAAATTCCTGTCAAATCGCATGAAAGAAAAATAGCAGGGCTGACATGGATGAGAGGTCTTCGCCAAAGACATGTTAGACTGTCGCTTCGCACCACCGAAGGATGTAGTTTATTCCGTGCGACGTCATTTAATAGACATATTTCAATTTTTTTCCAAAATTTGAAGAATATATATTCAAGAACTGATGCGTTTGCTGACGGAAGAAGAATCTACAATTTGAATGAGACTGCGACTACGACGGTTCAAAAGACAGCAAAGGTTGTTGCTGAGAAAGGGGTGAAGCAAGTTAGCAAGGTAACAAGTGGGGTAATTGGTTATCACTACTTGCATCGTTAGTGCCACGAGACAGTACCTACCATCAGCAATGGCTTTTCCTAGGGTGTATCTAAAGGAACATATGCTACGAGGCTCCCCATCAGGAACGTTAGAGCTTGCTACTTCAAGTGGGTGGATGAATGCTGATCATTTTTTAGAAGCAATGAAGCATTTTATAAAATATTCTAACAATTCTAAAGAAAATCCATCGCTTTAATCTATGACAATCATAAAAGTCATCTTAGTATTCGTGTTCTTAATTTGGCCAAAGACAACAGAGTAACAATTCTAACATTTTCTCCTCATTCCACAAATAAGATGCAACCACTAGATGTGGGGGTATTCGAAGTATTCTCAACATGTTATAATGAATCTGTAGATACCTTTTTTTTTTGTCTTTATAGAGGGGGGGTCTGGAATTTTCAAAAGACATCTCAGTCCAGGACGCTGTCTGACTGACCTTAGTGCTGGATTCGTTCTTCGTACTCCCGGCGATAGTTCCCGAGGTACTTTAAAATGCCCTCTCGTCGCCGAGTCTACGCCGAACGCCTACCTGCTAAACCAGACCCTCCTCTGTCATCCAGCGATCCGGAAGCGGAATGGCCGCTGTAAGGCCGGCATCACTTCCGAAGCACTACCTTTATTCATTCATTCTCCATTCATACACATCCACACTCCTAGTTCGGCATCATTCTCAGAAGGGCATTTCCTCCTTCCCCACAGTCAAACTTACGCATTCTAACTCAAAAAGTGTGACCCACTGTTCTAACTTCACCTTTCATCATCATCAATCTGTAGATACCTGGATCATGCAACATTCAGGTAAGCCTTTTACCATATATGAGGTAGATGAGTGCGCCGGCTTTGCTCATGAAAAACCTCACACCGAGCAATATTATAAATGCATTCAAAAAGTGTGGTATATATCCATACGATGCCAATGTTTTCACAGATATAGACTTAATATCTGTATATTTTCTATATCGGATCTAGAAAATGATGCTAAAATTAAAAATTTATTGTACATCATATTTATATTTATTATACATCATATTTATTATACCTCAGTATTGAAAATAGCAATCAACATAACGATAAAAATGGCAAGGCTGTCACAGATGTTTTTAAAAGCCCAGAAGAATTTAAGGGCTTTCCAAATGCAGGAGAACGCAAAACTAAAAATACGCAAAGGACGGGCAAAAGTATTATATCTACTGATACACCCGAAAAAGACGCCATAGAAGAACGAAGCATTATGACGAAAAAAAAAAAAATTGATAAAATCGAAGTGAAAAAAGTAGAAAAGGTCGAGAAACAAATATTTGAAGATAGTTCTGAAAGCTCAGAGGGAGAACTTGAACTTGGTTCATCCTCAGGGGATGACTGCTACTATACAATCAATCCAGATGGATTTGAGGAGCTTTATACAAAGCCCATAGAAAATAATTTTGTGCTCGTGGAATTTCCTGAAAAATTGGAGAAGAGGGTGTATTATGTTGGAAAAGTCCTGAAAATAAAAGAGTCAGAAGAGTATGAAATTTCGTATCTTAGAAAACAAACGAAGCAGATGAAGCTATTGTTGCTTTAAAAGGTATCAAGCTCATCACGCTACCTCCAATTCCTTGTGGGCACACTAGCCGACAGATCGCTTCTTTTACGTTTGAGATAGATTTTGGATTAATGGACATTAGGTAGATACATACCTACATATTATATTTTTATGTTTACTCATTTTTTTATGTTCTGTATCTTTTTTTTTGTTCATTTTGGAAGTGTCTTTTGTGTTCAATAAATATGATTTATAAACTATGTTCACAACAATCAGTATCAAAATTAGGTTATGAGAATGATATGTTAATCTCAATCACAATATCCCCAATAAACTTTTTCAAAACACAACAGCCTAGATAAGATTTTTTGACATCTAGATTATATATTTTCATTTATTTTTCCTGTCTCACTGTTGGATTTAAAGTGTCTCACTGTAAGGCATATGTGTCCTTCAGTGAGACAAATGTACCTATCTATATTCTTGCAAAGAAAAATATCAAACTTCAAAGTTACAAATATTTCACTTGAAGAGAGATTAATATAAATGTCAACGCCTATTCGCTCCTTGGGTCTCCCCTCTATTTACAGTCACGTGACACGCTGTCAGATTTGTGAGGACGTTTTAGTATTGAGTCTTATGGGATCATTTGTTAAACTTAAATATTTTATTTTGTAGTGTTAATATCCGGATACAATTTTTAGAATTAATTAGTTATTTATTTATAGTGACATTTATAGTTCAACAAAAATATTTTTTGTCGTTAATAAAGATTTGTTAACATAATCTGCGAAAGTGAGGTTATATATACATTATCAACATCCATGGTACAATGAATATGTTCATTGTACCATGCACAAAAGCGTCCTGATAAAATTTCAAGCAATCGCCACCATGAGCAGGTCAGACAATTTTGCTTTGACACTTTGTTAACACTCGCCTTAAATTTTTTCATTTTGGATAGATAAAAACTAAAATAAAAAAAAAACTGTCTCACTGTTGGGATGGCTCCCCTATAGCTAAATATAATACCATGAACAGCAAACAACTATTTTCAAAAATCAAAGACCCAGTACCAACCATTACAAAAGTAATGTTGTTTATGAAATACCGTGTCTAGGATGTCAAAATAGCTACATTGGCCAAACTTCACAATGGCTAAAACAATGCATCACACAACATAAAAGTGATTGCCGATTGGGAAAAACATCACATTAACAAAATCACAAAAATAGAAACACTATAAATTATAAAACAAACACTAGACAGTTAAGTAAGATGTTTATTGTAATATATTGAACAAAATTTATAAACATTGAAAATAGCTAACATTCACCTTAATAACAACTAACCTTAATAATTCATCAAAGAAATATCATTCTTCCAATGTTTCTTTTATTGTTATTTTTATTTTTACATTTGAAGTAATTTAAATTTTTTTATCGTATTGCTGTGACGAACGTGCTTAATAATAACATTTATTACAAACTTCAATGCCAATTTTTATTTGTGAAATCTTTTAATTTCTGTGATTTTTTAAATTTATTTGTACGCCATTTTTGTAATGTTGAAATTGTTTTACAATGTACTTATGATGAAGCTATTAAATAGCGAAATATTGAGCTTCTTAGAAAAAACAAAGATTTTTATTAGAGACCACTTTACCTATTCCTACGTATTTATAAATTATTTTTTTGTCGAAATAATCACTTTTAATATATATATATATATATATATATATATATATATATATATATATATATATATATATATATTCCATCTAATTTACTTACCCTTGCACGCCATTATCATTGACAGAGATCGAAGTTGACATAGTTGCCAAAGTATAAAAAATTCTAAATCCATTTTAAATAAAATAGGTCACATAATTATTGCAAAAGTATCACCATCAACGACTATTTAAATTCTTACGTGACATTTTTGAAACAAAACACTAATTTTGTTCTAAAAAGAACAGATTTTATTAAATAGATAAAAATATATAACAAGTTGTATTCACTTTAAAAATCAAAATAATAAAGTACAAAAAGTGTCAACAGCGCAGGTGTCGAATAAGTGTTACCAATTTATACCAAAAGATCACCTTCGTTTGATTAGAGTTACAGTTTGTTTCAAACAAATGTTCTTCATTAAAACGCTTTATAATGCATTTATACAAATTAAATGAAACATATTATTGTGTATTTCTTTAAGTTAACATTAATAGAAATCTTTAAATATTAAGGCCGTATGACACTATGCATTTTCTTGTATCATTTCTTCTATCGATTCTGATATAACAAAAAATGGATGGTATCATATAAGCGTATAGTTTCTTATATCAGAAACGATACAAGAATTTGTGTCCGCTGCATTTTCTTGTACAAGAAATGCGCCAACTTGTGCGCAAAGCCGCAAAAACGTAAAACTTCTGTCTTCTGTCATATTGGCGGCTGGAGAAGATATACAATTAGACCAAGCAGACATCAGAGAAAAGTGCCCACCAACAATAACCAAGATTAGAACATCAGTAGCCATATTGAAAAACAATAAATCACAGGGATTGGATCAAATAGCACCGGAACTACTGAAAGTAGGAGATGTTTTACTAAAAACAATACACAACCACTCTAAAAATTAGTCATGAGTTTAAAGATTATTTTATATCTCCAAATAAGAGAGTAGAATTTCAAGAGCATGCCATTCAAACATAATTTAAAAAAAAAAACAAATAAATTATTACAACCAAATTATTTATTATTTCTGTCTTCCATTACAGCCTGTTGAATATCTTCAAATATTGTATTTTCCAATTTAGTTTTAATATTGGGACATTTCATTTCTTTCATTCTTGCACCATAGTATTTTAAAAAAATAATCAACAGCATTTGTCCTCAGTCCCCAGTAGCTTGGGGTCCTCAGGTACAGCAGTTCTATTTTTATAGGTGTTAAAATTTCGACGAATCATGTGTCAAATTACATACAATTTGACGGTATTTATAATAAAATATGTCTAGTGGCTGTAATACCAGTGTACTCGGCAAAGTGATTCTAAAAAAGAACACACCTACAGCCTAAATATTTTGTGTTGGTATCATGTAACCTCACGGACTATGACGCGGATGACGTGCAATGGTAAGTAAATTAGATGAAGTATATATATATATATATATATATATATATATATATATATATATATATATATATATATATATATATATATACATATATACTAAATAAACAAAGAGCAAAATTTTTAAATTTTTGAAACGAAAAATGCACGAAAAAGATTTTTCGTTATTTTGAACATGTTATTTCACCCATTAAAAATCAAGGAGATAACTTGATACGAAAAAATATTATATATTTTTTTCGGCGTTTAGTTAAAGGAAGGTTTATTTTTAACAAATTTTAAAAATTTTAAAAGCATTAAAAAAATTGAATTTTGCCCCAAAACTTTTGTAACAAATACGATTATGTAGGCAATAAAAAATTCTATAAACTAAAAAAAAAAATAAATAGAATAATATGGTATGGGTATAATAATATAATAGAATAATATAGAGAAAGGTGCGATGAAATGGAAAATGTAATATCTAAACACGACTTATTTAATGTGACAAAAAACTGAAAAAAATGAGTAATATATTTAAAAAACGAGTTCCCTCTATACTTGTTGACACTAATAACAAAATTATTGTAAATGAGCAAGAAATAAGAAAAACTGGCAGCTGTATATATCAGAGTTGTTTGAAGATGACAGGAATAGTATTGTCGAATTCTACCAAAACTGTACTGACGGCCCAGAAATTATGAAATGCGAAGTAGAACATGCTATAGATAATGCTAAAATTAGAAAAGCTAGTGGTCCAGATGATACACCAACTGAATTGCTGAAACTAATAGAGAATGATAACATAAAAGTAGTAGTAAGACTTTTTAATTCAATATATAACACCGGAGTGATTCCCGCAGATTGGCTCAAATTCATCTTTATCGCAATACCTAAAACACACAATGCGAGAAAATGCTCAGAATATCGATTAATTAGCCTAATGAGCCACACTCTTAAAATTTTCCTCAGAATACTTCACAATAGAATTAGACGCAAATGCGAAGAAGATCCTGAAGATACCCAATTTGGTTTTAGAAATGGTATGGGAACCAGAGAGGCACTTTTTGCGCTTAATATCCTATTACAAAAATGCCGTGATCAAAGAAAAGATGTATTTGCATGTTTCGTGGACTTCGAAAAGGCATTCGATAAAGTACAGCATTTAAGAATAATGCAAACACTGAAAAATATCGAAATAAATGAGAAGGATATTCGTGTCATTAAAAACTTGTACTGGAATCAAATTGCTATCGTAAAAATTGGAGATAACTACACCGATGAAATCCTCATACAACGAGGAGTCAGACAAGGTTGCATTTTGTCGCCAATATTGTTCAATGTTTACTCGGACCAGCTATTTAAAAAGGCACTTGAGAGACAACCATATGGAATAAAAATCAACGGTGAACTACGTAATGTGATTAGATATGCAGACGATACAGTAATTCTATCAAATAATATTGAAGATCTTCAAATTCTGCTTGATCGTATTTACGAGGTAGGAGAGGAAATAGGCATTAAAATAAACTAAAACACAACCAAATTTTTAGTGTTTAGTCGTGACCCACATCCCGATGCAAAGCTTCAATTGAACGGAGTCCAAGTTGGGAAAGTTCACAAACTATCATATTTGGGAACTGTGATAAAGGACCAACTAGATCCAGACATAGAAATTAAACGTAGAATAGCAATGACTAAAACTACTTTTATGAAAATGAAGTTATTTCTTTGCAATAACCATCTCAGTTTAGAACTAAGGCAAAGAGTGGTTAAGTGTTATGTTTGGTCTGTACTTTTGTATAGTGCAGAAGTGTGGATGCTAAAAGTATCGATCATGAACAAAATTGAAGCATTGGAAATGTGGGTTCATAGACCAATGCTGAAGATACCTTGGACAGCAAGAAAAACTAATGAAGAAGTACTAAGGAGCGCCAACAAAGACAGAGAATTGCTAAAGACTGTTAAACATCTAAAAATGTCTTATCTGGGACATATAGTAAGGGGAAGTCGATATAAAATTTTACAACTAATCCTTAAAGGCAAAATAGAGGGCCGTAGAGGTGTAGGAAGAAAACAAGTTTCTTGGTTAAAAAACATTCGTGAATGGACTCAGATACTAAATGCAGGACAATTATTCTATATTGCAGAAGATCGAGAAGCCTTCGCAATGGTGATCGCCAACGTCGGATAGTTCTGATAGGGCACGCGAAGAAGAAGAAGAGGGGGGATTTTATCTATTTTATTTTATCTATTTTAACCGGCTAGACCGAAAATGATTTTTTGTTTATTTGACCATGATGCCGCGTCTATAAAAATCTAAAAAAAATTATGAAAATATGATACTGAACCAAAAATATATATATTTTTTGGACTGACTTTGGGGCAGTTTTTTTTAAACGAATTTTAAAATTTTTCAAAGCGTTCAAAAATTTGAATTTCCCGTCAAAAACTTTGTCAAAAATACCATAATGTAAACAATAATGTTGACAATAATAGTACATTGTTTACCGGGTAGGAAAAGCTTAACATTCCTGGACGACTGTGAAGATTGCTAAGTCGAGGCGCAAGCCGAGACTTAGCAACACAGAGTCCAGGAATGTGGCTTTTCCTACGAGGTAAACATACTATTTTTCCGCAAATCGTTTAAAATTCGACAGATATTGATTGATTTAAAAAAAAACGCCATAATTTTATTCCCAAATAAATGGTGCTTTGAAATTCCTAATAAAGTTACTTGGGTTACTATGGAAACGTATTGAGGTTGAATTGTCAAACTTGACGCTCATTTATGTAGAACGCTAACAACTGTACGGAAATATCATTTCCTTACAGTAAGGAAATGACATTTCCTTACAGTAAGGAAGTCCTGACTTTTTCTTCAAGAAATTTTGACAGGAATGTCAAAATTTCTTGAAGAAAAAGTCAGGACTTCCTTACTGTAAGGAAATGTCATTTCCTTACTGTAAGGAAATGATATTTCCGTACAGTTGTTAGTGTTCTACATAAATACGTTTTCAATTGACAATTCAACCTCAATACGTTTCCATAGTAACCCAAGTAATTTTATTAGGAATTTCAAAGCACCATTTATTTGGGAATAAAATTATCGCGTTTTTTTTTTAAATCAATCAATATCTGTCGAATTTTAAACGATTTGCGGAAAAATAGTATGTTTACCTCGTAGGAAAAGCCACATTCCTGGACTCTGTGTTGCTAAGTCTCGTCTTGCGCCTCGACTTAGCAATCTTCACAGTCGTCCAGGAATATTAAGCTTTTCCTACCCGGTAAACAATGTACTATTGTTATGTTGGGTCTAGGGTCTTAAAAAAGTTATTTTAATGGCCTTCGCATAGCCAATTGATCAGACTATTTTGTAATTTGTATTCACAGAACAACAATCAGATTTCGAGTTATTACTAAATGTAAATTAAAAGTAAATTAGACTTGTTTTGACTGTTCTCTTTTTGTTTGTTTGTGATTTTTATTTTTTTTTTATTATTTCCCTATATTACTTTTTTGATATTGTATGTAATATGTATATATATATATATATATATATATATATATATATATATATATATATATATATATATATATATATATTTTATTTTTTTGGTCATCTTTTATATTAATTTTGTTTTACATATTTTTTTTATTTATTTATTTTCTTTTGTTTCCTTTTTTTTACATTTTTTTTTCATTTTTTCGTATCAAAAGGTATATTACTTGATTGGTGTGTTCGCAAATTGCTTACAAGTTTCACCTTAATTCTATGGTTAGTACATTATATTGTTTAAAGTTTATATTTACAATTTCTTATTAACTGAAAAATACATTTAAAGATTTCTACGTTTCTAGAGAAAATTAATTCAATTATGTGAAATAGGAAACAGACATTTTTTTTAAGTTTTTATAAAAACATGTAATATTTCCTTGTTGGTTTACACATTCTAATAGGATATGTGTTAAATCTGCATATTTACCACAAGTACAGCTTGGAGTTTTGATTCATTTTGTACATTCTTGAAGGTGTTAGAGCATGATTTGACCTTAGCCTATTAATAGTTTTAATAAAACTTCTCTTGGACTCTGAATAAAACCACCTTTTTTTAAGAAGTGTGGGTTGCCAATATTTAAATGATGACTGTCTTTCGGAATCCATATAATTGGCTTGCCATTTTAATTTGAGCCGATGTTTACTATATACATCTATATCCGACACCGGTAGAAGATTGTTGTCTATGGTTTCTCCGCCTAATATTGCTTCTTTTGCCAAAGCATATGCTATTATATTAACTTTTATACCAGATGGCCTTTGATCCATGCGATAATAACTCCTCTTCCGAGTTTTGAAACCTGGTAGTTTTTTTGTGGTAAACAATTTTAATATCTCTACATCAAGATGAGTCAATTGCTTGGATTTATTTGTTACATATAATCTTTCTACTGCACTTTTACTGTCTGTAAATATTACACCGTTCTTCATTTCCTTTGTCAAAGCGTGAGAAAGAGCAAACTTTAAACCCAGCATTTCGGATGTGTAGATGGAAGCTTCATCAGGTAACTTATATTTATGCTGTTTTCCAGAAATCTGTTGGTATACTGCGCAAGCAACCACTTGTTTATATTTATAATAACTACTTTAGGATCTAATCATTTGTAATATTATCTATATTAATATAAATCAGAAGTAATAATGTATTTTAAAAACAAATAAAAACAGCTGGAACCGATTTTTTTTTCTTGGCTTGGACACTTGTCATTCAGCCAGTCTTAATCAACATGGGCTTTATTAAAGAATTTATATATATCAATTAGTAAAACATGATTAATATAATAATAAAATAATTATTCCGTACTCAGCTAATGTACATACTAACTAATTTTTTTTTTAAATTGAACATCATATTAAACATGAATATTATTCAAAATATGTAATACAAAATGATATGACAAATTTATACCAGAATTTAACAAAGCAGCAGAAAATTCAATACTTACCTAAAAAGTAATCAATTCGAAATGTAATTAACATTCATCCAATGTTTTTATGATTTAAACTAAATTCAAATGCAGTAAATTATATTCATTTACAAACAAAAATGGGTTTGTAAATTTTCTCCAAACTGTGAGTGTGGAGAATATGGCATGCTATGACATATGATATTAAAGTTTATTAACACATTTTATGGTAGCAATATAAAAACAAAATTTTTAGTAAACCTATCAACCATTCTGAGTTATAATTTTAAACTTAAAATTATTATTACAATTTGTAAAATATAGGAAGAAGTTTAAAAATCTTACAATCGCCACGTCCACCTGATGCACACTAAACTTATCGGAAATATACCATTCGAAGTCAACAATTCAACGTGTAAAGTTCGGTTGGTACAGCCTGCGGTAGAGTTTTCTTAAAGAACAGTGAGACCCAGTGACGTAAAATGGAATTAAAATAAAAATTAAATCGAAAAGTTTTGTCCGGAAAGAGCTGAGAAATTAAAGCAAATGTTATGCATTTTATGCAACAAGAAGCAAGGGACAACATACCTCTAATAGACTTAAAACAAGTGCAAAAACCTGTTGTAAGAGCAACAGGTATATGTTTATCCGCCATACAAGCCATGAAATGAATTGCATCGAAAATGGCATCAACATTTAGTACTCCAAATAAAAAAAGAAATAAGTCGGCTTTAAAATCTAAGTTGAATGATTGCAACAAAGGGGTGCTTCGTCGATTTATTATTAATTTTTGTACAACTGAAAAACAAGTTCCAACTTTAACGAGTACATAGAAAATTTGCCACTGAGTACAACTACAATGGTTCGCGTGAATCATTGAGAAAAGCAATGAGGGATATAGGGTTTCATTGGAGAAAAACAAAAACTAATAAAAAACTTTTAATGGAAAAACCGGAAATCCAACAGTTGAGACGTAACTTTCTTCGAGATATTAAAAAAATACCGAGAAGAGAAGCGTCCTATCATATACACGGACGAAACCTACATTCATTCTTCCCATACTCACTCGAAAAGTTGGAGCGACAAACCAATGACGTGCTCCGATTTCAAAAGGTCAGATACTGATAATAGTGCATGCAGGTGGTGAAAACGGTCTTGTGAAAAATGCTTATTTGAAATTTAAATCAAACACAAAAACAGGTGACTGCCATAGTGAAATGAATTACGAAAGTTATAAAAAATGGCTTCAGGAAATGCTTAGGCGAGAGTGTTGTACCTTGGGTCAATTTTTAGTTTTTATTTTTTTCTAAATCCTAAAATTATATATTTACAAAGTTTATCCAATGCATTAGTTACTTTGTCTATTTGGCTACATGTTTTCTTTTTATTGACACCTTTTAAGCTTAGTAGTTAGTTAAAAAATATATTTTAGCAGGCCCTTGCATGTTGACCCAAGGTACAAACTGGTAATGTACCTTGGACCAGCATATATTGTACCTTGGACTAGCATTATATTGTACCTTGGGTCAGTTTAAAAAAAAATAGAACAAATCTTGAAATGTTTTATTGAATATCTTAAAATAATCAGAACATTATGATTAACTAATGATTAATTTAGTAAATAAAAACTTATTTGACATTATAGCCGCTAAATTTAACATTAAATTTCAGGTGCGCATCGTGACGTGCAGTTCCGCTTATTTTGTGCGGTTGCGGAAGTTTACGTACAATATCATTGCGTAAAAAATCATAAGTCTCGGTTGAGTCGTTTATAAACTTATTGCAATCTAGAATTCTACTTAAATATCTAAGTTCATTATTAATTCCACTGTTCAGTATCTCGGCAACATAATAAACAAAATATTTCTTCCCTGCCACTTTCACTAAAACAAAGTCTCCTTTTTTAATCTCGTTATTTTCAGATAAGTCATATATTTTTTGGTCATTTAATAATTCTTTTTCTCTAGTTACCAAGTCCTCAAATGTACCTCCATCACTTGAACTTGATTCACTATCATACTTAGCAGCTCTCTTTGGCACATTTTGTATATCTTCTGTCGCTATTTGCTTTGTAACTGCCTGCACTTTCTTAAATGATACCGTCTGTGCCCTTTTAAGCGTAGCTATTTCATCTTTCTCTGGAGTATCGGTAAGTATTCGTGACTTTCCTCTTGCTCTTCCTAACTTCTTTTTGCGAACAGGTGCCTTTGGATAGGGTCGCAACCTTTCAGGTGTAATAGAACTTCCTGAAGTTCCTGCTTGACGAATATTTGAGGTAGAAGGAGTAGAGACTTCCATTTCATTAACTGTAGTTTTAGTTTTTTCCCCGTCCTGTTCAACATTGACTTGCTCGCGACTGTCAGTAAGCTGGTTTAAAGGACGATCAGTTACATACGAAGACAGAAACTCATTATCTTCAAAAATGTTTTCATTGATGGGATAGAGACCGCTCACCTCAAATCGCTTCTGGATATTAGATGTAGTAAATGCTTTTGGAAATGCCTTACCTGCAAGTTCGGCTATATCGTAAATCGTAATAGGTTGTCCAGGGTGCATAATCATCCACTCACTACAGGCGGTATTATAGTAAGTTTTCATCGGTCCAAAAACTGTTCGATCGAGCGGTTGCATTTTGTGGCTGGTGTGGGGATGAAACGTTATCGGTAGAATTCCATTCTTCTTACAGAAATTAATGACAGTTACATTCACGTGGCTATCGTGATTATCCAAAAGTAATATAACTGGATTTTCAACTGTTGGTTTCACATGATTTTTAAAGTGTTGTAGGTATTCCAAAAACAATATTTCGTTTGACCAGCCGGACGGATTTGCGCCTCCTATAGTTCCAACTGGACAACCTTTTAGCATGTGAGGCTTAAAATTAACCCTCGAAAATATTATCATTGGCGGAATATGATTTCCGATTACATTTATTGAGGCTATCAAGGTTACATTTTGACCTCGCTCTCCACTTGTCATTTGACCTAATTGTTTTATTCCCTTAGGTCCTACAATTTTTGGTGGTACATGGACAGTCGTTAACCCTGTCTCGTCACAATTCCAAATTTTTTCTGGGGAAAAATCTACACGAGACAAAGCTTCTTTGTAGTTCTTAAAAAAGGAAGATATATTTGTTTTATTGAAGGATGTCGATCTGGCCAAACTTGTAGGTTCTGGTTTACGAAGTGATAAATCTTCATGTCTTCTAAGAAACTGCCTCAGCCATTCCTTGCCAGCTATCTTTTTTTCCCAAGAAGGCGGATGAGACTTGTTATTTGCAGTTGCATACTGGTATGCTAAAGTACGAACTTCCATTTTCGTCAAACCATAGTGGAGGCGTGCAGCAGTGAGAAGATATATTTTTAACTCAGCTTCCTATTCTTTATTAAAAACTTGTTTTACATTATTGGCAGCAACATAAGAAAATTCTGAAGCCCCCGACTGCCTGAAGGATTTTACGTGCCTGATCAGCGTGGTTTTTGATATATTATAGCACTTTGCTGCTTCCCTAATTGATAATTCACCACTTATGCATTTATTTGCGGCTGCAGTTAAATCCTGGGCATTTAAATGTGGTCTTTTGATACCCACTTTACTTCTCGGCATTTTAAAATGACTATCTGAAACAATAATAAAAGGTTTTTTTGGTAACAGACACACCAATTAATTTAAATAAAAGTCAAAATAATGTTAATTCGCAAAAAGATTGTACCTTGGTCCGGTCCAAGGTACACGACCTACCGGTGACCCAAGGTACACAACGTAACAATTTCAGCTGTTTTTTGTTTTCTAATATTAGGTTATGCGTTTAGACAAAAAATACATTCATGATTATCAAGCGTAAATATATATTGTCCATTACAGATAATAATATATATATATATATATATATATATATATATATATATATATATATATATATATATATATATATATATATATTTACATTTGAAGCGGATTTTAACAGATAACAAATAGGTAAATAATTTACTTACGATGAAACAAAACACAAAACGTTCTGCAAGTCACCACGCTGCAATTTTTTGATAAGTGTATTTAGATGCCATCTACCGCTGATATTATTAAACCACTAATTCAACCAAATCGAAGAGAAATCTGCAGTGGGTAAAAAAGAAAGTCAACTGACCCGAGGTACAACCCGGTCCGAGGTACCCCACACTCTCCCCTACTCCCAATCTTCCTCCACGTAGTGTGCTGGTTGTTGAGAATGCTTTTATAACAACGTGCAAGTTGAAAAGTGTCCTAATATGAGTTCAAAGAAAAATGTAATGAAAGAGTGGCTAAGACAACGCAATCTGCCTTTTGCAGAAGATATGTTAAAAGTAGATCTTTACAGCATTGTACAAATCCATAAACCCAGATTTAAGGTGTATAAAATTGACAGAATACTGGGTAATAGTGGTCATTCGGTACTACGGTTGCCTCCGTATCATCCAGATCTCAACCCCATAGAATTAGTATGGGCAGCTCTTAAGAAATACGTGGCCAATAAAAACGTTGACTTTAGGTTTAGTTCTGATGATCGTTTTTGCGATGAATTTTTTCAAACATTTTCAAATGAAGAGTGGAAAAAATGGTGTGAACACGCTAAAAGTTTCGAACAATTTTTTAAGGGGAAAAAAAAACCTCTCTTAGATTTAGTTTTTGATGAAATAATAATTAATCTTGACGAAGGCAGTAGTAGTGGTTTCAGTTATGATAATTATGAGTCTGATAGTGATTTTTCCGGAGTTGAGCCTCTGTAAACATTTTATGAATGTCTCTGATTGTCGCGAATATTTATTATGATCTGCCATCCAGGAGACTCTATACATGGAAATCTCCAGCAGACAACCAATATAACGTCATCAAAAACCAAATTGACTACCTTCTCATCTGCAAACGATACCAAAATTGAATAAAATCAGTAAAATCATACCCTAGAGCTGATGTGAGATCAGATCACAACCCAGTTGTAGACAGGTTTAGAATTAATCTAAAAAAGCTTGTGGCTAAAACTAAATTAGAGAGGATACAAGTATCCCGTTTGAAAGATCCATCAACAAAAGAGCAAGTCACACTAAAAATTAAAGAAGAGCTCACCAAAATAGAAATTATTCCTACTGAAGATGCGAATAGGAAATGGCATATATTAAAAGGTGCTCTTATACGTACAGTTGCGGTCACGGAATAGTTTACACCTTACTTTTTATATTGTAATACTGTAAAATTGCAGTGTCGTACGGATTTGATAAATGTCAAAGTCAAAAAATTTCAAAACGTCAATGCTTTCGCGAGTGTTCAACAATAAAATAAAAGTATATTAAACTCTTCCAAAATGGTTAGAATACATTTGAATTATGCGCAAAAAGCAAGAGCAATTGCCAAACTCGAAGAAGGTTGGTCACTAAGGCAAGTTGCTGCTGATTTGAACGTGAGTCATATGTGCATATGGAAGATTAAACAAAGATGGGATAATTTTCACTCTATAGCACGGTTGGGCGGTTCAGGAGGGCAGAAGATTTCCACAGATCAACAGGATGGGATGTTAGTAGATTATTTGAGAGAATCTCCTTTTGCCACAGCTCAAAAGGCAAGAGAAGAGGCAGCGTTTCCAGGCAGTATTCGCACTGCACGTCGAAGAATTAAAGCAAGTGGACTGCTAAATTGTGTAGCTGCACGGAAACCTTTTTTGACTGAGGATCACAAGAGGAAACGAGTTGAATTTTGTAATGAATTTATAAACCGCGATGAGAATTTTTGGTCTAGGGTTGTATTTTCCGATGAAAAAGTATTTCAGTCGTATAATAATGGTCGACTAAGAGTTTATAGGCCGAGAAATCATAGGTATGATGAACAGTATACGCATCATTTAAGAAATAGTGGAGGATTCTCTGTCAACGTATGGGGATGGATAAGTGCCGAAGGCCCGGGCGTTTGTTATCATGTAGAGGAGAAGTTAACAGGATTATATTACAAACATATTATTGAGCACACAATGTTGCCATCGGTGATCCAGAGATTCCCCAACAACGACTTTATCTTCCAACATGACAATTGCCCGGTGCATACGAGTAGAATTGTTCGAGAATGGCTAGAAGAAACTGATGTTAATGTTCTTCCGTGGCCTTCCCGTAGTGCAGACTTTAACCCCGTCGAAAATGTGTGGGCAGAGTTAACAAAGAAACTAAATGAAAGAAACCTTAGACCACGGAATAGAATTAAATTAAGGGAAGCAATTGAGCAGGCATGGGAAGAGCTTGTTAACTATAACATGAGGGGATTGGTGCTATCTATGAACAGAAGACTGCAAAATTGTATTGACAAGAATGGGGCTTCCACCAAATATTAATTATTATTTATCATTGTTTATCGTTATTTAATATAAAATAGATTTAAAATAAAATGCATATTAAAAAAAAAGACTTCTTTATTTTCGTTATTAAGATCATAATCCATTTTATTCAAAAAACTGTTTTCTATATTTTTCATTTTGTAAAATATTTTGATATTTTAATTTTAATCTACCTATTCTAGCTAGTACACCACTGGCAACGTCACTTTGACGTAAAAGGTGCGTTTAAACGAAGTAAAAATTTAAAAAATGGGCTCCTAGATACGTGAACCTGTAAACTA
Organism: Diabrotica balteata; assembly: GCA_918026665.1. NCBI lineage: Eukaryota > Metazoa > Arthropoda > Insecta > Coleoptera > Chrysomelidae > Diabrotica > Diabrotica balteata. The sequence goes on along the minus strand of OU898284.1, from coordinate 91,431,745 downwards.
TTCCGTGACCGCAACTGTACATGTGAGACAACACTAACACCTAAGCTAATCAAGAACAAACATGAATGGATGACCGATGAGATTCTGGATCTCATGAAAGCAAGAAGATCCTATAAAACCAAAGACATGTATAAAATTATACACACAGAAATAAGGAGAAAGATCAGAGATGCAAAGGAAAGATGGTATAGTGACAGATGCGAAGAGGTTGAACAGTTGGTGGAGAAACATGATAACTTAAACCTTCATAAAAAAATTAGGGAAATAACAGGCACTAATATTAAGAAAAAATCAGACATACTGCTGGATAAAAACGGCAAAATAATTATAGACGTCGGTGAAAGGCTTAAAAGATGGAAGGAGTATATTCAAGAGCTATTTAAAGATGAACGGACTGAGATAGTACTAAAGCAGGAAAAGTTCGACAACGGCCCAGACATAACAAAACATGACGTATTAGAGACGATAAAGTGAACAAAGAATAACAAGGCAACAGGTCCTGACGAAATACCTGTAGACATAATACGGTTAATAGAAGAAAGCAAATTGGAATATTGGTGGATTTATTTAATACAATATACAGTACAGGAATCATTCCCAGAGATTGGCTGATATTAACATTCATAACACTACCAAAAAAACCAAATGCAAAAGAATGCCAAGACCACCGGATAATAAGTTTAATGAGTCATACGAAGAATACACAACAAACTTGAGCAGGACATAAGTGACACACAATTTGGATTTAGAAATGCACTGGGAACGAGGGAAGCCCTGTTCGCTGTGAATGTACTTGTGCAATGCTGGATGGATGTTAATCAACCAGTATGTATGTGTTTCTTGGATTATAACAAAGCCTTTGATAAGGTCAGACATAACCGTCTTATCGAATTACTTGAAAAGAAAAACTTAGATATGAGAGACATCAGGATCATTAGCGCTATCTATTATAGTCAGATCGCTGTGGTAAAAGATAACAACGTCTTTTCAAATAAAATACAGATTGAGAGGGGCGTCAGACAGGGCTGTGTCCTGTCTCCTACTTTGTTTAATTTGTATTCAGAGGAAATAATCCAGGAAGCACTAGAAGAACTAATTATGTGAATAAAAGTAAATGACCGACCAATCAATAATATACGGTTTGCCGACGACACTATTTTATTAGCGGAATGTCTTGAGGATTTACAACAAATGGTTGACAGAGCGGTAGAAGTCAGTAAAGAAAACGGACTGTCCCTAAACACAAAAAAGACACAATTTATGGTAATTAAAAAAGCCCAACAGCGCTAAGAAAGCATAACAATACATGGAGAACAAATTAAAAAAGTTGAAAAATATAAATATCTGGGTACAATAATTAATGAAAATAATGAGTACACAGAAGAGATTAGGGCAAGAATAGGAGAGGCATTAAATTCTTTCAACAAACTGAAAAAAGTACTCTGCAGCAGGGACATTTCAATTTCTTTAAAGATAAGACTTCTGAGGTGCTACGTGTTCTCCTTATTATTTTATGGTTTGGAGGCTTGGACGTTGAAGAAAGATGTTTCGGACAAATTGGAAGCCTTCGAGTTATGGGCCTACAGAAGGATATAAAAATAAGTTGGGTAGATAGAGTCACGAATGTCGAGAAGAATGGGTAAAGATAAAGAGATCTTAAATACAGTTAAAGTCAGAAAACTGCAATATCTGTAAATATAATACTTTTACTAGTTTAAAACTGATATCCATTGAATACAATAAAACAGAACTTGACTTAAAATACTGCCTTGGAGGAGTCCAGGGTTCGTAGTTCTAGGTGTAGTCGTTACTTGATTTATTTTTAAATGTATTTTCCTGTTTGTGTACAGCTAGTAGTTAGTTATAAAGTTTGCTAATTATTGTTTTAGAAATCCAATTGAAATTAATTTGTTCGTTAAAACATCTAGGTTAACATTATCAAATGCGCCTGTAATATCCTCGAAACCTGCCATATTCGTGAGGTTACTATTAAATCCAGCTAAAGTATATGTTTTTACTGTAATATTTTTAATATTGTTCTGAAGCTATTTTCTTGTGGCATTGTAAATTAATTACTATTAAACTGGGAATAAGCCACAATTAAAGATAAAAATACGTTTATTGACGTTTCAATTTCCACTTCGGAAATTGAAACTGATATAAACGATAAAGAAGAGACAATAACATTTACCATGGAAAAGGAATATAATAACACGCTACCTTTCCTGGATGTTTTAATCTCTAAGAACGATACTGGATATGAGACTCAGGTGTATAGAAAACCAACACACACCAATAGATATTTAAATTTCAAATCAAATCACAATATTAATGTAAAAAAGGGAATAATTAAATCCTTATACGATAGAGCCAAAATTACTTGTTCTAATGAAAATTCGTTCTTGGAGGAGAAACATTTGTTAACATCTGCTTTATTAAAAAATGATTATCCTTTATCGTTTATAAATAAGGAATTTTCAACAATCGATCGAATAGAACAGAACAACTTAGAACGAGATCCTACAGCATACACAAGGAATAATATGAGGAAAATAACAATACCGTACATAAAAAGACTATCAGAAAAACTTAAAAGGATAGGAAATAAATTCAACATTTCAACAACATTCAAAACAACAAACACGTTGAGATCTATTTTGTCCAAAACCAAACCTAACAATGAACAAGAAAGGACAAAGAATTGCATTTATAAAATACCTTGTGAATGCGATCAGTTTTATTTAGGTGAATCATCAAGGCCATTAAATGTTAGAATAAGTGAACATTAATCTTATATTAAAAATAGAGAATTTGATAGATCTTAAATCTGTAAACACGCATGGGATAATGAACATAGGGTTCAATGGAATAATTCAAATGTAGTCCCAAAAGAAACGAATGGTAAAAAAAGAAAAATCAAAGAAGCGGCTTTAATTATGCTAAATGAGGCCAATTGTGTCGCAAATTCCTCGGCAGAATGTAGTAGGATCTGGTTACCAATATTGAAAGAGGAAGTTATTAATAAGAAAATACCAGTATTAGTAAGTCAGTAACATATAGAGGAAACATCATTTATGTTTTTTAAATAACGTAACATATAAAATCAGAATTTTGATGTTTGTTGAAGGTAAACTAAATTCACGAACAAATACTTACAATGTCGGGATAGTATTATGAGGTTTTTTTCCTGGTTTTCCCTCATAATTTACTATGGAATCACTAACAGGAGAATTTTACTGCCAGCATGTCATGTGTTTGTCTTTTTAAAGACGAATTACATGCTATGATTTTTTTCTGACGGATATTCTCAAGTTAAAGTTGATTACATGTAATCGAATGAACTATCTTATAAGTAAAGTCGTCCCAGGAGCGCTACTCAACAATATTGGCAATACCATTTTAAAGTCGTCTACTTTAAAATGCATAATGTATGTCTGAATTGTCAATATAAACGAGTCAGATAAAATTATTAGAAGAATTTTTCACTATGTAACAAAAAACAAAATTTGTTTAATTTACTGTTTGTATTTTGAGAACGATTTCCGAAGTGGAAATTGAAACGTCAATAAACGTATTTTTATCTTTAATTGTGGCTTATTCCCAGTTTAATAGTATGTAATATTTTTATTATTTTTGCTTTACTTTTTAAGTGTAAACACATGTAAAATGTAAACCAAAAAGGAAAAAAGCTAGTGAATAAAAAATAAATGTTTGACGTATTTTTTAAATAATACGTACCTTTCTGTATAACTTGATTACGATTAAAAATACATTAATGGATTACGTCAAAGTCAATAAAATATTTCTTGCTTATGACTCCATACTAGCTATGTATAATTTTGTATATATAATATGTATAATTTTTATTATATCCAAATGTTTCTTAGTATTTACATTTTGGCATTTAAAAACCCATTAAATTCATTACCTTGTAACATTTTTTATAATTATTATATTAAATTATTTTTAATTCCTTTTAGCCCCACGATGATACGCTGATGGTCGTGTTTACGATCAGAAATTTTTATTGGGAAAATATCGAAAAATGACTGAAGAATCTACCTACCTATTTATTTAAAGACGACGGTTTGGCCAATTCTTAGTTAATCCTTTTCCGGGTTCTTTTTCATAAATTCGGTAATTGTCGTCGAACGCCCGTTGTAATGTTTTTCGGAAAAAACCTAATCTAGAAAATTTATATTTTATCACGTCCAATTATTATTACCGTAAATACCTCAAACTTTCCGATCTCGTTAGAATCTTACCTTCTCAGAAATATATACAGGCTTCTTCTTTTTTTGATTTAAGTTTGGTAAAATTTTAGAAGAACCTTTTTTACTTCTCGGTGGGCCGTTGTGGAGTAAAGTCTGATTTCTCGTAAGACGCTTCGCTCACATCGTATCTGTTATCTTACCGTCTGTGAATTGTTTTCTAAATGTGTATACACTTTATATTTGAGTTTTCTTTGATTATACTATATTATATTATATATAGTTCTAATGTACCTTTAATGTTAATTAGTTTTGGATACAAGTAAAGTATTAAGTACAGTATATAGCTTCAGTGAAGTACCTAGTGCCGCAATCGTCAAGATTTACTGTAAGTAATCAGTATCTTCAAATTATCTGGGCGAGTAATATGGTATGGTATCATATCATCTTCCATTATCTGGACGTATCTAAAGTTCCTCCACGTCTTCACCTGTAGATTGCTGATTTTTGCATTCAATTTAAAGAACATTTCGATAGATTTAAGAAATTTTAATAAGTAATAATTATGAACATTTAAGTCTCAGTTTCTCATTAAATAATAGTGCGAGATAGTTAATCCACTTAACCAAGTGCGGTTTGGTTAAATTCTTATGTTTTCATTTCTGTAACCTTTTTGTATTTTTGTAAATTTAGAATTGATTAATTTTTGTTATCTTTTTTGTTGATTATAACTTTTATTCATTTTTTTGCTGTAATATCTCGAGATACACCAAAACTTTATTTGTACATGATTGTATTATATATTTTTGTAAAGGTATTTTCTAATTATATTACTGCTTATTTTTTTATGTAAACCACGATTTCATAGTTGTTGGTGTATTTTTCTTACTTGTGTTGCATTCAGCAGCGTCATAATTTTGTTGCTGAATATACTGTGATTGTTTTATGTATGTATTTTATTTGTCGACTTCTAACAAGTTTTTGATAAAATAGTAACTCTGAATATTTGCTTTTTACCTTTAATTATTATTATGCCTTTGACCAGTAGAAAGATCAGGCTGATTAAGTTTCATAGGTAAGTAAGTGTAATACCTAATATATTTATTATTTGTTTATACAGGCTGGTGAATCATCAAACGGGCCATAGGAAACTCAATGGGAAATTCTAAATTGTTGAATTCCTGCTTCCCTAATTATTTTACACCAAAAGTCATGGGAAACTATTTGTAGAGGACTCAAATATATATCGAAAACAATTGTTAAAATTGTTCTACGACTTAAACGTATTCCAAAATTTTGCTAAAATATAATTCATTTTTCAGGTCACCCCTAAAAGTCAGGCCATACGCCGTGAAAAAAATGTGTATTACGTGTTGCGTTTTGTCATATTGACGTTTCTAATATTTGACAATATTTAAATCAACTATATTATATTTATCTATGATTTAAATGGCCAACATTTTGTGATTTATTATTTAAAAGAAAAATTAAGTTAATTAAAAAATGTACTCAGTTAAGGAGAAAAGAGCAATAATAAAAATGTTTTATTATAACATTTGTTATAGTTTTATGTTTAGAAATTATCATATATTATTATTAGGAATAAAGATCACAGTAACAGTATATTGGAATTCATTGAATTGTTGTATAACTTAACATGGAATTAAATTTTAGTATATTAGAATATCTTACGTTACATAAAGATCCGGTAGTGACAGGAAAAGGTTCGCGCTATTGCCTGAATACAACATTATGCGATTTTTCGTCAACTAAGTACATTCCATTATATTGATCGATTTGTAAACAATATAATTTATTGTTCACAAAGTAATATTGTTTAGTAGTAGTAGTAGTATTTAGTAAAATTCATTTTTTATAATTTAATCATAAAATAAAAAAATTGACAATTCAAATTGTCAAACATCAGACATCAATATAATAAAACACACACGTTACGTTATATATTCTTGTATTACGTGTGGCCTAACTTTTAGGGGTGGTCTGAAAAATCTATTATATTTTTGCAAAATTTTGAAGTACATTTGATTTGTAGAACGGTTTTAACATTTGTTTTGATTCAGATTTTAGTCCTCTACAAATAGTTTCTTATGACTTTTGATCTAAAATAATTAGGGAAGCAGCAATTCAACAATTTAAAATTTCCCATTGAGTTTCCTATGGCCCGTTTGACGATTCACCACCTGGTATAATGTGTTGACCAAATTTATTTAATAACTAACTGTTGATATCTTTTTTTGGGTTTCATCTCTGAACCTAAATATCTTTCCTTATCTCTTTTCTTCTCTAAGGTTTCTTACTTTTCTCCTTAAACCCCAAAACAAAAATTGAGTGGCGCCCTGTTTCTATCTTATCTTATCTTTGGTATTTTTACCCATCTATATTTTCGTTTATTTCTGTATCTTTTCTAATATATCTTATCTTGTTCTATCTTTACTTATTTCGTCCGTTGGACCCATTCCCGGATCCAAAAGCTAGTTTCGAACCCATGACTCACTGTCCACCAACCATCTGGCTGCCGTCCGCAGTGTCTCCATTGGTGACCTTTCTAGCACCATCCAAAAAAGGTTTCCGAGGTTACAACCTTCCTAATGATACCTACCTACCGACTCGAAATGTTGTAATAAATTAAAATAAAATAATTTTTGAGGAAGACTGTACCCTACCACCAAACCGAGCGTTTATGTCTTCTCTCTTTTACTCTCCGAATGCGCGCTCTTTCTATTCTCTCCGCCGACGGCTAAAATTCTGAAACCTTTTCCTTTATTTGACAAATAATAGCAATTTTTGTAACGAATAAACCATTCTCTCAGAAACAACGCTTAATATCATCTTTTGTTGGAAGTGTTGTTTGGTCAGGAGATCCTAAGGATTGTCTGACTGCCAGTATGTGCTAGTTCATTTAGCATTACCCAGGGTGCACGTGTAGTATTCTACTACGGACGCGAACTAGCTCTACACCCCGGGATATAAACTATTAGGCGCAACTTACCACCGAACATATGGCACAGCTACATATGTCAAAGAAGATATTAAAAATGCTTCGGTAATCTCTACTTCCACTGATGACTGTATTTATAATGTGGTCACAAAAATCACTAGCATTACCGTGTCCAACATTTACAAGCCACCTGCTACTTATTGGCCAGTCCAAGCAATTCCAGTACAGCCTCACCCTGCTGTATATGTTGGAGATTACAATAGCCATCATGAACAGTGGAAGTACAAAAATAGTGATGCAAATGTGAATGCTTTAATAAAATGGGCAGAAGACGAACGCCTATACCATTTGCTTGATGCCAAAGATCGACCAACCTTCAGATCTGCGGCATGGAGGCGGGAATACAACCCCGACCTATGCTTCGTCTCGACCGACAACAAAGACTTACCTTTAGGGGCTTCACGAAGAGTTCTAACTGATTTCCCACACAGCCAACATCGACCAGTTGTAACAACTATTTTGCTTACCACAGGGTAAGAATATGGGGGACAAGATTGGGCAAACAAAATAATCGAAACAAGTGCATACGGACACTCAGTTGGTTGTTGGAGAGCTGGGTCGTGGATAAGTTGAAGATATTGGGGTTTGGATTGGGGCAACTACAAAAAAGGAAATAAAAGGTACTTATACGAATCTATTGGACAAACAGAATGAATATAAACGGAAACACCTCAAGAAATTTAATATAGGGCGCCACTTGAGGTGCCCAATTATACCTATTACAACCACTAGTTGTAACTAGGGAAATAATTGTATAACATCAAAAATATAGAAAAAAAATATCTTTTTCAAATAAAACTCAAAATAGATAAGAGAAACAAATTAACATTTATTATTGTCTCAAACAGTTTTCAAAAATACAGCTTATAAAGCAATACAACTTACAGCAACGAAGGCATATTATATATATTATGACAAAATATGTCAAATACAAATGACAAAAAACTTACATATCTGTTTACAAAAGGTTACAAAATTCTCTGAAATGGTTCCTAGTAGATAATGTGGCCAAATTTTATGGATATCCTTTTATAAAGAATAAAATTTAATCTTTACTACAAATCAAAATAGATTAAAAAGCAAACTGTCACACGTCAAAACAAACATTTTTAAAACAGGATAAAATTATGACATGACAGTTTAAACCAGGCCCTAACATAATATAATTACAAATTTTTTTTTAAAATAATTTATAAAAGAAAGCAAATTTTGTCTTTTTAAAAGAAAATGTCTATTTTTACTTTAAAAATTAATAACGTAAATGTTACCTCAGTTCACACATGTTAACTTAAACTTTTGAACAACTGGCTAACTTCTGCGGGGTATCCAACTGCACATCAACAGAAAGCTTCATTGGAAGCTGAAACTGGCACATCCAAATCAAAAATGCTCCAATATTATTCTACATGAGGTGAAAAGGGCATCTCGGAAAAGAACTGGATTTCTCAAAAAACGAAAAACAAAACAGGAACTAAACTTGTTCACTGCTCAAACATCATAAATCTTCAGCCAAAATAAAAACAGTGGTTACTGGTCACTCTTTCAGAAACGACATATTACTTAGAATGAAAATTCCACCATTTTGGCGAATGAATGCCGGTTTACCACATCATAATTAAAACGACCTTTCGCTGCGAGCAATTATTCATCACTCCTTCGCTGACCCTCTCGATCACAATCTCCGGATAGTAACCCCTCTCTTTTCCCGCACAAAACCATTGCGATCTTGTCAAATCAACAAATTCTTTACTCAAATTCGTTCAAAACATCCGGCGTTACTGCGCTTTAGAAAAAATAATACCATGGTTGCAATATTTTTCTGGGAACGTTGAAGTTAAAAAGCCATAAATTGTTCTCTTATTTATTGAAGAATTATTGCGTATTTAAAAATCTCTACAGACAACACATTTCTAGCGTACCAGGGGCGTACTATATAGAATCGAATTTATATTATTATTTAGACATTAAATATAAAACGCTACAATGCCCCTTCTTAAAAGAAAAAACTCGGATAATTCTTATCCAGTTTTTGATAAAAGCAAAACAAACAAAAACAAAATCAGAAGATGACCTCCTAACTGAGTCGAAACTTCTTAATAATATCTTTTAGATGATGGCTAGCATGGGATTAAACAACAAAAACAAAGTTAGTTACAAGAATGGGCTAGCGTGCCATCGATCGCCAGACTCTTTAAAGTCGAGTAGACTGAAATGTTTGACTCTAAAATGAACTGTAGGTGACATGAGTTTCTATGCCTTGGGGGAAGCTAACCTTATGCCCTGCAGTGAACCTCGCTGACATTCACAGCAGTAACACAAGTGATTTGTCGGGCAGGCATAGCCATGACACCTCGTTGCCTAAACCAAGTGCTACGCACAAATCCAAAATAAATTGCTCTACACTTAACAGGTAGGCGTCTACTATCTCCACTATACGCCTAGCGAGACAGGGAATTCGGCAACGGTTCTACAAAAAAATAATTAGGATATAGACCCTAAATCTATATACCTACATATGACAAAATGTGATTCTCACATGTGTCTCCCAAATAAAATAGGTTACCTGAATTAAAATTATCAAAAGTGAAACAATATTCCAAAGGGATGAAATCAAATCAACATACAAACTCGAAAATACAGACATATGGGATAGGATGAACTAATTACTTAAAGATGACATATTGTCCTCATCTGATACAAAAGGCTTTAAATCCTTAATGTGCCACTTACCAAGATCTGAACCATTTAAATCTGACAAACGATAAACCAATGGTGACAATTTTTCCTTGATAGTTGCTTCAATATACTTCGGTGCTAGTTTGGACATAAACTTGTTGACAGCACAAGACAAAACCTTATTTCTTTTCCAAACTCTATCACCCACTTGAAATTGGACTTCTCTTCTACGTAAGTTGTAACTCCTAGCGTTACGTTCATATCCTTTTCGAAGATTAGCCTTAACCTTTTCAAAAACTTTATCCAAACCTTTGACTTCTGAAGCATACATGTTACGGTCACCTGGAATTATCTCGATATCTTGATTCTGTTGATCCTTATGATCAACACCATAATAGTTTCCACTTAAAGGAACATGACGACCATAATTCAGGAAAGCTGGAGTATATCCAGTCACTTCATGCTTTGCAGTGTTAATAGCTTGTCTGATCTTTGCTAAATTCTTGTCCCAATCTACGTGGTCTTTAACATACGTACGTATTGCTGTACCAATGGTTCTATTGTTCCTCTCCACAAAATTACACTGAGGTGCATATACTGGGCTAAACCATACTTTCTGAACGTTATACCTATTACAGAGCTCAATTAAGAGAGGATTGTTCAGATTTGAGGCATTATCACAAATCACATATTGAGGAACACCAAACATTAGGAAAACATCATTTTCCAAAAACTCAACAATATTCTTAGCCGTGGCCTTTCTCAAAGGTTGGACTAAAGTATATTTACTAAACCAATCAGCAACTACTAATAACCACGTATAACCTTTCTTTGAACGAACAAAGGGACCTATCAGATCTATTGCAACTATTTGCCAAGGAAACTTGGCCTCTCTCTGCTTACCCATTTTACCTAATGGAGCATAATTTGGTGTCTTCTGAGCACCACAAACTTTACATGACCTGACAAACTTAAGCACATCAACACGCATCTGGGGCCAATAATATCTTTCCTGAATACGGGACAAAGTTTTGGAAAATCCAAAGTGAGCACACGTAGGTGGCTCATGACAAGACTTCATAACTTCAGACCTTTGTGGTTTGGGCACAACAATTTTCCATTCTACATCATTAGTCTTAAAAGAATTTCTGGTAGGGGCAAACTTATAAACAAAATCATTCTCCACCTTCCACTGTGGAAAATCAAGGGGGGATCGGATTATTTTTGATCTCAAATTATCGAACCAAGGGTCTATTCTATCTAGATCAATTTCTAAATAACAAATATCTTGGGTAGTTTCTACTGGATCATTGGTGTGAGCTCGAGATAGAGCATCAGGGACTAAATGGGATTTTCCTTTTCTGTGAATCAAATCAAAAGTATGCTGTCTTAGGCGCATGGCCCATCTGGCTAATTTACCAGTAGGATTGGACAATTTATTTAACCAAAGAAGTGAATGGTGGTCAGTAATGACCGAAAACTTGACTCCCTCTATGTAACCTCGAAATTTCTCGATAGCGAAGATCACAGCAAGACATTCTCTCTCTGTAACTGAGTAATTTCTTTCAGCTCTGGAAAGAGATCTACTAACATATGCTATAACCTTTTCTTCACCATCTATAGTCTGTGTTAAAACACCACCAAGACCGGTGTCAGATGCATCACATTGCACAACAAAGGGAAGATCAAAATTAGGCTGGGCTAAAATAGGGGCAGAAATTAGAAGTTCTTTAATTTTCAAAAAAGCTTGTTCAGCTTCACTTGTCCATACTACAGGCTGTTTCTTTCTACGATGACTCTTAAGAAGATCATTTATAGGGGAGGCTAAACTGGAAAAATCTTTAATAAAACGACGGTACCAAGAACACATACCGATAAATCTTTTAATTTCAGTGGAATTAGTTGGTCTAGGATAATTGACCATAGCAAGAATTTTTTCTGGATCTGCCTTCAAAGAATTATTACCAACTACATAACCAAGATACTTTAACTCTGACTTAAAAAAATCACACTTCTCAACATTGATGGTCAAGTTTGCTTCCTTAAGCTTTTCTTTAATTATCTTTAACAACTCAATGTGTTTCTCAAAAGTTGGAGTACATACTATAATATCATCCAAATAACAAAATATATAAGGCTCGAATTCAGGTCCAAAAATAGCATCAACAAGTCTTTGTTGAATCTGTGCACTATTGCACAAACCAAAAGGAACAGAAGTGAACTGAAAAGAACCTCTACCAGAAACATTGAAAGCTGTCTTTTTCCTTGAGTCAGGATGAAGTGGGATCTGCCAAAATGCTTTTCTCAAATCAATAGAGCTTATGCATTTAGCTCCTCTAAGCAATGACAAAATTCTATCTATTTGGGGCAATGGATAACTATCATGAACTGTAACTTCATTCAATGAACGACCATCAAAACAAAACCTATACTCTCCTGACTTCTTTTTAACTAGCAATACTGGACTTGACCATGGGGATTGTGCTGGTTCGATTACTCCTAATCGTAACATTTCATCCAACTCTTCATGTAGAATTTTATTCATGTATGGGGACAAAGGATATTGTCTTTTCTTAAATGGTTTAGCATCACCCGTGTCAATAACCATTTCTATTTTGTTGGTTCTTCCAATATATTTAGAACTAGAGACTTCTCCAAAAGATTCTACTATTGACTTTGCCATACTTTTCTCAGAAGTAGACAATAAGTCTACAGAATACAAAGTTTCTATTTTATTCTTCCTTTGGGAAGAATACCATGTTCCATTCTCAAAGTTTAATAACAGTGAAAACTGCTGCATAAAGTTATTCCCCAAAATGAAATTGTAAGGGACAGAAAGTACAACAAAAAATTTTACCATATGACAAACACCATCAGCCTCTACTGGAAGATCAATGGTACCAACAACTGATTTATTCGAACCATCTGCTAAGCTAACATGCTTAGTAGATGTGGGATTATATTTAATTTCTTGACAATTTAGAAATTCAACTCCAGCGGCACCTACAACAGATGTAGAGCAACCACTGTCCAAAAGAACTACAAAGTTTTTAGAGAAAATGGAAATACTAACATGAGGACGACTATCAAAACCTTTCTTTTCAAAAATTGGGTTTAACGATGACTTATGAGGTCTGTCGGTCTTATATCTATTCAATGTACAACTGCCGACTGGCTGTACACGACCTAGTTTTTTGAACACCTGGGACAAGAAGATATGGTCACACCTTTATGACCACAACGATAACAAGATACTGACTTGCTTCTACAGTCACGGGAAATATGACCTGGTCTATTACAATTGAAACAAATAATTTTTTTCGGATTTCTTGGAGCTTGATAAGGGGCAGACTGCGTTACTGGAGGTGGGGACGAAAAAGATTGCATCATTGGAGGTGGGGACGAAAAAGACTGATTTCTTATTTCAGTATTCTCTGGAGGACTGGGTCTATTATTCTCATACTTATGTTTGGGATTGGGTCTCTTAGAAGAATTTTCTCTGTCCTGTCTGTTACCTACTCCACTTCTATCTTGCTTGGTTTGATTATTCACCACATGAACTTGTTCTTTGGGTTTTTCTGAATCATCAATCGAAATACCTGCAAGACCTTTAGTAGTCTGCAACAAGGGCAGGACATTCTGCTCTAAACGTTTTATAGTTGCTACTAACATTTCTACTGTAGCAAAATCTTGAAGGGCTATCAGTGGAATGTAATCCACTAAAATATTTTTCCTCATTATTTTCACTTTTTGGGCTTCACTAGGATATGTTTCCAAACGTTTAAAAAGGTTTTCCATCACTGCTGAATAAATGGTTATGGATTCATTCCTTTTTTGCTTTCTATTTTTAATTTCATCAAAGAGATTATCATTATAATCTGGGTGTAAAAAAGCAGATTTGAGTAGGGCTACCAACTCATCCCAACTATTAATTTTATCTCTAACACTCCTATACCAAATAGCAGCATTACCTTCAAATAACTCAATGGCTGAGCGAAACAGGATGTCTTCGGAAATATTCCGAGACCTAGCAGAATCTCTAACTTTCTCTAAAAATGTGGGAAGGGCTTTACTCTCACCATTAAACTTAATATGTAGATCAGAAATAATTACAGGAGTTGAAACCTGTATTATTGGAGCTGGGGCTGTACAACTGGGAACTACAGGGACTGAAACTGGGCTACTAGTGGATGGTTTTACTAAATCATCAGATAATTCTAGTTTTTCTAACACATCACCCTGTAACAACAACAAATCATCTTTACACTCATTGACAAACTTTTTAACATCTTCCTCAACATCATTCATAGGGAAATTTTCTAATCTGGTATTTAAATGTGTAGACCTTGTCTCAAATCTAGCAAAATCAGCTTTGGTTGATTCTACATTTATTGATTGAGCACTAATACATAAATCTTCCATAATCAACTTAATCTCACACAACTCTGTCTCAGGATCTACTACATTACTAACCAAATCGACTAAACTTGAAGACAAAGTGGCCTCCTTGGCCAACAAAGCTCTTAACATCTTTCTCTTATCATCAACTGTCTTATTTGGGACATTTTTACCTCTTATGAAAAGCTCATAAGATAACTCTCCTGATTTCAAATGATTAACCTGAGTAGACTTCATTTTTCAAAAATTGGATGAAAACAAACACACAAAATAACTAAAATCAACTTCAACAACTGGTAGAAAATATGACAATTTTAAGAAACAACCGTTTCCATTTATCACCTGATAGTAAGTCTCACTTGCACTCCCGCGTACTGAAATCCAAAACTCAATCAGTTTGCTGCAACTTCTGCTCTTGACTTAGTAACAGTTGGTAAACAAAAATGAGGTCTTTGACCTGTCTCCTAAAAGTTCACACTTCCACTAACAGGGACTAAAAAAATGGTTTCAAACAACGGGACAACATGAATACTAACAAAAAACATAAACCGTACATACAGGGAAAGACAAAATACTAATAATATTGAAAACTTGACCTTTGAGTGAGCTACACTAAATGATACCAAAATAAACCAACTCTTGTTCCGAAAACTAAATGAGACTGCTCCTAGTCAAAACTAAAACAGCATCTCCTGATCACAAATATTTACCTGTGGTCATTCAGATACAAGAAAGGATACACAATAAACACACAGTCTACTACTGAGACTAAACTTGTCGAATCTTCTCTACGACTCACAATGACTACTCGTACAACAACTTTAATTAACCTTTGGCATTTAAATACACCTTCAGAGACGGTTAATTAGAAGACAAATTGCATAATACTACTTCTCAACTACATAGCTCAAACAAAGTCCTTCAAACAAATACAAACATTTACTTAAAATGACCGAACAAATAAAAAATTACAAAAACCGATTATTCTGTAAAATTTGTCAAATCAATAAAAAAATAAATGTAACAGTAACTGTATAATTTGCTACTGTTTTTTAAATTCTTTTCAATATCAATACTTCAATCAAAATTCATATTTAAATATTCAACTCAAATATTTGCTTTCATTTACTTACCAATACATATAAAAAACAATACACATATGTTAATATACACAAATATAAATTTTGGTACAAAATACATATATTTAATATATTACAATTAAATATGTTTGAGACAATTGGGGCACTTATTCAAAAGGAAACAAAAAGTTGATATAAATGGCAGAAAACTGGGGAAACTGAAAAAGATAGTGGCTTCTGGAAAAAGGATCAAAAATCTAAAAAAAAATGGAAATATTCAAATGCCCCACCGATTGGGCGACAAAATTGTAACGAAAGTACAATTTGGAGCAAAACATAAGACAAGCCACACACGTTGGGCGCTAAAATTGTAACAACTATTTTGCTTACCACAGGGTAAGAATATGGGGGACAAGATTGGGCAAACAAAATAATCGAAACAAGTGCATACGGACACTCAGTTGGTTGTTGGAGAGCTGGGTCGTGGATAAGTTGAAGATATTGGGGTTTGGATTGGGGCAACTACAAAAAAGGAAATAAAAGGTACTTATACGAATCTATTGGACAAACAGAATGAATATAAACGGAAACACCTCAAGAAATTTAATATAGGGCGCCACTTGAGGTGCCCAATTATACCTATTACAACCACTAGTTGTAACTAGGGAAATAATTGTATAACATCAAAAATATAGAAAAAAAATATCTTTTTCAAATAAAACTCAAAATAGATAAGAGAAACAAATTAACATTTATTATTGTCTCAAACAGTTTTCAAAAATACAGCTTATAAAGCAATACAACTTACAGCAACGAAGGCATATTATATATATTATGACAAAATATGTCAAATACAAATGACAAAAAACTTACATATCTGTTTACAAAAGGTTACAAAATTCTCTGAAATGGTTCCTAGTAGATAATGTGGCCAAATTTTATGGATATCCTTTTATAAAGAATAAAATTTAATCTTTACTACAAATCAAAATAGATTAAAAAGCAAACTGTCACACGTCAAAACAAACATTTTTAAAACAGGATAAAATTATGACATGACAGTTTAAACCAGGCCCTAACATAATATAATTACAAATTTTTTTTTAAAATAATTTATAAAAGAAAGCAAATTTTGTCTTTTTAAAAGAAAATGTCTATTTTTACTTTAAAAATTAATAACGTAAATGTTACCTCAGTTCACACATGTTAACTTAAACTTTTGAACAACTGGCTAACTTCTGCGGGGTATCCAACTGCACATCAACAGAAAGCTTCATTGGAAGCTGAAACTGGCACATCCAAATCAAAAATGCTCCAATATTATTCTACATGAGGTGAAAAGGGCATCTCGGAAAAGAACTGGATTTCTCAAAAAACGAAAAACAAAACAGGAACTAAACTTGTTCACTGCTCAAACATCATAAATCTTCAGCCAAAATAAAAACAGTGGTTACTGGTCACTCTTTCAGAAACGACATATTACTTAGAATGAAAATTCCACCATTTTGGCGAATAAATGCCGGTTTACCACATCATAATTAAAACGACCTTTCGCTGCGAGCAATTATTCATCACTCCTTCGCTGACCCTCTCGATCACAATCTCCGGATAGTAACCCCTCTCTTTTCCCGCACAAAACCATTGCGATCTTGTCAAATCAACAAATTCTTTACTCAAATTCGTTCAAAACATCCGGCGTTACTGCGCTTTAGAAAAAATAATACCATGGTTGCAATATTTTTCTGGGAACGTTGAAGTTAAAAAGCCATAAATTGTTCTCTTATTTATTGAAGAATTATTGCGTATTTAAAAATCTCTACAGACAACACATTTCTAGCGTACCAGGGGCGTACTATATAGAATCGAATTTATATTATTATTTAGACATTAAATATAAAACGCTACACAGTAATAATAGAAGTAGGAACGCAAATCCCTTTAATTAGTTCTATCCCACGTCTAAGATGGAATTTTAAAAAGGCCAACCGGATTGACTTCTCTGTGGATCTAGATAAATGTCTAGGGTGGATTACCCTGAATATCAAAAACTACCACAGATTTGTTGGTGCCGTACTAAGTGTAGCCAAAAAACACATACCAAGAGGATATCGCAAAGAATATGTTCCTGGCTGGTCGGAAAATAGCGAGGAACTATATCAGAGCTTTCTTGAAACTGTCGACCAAGAAATAGCGGATGAACTACTGTACAGCCTAGACCGAAACAGTAGAAAATTAAAACTTCCAAAAATCAAGCAGGCAGGCATGGTCATTACTAACAAAATTAGGGAGTGGTGTCCGTACGAAACGCCAAGAGGCAGCCGTAAAGCCAGATGCCATAGCATCACATATAGTAAAAACATCCAAAACACTAAAGGATAAAGCACACACCATCTACGTAAAGAGAGAACTTAAAACTTTAAAACATGTAGCCACAGAAACGGAGCATTCCCTCCCCTTCACCAGCGAAGACATATCAGAGGCTCTAAAAGATGTTAAGCCAGCAAAAGCACGAGGAATTGATAATATTCACCCTGAATTCCTACTAAATTGTGGCAAGTATACAAAAGTTTGGTTGGCTCGATTTTTCACAGACATCATGGAAACTGGAAATATCCCTCAAGAACTAAAGCGCTCTAAGATAATAGCCATACCAAAGCCAGGCAAACCCGCTGACAACCCAAAAAACTACAGACCAATTGCGCTTCTCTCTGCCATCTACAAACTATTAGAGAGGCTTATATATAATATAATCAGTACAGAACTGTTCCAGGTGATCCCAATCGAACAAGCGGGTTTTCGACCAGAACGAAGCTGCGCGGACCAGGTCATGTCACTCACCACCTACATCGAAGCGGGTTTCCAAAGAAGACTTAAAACTTCAGCGGCATTTATTGATCTCTCGGCAGCTTACGATACAGTATGGAGAGAGGGCCTTATATACAAAATTTTCCGTGCAATTCCCTGTAAACAAATGGCACGTGTAATAGATAGCATGCTCAACGATCGAATGTTTCAAGTAGTGATGGGCACAGATATCAGCCCACCAAAGAAACTTAAGAATGGCCTACCACAGGGGTCAGTGCTCTCTCCATTACTATTTAGCTTATATTTAGCAGATGTGCCAGAAACACAATCAAGAAAGTTCGGATACGCCGATGACTGGGTCCCCACTACACGATGCAGAACACTAGAAACATCTGAAGAAGACTTATATCTGACGGCAGACTTATATATATTGAACAAATATTTTCGCAAGTGGCGGCTTCAACCAAATGCATCCAAAACAGAAGTAAGTTGCTTTCACCTGAACAATAAACTTGCTGGAAAGGAACTCAACATACGGTTTGAAAATACCACACTTTCCCACAACAAAACACCGAAGTACCTGGGCGTAACACTAGACAGAACGCTATCATTTAAAGAGCATTTAACAAAAACTGCCCAAAAGTTGAGTACAAGAAATAGCATTATACAGAAGCTCTCCGGTACCACCTGGGGAGCATCGGCTTCCACTCTCCGCTCTACTGCTTTAGCCCTTGTTTTCTCGACCGCTGAATATTGTGCCCCAGTTTGGCTACACAGTCCACACGTAAAAAAGGTCGACACTCAGCTGCACAGCACTATGAGGATGATAGCTGGTACAATTAAATCAACTCTCACCCAATGGCTTCTATTATTAAGTCACATTCCACCTTCACATTTACGACGAGATGACGCACTTACACGTGAATACAAAAAGATCATGAACAATATAAACCTGCCGATCCACCAAGATACCGAGGATGCACGAAATGCATGGCAAAATAACATGCCCTGTATTACCCACAAGCCACCAGGTTTTGATCTTCCACGTAAAACATGGTCCACTCTAAACAGGATCCGAACCAGACATGGCAGATGTGCATACATGCTACATAAATGGGGAAAGAATCCGTCTCCTCAATGTGACTGTGGAAAGGACCAAACGATCGACCACATTATTGAAGAGTGTCCCTCAAGATCCTATAACGGTAGCCCTGAAGATTTCCTGTTTGCAACTTCAGAGTCAATTGATTATGTTAATACACTTGATGTTTGTTTGTAATTATTTAAAGTTTGTCATATATCTATATTACTAGTGTTTGTAATTTTGTTCTAAATGTGTTGTAATTGCCATACGATAAATAAATAATAACGCTTAAAATCAAGATGAATTTAAAATATAAAGAGTGCAGCTTTTGTGTTATTTTTGTATTTTACTGCAAATAAGTTCAGTTTTTATAAAGGTGTAAAACAAATAAATATGGCGCGATATTTTTATTTTTATGATTCTCATGAGATCAATACAATTTATCACTTTCATTAACCAGCTA
The DNA here is from genome assembly GCA_918026665.1 of Diabrotica balteata. Classification (NCBI taxonomy): domain Eukaryota; kingdom Metazoa; phylum Arthropoda; class Insecta; order Coleoptera; family Chrysomelidae; genus Diabrotica; species Diabrotica balteata. The sequence goes on along the minus strand of OU898284.1, from coordinate 91,412,010 downwards.
TTATGGAGTCCATAACTAAAATCTAATCTTTAAAATCTATGGCATTAAATTTTAGTTTTGAGTTGTACACAACACTACCCTCATATTTTTATATTCATATTTTTAATGTTTTAGGACGTACAGGCAAGAACAACATTCAGCTTTTGAAGTAAAAGAAGAAGTTGCCAAGCAAGTCCGTCTTAAGTCCAGTCTGGAATCTACTCTTCCCATTATCATTTTCATAGGGCCGTTCCATGTTTCGGTAGACTATCTAAGAAATATTTTGATTAATAAAAGACAAGATATAATAATTAAACTACTCGATGCGTTTGCCGAAAGAATGAAAGAAAATATAGAGGAAGTAAGTTTTTTTATGTTAATATTCTACTATCAAGAAGTAGAGGAAGGCTTACTCAATGTATTCATTCATTTTTGTATTCGTGTATTATTTTTTATTTAAAAATTATTGTCTAACAAAAATATCAGTGTATTATAAAACCTCATTGTACAGTTTCGTTTGTCAAAAAATAGCTAATTTATTTAATAATATAATTTTAATAATTTTATTAATAATCAGTTTAATTTTATTTTTTTTTTCAATTTTAAGAAAATTTAACTTAATTCACATAGGGATAAATGATTCATGTTTACTAAGGGAGCTAGAGCTCTTTGGAGATGGGGCATTTTAATTAGTTTTTTTAAATTCCTTCAGAACGTTTCTATTTAGAAAAACCAAAACTGATTCGATTATTTATCCTCAAGAGTTGAATCAATTTCATCAACTGTCAATTTCTTGTAGCGATCATAGGCGTATGATCGGTACTGACCGCTTTTGGGTAGGTTAACGGTTATTTTAACGCATAACAATTTCGTCTACACCTTTTAAACATTCGGAAAACTAGATTATTAAAGTTTCAGGTATTCTAGTACTAAAAGGTACTCCCACTTTAAGTCTATAGGATACACCGTTTTTTAGAAAAACCGATTTGAATTTTTTTGGTCATAAAAATTAAATGAATATTTTTTGCACTAGTTGGCTGTGAACCTGTTAACAGAAGTATAACCTAAGTCTTTCATTTTCAAATTGTGGTGAGTCCGCGAAGTGTATCTTTTAGTTTTTTACTATTTTGTGGCATTGAAATATTATATATATATATATATATATATATATATATATATATATATATATATATATATATATATATATAAAACACCTCTCTACCCCTAAGGTGTGAGGTAAATACAAATACTGTTTACAGATATACATTACATCTCAAATCCAATGAAAATACAGAATTCTTGTTTTTTTATTTTATTCTGTGCACGAACTTTGCCCATTTTTTTTGTTTTTTGCCTTATTTTGAGTTTCTGATAATTCAATTCCTCTACTTTTCAAAATCTGGCTTGTATCTTGCTTTTTAATTGCTTTGTTAAAATCCAGTTCTCTCTTCCATATATCAAGATAGATCGGAATACTGTCTTACAAACTGACATTTTGGTTCTTTTGCTGATTTTTAGTTTACCTATGAATGCTCTACTAAGATTATGGTACACTTTTGAAGCACTACTTATTCTTTCTGTTATTTGATTCTGCATGGTACCTTCTCTGTCTATTCTAACCCCTAGATATTTGAATGCATCTACTTGTTCTATGAGTTGTGAGTAATTTCTATGTTAACATTTCGGTTAGTTTTTGCTATTAGCATCACCTTGGTTTTCTTAACATTAATCTTTATGTTTCTAATTGCCAGCTCATTATTCCAGCTATCTATATTTTTCTGGAGGTCCCTTTCGTTGGAAGTGCATAACATGAGATCATCTGCGAATGCACACTCAGCTATACCAACCAGTCGCAGTTTACTATATCCGATATAAACTTAGTGTATACTTGCTTTTGTTTCCTTAATTATGTCGTCAATAATCAATATGAACAATGTGGGGCTCATAACGCCTCCTTCTCTTAGACCCTCGTTTATTGCAAACTCTCTGATTCAAAGTTATCCTTACGTACATACCTCTTGTTATTTTGATACAGACTTTTGATAACACCTATTAGTTGATGGTCAATATTTCTATTTTGCAGACTTTTCCAAACTGCTTCCTGGGACACTCTGTCAATTGCTTTCTCAATATCTAGAAAAGCCATATATATTTTTGTGTTCTTTATTCTAGCTTTCTCAATTATTTGTTTCAACGTAAATATATGGTCTTGCGTACTGTGTCCCTTCCGAAACAAACTTTGTACTTCATTCAGATGTGGTTCAATGATGTGTCTTAATTTCTTTTCAAGGATGGTTTCATATATTTTGGAGACGATACTAAGTAGATTAATTCCGGAAATATCCCGGTCTTTCTGATTCCATTAACGACAATTCTCCCACTTTGCACCTTAAGACACGCCTTTCCAAATAGTTCAGCAATGAACCCCTGAATGGTTCCATCTCACTTTAATGGGTTTTTAAGGGTCCCATTAACGTTTTATCTAAGGGCTGCATGTGGTATGTAGAATGAGGGGGCAAGCACACTATGTCAATAAAATTTTCCCTTGCCAAATTTATCATTTCTAAATTTCGACAATGCGACTAATACTACAATTTCGACTAATACTAGCAACACTGGATCGTTTTGTGATGGTTTCACTTTTTCAATAAAACGTAGGAACCACTGCCTAAAAATATTGGTTTAAATTCATCCACTTGGATGACACACAATTTTTAAATCAGGAGGAGTACCCTTTTCTATTGCTGTAACTAAAGAATCTCTTTCTGCAGAAGTTAATTATCCTACCTGCTTTAAACCTCTAAGCCCAATAACGTATTAAACTTTAGACTGAACAATACTTAATCCAGTCTCATCCACTTTGTGAATAAGATAATTATTGATAAGACATTGTTGATCTGGTCAGTTGACATATGGCAAGAAGAATGGAACAACACGGAGAATGTGGCACAGTGGACGATAATGCTGATCCCGAACGTAAGAAATTGGGTGGACTATGGCCACGGGACACGGGTGTTTTAGGGCGTACCTCTACCTCTATAGGACCGGAAAAGCTGATACAGATGAATGCCTATACTGTGGATACTCGGACACTGTGACACATACGATGTTAGATTGCAGCAGATGGAAAGTGGAAAGGAACAGATTGTAGAGAGAGACAGGTGTGAATTTTGTTACAGTGAGAGAAATGACTGAGAGAATGATTGAAAATAAATTAGGTTGAACTAACATACACAGCTATAGCCGTGCAGTGATCAAGAAAAAGGAAGAGGAAAAAAGACAGCTGGACCAATGGCAAAGGTTAGAGTGTGAGGAAGGAGGAAATGCCCGTCTGGAAATGATGCCGAACTAGGAGCAATGAGTGTCTTCTACGCGCTACCTAGAACGAGACAGGGAGCCTCCTTGCTGATAAATAGAGTGTGGATGTGTATGAATGGAGAATGAATGAATAACGGTAGTGCTTCGGAAGTGATGCCGGCCTTACAGCAGCCATTCCGCTTTCAGATCGCTGGATGACAGAGAAGGGTCTGGTTTAGCAGGTAGGCGTTCGGCGTAGACTCGGCGGCGAGAGGGCATTTTAAAAGTACCTCGGTAACTATCGCCGGGAGTACAAAGAACGAATCCTGCACTCATCCACGTTAAATACTCTATCAGCTGAATAAATATAATTTTCAAATGTTGCCTTCAAAATATCAAATAAATCTGTCACTTTTTCGTTAATAAAGCTTTTGGCTGTATGGATGGACGTTCCAGTTGGCTTTCTGACAGAAATTCTATCCTTGTGTCGTTTCAGGAATGAATTCAACCATTTTCTTCCGGCACTTTCCCTTTCTTTTAAAAATGGATTGGGTATTTTATTAACAGTAGCCAGCTGATGAGCCAAACTTTTAACATCATTTCTTGTTAACCCGTAAAACTTTTTTTCCATTAAAATAGATAGTCTACCAACTGATTTACTAAGTTTTGTGTTAGGACTGCAGATCTTCCTAATTTTGTTTCAACAGCCTGGACCGGTATAGCATTCGTCTTAGCTGTAAAACGAAATAGTATAGTGCTTGGATGGCACGTACCATATCTTCTTTTCTCCATTTATTACGACCTAATTACTCTAAAAAATATTAATAATTAATTTAGGCAGTATTTATTACCAGAATTTCTATGTAGATTTACTTCTTAAAACCTTTAAAAATTAACTGTACCTAATATGGAATATTCCATCATAGGGACAGTATAGTATTAAATATAAGGTACATGGCCATCTTTTTTTTCTTTGGCCAAATTAAAGTATTTGCAACAGGTTAATATTAAATTATAATATCGGAAAATTAAATTTGGGCCTTTCAAACATACAAGACATAATCGGATATTTCTATGCTTATTTTAAGTATGTGTATAAAAATGTAGAATACATCTTCTTCTTTCAGTGCCCTGTTCGATTATCGAACGTTGGCGATTATATTGGCAATAATAACCTTATTCACGGCGGCTCTAAATAAATTAAAGGTGGTTTCTTGATACCATTCTTAAATAATTTTCGAGCTGACGTAAAAACAAATATAACTACGAAATTACACATGCTACTTTCAACGGTTTAACGTGACTGTCTACAGGCATGACAAGCACTGGCTACACCATGGTACAATGTGTTCATTGTACCATGGGCTACACGCTTGTGATTTCGTTCCACTGTTGCCAATTTTAGTTTGTTCAACATTAGGATATTCTACAATGGGGGCATTTTCCATATTTGGCACACTTCCTCTACATTTAATAGATAGTAGTAGGTCCATTTTTGGTATAAAATTTGACTTAAATTTAGTTATATTAGGTATCTTAAGTTAATAAAATTTTATCGCTTTCCATATTATTTCTAGATTCTTCGTGAATTTAATAATATTGTGAATAGACTTAAAGAAAAACCAGATAGTATTGAACGAGTCTATGAGATGAGGGATTGGATAGAAACCATCCCGATGACATTAAAGCAGCTAGAAGAAACTACAAGGAGATATGTTATGGTAAGTTAAAAGTTCGTTAGTTTACTGGACAAACGGTATGGCTTGTCATCATAGACTTTTATATAGATAGATTGCTAGTTTTAGATAAAAAAGTCTAATATAAAAATTTACTAACTTATTATTATATTATTTTCAGGAATATGAAATATTAGACATATTCTGGTATTCTTTACAAAACGAAGATTTTGCCAACAAATGGATTGCTGTAGGATGGCCTTTAAAAGTACAGCAAGAAGCCGAAGCTACAGAAATCTTCTTGAAAGAGGAAGAGGAGCGATTCTATAAAATACAGCTCACCGATGAGTTTTCTCTCCAAGATAGAATCGACACATTGACAGCACAAGTTGTGGCCATGTCCCAGCTAAGAGATTTTGCGAGGGTAAAAAAATGTTTATGATTATTCATAACTTATTTGTCTGTATCAAGAAGCCATGAAAATTTTGTTACCCATCTACTCTGGACTTATTTATTCAAAAATTTAATATACACCTGCAATACGGTTATTTATTTATGTTAGTGTATGGCTACATCACAGGTTCATATATAAATATAAAAATATTATTCTACAAACAAACATCTAGATTATAAATATATTCGATTAACTCTTTTGTAGCAGCCAGGAAATCCGAAGGGTTGCCGTTATAGGATCTAATCGGGCATTCCTCTACCATGTGTTTTACTGTTTGCCTTTCGGCGTCGCAGTCGCAATTTGGTGATTGTATTTTTCCCCATCCAAAAAGTGAGTCGGAACATCTGCCACAGTTCGTCCTTATTCTATTGAGTGTGGTCCAAATTCGTCTCGGTTAGTTGAAGCCCTCAGGTTTGCTTGAAATACATCGCATGTTCCAGTTAGCTGGTTCAGCGTTATTCTCCCATTGTTCTCTCCACCGTTCAGTTACATTAAAGGTTTGATCTACTAGCCTTTTGCTGTTTTTAGAGGCGCGTGTCTTGAACGGAGCCTATTTATGTCTCTGGCGGAAGTTCCGACATGGGAGCGGAGCTCAGGATCAGTATTGATTTTTGTAAATTCTCTGACAAGGGCATGTTCACGGCGGATGGGTGGTTGAGCTATATGACTCAAAGCTGGTAAGCAGTAAGTGGGCGTGGCCTTGATTGTCCCCGATATAGTTCGCATGGCTTGGTTGAGTTGGACATCAACACGGTGAGTATGTGGACTGTTTATCCATACTGGTGCACAGTATTCCGCTACAGGGTATACCAGTTCTAATGCTGTCGATCTAAGTGTGGGTGCTGAGGAGCCCCCTGTAGTGCCTCAGAGCTTCTGCAGGATGTTGTTACGAGTTCGGAGTTTTGCAGCAGTCTTAGTAAGATGCTCTTTAGTTTAGCGTTCTGTCAAGTGTAACACCTAAGTATTTTGGGTGTTTATTATAGTTAAGGAGTCTATCCTCAAAATGGATTTGACGTTAATAGTTGGCCATCTTGTTGTACAAATTGAAGCAGGACACTTCTGTCTTAGTTGGATTGGGTTGCAATCTCCATTTGCAGAAATAATTCCGTAGGGCATTTAAATCGTTTGTTAGAATGCGTTTAGTGACCTCGAATTCTTTATGACTTGCGGCAAGCGTCCAGTCGTCTGCGTATCCAAACTTTTTTGATGTGGTTTCTGGCATGTCTGCTATGTAGAGGCTGAAAAGCATGGGAGCCAGCACTGATCCATGTGGAAGTCTATTATTCAGTTTTCTTTGGGTACTAGTCTTGTCTCCCAATATAACTTAAAAGCATCTGTTGGATAGCATAGCGTTAATAACCTCAGTGATCTTTCTGCATGGGATTATTCGCATTAATTTATATATTGCCCCTTGTCGCTACACATTGTCGTAAGCCGCAGATAGATCGATGAAGACAGCGGTTGTTTTTAATTGCTTTTGAAAGTTTGATTCCACATAATTGGTCAGGGCGAGTACCTGGTCTGTGCAGCTGCGGTTTGGCCGAAATCCTGCCTATTCCACTGGTAAGTGCTGGAATATGGTTTTGCTGATTCTATTATACAACAGTCTTTCGAACAATTAGTACACCATACTTAAGATTGCGACGGGGCGGTAGTTTTTCTATGAATTACCACTTTTCCCTGGTTTTAAAATGGTGACGATTTTTGAGTTGGTGGGGGACGTTTCCCGTTTGAAGGATGTTAGAGAAGAATTCTGCGAGCCATTGCTTAGTGAATCTGCCGCTATGTTTGAGGAACTCAGCGTGAGTAGCGTCCAAACCCGGCGCTTTTCCTGTTTTCATTTCATTTAGGGCTTGCGATATATTTTCATGTGTAAATGGGTTGGAATATTCTGTTGAGTGTGCAAGACTAGATTTTATGGTTTTGAGGTCTTTTAAACTTTAATTGTATTGTAACTAGAGGTTGACACTATGTGCGTAGCTATTTAGTCTGGAGTTACCTACTAGGTTGGTTTGGCGAACGGGTGGGTTGCTACTTCCGAGTTTCCACAGTAGGGACCAAGCTTGTTTCAATACGATGTAAAAAATGCATTATCTTGATAGGCGAATATCTAAATGCACCCTGTTAACTATCACCTCCAATAAAAGCATTCTCTCCAGTTGAGGTTCACAAAATAATAATGAGTAACAACTCTCACAAAGCCCCAGGATAGTATTTAATCGATGGGAAAATCCCAAAACATCTCATGCTCTCAGCAACTTAAGGAAGCAGTTCTCATACTTTATTCACAATAGAATGCTGAAGTTAAGACATTTTCCAATCCAGTGAAAATATGCTCATTATATTGATTGGTAAGCCAGGTAAATTGCTTACATAATCTTCTTCCCATCGTCCGATAAGCTTGTTACCGTTGATGTTAAGATATTATTTAAAAGACTCCTACTAAATAAAATAAGCGAAACTGTACCACCCGAGAACATAATACCCAAGCATCAGTTTGGTTTTAGTCAAAAATATTCAACAACCCAACAGTATCACAGAATAGTAAACAAAATCAAGAAAAGTTTGGAAGAAAAGATTATGTGTGCCTCAATATTTTTCGATATTCAGCAGGTTTTTAATAAAGTCTAGCACAAAAGTTTGCTAAACTTTACTGCCAAGCAATATGTACTTTATCCGAAAGTCTTATATTAACGAACATTTTTTTCAACTAAAAATCAATAATGATTTCTCAACCTATCACTCAATCCAATCCCGAATGTCTGAGGCTAGTATTCTTGATCCCTTCCTGTATATAATCCTTACTGTTGATATCATCTTCTTCTACTTCTAATGGCGCTACAGCCCTTTGTGGGTCTTGGCCTGCTTAACAATGTTCTTCCATTCTGCCTTGTCGGATATTTTCCTTCGCCACTGTTTGATGTTCATGGTTTTAAGATCCCTTTCTATGTCATCTATCCATCTTTTACTGTTGACATACTTATTTCAAATGACGTTATGGTGGCAACTGATACAGCTGTTTTAGTTTCAAACAAAGACCCAGAAACAATATCTGAATAGCTGCAAAATTACTTGCATATATTAGAGAATTGGTTGACAAAATGGGAAATTAAAATCAACATTGAAAAATCAGTCCAAATCACATTTACAACTAGAAGATGCACCTGTCCACAAGTTAGTCTAAGCAACGCCCCCATTTCTGCTGGAGATGTAGTGAAATATTTTTAAGTTTGCATTTGGACTAAAAGCTCACCTGGAAGCAACAGATTAACACCAAAAAACTGAGCTCAATATAAAATTAAAACAAATGAATTGGTTACTTGGCAGAAAGTCACAACTGTCATTGGAGAACAAAATACTGCTTTAAAAAGTCATACTAAAGCCAATATGGGCTTACGGAGTAGAACTGTAGGTCTGTAGCAAACTTTAAACACAAAAATTTTGCTGAACTTTCAATCAAAAACATTGCGTATGATAGCTAACGCCTCTTAGTATGTGAGCAATGCAGCCATCCACAATAACCTAGGAGCACCAACTGTAAAATATGTCATATTATGCCAGTATTCTAACCAGAGCTAAATTGTCAGTAAATTATATTAGCCACCAATGGAGGATCAAAGACTAAAGAGGTGTTGGCCAGAAGACCTGGTCACATAGGTGAATACAATATTATCATCACATTTACTAATTACTCAATGTACTGTTTATGAGTAGATTGTAAATGTGCATTTAAAAAAAAAACTAAGTACTTACTTATGCCCTAGCACAAGCAAAACTAAAACCTGTCTCTTTTACTCTAAATATCTAGGCGTCACACTTGATAGAACACAAACATTTAAAAGTCATCTTAAAAACGCACCTGGTAAAGCGAAAACAAGAAACAATGTAATAACAGAATTTACTGGAACAACTTGGGGTGCTTTTGCAGATATACTTCGTATCTGCGATAGCTTTGGTTTTTTCAGTGCCAGAAAATTGTGCATCAGTATCGCTAAATAGGGCACATATAAACAAAACCGATGTACAAGTTAATAAAACTATAAGAATATTTCCTGGAACAATAAAATCAATGTCAGTGAGATGGCATTTATTTTGAGAATATTGCCCCACTAGATCTTAGCCGTACAGTAACATTAGCGAAAAAGTACCAGAAAATCTGGATAATCTGAATATTACTTGAACTGGCACAGCCCCAGGGTTAACAACCATGTCTATATAACCAAGTCCAATTAGCCAATACATTTTCTTGTAACTGGTACCTCCTTCTTAATTTATGAAGAGACTCTTTCCCTAACAAAAATAAACGTATTGTTATATGTTTGTATGCATATGAATGTATAACCCCTTAGGATTACTGTCACCCATTAGACTACACTCTATATTGGTGGTCATTGCTCTTGACTGGGACAGTGAAATACTAGATCTCGGATTGGAAATCGTTATTGGATACATTCCAATCAATATCTAAAATTACATTACCTAGGTGCCTGACACTCCCACTGCCTATATCGGATATAAAATAATTACTTATTTATTTAATTAACGGATATACCATTTTTACAGAAATATGACGTCAACCTTTACAAAGCTTATACATAAGTTGCGTTAATAAAAAGACAAACCAAAATTAAAATCAAATAAAATTCAAAATTCATTTAAAGTAGTAGCTTAAGTTATTAAATAATGCTCAAAATCTCTAAAATGATTTTTTAAATGTTGCTGTAGATATTCCAAATAACTCTAAACTAATGCTGTGCTCATTGGCAGTTCGTAAAATTCTTGTAATGGGTTCATTTTGGCCATAATTCGTAGTGTGGAATGGAATGTTGAAAATCTCAGTATTACGAGTTCTTCTAGTATTAACATTAAAACTTATTAAACTTAGTAACTCTGGATCTTGAACATATCCATTTACAATTTTAAAAAGGAAACATAAATCCGCTTGACATCTTCTATCATGTAGTGATGAGATATTTAGTATTGACAGTATATCATCATATGTATATTGCTGTCTAATAAAACCAATTTTGTAAGCACATGCCCTCAAGAATTTATTTTGAACTCTCTCGATACTGTAGATGTCACTGTTATATAAAGGAGACCAAATGAGAGAACCATACTCCAAAACTGATCGAACTAAACTAAAGTATAACATTTTTAGAGTTTGTACTGAAAACTGATTACAGTTTCTAAGAACAAATCCCAACATTTTTAAAGCTTTAGCTGAAGTTTCGTTAATGTGATATTTAAAAGTTAGTTTAGAATCAAAATTTATACCTAAATCTTTAATATTATGACGTGCCTCTAAACGTACATTATTTATACAATCATCATAATTAGAAACAACTTGATAACTCACTCTTGATCCCCCAAAAGTAATTTTAAAACATTTTTGTATATTTAAGTATATCATGTTTACCTCACACCAACTAGCTAAGCTTTTAATGTCATTCTGTCACAAAGAGGCATCAACTAGGTCATTAACTATTCGAGATATTTTAAGGTCATCAGCAAACATTAGAAATTTACTATTTTTAATCACTGAGGATATATCATTAACAAATATATTAAATAAGAGAGGCTCAATATGAGACCCCTGAGGAACTCCTGAGGTTACAGATACTCGTTGAGATAAACAATTTCCATATTTAACATACTGACATCTACCAGATATATAACTACCTATCCACTCAATTATTTTACCTCCAAATCCCTAGCCATTCAATTTAGCAATAAGCAGATCATGGTTAACTCTATCGAAGGCTTTTGAGAAGTCTGTGTAGATAGCGTCAACCTGACTCTTCTGTTTCACTGAATTAGCTATAAAATTCGTATACAATATTAAGTTCGTGCATGTAGACTTACCTTTAGAAAAGCCATGCTGTCTAACATCAATTAAATCTTTACAATTCCATGTAAAAAAGTAATTTACAAGACTCTCAAAAAGTTTGGGTAATACAGATTGGTTACAAACCGCTCGATAATTTTCAACATCATTTTTATTACCAGACTTGAAAATTGGTGTTAAATAACTAGTCTTCCAAATATCAGGAAAAATGCCGGTACTCAATGAAGAATTAAATAAGTAGCAAATAGGTTTTACAAAAGTAAAAATGCAATGCTTGAGAACATAAGCTGGCAAACAATCTGGTCCAAGCGATAATTTTCAAGGCATCTTTAAAACACTATTAATTATGTCAGAGACCTCAATACTATAATTATTCACATTTACACTCTGTTGATAGATTATTTATTACAATTTAAACAATTACATTATTTTACTGATGCCTCTCAGAGCATCTATGCTACTTGTAAAGTATTTGGGGTGCTTTCAAAAAACGTCACAATATTTTATAAGTTAACATATTTTAAGATAGTCTCATCGTTTTAACATGAATTTTAACGAATAAATTTACATTGAATCCATTTATACTTCATGGTGTCAAGAATTAAGTAAATCCTTTTTACTTCATCATGTAAGTTCCCCTTTAAACTTAGCAGATTTTCCTCCTAGAGCCTCAGATATCACTCAATTAAGTTAAAAAAATTGTAGACCGATGTTCCCGCCTTCTTAATTTCCAGTACAATAGACTATTTTCAATACAAATTAAAAGAATGGACGGGAGATTTATAATGGAATAACTTAAAAGGGTTGCACATACTATATACTTAGCTATGGTCGATACTAAACACTCATGATTTACAAGTCTATAAAATATAATTAAACTTGCGTGCCTTTTCAAATAAATATTTTATGGTCTCCATTTCAAGGGTCAATCTTGCCTTAGTTCTACTACGATCCTAGGTATAAACTGGTCACTGCATTGAGACAATTTCATTATTTATTTTAATTAAAATGCTTTCGATTTTTTTGTTTGTAAAATTAACGTGAATTGATTTGAATTTATTTAGTTTGATTTTCTATTTTTTTTGTCAAATTTTGGATTTTATTTATTGGCAACTGTAATTTTTCGGCTGCTTGTTCACTTTTATCACCTACTGCAAAGATAGCAGTATCATCTGAAAAGGTGGTTATAGTAACATTTTTTTAGTTCAGTTTTATGTTTATACAGGTAGAGGATCGGACCTAATACGCTTCCTTGAGAGACTCTTGCATTGATTTCTTTGAGATCTGTGTACACAACTTTTTGCTTAATTCTGCAATATCTATCATATATGTAAGACTACAAAATTTCTAAACATATTTTAGGAATAACATTTTTGAGTTTGTAGATTAAACCTTTATGCCGTATTTTGTCAAAAGCCTTAGCTATATCTAAGAAGTCTGTAGAACAGACTATCTTTCCTTCTAATGATTTTAACTTTCTGATTCCAACATATTTAACCCGGCGCCAGTATGGTCGAAAATTACAACATGTATGGTATGGTGAGGTATGAGATACCCTGTTTGAATATTTATTATATTCTTTTATATACTACAAAATTACCTGAATCAATGTATTATTTATATTATTAAAACAAAGTTGAGCATGAAAGGAGATTTAGTATTACAAAACATATCAGAATATGATAAAAATTTACCGATAATACTAGAGTAATCTTAACTTGGACACTAAACGTATATAAAAGCTGCTTGTAACATAAAAACTCTAATATTATCTAAATCTAATCTGCGTCACTTATTTTACATTTGATACATATTTGCTCTGAATGTTCCATGCAAACCCACTGCTCACAAGCAGAACAAGTTAGATGAGATTTTCTATCTTTTGACCGTGGACAGATACAACATCTTCCCATTCCTTTTCTTTTTTTCGACGTTGATGGCTGAGGTTCATCTTCGTTCTTGCGCTTCTTTGATGATGTTATTATTTTCTTTCTCAACACTCTGGGTAATTTTGAATTTTCTTTCCTCTCATGAAGGTGGTCTGTAATCAAAGATAGTCCCAACTCTTTCACGAAAAAACGTCGGTTCATTCGTTTATCCACAGGATTGTTTCCATTAAAAATTACCATAGCATTAATTCCAGCGGTATTCAGCAATGAATAAAACATACTCACACTATAGGTACCACTAAGCTTGTCCACCACGTTTACTCCTCCTTTAGTGAAGTTGTAAAAACTAATCATTTCTGGTTTTTCAGCTTCGCCAGTGGCTGGATCTATTTTGTCATCATGATTTAAGGGAAGAAAGAAGTAAAACATTCTTTCCTCTCCGAGGGATGTATGACAGCAATTTTACATCATGCGTAAAACCGAAGAGTGAACTTCGTTCAGGTCTCTTCTTTGTCTGAACAAAAGCAGGAGGAAGCTCCCTTTTATTTTTACGTAAGGTGCAGACAGCTGTCAATCGATGCTCTTTTAGTAATATGTATAGCAGAGGACAACTGGCAAACCAATTGTCAAAAGTAACGTTTCTGGCAGTGCCACTTATGGGTGCTATTATTCTAACAACAATGTCTTCTGGTTTGTTACTTATTTGAAACGGACCTTCGGGTTGTTTTCCGAGGTACGCCTTCATATTAAACAGGTAAAATGTTCTCGCATCTACAACGGCAAACATTTTCCAGCCGTATTTTGCCGGTTTATTTGGCATGTATTGCTTGAACGGGCATCGCCCGCGAAAGGACTCCAGTTTTTCGTCTATAGTGACGTATTCCCCAGGAATGTAGTAAGCTTTGTCATTTTCGGTAAAAAGATCAAACATTACTCGAAAAGGGGCAAATTTATATAACTAGCGTCTATCATTTCTGGACTCTTTATTATCAAATCGCATGGAAGATATAATGAACATAAAACGTTTCGGTGACATGGTTGTTCTAAAAATATCTACGCCTAAGCCATCAATACTCCATAAATCTTCTAAATTCATCCTATTGGCACGAAATACACCAGCCAAATACAGGAGTCCAAGCACCGCCTTCATTTCTTGTATTGTTGTTGGTTTTACGAGGTATTGCATATTCTTGTTATAAGTTGTTGCTTTCTGACCCATATTCAGATTCGTATACTTTACAATATCTGCCAACATCATATCGTTCAAAAATAAATTAAAACACTCAAGAGGAGTTTTCGCATTTCGAGCAACGCCCTTTGGTCCCGGAAGATGGCTTACGATATTCTCGCGTACTTTGAGGTTATCACAAGATTTTGACCACTTAGTTTTTCCATCACGATTCTGACATTGAATTTTCGCTGATATGATCGGGAAGTTCTCCCTCAGATTCTGAACCAATAGCGTGTTCATCTTGCGATTCTTCCCACAATTGCAGGAGCCTTCTTTGTTCTTGTTCATAAGACATTCTGTAATAAAATATCACTAAAACCCTGCAAATATACAATAAATTTCAATACATTACCTTAAAAAATATATAACACTACCGGTATGGTGGGGTATACAACACCCCAACGCTGTTTACACGAAAATATTTTACTACTGCTTCAATCGATGGTCGCGAACAAACTGCTGAAGACAATATTATAACCTAACTCGAAGGTAGGCGGGGTTTAACTGTTTGATGTTTGAAGTTGCGCAAACGCGGGCGTTTTAAATTCTCGTGGGGTATATGTGATACCCCACAATACCGTCGCCGGGTTAAACTTGTTTTCCTCTTTCTGCTTGGCGACACTCCAGATATATATTCCAATTATATTTAACTTCCTTTTGTTTATTTTATCAATTAGTTTTTATGTGAAATCTATCTATTTTTTTTCTAATTGACAGACTAGCGATATAGCCTTAAACATGCGAAAACTGTGGAAATCTATGAAAGAAGCCCAAGAACAAGGTCAATTGCTAAATCAAAGGCAAAAACTCTTTGGGGTTCCTGTTGTACCGTGGGACAACCTCATCAGACTTATGAAGGAATTCGAACCTTACAAAAATTTATGGGGAGGAGCATCAGGTAAGAAATACGATAATCTAACTTTACAAAAATGTTTCAAATATGGTTTGAAATATGTATCTGGATTGATCGATTGACCTCTGAAGTCAAACGAGGTTTAAAACAAGCTCCACATAAATCCAGTTTTTAGGTGTTAAAAAGCATCAAACTAATTACAGTTTTACTTAAAAAGTGAATCTAAGTGATTTTTCTCACCACAAGTATAAAATCTGTGAGTACACATATTTATTTAATCTAAATAATTAACATTTAAGTTAAATCCACGTAAACAAGAATCAATTTTGGTTATAAAGCAACAACTTTTTACTGCTACCGTTTATCAGTTCTGATATCGAGGGGACAGGACCGGACTGGGTCTTTGAGAATTATCGATGATAATAATTAAAAATGGATAATTTTCCGCCTCTTGGGGACCCTGAACAAGAACTGGAGCAAAGTTCATCAAATACAAATATGAAACAATCTTTTGCAACTGTCACAAATCAAAATGTACCTAAATTTCCATCCAAAACACAAGCAATAGTTTTTCCTGCGTTGGAAAATACAAAGTTGGAAGACTATCTATTTGCAGTTGGTGATTTAATGCATCCAAAAAATATTCTCTTCTCCTCTAGAATGTCAAATGGTCGAATTTGCATTTATCTAACAAGCGAAACTTTAGTTAACAATTTTCTACAAATTAACAAAGGGATAATAACTGTAAACCATCAAAAAATTCAGGCTCGTAAATTAATGTCACCAAATGAAAGATTATTGATATCAAATGTTTGTCCTTCAATCCCACATTCAATTATTGAAAATGCACTGTCTAATTTGGGATTAACTTTGGTAACTCCAATAAATTTTTTAAAAATTGGTACATCAAATCCTAATTACAAACACATTTTCAGTTTCAGAAGGCATACTTTTATTTCTCCCCCAGTCTCATCAATACCCGACTCAATAATTGTGAATTACGAAATGACATCATATCGTATATTTCTTGTAATGGAGAAGGATCTATGTACTAATTGTAGGCAAGCGGGACATTCGGCTGGAAATTGCCCAACTACTAAAGAAACTCAAACATCTCAAGCACAAAATGCTGCTCCAACTACTTCAACTGATCCAATAGACAATGAATACATTCCCCTAACGCAAAACATATCTTCCTCGGCTCCTATACTATCGACTAAACCGGATATCCATATTTTACCATCTACTCATGTTAAAGAAAGCACTGATTTTCAACAAATGTCCCACGATCCTCCCTCAAACAAACGAAATCGCTCTGAAATTATAACCCCTCCACCAAATGATACTCCAGTAAATAACCCCTTTCCAGACCCTAAATTAAAAAAGCCAAAGTCTTCAATCACAAACATAGGAACCATTAAAGTAACTGACGATATAAAAAATTCAGCTAGACGAATATATGAAGATACTTCAGTAAACCATTCAATATCTTATGAAACATTAGTAGATATACTGGAAAATGCTCATGGTACTCCTGACCCAGTAAGCTTAATAAAAACGTATACAAATGATCTAGAAAACCTATTGAAACTTTTAAATCAACTACATGAGAATTTATCAAATAGGAAATCAAAAAATAGATGCACTAGACTTCGAAACAAAATACTTAAATCCATACAATCAGAAACTAACACCGAATCCGATAACGAAATTGTAAAAGATATATTATAATGGCTTTCTCAATTATCCAGTGGAACCTACGAGGATATTACACTCGCCTTGAGATATTACAACAAATGATTAAAAAACTTACTCCATCCATACTTTGTTTACAGGAAACTCATTTTAAAAATACTAAAGTTCATAATTTAAAACACTACACATGCACATATAAAAATAGAGAAAATGTAGACCATGCTAGTGGTGGCGTAGCAATTTACACTCATTCATCCATCGATGTAGACATTCTTCAAATCAATACACAACTTGAAGCGGTCGCAATTACTATCAAAGGGCCTGTAAAAATGAACATATGTAATATATACATCCCACCTACACAAAACCCAAGCAATAATGAAATCTCAGACTTGATTAAACAAATACCTTCACCTCGTCTAATAGTTGGAGATTTTAATGCACATAATTACATATGGGGATCAAAAATAATTACTCCATTAGGTCGTAGAATCGAAATAATGTTGGACAATTTTCAGTTAAACCTACTAAACGATGGAAGAAATACTCATTTTGACATTTCTACTGGTAAATCCTCTGCCATAGACCTTTCAATATGTGATCCAGCATTATCAGCTACCTTATCTTGGGATGTACTTTCTGATTTAAATGATAGTGACCATTTTCCGATTGTAATAACAAATCCTGACAGTCTACAATACTCTTGTAATGTTGAAAAATGGAATATCAAAAATGCAAATTGGCAAGAGTATTATAATCTAGTTTTAAATGAAATGAATGCATTACATGAAATTTTACAATCAAATAATAATATTGATAGTCAAATTCAAGAGTTTTCCAATGTATTATTGAATGCTGCCGAAAAAGCCGTTGGTAAAATGAATCCTAAACAATTAAATTCGTCAGTCCCTTGGTGGAATTCTGAATGTCAAGAAGCTATTAAACTTTCAAAAACAGCATTAAATCGATTCAGGAAATATAATACACTTGAAAATAAATTAGAATTCAAACGACTAAAAGCACGAGCTAGATTTATAATTAAAAGAAGTAAACGTGAATCATGGAAAAAGTTTGTTTCAGAATTAAATTCATCTACACCAATTAATAAAGTATGGCAAATGGTACGAAAGATATCCGGGAAAAATACCCCAAACCACATTAACTTCTTAGAAGAAAAACAAAAAATATACACTTCCCCTCTAGACATAGCTAATATTCTAGCTAATAGTTTTGAAAGATTCTCAAGTGATAATGTTCTTCCTCCAGATTTTTTGACCAAAAAAGAGAAAGAGGAATCCAAAGGTATTGATATACCGCCTGATGACCTTTCTCCTTTAAATTATCCCATAACCATGGATGAATTAGAATACTCACTCAATAATACAAAAAACTCTTCTCCCGGTCCTGATAACATTCCTGCAATATTTCTTCAAAAACTTCCTTCATCTGCAAAGAAACACTTGCTGAATATCTATAATAATATATGGAGATATAGCAAGTTTCCAAAAATCTGGAGTTCATCTATTGTCATCCCTATTTATAAACAAAATCAACCAAAATCTCTGTCACATTCATATAGACCTATTTCTCTAACTTGAGTAATATGTAAAGTTCTCGAGAAAATCATATCCAACAGATTAATGTGGTTTTTAGAAAATAATAAATTACTTGCCCCGGAACAAAGCGGATTCCGAAAAAGTCGTTCAACACTAGATAATCTTATTAGTTTAGAGTCTGAGATTCATGAAGCAGTGGCATGTGGACAAAAATGTATCGCAATATTTTTTGACATAACAAGAGCATACGATACAGTTTGGCGACATGGTATTGTTCAAACACTTAGTCGATGGGGAATAAAAGGTAATATAGCACAATTCATAAAAAATTTCCTATCTCATCGAACTTTTAATGTACGAGTTAACGGTACTTTATCTAATACAAAAATTCAAAAAAACGGAATTCCTCAAGGATCTAATTTAAGCGTCTCCCTATTTCTTATTGCAATAAATAATATTATCTCCACTTGTGACTTACCAGTAAAAGCTAGACTCTTTGCAGATGACTTAATCATTTTTGTTAAGGGGATAAATGATAAAACCCTTCAGACCCATCTACAGAAAGTGCTATGGAATCTCGAATTATGGACAAATTCTACAGGTCTTCAATTATCAACAACAAAATCAAAGGCTATGCTATTTTCAAAAAAAAGAAGTTATATCACTCCAGAATTAAAACTATTTAATAAAGAAATAAAATATGTTGAGAAAATTAAATGTCTAGGCATGACATTTGACAACAGATTATCCTGGAACCACCACATTCATGATCTAAAAAGTACTTGTCAATCTGCACTTAACATTATAAAAACTGTTGCACACAACACGTGGGGAGCAGATAATAAAACACTGACCCTTATGTACAAGTCATTGATCAGGTCCAAACTCGACTACGCTTGTATTATTTATGATTCAGCAAAACCATATATCATAAAACAACTCGATCGAATACAAAATAGTGCTTTGCGAACTATACTAGGTGCTTTTTATACTAGCCCTACTGAAAGTTTACACTGTGAAGCTGGAGAAGTCCCCCTGGAATTCCGAAGAAAACAACTTTCACTAACATATGCGGCATCAATACAGGCAAATCCTATGAATCCTGTTAATCACTATGTAAATTCAGACCGTTTTAGGAATATCTTTAAAACTCATGCTAGGCTTGACCTTCCTTTTTATGAAAGGGTAAATAGATACCTCAATGAACTTGAATTCAAATTTCAAGATATCTATTGTATACCCGATATTAACACTGTTCCCCCTTGGACTGTTCCCATCCCATCTATCAATACCAAACTCTCCATATATAAAAAAGCAGATAACCATCCCAAAGCATTATATCAATATGTCCTCCAAGAATTCAAGACATACAGTAACCATACACTTATATATACCGATGCCTCTAAAACTATAGATGGAGTGGGAGCAGCATTTATGTCTAATAAAACAAAAATATTAATGAAACTCCCTAAATTAACATCCATTTACACAGCTGAATTAACTGCTATTCTCAATGCAATAAATTTTGTGGTAGAAAATAGTATCAAAAACCCTGTCATTATTACGGATTCCCTAAGTTCTGTAATTGCCCTAAATAACTTATATCCTAGTCATCCAAGTCTACTACTTATTAAATCAGCATTAAGCCAACTGCAAACTATGAACATAAATGTCAACTTTGTATGGATTCCTTCCCATATTGGAATTGCTGGTAACGAAGAAGTAGATTCCTTGGCAAAACTAGCAATCTCGAGTCCGGAAGCTGTAGAAATCAGAAGCATTCCACATCTAGATATAAAACCTGTAATCAAGAACTTAATAATCAATGATTGGCAGACCAAGTGGAATCAATCAACATCCAAACTACGAGAAGTAAAACATTCCATATTACCTTGGAAATCAACCCCAAATAAGCGTAAACATCAAACCATCCTATCTCGTCTGAGAATAGGCCACACCGCCATCACCCATAAACATCTGCTAGAGAGTGAATTAAAACCAAAGTGCAACATATGTGATATTGTGCTCAGTGTTCGCCATATTTTACTGGAGTGTCCTTTATATCGCATGGAGAGACTTCAATATAAATTACAAGATACCTTACAGGCAATATTAAGTGACGGATGTGATATGAAAAATTTGACATCATACTTACATTCCATAAATGTACTAAATAAACTGTAAAACTCTAAATTGTACAACGCCAATGACCCTATGAGGTTGAGGCATAAATAAATAAAAAAAAAAAAAAAAAAAAAAAAATATGTATCTAAAAGATTACGGACTAAAAAATATTGCTGGTAGTACCTACCTATAAACAATTGGCAATAATCAAAATATTTCATTTGGACAAAAAATATCCTATTTGTCAAAATACAAATTGTTTAAAATATCTTTTTTTTGTTGGAATTAACGTGTCTCGACATCTATGGCCATTGACACGGGTACAAAAACTTCTGGAGTATTAGATTATACATATAAGATTATTACATTACATAAGATAAATACAGTAAGTTACATTATATTTGGAAAGACATAGTGTTACAAACTTTGTTTTTTTTTAAACAAACAATGTTACAATATTTGTTATATACGATAATATAATCTACAATCTTTTAAAAAGTCAATTAGAGCACTGTACACATTTGGCGAACTAAGTATCTGTTTCAGGTTACCGTTTATATTATGCACTAATATAGTCTATAATAACTG
The DNA here is from genome assembly GCA_918026665.1 of Diabrotica balteata. Lineage (NCBI taxonomy): Eukaryota > Metazoa > Arthropoda > Insecta > Coleoptera > Chrysomelidae > Diabrotica > Diabrotica balteata. The sequence goes on along the minus strand of OU898284.1, from coordinate 91,390,820 downwards.
CCCTCAACGATTAAGTGTTTTACTGTAAGTCGGTGAGAATCACAATGTTCACAAGTAGGTGGATTTTCGGAAGTCATTAGGTATCCGTAAGTAAAGCGAGTGTGTCCTATTCAGAGTCTTCGAATGATGAGTTTGTCCCTCCTAGTCATTATAGGAATCTTAAATGAGCGGGATTGATTATGTGCAGTTTTGTGTTTTGTCCATTCTAATGATTTTGCCATGTTTTACGAGTGTTTTGTTTTATGGTTGCTGTTAGATCTTGATAAAGTTGAATTGTTTCTAGGCGTAGGTCAGAACAACTTGCTTTTCTTACTACGATACCTGCAGACTCATTTCCACTGATCCCCATATGAGATGGCTCCAAAGGATGGTTATTGATATTCCTCTGCTGTGGTTTTGATGACAGATGTGTTGAATTTTTTGGACTATCCGATTTAACGAGTATATGTTGGCAATGAACTGAATTTAAGAAAGGGAATCGGTGCTTATAGCTACCTTCTTATTAGGAGAAGTCCTTTTAAGAGCTTTAATGATGCCATATAATTCTGCAGTGAGAATACTATAAGTGTTTGGTAGTCAGTAAGAGCTAAGGTTATGTTTTCGGTACAGAGAACACAGTCCGTATCCTTTTCATCTTTAGATGCGTCGGTACAAAGAACTTAATTGTACTATTTTGCATTTACTGCTTCTTGAAATAATTGTCTGAAGAGGTGGTTAGGAGTGTCTTCTTTTTTATGTCGAGTTAGACTAGTATTCAAAGCAGGTAACTTTTTGGCCCATGGAGGAATATTGGAAGTACTAATAAGGGTAGTTATATTCAGGACTATAGCTGCTAGAAAAGGATTTACTAATTGTAGAAGGGGGTAAACAGATTTTAAACAGTAAACTGTATTTTCAGAAGCGTGGTGGATGTAAATGAGCTTAATTGCTGAGTTTTTTATATTGGCGGAAGCTCTAGTGAAATAAGAAGAGAGCAAAAGCTGACGTCATATAAAAAGAGGAGGTTCCAAAGCTTCAATAAACATGCTTTCGACGGGGATATATCGAAATGCACCTAGATACGTAAGGAAGTCGTTTGTATTGAATTTAGAGATTTAAGATAAGTATTACAGGCGATCTTGTAGAGCATGAATCCATAATCTAATCTAGAGCGAATAAGAGCTCTATAGATTCTCAATAACATATTTTCTTCAGCTTCCCATTGATGATGTGCAAGTGTTTTCAATCTGTTTAGTTTACCAGCACAGTTATACTTTAGATTTTTTAAGTGTATTTTCCAGTTTGATTATTAACTTTTGATTATTACTATTATTATTATTAACTTCTGGTTGAATATTAGCTCCAAGATTTTATGATGATTTACTGTAGGTAAAGGAACATTGTTTAGATATATTTCCGGGTTTTGCAAACTTTGCTTTTTGGTAAATCTTAGCATCGTCGATTTTGAGCTGGAAAGTTTGATGCCGTGTTGTGTGGATCAAGAATATACTTGTTTACAGCATTTTAAATAAGATTTAATATACTGGATATGCTTGCTCCACTACAGTAAATAAGTAGATCATCAGCGTACAGTAGAACTTTTACCGGTTGACGAATTTCTTTTGAGATGTCATTAATTGCTAAGTTAAACAGAGTTAGGCTTAAAACAGAGCCTTGACGTACACCATTGAGCTCTTTAAAAACATTTGCTCATTATACGCCAATACTACGGTAGCGAGTGTATCCAAAGTACCACACCCTTGTTTATAACCGAACTGAGAATTTGGAAGTAGTTTTTCTCCCTTAACCACCATTCGAGTCTTACTTTTAGTATCCTTTCTAATACTTTGAGAACACAAGACATAAGTGAAATTGGTCTGTATAATTTTACCAGATTCGTGAAGTATCGACTTCACGAATACCAAAATATTGTGCAAACAAAAAAATTATCATAAGCGATCCATCCTTGAAATGTGTCAAATACTAAAACATCCATCGTCCCTAAATAAGAGAACCGACATCGACAACTTGAGCCAGATATATCACTCTCTCATCATACATAACAAATAAAAAAACCACTTATAAGACAGTAACTTCATTCCCATTCTTCTTTCATTTTGTTTGTTTGTTTGTTTTTTTTTTAAAGAAAAAGAAAAAATGAATCCTTTCTTAAAAAAAAGGTCTGTCCCCGTTCCGTTCACCAAAACCCTTAACAATCGTATAATTTATTCTCTTTCAGCCCTGAAGAAGCCAAATTCTCTTTGGCGAAAACGTTAGGTGAAATAATTGATACACATTAGAGTTTTATTGCAGATTTCCCCAATATTTAAGAGTTTACTATATATATATATATATATATATATATATATATATATATATATATATATATATATATATATATATATATATATACATATATATATATACATAGGACGATTTCATAATTTATTTCCTACCAATAAAAAACTAAAGTATATATGGCAAGAGGTTATTTGTTTCCTCTTGGAACTAACGATATTTGCTTAACTTTTTCTACCCTTCATTAGTCAAACATTTTTTCCCACTTGGAAGTTGTACGTTATTTGAAAAAAAAAGTGTTTTCCTAAATATTTGACCACCCTTATTCCGGCTATAAAAACTCAATGATATCCTCTTCAAGTGATTGGATTCATTTTGTTAAATTGCTTTTTCATCCAGGGTATATTGGTTTTTTTCTCATCACATCCCTTTAGGTAGTTAGAAGCAATACAGAAAATATATAAAAAATTCGAATTTCGACGATGGATATTTTTCGGAGAAGCATTAATTAATAAATTCACCTAAATTAAAAAAACATCTGTTTATTGAAGTAACTAACTATGCTTTGGGCTTGTTAAAGCGGAACATTTAATATTTTGTATATTTTTTAATTAAAACATAAATATATTATACACTAATAGCTTTACCCGCTCAGTCAAAAAACGTCTGCAATCTAAGGTTTACTATCTTTAGAGTAGGCAAAGATGTAATAAATATCCTAGAATGATCAAAATGGTCATGAATTATGAGTATGAAGCTAAACAAATTCTGCGAAATAAAAAGAAACTCTTGGGAAAAAGCAAAATCAAAAAATGTATCCATTGTTGATGATAAGACATTAATGCAAGTTAGCTTTTTTAAAGATTTGCGATCTGAGTTAGAGATTAGAAAAGAAAACGGTGAACAAAATTTAACAATAAAATACATAGGCAGTTCGGTTCTGCATTGATAACTATAATGTTGTATTCAATGTGGGCTCCGAATATTTTTAACATTAACAAAGTTTAATGTTAGTTATAAATTGTGAATCTTAATGATATATTGAAATAAGCTGTAAGTGTACAAACTCTTTACATAATATCCAGTTAAATTAGCATTAAAGTCAGCAAATTACAATTATGTGTTATTGTTGTCAATAAACAAATCCAGTTTTATCAGCAAATAATCGCTTTTAGTAAAGACCAATATACTTGTTTTAGCAGGTGTACAGGGTCGGACTTACTTTTCACAAAAGTTTATCAAAACGAATTCAAACATAAAATCACACAACAGTTCTACAATAAAAGACCATCAAAATCAAATAAACACGTCACAGTCATACTCTTCGGCAGAGTCAAGAGTGAAATTTCCTTTAAAATCCCAAGCAATTATTTTAAGTGCCTTAAAAAACACCAAACTTCAAGACTACCTTCTCCCACTTGGAAATATATTTTAACCGAAAATATAATCTTTTCTTCTAGATTATCTAATAATCGCATATGTAGGTATTTATCCAATAAACAGATAGAGGACGATTTTATGAATAATCATGGTCAAATAGAAATACAAGGTGAAATTGTCAGAGTAAGAAGGTTAGTTACACCAGTGAAACGACTTGTGCTCTCCGGCGTATGTCCTTTAATACCGCACGACTTGCTAATCAATGAGTTACAAAAAATCGGCATTGTTCCTGTCTCCCCTTTGAGGTTCCTCAAAATAAGTGCTTCTATGCCTGACTACAATCACATCTTTAGTTTTCGAAGACAAATCTATATCAGTCCTCACAACCTAACACTACCAGAGTCATTTACTCTTGTTTTTGACAACACGATATATAGAACATTCATTTCTCAAGACAGTTTAGTTTGCTATAGAAGCAAGAAGCCAAGTCACATCGCGTCACGGTGCTCCGAACCACTAGCTCAACTAAACCCCAACCAAAACAATGAAGCATCGGTATCCAGCGCAATAAATATATCCTTGCCAGCATCCAATGATACAAACCCATCTCAGAGTGAACAAATGTCTATTTCCAATATCCCGGAGATACCGAACAAAGTAGATAAATCAAATAAGCACAATCACATAATTAATCAACCAAAAAGGAACTTTGATGAAATTATTTCACCTGAAGCAGATCCATCTTCAAAAGAATGTAACATTTTTCCACTACCTAAAGTCTAGGCAAAATCTAATAAAGCTAAAATTAGTTCAGCAAGCACTTCTGAATGCTCATTTTCTCTCTTACTTGACCCTGCTAAAAAAAATCATAGAAAATCACCCTCTACCTGGTGCCGAGAGGCGTCGATAGGGCTGGAATGGCCAATAACTGCCTCAGCGGTCTTCTTGAGATCCTGTGAGTTGGATCGGGAGGTAGTACGGGTGTCTACCATCTTTCCAAGTTGCATTCCTTAGGTTTTATGTATACGAGGATACAAATGCGGGTAGTATAATGACTCGTGTTTGATCCTTACGGAAATGTCACAAGTCAGTGAGTTTGAATATGTTCAAAATAGCAAATAAACAGTGAATAAATAGATATATGTCCCTCATATGAGAATAGGATATCAATAATAGCATAAAAATTGGAGGAATTCAAACAAACAGAAGATTGTGTGCACCAGTCGAAAAATCACGCATATATAAATGTTATGCAACAATTAAAATGCATATTGTGGTATTTCTTAACTTACGGAAGAAATACCGATACGTGTCTTGTGTCTCCTTGACTTACGGAAGGATAACAAGCGAAAAGAAATGATAAATCGAAAGCAATAATAAAATAGCAATGGTAACAACAAATAAATGCGTGTGTTTCAGACTCTATGCCTCAGAGAGGTTTCCGTAAGAAATATACAAATAAATCAAATAAGTGGAGGATTGTCAAGCGTTTAGCTTACGCAAGAATATATTCTCCGACGAAAAAATATAGCACAATAAAATGGCAAATGATAAACAACAAATAAATGTATATGTTTCAGACGCTATGCCTCAGAGAGGTTCCCGTAAGAAACCCACAAAACACAAGTAAAATATCAAAAATAATATGCATACAAATATAGAAATCAATAAACAATAGCAAAATTAAATATGGTACATAGGAAACTGTCTTAAAAAAGACAGTCAATTTCTTACATGAAGAAAGTACCAGATGGTATTTTCTCTGTGTATGATCTCTGTGAGAACAATGTGGATTTGTACCAGGAAAGGGAACGCGGGAATACTTAACACCAGACAGATAGTAGAAAAAGCGAGAGAACATAACATACCAATGTTGCTCTGTTTTGTAGATTACACAAAGGCTTTCGATTCAGTAAAATGGGATCCTTTCTGGAGTATATTGGAAAATATGGGAGTACCTAACAACCTAGTTAACCTAATAAGAAATCTGTATAATAAAAACTCAGCCAAAGTTAAAGTACCTACATGTAATATATTCAAATGCATTCCAAACAGAGAAAGGAACTAGACAAGGTTGCATACTATCACCATTATTGTACAACATATATTATAAATATATAATGAGAAAAGTACTAGATGAATGGGATGGAGGAATCACTATAGGAGGCAGAAAAATCAATAACCTGCGATATGCAGATGACACACTTATACTAGTAGCGAATGAAGTCGAAATGATTACCATCATCGAACGGCTAAGCCGAATAAGTCAAGAATTCGGACTTCAAATCAACACCGGAAAAACAAAAATAATGATTGTAGACAGAGCAAATAATAATCTACCGCATATACGCCAAATAGGGATTTTCGAAGTAGTCGACAGATTTGTATACTTGGGCTCTCTGATAACCAACAATGGTGATTGTTCCTCAGAAATCAAACGTAGACTAGGAATGGTCCGAACCGCAACTGCTAAATTAATTAAAATATGGAAAGACCGAACAATAACAAGGAATACTAAGCTCAGGTTGGTCAATGCCCTTATTTTTCCCATTGCTACATATGCAGCTGGAACATGGACTCTCAAAAAAATCGATAGGAGTAAGATCGAAGCCTTCGAAATGTGGGTATATAGAAGAATTCTACGCGTGTCCTGGACAGAACATAGAACCAACCTGTCAATTCTGGAAGAGCTCCATATAAAAGACAGGCTACTAAAAAAAGTAAACCAAGCATACCTAACTTACTTCGGCGACATAGCTAGAAGAACGGGCACCATGGAACTATTGGTAGTAGAAGGAAAGGTAGAAGGCCGAAGACCAAGAGGAAGATCTACAATACGATGGGTAGACCAAATGAAGAGTTTGGTGGGAAAATCTCTACATGAAGCCGTCCATATGGCACAAGATCGCAGTCAATGAAGACAGCAGACTAACAATATTTAGGGTGTCACTACGCCCTGACAAGGGCTAAAGGATTGAGGAGGAGGAAGATGATCGGAGAAATATCACAGCAGAAAATACGACAAAATACATAAAAAAGCACACAAAATCAGTAATAAATCAATATAAAAATACAAGAAAATTATAAGGTAGATTCTAGGTGGATGTAATACACCATACCTACAGTCTTCTATTACGAGGGTAAGCTCGAACTGGCCGACTACAGAAAATCCACCTTCTTTTATATCCGAAAATCCTTTGTTCAGAGGGATTATGACGTAGGAAAGTGGACTTCCCGTAGAATCGGCCAATGGGAAATTTTAAATTGCCCAAAAGTTGGAATAACCCATATTCCAACCAATGAACAATTTTTCCCATGTCAGGAGGACATACCTTTCCCTCTAAACGTTGATCAACTAAACATGCTCCTAATGAATATCACGGGATCAACAAATCCTATAACCACAATTCAAGAATATACCACAGACCTACCAGCTTTGTCGCATATGCTCATTCAAGTTTATCCCCATTTAAAGGAAAGATCCATAAAACGTAAATTCACGTCCATAAGGAAAAAAATTCATAACTATCTTAACAGAAAGACAACGGATGCGGAAAGTGACAGATCTCAGTTATGCCAACATTAAAATTCAAGTCTCTACTTCAGTGGATCTTATATGGTCACCTAAGTACATATTCAGAGGAACTTCCTGGGGAATATCAAAGTGGCTTTAGGCCTGGTCGATCAACAACAGATCAGATCTTTGTGCTAAGGCAAATACTGGAAAAAACCAATGAATTCAATATCGATACATACCATCTTTTTGTAGACTTCAAATCTGCCTATGATAGTGTCCTAAGAAATAAATTGTATAAAGCCATGAATGAATTCCACATCCCCGATAAACTGATAAGATTGGTTAAGGCTACAATGCGTAATGTGGTTTGCAAAGTCGAAATACAGGGCGAACAATCACAGGCGTTTGGAACGCATGTTGGGCTGCAACAGGGAGACGCGCTGGCGTGTCTCCTTTTCAACATAGCACTGGAAAAAGCGATCAGAGATGCCCGAATAGACAACAGAGGCAATATTTTTAATAAATCATCCCAAATTTTGGCATACGCAGATGATGTGGACTTAGTTGCCCGCACAACACCCAAGCTAGAAGAAATGTATACCACCTTCTCAAATCCTCAAAATCTATGGGCCTGCAAGTAAATGAAGAGAAAACTAAGATGATGGCATTAACACCCAACAATAGAGTCAGAAACATCGGTCTCCAATTCACGGTTGATAACTCTACCTTTGAAGTGGTGGACAAATTCATATACTTAGGATCCCTGATCACCAAAGAGAACGCCATAACGGAAGAAATCAAGCGAAGGATAATAATAGCAAACAGATGCTATTTTGGACTGAGTAGACATATAAGAAGTAGAAACTTAAGCCAAAAAACAAAAATAACTATATACAAAACCCTTATACAGCCAGTGTTGACATATGGATCGGAGACATGGACCATCTCCAAGGCAGACGAAGACCTTTTGTTTATATTTGAACGAAGGATCCTGAGAGGAATATTTGGTGGCATCTGTGAAAATTGTGTTTGGAGGAGGAGATACAACTGCGAGGTATACCACAGATATAAACAAATATTTGGTGGTAAAGACGTAGTATCTCTTATAAAAATAGGAAGACTAAGATGGGTAGTACATCTAGCAAGATCACAGCAGAACAACCCTCCTCGAAGAATCCTTATGTCACAACCCGTGGGAAGTAGAAAAAGGATAGGCCAAAACTCAGATGGAAGGATGGTGTAGATGAGGATGGTAGAAAGATAGGCGCAGCAAACTGGCAACGGTTGGCAATGGATAGGACTGCCTGGCGTAATAGACTTGGGAAGGTCGAGGCTCTTTCATAGGGCTGTAGCACCATTGATGATGATAACTTCAGTGGAATAATCCTAGATCAACAATACAATGAGTGGATTAAAATTTATACAGATGCATCCAAAGGTGAACTTGACGTTGGAGTAGTAGTGGTAACCCCAAATGACACTTTTCAATTTAAACTTTCTCTAATTTCCATCATCTTTACTGCAAAACTATTTGGTGTGCTCAAAGCCATCAAGCAAGTAAATATTAAAAATATCCCTTGTTGTCTAGTCCTTTCTGACTCTCTCAGCGCAGTCAAAGCCATGCAAAATGTATACCCTAAATACCATCTCATATAGGCATAGAAGGGAATGAAGAAGCAGATACTAGTGCGCGTAACGCTATCACCAGTGACGCATCAGAAACAGAGTGTCAGAGTGTCGCAGGCGATCTAAAAGTTTATTTAAAAAATAAGGTGTTAAGTGCATGAAATCGGGAGTGGAATAACTCTAGGTTGAAACTCAGAACCATCAAAAGTGACATTTTTTCACTTGTGTACCAATTTGGCTACACTGCATTCTAAATTTAATGAACTTTTATGTTACATTCAGAATTTAAAACCTAAAATAATACTAATAACCGAGACGTGGCTAACATAAAATGATTCTGACAATTTCTATGAAGTGCGTAGATGCAAAATTCACATTCTCCAAATTTTCATATTTTCAGTTATGTATATCAATAAATTAGTCTTTTAAAGGCGAATCGAACCGAAATTATATCTTGAACCAAAACTCACATTTTAATATCGAAGAATCATATTGAAAATGAAGTTCTGAAACATCATATTATCCAACACATGATTTGCAGCAAAATTAACATTCTCAAATTCGACCAATTAGACTGCGTAGGGCGCATCACGTGATTGTCATCACATTGGTGATGTTTTGTCAACGGTTTTTTAAACTCACCTCATTTGTGTTATAGCCTCACAGCTTAGTAAAGAAAACAGTGGAGGTAACAGGGCTTCTGCTAAAAGTTTTTATAAAAAAACGCATGTCATGAATTTTATAAATAGATTAAAATGTTCAGAGGCTCATTACTGTGCCAAACACACGGGCAGAAAATATCTTTCTGCTGATTTAAATATTAGAAAAATGTGGAAAATATATATCAGCTCACTCATAGAATATCAGAGTGATTTGAAAGTAACACACTGATACTTTAGGTCAATTTTCAACACGAAGTACAATCATCGCTTCGGATCGTCTAGGCTAGACGTTTGCTCTTCTTGTCTGCAGTTAGATAAACGACTAAAACACTCACAGCAAGGCAACGAAAAACAAGAGCTTATGACTGAAAAACGTGTTCATAAATTACGTGCTAAGGCTTTTTTTGAATCACTAAAATACACTGACCCAAAAATTTTGATTTTCAGTTTTGGTTGTCAAAAAAACCCACCCTTGTCTAAATTACCAGATTAAGCCACTTACTATAGTAGGCAAATCTACCTTTACAATTTCACTGTGGTCAAAAGAAATTTTAAAAATAAACTGACTCCAGATAATGTGACATCATACATTTGGACAGAAAACGAGTTTAAATAATGATCTAATGAAATTGCGTCTTTTGTTTTTGATACGTTTAAAACAACGGAAATGAAAAGCCCTATTACTACTGTGCGATTAGTGAGTGATGGATATGGGGGATAGAAAAAAAATTCAATAGTCTTGGCCATGGCTTGTTTCTGGCTTTCTAAATATGCACCAAAAATGTAAAAACGGTTGAGTTCTTTTTTCCCGTAAAAGGCCATAGCTATCTTCCACCAGATCGAGTATTTGGAGTATCAGAAAAGTTTATGAGAAAAAAAGAGGTGATTTACAAACCATCAGAGTACATTGATATTATAGCTGAACATTTGAAAGTAGTAAAGGTTGGTCAAAACTGTGACGTCTCTGAATGGAAGAAAGAAAATGATGTATTCAAGAAAAAAACCAGCACAATTTCATTTTCAACTGGGGACCTGCAAAAGAATTATTCTGACAGGAACTAAATATAAAAATGTTCTCGTTAGAGGTAGGTACACATACAAGTCAGACTTGGGCGTGGCAAAGTCCTTAACTAAGCCAGGAAAACTGCTTTGCAACATGAACCCAAACTTGATCAAACTCAACGAAACCAGTGAAAAAAGTTGACGTCAACAACTTGTTGAAGAAGCGTTATGGAGACCAGTGAAGGGAGAGACCAATATGAGGATTTACTCTTCTACAAAAATGTCAACGAAAGTTTCTGCAAATATTTTGCACCATAACTAACATTATCCATGAGATTTTGGTGCAAAACTTACAGTTAACCAAATTTTGGTACACAACTCACATTGTCTGAATTTTAAATTAAATTTACAAAACAATGTTCATTAAATACTCCCATGAAGTTTAGGCAAACAGTTTCTATTACAACTAAGTTATTACACAAAAAAATTGTAGCATTATACCAATTGCCTTCAATAGTAAATAATTTTTCTCATTTTTCCGAAAGTTGAGAAACGTGAAGAATATGAATTTTGCATCTATACCATTCATATACTCTAGATGAATACTCTTTTTACATATTTGATTGCAGCAGTAGAAGAGGAGGAGGAGTGTGCATATACCAGTCTTTAGAAATTTCTGAAACTTTTTCTGTTGCTCATTTGGATATTGTTGTTACTAAAATTGAATTTTTATGTTTCAACATTTCTCTTAATTCACTTGTTATTCATTTGGCGTACCTATATCGTCCAGGTACTAATGGAACTCTTTTCAAACCTTGAAAATCTTTTCTTATTTTTGGTGATTTCAATTTTCCTGATATCTCTTGGCCTTTGCCAGTTGTAAGCAATGACCTAACAAATGCGAGAAACATTTTTATAAACTTTGTTTAAAGTTCTTCTTCTTCAGCACTATTCATACTCAAGTTTTCGATAAGATGTTGTAGATCCTCTATACTCGTTGTAATGATTACATATCTTGGGTCGTCTGCATATCTACAGTTGTTAATTAATTTTCCGTTAACGGTGACTCCCGCTTCGATATTATTGTGCGTGTTTTGGAAAATTTCTTCGGAATATAAGTTAAACAAAAGTGGTGATAAAACACATCCCTGTCTAACTTCTCTACAGATCCTCATTACTTCTGAGTATTACCCATCAATTTAAACTATGGCACTTTGTTTCCAATATAATGTTTGCACTATATTTATGATTTTACTGTCAATGCGCTTGTTCATAAAATTAAATAAATTTTTAGTAAAAATCTCTCTATAATATTGCATAAATGTCACTTTATAGTAAAATTACCAGAAAAAAGTTTATAAGGCCCAAAAAAAAATTGTTAAAAAATTTTAAGGTATTTTTTGTTTTAACTTTTTAATTTTTTTATATTACCAATAAAAGTTTAAAATACTTACTTACTTACATAATCAGTAGACCCATTTGTACCTTTCGGTATTGGGTCGTTTATAATACAATTCATTAAATTACAATATTTTACAATCTGAGGTGTTCTAGCTCATAACGAACTTTCTCCATTCCTTCCTATTGTTTGCTATCTGTGTTGCTTCCTGCCAAGTCGTACCCTTACTCTGCAGTATCTGCGAGATGTTACTATTCCATTCTTTAATTGGTCTTCCTCTTCTGTTCTTCCCTATTAGTTTGGCGTCCCACACCCTTTTTACTTGTCGATTATTGTCCATCCGGGTTAGATGTTCGAACCATGCCAATTTTTTCTCCTTGATTGAATCGAGTATCGGTTTGATTTTGAGTCTTTCTTTTATTTCTTCATTTCTGATTCTATCAGTTCTTTTTACTCCGATCGTTCTTCTGAGGTATTTTATCTCCGCTGCCTGAATTCGCCTGTAATGCCTTTTGTTTAGTATCCAATTTTCTGCTCCATGTGTCACTGTAGGTCTATATGTTGTTTTTATATTGTCATCTTGGTCTTTGTTGATATTTCTTTGTTATTAAGGAATCCTCTATTTAGTGCTTGGGCTAGTTTTCCTGTGTTTTCCATTCTGTTGTTAAGATCGACCTCGATGTCTTCTTTGTTGTTGATTTCTGTTCCTAAGTATGTATATGAATTTGTCTGGTTTATTTTTTGTTGGTCTATCTGAGTTTTCTCTTTGTTTACGTTTAAGTAGTATTTACTTGCTTTGATGTTCCCTTTCTCTAAGTTGTATTTCAGTTTTTCTGCTGTTTCCGCAATTAATACTATATCGTCTGCAAATATACACATCTCAGCGTTTATCATTTGCATTCTGTTCCAACCGATGCAGTATTTCTTGAATGATTTCTTACATCCTTTCACTATCTCATCTATTACATTTATGAATAGCACTGGCCTGATACTTTTCCCTAGTCTAACTCCTTAAGTTTTTTTAAATTGTTCTGACTGTATATTTGACATTCTTACTGTGTTTGTTGTTTTCATGTATATATTCTTTGTTACTTCTATCAGTTCTTCACTTACTTGATTCTTCTTTAGGCTTTCCCATGTATCTTTTCTTTTGACTGAGTCGAATGCTTTTTCCATGTCTGTAATGCTCAGATATATTTCTCTATTTTTCTTTAAGGCTTTTTCTATTACTTGTTGCATGGTGAATATATGGTCTTGTGTGTTCTTTCTTATATATAGGTATAATTACTGCATTTGTCCATTCTCTGGGTATTACTTTTCTCTTCCATATTAGGTTATATATGTATAACAATTTTTCTTTTGCTTTTTCTCCTATATATATATATAACCCCCTCTGTGGCTCAGTGGTAAGAGCGCCTGCCTTTAAACCTAAAGATCGTAAGTTCGAATCCCACCTGGGTGGAAATTTTCGTTTATTAAAAAAATTAATAAATGAATAGTACATTGTTTACCGGGTAGGAAAAGCTTAACATTCCTGGACGACTGTGAAGATTGCTAAGTCGAGGCGCAAGCCGAGACTTAGCAACACAGAGTCCAGGAATGTGGCTTTTCCTACGAGGTAAACATACTATTTTTCCGCAAATCGTTTAAAATTCGACAGCTATTGATTGATTAAAAAAAAAAACGCGATAATTTTATTCCCAAATAAATGGTGCTTTGAAATTCCTAATAAAATTACTTGGGTTACTATGGAAACGTATTGAGGTTGAATTGTCAAACTTTATGTAGAACACTAACAACTGTACGGAAATATCATTTCCTTACAGTGAGGAAATGACATTTTCTTACAGTAAGGAAGTCCTGACTTTTTCTTCAAGAAATTTTGACAGGAATGTCAAAATTTCCTGGCGATTTGCGGAAAAATAATTTCTATCCATAGATAAATAATATAATAGTAAAAATAGATAGGCAACTAAATGTATAAATTTCGTTCATTAGGCCCCTTGCGGCTGGGGTCAATACTAATTATCTTTTGGCGGCAAATTCGAATGAACACCCCTTACATACCTCTTGTGGGCTATTTCGTTACTTTAAATAATTTAAATTTATTGGAAAATAAGGATATAAGATGCACAATTTTTTCTAGATATACGTATATTTATTTGTTGTTTAAGATAAAACAGTTATAAAATAATTACATAATATTTATTACACATATTTGCAGAAGTTAAATACTATTATTTTTTGCTTTCTGACAACTTACTATCATTCTTTTTGTAATTTTTCCATGATTTGTACACAACGAACAATACAATAATTCACTATGTTTAGTTTTGTTACTAGCACAACACAAAAATTCTTTGCTACAATAGGTAACTCAAAATAAACTTTAAAAATTAAGTAACCAAATTTAAATTAAAATTACTAAGAATAAATGCAAACGAAAGTTAAAGATAATAAAATAAAATTGAAAACTTGTAAACAAACGGAAGATCTGTCATTAATTTGGATTGACAGAATTGACATTGCTTCGTTTGATTATGTTATTTGGTTTATGATTGGTTAAAGTCTTCGTGAGAGAGATAGGCTGTTATTTCTCTTTATTAACTCGCTGGGGTCAAAGTGATGGGGGAATGAACCAAGTCGTTCATATAAGATTCCAGGCCATGTTTCTATCCTTGTGTGATCGGTACATACCGGAGGGACCGCAGACGTTCGGATACAATTAGCGTCTCTTAGCAAAGACAATGACGTCGACTTTGCTAAGTATCAAGACAATTACTCTACACACACAAACATACACACACACACACTACATTAATAAACTTATCTTGATTGAGACTGGCTGAATGACAATTGTCCAAGCCAAAACACACACACAAAAAAATACTCCTTTATATTTCATCATTTCTTGTGCTACTTTATTGCTTCCTGGTGTTTTTCCAATCTTTCTCTTTCCTATTGCTCCTTCCAGTTCTTCTTTTTCTATAGTTTCTGGATTTTTCGTGTTTCTCATGGATAATCTCTTGATTTGGCTTTCTTTCTCCATTGGATTCGCTTGATTTGTATTCAGTATCAGCTGGAAATATTCCCTCCATCTTTCCATTATTGTCTTATCGTCGTTTATTATTGTTCCTCCCTTGTTCATTATTTGTTTTAGTTTCGTTTCTTTGTTACTTCTTAGGGTTTTCAGTGTTCTATAAAATTATTTTACGTTTTGTGTGCTGTTCTCTTCCATTTTTTCCCCGAATTTTTCCCAACTTTTTTTTTCTCTTTAATAACTATCTATATATTTAACTTTTATTATTTGTTTCTTATAATTTTCATATTTTGGTTGTGTTTTGTCTTGTATGTATTATTTCCATAATTTCTTCTTTTCTTTTATTTCTCTTTTCACTTTATCGTTCTACTAAGATGTACGTTTCCCTATACTGTTATTTGTTATTTCTTGTAGTTCTACATATTGATTTAGCTTTTTTATCATCGCATTTTTAAATTTTTCCCATTCTTCTTCTATTGTTTCTGTTATTTCATGTTCATTGTCCATATTTTTCTTTAGCCCTTCTGAGTATCTTATCTTCGTTGTTCCTTCCCTTAGTTTATAACCTTTTAGTATTTCTTTGTGTTGTCTGTTTATGTTCTCATTTCTTTTTATTTCTTTTGAATGTGGTTTTTAGTAGATAGTGGTCACTACCAATTTCATAACTCCTTTTCACCCTTACGTCTCTTATCCAGTTTTTCTCTATTTTTTGCACTATAGTATAGTCTATAATTGATTTTTCGTCTCTTGATTTGACTTCTCTTGTGACCTTGTGTATCCTTTTATGTTGGAAGTGTATGTTCATAATCACCAGGTTATTCTCTAGACAGAATTCGCTACAGTAGTAATTTTCCATTTTTGTTTATTTTTGCCTTCCCATAAGGTCCGATGATATTGTTCCATTTTTCTGCTTCTTTCCCCACTCTACTGTTCATGTCTCTTGTGATCACAATTTTCTCTGTACAATCATTTATCACTTCTTGTAATTTGTCCCAGAACTCATTCTTTTCATTTTTTGTTGCGTCTTCATCTGGTCCATAGCATATGATTAGGTTTGTATTGGTTTTTTTCTTTCTGGTTCTATTTTCTTTCTAACATGCTTCCAAAGTTATTTCTATTTTATGTATCTTTTATTTCATCGTAGCCATTTCTTGCTTTAGATTTTTATTTTCTCTTATTATTTCTTTCATTTGCAATTTGTATTCACTATTTTCCTTCCTAATTTCTTTTAGTTCCTCAATCATATTACCCATTGTATTTTTATATCTTGCAGGTCCTTGTTTTCTTTTTATTATCGCTTGCTATTAATATCAAAACAAAGACAATTAATATCAAAACAACAAATAAATTCAGCCTTTATAATTATGCATAGTTTTACCGAAACCTGAATAACAGACCTATTGTTTTGTTGATAATTATTATTGTTTATTATTCTTAATCTATAAAATAAAAGTTCGAAAAATGAACCTATTATTAAATTATTAAATAATATCTGATATGATTTTCTATATGGTTGCTGGTTTAGGAGATACGGCATGAAAACCTTGCACCACTTTTTCCAAATTAACGGCCGGAGATAAGAGTGATGACCCACAAACTTGAAAAAAAAATTGCGTCATCCAAGATAAAAATTTAAAAATCTTTATAACAAACACACACATCTTTCTCTCCATGTACATCCACATAAATGAAAAAAGAATAAATGTTTCCTTCCAAATTAATTATCTGACCAGACAGAAATTGCTAGTTTTGTTGCAAAAAAGCAATTTTTAGACACTATACTGGTTATTACATTTACATAAAATCTCTAAAGAATGATTAAATTTTTGCGTCAAAAGAAATTTTCTCTCCCTTTTTACATTCTGTATTACTTATTCCTTGAAACGTAATTAAAGAGAACATTATGCTTTTTTACTATTTTTTACTTGAACATCAACATCCGTTGGAAAATTTCTTCGCTTTGTAAAATTTTCTTTTAAAAAACTTTCCAAGTTGGCGGTAGTCTAAAGTCTATACAATTTTTCATTTACGTCAATGGACTAATTATCGAGAAAGTCTGGTTAACAATGCTCTGCCCTTAGGAGTTCAAGTAAATAAATCTTTCGTTCAATTCTCGATGTAATTTTATGTAAGAACGAGGCTGCTATTGTTATATACAATAACAAAAGTGCAGGTATTTATTATTAAAAGAAATATTTATTACTAAGAATGTAATTACTGTTCTTTTTAATATTTCAACGAATATTTATATACCCTTGGATGCGATTGAAATAAGTATCTTAGAACAGATACTAGTAAGCTTATTATTTCCTTCACAGTTAAGCCAATATAATCGGTTCACAATTTGTCGATAGCTCACTACAAGTTTAACCGTAATTAGAGAACTGAAATACAGAGAGGATAAGTAATACGATATAATAGTAAAAACCTAACTGAAACTGACGGTTTAAGATGCTTTCGACTAACCCACCTTGTATCTGAAGGAATACAATACAGCAGTCAACCTTATAATCCGATTACGAAGGTATTTTGGTTACAGATGACCGAACAGTATCGTAGAGTATATGATTGAAACATTTATTTTAACTAAATAAATATATTTTTTAAATTGTACTTATGTAAATTGTTTTTTTTTGGTTTTAATAAAACTTATTTATTTTACTCAAAAATAAAAAGTTTCTTTCCATTTGTAAAAGATATATTTATTTAAGTAAGGGGAAAGGCGCCAAATGTCGCCTGGCAAAATTTTCAACGTGTTTTAAATGTATCCATTATTTTCGATTCCGGAGAAAACTAATATATATTTTTGAAAAATGTAAACGCAGAATGAAAGATTTCATTATTACTGAGGGCAGAAAGTCGAAAGTCGAAAATATTGCATGCAAAAGAAACTTTTTATTTATTCTAATAAATATTTCATTCTGCCTTTAAATTTTTCAAAAATGCTTTTTAGTTTTCTCGGGATTTGAAAAAAAATAGATACATTTAAACAACATAGTGAACATTTTGACAGGCGACATTTTGCGCCTTTCCCCTTTAATACCTTACGATTACAACTACTATTACTTACGTTATATAATTACGATTAGAAAACTATCTAATTTAAAAAATTCAAAATAAATACAATCAACTTCGTAATCCGAGTCGTCTTGAGGGTTAATAACTAGCGGTTGTGTCTCTACGGTCGCATCAATTATGTTATCAATCTCCCACATTTTTTGTTCTTCTTCTATTACATGTCTTCCTGCATCTTTCCAGTTTTGTTTTGTAATATGTTAAAGGTAAATACTCGTATAACAATTCACGTATAGCTTGTATTTTATATGACGACATCTTTATACCTATTATATTATTAAAAATCCGGGGAATTCGATCCTAATTATCTTGCAACGAATAGTACCTTTGAATATGAATTCCAGGTTTTCTAATAAAGTGGTTAAACGTGAAGAAATATTGAAATATCCCAAAAGATAAGATATTAGTAAGAGAAATCTTACGATTTCTACCTGGCGAAATCGAATTAAATCTTAAACACCGGATTTTCTAAAACGTGCAAAGCAAACAGCTTGATGAATAAATCGGCAAGGGAATCTAAGATTGCATTCCAAATGCCGTTCATCATGGTCAAAATTCGTAGTGAATTCAATTTCTGGTACTCAAGATAAGGTATTCTTATTTACAAAATTGATAATGGTTAAATTCTTATTTTTATTAATATAATATAATAACCAACATTAGCCGTGAAAGTTTTAATTGTTTTTTGCTAAATATATTAGTATTAAAACATTATTAATATCTTCTTCTTCTAGTTCCATGACCGTTATCGATCGTTGGATATCATGTTGGCTACCATATTCGCTATCGTGACTTTATTGACAGCAGCTCTAAATAACGATGTAGTTGATTTTCCATACCATTGCCTTAGATTTTTCAGCCATGATGTTCTTCTTCTACCAGGACCACGATTACCTTGGATCTTTCCCTGAATGATCAGATGTAAAAGATCATATTTTTCAGGGTGTCTCATAATATGACCGAAGTATTCCAGCTTGCGTTTCTTTATTATATTGACCAGTTGTGTTGTTTGGTTCAGCCGTTTAAGGACCTCCTCATTTCTAACTCTGTCGACCCAGCTTATTTTCAGTAGTCGTCTGTATACCCACATCTCAAAGGCTGTCAAGCGTTTAAGCATAGCCTCAGTTAGGCTCCACGCTTCTACTCCATACAGCAGGACAGGAAAGATGTAGCAAGATATCATACGAACTCTAAGGCCAATGCTAAGATCATGACTGCAAAGTACGTTTCTCATTTTTAAAAAGGCAGCTCGGGCTTGTTCTATTTGGCTTTTAATTTCTGCGGTTGGATCCCAGCTCTCATTGATATTAGTGCCGAGATACACGAGTTTCTCTACTCTGTCCAGTGTGGCATCTCCGACTTTTATACCGTCATCATGTATATAATTTTGTTTGCTAACTATCATATATTTAGTTTTCTTAACGTTGAGTTTTAGTCCATACTGATCACAAGTCTGTTTTATTTTGTTCATTAGATTTTGAAGGTCTTCTCCGCAATTGGCAAGGACTAAGGTATCGTCGGCATATCTAATATTGATGACGGTTACTCCATTCACAATAATACCTTCGGTTGTCTCCATTAAGGCTTCCTTAAATATTTCCTCCGAATATAAGTTAAAAAGTAAAGGCGACAATATACAGCCTTGTCTCACTCCTCTTTTTATATTTATTTCATCCGACAGTTCTTGTTCAACCTTTATTCTTGCCACTTGATGCCAGTATAGATTTGTAATTATTCGTAGATCTTTATCGTCCAATCCAGCTGTTTCCAATATTTCTAGCATTTTGTTATGTCGGACTTTGTCAAAAGCTTTTTCAAAATCGATTGCACAAATATACACATTTTGATTTATATCTCTGCATCTCTGTACTAGCACCTGTATACTAAACAAGGCTTCTCTTGTACCCAAGCCACTCCTAAACCCAAATTGAGTATTGCTAATTCTGTCCTCTAACAGCGTATAAATTCTGCTGTGTATTACTCGCAGAAAGATTTTCAAAACGTGACTCATCAGACTTATTGTCCGATAATCACCGCATGTCTTTGGACGATGTTTCTTAGGTATTGTGACAAATGTCGACTTTAACCAATCAGTTGGTAATATCCCAGTGTCATAAATTTTGTTAAAGAGATTACACAGAGGTTTAATTCCATTTTCTCCCAAAAACTTTAGTATTTCAGCACTTACTTCATCGGGGCCAAGTGCTTTTCCATTTTTTGCCGTTTGTATTGAACGTCTTACCTCACTTTCTGTTATAGATGGACCTGATATAGCAATCGGTGTATAGTGTTCTACTCTCTCATCTTCAAATAATTCAGAAATGTAGTTTTCCCATTCTTTTAACTTTTCATTGATGTCTAATATTCTGTGTCCGTTTCTCTCTTCTAAACTTTGGGATACTTGTTTTCATTTGTTTCCAGCGACCTCTTTCAATTTCTTGTGCAGATGAAATGTATCGTGTTTCTTTTCATATTGTTGAATTTCATTACATTCTTTACTATGAAATTGTGTTTTCGCGTGTCTTATCTTCTGCCTGATTATTGCGTGGATCCTCTTGTATTCGTTTTTATCTTTATTTCTGACTTCTCTTCTTTGATCCATAAGTCTCAGTATTTCTTCTGTCATCCACCCTTGTTTTTTTCTTGCTTTTAGCGCACTCAATTTTGTTTCTTGAACAGTCTTTAAGATGTCTTTAATTCTCGTCCAGTTTTCCTCAGTACTTTCTTCTTTGCTTGATGTTAACTTCATCTTTTGTTCTAATATACTAGTTATTTCTTGTTTTACAGTATCATTTAGCATCTTTTCTCTATCCATAGTAACTGTTTGCTTATTCGTCCTTGCAACTCTTTTTAATCTCAGTCTTATTTTTCCTACTAAAATATTGTGATCGGTTGGTACATCTGCTCCTGGATATGTTTTTACTGATAATACTGAATTTCTGTATCTCTTATTTATACATATGAAGTCTATTTGGTTACGAATAACTCGTTCAGGTGTATCTGCTGGTGATTTCCAGGTGTAAAGACGACGTTTTGGAAGTTTGAAAATTGTGTTCATTATAACTAATTGCTTTTCTACGCAAAAAGATGCCAACATATCTCCTCTTTCATTTCGTATTCCCAGACCATATTTCCCTATGACATCTTCCTGTTCACCTTCACCAATCTTTGCATTAAAATCTCCCATGATAATATTGAGATCGTGTTTCTTTGTAGGTGCTAATACTTTTTCTAAATCATGATAGAATTTTTCAATTTCTTCTTGTTCATAGTCTTGTGTGGGTGCATATACTTGTAATATGTTCACATTGATTGTTGTTGATTGTATTTGTATCATCAGTATCCTGTCTGAGAATAGGACGACGTTTTTTTACAGCTTCATCTGTTTCCTTCGACACAATTATTGCTACACCATTTTTGTGTTTTGAGCTGTCTTCTCCTGAATAGTATACAATGTGGTCATCTACAGTTACTTTTCCAGACCCCGGCCATCTCATTTCACTTATTCCAAGGATACTTATATTTAGACGCTTCATTTCTTTAATGGTGTTATGAATTTTTCCTGGTTCGTACATGCTTCTTACATTCCATGTACCTATTTTTCTTTCTTTAGAAAATGTGTTCTAAATTATTAATATAGATAAACATTTTGGAAAGGAAAATAAATGTAAAACGCAATAATTTTAATGAATAAACACCTCAGGAACGCCTATGATGATACAAATTTTATGACCGTTTTATGACTTTGAGGCACATTTCGTGATCTCAACAATTTGTAAACGGATTATAGATCACTTGTGATATTTATTTATTTGCTTTAAATGATAATAGGATAATAAAAAATGAAATGAAATGAAATGAAATAAAATGAAACGAAATGAAACGAAATGAAACGAAATGAAACGAAATAAAACGAAATGAAACGAAATGAAACGAAATGAAACGAAATGAAACGAAATGAAACGAAATGAAACGAAATGAAACGAAATGAAACAAAATGAAACGAAATGAAACGAAATGAAACGAAATGAAACGAAATGAAACGAAATGAAACGAAATGAAACGAAATGAAACGAAATGAAACGAAATGAAACGAAATGAAACGAAATGAAACGAAATGAAACGAAATGAAACGAAATGAAACGAAATGAAACGAAATGAAACGAAATGAAACGAAATGAAACGAAATGAAACGAAATGAAACGAAATGAAACGAAATGAAACGAAATGAAACGAAATGAAACGAAATGAAACGAAATGAACCGAAATGAAACGAAATAAAACGAAATGAAACGAAATGAAACGAAATGAAATGAAATGAAATGAAATTAGATTGGTAAAAAGATTAATGTCAATGAGAAACTCAATGAGATGAAGAATGAGTGGGCCAAGAAAAGAGTGGCTGGTTTTGGGACAGGATAAGTTTGTCCTTGGAATGCTAGGAGGATTTATATGGATATTATATTTGCATAAAATTAAAATAGGTTGATTGGCTGTTTAAATTAAATTAAAATATTTTCAATATAAACATGTCCTAAATCAAAATGTTGATACAGGAATCTAAATCTCTTTTTTTAATACTACTTGTTTAAGAATTTTATTAATCACATCTATATTTATTTCTGTGTAGGTGGAGTTAAATTTTGGTATCCTATTGATTCTTTCCTTCCTTCTACAAAAGAAACTCGAGGTTCTGAATTTGATGTGTACATGTTAACATCTGATTCACTTTTCTGGGGGAGTTTACCCACGCTATTTGCACTCGTACTATTTAAAATCTGACGTTACCTTTTAAAGTAGGTAAATGAAATTCTACGCTCTTTGCCGAACTGAGAATAACTCTATTTGTAACTTAAAACTACCGTTTTATTTTTCCTATATATACTCCCGAATACATTATATTTATAAACAAAATTCTATTGGAATTTGTCTATTTGGAATTGCTTAAATGCTCAGAAATTCGCGAGGAACTTTGAAAAGCGTATTTAAAAATTGATGATATACAGTGAATGGATACATTATGGAATATTATCATTATTTCGAGAACTGTCGAGTTTTGAGGGAAATCACAAAACATGAAATACCCATCTTATAACGCACGTGGAGTAGGGATGACGCCACCGGTGCGGGTGTAGTGACGTAATCGTTAATTATTTTAAATAAAAATCTATATAATGCGACACCTCATTTGAAGGAGAATTGAATTCTCTTTCCTTATTTAACGACATTTTTAACTAAAATATTTTTTAAGGGTACAAAAACAATTTTTTTTTAAATTTAAAATCAACTGAATTACAACTAATGATTTAATTCATAATGTACTTTAAAGTAACCAAATTATGCATAATATGTATTTTAAATTAAATGTTCGAAATGCCATCCATTGGTTCCTGCCATGACTTTCTGAAGTAAATATTTAAAAAAGCAAAAATAAGTAAAAATAATAATAGACACACAAAGTTATCTCATAAACACTGAAACTTTTTGTCAAATGTTACCTACTTCAAGCAAGTGATAGTGGCATAGTTACTGTAATATTTATTGACGTAAATGTTTTTATTTTGTGAATTGTCATCAGTTGTCAATTGTAATTTTTACTTTTGAATACTAAATTATGGCTTACCTAAATGAAACACAAAACGGTGACCGGTGGACAAAAAGAATTTTGGAATGGAGACTACGAATACAAGCTTACAGAAATAGAGGTCGACCCCCAACGAAATGGACAGATGACATAAAAAGTGTGACTACAAATTGGATTCAGATGGCGCAAAATCAGACTAAGTGGAAAAACATGCGAGAGGCCTATGTTCAGCAGTGGACGTTAGGGGCTAGTTGATGATGATAAATGAAACACAAAGGATAGAAATATTAATTCGTAGCGGAGATAAAAAAAGAACACAGAACGAGGTATGCAATTTATTCAACGCAAAATATCCAGACATACCCATCAGCCAATCGACTGTAAGTAAAATAGTCTGAAAATTTTCAAACATATGCCAAACGCTGGGCGTCCTAAAATTGAACACAATGTGAAACTTGATATTTTATTAAGTGTACATGACAATGCACACAGCAGTTCAACATAAATACGTGAATATGCTGAAATTTCCCTACGATCGATATTATGTTAAAAAAAAAAGAAAAATACCATCCCTACAAAATTCAATTACATTAGGAATTAAACGACGACGATCCCGATCGCCGGCTTCAATTTTCTGAAATTATGCAGGATTTATGTATCCGCAATCCATATTTCAGCAATCATCAAATTCTTTTTTCCGATGAAACCACATTTTTTATACATGGTACCACGAATCTTTAAAATTGCAGATATTGGAGTCAAGAAAACCCACATTGGATGACTAAGTCACACACGCAATATCCTCAGAAACTATGTATGGTCAGGGATATGACCAGGGTATGGTCACAATAAAAATGTATGGACAGGGATCATTAATGATAGGATCATTGGCCCTTTTTCTTTAAAGAAAATCTAACAGAAGAACGTTATTTAACTTTTTTGAGAAATCAACTTATACCTGTCCTTGCTAACATGTATCCAAATGCCAATAAACTAAATTTACCTAACGAAAATATCTTGCTTCAACAAGATGGAGCCCCTTCGCATTACGCACGTGAAGTTTGTCAATTTTTAAATCATTTATTTCCCAGGAGGTGGATGGGAAGACGAGGTTTTATAGATTGGCCAGCAAGGTCGCCAGATCTAACACCTCTAGACTTTTTCCTGTAGGGTTACATAAAATCAAAAGTTTATGCCAATAGACCGTAAAACTTACAGGACTTAAAAGAAAGAATTGGTCATGAAATGAGTCTAATTACACCAGAAGTCTGATTTAGTTCTTCACACGGACGTCAGGTGGTTGAGTCGCGGAAAATTCCTAGAAAGGTTTCAAAAATTATTGCCCGAAATAACAGCTTTTTTAGACGAAAGAGGTGATGACACTCAGATTTTGAAAAACGAAAAATGGCTAAATGATTTGGCATTTTTGACTGACATCACAATGCACTTAAACACCGTTAACTTGGAGCTTCGAGGTAAAGGAAAAACTATTATTGAGATGATTAGCGCAGTAAACGCATTCAAAAGTAAATTGCAACTTATGATAGATAAACTGAAAAGAAAGGATCTGAAACATTTTCCGTCTTTGAAAGCAAGGATTCCTCAGTTGAATTATGATACGTATGAGGCTGAATTATCAAATATTTTGGGACAATTCGAAATTCGTTTTTATGATTGCAGTAAATTGGAAAATATAGCAATATTTATGGGTTATACTTTTTCATGTAAAAACATTGAGGAATTAGCTACTGAAATAGCAAGTCAGTTTAATATGAACTCATGTTCTGTTGAAAATGAGTTGGTGCAGATTATATCAGATATACATCTCAAAGCTACAGTATCTGATACAAAGTTCTGGCGTTTTATATCTGTAGATAAATATCCGAATGTAAGGCAAATCACCCTTCAACTGACGGCATTTTTTGGATCAACTTACTTGTGCGAGTCTGCATTTTCTGAAATGAAGATAATTAAGTCAAAATATCGTAATCGACTAACTGGCGATCATATGACATCATGCTTGCGATTAGCACTCAGTGGTTACGTACCATCTTATGAAAAGTATGCTGAGGACATGCAGTGCCACGCTTCAACATCCAAAGCCACTCCTTAGTTAAGTTTAACACCATATGTAACTCTTTTGTTTTGCAACAACAAATAAACTCGCAATTTTGAATAACTATGAGTTTTTTCATTGATATTGTAGAGAAGAACGTAACTAAACCTAACCCAAACCTTGACTAAAATAATGTACCTATATTGTGCAGAAAGCTAATATCTATATATGCTAGGTAGGTAGGGTGTATCGTGTATGTACGACAACCCTAAATCACACCCACTTGCAGTCTCTCAGAGTCGATCGTAAGTAGTCTGAAAATGTTGAGGTAGAGCGCCAGCAGTTCAAGTTTGAGCACCCCTGCTCTTAGCTATATCCAAGTTCTTGAACGCTTCTACTTTAAACCTTTCCTCTTTAACTTCTTTTTTTTCTTTGCATTGGAGATTCTAGCTCTTAGTTTAGCTTGTAGTAGGTAATGGTCCTAGTCTATGTTCGCCTATGTACGTCTTTCACGTCGCTGAAGTGTCTTGCGTCAACCACAACATGGTTGATTTGGTTTACTGTATTACCATCTGGACTTTTGCATGTTCCCTTGTGTATATCTTTGTGCCTGAAGCATGTGCTGACAATCACCATGTTTATTAAAGAGGCTAAGTGTATTAGTCGAGTTTGACTCTTTATGTAAACTGTAAATTCCAATGGTTGGCATGTATTCCCTCTCCTTACCTATGTTTGCATTAAAATCTCCTATTAAGACTTTTACGTCATTTGTAGCACAATGTTGTATGATATTCTCCAGTTGTTCGTAAAATTGTTTTTTTTTTCTTTATCCATCTTCTCCTCGGTTGGTGCATGGGCATTTATTATTGAATATTTAAAGAATTTACCTCTGATTCTTCGTTGAGATACCTTCGTTGAGAGGTTGGAAGTCTATTATAAGGTGTTTCACTCTTTTATTGACTATGAATCCCGTTCCTAATTTGTGTTCCCTTGGATGGCAGCTATAATATACTTATCGTATAATTCTTTTTCTCTAATATTTTATTTTTTAACAATCTCATTTCCCGAAATGCAATTATATCGCCCTTATATAAGTATGTCTACACTGTTAATGAGAGACTGCAAGGCTTCTGGCCTGGTATAAAGATCTTAGATTCCACGAGAATACTGCCGTCCTAACATGAAATGTCCTATCTGCAAAATTTGGAAAAGTGACTTTATTTGCTCACGTCATACGTAAACATATTATCTATGTATGTACAAAATGAAATTGTCCTATAAGCATCTTAAGTGCCTTATTATATACATATTTAAGCTAGTATTTTATACTGAGCTAAATCAGTTAGGACAATTTTGCGTACTATAATATAAGCATGTTTGTAACATAACTTCAAATAATTAATTATAAAAGGTATTTGTTATTGTCAGACATTTGGAGTATAATGTTACCTTAGGTATAAGCAATAACTGATTGTAATTATTGTTTGTAGTAGTTGCAAAAAATATAGACGCATGTGCGTCTTTTGCTTTTTGATAATAGCAATGCAACATGTCTTGGCCGGAACAGCGATAGATGTAAACGTATGGTATTTAGCCAAAAGTGAGAATGATCCAGATTATGCACCTGGGCCGTCAAATGAATTACTCTACTAGTAGAGTACTCTCTAGTAGTAGAGAGTACTCTGAATACTACTCTATTTGTTGTCATTCGGCTTGTATGACCGTTCCATTCTACTCCATTCCGTTCCATTTCTTACTTTCTATATGTCATTATTTTCTTGATGAATGTTTTGTAAATTCTGCTATTTCTTCCTTTTCCGATATTTTTATTTCTTCATATTGTTTCATTCGGGCAGCAAGCGGCACTGTTTGCTCTATTCACTTGATCTTCTACTTCAGTTTCGAGCTTGCCGTAACTAGATAATTTGATGCCTAGATATTTAAACTTCATCACTTGTTCTATTATCTGACCTTCCAGCTCCAATTTATATCTTAGTAAATTTGCTGTTGTAAGCATGCATTTTGTCTTTTTTGGGGAAATTAACATTTTTCTGGCGGTTATATTAAATTGGTGCAGCATACGTTGTAAATCGTCTTAACTTTAGAGAGTAGTATTGCGTCGTCTACATAGTAGATTAATTTGAGTTGTTTTTCTCTCATTTCGTATCCTTTTTTAGTTCTTACTTTTTTATTATTTCATCCATAATCAGGTTAAATAATAGAGGAGTCAGGTAATCTCCCTGTCTTATCCCATTGCCAGCTTCAATAGGGTCGGTTAGTTCTTCTACTTTTACTTTTATTGTGTTTTTTGGTAGATATTTTCGATCGTTTTGATTATTCCTGGAGGTATCTCCTTTGCGTACAGTAAGTGGATAACGTCTTTTAATTTAACTCGTTTAAATGCCTTCTTAAGGTCCACGAAACATAGATATGCCGGTTTGTTGTATTCTAATGATTTCTCTTGCACTTGCCTCATTATAGATATAGCATCGGTGCATGATCTTCCCGACCTAAAACCTTGTTGCTCTTCTGATAGTGTTATAATTTCATTCAGTTTATTTGTTATCACTTTGGTTGTTTTGATTATTCCTGGAGGTATCTCCTTTGCGTACAGTAAGTGGATAACGTCTTTTAATTTAACTCGTTTAAATGCCTTCTTAAGGTCCACAAAACATAGATATGCCGGTTTGTTGTATTCTAATGATTTCTCTTGCACTTGCCTCATTATAGATATAGCATCGGTGCATGATCTTCCCGACCTAAAACCTTGTTGCTCTTCTGATAGTGTTATAATTTCATTCAGTTTATTTGTTATCACTTTGGTTGTTAATTTTAGTGTTGGGTTTAATAAACTAATTCCTCTGGAATTCTTCGGGTCCGATTTGTCTCCTTTTTTGAAGGGAGGTATTAGGATGCTTGATATCCATTCTTGAGGAATTCTGTTTTTTTTTCTATTATTTTATAAAACTTAGTATAATAAAATTTAAAAAGTACAGGTAATTAGAATTTAAGTTTTATTTAGGTTAGTTTCAGTTTCATTTAGGTAAATTTCAGTAAGTAATACAAAAAAACGTGCTTCATATACACTAAGCTAAATTGTCCTAAGTGACAATATAATCAAAAACCGACTAATCTGAAAAGAATAAAACAAAATTATGACTAGCAATTAAATTCTATTCTCCGACATAATATATAAAATAAAACATAAAGACTTTCTTAAATTACCAAGCGTTATACAATGAAAAGAAACAAAAACTTGATTTTCTCAAAAGACTAAATTTTGCAGATAGGACCTTTCATGTTAGGACGGCAGAATAATTCTAAATCATTGTCCTTTTTCTCGCCGAGTCGTCGTCTAGATTTCAGTCCAGAAACTTTACCTTGAATTCTCGCAACATACTGTTTTTTACGGGGTCGGGGTGTTAACCCTATGTCCAACCCCCAACCTGGAGGACCAGTTCACCCGCTCTCGTCAGTTTCCGACCCAACTTTCCACCCGGGTTAGATACCGGATCTCCAGTTGGGTTGCTCGGTTTAACAGGGGGCACCAGTGACAAGGTGAGAGTCGGATTTGAGCAGAAGAGGCTATGGAGTAAACTGGAAGCAACTTAATGGTTTGGCATTTTACCCCATTATCCCCCAAAACCTTATACAAATACGTATTTTCAGAAACGCTTTAATATATGGGAAGTTCTATTGAAAAACAAAACATTGGTTCATTTTGTTGTTTCGACGGACCCTGTATAATCAAAAATAATTTTAAATTAAGACGTCTTTCTTATATATCAATGTTGTTATAAACATTTTTTTTTATATATTCACTACGAATAAACGTAAAGATTAAAACTACTATAATCTATTTCAACATTTTGTTTACAATAATTTACATTATTAAATTTCAGATTGGCTGAGAGCGCACGAAATCTGGATGGATAATCCCATCAACCAGATTGATGCAGAAACTATAGAACACACTGTTAGTGATATGTATAAAATGATGGTGAAATCGATAAAAACTTTTGCGGACATTCCCACCATGCAGAACGTTGCGATTGAGATAAAAAACCAGATTGATGATTTTAAACCATTGATACCTCTTCTTCTGGCCCTGAAAAATCCCGGTATGAAGGAGAGACATTGGGAACAGTTTGAACAAGAAACAGGTAAGAAATTAAATGTAGTAATTTGTTACACTTAATAAAAGTTTTGCTAGTCATTCATATTTCCATTTAAATTTAGATGTATCGTGTATTTCTTATTTATATACACTCAGGAGCAAAAAATTAAATCTATGACATATTTCCCATTTATTGCAAGATTTAAAACTTAGGACTTGATATATGGCACACCCATATAAATATTAACAAATCGCGTTTTTGTGTTGGAACTTCTTTATTTTGTTTTTATATTTTAATTTTATTTGCTCTCTTAGGGTTTTAAGAACATTTTTAATCACTAAATCTTCTCAATTAGGTAGCAGGTACCCTTAAGGCAAGTTCCTTAGATACCACCTCTCTATAGTCCATTTCCATATTGATAGCACATTATGTATGCAAATCCCTAAACTGTTGATACGGGTGACTCAATGAAAAATAGATATTTGTCAACAAGTTTACAGAAGTATATAGGAAAACAGTTTTTAATTGAGTATGGCCACCAGGTATAAAGGTTAAAACAGAATAGAATACAATAGTTTTGAGGATTACTAATCCCTAAATAAAGTTGCCATTGTCGGAGTGATGGAGATTAACAGGTACTACTGAATTTGCAAGAAATGTAAGATGTTTATTTTATTGATTATATATAAAATAATTTGTGGCCATAACAGGGGCCGATTTGTAAAAAAATTAGTGATATTTTAATCAAATTCCATTTCAGATTCACTACTTTCTTCAGAATCTGAGAAATCTTCAACTCCAATGTTAATTATTACCGGTTCCAGCATTGCATCAGTCATATTATCCAAATTCAACATTTTATTTTTTTCCTTGTGAGCATGACTAACAGCATTTTTCCAATTTTCTGGAGTTACTTTTGATAAGGAATGTTCTAATAATTGTTGTAAGTCTTCTAATTTAAAAGTTTTGTTGTTGCG
Source organism: Diabrotica balteata (assembly GCA_918026665.1). Classification (NCBI taxonomy): domain Eukaryota; kingdom Metazoa; phylum Arthropoda; class Insecta; order Coleoptera; family Chrysomelidae; genus Diabrotica; species Diabrotica balteata. The sequence continues at coordinate 91,360,107 of OU898284.1, read as the reverse complement.
TACGCCTTCACCTTTTACTTGAGACCATATATTTTCTATCGGATTCAGATCACAGTGGTATGGGGTTAAACGTAAAATAATTACATCACGGTTTAATGCCATTTCATCAATTACATATTTTTTATAAGCTGCTTTATGTTGCCTTACAATAGGTAATAATTCCTTTTTTGTCGAATTCTTGTACTCAATTGCCTGTTTATCCAAACATTCGATTATCTCTCCTTTTTTCCATGCCGTTGTTGGCAATTTTTCTGCTAGTCTTGAATGGCAACTACCATTAACCATGACTATGACAGAATTTTTTGGAATTATATCCAACATTTGCTCAAAATATTCTTCAAAAACGTCAGCAGTCATTTCCTCGTGGTAATTTTTGGTTGATTTTGAGGCAAAACTTAATAATCCACCATTGACAAAACCGTATTCGTTTCCAATATGGGTTATTATGAGTCTGCGTTCTTTTCCAACGGGAATGTTGTTTATTCCAGTGGATACACCTTCGATGAATGTCTGACGGGAACTTTTCACATTTGTATCAACCCATAGATATGGTACAGTATGACCTTCACTTAGCTCAGTCTCGTCCAAATAAAAAATTGTTTTCCCTTCTTCTCGGTACTTTTTAATAGTTCTTCGATAATCTTGTCTCCAACATACAATGTAATATTTTTCAATTAAAACGGATTTTCTTCTATTCTTTTGCCAACGAAATCCCATCTCTCTCAATAGTCCCCATAATTTCTTCTTGCTTATGATTAGTAACTCTTCGTTTTTTTTTAATTAATGTTTGAATTTTGTCCAATGTTGGAAATTCTTTGTTAAAAAAAAATGAGTGGACGCTGCGTCTTATCATGTTTTTATGTATTTCTTCAATTTCCAAGGGTTTACTACCTCCACTCTTCTTGGGAGATGCAACAGTTCCTCCTTTTCTTTCTTTTAGGAATCTATAAATTGTTGGTTCTCCAACCCCTGTCATATTTGAACACATGTTAACGATTTCACGAACATTATTTAAAGGGCGTTGATGTACCAGTGCATCGTGTACATTTAATATTATATTTGTCTCTCTTAGACTGAAGACACCTTTAAAACTACACCTAACCGGGATAAAACCTGCTGTCGACGTTATTTTAAAATGCAAATAATAAAATATCGACACCAAAAACGTAGGTAGGTAAGACATGAACAATGTACATCTACAAACTAAATGAAAGATGCAAACAATTGCTAATTTATATTTTTGGCATAAGCTGTAATGTGGCATAAAAACTACTTAAACTATCATTAGTGAAGCCTTATCAGTAATTTCAGGTAATCGTTCAAAGAAGGTATTCTTTTTGTGTCAGGCGATAACTTGTATAGAAAACCATAGTCACCTTTAAATTACTATTTATATTAATTTATTTCGTGAAACATTGAATTCTCTCCTTGATCACCCGTGTATAATTAACAATAATCATGTGGCATATATACCGACGTTTTTTACGTACAAAAAAGGTAAAGTAAGATTAGCGGACACTTATTTTACAGAAGATTTTTTTAAAGATAATGAATTGTTGACGGCATCTTAAAATATTATTTTTTTTTATTTATTTCAAAACAAGTATAGGGTGACGCCTATGGTTTTTTGACCTGTTGAGGATTTGCATACATAATGTGCTATCAATATAATAAAAAAGGACTATAGTACCTTTTTTTGTGTACTATTTCGGAATGAAAAGCACAATTCCAGTTTTCTTTAGTATTTTTAGATACTTAATGACAATATCAAACACTTACATATGTTATTACTCGTTTGCTTTTGTACCTCATAGGAACTCGAGGGCTGGATAATATCTGGGATATTATCATTTTGGTTTTAAAAATTTTAATATCCCAGAACACCGCAGGAGTTGTTCGGACACCATCGCCGTCAATACCAGAGACCTACCTGCTAAAAACACCCTCAGTGGTGAATTACCGGCCGGATATCCCTGTTGGGACCTAACGTCCTGCCTTCTTGCTTGCTCCTGGGCACCTTGCCTCAATTCGGGTCGCCCTTTTTCTTTTTCCTTTTTCTCCAATGTTCGCTTTACATAACTCTAAACTGCTCTCTACCGATGTACTGACCTAAGCATCTCCTCCACCAGTTCCGTGACTGATTGCGCCCTACTCCCTAGCTTTCTCTCAAGCAGACTACTCTAGTCAATCCATCTATCGCATACCAATAGAGTGTATGACACCGTGTCCAATATTTTACAATATAGTCACTTGTTATTTTCTGCCTTTCCAAATCTGTAAATCCAAACACCGATACACGCATCTTCTCAGATTAGGAATCAACGAATTCGTCCACTGCGCCATCCTTCTTTTTTCGTCTTATTCCTCTTGGCACACTGTTATGGACCTCTGCCTTTTTTTCTTTATTTAAACATTCTTACTATATCTTTATTATTTCTCTCGTATATTCTTCTTATTTCTTTCACTAGCACGTGTATCGGAATACACCTGGTGATAACTCCCAGTGTCTTGGTAGAGACTGTTCTGTATGTACATGGCACCCTCAATAGCGTCTTCCTATCTGCTCGAGTGAGCTGTTTTTTTGTCATCTTTATTAAAGCTGCAGTACGCCAGACAGGCGCAGCTTAGAGGACGATTGATTGCATAACATAATGAAGGACCCTCCTGTACTCAGTTTTGGCCCGCAAAAGTTGAGCATAACTCCCCTTCCAACGCGGCGGATCTTACCGTAGTTCTTTGAGTCACCGCTTTAAGTGCTTCTCCTATCTTTCGTTTTGACTCAGAGTCATATGGCCCCGATCTTACCCGCAGCCAGTTCTAGGTCATGCATTTTTATTACTTAATACACGCTGTGCACCAAAGATAAGGTCCTCCCTGCCCTGAACCACTACCAACATAGCGACGTCGTCCACGCGAAAGGGGTTAGATTGCTCTGTATTGTCGGCTCACAATCCCGCTCATATGCTAAGTTTCACAGTATGGGTCATAAGACCAACCACTGCGGCAATTCAGCCATCACGTCAACTTCCACTCCTCTTTCTACTTCAATTTTCCAGTCTGACAGATAGTCGGAGACTAAATTCATTAAGTACTTCGGACACCTTCTCTTGTAAAGCCTTCAATACTATTTCCATTTTATTGTGTTAAAATGATTCCGGACGTTAAACAACAGTAGGATCCCAGCTCTGGTTAACCCCTACCCTGCGCAATTCGCGAAATGTTTCTATCGCCGCATCCACCGTGCTGCTGTTTTTTCTCAAACCGTACTGTTTCGGTGACTGACTCTTCAATGACTGTGTCTATTTGTCCTCTTATACGCCTCTTGTATAATTTACTTATGTACGGCAGAAGGCAAACAGGTCGATACTTTTCTTTCCATTCGTTCATTTATTCTCGTCTATTCACTCTTGTCATTAATATATTCTGTTTCTTTTCCATTGCTATCATCCTTTACTGTTTTACTCATGTCCTCGTTTTCCTCTTCGTTCTTCTCCTTTGGCTTGTCATTTTTCTCCTCCCGACTGTTCTTTTCTTCCTCTTTCGATATTGCCGATAGCCTCCCTTCGCCTGTATCCTTTATAGACTCTTCTACCACTATACTTACCTTCTTTTGTATTAAATATTTTTCCATTTTTCTTTCCACGAGTTGGGTCGATTCTTTGGGCATCGCGTGTGATTATTTTTTCCCTTGCGCTATGCACCCCTTCAACACGATGGTGTTACACCTTCAGGTTGGGGTGGCGGTATATTAGAATGATGCACAGCCGCCTGCTCTATGCATATGTTCTTAGTGGTTTTTTCCACTGGTTTTGTATCTTCTTCTTGAAGTGCCTATCCATTTCGAATGTTGGTGACCATCATGGCAATCTGTAGCTTGCAAACTGCTGCTCTTAAAAGATTTGTAGTTGTTGTGTTGAACCACGTACGTAGATTTTTTAGCAGAGAAATCCTTTGCCTTCCTGGTCCACGTTTTCCTTCTGCTTTTCATTGTAGAATTAGTTTTTGTACAAGTGAAGATTTTCTCCTCGGGTATAGGTTTAGGTATCAGGACGTGTATGATGGGTAGAAGTCTGTGTCGTATGATAGTTGGGAGTTTATGTTTATCACACAGAAACAGGTTAGGAACTTAAATTATTGGACAGCGGTCAGTTGGTCCATTCAGTGGCCTTTGACGACAAGTAGGAGAAGTCGTGAAGGTATTGTATTTGAGCGGCTTGCTTTCACACGGAGTCATTAAATATTTAATAGTATATTACATAACGAGAGTTGTAAGAAGCTTATTACATGCGAGTAAAAAAGATGCACTCGAGCCGCGTAGCTGCAAGCTCAGTAATTTTACAAGCATGTAATAAGCTTACAACTCAAGTTGTGTACTATACTTTTACAAGTATAACAACTTTTATTTATTAAGCAAGATTCGAGAACAATTTAAATTAAACATTTATTTATAAGAATTAATTGTAAAATTTTGGCAACTATTTATAACTATACCCTTATCCGAGTTTGTCGGTTTGTTCAATAATATGTGGTGAATAGTGAGATGACGTAAACTGTACGGTTTGTTCTTTTTGAATATTTTGTATTTTCAGTGTATGTAAAGGTCTGTCATTTTCAATCTTAACATTATTTTTCAAAGTTATAACATATCATAGCATAGAATATATTGCCCATATTGAGCATGGTTTTTTCTTAGCGATTTCTCCAAAATAGGCCAATAGTAGCTTTTCAGAAAATTAAGTTACATTATTTGTTGTACGGCAATCCATAAATTGCTGATATAACTTTTTATATCTTCCTCTAGATTTTTCTGGTAATAGGTTCTCGGTAGTGTTCGCAGCTAACTTCATAACATTGATTACTATTAAACTGGGAATAAGCCACAATTAAAAATAAAAATACGTTTATTGACGTTTCAATTTCTACTTCAGAAATCGTTCTCAAAATACAAACAGTAAATTAAACAAATTTTGTTTTTTGTTACATAGTGAAAAATTCTTCTAATAATTTAATTTTATCTGACTCATTTATATTGACAATTCAGACATACATTATGCATTTTAAAGTAGACGGCTTTAAAACGATATTGCCAATATTGTTGAGTTGCGCTCCTGGGACGACTTTACTTATAAGATAGTTCATTCGATTACATGAAATCAACTTTAACTTGAGAATATCCGTCAGAAAAAAATCATAGCATGTAATTCGTCTTTAAAAAGACAAACATATGACATGATGACAGTAAAATTCTCCTGTTAGTGATTCCATAGTAAATTATGAGAGAAAAACCAGGAAAAAACCTCATAATACTATCCCGACATTGTAAGTATTTGTTCGTGAATTTAGTTTACCTTCAACAAACATCAAAATTCAGATTTTATATGTTACGTTATTTAAAAAACATAAATAATGTATCCTCTATATGTTACTGACTTACTAATACTGGTATTTTCTTATTAATAACTTCCTCTTTCAATATTGGTAACCAGATCCTACTACATTCTGCCGAGGAATTTGCGACACAATTGGCCTCATTTAGCATAATTAGAGCCGCTTCTTTGATTTTTCTTTTTTTACCATCCGTTTCTTTTAGGACTACACTTGAATTATTCCATTGAACCCTATGTTCATTATCCCATGCGTGTTTACAGATTTGAGATCTATCAAATTCTCTATTTTTAATATAAGATTGATGTTCACTTATTCTAACATTTAATGGCCTTGATGATTCACCCAAATAAAACTGATCGCATTCACAAGGTACTTTATAAATGCAATTCTTTGTCCTTTCTTGTTCATTGTTAGGTTTGGTTTTGGACCAAATAGATCTCAACGTGTTTGTTGTTTTAAACGTTGTTGAAATGTTGAATTTATTTCTAATCCTTTTAAGTTTTTCTGATAATCCTTTCATGTACGGTATTGTTATTTTCCTCATATTATTCCTTGTGTATGCTGTAGAATCTCGTTCTAAGTTGTTCTGTTCTATTCGATGGAATGTTGATCGAATCAGGGGTCTCATGCTGCCTGTTGTCTGTTGGGTCGTTATCTTCGTCGTCTGATACGCTCAGGTTGTCTGGATGAGGAACCATATCAATGATGTCCTGGTCGATGAATTCACTTTCTAAATCATCGGCTGCTGACCACTCACTTATCTCTTCTTATTTAATGTCGTCACATCCCGGCAAACTTTTTATTAAAGATTTAATTTCTTCTGTCGTTTCTTTGCCATTTTCTTCTTCAGGATCGTCAATCAAAATCCTAGCAAAAAGTTAGTTCCAGCATTTTTCCAAAGTTGAAGATTTGATCTTGGCCCAGAACTCAGCACACTGATAAACAACATGTTTCATTGTTGAACATTTGAGGATTTCAGGAACACTTTTGGATTCATTTGTCTACTGTAATAACAGATGTCTTAAGAATGCTCCTCTATAATGTCTCTCGAATGTCTCTATTAGTCCCTGGTCTAACAGCTGAATTAAGTTCGTGAAATTTGGTGCCAAAAATCTGACAATTATCACTATTATATAGATTTTGAGTCAACAAGCAATAATGCTTTGATGGGAAGGTTTTTTTATTTTAAAAAGGATTTTACGCTTGGGACGAATTCATTTTCGAACCATTCTGAAAACAAAGTGGTCGACCATGAGTTTTTTTGGCTTCTATAAAAAACTGGAAGTGCTTTTTCTCAAATCTCTTTTAGAGCTCTTGGTTTTTTGATTTCCCAACACACATAACGCATCAATCGGTAAGTGAAATTGATGGAATTTACATTTTGCGATAAAAATTTACTTTTTATTGACGAAATTATTGAAACTGTCAGCCGTTTCGGTTAAACGATGATTCGGTTAAAAAGGTTTTGGTTAAGGGAGGTTTTACTGTATTTAAATTACTACTATATTTACACCGACATATTAATAATTTTTTAATCTGTCAAAATAAAAAAAGAGGTTAGATCTTCGTAAATGGGTATATTTAAAAACCCTTAAATGCAAATTGACATGCCTGAGCCACCAAAATATCAGGGTAAAAATCGTTTAAATTACATATGGTTACTAAAGATTGTACATAATGTTGTTAATCACAATTAATGTTTGATATTAAATTAAATTTGACTTCAGGTCACATACACCCATGTTTTAGGTGAGTTGCAGTGGCCGGAGAGTAAACCTCTTCAAACAGGCTCCAGCTGGTAACTGAAGAGGTTTACCTCGTAACCCGTTTGAAGAGGTTTACTCTCCGGCCCCTGGAATTCACCTAAAATATGGGTGTATGTTACCTGAAGTCAAATTTAATTTAATATCAAACATCAAATGTGATTAACAACATTATGTACAATCTTTAGTAATCATATGTAATTTAAAGGTTTTAAATTACATATGATTATATTTAAATTTTTTTTTTAATTTAAAATGCAATTTGCATTTTAAACCTGATGATGGAATTTTTATTCCGAAAACGTTCGTGTAATTTATGTACCCCTTTTAAGGGTTTTTAAATATACCCATTTACAAAGATCTAACCTCTTTTTGTGATACGTGGTATACAGCAAGCTGCAGGAATTGTTTTCCTTGTGGATTTTGTCAAAATAACGTCTGTTAATCCGTTTCCTGGAAGGAAACTGAAAGGTAACAAGACAGAATATAAGGAAAAACAGAAACTAATTAAACAAAAAATAAAGGTTGCTAAAGAAAAATGGATGGAGAATAAATGCAAGGAAGTAGAAAAGTTGAATGAAAAACATGATACGTTTAATATGTTTAAAAAAGTTAGAGAAGTAGCTGGTCTTTATCATAAAAAAACTTTACATACTATAACCGATTCGTCGGGAAAAATGATAATAGACGAACATGAAATTCGAACAACCTGGTGTAATTATATGAGTGAAATGTATAATGATGATAGACCCGAAGAACTGGAGACTTTAGTTGAAAGTGAAGGACTAGAAATACTAAAATCAGAAATACTGCATGCTATAAAGTTAGCAAAGAACAAGAAAGCCGTTGGCCCTGCTAACATACCGACAGAGATGTTAAAGCTTATAAGTGAGGAGAACATTGGAATACTGGTCAAACTTTTCAATGATGTTTATTCGACTGGTGATATCCCTGAAGATTGGTTAAAGTCCGAATTCATAACACTACCAAAAAAACAACGTCCGAAAAACTGTAGCGATTATTCGCTCCGTGCGTGACCATGGTAGGGATACATTGAAACGATGCCAGCGTGCGTAGCGGCGAAATATGACAAAATGGGAATATTGGACAAAATATTTTTACGCATAAATTTTATCAAAAATGCGTGCAAATACACGTTGCGTATTTAATTGTGCTAATAATAGCAAAAATGGTGATTGTAGTTTTCATAGGTTCCCAAAAATTACATATAAATTAGAAAAAAGAAAAAGATGAATTCGTGCTATTAATATGAAAAAGTAAATATTACATAGTTTCATTTTTATGCAATAGAAATAGAAAAAATTTAAATAATTTACCTTGAATGATATTTCATAAGGCTACAAGCTAACTGCAGATGACTTTAGCTTTTATATCCTAACTTTTACTATTATTGTTTTTAATTATATGCTCTTTTGCGTGAAAAACTTGATTTGCCAGTACTAGATTTTTCCCTTTCTTTTCCGTTTGGAGTTGAAAAGGTATATTATGATGAATTTTGAGAAACCCAGTTTTTAATACTACATTTATTTTGTACATAAACTTTAAAATATAGCTAAAAAACTAATTTATTAATAATTGTCAATTTCGCATGTATTTAACAATGTCAAACATATGTCATAAGTTTAACCTGAAAATTGGGATTCCCAAATTGTCAGATGAAGGCGGTAGGTGTCGCATCAGTCACGCACGGAGCGAATAGAATGATAAGCCTTATGAGCCACACTTTGAAAATATTTCTACGCATCATCCACAGTAGAATCAGAGATAAATGTGAAAAAGATCATGATGAAACACAATTTGGCTTCAGAAATGGACTGGGAACTCGGGACTGCCCTCTTTGCACTAAATGTATTACTGCAGAAATATCGAGATCAAAGGAAAGACGTCTTTGCTATATTTATTGACTATGAAAAGGCCTTTGATCGAGTACAGCATCACAAATTAATTACAATATTAAAAGATAAAGGAGTTGATAGTCAAGACATACGATTCATAGAAAAGTTATACTGGCGTCAAACAGCGACAGCTTGCATAAACGGAAAATCAACAGAAATATGTAAAATACAAAGAGGTGTCAGACAGGGTTGTATACTATCCCCACTATTATTTAATTTATATTCAGATAGAATATTTAAAGAAGCGCTGCATAATTTGGAATGGGGCGTGAAAGTTAATGGAATTCTGATAAATATAATCAGATATGCAGACGATACAGTTATTTTAAGTGTTAACATAAATGGATTACAATGCCTTTTAAATGCGATTGATAAAGTGGGAAGAGAGTTAGGCCTAAACATAAACTGTTCAAAAACAAAACACATGGTGTTTAGCCGTTTAGCACATCAAGATGCACGATTATATGTTGATGGTCATATAATTCAAAGAGTGTCCAGTTTTAAATATCTTGGTTGCCATATTACTGAACAACTAGATCCAGATCAAGAGATAAAATGTAGAATCGAGATAGCCCGCACGACATTTTTCAAAATGAGGTCATTCTTCTGTAATGATAACTTGCAACTTCAACTTCGAAAGCGCATGGTTAAATGCTACATTTAGTCAGTCCTCTTATACGGTGGCGAAGCATGGACATTAAAAATATCTACGATTAATCGTCTGGAGGCCTTTGAGATGTGGCTGCACAGACGTATACTAAAAATTCCATGGACGGCTATGCTGACAAATGTGGCAGTCCTTGAAAGAGCAAATGCTGCTCGCGAGCTGCTTGATAACATCAAATGTAGAAAGATGGCCTATTTTGGACACGTAGTAAGGGGAGACCGATATAATATTCTTCAACTTATTATGATGGGTAAAATAGAAGGACGCAGAGGAATTGGTAGAAAGCAGGCCTCTTGGTTGAAGAATATCAGGGAGTGGACAGGAATAAAGAAAGCTGAGCAACTATTTAGAATAGCTCGAGACAGAGACAGTTTCGCCATGTTAATCGCCAACGTCAAGGGGACTTGATAGGGCACGTTAAGAAGAAGAATCCGTTTCCATGGTAACTCGACCAACCGACTACAAGGCTTATGTGATATTACACATTTTTATAAAACTAAAGCGTAATTTTTTTATTACGTGCTAGTCATTACGTGTCAGTATCTGTTATGATGCATTTACTTAGCATCCAAATAGTAGGTAATATACAATTTACTAGTAAGAGAGTAGAAAAAATATATTACATTGTTTAATTTCCACCCTGTTGGATTATTTTTATCTTTAGTATAAGTATATAATAATTATTCTGTTATAATAATCTATTTCAGGTATTTTATTGGATTTCACCACTGGTATTACCTTCCAAGATTGCCTAACTATGGGCGTTGGAGAACATGCAGACAAAATGGGCAATATTGCCGACAAAGCTACTAAGGAATATACCATAGAACAGACCTTAAATAAAATGATGGGAGAATGGGAAGATGTCAAACTGGAATTGACACCGTACAAAGCTACAGGTAAGAAATTCGTACATAATTTAAGCTAACTAAAATTAAGTTTTAGTGAAAGATTTTGAACTAAAAAGGTAAAGGATTTTACTTCTACCTGTTTAGACCTAGTTGTAAAGAAAAAAAGTAAATAGATATATTTTCCCAAGATAACGAACATCAAGTAAATAATCAGTGGTCATATTAACTCTTTTTAAAACAACTAATAAATCAAGACACGTAAATGAATTTAAAATTTAAACAATCAGCGAAGTATAGTAAATCAAGTGTTTGTTACAATATAGTCACACCTAGAAGTTCCCAGTAATAATTAGCGTCCTTTATCATATTGCTCATATTGATCTCTTTGTTTACTGTATTCTATTGTACACGGATAAGCCGCGTTTTGGGGACTAAGTAAAAAAGAGATGTAATATAAAAGAATTAGTGAATTATGTCATTTATCTGCAAAAAATCACCGTACGTCGTAATTGCCTCAGGTAGTCAGCGGTTTTCAAATTAAAAATGTACGGTTTTCTTAATTTGATAATACCACATTAGGGATTTTTTTAATAAAATAACTTTGTATTATGTTTTATAATAATTGAATATCGTAATGCAGTGGCGGCTCGTGGCTTGAGAGACAAGGTCGGCAAGGTATTTTTTGTCTCCTCAGATAGGTATACCGTCTAATAAAGACTTCAATCATCATAGGAGATTTTTTGTTTTCTTTTTTTTGTTTTTTTTGTTTTTTTCCTATAAATTTAGAACCTAAACATGTTTATAAATAAACTCTAGTCTACGTTGTTTGGAAGTAGCAAAATGGGTAATAACGTCATCGTAAAATTTATTAGAGTTTTGAAGAGATTTTAAAAGTTTTTTTTCTATTGACATTTGAGACAAGCTTGACATTCTCTCTTGTTTCATGGTATTTCGACAATAAATTTTGATTCTTTTGAGGCAAGAGAAATCTCGTTCATTTGAGGCAGACGTTGGTGGTAATGAGAGAATTAATGACAATAATTTATTAATTTCGGTAACAGTTTGTTGTAATGAATTGCAATATATAACTTGTAACTTATCCCACCTTCCGAAAATATTTGGATCAGCATATAAAACTTTTAATTCATTTTCTAATTTTATTTTATTAAAGAATGATGGATAATTTTTAATCAACCTGTCTAATAAATATCTTGGAAATTCTTTGGCGTAACTTTTAAATTTTGAATTGTCAAAGAGGTCAAAAATTTGCAAATCTTCAAAATTCGAAAAACGAGTATCTATTTGCATAATTATAGTATCCAAAATTTCAAAATATACTCTTTTTTCGAGATCTGTTTCTGTGTCATGCCTTTATCTTTTTTTGGGGGGTTCGGAAATATCAAGCGAGTCCAAAACGTCACTGCGTATATACTGAAAATTACTATCATTACGAAAATCTGACTGAGATTTTGCACCAGTCTTGTTATTCTATTTTTGGAATGAATAATGTCAGTTAACTGATTTTGAACAACATTGAATATCAAATCGGTTTGGGTAAACACTTTCTTAAAAATATTTAAAAGTATGTTAAAAGAATAATCACTTAATAAAGTTTTCAAACCGATTGCTTTATGGATCGAGATATCATCACTTTCAAAATCGCCACATTCAATAATAAAATCAAAAACTTTCAAAAGCTGTTCACGAAAATCTGCTACAGTGAAAACTAACCGAGATTTAAAATTCCATCGCGTCTGACAAACAGTTGGCATTTTTGTCGAAACAAACCGTTCTAAAACATTAGTCCGTTTAGGCAAGCTTGAGAAAAATGAAGCAAATCCGCTTAAACTGGCAAAAACAGACGACATTCTTTAATTTTTTTACATGTATGTTGCAAAACTAAATTCATTCTATGCGCATGACAATGAGTAAATAAAGCTTGCGGTGCAATAGTTTTAAATTTTGCCTGGAGACCATTTAATTCACCTGACATCACGGCAGCGCCGTCATAAGTTTGCCCTACCAATTTATTTTTGATATCAAAAAATTTTAATTTGTCCTTTACAACACCAAAAATATGTTCTGCCTTATGGCTTTTATTCACGTCTGTAAAACCTAAAAACCTCTCATAGATATTACCACGTAACGCGTATCGAACAACAATTGATAATTGTGAATGACATGATATGTCGGTAGTTTCATCTCCTTCTAGTGAAAAGCAAATGGTTTCCTGAATCTCAGATTCAATAACGTTACTCAAAATGTAACTTTTTATTAAATAATGTATAATAAATATGTAAATTGATTCTTTTAATTCATTCTGGATTATTTTAGATACACCGCTAAATGTCTTCGAATCAGAAAGTAAGTTAGAAAATTCCAAATCGTATTTCTCAAACATTTTTATTAGTTCTCTATAATTACCTTGATTTAACGAATGCTTCGATTCATCGTGTCCCCTAAAAGATAATTCCTGACAACTTAAAAAAATTACAATATCAATTAAACGACGTAAAACTGCGTTATTATTTTTTACAATTTCGTTATGTTTAATAGCATTTTCACGTTGGGCATTATCTAATGAAACATGGATATTTTGTTTTCTAAATTAATCTAATTTAATCTGGCTGTAAGTATGATCTTTCGAAATAACATGTTTATGTAAAGCCCTAAATAATTCCTTTAAATTATCGTAACCAGATTCACACCACGGATTTTGATGTTTGCCCCTATTTGTCGAAACTAAAATGCAAGACCAACAAAAAAGTTTGTTTTTTATTTCACTCCCGGTAAGCCATGAGTACTTGCTGTACCAATAATCTGAAAATGATCTATTCCCTTACCAGCACTAATATTTATAAGCCGGGACATTTTAGGCAAAGGACGCCCCTTATTTTTAATAACAATTTGTTATTCGTATGGAATTGATGAAAACCCATTAGCAAAATATAATTTACAATATCAGACTGATCAATACTTACAGTTTCTCCCATGGCTTGCATTTTTTAGGTGTTTACTGAAATTGTTTACACTTTAATTAAAAAAAAACTTCTAATATGTCAAAAAACCCTTAAATCGTTAACTATTTACGGCAGACGTAACGTATCACAGTATTACTTTAGAAAATAAAAATAAATCAAAAAGATAGGCTAGTTCGTGCACTGAATATCACTTCAGTTTACTACATATATGAAATAACATTTCGTCCCACGCTCGCAATGTACAGTTCGCGACCAATCACCAATCCAAATGAAACATCGGCAAATTTAAATTCGCCGGACTTAGTAATTAAGTTCATATGGAAAGAGATGTATATTTGGTTGCTAATCAACCAATATTCCGTTGATTTTACAAGTAAAGTCAAGGTTGGGATCGGCTAGCCGAAAAAACATAGGCGGATGGATGTCTCCGATATCGGAACATTTATTTGAGTTTTATAAGTGTCGACGCAAGGACCACTTAACGCTCAGATTGCTCGAATTCTTTTAAAAACCAAGAATAAAATTTAGTTTTTATTATCTCACAGATATTTGTTTAGTTCACAAAAACAAATGACATCAACTGATTAGCTGCCACAATTATTTATTGAAATACTGATTAAATTAAATATTAAAATAATCTATAATATCTATAAAGATGTGGGTCGGCACTGCCGACCCTGCTTACCCTGACCGGCCGCCACTGTCATAATGTAAATTGATAAACATTGAGTATGAAATATACAGGGTCATTCAAGCAACATGTTGGTTAAAAGTTTTCAAAGTTCTGGTCGTCACTGGTTTCTGCAAACTTGGAATAATGGATTATGCAAAGCATTCTTCATTTTATAAATATTTGCATTCTTCTAGCACTCCTAGTTGTACTGGAAGTCGCCATTAAGTTTCATATTTTAAATAGAAACTGTGCTTTTTGTTATTTTTTTTAGAATTTACGTAAAATTCTGGATCGATTTTTATTGGGGTACCATTTTTGAAAAAATAGCCGTTTTTGAGATATTTAAAATTTTAGAAAATTTTTTCAGATTACACATGCAACTACAAAAAATAATATTATGGTTAATATTTATGCTGAAAAAACAAAAATTCTTTTTCAGCGTGTACTAAACTCTATTTTTATTTAAGCATACAAAAATTTGCAAATGTTAATACTGGGTGTTCAAAATTTTGTATTATATTTTAATTTTTATATATTTTATAAATATATCTATAAAAATATATATCTATATAAAACAAAGACTTATTCCTACTTTCCACACACACCTTCCCAATCCCACCGAGGTAGGTTGTCCTCCTGCGGAACAACCAGTCCCGGCTTTTCTCCGCTCCCTGGTCTTTGGAGCCAGGTCTCGACTATTTCGCGGTATTCCCCGTCGGGCAATGGGAGATTTTCGTGTAATTACATTTAAGTGGTAGGTTAGCCCATTTGGCTTTATCACTACCGGTCAAAACAATTGTTCGGCGATTTAATGATGGTTGTGTGTGCCGATACTTGCTTTCCCTTTTCTGCACCAAGTGCAGTAGAGAGCGAGCAACCATCGAATTCTTTCATACGTCGTCTAATACCCACTCATGTCCTTAATCTACCTTACTTGCCAATCTAATTTTTTTGGTGCTTGCATTCAAAAGCGTCGTGCGGCGTGCCTTCGGCTCTCTCCTGCATGCGGTTTTTGTTTTATTTTTTTTGTGTTTTTTTGGTGGTTAGTTCCCTTTTGTGTTAATTTTTCCATCTACGTCTTAATCTATGGACAAGTATCATCACTATCTGACTCGCTATCCGATTCATCTATCTCTTCATCTGTACGAATAATTAAAGGTCTTACTTCATCAATAAATTGTTCTATTTCATATGATTCTAAAATTTTTTTTCAGTGTGCTCAATACATTTCCGCCATTGTTCCTCATTGACTTGGTTTAGTGCATCTTGCCAATGTAAAACGCTGGCTTCGTCGGTGGTCTTACATGCATGTTTATCATAGTAGTTTTTAGTGATGCCCCACACCAATTCAATTGGATTGTACTGGCAGTGATATGATGGCAGTCTTTGGACCTCTTGACCATATTTTAGTGCCATTTGGTCAACGACAATTTTTTTCTTAGTAATGTGTTCTTTGCACTTATTTAATTATTCAGCTTTTAAAACTAGATGTTCGTGTTCTATATTTTTCTCCGACAGCCACTTTCCTAAGTCTTCTTTTTTCCAGCTGCTTGTGAGAAACGTTTCCTCTTCTCTGGTGTGATACAAAGCATTGTCTAAGACTATTAATGACGGATTTTCCAGATTTTTTAATAATTTTTCCTCAAACCAATGTTCAAAAATATCGGCGTCCATATTTCCGTGGTAATCATCAGTTTTTTTGTCGAAGAAAATATAAGACTAGCATTGGGTATAAAACCTTTCGTATTTCCTGCATGCAATATAATTTATCTTTTGTCATTACTCGCACTAGTACTCGAATAGCATTTGGTAGAATCATCTTGCCAGGATGATTTGGTATTATTTCCTTTCGCAAAAATCCATGTTTCGTCAAGAAACACAAATTGTCTGGCATATTCGGAATTCTTGTTTTTGAAATAGTTTCTTATAAATTTCCACCTTTTTCCAACAACATTGGACATCTTGCACAATACTTTACAATTATTGGTTTTTTTTTATATCTAAAACCCATAGCTTTTAATACTTTTGATAAACTGGTCAAACCCATATCACAAAGTTCTCTGTCCTTTATTTTTCGATAAGGGTCTTTCTTTTAACATGTTCTTTTGCTTTTTACATGATATGTATTTGCTTGTACGTGATATTTCTGATTGAGATTTGAATACCTTGTGGCAAGTCGAGAGTTTTGGGATGCAAACGAATCCTTTTATTTTCCTTACATAATTCCTCCTCACTCATTTTGCGAACTCTTTGCAAGGTCCATTCTGAAAATCCACAAGCTGCACTTGTCCTTTTTTGAACTGCCAGTACTGACGTAACTGGTCCCATGTTGATTTTTTTCTATAGTAAAATAATTTTCCACTTTCAACACAATTCGACGCTTACTCGGAGATAAAAACGTATATTTAGGTGTTTCATCGTTTTCTTGTACGTTCACTACATCCATTGTCACTATTGAAAACCGGCGATCGTTGAACTAGCGGGATTTTTCAGAGCTCGCTGAATATATACACGAGAGGGCGGGGCCTCAGTGGCAGGGCGTGTCGGTCATTGGCCGATGAGTCCGGTCAATGGAGAGCCTCGCCTCCGCAGACTGTTTACTATTTTGGCAAACATAACAACTAAAATTATCCAGTTATGCGACCGCAAGGAATGGATGCACTCATCGAGACAATTTTATTTGAAATAAAATTATAAAAGTTTTTTCAATAAATTATCATCACAAAGCATTCCATTTGCGTTTTTTCACGATTTATAAAAAATTGTTTTGCGCTGATTTATCCTCAAGTACTACAGCCGACCAGTAGGAGGTTCGGTACCACAAAGCAGGTAGAAAAGGGAAAGCATAACAGAGTGGCTGTAACTAAAGTCATAAATTATTTTTCGGGCGTTAATCCGAAATACGACAGGGTAAAACGACTTTATTTTAGTATACAGTACGATGCAAATGTATGGAATAAATTCATTATTTCAGAAACAGACAACTTTTAAAAAAAATCTCAATACATGTCGATTTAAATTTTTGAACGGTCGTCAACTGCTACATACGTGTTGGACATTACGTTATCAATGTCGGCGTAATGACGTAATCGAAGATTTTTTTAAATACAAACCGAGGTCACGCGACAGCTCATTTGAAAGGTATTCTTATCGCGTTTGCAACAATATAATTATTTGAATATTTAATTTAAATATAATTATATCTCAAAAACTGATTCAAATATTTGTCGCCCAAAGAATAAAACTTGTCTATGCTCGGGCGAACCAACTTTCAAAAACGTTAATTTGGATATTGCAGTTTAGTTCTAGGTGGTTGAGTTTATCTAACACTGTTTAATATGATACGAGTACATTTTAATCGGCACTGTATCAACTAAAAGCAGGGTTTGAATCGATCGACGTGTTTGTTTGGTTGTTGTCCATTGAAAATTATACTGGCTGTGTTGGCGCTTTCAATATTTTTTAAGTAACATTTAAATAATTCTACCATATCCTAAATAGAATAGAATATAATCGAATAGAATTTATTTGATCAATATACAAAAATAGCTTTGTTTTTGAGAAGTCAAAGGAGCAGTGATTACAAACAGATATTTAATATTCAAAATTTAAGAAACGATAAAAACACTAAATAAAAATATAAAAACATGAAATATTATCATAATACGCAAATACCCTGACCAAACTAGTATTATTGAGTAAAAACTGTACTCAGGTACTATGTTTTTGAATAGAAACAATGTTTCAAAAAGTGTGATTTGATTTTATTTCATCTGGCAAACAGTTATACAAACTAACATCTGTCGAATGTTTTTTTTATTTAGAAATTACAGCCGCATCCACCATAATGGTTATTAGCGGCGGCTACAGAATTACAAAATTAGACTTTATAAAATATTCCTATAGATTTTAGGAACTTTACAATATTACTAGCTGAGAAATTAGTGCCTAATAAATTACTTAAACTGTTAAATGTAACACGAAAATTGGCAAATCTATGGCATTCAATTAATAAATGGTTAACGGTTAATTGTACATTACATGTTTCGCAAATAGGTGGATCACTTTTGGAAAATAAATATGAGTGAGTAAGTCTCGTGTTTACAATTCGTAATCTCGTTATCACCAATTGTTCTCTTCTGTTCCTTGTTTAGGGTTCCCAAGCTGCAACGTCATTTTTAATTTGCTTCAGTGATGTTTGAGAAGATTGCCATTCGTTTTTCCACTTGCACTAAACTCGATTTTTTATAAAAGCTTTTATATCACTTTCGGTATTTCGATACTCTTCGATACTTTCGATACACTTTTTTTAAGAAATTTAGCAAAATTGTTGAAGTTAAATTAATATCTTTGCCTTTTACATAAACCACCAAGTCATCTGCATCTAAACGTGCTATTAAAGGTTTTTGGAGGTTTTTAATTATGTCATTAATAGCAATTAAACAAAGTGAAGGACTAATAATTAGGCCTTGAGGGATACCGTTTTCTTCCTCCTGCATTTCGGAATAGTAGTTGTTAACTCTTACACGAAAAGATCTGTTTTCTAGAAAGTTCTTAATAAAATGAAGGCAATTTCCACGAATGTTCCATGAATGTAACTTTTTTAAAATGTTGAATCTCCAACATGTATTAAATGCTTTTCTTAAGTCAAAAAAGACTGCGATACAATGCTGTTTTGTTGCCAGAGATTCATGAATATCACTTTCCAGGTCTAATATGTTGTCTATCCCCGATCGGTTTTGTCGAAAACCATTTTGTTCGTTTATAAGTAAGTTTGAATTTTCTAGATGCCAAGTCAGCCTTGAGTTAATAATTTTTTCTAATAGCTTGCCCATTGCACACGTTAGGCTTATCGGTCTATAGGAATTGGGGTCTAGACGAGATTTTTGGCTTTTGAGAAGTGGGAGAATGATAGATTTTGACCAAACAGATGGGTACTGGTGTCGCTGCCAGATGAAGTTAAATAATTGAAGCATGTAATTTTTAGCAGATGTGGGTAGATGTTTTAAGAAAATAGTTGGGATATCGTCAGGCCCAGTACTTGTTTCTTTTAGATCGTTCAGTGCGTTGTTTAGTTCTTGTAACGTGAGAGTAGCGTTTAATGGAATATATTTTTCTAAACAGAGGTTGGACCTTTCGGCCTCTAGTTTATTTTCCAGAAATACAGGGTCAAAATTTTCATTGAAAGACATTTCTCTGTAGTTTTTAGCTAATATATTGACAAATTCAAGACGAGAGGTGACAATTTGAATACCTATTTTGAGACTAGATATTGGGGATGACTCTTTTATGCCAGAAATTTTGCGTATTTTCTTCCATACTTCTCTTACAGGAGTGGAGCTGTTAATGCTAGAGACATATTGGGCCCAACTGGATTTTTTGGTTTGATTTACTAAACGTTGAGCTCTAGCCTTCATTTTTTTTTATAGTTAATTTTATTTTCCAGTGTTTTATGCTTCTTAAATCTATTAAAAGCTGTTTTGCTGGCATGTACTGCGTCGTTACATTCCGAATTCCACCAAGGCACAGGAACATGATTTTTAATGGGCCTTGTTTTGCCGATGAAGAGCTCCGCACTCTGCAAGATGACACTATTAAAAATACCTAAAGAATGGTTTAGATTATCATTCAGTATGAGACCCTCCAAAGCCTTATCTATATGATTTTCAAAATCGCTTCACTTAGCCGAATTTATATTCCATTTGGGCAAGAAGGATATTGGGCAAGGCTGATCTGAGAGATTCTCAATGGTAATAGGGTGATGGTCGCTACCATATGTATACTCGAGAACAGTCCAAGAGAGACGCGGAGAAAGAGCTGGATCACAGAAGCTCAAATCTATCATGGAGGATTCTCCAGTGCAGATGTTGAATCTTGTAGGTGACCCATCATTTAGTAAATTTAATTGAAGATCCTGCATTACCTTTTCTAGAAGTTTTCCTCTGTGATCAGTACGCTTAGAGCCCCAAATAAGGTTATGACCGTTAAAATCACCTACGATGATTCGAGGAGACGGTACAAAAGAAGATCAATAGATTCAGTATTCACAATTTTGAGTAATTCGATCGGAACTTCATCAGGCCCGGGAAATTTAACACGTTTAGCTTGTTTCATTGTATATTAAAATTCTTCTCGTATAATGTCAGGCCCAGTATCATCCTTAAATTCTTTTGGTGCTTCTGTTCTCTCTTTGTCTTCAAAAAGTTGTGCTATATATTGTGTCCATCTCTGCATTTTTTCGTTTATATCTGTTATAATTGCAACCCTTTCATCTCTTAGTTGCCTAGTTTGAAGTGTTTTTTCATTCCTGTTAATTCTCGACTTCTTTTATGCATGTTAAAAAAGTCATATTTTTTCTCAATTTCTTCTAGTTTTTGGCACTGATCATGTAGTAAATTTCCTCTCACAAATTTTCGACTTTAATGTTAACTTCAGAACCATCCACATCTATCATACTAACATATCACCATCTTATCCACTCTTCACTTCTACATCACATTCCTGTCAATTCTTTTCTCTTTCATTATTTCTTGGTCAATTCATATATCAAACATGTATCCAAAAGTTTTAACTTAGTAATCATTCAAACATTATCTAACAATTTATCAAAATTCATAATCTACCATATTACAAAGAATCCTTATCTACCATTGTCCACCTTCTCTCGGTCAACAACTTAGTAGCACACTTATACAACAAATTTCAGGTTTCTATAAACTGAATTTAATACCACCAAAATAGATTTTGTTCAAGGTGCTAGATACTTTAAGTATAAAGGACCCCTATTATCTCTAATTGTTGATTAACTCCTTTTCTCCTTTAACCGCCCCCCTCCTTTTCTTCAGTCATTTCCTTTACTTTCATTCTCATTAAGTCTCTGAGGAACCCAGCCTTTTCAATTTTAAATTTAATCACATAGGTTATTACTTTAATTTCTTCAGCCTGTAATTTCCATTTTACTAAACTTAATTTTATTAATTTTTTCACCATAGGAGCAGTCTTAAATAAAGTCATTTTAATATGAGGTCTGATGTTAGCTTCAAATATTTGTTATTTAATTTTTACCTTGTCCTAGATGTGATAAACATAAAAGGATAATTTTCATATATATATATATATATATATATATATATATATATATATATATATATATATATATATATATAAGCTAATCCAACATAAAATACACTTCTCGACCACATTCCATATGACAAAAAGCAACATAAGTTGCCTAAGACACAGGTCATTCTATTAATCATGACTATAAAACCATCATTGATTTCAGATCTTTTATACCCTAAGTTAATAAATAAAAAAGTTTTCTAAATCCCAACACCTGGATTGCTGTTATTTTTTAAAATCATCAAAACTTGTTGAATCTTTTGGCTGTAGTAATACTATGTACAGCTAATATAGCTTTTTGTTACATTGACATTTTGTTTTCGACATCGATCATAAGTATCTTGTCAATCAGTTCCCAGCTGTTCTCCGCGTGTAGATGTTCTCTCTCACCGGCTCTGGAACTCGCTTCAGCCATGTGTTACCTCTAGCCAAATTTAATTTAATACTGAACATCACAGTTATTTTACAACACAATGTATAATCTTTTATAACTAAATGTAATTTAAAGGGTTTTTACCTTAGTATTTTGGTGGCTCAGGCATTGTGACCTAGTAAGTATAACCATCTTTTGCTTTTCAACCATAGTCAAAATTTCATAATCACGTTTGTTTTAACTCAATGGTTTATACTTATTTTTAGACATTTTTTGATTTTAAAACCTGATGATGGACTGTGTGGTCCGAAAACGTTTGTTTTATTGATGTAGCCCTTTTAAGGGTTTTTTAAATAAATATAAAAGACTAACCTCTTTTTTGTGATACGTGGTATACAGCCAGCTACAGGAATTTTTTTTCCTTGTGGATAAAGTCAATTTGATTTCGGATTATTCTGTTTATTGTATCACCGGGAGATTTCCACATATACAATATTCTTTTTAGTAGTTTAAAAAGTGTATTAGCTATTATAAATTCTTCCGTCTGGCAAAATTGTGTCAAATGGTCACCACGATCATCTCTATTTCCTAGACCATATTCCCCCACATATCCATCTACTCTTCCCTGGCCAACTTTGACATTGAAGTCGCCCATTACTATTGTTTTTTATATTGTATTTATTTGGTTTGTAATTTTAAAATTTTGTAATTTTTAAGTGTCTCATAGAGTAATCTTTTTATAGGAACTTTTATAATGAAAGTTTCCGATGAAATTCAGCAGTTACTAGACGATCAAATTGTCCTTACTCAGCAAATATCCTTTAGTCCATTTAAAGGACCATTCGAGGAACTTATTGATGATTGGGAAGAGAAGCTAAAAATCACAGCCTATGTTATTGAGGAATGGATGGACGTCCAAAAGTAAGTGAATTCTAATAAATTAATTAATTAAGATTAATTTTATTGCATGATCCCATCATCATTCTCTCTCCTGATGCTGACCATAATGTAGCTTTGTCTATTTTAAAATGTTTAAACTGTTTGTCCTTATGTAGTGTAGTGTATTGTACAATTTTAAGTTTATAATATTTTATTCTTGTTGGATAGACCACAATTGACGAAATGCCTCTGAACATACTCTAGGAAGCGAAAGTACTTGGGCAAGATTTAATTAATAAAACTGTGCTCGATATCTGCCTTTCATTCATCTGAGCTGATGTGGCCTGAGCGGTGTGGGTTTGGGTGGGGGGTCGCTGAAGTAGCGGTCGCCATGTTGCCGGAAGTCGTTTAGCGCGTCATCGCGCGTATTTAATCTATTGGGCCGTTTTTCAATTTCGATGGCTTCACGTATAATTCTCGATTTAAAGAATTGGATAAGAGCGATGGTAATTGCTTTGTTGAAATCTATTCTCTGTTCACAAATTGTTGATAGCACGAAATATGCCTCAAAATCATCAAACGGTCATAAAATTTGTATCATCATAGGCGTTCCTGAGGTATTTATTCATTAAAATTATTATTAATATTAATAATGTTTTAATACTGATATATTTAGTAAAAAACAATTAAAACTTTCACCGCTAATGTTGGTTATTATATTATATTAATAAAAATAATAATTTAACCATTAACAATTTTGTAAATAAGAATACCTTATCTCTTTGGATATTTCAATACTAATCTTCGCGTTTAATCACTTTACTAGAAAACCTGGCATTTATATCCGAAGGTACTATCGGTTGCAAGATAATTATCATGGAATTTCCCAGATTTTTAATAATATAATGGGTATAGATGCCGGATTTGGCCACGTACCTCGTCTGTTTAGTTTATATTCGAAACTTAACTTAAAAGGGTGAAGTTATTACGAACGAAAACAATTTGTTTGTTTAGTACGTTTTTGATCGCATGTTATTTACGGCTCGTCGGTGTTTCCGCTTCTACGGCAGTAATTAGCGTCTTGAATATTTCTTTTGCGAATTATATGCAGTGCGTGAGTGATTTTTTATTCCATATACCTACGAACATATACGTACCTTTCGTTCGTGCTCGTTTTGTTGGATTGTTTGTGATGGTTTCATCATCAACATCATCAAGTTTTACACTGGTATTGTTGCGTACAGTCAGTAAGTCTGTCTATTCACCAAGAGAGAAGACTATTGTCCTGAATGTTCACGATGCTCTGGTTTCTCAGAATCTCACAAACACTGTTCGCAATATAGTCGAAAGTTGTGCCAACATGACTGGCGTAGGGGAGTCAACTATATAAAGGTTCCTATCAGAAAGAAAAAAACACGGTATAGCTAACCCAAATACAAACGAACACTTAAAGAGAGGGAAAAAGCCTATTGAACTTGATGAATTTGCCAAAAATGGTATTCGAAGGAAAATTCATAGATTTTTTTCAAAAAAGAAATACCAAACCCAAATAAAATTTTACAAGAAGTTAGAGATGATCCGGATTTGCCTCATATCGGACGAACTAAATTGTGGCAAGTTTTAAAAGAATTAAATTTCCGGTGGGAGAAGTCAGACCGAAAATCACTTTTGATTGACCGGAAGGAGATAATATGTTGGAGAAGAAATTATCTAAGATCCATACGAAAATTCCGGGCTGAAGGAAGGCCAATCTTCTACCAGGATGAATCGTGGGTAAACTCAGGTCATACTCTAAAAAAAGTTTGGTCAGATAAAAATATATTAAGCTCCAGGCAAGCCTTTATGGAAGGTTGGTCTACTGGTATCTCCCTACCTTCTGGTAAAGGCAGTAGATTAATAATTTCTCACATTGGCAGTGAAAAAGGATTTGTTAAGCATGGTTTGTTGGAATTTCACTACAAAAGACTATCACGAGGAGATGACACCTGATGTTTTCGAAGAGTATTTTGTGCAGATGATTGAACACATACCACCAATTTCAATTATAGTATTAGATAATGCACCTTATCATTCACGACTAGTAGAAAGACTTCCAACGACTGCGTGGAAAAAATAGGATATTCTTGACTGGCTGCGGAATAAGTACCTGCCTAACGAAGATGGAATGGTAAAAGCAGAACTTTTAAAAATTGCCCGGCAACACAAATCTAAGTTCAAGAAATACGTAGTTGACAAAATGGCGGAAAGGAGAAACATCACAGTCCTTAGACTTCCACCCTACCACTGCAAAATAAATCCAATTGAACTCATTTGGGCACAAATGAAAAGTTATGTGGCTAGAAAAAATACGTCATATAAAATACAAGCTGTACGTGAATTGTTATACGAGTCTTTACAACACATTACAGAACAAAACTGGAAAGATGCAGTAAGACATGTAATAGAAGAAGAACAAAAAATGTGGGATCTTGATAACATAATTGATGCGACCGTAGAGACACAACCGCTAATTAATAACCCTCAAGACGACTCGGATTCCGAAGTTGATCCTATTTATTTTGAATTTGAATAGTTTTCTAATCGTAGTTATATAAGGTAAGTGATAGTAGTTGTAATCGTAAGGTATTAAAGGGGAAAGGCGCAAAACGTCGCCTGTCAAAATGTTTAATGTGTTTTAAATGCATCGATTTTTTTTCAAATCCTGAGAAAACTAAAAAGCCTTTTTGGAAAAATTTAAAGGCAGAATAAAATATTTATTAGAATAAATAAAAAGTTTCTTTTGCATGCAATATTTTCAATTAAAAATTATACTATATTCTCTCTTTTATTTTCACCCCTGTTGCATAAAATAATAAAATAACCATTGTAGAAGTTTTCAGGGACTTTCTGTAATATACATCAGTATACACATATATAATACCCTCAGTAAAAATGTAATCTTTCATTCTGCTTTTAAATTTTTCAAAAATATTTATTAGTTTTCGCCGAATTCGAAAATAATGGATACATTTAAAACACATTTGGTGCCTTCCCCTTAATTAAATAAGTGTATCTTTTACAAATGGGAAAAAACTTTATTTTTGAATAAAATATTTTATTTTATTATAAGTTTTATTAAAACAAAAATACAATTTAAAAAATATATTTAGTTTAAATAAATGTTTCAATCATATACTCTACGACACTGGTCGGCCAAAATACGTTCCTAATCGGATTATAAGCTTGACCGCTGTATTGTATTCCGGCAGATACAAGGTGGGTTAGTCGAAAACATCTTAAATCGTTAGTTTCAGGTTGGTTTTTACTATTATATCGTATTACCTATCCTCTCTGTATTTCAGTTCTCTAATTAGGATTAAACTTGTAGTGAGCTATCAACAAATTGTGAACCGAGTATATGTATTTATTGAGCATTAAATTTTCAAAACGGTTCCTCCCGAGAACTTAGTGATTTTTATTTATTGACCGCGGAAATCTTTCCTAACGTTTTATTCGCCTCTATGGGGAGAAATTTTTTATTCTTATTAAATCTCTTTCTGATCTTCGAACACGCAAATAATGTCTTCTCTGTGATCTTGCTTTTCCTAAAGCATGTGGTGACTATCAAGTCATTCCGAAATCGTTTCAAATTAATATTGTTCAGAAGCTATTTTTTTGTGACATTTTAAAGTAATTACTATTTAAATGGAAAATAAGCCACAATTAAAGGTTAAAGTAATCGTAAGGTATTAAAGGGGTTAAAGTAATCGTAAGGTATTCGCGTTTCAATTTCCACAGTAAATTGAATAACTTTTACTTTGTTTCAAAATAAACATCACACTAAATCTTCATCAATTTCCAAAATTCTTAGCGCAACTGTTTTTTTTTGCTTCTTAGAAATTCAATTCATTTCACATGACACAACTTAGATTCAACAAATTCCCAACTTCTTAAAACCTACAATCACATTCACTCTTTCAATATCCATCCATTATTATGGGACACTTTCGATCGTCTTTATTACCAAAAAGCCTAACACATTTCTGACAACAAAACTCAAATCCAGAAATGAAAACTGGACTAACTTATCTCTCAGCAAAATCCACAGCCTATTTTGAATCAACAACCCTCTACTGTTGTTCGCAATTTCTCAGATATTCACTTATCCGATTCAGCTACCAAAGCTCTAAGATCTGAGCGTCCTGATCAGGAAATCTATCTATAGGCCCAGGATGGCGGAATCTACAGGAATCTCCAGCTCTGCATGAACCCCTCAGAAAGAAATAACAGTCTACTGTCTTTGAAGGACACGATCTCTTCGGATTAATGCAACACACAGTAATTCTTACACCGGTTTCTCGGAAGATCACTTCAAGCATGCTTCTGACAATCTTCCAATCCAGATTATCTAGTGCATGGCCTATCTTTTGTAAAGCCAAGTTCTTAATGTCGTAATTGCAGACGATTTTCTTTAAATTAGTTAGAGCACACCATATATCCTCGTAGGTTGCCCTGTCTGTATACGACTTCCTGGTCACCATATACAGCAAAGATCAAGAACCATCTTCTAATCTCAGCACTCTTCCAACTTTAGGCTGCTGGTTTTTTAACTCGTCCAAGTGACCAAATTTCTTATAAAATACGGATGAGATTCCTTTAGTCATCTCAAGATCTTGGGCAACACAGTGGGCTAGAGAGACGTTATGCGGAACACTAAAAAGATCCTGCTGAACTTCTGTCGTCACGCCGAATCTAGCACTCTTTCTCTCTGCGTAATTTGACATAAATTCATTAAAGCTTGGTCGCCGATCATCTTTGATCTCATGTTTAAGGGTTCGGACTTCCTCGGTTTCATTTGAGCCAGCATAAGGTGCAAGACGATTTATGTGAACTACTTTTGGTTTACCTTTCGGCAACTTCTTAATTCGGTATATTACCTCATTTATTCTCTTTTTAATTTCATACGGACCCTCCCATTGTCTTTGCAGTTTAGGAGACAAGCCACGACGACGTTGTGGATTATAAAGCCAAACAAGATTACCTACTTCATAGCTTTCATTCTTGCATCGAGAATCATATTGATCTTTCATTCTGTCACTGGCTAACTGGATGTGTTGTCTGGCAAGTTCATGAATGTTGTTCATTCTTAACTTTAGGCGATCAACATAATCTTCGCTTGCAACATGTTCTTCAAAAGGTCTACAGCCAAACTCTAGGTCGCAGGGCAAACGAACTTCACGACCTAACATCAGGTAGGTTGGAGTCTGGCCCGAAGTTTCATTCACGGCCGAGCGGTAGGCCATTAGGAATAAATGAATGTGCTGGTCCCAATCTCTTTGATGTTCTGATACAACTTTGGACAGGTGTTTACCCATCGTTCGGTTCATTCTCTCGACCATTCCATCTGATTGAGGATGAAGGGGTGTCGTTCTGGTCTTATTGACACCAATCAATTTACAAACGTTTTGGCAAAGGTTTAACTCGAAGTTTCGCCCTTGGTTGGAGTGGATCTCCAAGGGAACACCAAATCGGCTAAAGAATTCTTTAACCAGTACCTCTGCAACGGTAGCAGCTGCTTGATTTGGTAGCGCATAGGCCTCAGTCCATTTCGTAAAATAATCCATGGCTACCAGGATATATTTATTTCCATCATTTGTCTCTGGAAGTGGACCTAAAATATCGATTGCTACTCATTCCATAGGACTACCAACATTGTACTGTTTCATGGGTGCCCTCTTTTTACCAACTGGACCATTACTGGTTGCACACAGTTCACATTTTTGGCACCATCTTCTTACATCATCTTTACAGTTCACCCAATAGAACCGTTCTCGAACCTTTTGCAGAGTCTTCATAATACCAAAGTGTCCACCTGATGCACCGTCATGTAACTGGCGCAATACTTCTGATACTTTACTTTTAGGTACAATCAACTGAAGCTTAGATTCTGTACCATCATCGTTCTCAAAGGTTCTATATAGAAGATCATCTTTTAGCACTAGGCAATTCCATTGGCTCCAGTAACACTTGACTTCAGGACTACATGCACTAATGTCTTGCCAAGAAGGTCTTTCACTTCGACGCACCCAATCCAATACTCTTTTTATACATGGATCATCTGCTTGAGCGTCTTGTAGCTGTTGAGGCTGCCATTGATGATTAATAACGGTGGTTCGCCTCACGGGGCAAAGTCGTTCTTTTAATTCAAGACAATGATTACGATTTGCACTGTATGGCCGTCTTGATTGAATATCAGCATTTGAATGACTTTTTCCAGCCCAGTGCTCGATCTGTTTTATCTTTCTGACTGTTATATTATTTTCTTGTAATTTACGACGAATGTGACCTTCGTTGTTACCATTCCAACATCTGGGTTCACGTCTCTTTTTAGAACACTACTTTTCAAAAGTTCAAAAGTCTTTTCGTTATCAAAGTCACTGCTAAATTTATTTTTTAATAAATCAATTATTGTCCTCACACTGTGACACCAATTGTAGATAGATTAAATAAAACGAGCTGTTCGAATTTATATAAATATATTTATTTATAACTTTACAGTTCGGTATTCTCTTATCAACTAAACTTCACTCCTAATTTCGTTACATATACATACCAAAGTATTATGTTCGAGAATATTCGGGAATAGTCCCACCTCTAATTCGTTGTTTGACGGGTGGAATTTTACAGCACTCGATATATCGCCGAAACTCTCGGTGCTTCGAGATGCGACCGTTAGGCGGGCCAACGCTGAATGCATGTTCGTAACAGTATTTCTACAGAACTCGATCCTGGTACGTCACGAGTAAGGGGAGTACGCAGATTGAGACCCCGACCTCGAATGACACCATATTCATCTTGAAAATGACTCCAAAATGGGTGCCGAAACGTCGAGCACTAAATTATCAACGCGGTTCCTCCCGAGAATCTTGATTTTCATTTATTTGACCGCGGAAATCTAAATGCAACAAAAATGTGTAGCAGCTTTCCTACTAGTATAACTGATCACATTTCATGCAATAAGTTCCAGATCGAAACGTACTCTTAATAGAACGCTACCATCATAGCTAGCTTTATTTTATTCATCGCTAATACCCCAAAATATAACTTGATTCTTCTTCTTCATGTACCAGGTCCTTTCAGAACGTTGGTTACCATCATAGCTATTTTAATTTTATTCACTGCCACCCTAAATAGCATGCTTGTATCTACACCATACCAATCTCGCAAGTTTTTCAACCATGAGGTTCTTCTTCGTCCTGGACTGCGTTTGCCTGCTATTTTTCCTTGCATGATATTTTGTAGCAATCTATATTTGGGACCTCTCATTACATGTCCGAAATATTTCAGCTTTCTCTGCTTGATGCTTTTTATGATCTCAGTAGTCTTGCTGAGACGTTCTAGTAATGTGGAGTTACGAATCTTCTCCATCCAGGAAACTTTTAAATTTCTTCTATAGCACCACATTTCGAAAGCCTCCAGGCGATTTAGATCGATTTTAATCACAGTCCAGGACTCGACAGCATAAAGTAAGACCGAGAACACGTAGCAGCGAAGTAGGCGGATCCTTAATGCCAATTTTAGGTCTCTGTTACATAACACCTTGGACATCCTTCTAAAAGCAGCTCTAGCCTGCTCTATTCTGGATCTAATTTCGCCGTGATTTTCTGCATTACAATTTAATTGCTGTCCAAGGTAGACGATTTTATCAACTTTTTATCAATCAAGTTGATAACTTGATTAATAACTGTAAATCTCGCATGATATGCGAGGCTCGCATGTCACAGCGGTCGTAACATGTGGAAAAAGCCAATCTAAATACGAGCGTTGGCGAACATAAAACTTAAATTTGGTTGACTGCAGGGCAATTACAGTATACGACCGCCATGTCAGTTAATCTGTTAATATATCAGACAAACTTTTGCACGAAAAGAAAATAACTTTCGACTAATTTAACTAATTAGACTCTTCTCCCAATTACGCGTAATTTGTGTACATGCAATTGCATCCTCGTTTTCGTGATTATTAATACACATCGGATATCGTGAAAACGGAAATGATTGTATTGTAAATACATTAAATCTACTTTTAAATTGTATTCAAATATTAGAAGCAAATTAAAAAAGAACCCTTCAGAGAATTCACTCTTAATTAAAGCTCATGGAAAAATTTTAATTTATTTGAAAGTTATCCATGTGTGTAGTTTTAAATCTAAACAAGACAACTCACACTGGCATAGCTAGCCCCACAGAAACCCCCTATCAAAGTTTGTCGCGATTCCCTTTTGAATGATTGATATTATGGGATAGTGCTAAAATAATATTCAACAAAAAAATAAAAAACGCTTATATTGAACAAAATATCTATTAAATATAGTTATTATTAGAGTAAGCTCCTGAACTACTGTAATATGTTAGATTAGAAAAGAGAAGAATTTTGATTTTTAGGTTATGTTAATTTTTGTCAAACTTTTAGATGTAAGCACATGATTTTTAATTTTCTTATAGTACAGGGGTCACCTGTTGCAAGCAAGTAGGTTTAAAAGTGCTCTCTTGGAAAAATTGTGAATTTGGGTATGTACACTTTACATTTAAATTAAAAATCAGGCAGATGCTCAGAAGTTCGCGATAATGATCTCCCATAGACCTGCCATAAGGGCCTAAGCCAAAAGGTTGGCTGTATGAAGAGAACTGACGGTTCTCTTCGTACTGCATTCGCGTGGTAAGTCTGTGTGTAACAGGATCAGTATCACTCGACTATTCTTGGGTTGAGGACCCGGGAACTAATAATACTCTATACAGATCGAACGAAATAAATTCGGAACATACGAAATATTATATATTTCGGCTCAATTCTGCTGTAGGTGGTTGACCAACAAAAGGTTGTCAAATAATTATAATTAAAAAATCCAATACTTCAGCGGGCTGCTGGATTCTGAAATCATCAAAATTTTTTATTATGCTGTTAAACCACTTATAGTCCAGGAAATGAAGCATTTCACCTCGCAATTTTTTCGTCCTGCGTGAATTGACTTGAAATTTTAACAGAAGGTAGGTAATAGCCAAGGATCAAAATCTATATCGAACCAAAGTGCGCCAAAACCTTAGGGTTGGTTGCCACCCCATCTCAGGGGTGAAAATTTTTGTTTACGTTTTAACTACAGGTTTCGATTAAAAAAGTGATTCTAAACAAAAAATGTTGTATACTTTTTTTTGTAAAACTAATATTTTTCAAGTTATTCGCGATTGAAAGTAACAACTTTTAGTTGTTATCAACAATACCTCATTCTTTTACGAAAAAATCAATGAAAACAACCCCCTAACCAACCCCATAATTAAAATTGATCTTCACCCTTCTGAAATTCTCTTTGTACTTGTATTGTTAATACGTCCAAGAAGTTTGACCCATTTAAAATGCTTAGTTTTAGAAAAAGTACAGCATAAAGGGAGAAATGATTTACAATTTTATATTTTTTACCCTTTTCTTTTAAATATCCCCGAAAATACTGAATATATGAAAAAAATCATAACGTACTAAATAGTAGATTTTTTAATGACTAAAATTTTTCTTTATTTATATTTGTTGTAAAATGAATATTTGGCGAGATATAGCCGTTTAAAGCATTGATTTACGATCAAGCACCATCTTTTTCGAGCCCTTTAAACTCACGCCATTTAAAAACCAAGGGTTCCAAAAAGATTTATTTCACAGATCCTTGTAGCTCTTAAAAACCTCTACAAAACCGTTTTTGAAGTAACAGTCTATCGTTAAACATAAAGGAAATACTTAAAAAAAAAGCAATTAATTTTTTTCATTGGTATAGTACAGTACATTTCGGAGCATAATAATCTACAAAACCGGTATATTAGGTAGTGGAGCGTTATACATTTGAAATTTTAAGCGTTCTTATTTTGAAATCCCATACAACAGAATAAAACATCTGCTCATATGTCTATGGCTTGGCAATGAAAATATCAGAGCAACAGATTGGGGATGGTATTCCAAAGATGGTTTGTTATTACCCGTACATATGAACAAACAACCTTTAACCGATGAACTTTTGTTGTTGTTGTTATAAATGTAAATATTTTTAACTATTTATGTAAATGTATAAGAATATATGGTGCCTTTTTATATTGATAATTTTTTTTGTATTTAATTTTACTTTTTTCAATTTATATCTATTAAATTAGTTTATAAAAACTGCAATGTTATAAAGGGTGATATTCAAAAGTTGAAAAAATGCAAAATTTTGGCAAAACATTGTTTTCACCTATAGCACTCATAACAATTGATTTTTAAGGCTTGAAAATGTATGAAATTGTATTTTAAAGTATAAAAAAATCACTATTTAACTAATCCAAACCAAATTTCACTCATCTTAAGATTTGTAATGTTATTTTACAATTTTTGAAAATTCGGGGTAGTTTTCACCCCTAAGAACAATCAGGGTTCATCGGCATGACATAAACTATAAAGCAGAGGGTGAGTTGAGCTTAATTCCAAATTTTTATCCAAATCGTTCCAAGGCGAAATCATTTTCTGCGCATTACTACTTTTTTTACATTAATCTCTAACAAGGGTCGCTTTTTAAGGCTTGAAATATGATGGAACTTTATTCAAAAGCACGAAACTATCATTATTTAATTAATTCAAACCAAATTTTGCCCATATTCAGGTTTAATATGGTATTTTATAATTTTTGACAACTAGGGGTAGTTTTCACCCCTAAGAACAATCAGGGTTCGTCGACATGAGATAAACTATAAAGCAGGGGGTGAATTGAGCTTAAATCCAAATTTTTATCCAAATCGATCCAAAGCGAAATCATTTTTTAGAATTAGTAATTTTTTACATTAATCTCTAACAAGGGTTGCTTTTTAAGGGTTGAAATATGATGGAACTCTATTCAAAAGTATAAAATAATCATTATTTAACTAATTCAAACCAAATCTTAGCCATATTCAGATTTAATATGTTACACCCCTAAAACCCTTCAGCGCACTTCGGTTCGATATAGATTTTGATTATTGGGCTATCACCTACCTTTTGTGAAAATTTCAACTCAATGCATGCAGGACGAAAACATTGCGAAGTTTTAACTTTTTTCGAGCTTAATTTCCTGAACTATTATCGCTTCCTTTACGCAAGCAACATTGTAACATTGTTGCGAGACAGATAGTTGAACGATATTTCATACAATGTCTATACCCAGGTATGAATTTATTTTTGTCCAAGTTTTATACTGGTCCACTATTTCAAACGCAGTTCAAACAGACATATATTAAATTGTATGATCCGTTTTAAATTCGTTCAATCTGTAAACTACTTGCAACTGTTCTGTCGCGGCAACAGAAGGTGTTTTATTAGGTTTTTATATTAATTTTTTTGGTGAGCAGAAGCCGGTATTCGGAATTATAATATGCCAGAGCACTAGAGCTTACCATTTTTTTTCCTACTTCTATTAAGCGTGCTTTTGACTATTCTGTAGGTATCTCTATCTTCATGTCGTTATACTATTGGGCTATTGGGACATATCCAGCTATCTGTTGTTTAGGCCGTCTATGTGTCGTTCTGACGTTTTCATCATAATCTGTTAGCTCTCTCAGCTTTTTGTTGGGGTGATTTCTTATGTCACCGAATATCTCGTACGCTTTATCGTCCATTGTTTGTAGAATTGTTTTCTGATGAGTATCTCTGTACAGGTATCTTAATTGTACATATTTTGGTACTTTTAGTGCATCTCTTAACACTCAGTAACACTCAGATGGGATTCAGAAAAGGGCTGGGTACAAGGGAGGCTCTGTTTGCAATGAACGTTCTCTCACAGAGATGCTTAGACATGAACCAAGAAATTTACGCCTGCTTTATTGATTTCGAAAAGGCCTTTGACAAAGTACAACATGAACCACTAAGACAAGTTCTAATAAAAAAAATATAGACAGCCGATATATTCGAATTATATGCAATCTATATTGGAATCAAACACCAAATGTCAAGGTTGAGGGCAGACTAACAGAAGAAATTCAAATTCGTCGAGGAGTCCGGCAGGGATGTATCTTATCGCCACTTTTATTTAATCTGTATAGTGAAGCTATCTGTGAACAAGCACTCGAGGAAGAAGATCTTGGTCTGATAATAAATGGTGAGACGATCAACAATATAAGGTATGCTGACGATACAGTTCTCCTAACGGGAACGCTAGTAGAACTACAACATCTCGTTCAAAGTCTCAATATATACTGTAACAGTTACGGCTTGAAAATTAATTTAAAAAAAAAACTAAATTTATGGTAATCACGAAATCAAAGAACATCAGAGCTAATCTTGTAATAGACAATACAACGATTGAGCGTGTGCCCTGTTATAAATATCTAGGTGCTTAGATCACAGAGGATACTGATCAAACAAACGAGGTTAGATGTAGAATAGAAATCGCTAGATCAGTCTTTAATTGAATGCGCAAACTCTTTTGCAATCGTGATATCAATATAAAGTTACGGATACGAATGCTGCGGTGTTATGTCTTTTCTGCCCTGTTATATGGAGTTGAGGCTTGGACACTAAAACAGTTGACCATAAAAAACATCGAAGCTTTCGAGATGTGGTGCTATAGGCGCATTCTCAGAATATCATTAATGAACCGCGTCACTAACACACAAGTACTCCAAACTTTAGACAAAAGATGCGAAATTCTAAATGAGATAAAAACTAGAAAGATGGAATAGTTGGGGCACATTGTGAGAGGTGAAAAGTACGAACTTTTAAGAAACATCATGCAGGGCAAAATTAAGAGCAAAAGAAGTGTGGGAAGAAATAAAATATCGTGGCTTCGTAATCTTTGTGAATGGTTCGGGTGTAGTTCGATTAAAATTTTTAGGCGCGCTGCTAACAAAGTCGCAGTGGCCATGATGATTTCCAATCTCCGCTAGGAGTGGCACGAGAAGAACTAGAAGTGCATCTCTTATTTTGTGTACCCCCATTGGTTCACATGTTCAGTGAATATGAGCTTGTGATCAAGTATTGCCCCTAGATATTTAGCTTGGTTGCTCTATTCTGTTTTCGTTAGCTAAACTTATTTCCGTGTTTGGTCTTGCCCTTCTCTTCTTAAACATGACAGCCTGTGTTTTTTTCCGGGTTGAGTGCTATTTTCCATTTTATGCACCAGGCGTACAGTCGGTTTAGTGATCTTTGTAGGTCCCTTGTTGCAAAATTGGGATTTCTGCTGCTTGTTGCTATCGCCGTGTCGTCTGCATATAGGCTGAGCATTGTTCTGTGGTCACTAGGTGTGTCTGCTGTGTGTATTTTATATAGGTACGGAGATAAAAGCGCTCCCTGAGGCACACCTGCCTCCAGAGTTCCGACCTCAGATCGGGTGGGCTCTATACGAACCCTAAATCTCCGGTTTGTCAGTGCCTCGCCTCACCGGAGTGCCTTGATCTAAATCCGAACTGCGATTCTCGGATTATTCCTATTGCTTCTGACTCTGTAGTCTCTTTAGTATCACTCTTTCAGCAATTTTGCTTAATGCTGATAGGAGATTTACTGGCCTGTAATTTTGTGGAAAGCTCCCGTTTTTTTTTCGGTTTTCCTATTATTATTACCTGTGCTTCCTTCCATCTGTCTGGGAAGTATCTTAATCTCAGTATGCTGTTAATTTTGTTTGTAATGTAAACTATAATTTTATTTTGTAGGTTTTTGATTACCCTGTTCGTGATATTGTCTTGCCTAGGTGCTTTCTTTGGATTTAGTATTTTGATTAATTTTTAAATTTCCTCTGGGCTAGTGTGTTCTAGGTTAGTTATGCCTTTTCTTCTTCGTAATCGTCTGGAATTTTTTTCTACTTCTTCCGTGAAGTCTGAGTCTTCTGCCGGGTGAAAGTTTTTCATACTGTTTGATTCCAGTGTTTCTCTCATTATTTCTGCTTTATCTTGTTCTGTATATACTATTCCGTTCTCTCCGTGTAGAGGTGGTATAGGTTTCTAGTCTTTCCGTGGTATTTTTGATACTTTCCATAATGCGGATTTGTTTGGGTTCAGGTCTTGGATGTATTTGTCCCAATAGTCGCTTCGGTACTCATTTAGCTGTTTTTTTGACTTCCCTGTCTAGTTCGTTAGCAATTCTTTTATCCTCCTGGTTTCTTGTTCTTTGGGCTCTTCTTCTTTTCATATTTTGTTCTCTAATGAGGTCTTTTAGCTTATTTGACATTTCGTGAAATCTACCTTTTAATGTGGTTTTTATTTCTGTTTTTGAGCTGGCATCGATAGCATTTTCTATTGTTTGTTCTAGATTTATGATACTTTCTTCAAGTTCTTCTATGTTGTTAGTTGTCGAAATTGTTCCGATGTTTTCGCTAATTACTCTTCTGAAATTTGGCCAGTTTGTTTTCTTTGTTTGTTGTGGCTTTAGTGGGTTTATTTTGTTAGTGTATAAAATTTCTAATCGTTTTATTATAAAAGGGGGCGAGTTTAACTTGGGTTTTTATTATAGAAACGCGACTGGAAATCCCCAGAAGTCAAATCCTGGCTACGTCACTGACCATCGCCTATTTTTGTTTTCAAATATTAATTATATGAATACCAAGTCGATAATCTTTGAAAAAAAAAAACTAAACAGTCCATCATCAGGTTTAAAATCGCTTAGGTTAAAATGCCTGAGACACCAAAATACATGGGTAAAAACCCTTTAAATTACATAAAGTTATAAAAGATTATACATCTATGACTATATGTAATTTAAAGG
Source organism: Diabrotica balteata (assembly GCA_918026665.1). Classification (NCBI taxonomy): domain Eukaryota; kingdom Metazoa; phylum Arthropoda; class Insecta; order Coleoptera; family Chrysomelidae; genus Diabrotica; species Diabrotica balteata. The sequence goes on along the minus strand of OU898284.1, from coordinate 91,322,776 downwards.
GTTTTTACCCATGTATTTTGGTGGCTCAGGCATTCTAACCTAAGCGATTTTAAACCTCATGATGGACTGTTTAGTCCGAAAACGTTTGTTTTTTTAATGTAGCCCTTTTAAGGGTTTTTAAATAAATATACCCACTTACGAAGACTAACCTCTTTTTTGTGATACGTGGTATACAGCCAGTTACAGGAATTGTTTTCCTTGTCTATTTTGATAATCTTTGAAGCCAAAAAAAAAAATTATAGTAAAATGAAACCTATTAAAAAAAAAAGAGAATTTGCTAAAATTAGAAGAAAAAATAAATTACACTCCATCCGAGGTCGAGAAGTGGGAGGGGGTGTGGTTTAAGGGTAAATAAAAATCGGTTTATCGCCATTTTCGGCGAAACTACCAGTGCTATAGCAAAAAGTTAAATAGCAAAGTCATAAGTAAGGAAAAGATCTACAACTTTTGTAGTTACACTTTTTCACATAACCTCAAAGTTTTTGTGAAAAATTAAAAAAAAAAGTTTCGATTTTTTATTTTTATCTTTAAAAAACTTTTTTTTTACGAAATTTGGTGAAAGCTTGGCTTTTTTAAAAAAGTCGGTGTGATTTTTGTTCGTTGAAATTTTTACTTTCCGATAGTGTGAAAAAAGTATACATTACTATGGGAAATGTTTACAAAAAACGCAAAAAAACGAAGAAAACTCGAATCTAACAATTTTTTTTCATCATTATGTACAATTTTGAGATATTAATTATAATTAATACTGTAATTAGTCATGCAGCTTAAGATTTCATGATACATTGATAAACAAAAAAATTATAAATCCACAAAACATTAACATTCTTATTAATAAAAATTGCTTAGTCCGAAGTTAGTCTCGGACTAGTTAGTCCCAGATTAAGCGAGTACTAACTTCATTTTCAGAATGTTACTAATAAACATGGACTAAGCTTAGACTAACTAAACCTTCCTTAGTCCTAGGTACAACAAGTTTATGTTGGCAACCATTGCGAAAAAGAAGAAAAATGAAGAGAATTTTGTGAAAAAGAAGACAAATATTTGAGAATTTGACAGTTAGCTTAAGTCGCAGCACGTAGAGTTAATTTTAGTTAGACTGTGTTCTGAAAAAGTTTGTTTATATTTTATAGTATTTTTTTACATCTGAAAAGTTTAAACTTCATAGAAGTTCGGGAGGAAACTTTAAAAAATATTTTATTACAAAGGGAAAATATAAAAATAACTAATAAACATAATGAATTGTAAAATATTTTATTAAATAAATTTTATATGTTTTAATATGTCTTAGATGAATATTATTTCACTAATTTCCATGGTCATTAAGTTGTTCTATTAATCTTAAAAAGTCGTTGATAAAATAATCTTCCATTATTAAATAATGTATGAATAATCAAAAACAATTCAGGTTATGAATACCAAAACAAAACTCCACTCAATGTCAAATTGTCAAGTTAGTCACTCTCTAAACCTGCCACTACCTCGGATTAAATGTTAGTCCGAGACTAGCCAAGGTTTAGCTTAGTCTGTCTGTCTGTCCCTAGTCGCTATTTATTAATACGAAAAATGAATGTTATTGGTGTAGTCCTGGGACTAATGTTAGTCCGAGGTTAGTCCGTGTTTATTAATAAGAGAGTAAGATTGCAAAAAGAGATGTAAAAAGAGCTGTTAAACATATTCAATATAGGATTTAAAGGGAATTTCATCAAAAACATGTGACTGCTATACGATTTTTTTTACAATTAAAAAACTGGTTAATAATGTTTAATTACATTTTTGTCATGGGCAATCTTACAATACATATATATATATATATATATATATATATATATATATATATATATATATATATATATATATATAGTGTATATATTTATCATAATATATTTTAGGGCATTAATTTTTGCCCCTTTGATGGCATTCCTTCGTTGACTTCTGATTCTAGAAGATCTTCGAAATCGTCAAGACCGTCACCATCTTCATCTCCATTATTGTTTATTGTCTGCTTTACTTCCTCATCCACACCTTCATCAGAATCATTATCATTAATTTCTTGGTGGGCTTCTTTCTTTACATTAGAGCATTTTTCCGAACCGTGACAACTTGAACATTAATTTGTGCATTTCAAACTATGTTTTCGGCAACCACATTTTAAATTGTTACATCCAGTTTCACAGCTGCAGCAAATAGTTTTGAGCAGTATTTTCGGGATCAATTCCTTTTCTGTAAATTTAGGCATAATGCCTCGTTGATGTTGTTTTTAGCCCCAATCTGTTGCTGTCAGTTCGTTGCCCAGCCATGTTTGAAGTTGATAATATGCCCTCTAACAATGTTGTTCTGCTGCACCTTCTGTGGGTGGGAGATTTATCAATACAAAAGGTAATTTGATTTTTGCTAATTGATATTTTTGAAATCGTAATTGATTTAGCGTTAGCTTATCATTTTTGCACTTTTAAATAGATTTGATTAATTGTAATCCAATTTTTGAGATATCTTGTTTATTTGCATCTTTTTCATAAAAAATATTAGCCAAACTTGACAAACTTTTAGCGCCTAACAATGAATTTACGATACTTTTCTTTCCTTTCCCGGCAAATCCAGATGTTATATCGCAACCTAAAACAATGCAGAAATGCAATGATATTTTTGTAAGGTGAAAAATTGATCTTTTACAGTTCCAGAACTTAGTTTAAGAAAATAAATGTCATTATTATTTTTATGTAATTGAATTAAAAGGACCGAAAGATCAATATATTGACTCATAACAATGACAATTTTATTTGTATCTCTGGCAATTTCTATCGAAGTCTTAATTATATCAGCATCAGCATCTTCTGCTTGTTTACAGAAAAATCCTTGTGACTGTAATATTTCCATTAACGTTTTAATTATTTTGTCTTTGTTTTTCTCGTTTGATAAAATTTTTTCCTGCAAAAATGGTATTTTAGTATGGTTTTGATAATGAAACTTTGAAATATTGTCTGACGTTTTTCTACGACTACGTTCTCCTTTTTTAGTTAAATGAGTTGCTGGTGCTGGTGTCACAGTTACTGATTTTTCAATTTCGGGATAGCCGTCCAAAACGAAATGGCTGCCTGCTGCATAATGTTTTTCGACATAGCGCAAATGTACATTCATGATCTCTTCCACCAACGAGATAAAAAAAAGAATATGCGTGGCTAACCGCTGTTATTTTGGACGTTGCACTTTGTAAAGTGCAAACTTAATAAAACAATAATACGCCCAGTGCTCACATACGGATCGGAAATATGGGCAATGACGACCCGAGATGAAGAGTTACTACGAGTCTTTGAAAGAAAAGTATTGAGGACTATATATGGCGGAGTAAACGAACAGGGTCTGTGGAGAAGGGGATATAACTTTGAACTCTATATACTTTTTGGTAATGCAGATATTGTGAAGACCATCAAAATAAACCGTCTAAGGTGGGTGGGCCACGTTATGCGTATGGATGAGAGCGATCCCACTAAAATAACTATGCTAAACAGACCGGTCGGAAGAAAAAGAAGGGGGCGACCTAAACTCAGATATCTGGACGATGTACAAGAAGATCTGAGGGAGATTGGTGTGAGGGGCTGGAGAAGGCAGACACTCGATAGAGAAGGATGGAAGCATGTTTTGAAGCAGGGCAAGGCTCACGAAGGACTATAGCGCCAACTGATGATGATCTCTTCCACCGTTTCAATTTTCAGCCAAATTACTTTTTGCAGTAAAAATCCACCGTCCACGACATGCAGAATGCCGTCAGAATGTGTTGATCCATTTGTACTCACAAATAATTCGTAGAACTGAGATTTAACGTTTTTCCTGAGACTATTTTCGATAAAAAGTGACAATGAAAAAGGTGCAAGTTCGTATTTTAAATAAGTCTGCATATCTTTTTTACTATCGATCATTAGAGATATTCGTTGAAATAGCAATAACGGATCGATTGCTATAATATCTTCGTTTACTTTAACGGAATATTGAACGGTTTTTAGAGACATCACTTTTTTTTTTCTTTTAAATTTGACACTGGCAAACTTTATTCCCAACAATTTACAAAAGTAATGCCAATAATTCCAGAAAACATTACAAAAATCTTTCATTTCATTGCAAACTTCCACAAGTATGGTCATAATTTATAGTAAATTGTACATAATGATAAAAAAAATTTGTTGGATTCGAGTTTTCTTCGTTTTTTGCGTTTTTTGTGAACATTTCCCATAGCAATGTATACATTTTTCACACTATCGGAAAGTAGAGATTTCAAATAACAAAAAGATCACCGACTTTTTTAAAAAGTTATATTTTGACGCGTGAATTTTCGATTGAAAATTAGGGTGCTTTTTCGATAATAAATCAATGTCAGGTAAACAAATAAATTTTTTAATTGCAAAAAATTACTTCTTTTTCTAGTTACATGACCGTTATCGATCATGTTGGCTATCATATTCGCTATTGTGACTTTATTGACAGCAGCTCTAAATAACGATGTAGTTGATTTTCCATACCATTGCCTTAGATTTTTCAGTCATGATGTTCTTCGTCTACTAGGACCACGATTACCTTGGATCTTATCCTGAATGATCAGATGTAAAAGATCATATTTTTCAGAGTGTCTCATAATGTGACCGAAGTCTTCCAGCTTGCGTTTCCTTATTATATTGACCAGTTGTGTTGTTTGGCTCAGCCGTCTAAGGACCTCCTCATTTCTAACTCTGTCGACCCAGCTTATTTTCAGTAGTCGTCTGTATACCCACATCTCAAAGGCTGTCAAGCGTTTAAGCATAGCCTCAGTTAGAGTCCACGCTTCCACTCCATACAGCAGGACAGGAAAGATGTAGCAAGATATCATACGAACTCTAAGGTCAATGCTAAGATCGTGACTGCAAAGTACGTTTCTCATTTTTACAAAGGCAGCTCGGGCTTGTTCTATTCGGCTTTTAATTTCTGCGGTTGGATCCCAGCTCTTATTGATATTACTGCCGACATACACGAGTTTCTCTACTCTGTCCAGTGTGGCATCTCCGACTTTTATACCGTCATCCTGTATATAATTTTGTTTGCTAACTATCATATATTTATTGTTCTGAAGCTATTTTCTTGTGGTATTTTAAATTAATTACTATTTAACTGGGAATAAGCTACAATTAAAGATAAAAATACGGTTATTGACGTTTCAATTTCCACTTCGGAAATCGTTCTCAAAATACAAACAGTAAATTTACGTATAAACGTATTTTTATCTTTAATTGTGGCTTATTCCCAGTTAAATAGTAATTTATCATATATTTAGTTCTCTTAACGTTGAGTTTTAATCCATACTGATCACAAGTCTGTTTTATTTTGTTCATTAGATTTTGAAGGTCTTCTCCGCAATTGGCAAGGACTAAGGTATCGTCGGCATAATATTGTTGACGGTTACTCCATTCATAATAATATCTTCGGTTGTCTCCATTAAGGCTTCCTTAAATATTTTCTCCGAATATAAGTTAAAAAGTAAAGGCGACAATATACAGCCTTGCCTCACTTCTCTTTTTATATTTATTTCATCCGACAGTTCTTGTTCAAACTTTATTCTTGCCACTTGATGTCAGTATAGATTTGTAATTATTTGTAGATCTTTATCGTCCAATCCAGCTGTTTCCAATATTTCTAGCATTTTGTTATGTTGGACTTTGTCAAAATCTTTTTCAAAATCGATTGTACAAATCTACACATTTTGATTTATATCTCTGCATCTCTGTACTAGCACCTGTATACTAAACAAGGCTTCTTTTGTACCCAAGCCACTCCTAAACCCAAACTGAGTATTGCTAATTCTCTCCTCTAACAGCGTGTAAATTGTGCTGTGTATTACTCGCAGGAAGATCTTCAAAACGCGACTCAACAGACTTATTGTCCGATAATCACCGCATGTCTTTGGACGATGTTTCTTAGGTATTGTGACAAATGTCGACTTTAACCAATCAGTTGGTAATATACCAGTGTCATAAATTCTGTTAAAGAAATTACACATAGCTTTAATTCCATTTTCTCCCAAAAACTTTAGTATTTCAGCACTTACTTCATCGGGGCCAAGTGCTTTTCCATTTTTTGCCGTTTGTATTGAACGTCTTACCTGACTTTCTGTTATAGATGGACCTGATATAGCAATCGGTGTATAGTGTTGTACTCTCTCATCTTCAAATAATTCAGAAATGTAGTTTTTCCATTCTTTTAACTTTTCATTGATGTCTAATATTCTGTGTCCGTTTCTGTCTTCTAAACTTTGGGATACTTGTTTCCGTTTGTTTCCAGCGACCTCTTTTAATTTCTTGTGTAGATGAAATGTATCGTGTTTCTTTTCATATTGTTTAATTTCATTATATTCTTAACTATGAAATTGTGTTTTCGCGTGTCTTATCTTCTGCCTGATTATTGCGTGGATCCTCTTGTATTCGTTTTTATCTTTATTTCTGACTTCTCTTTTTTGATCCATAAGTCTCAGTATTTCTTCTGTCATCCACCCTTGTTTTTTTCTTGCTTTTAGCGCACTCAATTTTGTTTCTTGAACAGCCTTTAATATGTCTTTAATTCTCGTTCAGTTTTCCTCAGTACTTTCTTCTTTGCCTAATGTTAACTTTATTTTTTGTTCTAATATACTAGTTATTTCTTGTTTTACAGTATCATTTAGCATCGTTTCTCTATCAAGAGTAACTGTTTGCTTATACGTCCTTGCAACTCTTTTTAATCTCAGTCTTATTTTTCCTACTAAAATATTGTGATCTGTTGGTACGTCTGCGCCTGGATATGTTTTTACTGCTAATACTGAATTTCTGTATCTCTTATTTATACATATGAACTCTGGTTACGAACAACTCGTTCAGGTGTATCTGCTGGTGATTTCCAGGTGTAAAGACGACGTTTTGGAAGTTTGAAAATTGTGTTCGTTATTACTAATTGCTTTTCTACGCAAAAAGATGCCAACATATCTCTTCTTTCATTTCGTATTCACAGACCATATTTCCCTATGATATCTTCCCGTTCACCTTCACCAATCTTTGCATTAAAATCTCACAAGATAATATTGAGATCGTGTTTCTTTGTAGGTGCTAATACTTTTTCTAAATCATGATAGAATTTTTCAATTTCTTCTTGTTCATAGTCTTCTGTGGGTGCATATACTTGTAATACGTTCACATTGATTGTTGTTGATTGTATTTGTATCATCAGTATCCTGTCTGAGAATAGGACGATCTTTCCAGACCCCGGCCATCTCATTTCACTTATTCCAAGGATACTTATATTTAGACGCTCCATTTCTTTAATGGTGTTGTGAATTTTGTTCTGGTTCGTAAATGCTTCTTACATTCCATGTACCTATTTTTCTTTCTTTAGAAAATGTGTTCATGTTTCTAGTTTCATTTAAGGACCGCCCGTACTCGGGGCCGTTGTATTTATCAGCCATTTCCATGATTGTTTATTGGGAAAATTAGGCTCTAGGTGGTTTCCCGTTGCCTTTCTAGGGTGTATAATAGAAGGAAATATAGTGACCCGTCTGCCCTCGGAAACCTTATAGCCATTCGGGGTCGGAAGAAACAAGAGTTAGCCAAGAGAGGCCGATAGGAAAAATTAAAGACATTTCACTCAAGACAAGTTGAAAAAGAGTGAAATGTGAAGGCCCTTATGATGCGCCAGGTGTGTTTCATAAGCGTATGAGTATTAATACACTTTGTGTTCCCGCTCATACCTCGGGGTATTGACTACAGAGTGTATGGCTCGTCCAGCATCCCAAAGCATGGAGGGAATTTTTACAATGTAGGCACCCCAACTCCACGGTCTGACGCACCAAAAAATTACAGGGTATTTTATACATACTAAGGCAAGGTTTCACCAAATTTCGTAAAAAAAAAATTTTTAAAGGTAAAAATAAAAAATCAAAAACTTATTTTTTGAATTTTCCACAAAAATTTTGAGGTTATGTAAAAAAAGTGTAAATACAAGTTGTAGATCTTTTTTTACCTAAAACTTTGCTATGTATCTTTTTTCCATACTTTTTTATTTTTTATTAAAAACTTTGTATCGCTAAACAATTAAAAAGGATGCCTAATTTTAAATGCTTTAGTGTGATTACGATCAAGAAACGGTAAATTTCTTGACGCTGAATAAAACGTCCACTTGGAATACGTAAAGTTTCCAGTTTAATTAAAAATGCTGGTAGTGTAGGTTTCCTCGAACTTTGACATTATTATCGAGCATCTAAGAAATAAGAAAACAATGACGACGCTATGGAAAATTGTTTTTTAATTAATAAACTTTTCAACTATTTTAAAACGAAAGTTGTTTTAATATCTGCATAACAAAGCAATATCGCTGCAACTTTAAGACACGGACAATGTGTTTTGGTACTACCGAAGTAAGTAAATGATGATAGCGTAAAGTTAAGGGAAACTTAAAAGTATTCTTATTATTTTAATATTTAATTTCAGAAGTTAATTATTTTTTGATCCTGTCAAAGTTTGATGTCTCCGCCGGCAGCAGTTTTTTTTCGCATTTCTTTACGGCGGGGGGAAAAATGTTATCATGGCAACAATATGAAACATATCACAAAGCAACAATACAAATTTCATTAACAACAATTAATTATCATTTTTATTTATAGTCATATTAAAAGTACAATTAGTTAATGAGACATTTTCAAAATTGAAACCATGCAAAAATGTTCCCGACTCTTGATACTCATTGGTAATTGTTGATGATACTGATGGTCGAGAACAACTTTCAGCAATCATTCCCGATGTTGGCGAATCATGAGGGTTTAAAATTTTTTGAGCATTATCCTCTATATATCCTTCGGCAACCGTACTAGATTTCCAGCCCCCATGTCGTTTGAGGCATTCTAGATTTCCGCCTCCATCAATTAAAAGTGTTGCTGAAGTTCGTCGTAAAGAGTGACCCGTGTATGCGCTTGCATCGTTTAAATTTAAATAACTAGCTACTTTTTGGGCTACTGCGCTGATCGAATGTATTCTCATGACGCTTCGGTAATACTTTCCATTTTGGTGCTTGATAAAAAATCGGTTTCTGTAAAATTTTCAGGCCGCAGTGATGCATACTTTTTATACAGTTTAATGTAGTTTTGACCAATTCGAGTAAAAGATCTAATTTGTCGTGTTTTACTGTCTGGGATTTTGATAATTATTACATTTTCTTTATCCTCAATGTCCACAGTTTTCATTTTTACTATTTCGTCGCATCGACTGACGCTAGTAACCCCAATTAACCAAACAATCTGAAATACTTTTATAATTTAGTAGAGTATACTACATGCTTTGCAATATAATTTTTTTTACCTTTGATCCTAAATACAACTTATCTGACGCTTTAAACAAAAATTTATCAAAATCGTCTTTAGTAAAAGTTTAGATTTCTTTGCAGTATATCCTTCGCTTGTTTTTTTCAGAAAGGCACGTAACTTTAAAAATTTGCTTATATCCACATTTTTTCTAATAACTAACTCGGATTTTATCATAGAGTATCATGACCACATTGTAGAAGATTTCCATTTATTTTCATTTTCCATTATATTAAAATATGCCAGTAAAACGTCTTCGGTAACCTGCTGTACTCCTCTTGTATCGCACCAATCTTGGAAGTGCTTGTAGGCTAACCGATACTTTATTCCGGACTTGGAGGGCCCCAAACGTGCTAATGCATCATTAGCCGCGGACTAAATTTCGTTTAGGTTTTCCATTTTCGCACTAAATTTGCGCTTGCGGTTGCAACAACAATAAGCTGTCTTTAATAATTGGAAACAACTGTCAAACATCTGTAACCAGGGAGACGCAAATCCCACCGACGACTTAACTATTTTAATTTCTAACATCTAGACGACTTTGATAGTTGTCACAGTTAATTTCGAGTAAAAATAGCGTATGAATTGTACTATTTATGGTTAAAAATTGCTATGTTTGAAGAAAAAATAGTATACTTTATTCGGCAAAGAAGCGACTTTTCTTGACTTGTCCTCTATTACGCGCCTCACTTCGTTCGGCGCGTAATATCGGGCGCGTCAAAAAAAGTCATGCTTCTCGGCAAGTAATATACTATTATTTAAACTGTTAGTTTTTAAACATTGGGAATCCCACGCTTTTATTTTGATTCTTCTTCTTTCGAGTGCATTCTTCTATCTGTAAAAATTTTAGCAGATATTTTATCTTATCTTGGCCCTTGCTCAGCAAATCTAATATATCTCATTACATGACCAAATTAGTCACTTTTCCGTTTTTATTATATATAATATATATATATATATATATATATATATAATACCTTATATATAATATAATGTATTAATCTCCATTTGTTTAACTCGGGCATATTTTGACAGATTCATTGTCGGAAACCTACAACACAACAATTCCTACTTCTCAGTATTAATAGCTTAAGTATACTACCATTGCAGACTTCTTTCTTTGAAAAAAAAAAGAATTATTCTAAATAGTGGAAGTGCATACTAAACCCATCAAATTTTGGGTAGTATATATTTAAAAAATATATTTTAGTTGTTATAATTTAACATAACTATTGATTATATGGTGCAGATAAATAAATATTGATTGTGGGTAATTCGCAAGGCTCTATTTTATTTACTATTTAGTTTATTTACTATTAATATTAGGTATAAGTACGTGTACTTGGTTGTATAGTAATTTCCAGCCACTTTTAGTCTGTCGAAAAGTAACTAACTTCGCAAAAAAAATAATTCCTAAATTCACTAGACAGTTCGGACTGGGAATAGCGAACCGAGAATAGTAACCTTATTTTTGTCGACCTTCCCCATATGGAAT